>OX639993.1:83929470-85205720 GCA_951828415.1 Anomoia purmunda | reverse complement strand
ACATGCCTCAGCCCAAATCAATTGAGGAAGTTAGAAGATTCCTGGGAATGGTAACCTACTACTCACGTTTTATTCCAGGTTGTTCAACGATGGCATCGCCTCTAAGAAACCTTATCAAAAAGAATTCAAAATTTAAGTGGACAGCACAATGCACTACAGCTTTCGAAAAGATTAAAAACGAAATTGCTAGTGATCGCGTACTCGTACCGTATGATCCAAATTATCCAGTACAATTAGCTTGCGACGCCAGTCCAACTGGAATTGCAGGAGTATTATCTCATATCATCAAAGATCAAGAACATCCAATTTCGTTTGCATCACGATCGTTAACAGAAGCAGAACGGAACTACTCACAAATTGACCGCGAAGCTTTAGCCATTATATTTTCAGTCGACCATTTCTACCAATATCTATATGGGAAGCAGTTTACACTCATCACAGATAACCAACCATTAGTTCGAATTTTTCACCAAAATGCAAAGCTGCCACAAATGACTTTTTCACGGCTTTAGAGATATGCAGTTTTCCTTTCAGGGTTTAATTACCGAGTTGTTTACAAAAAGGGAACTGAAAATGCTAACGCTGACTGCTTGTCTCGTGCTCCAGTACAACTAAAAACATCAACAGATATCGCTATAAACGAGGAAATAAATCAACTCTACGAATCATCTATACATCAAATCTCAACTGAACAACTAAATTTCAAGACACTTCAAACCGAAACTCAAAGCGATCAGGAACTTTCACTGCTTTTGCACAATCTTCAAAATAACCGTATCGACACCACAATGTTTACAATCAACAACGGCATCATCTTTAGGGGTCAGCGTGTAGTAATACCGTCATCCTTACAATCATCAGTCTTAGCGGAACTTCATAAAACGCACATGGGTATAACGAAGATGAAACAACTAGCGCGCAGGTATGTGTATTGGAAGTCAATTGATAAGGACATTGAACAAGTAGTAAAAAAATGCGCCTCTTGCAATACGGTAAGACCAAGTCCGCCGAAAGCTAAATTGCATACGCGGGAGGAACCAGAGCATAATTGGCAACGAATACATATTGATTATGCAGGTGTTTTTCAAGAACATTACTACTTGGTTGTCATTGATGCCAAATCGAAGTGGGCCGAAATTGGTATAACGTCGGTTGCTCCAACATCTAGTACTACGATGGAAATGCTACTTGACTTGCTTGCGAGACATGGCTATCCCAACGTAATTGTATCCGATAACGCCACAATCTTTACCAGCGATGAATTAAAATCATTTTGCGCACGTCACGGTATTTTCCAGAAGTTCATTGCACCAGGACATCCGGCTACGAACGGGTTAGCCGAACGTAATATTCAAACTCGAAAGCATCGACTTAAATCTATGGTGGATATTACACAAATAATACGAAGATATGGAAGTTGGGCACGATTATCAAGAAACTGGGTCATCTCCACTACTTAATAAAATTAGATGACGGGTATATCCTCAAACGCCACATAAATCAACTGCGTTCAACAGAAATTCAGCCAACGAATCCAGAGACAATCTTGCGGTCACAGGACTTGCAAGACCTAGTGCAGATTCCCATGAATGCGGATGATCGAACTGGAAGGTCCAATGTCGAAGATAAAAGCCCGACAGCTCCGACGCAGCAACCACGTGAAACGACCACACGGCTACGTCGACCACCAGCCTATCTGAGCGATTATATTACTCAACCATGAGCAACATTTAAGTGAGGGAGAACTATTATATCTTAATGTTAACTGATTACTATTGTTATAAACGCGATAGATGGTAACTCTGTGTTATCGAAAGAAACACACCTTATTATAGACACATGTTCTACCATTTTGGGTTTTCTCTCTCTCACTCTTTGATCTTCGTCGTTCTAACAATCACACACATGTAACTTTTCATTTTTGCAATTATTCATATTAATAATAAAGCGTGTTTTAATTCGAAATAACTACAATACAGTTCCATTATACTTTCGACGAGGTTATTAAGTTATAGCGAAATAAAAATGTAATTGATAATGACACGAATTCAAACATACGTTACATTTTTCAGACGTTCGTTTAACTCAGCACATTTGTCAACCGTTGTGAAATCGACGTATTTGACAGTTTCGAAAAATAAAACAAAGTATTATAGTGTGGATGATATACATTAATAAACTTTCAGTAGTAAAACATGAGTTAAACAATAGATTTTTGAATGAAGTTCAAATTATAAAGGGACGCATCAGCGAGAACCCTTGAAGTAATTAAGTATTTTCCTGATTAACCCTTTAATTCGTCCGCTTAGTAAAACGGAGGTCGAAGCAAGTTTTTCTGTGAAGAAGTGAAGTAAAATATAGCAATGAAATATGCTTAATTTGCCAATACTATACTTATCGTTAGAAATTCCATTAAAAGTTTTGAGAAATGCTACCGTGATTTTTAAATATCAGAAAATTAATTAATTAATTAATTAATATTTGAAATTATGCGAATTGTATGAATCGGATGATGAAGTGAAGAAAGTCGAAATTTGGGTTAATAGTCTACTTATTTGTGACTTTTAATAGAAAATAGTTTACGTTTTGATATTTTTTTAAGAATATGTACAATCACAAGTCATACAATTTTTGTTCTCACACTTTTTGTATAAATAAATTTTTTACAAAAAATAGTTTTTTACAAAAAATTTGTTTATTCAATAACATAAACCATAATACATCAAACTTTCAAGCTTTATAAAAATTTCGAAAAAGTGTCATAAATCTGAATTTCTAAAAAAGTTTTAGATAAGCACAAAATATGCACGTTGATTTGTGGTAATTTTTTTACTACGGTGTTACGCATTTTTCCCATGCGTAAGCTACCTTACCCTGTATTTTTCTGAGGATTACAAATGTTTGATCCCAAATATCTTCTAAAAATTCTGATTAAACAATTTTTTTTTGCGCTATAACCACTTAAGCGATTTTGGCCCAGCTTCTTCTGCAATTTGTAGGGAGTGTCCTGATGTTGTAACACAAATTGAGGGACCTACTGTATTACGCCGGCTCCGAACGGCGAAATGCTTTTTGTGAGAAGTTTTTTCATGGCAGAAATACACTCGGAGGTTTGCCATTGCCTGCCGAGGGGCGGCCGCTATTGTGATGTTTTTTGTCCCGGCCAGATTTTGAACCAGGGGCCCACCGAAAGAAGCGCGCACACGCTACACACTTGGCTGCGACGGCCGATTCTGATTAAAGTTGGAAAATTGCATGACATTTTTTTTAAGTTTGTATAAAGTGGGAAACTTTAGCTAAGCATAAGCCAGTGTAGAATAGTTTATTAAAAAATTAATTAAAAATATTGCTAATAACCGTGCATGTGTATGTTTACTTAATAATTTGACCATTGTTTTGATGGGTTTCTGGCAACCATGGTCAGCTTATTTAAAATTACTATGTACGACTCATTGATTCATACACTGTTATAATAACGGTTTTCTGAGATTCCAGTTATCCAGATTATTTAAAATTAGGGTAAACTATTAAATTCAAAATCTAAATGAGTGCATTTCGATTCTTTTTTCGTATAAAGGTTGATCTTCGCCATATGGATGAACAACAGGGCAACAATATAGTTGATGTAGGAGTAGACCTATCAGAATTCTATATGTCGGTCGAGTGGGATATTCTTGAAGTTCCTGCTGTCAGGTAATATTTTTGTAATATAATTATTATATTATTTTTGGTCTTATATGTTAGAAACAACTGTAATTTATTGAGCTCGATTTCTTAAGGTGGTTGAACTGATAGCTACTATTTCGGAGATCACCTCATCTCGGCATCAGACTTCATTCTTTCTATGCTTTACCAAGGTTTGAACCATGGTACACGGAGTTGCTGGGCGAGCACGCTAACCGGAGATAGCGATAATGAGAAAGCCAAAGATTTTCACACGATTAGCGTGGCTTGAAAATATACTTACAATGGAACAAAACCGCATAATAAATAAATAAAAAATTAGGTCCATTTTTTCTCATAAATCAATTCGCAAATCAAATTCTTAACCAAGGCAGTGTGCAGTTATTACTCCTATTAGTCTGGGATACCTGGTAAATGGGTTATATGGCCCACCTGGTATCTACCTCATCTAAGAGTTATTGTTTGTTGGAGGTTAGAGGTATGCCACCGTCTTGAGCAGAATTTACCACAGATATTTCCGACCCTTTCCTAGCTAACTCGGCCATGCAGTTGTCGCAAATATATGTATGTATGTATGTCCGTTGGATTTTACAGAACTTTCAAAGTATATAGTGACAGACCTTTCGGGAGAGATGGACACTGTTAGCCACCGACTAATGAACATAACACTACTTGAAAATGGCTAAGGTCTGGCAAGCGAAAGCTGAGGCTTAGTGCGAGTTCACAAGTGTTTCTAAACTTAGGAGTAAACAAAGAGAGTTATAAGCAGGCAGGGGATGAGTCAAATTTAATGATCGGGGGTAAATCTAATAAAAATATTTTGGACTGACTCTATTCTTGTTTTATATTCCAAGAGAAACCTAACAAAGGCAATAACAAATTTCTTATATGTTTGTGAATCCAAGAAATTTGAACGCAACATTGATTAGGAATTTGGCTCTATAAAATTAATAAGGCTTGCGAACGAGAGTTTTGAGTCAAAATGTACTCCTTAATTTTTAACAATGGCAACAAACTTCAACTGAGAATCCGCAATAATATAAGTAGTATTAACAGTATTCGGATTTCTGGAAAATATGCAATCAGAACATTTATCGATATTAAGAAAAGGCGATTCCTCACACAACAGGCATTCACCCTGTCAAGAATACTCCTTTCTTGCTACGACTGAGTAAACCTTCAAGTCATAAGCAAGAGCTAATATCATTTATAAAAATGAGAAATAAAAGCGGTCCAAGAATGCGTGCAACAAGACAGTACCTGTCACTCAAATAAGACTTGAACCATGCTAGAAAATTGGAGTGTAAACCTAAACAAGCCAGTTTTTTGAGCAGAATTTTGTGAAAAACTATGTCGATCGCCTTAGCAAGGTCAGTGTATACTGTATCAATTTAATACCCAGCCATAAAACTTGCGAGACAATCCTCAGTAAAAATTGCGGGAATAGAAACAGTGGATGAGAGATAAACCATCAATGTCCGGCTGCGAAGATGATTTCATGGAGGCTATACCCTTTTACTCATCCACCTCTGATATGGGCATGGAGTTAAAAGATAGAGAGTCATCAGATGCGCTTGAAGTACTTAGCTCCTACCTATAATCGACAACATAATTGGCACTAAAAAAAATCGGCAAACAGATTAGCAGCATCGTCTACTGAATGCATGACTGCTATTATAAAACATTGAAGGTGGTATATTAAATTTTTTTAGATGTAGTGAACGACCAAAAAGCTTTCGGGTTAGTTTTAATATTGTCTCCGAAGTTTTCGATATATTTTTGCCGGACGACCCTATCCATTTTGCTGAAATTAGAATAATAGCAATGATGAATGCCAGAAATTGGCGAGCACCACCCAAAAACATTAAGAATTCTTTTACAGTTGTTAAGATAACTATTGACTTGACAAATTTTCAATACTTAATAAGTTGTCAATTAAATAAGCCTGAAAAGAGTATTTCACATTAAAATGCGTTAGAAAATAGGAATTGTTCATATATGACTTAATATTAATATATAGCTTAATACTAATATTAATTTAATTAAAACCACCAAGTACAAATAGCTGTGGTGCGATTCACTAACTTATTTTAAGGATATTTGAATGGTTAAGTCATCTTAACAAAAATTTTAACGATGTTGCTATTCAGCAGCCATTTTTAACGTTTTTCGCTATCGCCGAGTCAGCTGTTGTCGTTAGATCGTCGATTATCGAAAACTAAACGACAACAAATTTGATGTTGTTAACTCAATCGATGATTTCAACCTTAAATAAACGATTAATTTAAAATTCGGTGATTTATTTTCCTGAAAGTAAAAAGAGAACATTAAATAATGTCGTCTGAATGTTTGGAATATGATTTATCGCAAGGTAGAGAAGAAGTAAGCGCTCCAACAGGGCATCGACGCTTACTCCAGGATGTGGACAATCCCTTTCATTTGGAAAGTCGCACGGTATCATATTTGGGCGAAATTCCTGGATTGAGCAGTAGTTCCAGTCCTCCAGTGCCCTCCGTTGTATCATTTTTTACAAGCCTATGAAATGCAAAAGATGCTTTTCAATCTATGTGTGCTTCACTACATAGGCAATTATGTCATCAGAAGGAACAGTAGGCATAAAAAAAATGAATCCACCCAGTCTGCACAGCAACCTTGAGTTTAGAATTCACATTACAGCCAACAACACACAGACTGTTTCGGATTTTTTTTTTTTATATTTTGCTGATAGATTTGATAAACTCAACCAACTTCTCAGCAGCAGAATTAACACACGAACGTAGGTCGACGAACCCAGTTTTGAGTAAAGCGATAGCTTCATATTTTACGTTGAAAGTACACGCTGCAAGGAAAGCACAATGGAATGGATGCTATCAGTTTTACTCACTGAATTTTTGTTATCATCACTAAATTTTTGTTATCATTGTGAAAATTCACATTCTCCTCTCGTAGAGACACGATTACATTGTACACAGAACCCAAAGTTATTAGTTTCATTGCTATCGTTGTCTCGGGTCATTACGGTGTTAACCGACTTCGAAGTCGCACCAGTAGATGCGGTGGCGTTACATACGTCGGTAGCCCGGCCGTTTAAACGACAGTAGGCGAACGGATAGAATATCGATGCGCAGTCTCGCAAACTTTGTAATGAAAACTCTTTTGCGAATTTAGCAGGAATTCTACATCTTCGCGCACTGAATTCTTTTGGTTGACATCAATCAACCTTATGGTCTCAAGAGCAAGGCATTATCTATGGTAGATAAAAAAAAATGAAATTTAAAGGTTAACAAGAGTCACTGTCTCATTTAAAAAAATTAAAGCATTTACGACTTTTAAAGTCCCTTTCACATTTAACTTTGTAGCAGTCACAGAGAAAAAGTTATGTGCAACCCCAAAAACAAGTTTGCATAGTACCGGTGTGGAACGACCACTCCATTTTATAAAAGAGAGAACGTCCCTTAGGGGTGCCTCTGCTCACGCTTTTAAAACTCTTAAAGGAGAAAGAGCCTGACGAAGTTCACTACTCCCTGCTGCACCCAGACCTAAGGAGGGACATAACAACAGATTCGGAAATAAAAACGCCTTAGTGCCCTAGGCTTGAGACCAACCACGTAAAAAATTATAACCAATGAAAAATTTCGGCATACCTCGGACGAGATCTCCCTTTTTGATACACACGCAATGTATAAAGGACTATGATAGTGGTTGATGCGAAAGATGCCGCTACTCGGCTGGTTGATGTCCTCGTAAGTGTAAGGGATGCCCCACCCCATCCAAGAAATGGACGAGGCAAGGTAAGAAAGCCATTGTACTTTACGACGTCTACTACAGCTGCCATCCAGCGCTTGTGCGGTGTTGAAGGGCTCTTCGTTACCAAGTACTGTCACTTACTCCGGAGGACAGCAGCACCAGGTTTCTGCACGAGAAGGTCCACCAAGCAACGTGTCTGTCTGCAAATCGAAAAACGCGAAACCAAATCGATCATAGTGCGATAGACAGAAGGCATGTTTCTAGCGTATTAGGCGTACGTACCCTCCGAGGGCCGAATATTGTCTCGGATCAATATGTTTTCCCAGCCGAGCTACGCATACGCTTTTGCGCAGTCGAAAAACGCGCGCAACGTATACATGCACGCCGGTTGGACTATGAGTGTGATCTGCCCAAGTCATAAGAAAAAGTTATCCTGCAATATACGCCAATTACCGTGGGACCAGTCCCTTTAATACTTCACATAGCTTCTATCGAGCGTATTGTGTGAAAGACCGAAATTAACCCTCAACGAACTTATCAGTGCAGCTTTAGGCCTGGTTAATCTACCATCGACTAGACACTCACGATACGCCAAATATTGGAGAAGACTCGTGAGAAGAGGATCGACACACATCATCATCATTGTCGACTTTAAATCAGCTTTCGAAGCACAAGAAGAAATTGCCTAAATGGCGCGATGTCTGAATTTGGTATCCCTGGAAAACTAATACCGCTACGTAAAATGACGCTGATCAACCCCACCTGGTCAGCTATAACGACAGATATGGTGACTCCCTATCATGTGGCTCCTCCTTCTAGGGCAGGCACCTTGACGTGCTGCAGGGGCTTAATCGCATCACAAATCGGATCCCATCAAGAGGAAGGTGTACTGCCTAAGTGGTGCATCACCTTGATGATCGGAACCACTTGCAAACGATGACAAAGAACTGCCACCTCCTAATCCAGGGTGTTATGCTACACCGTGCCCATTGGAGGGGTTGCAGCCAGGAGCGCAGGAGGTATTAGTACGGCGCCTTCTCGACACCGGGCCGCATCGAGGAGTAACGGTGGCCTTGCCATGACAAGGGGCGCTGGCCCGGTGAATTGTCAAGACCCCCACTCGAATAGATAGACCGTGAGTACCGTCTTGGCGAGAAAGAAGCCGTACGAAAGAGATGAAGACAACTAACAAAACACAAAACAACAACACGAATAAAAAGAAAGAAGACCAGGGGAAAACAGGGAGACGAGATATTGCCCTACCAGAGGACCTCTCCCCGCCAAAGCAGTCCTCTTCGCCGAGCATGCTCAGGAAGGCAGTGAGGGCCCTCAGATTAGAGCTGTCCGGCTCGAACAAGGCTCTGGTGGACTGCCAGTGAGATGGCGGTACTGCGAACGAGGTATGAACAGACACCCGAACCCGCTGAAGAGCGGAAGGGCCGGGGCCTAGTGCCCAGAATAGGCGTAACACCAGGATACCCGCACCCGCATTAGAGCGGTTGAGCAGGAAGAGAGTAGCAGACAGGCACACGCCCGCTGAAAAGCAGAGAAGCGGGTATCCCTCGATGCAAGACATACTTGCCCCGCTGATAAGCGGAGTAGCGAGCAGATTACCCCACAGGCACCGAGGTTCAAACGGCAGCGGGTGCACCCGTCTCCCCCATCATCGGGCTTGGCGGAAACGAAGGTAGTGAGGGATCCTGTGGAACCGGCGGGTGTAACAGGGCAGGCCATAAAATATTCAGACGCCCTCGAAGGCATCCGTTTAGCAGTACTGCCTGAAGGCTAGCCGGCGGTGACGCTGGATTCCGAAGACTTTACCGATCTGCAAGATGCGTTTATGGATGAGGTCTTTAAAGGGTGGACCTCCTGCTTGCCTCTCGCGAAGTGTACATTCGTCCAGGGCTACTTCTTGTGGACTACACGGACGAAACAACTGCTGCATGGCTTACTGAGGCCGCACCGAGACTCGGGGCTTGGAAAGGTCTGAAGCTCTGCACAAAGATTAGATGGGGGATGAAAACCCTTTCCCATATAGTTACGGTGTTCTTCCCGAGGGCTGATAAGTGAGCAAAATGAGGGCGTACACCTTAGCGTGGCGCATTATCAGCAGCAGTATAAAGGATACTGGGATCAGGCTGATGCTAGGCATGGGTGAGGAATCGTTCGGCAGAATGAAGAGAGACAGCTTCAGGTTGAGCTATAGGTTCAGCTTAGTCACCTTCAGAGCCTGGCGACCAAAGATCGCGAGCGAACCACACTACCCACACTATCGAAGACATCGTCCAAGTCTCTCGTATCCTCCGCTAGTTTTCTGGAACCGGCAAGGACGGTCACCGAGGCAGCGGAGGTTCCAAATATACAGGAGCTAATAGAGGAACTCGACCTGGGTAGGCTCGAGCTCGACAGAGGCAGCGAGAGTGAACTGAGGCTCTCAGAGATTGACGAACTATAGCTTTGACTCCGTCCGTGATAGTAACCCAGATCAACCTTCACCACGCGAGAGCAGCTTTGGCTGTTATACAAGACCGACTCACACAAGAGGGGTAAGTCTTTACTAAAATACATACTAAGTTTTGATCTGGACATTTGCAACGTCGGGCATTCACCGACTTTGTCACCAGAACCATAGAAGAGGTACTTGACATTACTCTCAGCAATAAACTGACGGATAATCTGATCTCGGAAGGGAAGTTTCCATGGAACCCTCGCTATCGGATCATAGAATCATCAAGTTTAATCTCAAAGTTAAGGCAAGGGCGGGTAAACCCATGAGATACCTCAGGAGATCAGACTGGGAGAAATATAGCAACCTAGTTACCTTAAACTTATCTAGTATAGGACACACTCGTAGGGAAACGTATTGCATGGAGGTAGACAGCAGGGTAACAAGGTGCAATGGCATAGTCACGGACGCCTTTAACTACAGCAGTCCTGTGACTCAGCATCTCTCTTTTCTTAAGAAAACGGTGCAGAAGCTACTCAACAAAACAAAACGCACCGGATGCTGGGAGGAATACGCAGCAAATCTAACGAAGTACAGTAAGGAGATAAGGAAAGTAAAAAGAGATAGCTTTAGAAGCTTCTGCGAGGACATTGCTTCCACTCCAGTTGCAGCAAGACTTCACAGAGCTCTAGCAAAAGAGAAAATAGAGACTAAGCTAGCCATTAAACTGCCAGATGGTACGTATACTGCTAGTGAAGAGGAAAGAGGGATGGCTCTGCTGTCGACTCACTTTCCGGATGCCTCCCCAACTGACATAGAGCCTTGGTCACGGGAATCGACACCATCGCAAGCTGGCTGTGTGGTGGCCAAAAGTATATTTACCCAACATTCAGTGAGGTGGGCCATGAGTTTGAATAGTATAAGTCACCGGGAGTTGATGGCATACAGCCAGTGATGTTACAGCGGGGTGGCGAAGGAATAATCTCACATCTTGTGAAGGTTATGAGGGATTCGTTTGCTCTCATTTACATTCCAATGGTGTGGGCGAGGGCTAAGGTAATTTTTATACCTAAGGTAGGAAAAAAGGATTACTCGCTAGCAAAGTCCGTTAAACCAATCAGTTTAACCTCCTTTGTACTCAAAATAGTGGAGAAGATCATTGATAATGAGATAAGGTCAAAAACTCTGCTAAGGAAACCACTTCACCCCAGTCAGCTTGCATACAGGGCGGCTCGACCTACGGATACTGCTCTGTACCAACTGACGACGGAGATACAGAGAGCTTTTGACTTCGAAGAGACCGCTATATGTGCCTATCTGGGCATAGCCTTCGACAATGCCTCGCATACAGGGCTATGCCAAGCGCTAATGAAAAGGAACGTGCACTCATTCATATGCAATTGGATATAGGTAATACTTAAGACCAGATCAGCAGAAACAACTGTAGCGGGCAGCGTTGTGCTGCTGAACCCTAGTAAGGGATACCCACAAGGGGGAGTAATCTCTCCTCTTTTGTGGCGCCCGGTAGTGGATAAATTGCTACAGTTGCTAACTGACAACGGAATTCGATGCCAGGGATACGCGGATGATATTGTCATTATAGTAAGAGGAAAATACGAGAGCACATTATGTGATATCGTACAAAGAGCCCTAAATCTTACAAAGGCATGGTGCGACGGGGTGGGGCTCAATATCAACCCACAAGACGACCATCGTATCACTCAGCAGAAAAAGGAAGCTACTAGATGAGAACTATCTCTCTAATGGTGTGCAGACGTCTAGCGGGAAAATCCTGGGGTTGTAGCTCAACTATGCTAAGATGGATGTACACTATGTTAGGCTGATAGTAACATATGGGGCGGTGGCGTGGGTATCAAGAACCTCCCTTTCAACGGTGAGGAAATCACTGACAAGGCTCCAATGGCTAGCGTGTGTGTGCATAACAGGAGCTATGCCCACGTATCCGACAAGAGCACTAGAGGCGATCCTAGGCCTAACGACACTCTACATAGTGATAGAACAGACAGCAAAAAGAACCCTACTCAATATTTCTAAAGAAGGGTATGGGAAAGGGAAATTCATATCGTCTAAGAAAATGGAGACTCTGAGCGCGCGGCTACAACCAGCTCAGCTCCCTGGGGATGATATTATCAAAGTTACAAATTTTGAAAGGAATTTTAAAATTGAATTAGGAAACAAAGCAACATGGAGCGTTTCCGCATTAGAAGGACACCTCCAAGGTTCTAAAACACCGGTAGGCATAGGAGCTGGGGTATTTGGCCCTAGAACACACATGTTCCAAAGGATTTTTGGACGCTTACGTCTTTGCGACGGCGAATACCGCAGACGCTGGAACGATAAGCTTTATGAGCTGTACCGCGACACAGACACAGACTCTACGTTGGAAAAACCAGGTGTTCACAGCAGCAGGTTGTCACAGCAGAGGATCGAATGGCGTCGATAATAAAGAAATAAATTTAAGAGGAGTACAATGAATCTGATAAGATAATTATTAATTGGTTTATGCCTGTTTTTTCTTAAAAAAAAGAAGATATTTGGGTGACGCTTTCGGTAGAACTTGTATTCAAAAGGACCTGAAAGACAATGTTGGCCGAAAGATTGGCTGTAGGGGTTTAGAAGATATGAGTGTGTAGCGATTGTGTACCCAAGGCTTAGAAGGGCAAATGCTGTATGATGGACTACTAGACTTTGTACAGTCAGGATTGTTTGTAATATATTGGTGCTGAATTGAAACCCATGTCTCTATTTGCGCACGGCGCTGGTGTTGAGATATAAAAGTGTCTTTTAGCGACGTAGCCAAACGTTATTAATGGTTATTTAGCAGAGAATGTAGCTATCTCGTCTGTCAGATCATTTCCTTTTATACGTGCTTGACCTGGGAACGACATTAGTTTCATTCCGTTTTTATTCTCTATCAGCTTGTTATTGGGTTCATCACCGAAAGTATAATTGACTCACTATCTGTGCAGATGATCGTTTTGGAACTCTAGTTTTCTGCAAAAATGATCGCAAAAGAGAGCTACCGCTTCTGTTATGAACTGATGCATAACAGTAGAATACCTGCTGCAATTGAACTACCTGAGGAATCAACTACTGTAAACAACTTATTGGTATTGTTTTTTGATCCATCAGTAAAAATCATGTTTAATTCGAATGACAGAGGTACCGTATATTCCGCAAAGAGGTGTTGGTAATCTACTGGATTGGAACTATTTTTTTATATTTCTCCAAATCAATATAAAATTGTGACTGGTGTATATGCTTGAAGGTGAATATTTCTCTTTCGCGCAGGGTAGGGCGGTATGGCAGTTCCTGGCAAATTCAATGCAAAGCGAAATTGTAAAAAATATATGCACAAATCTGTCTTCGATTGTTGGCAAATCAGCCTCAGCTAAAACACATTTATTAAAGTTGATGAATTGATTTAACAGTGTCTGGATCACAATTACTCTGATAATGTTAAGCCTGACAGCTAGTTTCTGTTATTTAGAGGTTAATGTTTTGTGTAAAAATTTCATCCAAAAACTTTAAGGTATTTGAAACATGGGTATTATTATAATCTAAAGTAAAGAAGTTACAATTATGTGGAGGAGGAGGATTTGCGTCAATTGTTTCACTTGCTGGAAAAATTTTGTTTGTTTGACAGTGTTTAAGGCCGTCAGGTTTGAAACCAGTAATAAGTTATCTGTTCCGCATAGATGCGAGGCCTTTTTATACTAATTGAATGTTTGGCTAATCTCATTGAAAACTAGTATAAACAAAACGACAAAAAGCGGGAAATCTTGGGGAATTCCGTTGTACAATATACATATTGCGGTCGGACAAAGTGCTATTAACTTTCAAAACATATTTTCGATTATTGAGGAAAGCCTGAATAGTTTTGAGTATTTTACCAAGGTTACATTTCAGTAGCTTACATGGTCATGGGCTTTTCAGAGTCAATCCTCAATACTCAAAGATGATTTCTGTTGGAAAGAGCGGCAGATGCGTAATTTTCGAACACCAGTAAGGCACCAATAGTTTTTAAGGCTCACCACGAAATGCGTCCCGCTATCAGTTTACTACTTCTAAAACTTCTGATGCAGGATTCCCAGGTTTTGGAATTGGGATAACAATTGGGTCCATCCACCTTTGCGAATAGACCCCTTGATTTAGAATGTTGTTATATAGTCAAGTTAGTCTAGACTTCAAGCATGAGGGAGATGTTCCAGTAAAGGATACGACATTCTCTCGTCCCCGGATTTTGCTTGTTAGAAAAGATTCGTGGATTCTAATTCAAGCTGTTCTATTTCGCAGTATTTCGCATTTATTTTGGGGTTACCGGTTCTGAAAACTATCGCTAGACAAACAATATTTAGGTTGCTTCATCTTTTTGTATAAATTACTATAATTTCATTTCGTACGTTCATATTCAGAGCAATAAAATCGCTGGTCCTTTCTTAACTGAGGTAGCTCAACAGACCAATAGGGAACACTTTTTGCATAAGCATTGTTACTTGACTGTGTAATTTACAGGTGGGCCGAAGTACGAATATTCTTTATGTTCGAAGCTATTTCTTTGTTATCATTTTCGGAGTCTGGAAGCTTTATACAAAGGTTACTGGCGGTAATTTGAAACTTTTGCCGGTTAGCTTTATAAATTAAAAAATTAGTAATGTCAGTTATGTAAGGTTTTCCGATAAAACTTGGTCTTCTATAATAATGTATCTATTGTGAGACGAGGCGAAGCCCCAAGGAGAGTTAGGTTATGTGGGGTTACACTTAAGCTCAAGACCAGTTGTGAAACCGTTTTAAATTAAATTTTTTTTGAACTTTGGAAAAGCTTAGAAGATCCGCGCACATCAAAGGTCTTCCAAGCTGTCGAAGAATTGTCTACGTAAAATGCAAAATCGTTTCCTCCTTTTCTTCATTTTGACGGCTTCTACATAAATCATACAATCGTACGCCTGATCGATAGGCGTGTTTACCTATCAAACAGTACCTTGTTATGACGGATACTATCATACTGACGTTGTGCTTGTTTAGCTTCAATAGGAAGTCGGCAACGGGGGCCTGCCGCCTTAGAGTTAGATGCTCGAGATCCGGTGTCTTATGTTTACTTCCAGCCCTCGCTTGTTGCACCACAAAGAGAGTATGTTGACAGATCTTTGGAATAGGTAAATTATAGTTGATAGGTTTCTTGCTCTATACTGCTATCATAATATCGCTGGCGTTTGGAATTATTGCCTTTACAAAACCGCCAAGTTCTAGGGGAGGCTGTCTACTGCTATGCTTCATAGAAGCGAAGAGATTACTTCCCCTTGGGCAGTGCATCTAACCCCCAACCCTTTTTAAGGTTGATTTAACTGATCCAACGCTTATTGGCCGACTGAAAAGAATTCGTTCGATAAACGAGGTTAGTGCGTAGCTTACCCCCAATTTCATGAGTGGTGAGTCGTAGCTTTCAATTGCGCTCACTAAGTAAGTTGATCTCTACTTATTGCAGGCATGTTAAGCGGCCGAAAGTGTAGCCAACCTTGTATCTAATATGCCGTCCAGCAGTCGCCAAAGAGATTTGAGCAAAAAGTATGACAGACTAATCGGCCCTATGGAACTTTTCTTTCCTTTACGAGTGGAAACTACTTTCACTTCCTCCCATTTAAGGGTATATAATTGAGTGGTAACTTTACTTCAAAGCCATTTCCGAGTATGGGCTTAATCATTTATGATATGTGCTAATAGCACGTTTCATGTTTTCCTCGGTAATAATATCCCCTGGGAGGTCGTTATTGCCTCCGAGTCGATTGTTTGATATTTTACAGCGGGGACAACACGGAAAGTGTGTTTAATTTAGAAGAACAAACTGTTCTTTGCAGCTGAGTTTGAAGTCTTAGCTTAACTAAATTTTGATCTGCATTCCCATCTGAAAAACTACCATACAGGTTCTATTTTTCTATAAGCAGCCGTGGTCGGAGAGGATACCTTTTCCACACGTTGGAAAGTCTTGGTTAAGCCCTCAATGTATGTTGATGCTAGCCATATCATCCTTCCACACCTGGACTTTCCTTTGATGGTGATGTAGAACAGTTTGTATTCTTTATGGCTCAGTCCACAAACTCAATTTTGTATGACCCAAAGTGTTTGGATGAGGGCTACACCCCCTCTATTTCAGTATGGGGGAGGATAAGTGCGACTTGCAGTGGTGGAGCTTAATCTGCCCAATCCCCAGCTTCGCGGATTTTGGGTGGACAGTCTACTATGGTATGGTTGGCGTCCTCGTCATCTGAGATGGTGGGATATCCTCCTCCTCCTCCTCCATAAAGTCAGAAAAATCGGTGAAATCTCCCGTCATTTCTTCAATAGCGACTCTCTCAAAGAGTTCGCCAATCATGTCGGAGTTGAAAGCCTCGGTTGTGATTTCCACGTTAGCTGCTGCAACATCATCAGCCGGGCTTAGTTTTCCTTACAAATGTTGTCTATAGCCATGGAAGTTCAGGGCTTGGAAACCGTAACTGCCAAGTGGGCCCACTGATTCCTCGTTGAGAACTATCACCGCTAATCATCGCTTGCCATCGATCTGGATTTTGCGTGGAAGTCTGGAATCTATACCCTGGATTTTTGGCAAATGGGAATATCTTCCTCCCAGACTATAAGTCCACGGACGCTTGGTCCGCACACCCTGAGAGCTTGACACGGGAATGGGCCCATCTTACATCTGCATAGCTGGGAGGTGGCTCGGGCTCTTTCTTAATACTTCCATATACACATTCCAGAGTCTTCTTTTGCCCTTGTCTCACTTTTGTGTTTAGATCGCACCATCATGAGATCGCACCACACAAGAATCTATCACCGCCCTGACAAAAGTTTTTTTCACCACCTCCGTAAAGGATCTTTTCTACTACTCGTTTTCTGTTAGAATAAGGCATGCTTATGCATACTGCTAGAGGCATTCTTCGGTCAGATCCATTGGTTATATATCCCTCAGTTTATCCAGCTGACCTTCTAGAGCGGTCGTACCTTTCAGACACACTGGCGTGCTTTGGATGCAGGGTTAGTGGGATGCCGAGAGGCGTCCTCGAGGCCGTAGAGGCATACGCTCTGCCTTAGCATAGACTTCGCACCGCTGGCGGGGTTTGTCTTGTCTGAAGATGGATTGGGTCTTCCTGAATGGACGGGTCTGCTTTTTTGTGGAGCGATTTAAGTAGGATTGGTAAGGGCATGAAGTAACAATTGTCAGATCGGTTCTCTCCATGTCCACCGCCTACCAATCGGAAAAAGACCACGTCCATAGTTGCTCGGATGAGCGATCGTCTCAATTCAATATGGAACTTCCTCTTGGTTCATGTTGGAGTGAAAGCTCCTTGTGAGACCCCAAACCATCACTTAAGTCTCAGTCCCCAATGACCAACATGATGTGGAGATGAGAAGTATCTCTTACATAAAAATGTCTGTATCTATTGTATTTTAATAAGCGATGATGTTAGCAAGCGTTGTTTCGAAGTTAAATTAGGGAATAGATGTTTGCAGAGTTACTGCGGAGGGCGTATTTGTAGGTTTTGGAGTAGGGAAGAATTTGGAAAAGGGGGGTTGTATAAGACGTGCAAAGTAATGAAGGAGTTAGAAATATGTTTAATGTATATTCGCTTTGCTTTTCTTTAGGTTTTGCTACTCTTTGGCGACTTCGGCCTCTCCCTATGGCATGGACATGGATATACGATTTTTACGTCAAACGATACCATTGTACTTTATTTCATAATCGTTGTTATATATTCGATTGGTTTATAGATTAGCAGGTGCTGATTTACAGTTTTCCATGGGTCTCATTGGAACATCCCGCTTGTATATCTTTGGTAGCGCCACCAGTGGTGCTGCTGCCGGGTTCATCTTACTTAACGTGTGTGCAATACCTACGTTTAATACAGTGGGTGCATCGTTTATGGCTTTTTTGACCTCTTTTTGGTATTCGTCAGTGTAGTCCGCGCTACATTTCTGCATTTCATTAATAATTTTTTCTTCTTCTTTTCCATTGTTCTGTTGTGCTGCCTTAGTCCGCTTTCGTTAGAGTTGTATTGGTGTTCCGAAATTTGTGTTTTAAATTATTCATGGTGTTTCCTTCCTCGTTGTCTGCCATAACACGAACCCTTACTACCTAGTAATAACAATTAACAATAATTCATATGAATACGGACAATAAATGTTATCAGAGAACGTTAAAAATAAAGTTTGGTCAACAGCTGGTATCAGGCAAGGTAAAAATTAACGTTTGAAAATTAATCTTATTGGCAACTCAAACTATTTTTCCTACATAACCATTATTATGCAACGTCGACAGTAACCTTTAGAAAATAGATCCTATTTTCTACGAAAAGACAAATTCTCCTGTGTAGCAATCATCAGACATCGTATGAAATAAACATTGGCAAATTGGAAAACTCTCATTGTCAACGGAAAAAATTATCCATTAATTGTTATGAAGCCACTGCTTTGTTAAATTTCGCAATAGATACAGACATTTTTATGTAAGAGATACTTCTCATCTCCACATCATGTTGGTCATTGGGGACTGAGACTTAAGTGATGGTTTGGGGTCTCACAAGGACTTTCACTCCAACATGAACCAAGAGGAAAGCTCCATATTGAATTGAGACGATCGCTCATCCGAGCAACTATGGATGTGGTCTTTTTCCGATTGGTAGGCGGTGGGCATGGAGGGAACCGATCTGACAATTGTTGCTTCATGCCCTTACCAATCCTACTTAAGCACTGAGGGATATATAACCAATGGATCTGACCGAAGAATGCCTCTAGCAGTATGCATAAGCATGCCTTATTCTAACGGAAAACGAGTAGTAGAAAAGATCCTTTACTGAGGTGGTGAAAAAAACGTTTGTCAGGGCGGTGATAGATTCTTGTGTGGTGCGATCTCATGATGGTGCGATCTAAACACAAAAGTGAGACAAGGGCAAAAGAAGACTCTGGAAAGTGTACATGGAAGTATTAAGAAAGAGCCCGAGCCACCACCTAGCTATGCAGATGTAAGATGGTCCCATTCCCGTGTCAAGCTCTCAAGGTGTGCGGACCAAGCGTCCGTGGGCTTATAGTCTGGGCGGAAGATATTCCCATTTGCCCAAAATCCAGGGTATGGATTCCAGACGTCCACGCAAAATCCAGATCGATGGCAAGCGATGATTAGCGGTGATAGTTCTCACCGAGGAATCAGTGGGCCCACTTGGCAGTTACGGTTACCAAGCCCTGAACTTCCATGGCTATAGACAACATTTGTAAGGTAAACTTAGCCCGGCTGATGATGTTGCAGCAGCTAACGTGGAAATCACAACCGAGGCTTTCAACTCCGACATGATTGGCGAACTCTTTGAGAGAGTCGCTATTGAATAAAAGACGGGAGATTTCACCGACTTTTCTGACTTTATGGAGGAGGAGGAGGAGGATATCCCACCATCTCAGATGACGAGGACGCCAACCATACCATAGTAGACTGTCCACCCAAAATCCGCGAAACTGGGGATTGGGCAGATTAACCTCCACCACTGCAAGTCGCACTTATCCTCCCCCATACTGAAATAGAGGGGGTGTAGCCCTCATCCAAACACTTTGGGTCATACAAAATTGAGTTTGTGGACTGAGCCATAAAGAATACAAACTGTTCTACATCACCATCAAAGGAAAGTCCGGGTGTGGAGGGATGATATGGCTAGCATCAACATACATTGAGGGCTTAACCAAGACTTTCCAACGTGTGGAAAAGGTATCCTCTCCGACCACGGCTGCTAATAGAAAAACAGAACCTGTATGGTAGTTTTTCAGATGGGAATGCAGATCAAAATTCAATTAAGCTAAGACTTCAAACTCAGCTGCAAAGAACAGTTTGTTCTTCTAAATTAAACACACTTTCTGTGTTGTCCCCGCTGTAAAATATCAAACAATTGACTCGGAGGCAATAACGACCTCCCAGGGATATTATTACCGAGGAAAACATGAAACGTGCTATTAGCACATATCATAAATGATTAAGCCCATACTCGGAAATGGCTTTGAAGTAAAGTTACCACTCAATTATATACCCGTAAATGGGAGGAAGTGAAAGTAGTTTCCACTCGTAAAGGAAAGAAAAGTTCCATAGGGCCGATTAGTCTGTCATACTTTTTGCTCAAATCTCTTTGGCGACTGCTGGACGGCATATTAGATACAAGGTTGGCTACACTTTCGGCCGCTTAACATGCCTGCAATAAGTAGAGATCAACTTACTTAGTGAGCGCAATTGAAAGCTACGACTCACCACTAATGAAATTGGGGGTAAGCTGCCCACTAACCTCGTTTATCGAACGAATTCTTTTCAGTCGGCCAATAAGCGTTGGATCAGTTAAATCAACCTTAAAATGGGTTGGGGGTTAGAGGTACGGCCCAAGGTGAAGTAATCTCTTCGCTTCTATGAAGCATAGCAGTAGACAGCCTCCCCTAGAACTTGGCGGTTTTGTAAAGGCAATAATTCCAAACGCCAGCGATATTATGATAGCAGTATAGAGCAAAAACCTATCAACTATAATTTACCTATTCCAAAGATCTGTCAACATACTCTCTTTGTGGTGCAACAAGCGAGGGCTGGAAGTAAACATAAGACACCGGATCTCGAGCATCTAACTCTAAGGCGGCAGGCCCCCGTTGCCGACTTCCTATTGAAGCTAAACAAGCACAACGTCAGTATGATAGTATCCGTCATAACAAGGTACTGTTTGATAGGTAAACACGCCTATCGATCAGGCGTACGATTGTATGATTTATGTAGAAGCCGTCAAAATGAAGAAAAGGAGGAAACGATTTTGCATTTTACGTAGACTATTCTTCGATAGTTTGGAAGACCTTTGATGTGTGCGGATCTTCTAAGCTTTTCCAAAGTTCAAAATCGAATTAGGGGAAATAGCTAATCCACAAACGGTTTCACAACTGGTCTTGAGCTTAAGTGTAACCCCACATAACCTAACTCTCTTTGGGGCTTCGCCTCGTCTCACAATAGATACATTATTATAGAAGACCAAGTTTTATCGGAAAACCTTACATAACTGACATTACTAATTTTTTAATTTATAAAGCTAACCGGCAAAAGTTTCAAATTACCGCCAGTAACCTTTGTATAAAGCTTCCAGACTCCGAAAATGATAACAAAGAAATAGCTTCGAACATAAAGAATATTCGTACTTCGGCCCACCTGTAAATTACACAGTCAAGTAACAATGCTTATGCAAAAAGTGTTCCCTATTGGTCTGTTGAGCTACCTCAGTTAAGAAAGGACCAGCGATTTTATTGCTCTGAATATGAACGTACGAAATGAAATTATAGTAATTTATACAAAAAGATGAAGCAACCTAAATATTGTTTGTCTAGCGATAGTTTTCAGAACCGGTAACCCCAAAATAAATGCGAAATACTGCGAAATAGAACAGCTTAAATTAGAATCCACGAATCTTTTCTAACAAGCAAAATCCGGGGACGAGAGAATGTCGTATCCTTTACTGGAACATCTCCCTCATGCTTGAAGTCTAGACTAACTTGACTATATAACAACAATCTAAATCAAGGGGTCTATTCGCAAAGGTGGATGGACCCAATTGTTATCCCAATTCCAAAACCTGGGAATCCTGCATCAGAAGTTTTAGAAGTAGTAAACTGATAGCGGGACGCATTTCGTGGTGAGCCTTAAAAACTATTGGTGCCTTACTGGTGTTCGAAAATTACGCATCTGCCGCTCTTTCCAACAGAAATCATCTTTGAGTATTGAGGATTGACTCTGAAAAGCCCATGACCATGTAAGCTACTGAAATGTAACCTTGGTAAAATACTCAAAACTATTCAGGCTTTCCTCAATAATCGAAAATATGTTTTGAAAGTTAATAGCACTTTGTCCGACCGCAATATGTATATTGTACAACGGAATTCCCCAAGATTTCCCGCTTTTTGTCGTTTTGTTTATACTAGTTTTCAATGAGATTAGCCAAACATTCAATTAGTATAAAAAGGCCTCGCATCTATGCGGAACAGATAACTTATTACTGGTTTCAAACCTGACGGCCTTAAACACTGTCAAACAAACAAAATTTTTCCAGCAAGTGAAACAATTGACGCAAATCCTCCTCCTCCACATAATTGTAACTTCTTTACTTTAGATTATAATAATACCCATGTTTCAAATACCTTAAAGTTTTTGGATGAAATTTTTACACAAAACATTAACCTCTAAATAACAGAAACTAGCTGTCAGGCTTAACATTATCAGAGTAATTGTGATCCAGACACTGTTAAATCAATTCATCAACTTTAATAAATGTGTTTTAGCTGAGGCTGATTTGCCAACAATCGAAGACAGATTTGTGCATATATTTTTTACAATTTCGCTTTGCATTGAATTTGCCAGGAGCTGCCATACCGCCCTACCCTGCGCGAAAGAGAAATATTCACCTTCAAGCATATACACCAGTCACAATTTTATATTGATTTGGAGAAATATAAAAAAATAGTTCCAATCCAGTAGATTACCAACACCTCTTTGCGGAATATACGGTACCTCTGTCATTCGAATTAAACATGATTTTTACTGATGGATCAAAAAACAATACCAATAAGTTGTTTACAGTAGTTGATTCCTCAGGTAGTTCAATTGCAGCAGGTATTCTACTGTTATGCATCAGTTCATAACAGAAGCGGTAGCTCTCTTTTGCGATCATTTTTGCAGAAAACTAGAGTTCCAAAACGATCATCTGCACAGATAGTGAGTCAATTATACTTTCGGTGATGAACCCAATAACAAGCTGATAGAGAATAAAAACGGAATGAAACTAATGTCGTTCCCAGGTCAAGCACGTATAAAAGGAAATGATCTGACAGACGAGATAGCTACATTCTCTGCTAAATAACCATTAATAACGTTTGGCTACGTCGCTAAAAGACACTTTTATATCTCAACACCAGCGCCGTGCACAAATAGAGACATGGGTTTCAATTCAGCACCAATATATTACAAACAATCCTGACTGTACAAAGTCTAGTAGTCCATCATACAGCATTTGCCCTTCTAAGCCTTGGGTACACAATCGCTACACACTCATATCTTCTAAACCCCTACAGCCAATCTTTCGGCCAACATTGTCTTTCAGGTCCTTTTGAATACAAGTTCTACCGAAAGCGTCACCCAAATATCTTCTTTTTTTTAAGAAAAAACAGGCATAAACCAATTAATAATTATCTTATCAGATTCATTGTACTCCTCTTAAATTTATTTCTTTATTATCGACGCCATTCGATCCTCTGCTGTGATAACCTGCTGCTGTGAACACCTGGTTTTTCCAACGTAGAGTCTGTGTCTGTGTCGCGGTACAGCTCATAAAGCTTATCGTTCCAGCGTCTGCGGTATTCGCCGTCGCAAAGACGTAAGCGTCCAAAAATCCTTTGGAACATGTGTGTTCTAGGGCCAAATACCCCAGCTCCTATGCCTACCGGTGTTTTAGAACCTTGGAGGTGTCCTTCTAATGCGGAAACGCTCCATGTTGCTTTGTTTCTTAATTCAATTTTAAAATTCCTTTCAAAATTTGTAACTTTGATAATATCATCCCCAGGGAGCTGAGCTGGTTGTAGCCGCGCGCTCAGAGTCTCCATTTTCTTAGACGATATGACTTTCCCTTTCCCATACCCTTCTTTAGAAATATTGAGTAGGGTCCTTTTTGCTGTCTGTTCTATCACTATGTAGAGTGTCGTTAGGCCTAGGATCACCTCAATTGCTCTTGTCGGATACGTGGGCATAGCTCCTGTTATGCACACACACGCTAGCCATTGGAGCCGTGTCAGTGATTTCCTCACCGTTGAAAGGGAGGTTCTTGATACCCACGCCACCGCCCCATATGTTACTATCAGCCTAACATAGTGTACATCCATCTTAGCATAGTTGAGCTACAACCCCAGGATTTTCCCGCTAGACGTCTGCACACCATTAGAGAGATAGTTCTCATCTAGTAGCTTCCTTTTTCTGCTGAGTGATACGATGGTCGTCTTGTGGGTTGATATTGAGCCCCACCCCGTCGCACCATGCCTTTGTAAGATTTAGGGCTCTTTGTACGATATCACATAATGTGCTCTCGTATTTTCCTCTTACTATAATGACAATATCATCCGCGTATCTCTGGCATCGAATTCCGTTGTCAGTTAGCAACTGTAGCAATTTATCCACTACCGGGCGCCACAAAAGAGGAGAGATTACTCCCCCTTGTGGGTATCCCTTACTAGGGTTCAGCAGCACAACGCTGCCCGCTACAGTTGTTTCTGCTGATCTGGTCTTAAGTATTACCTATATCCAATTGCATATGAATGAGTGCACGTTCCTTTTCATTAGCGCTTGGCATAGCCCTGTATGCGAGGCATTGTCGAAGGCTATGCCCAGATAGGCACATATAGCGGTCTCTTCGAAATCAAAAGCTCTCTGTATCTCCGTCGTCAGTTGGTACAGAGCAGTATCCGTAGGTCGAGCCGCCCTGTATGCAAGCTGACTGGGGTGAAGTGGTTTCCTTAGCAGAGTTTTTGACCTTATCTCATTATCAATGATCTTCTCCACTATTTTGAGTACAAAGGAGGTTAAACTGATTGGTTTAACGGACTTTGCTAGCGAGTAATCCTTTTTTCCTACCTTAGGTATAAAAATTACCTTAGCCCTCGCCCACACCATTGGAATGTAAATGAGAGCAAACGAATCCCTCATAACCTTCACAAGATGTGAGATTATTCCTTCGCCACCCCGCTGTAACATCACTGGCTGTATGCCATCAACTCCCGGAGACTTATACTATTCAAACTCATGGCCCACCTCACTGAATGTTGGGTAAATATACTTTTGGCCACCACACAGCCAGCTTGCGATGGTGTCGATTCCCGTGACCAAGACTCTATGTCAGTTGTGGAGGCATCCGGAAAGTGAGTCGACAGCAGAGCCATCCCTCTTTCCTCTTCACTAGCAGTATACGTACCATCTGGCAGTTTAATGGCTAGCTTAGTCTCTATTTTCTCTTTTGCTAGAGCTCTGTGAAGTCTTGCTGCAACTGGAGTGGAAGCAATGTCCTCGCAGAAGCTTCTAAAGCTATCTCTTTTTACTTTCCTTATCTCCTTACTGTACTTCGTTAGATTTGCTGCGTATTCCTCCCAGCATCCGGTGCGTTTTGCTTTGTTGAGTAGCTTCTGCACCGTTTTCTTAAGAAAAGAGAGATGCTGAGTCACACGACAGCTGTAGTTAAAGGCGTCCGTGAATATGCCATTGCGCCTTGTTACCCTGATTATCCGTCAGTTTATTGTTGAGAGTAATGTCAAGTACCTCTTCTATGGTTCTGGTGATAAAGTCGGTGAATGCCCGACGTTACATATGTCCAGATCAAAACTTAGTATGTATTTTAGTAAAGACTTACCCCTCTTGTTGGTGTCGGTCTTGTATAACAGCCAAAGCTGCTCTCGCGTGGTGAAGGTTGATCTGGGTTACTGTCACGGACGGAGTCAAAGCTATAGTTCGTCAATCTCTGAGAGCCTCAGTTCGCTCTCGGTGCCTCTGTCGAGTTCGAGCCTACCCAGGTCGAGTCCCTCGATTAGCTCCTGTATTGTTGGAACCTCCGCTGCCTCGGTGACCGTCCTTGCCGGTTCCAGAAAACTAGCGGAGAATACGAGAGACTTGGACGATGCCTTCGATTGTGAGGGTAGAGTGGACGCCTCTTCATCCTGTTGTTTTTCCGGCTGCGTATCTGGTTCGCTCGCGATCTTTGGTCGCCAGGCTCTGGCGGTGACTAAGCGGAACCTATAGCTCAACCAGAAGCTGTCTCTCTTCATTCTGCTGAACGACTCCTCATCCATGCCTAGCATCAGCCTGATCCCAGTATCCTTTATACTGCTGCTGATAATGCGCCACGCTGAGGTGTATATGCCCTCATTTTGCGTACTTATCAGCCCTCGGGAGAAACACCGTAACTGTATGGGACCTTTCCAAGCTCCGAGACCCAGTGCGGCCTCAGTAAGCCATGCAGCAGTTGTTTCGTCCGTGTAGTCCACAAGAAGTAGCCCTGGACAAATGTACACTCCACGAAAGGCAAGCAGGAGGTCCACCCTTTAAAGACCTAATCCATAAACGCATCTTGCAGATCGGTAAAGTTTTCGGAACTCAGCGTCACCGCAGGCTAGCCTTCAGGCAGTACTGCTAAAGGGATGCCTTTCGGGGCATCTGAATATTTTATGGCCTGCCCTGTTACACCCGCCGGTTCCACTGGATGCCTCACTACCTTCGTTTCCGCCAAGCCCGATGATGGGGGAGGCGGGTGTACCCGCTGCCGTTTGGACCTCGGTGCCTGTGGGGTAATCTGCTCGCTACTCCGCTGATCAGCGGGGCAAGTATGTCTTGCATCGAGGGATGCCTGCTTCTCTGCTTTTCAGCGGGCGTGGGCCTGCCTGCTACTCTCTTCCTGCTCAACCGCTCTAATTCGGGTGCGGGTAACCCGGTGTTACGCCTATTCTGAGCACTAGGGCCCCCTCCCTTCCGCTCTTAAACGGGGTCGGGTGTCTGTTCATACCTCGTTCGCAGTACCGCCATCTCTCTGGCAGTCTCTGGTGTTTGCCTTGTTCGAGGTAGCGCAAGTACCACTTTACTGCCGAGCCGGACAGCCCTAGTCTCCTGCGGTCATCATCCCCGGGTGGGTAGAGGTGGACGTCGGTCTATCTGGATGCCAGAAGACAGACCCGTCCGATCTTGTTTCGACAGCGATGCCTGGAGACAGATCCCTCTGATCGTGCCTCGACAGGTTTGTCCCGCCCGTTGCCCGTGATTATTTGCCTAATGAGTGCAATTTTTCGGCGGGGTGCCGTATCTCTGCTAGTAGAGGGCTCATCACTGTCTTCCCGAGCATGCTCGGCGAAGAGCGCTGCCTCTGCGGGGGAGAGGGAGCCACCATAGTCCACCGACACTGCCCGCTTCTTCAAAGGCCGAAACCTGGCGTTGTCCTCTACAAAGTCCTCGGCGATCCTCTTTACCACCTGGGCAAAGGTCAGGCTGGACGTTAACATCAATATCGATGGCACCCCCACTACGACGCTTAATCACCCAAGGATATTGGGGGTAACATTTGACAGCCTGCTCTCCTTCTCTGCGCACGCTACCGCCGGCAGCACTTTTGCAAAGACAAAAACACATTTTTGGCAACATACAAGGCGATTGGCTGGCTGGTAATATAATATGCTGCGCCAATGTGGTTGCCGGGAACCAGTAGGGCACAGTGGATGAAGCTGCAGGCCTGATAGAACGTCGCACCTCGCACGCTGACGCGAGGCCTGCTGACGTCGCCTAAGGAATATCTACACCAAGAGGGGAATGTACTCCGCGTTAAGGAGCATAACATCATGGTCAGCAAGCAGTACCTTTCTGGGTGTCACCGTTTGGGGTGTCACCGTTAGGCATCTGTTTGCCGACGAGCCATCTCTCAGGCACATCAAACGGAATCTCCTCGAACTGAAGGACGAGATCCAGCCACATGTAGCACAACCTCTGGATCGGGAGGCGTACTGGCTGGTCCTAAGCAACATCGACGACGCGAAAGTCACTACCAGCATCCACTCTCTCATTGTCCCTGCTGCCTCGCTAGTCCTACGCTACTCTGGCCCCATTAATATCTGGATATTGTAGTACACTTCACTCCGATCTCTATCCAGAATCAACCTTGACTTACCAAACAGATGTTCGGCATGTGGAAATTCTCTGCACGATACTAAATTCCTATTCCTATCTACTCACATACCCTCTCAAACCAACTCATCTAACTCCGCTCTCTGTCTAATCCGACCAAGTCGAAACAGCACGCTTCCTGGGCCTCCCCCTATATGAGCTTGACGACAACAACCATGGGTGAATCCGTTCTTCTCAAGGCGTGACTAGCCACTACAACAACAACAACCACCGAGTGGAAATTTCATTCGGGGATCATGTTTCGTCGGACAAGAACAAATGCGCGAGTCATTTTAGCGGACAAGTTATTCTGCAGCCTTCGAAAGATAGGACCAAACGGAAGGTGACCAGGAGATTGCCTAAACGGTCCAACACCGGCGCACTCCTGACTTTCACGCGTGACGAGGTATAGTCGAAAGGCGAAATCCTGAATGGCCATTGGCCCTGACGGGCTAAGCGTGTTGATGCTGAAAAATTTGGAACCTGCGGGTGTTGAGTTCCTTACAGGGATCGTCAATCTGATA
This sequence comes from Anomoia purmunda, assembly GCA_951828415.1. Lineage (NCBI taxonomy): Eukaryota > Metazoa > Arthropoda > Insecta > Diptera > Tephritidae > Anomoia > Anomoia purmunda. Next base: position 85,177,573 of record OX639993.1, on the reverse strand, counting down.
TTTGGAAAGTTGGGTTGCTGGTCCCGCTACTAAAGTAAAGGGAACTGTCCGACAACAACAAAAACAACCACCACCCCAAGAACCACAACAACAACAGGAACAATAACAACAGGAATATACCTTCAACATTACCCAACAAATGTACATAGTTTCATATCCAAAATCTTTTCCCGCCTTGGTCTAGAACATAAAACCCAAACGTACCAATACATTTTAAATAAGGAAAATGTCGACAAGCTGGAACCACTTATGGGGATAAACCAAGCAAAAGTGTGCATATTAAATGACAACAGGCGCACATATTCATCAACACACGGCACTCTTACACATGCAGACATCACATGTTGCACACCAAATTCCCTCCCATGAATTACATGGAGGATGTATTCTTACATCTCTTTGACCTGTACGGTTAGAGTGTGACCTTCGCAGCTTGGCGACGTTTTAGCCTTCGCCAGGAGATCTGTTCCGTTGGCACGCGGTATGTAGGTACCGGAATGACCCAGGTTTCTCACAGCCTGTTGTTTCCGCGGTCTACCCCTGTTGAAATCGGCCTTCTCCATAAGTCGTCTGTCTCTTCTGGAGCAAGTATTAGCAGCAGGGTTGTTATTCATTTTTCTTCTTAGGGCTGGCATCGTGTCAATTCCTGTGCCAGAAACTTATTTTTGCTGCGTCTGCCAGAAAAGGCTCCATTCAACCTCCATTTGGATAAGGTGTAATACGTTCAACGGATGGAGGCATCTTAAGGTCTGCTCAGACATTAAGACCTACAAGGGGTGGCCACAGTGATTCTATGGAAACTTATTTATTGCTGAGAGTAATGCCAAGTACCTCTTCTCTAGTTCGGGAGGTTCTTGATACCCACGCCACCGCCCCATATGTTACTATCAGCCTAACATAGTGTACATCCATCTACGCATAGTTGAGCTACAACCCCAGGATTTTCCCGCTAGACGTCTGCACACCATTAGAGAGATAGTTCTCATCTAGTAGCTTCCTTTTTCTGCTGAGTGATACGATGATCGTCTTGTGGGTTGATATTGAGCCCCACCCCGTCGCACCATGCCTTTGTAAGATTTAGCGCTCTTTGTACGATATCACATAATGTGCTCTCGTATTTTCCTCTTACTATAATGACAATATCATCCGCGTATCCCTGGCATCGAATTCCGTTGTCAGTTAGCAACTGTAGCAATTTATCCACTACCGGGCGCCACAAAAGAGGAGAGATTACTCCCCCTTGTGGGTATCCCTAACTGGGTTCCAGCAGCACAACGCTGCCCGCTACAGTTGTTTCTGCTGATCTGGTCTTAAGTATTACCTATATCCAATTGCATATGAATGAGTGCACGTTCCTTTTCATTAGCGCTTGGCATAGCCCTGTATGCGAGGCATTGTCGAAGGCTATGCTCCGATAGGCACATATAACGGTCTCTTCGAAGTCAAAAGCTCCCTGTATCTCCGTCGTCAGTTGGTACAGAGCAGTATCCGTAGGTCGAGCCGCCCTGTATGCAAGCTGACTGGGGTGAAGTGGTTTCCTTCGCAGAGTTTTTGACCTTATCTCATTATCAATGATCTTTTCCACTATTTTGAGTACAAAGGAGGTTAAACTGATTGGTCTAACGGACTTTGCTAGCGAGTAATCCTGTTTTCCTACCTTAGGTATAAAAATTACCTTAGCCCTCGTCCACACCATTCGAATGTAAATGAGAGCAAACGAATCCCTCATAACCTTCACAAGATGTGAGATTATTCCTTCGCCACCCCGCTGTAACATCACTGGCTGTATGCCATCAACTCCCGGAGACTTATACTATTCAAACTCATGGCCCACCTCACTGAATGTTGGGTAAATATACTTTTGGCCACCACACAGCCAGCTTGCGATGGTGTCGATTCCCGTGACCAAGGCTCTATGTCAGTTGGGGAGGCATCCGGAAAGTGAGTCGACAGCAGAGCCATCCCTCTTTCCTCTTCACTAGCAGTATACGTACCATCTGGCAGTTTAATGGCTAGCTTAGTCTCTATTTTCTCTTTTGCTAGAGCTCTGTGAAGTCTTGCTGCAACTGGAGTGGAAGCAATGTCCTCGCAGAAGCTTCTAAAGCTATTTCTTTTTACTTTCCTTATCTCCTTACTGTACTTCGTTAGATTTGCTGCGTATTCCTCAGAGCATCCGGTGCGTTTTGCTTTGTTGAGTAGCTTCTGCACCGTTTTCTTAAGAAAAGAGAGATGCTGAGTCACAGGGCAGCTGTAGTTAAAGGCGTCGTGACTATGCCATTGCGCCTTGTTACCCTGCTTTCTCCCTCCATGCAATACGTTTCCCTACGAGTGTGTCCTATACTAGAAAAGTTTAAGGTAACTAGGTTGCTATATTTCTCCCAGTCTGATCTCCTGAGGTATCTCATGGGTTTACCCGCCCTTGCCTATACTTTGAGATTAAACTGGATGATTCTATGATCCGATAGCGAGGGTTCCATGGAAGCTTCCCTTCCGAGATCAGATTATCCGTCAGTTTATTGCTGAGAGTAATGTCAAGTACCTCTTCTATGGTTCTGGTGATAAAGTCGGTGAATGCCCGACGTTACATATGTCCAGATCAAAACTTAGTATGTATTTTAGTAAAGACTTACCCCTCTTGTTGGTGTCGGTCTTGTATAACAGCCAAAGCTGCTCTCGCGTGGTGAAGGTTGATCTGGGTTACTGTCACGGACGGAGTCAAAGCTATAGTTCGTCAATCTCTGAGAGCCTCAGTTCGCTCTCGGTGCCTCTGTCGAGTTCGAGCCTACCCAGGTCGAGTCCCTCAATTGGCTCCTGTATTGTTGGAACCTCCGCTGCCTCGGTGACCGCCCTTGCCGGTTCCAGAAAACTGACGGAGAATACGAGAGACTTGGACGATGCTTTCGATAGTGTGGGTAGAGTGGACGCCTCTTCATCCTGTTATTTTTCCGGCTGCGTATCTGGTTCGCTCGCGATCTTTGGCTGCCAGGCTCTGACGGTGACTAAGCTGAACCTATAGCTCAACCTGAAGCTGTCTCTCTTCATTCTGCTGAACGACTCCTCATCCATGCCTAGCATCAGCCTGATCCCAGTAATTTTGCGTACTTATCAGCCCTCGGGAGAAACACCGTAACTGTATGGGAGAGGGTTTCTCATCCCCCATCTAATCTTAGTGCAGAGCTTCGGACCTTTCCAAGCCCCGAGTCTCAGTGCGGCCTCCGTAAGCCATGCAGCAGTGGTTTCGTCCGTGTAGTCCACAAGAAGTAGCCCTGGACGAATTTACACTCCACGAAAGGCAAGCAGGAGGTCCACCCTTTAAAGACCTCATCCATAAACGCATCTTGCAGATCGGTAAAGTCTTCGGAACCCAGCGTCACCGCCGGCTAGCTTTCAGACACTACTGCTAAAGGGATGCCTTTCGGGGCATCTGAATATTTTATGGCCTGCCCTGTTACACCCGCCGGTTCCACTGGATCCCTCACTACCTTCGTTTCCGCCAAGCCCGATGATGGGGGAGGCGGTGCACCCGCTGCCGTTTGGACCTCGGTGCCTGTGGGGTAATCTGCTCGCTACTCCGCTTATCAGCTGGGCAGGTATGTCTTGCATCGAGGGATGCCCGCTTCGTCCGATCTTGTTTCGACAGCCGTGATAGAAGAAGCCGGCGATCAGGAGCGATGCCTGGAGACAGATCCCTCTGATCGTGCCTCGACAGGTTTGTCCCGCCCGTTGCCCGTGATTATTTGCCTAATGAGTGCAATTTTTCGGCGGGGTGCCGCATCTCTGCTAGTAGAGGGCTCATCACTGTCTTCCCGAGCATGTTCGGCGAAGAGCGCTGCCTCTGCGGTAAAGTCTTCGGAACGCATCTTGCAGATCGGTAAAGTCTTCGGAACCCAGCGTCACCGCCGGCTAGCTTTCAGACACTACTGCTAAAGGGATGCCTTTCGGGGCATCTGAATATTTTATGGCCTGCCCTGTTACACCCGCCGGTTCCACTGGATCCCTCACTACCTTCGTTTCCGCCAAGCCCGATGATGGGGGAGGCGGTGCACCCGCTGCCGTTTGGACCTCGGTGCCTGTGGGGTAATCTGCTCGCTACTCCGCTTATCAGCTGGGCAGGTATGTCTTGCATCGAGGGATGCCCGCTTCGTCCGATCTTGTTTCGACAGCCGTGATAGAAGAAGCCGGCGATCAGGAGCGATGCCTGGAGACAAATCCCTCTGATCGTGCCTCGACAGGTTTGTCCCGCCCGTTGCCCGTGATTATTTGCCTAATGAGTGCAATTTTTCGGCGGGGTGCCGTATCTCTGCTAGTAGAGGGCTCATCACTGTCTTCCCGAGCATGCTCGGCGAAGAGCGCTGCCTCTGCGGGGGAGAGGGAGCCACCATAGTCCACCGACACTGCCCGCTTCTTCAAAGGCCGAAACCTGGCGTTGTCCTCTACAAAGTCCTCGGCGATCCTCTTTACCACCTGGGCAAAGGTCAGGCTGGACGTTAACATCAATATCGATGGCACCCCCACTACGACGCTTAATCACCCAAGGATATTGGGGGTAACATTTGACAGCCTGCTCTCCTTCTCTGCGCACGCTACCGTTAGCAGCACTTTGGCAACATACAAGGCGATTGGCTGGCTGGTAATATAATATGCTGCGCCAATGTGGTTGCCGGGAACCAGTAGGGCACAGTGGATGAAGCTGCAGGCCTGATAGAACGTCGCACCTCGCACGCTGACGCGAGGCCTGCTGACGTCGCCTAAGGAATATCTACACCAAGAGGGGAATGTACTCCGCGTTAAGGAGCATAACATCATGGTCAGCAGGCAGTGCCTTTCTGGGTGTCACCGTTTGGGGTGTCACCGTTAGGCATCTGTTTGCCGACGAGCCATCTCTCAGGCACATCAAACGGAATCTCCTCGAACTGAAGGACGAGATCCAGCCACATGTAACACAACCTCTGGATCGGGAGGCGTACTGGCTGGTCCTTAGCAACATCGACGACGCGAAAGCCACTACCAGCATCCACTCTCTCATTGTCCCTGCTGCCTCGCTAGTCCTACGCTACTCTGGCCCCATTAATATCTGGATATTGTAGTACACTTCACTCCGATCTCTATCCAGAATCAACCTTGACTTACCAAACAGATGTTCGGCATGTGGAAATTCTCTGCACGATACTAAATTCCTATTCCTATCTACTCACATACCCTCTCAAACCAACTCATCTAACTCCGCTCCCTGTCTAATCCGACCAAGTCGAAACAGCACGCTTCCTGGGCCTCCCCCTATATGAGCTTGACGACAACGACCATGGGTGAATCCGTTCTTCTCAAGGCGTGACTAGCCAATACAACAACAACAACCACCGAGTGGAAATTTCATTCGGGGATCATGTTTTGTCGGACAAGAACAAATGCGCGAGTCATTTTAGCGGACAAGTTATTCTGCAGCCTTCGAAAGATAGGACCAAACGGAAGGTGACCAGGAGATTGCCTAAACGGTCCAACACCGGCGCACTCCTGACATTCACGCGTGACGAGGTGTAGTCGAAAGGCGAAATCCTGAATGGCCATTGGCCCTGACGGGCTAAGCGTGTTGATGCTGAAAAATTTGGAACCTGCGGGTGTTGAGTTCCTTACAGGGATCGTCAATCTGATATTTGGAAAGTTGGGTTGCTGGTCCCGCTACTAAAGCCAAGAAAACTGTCCGACAACAACAAAAACAACCACCACCCCAAGAACCACAACAACAACAGGAACAATAACAACAGGAATATACCTTCAACATTACCCAACAAATGTACATAGTTTCATATCCAAAATCTTTTCCCGCCTTGGTCTAGAACATAAAACCCAAACGTACCAATACATTTTAAATAAGGAAAATGTCGACAAGCTGGAACCACTTATGGGGATAAACCAAGCAAAAGTGTGCATATTAAATGACAACAGGCGCACATATTCATCAACACACGGCACTCTTACACATGCAGACATCACATTTTGCACACCAAATTTCCTCCCATGAATTACATGGAGGATGTATTCTAACATCTCTTTGACCTGTACGGTTAGAGTGTGACCTTCGCAGCTTGGCGACGTTTTAGCCTTCGCCAGGAGATCTGTTCCGTTGGCACGCGGTATGTAGGTATCGGAATGACCCAGGTTTCTCACAGCCTGTTGTTTCCGCGGTCTACCCCTGTTGAAATCGGCCTTCTCCATAAGTCGTCTGTCTCTTCTGAAGCAAGTATTAGCAGCAGGGTTGTTATTCATTTTTCTTCTTAGGGCTGGCATCGTGTCAATTCCTGTGCCAGAAACTTATTTTTGCTGCGTCTGCCAGAAAAGGCTCCATTCAACCTCCATTTGGATAAGGTGTAATACGTTCAACGGATGGAGGCATCTTAAGGTCTGCTCAGACATTAAGACCTACAAGGGGTGGCCACAGTGATTCTATGGAAACTTATTTATTGCTGAGAGTAATGCCAAGTACCTCTTCTCTAGTTCTGGTGATAAAGGCCGGTGTATGCCCGACTTTTCATATGTCGAGATCATTACTTAGTATGTATTCTAGTAAAGACTCACCCCTCTTGTTGGTGCCGGTTCTGGCCCACTCTTCGGTATGCGCATTAGCGTCGGATCCGATGATAAGGGGAAGTTTTGCATCCTCACAATTCCTGATTAGATGTTGAACCTCGGTTTGGGGGATGGTGCTAGTGTCCCCTGGAAAATATGCAATGGCAAGAACTATGTCCTTGGATACGCCGTCCTCCTTCCGTCTTGCCTGAACTGCTACCAAGTCCCGAGTTAGGTGCTCTGTAATGCAAAAGTTATCAATATTGCCCTTAAGCACTACACAATCTCTGGGTCTTTCAGATGAGAGATCCCAAATTACCCTACTGTTTGACTCCTGTAGGCCCCTTAACTGGCCCTTGTAGACCCATGGCTTCTAAGCTAGTATTGTACCTCGATCTTCCGAGGCGGATCTCCGAGCTATAACAGCCGAATCTGCTCTCGCGTGGTGGAGGCTAATCTGGGTTACTGTCACGGACGGGGTCATAGTTGTGGCTCATCAATCTCGGAGAGTAATATTTGGCACACGCTGCCTCTGTCGAGCTCAAGCCTACCCAGGTCGAGTCCCTCGATTACTTCTTGCGTTGTGGGAACCTCCGCTGCCTCAGTGATCGTCCTGGACGGTGCCTTGGATGGTTGCGGTGTTTGTGTGGACGCCTCTTCATCATGCACTTTTCCCAGCGCCGTGTCTGATTCCAGTATCCTTCATACTGCTGCTCATAATACGCCACGCTAAGGTGTACGCCCTCATTTTGCTCACTTATCAGCCCTCGGGAGGAACACCATAACTGTATGGGAAAGAGTTTTCATCCCCCATCTAATCTTTGTGCAGAGCTTCGGGCCTTTCCAAGCCCCGTGCCTCGGTGCGGCCTCCGTAAGCCATGCAGCAGTTGTTTCGTCCGTGTAGTCCACAAGAAGTCTTTGCACCTTGGTGAATAACCTGCGGTTAACCATTTTTTCTTATGCAGGCCACGATACGATCACCTAATATTGGAGAATTCGTCTGACGACCGCTGTAAAAAAACCCGACAGATTCGGGGATTAAGACCTCATTTCCAGACTTGTTACATTTGTAGAGGGCTACGGAAGCCTTTTCATAAAGTTGAACTAAATTCTCTTTCCAGTTCAACTTCTTATCTACGACAACGCCTAGAAATTTGGCACTTATAGAAAGACTTAACCGGATACCGGATACCGTTTAGTACCGGTGGAGTTACCGAAGGCATTTTTTACTTTCTCGTGAAGTGTAGAATTTCCACCTTACTTTAGCTGACTCTAAGCCCGCAGCGGGTGGACTATCCCCTGAGGGCGATCGCGACGTCATCAGCGTACGCGAAAACTTTTGCGTCACCCCAATCCGTATCTCGTTGTAGCGTGTTCCACAAAAGTGGGGATAAGACATCTGCTTGGGGCGTCTCCCTCGACACGTGCCTCGACAGTTCGCTCGAACCCAGCTTAGCCCTTACTACTCTGCAACAGAGTAGCTGGCCGATAAACTCAACCAGTGTGCATTCAGCTCCTAGATCCCTAACGGCGCCAGTTATGGCTTCTGGAACCACGTTATTGAAGGCGCCTTCAATGTCCAGGAAGGCTACAAGACAGAACTCCTTGACGCTGAGAGACTTCTCAATAAAGCCGACCAAGCTATGGAGTGCAGTCTCAGCAGATTTGCCTCTGCGGTAGGCATGTTGGTGATTAGACAGTAGTCGACTGTCGATGGTATCGGACAGGTAGGTACTAACAATCCTTTCAAGTGCCTTAAGAGCAAAAGATGATAGACTGATAGACCTAAGATCCTTTGAATTAGTGTGTGAGGCCTTACTGGCTTCAGGAATAAAGATAGTCGTGGCATTTCTCAATGCCAATGGTATGTGATTCAGTTTGAAAAAGGCCCTGAAAATAGTAGAGAGCCATTTTTCAGACACCTCCAGTGTCTTAATTAGCTGCGCAGTTATTACCCTATCCGGCCCTGCAGATTTGTATGGTTTAAAGCTTTGGATAGCCCATTTAAGCTTTTCTTCCAAAACCGGTACCTTCACAGGGGTGGAATAAATAAATGGAGGAGTTCTTTGCTCCGCAGTTGTGATCCCAGGAAAGTGGGTATCTAGTAGCAAATCAAAGGTTTCCTTTCCCGTTGAGGTCCAGAAACTGTCTAGAATTTGTAAGAAACCTATCTGGTTAGAGGATCCAGACACAACCTTCCTTATCCTGGCTGTCTCGGAAGCCACCTCGATGTCGCAGCTGAAGTTTTTCCACGAAGATCTCTTTGCCACCCTTAAAGCTTTTTTATAGGTTTAGAGAGACTTTTTGTACTCCTGCCATACCAGCTCGATACCAAGTCTCTTGGATTTGTTGAATTTTTTCCTGCAAGATTTACGTAGTGAGTCCAACTTAAGGTTTACGCTTCCGCCATTGTTTAGGCACAAGGCAACCCTGATCTAGGGCATTTGTGCATGCCAGCGTAAAAACGTTGACCATGTTCTCTAGATCGCCGATACAATTGGGTCCATTAAGAGGTTCGCTGGTTAGCTTATCCTCAATTATTATTTTATAAGAGCGCCAATCCGTGTTTTTTAGGTTTTCGCGCACTTTTGGGCTAGTAATAGAAAAGTTCAATAGGATTTCAATATAACGATGGTCAGAGAAGGAGTGTTCATCAAGAACCCGCCAAATAGACTAACACTCCATAGAGTTATATCTAATACTTCTTTAGGGTTGCTAGTAATGAAGGTGGGATCCCTACCTTTGTTGCATATAAGTAGGTTAGTTGTTAGAAGGTAGTTGAAAACTAACTCACCTCAACCATTTATGTGCGTGCTTCCCCATTGAACGTGGTGGGCATTCGTATCGCTGCCGGCCAATATGTGTCCGCTCTCATATTTCAACACGATGGGCATGCCTCTTATGTAATTAGGTAACAGAAAGATTTTTTAATCTTATTTAGCCAGCCTACGGGCTCTAATGCTACCTTTACCGCGTTCCACGAAATGTTTAAAGCAAACCCTTGAGTTGCAAGCCCATGGCTATTCATAGAAGAAAATCTCTTTCTCCTCTCTGGCAACGACGGTGACGTCAGCTTCGCACTCCCCGTCACTGAGAAGCAGCTCCTCCTCCGCAAACATCCTATACATTGTTGGGGCATAGTTTTTTGGGAGCAGACGCTGCCCACAGCGTCATAGAGCTTCGGCTCCGCGTCCATGCTACACCCGCACCAGAGGTACGCTGAACATCCCTGCGGTACACTTTAACTATGACCTCAACTAGGCCATATGAAACGCGGCCTTACCTTTTCTCTAGAAGCCCGATGGACTCCTTATTCAGGGACATGAACACCTCTCTAGAAGGGCCTTCGACGTCCTCGACCCGGACGACCCTGCAATCACTTGTAGGGAGGGCCGGGTTCTTTACGTGAAGCATCTTTAGGATGCTTTCCGGCGTCGATGGTGTCAAAGTAACCTATGTCTTCTACCGGGGTCTGACTGGAATGTCCTTCCAGTTCACCACCTCCAACTTATTCCCAGGGTAGATAGGACCCACCTTTGCAACGGCGGCCTTGTACAACACCACCGATCTCTGGTCCTCACAGGCGACCACCATAATGTGACCCTGGATTCTTTTTGAGACCGTTGCTCGGCACGGTATGTAGAGTTTTTTCCTCCGTGGATCTCTGAAGTTTAGACGGAGGGTCCCGGTTTTCCACCGAAGCCGCAGTGACCCGGAAGTTAGACAGCAGGACTTTCGTCCATTCCACCACATCCGTCGCGCTCTGGGGCAGCGTTTCCATCGGGACCCCGTCGTATGTCTTCAGCATTTTCGCGGCCTAGCGTAGTCTCATCGCTGCCACGTCCTAAATATTTTCGTGTGCAGCTGCTTGTCGCCTTAATCCACTCTGGCCAGGCTTAACACAAAATCTCAGCTAACTTAATATACAAATAAGCTTAATCATTTTGAGTATTGTCTTTAGTCAAGTGTTGACTAAAAAATTAAAAACATGGAATTTTAATATTACTCCTATTATCGTGAATTAAACCACACAATACATTTTTGCTAGTAAAAGAAATAAGTGACTTACTTTACGTTCCAAAAGCATACTCATTCAAGTGTCTCTGATATGGAACATAGAGTTAAACGTACGCACTTGTAAGGTATTTCATAACCGCTCGCACAATTGCTGGAACAAGGAATTGCTACAAAAAAACTTCGGCAGCGTACCACTCAAACGGAACTACCCTAGGCGATTAAAGAAAAAGTATATAGATTCAATTTTGATTACCTGCCCTTTATATTTATCTTACGATATTTTGTAACATATACATACATACCTGTGGCCGACCTAGCCGAATGTGCGCGATTCACTTGGTGGGTTTCGGGTTCAAGTCCTGGCTGAGGCAAGTAACAAATTTATAGAACAGTTTTTGGCGTAGAATACGTCTTACCTTACGGTATGGGCACCAATGTCAGGTTTTTATTGTTGTAATCTCTATTTCTTTAATTATAAGAAAACGGCTCGATTAATTTTTTTTTTTTTTTTTTTGTAGTCAAATGAAGATGTTAGCTTTCGTTTGACATACATTTCATGTTGGTTGATATCTTCCTAATATTTAAATTTCTCAATGAAAATTGTATAAACACATGCACACAAATATGTGTGTGGTGTTTGGTTGAGTGTTTGCTGTTGGGCGATTTGTATTGCATAATTTTAGGCGGGCAAGTTAAAGTAGAGTAAAAGAAGAGAAAATGCTGCCAAGCACTGCAAAGCTTATGTATATCATCCAAAGTAACTATCAAATAAAGAAATTAATTTGCTTGTATTATTTATCATTTATTGTTACATATGTTTTCTGTCTTATCGGATGGCGTATTCTACGTTAAACTTAATGGCCGTGTCTCTGACACAGCCTGCTTCTTTTTCTAATAGCGTTCGCCCCTCGGCAGGCACTGGCAAACCTCCGACTGTATATATGCCATGAAAAAAACTTCTCACAAAACAACATTCGCCGTTTGTAGTCGGCGTAAAAATGTAGTTCCATCAATATGTGTTACAACCAGGGTTCGGAAATATTCACTGAATATTCACGTATGTACGTTCTTTTATGAGCTTATGCGCGAACGTGAATATTTAAAATTTTTTTTTGCATTCACGTTCGCGAACGAGAACGTGGAAAAAAATCAATATCGTTCGTATTCGAGAATGATAGGTAGAAAAAATTGCGCTATTGTTCGTTCGCGAATGCATTCGCGAATCGAAGTTCCTGCGTTCATAAACGAATCTACAAGTGGCTTCGATGCATTCGCGAATGCTCGCGCTGTCGTTCATCTTCATAAACGAATGCATATGCAACGTCGAATATTCGCAGAAGGTTAGTGCAGTAGACAATATGCAGCAATATTAGATGCAAGCAGTGGTAAAAGGGCACATACATATGTACATATGTATTTGTTTAGGTAGACGATGGGCAACGGCCATACTAATCTTGATATTTCTATTTTTAGAGTTCTATCTTTGTTTAGCAAATGAACGATATGTGCATACACATGTATGGTTGATCCGTATAAAATAAAAATTTATTTGCGAAACAACATATATTTATGTATGTACATATGTTTATGAAAATCTATATATATAAAAATAAGTTCTATTGTGTTAGTGACTGATGTTCTCTGGAATGCCTGAACCGATTGTTGATGTTGATGTTTCTGCTAAGTTCATATGAAAGGTGACATCAATACCAAGGTTTTTATTTATAAACGGTATCTGTATGTGGATTCGTTCATGAGTTATAGCCATTTTGGTGAACACTGCATTCATTTCGACTTATATGTTAACTTAACAGCTAACGACTTATATGTTAACTTAACAGCTAATATATACATGTGATGCTGTAACGGACTTTTTCGCCTTTCGACTTATATGTTAACTTAACAGCTAACGACTTATAAGTTACCTTAACAGCTAATATACATATATATGTAATGCTGTAACGGATTTTTCTCCAAGGTAGCTAGCTTTTGAGTGCCTGCTATGACTGAAATTTCATGATCAGCTGATCTATTTCAATTCTTAATAATTGTTTTATTCAACTAACATATGTGCCTCAATTTTTGAGTTTCGTGAATAAATAAAATTTCAATTACTTAATATTTAATTGGTGAAGCAAAAATTTTGAATACAAAATGGTACGTACGCGCAGCAATTTGGGGCGTCAATCACGTCATAATAGTCAAAAGCGTGGTTTGCCACACGCTCACATTTTAATATGGTTGGTGAATAAAATCACACCGCATGAAGTTGACAATGTGATATGTGCTGAAATTCCTAATCAAATAAGTGATCCTGAATTATATGATGTTGTTGTGCAAAATATGATACACGGTCCATGTGGAGCATTCAACATTAACTCCCCATGTATAGTTGATGGCAAATGTAGTAAACGTTATCCAAGAGCTTTGGTTTCAGATACAATCACTGGAAATGATGGTTACCCATTATATCGTCGTCGATCAACTCAAAATAATGGTAGATCAGTTACCATAAGAGTACAAAATCAAAACGTTGAAGTCGATAATCGTTGGATTGTGCCGTATTCACCTTTATTGTCGAAAGTATTCAAAGCGCATATTAATGTCGAATACTGCAATTCTGTCAAGTCCATTAAATACATTTGCAAATATGTAAATAAAGGTAGTGATATGGCCGTATATGGAGCTACTGATCCAAATAGAAACGACGAAATACATAAGTATCAAATGGGGCGTTACATTAGCAGTAATGAAGCGATTTGGCGTATTTTTTCATTTCAAATTCACGAGAGATATCCAGCTGTTGTTCACTTAGCTGTTCATCTTGAAAATGGCCAGCGTGTGTATTTCACTACCGAAAATGCTGCACAGAGAGCTCTATCACCACCTCATACAACTCTAACTGCATTTTTTAAATTGTGTGAAGTTGATGCTTTTGCCAGAACGTTATTGTATGCAGAAGTGTCAACTTATTTTACGTGGAGTGCATCAAAAAAGGAGTTCCAACGGCGCAAGCAAGGAAAACGTGTTGATGGGCATCAAAATTTATATTCAAGTGATGCTTTGGGACGTATATACATATGTATACTGTTCACCCAAATAATGCTGAGTGCTTTTATTTACGTTTGCTGTTAATAAACGTTCGTGGGCCAACATCATTTCGAGAGTTAAGAACAATCAATGGAGTTTTGCATACGACATATCGACAAGCGTGTCAACAGCTTAATTTGTTGGAAAATGATATTCATTGGGAACAAACACTTGCAGATGCAGCAGTTGTCGCTCATCCTTATCAAATTCGAGCATTGTTTGCAATTATTTTGTCTACCTGTTTTCCATCGAATCCATCTGAATTGTGGACAAAATTCCAAGACTGTCTATCGGAAGATATTCTGTTTCGAGTACGTCAAGAAAATCGTAATCCTGCAATGGATTTCACGCCAGAAATTTGCAATGAAGCATTGATTTGTATTGAAGATTTCTGTTTGCAGATTGCTAATAAGGCATAACCACAATTGGGAATGCCATCACCTAATCGTGTAATGCATGACATTTTTGAGTAAGAACTGCAACGTGAACAGCAATACGATCGCAACGAATTAAATGCTTTTGTCCACGCAAATCTTTCGACATTGAATGCGGAGCAAAAAAAGGCGTACGATAATATTATGCAAGCTGTCAATAGTGAAGCCGGTGGATTTTATTTCCTGGATGCACCAGGAGGCACCGGAAAATCGTTTCTAATTTCATTGTTATTGGCAACGATACGTTCCCAGAATAAAATTGCATTGACATTGGCGTCTTCTGGCATTGCAGCCACTTTGTTAGATGGTGGTCGGACAGCACATTCTGTTTTGAAATTGCCATTGAATTACCAAGTAAATGAAACTCCCACATGTAACGTTTCAAAAACATCTGGAACGGCAAAATTATTGAAACGATGCGGTATCATTATTTGGGATGAATGCACTATGGCGAATAAGAAATCTGTTGAAGCTTTGGAAAGAACAATGAAAGATCTCCGAGATAATTCAGAGTTGTTTGGTGGTGCATTGATTTTATTGTCAGGCGATTTTAGGCAAACATTGCCCGTCATTCCTAGATCGACCGCGGCCGATGAAATTAACGCTTGCTTAAAGTCTTCATATTTATGGAGATTTGTTAAAATATTGAAACTCTCTACCAACGTTCGTGTTCAGTTGCAGAATGATCCATCTGCTGATAAGTTCTCTAAGCAATTGCTGAAAATTGGAAATGGTGCAATGCCAGTTGATGACACTGGATTAATAACATTGCCAAATGATTTTTGCCGTTTCGTACAGTCAAAAGAGGAATTGATTGAATGTGTTTTCACTAACATAGCACAACAATATACGTGCCATGCATGGTTGAGTGACAGAGCAATTTTAGCGGCAAAGAACAAAGATGCTACTGAATTAAACATGGCTATACAATCAAAGATTCCTGGCGAATTGGTGTCGTACAAGTCTGTGGATACTGTTACGAATGAAGAAGATGTTGTGAATTATCCAACAGAATTTTTGAATTCGTTGGACTTACCAGGATTGCCTCCGCATAATCTCCAATTGAAAGTTGGAGCCACTATTATTATGCTTCGCAATATCAAACAACCCCGTTTGTGTAATGGTACAAGACTTGCTATAAAAAGGTTGATGGCTTATGTAATTGAAGCTACTATTTTGACAGGAAAATTCAAAGGCGAAGATGTATTCATTCCACGCATTCCAATGATTCCGTCTGATATGTCATTTGAATTTAAACGACTTCAGTTTCCTGTTCGCCTTGCGTTTGCGGTTACCATTTATCAGGCACAAGGCCAATTCTTAGGAATTTGTGGAATGAATTTAGAGTATCCAGTTTTCTCACATGGACACAAACGGTTTTGTATATTTACACCGAAAATGGAAAAACAACTAATATTGTTTACCACAGAACATTACAGTAAAAGCAATTTATCACTGATTTAAATGAACTTGAATTGATTTTTTTATTTTCTTTTTTGCACTACAAAGTGTGCAGGGGGCTCGCTAGTACTTACATAAAAATACCTTCTATTAAAGTAAAAAAAGTATGTTAATATATTCGGCAATAAGATTTTTTATTAATAAAAATGAAATGCATTTACTTGCTTAGTTGCTATCTTCCACATCTAGTGTTGCAAAATTGAGGAGATCAAAATTTAATTTTGTAATTAATAAATTTGCTAAAGATTTCTTTGAAAGTTTTGTACGAAGTTTGGTCAATATAGTTGAAAGTGCACTGAACGCTCTCTCAACAGAAACTTGTGTTGCAGGTATAGCAAGTACAACTTCTATTACTTGTAACATCTCGGAATTATTCCGATAGATTTTTCGACAGTAATCCAAGATATTGATGTCAAATGGTTCCATTTCTCTATCGCAAATTTTAATTAATTGTTCTTTAAAGGCTATTTCTTCCCTCTGTGGACTTGGTCCTTGAGCATTTCTCAGTGCGTTAACGTGAACTGTCAGCAAGTCGTAACTTACATACATAAATACATATATGTTGTTTCGCAAATAAATTTTGATTTTATACGGATCAACCATACATGTGTATGCACATATCGTTCATTTGCTAAACAAAGATAGAACTCTAAAAATAGAAATATCAAGATTAGTATGGTCGTTGCTCATCGTCTACCTAAACAAATACATATGTACATATGTGCTCTTTTACCACTGCTTGCATCTAATATTGCTGCATATTGCCTACTGCACTAACCTTCTGCAAATATTCGACGTAGCATATGCATTAGTTTATGAAGATGAACGACAGCGCGAGCATTCGCGAATGCATCGAAGCCACTTGTAGATTCGTTTATGAGCGCACGAACTTCGATTCGCGAATGCATTCGCGAACGAATAATAGCGAAATTTTTTCTACCTATCATTCTCGAATACGAACGATATGGATTTTTTTCCACGTTCTCGTTCGCGAACGTGAATGCAAAAAAAAAATGAAGAAGTGTATACGTTCGCGTTCGCGTACGAACGAGAGTGAATGATTCCGAACCCTGGTTACAACATCAAGACGCACACCACAAATTGTAGGAGAAGTTCGCCCAAAATTGCTTAAGCGGTTATAGCGCCAATGAGTAAGTAAGTAAGGTTCTCTCGGCAGGCATTGGCAAACCTCCGAGTGTATTTTTGCCATGAAAAAACTCCTCATCTAAATCATTTGACGTTCTGAGTAGGCGCAAAACTATAGTTCCCTCAATTTGGGAAACCACATCAAAACGCACTCCCAAGTATATCTTTGTTTAAGTTTTAAAATAGTCTTTCGAATGCCTAAATGGACTGCAACGTTTGAGCAGCGAAATTCGTCAATTAATTTGTATTTAAGTATTGTTAAGGTCTGCAATTAATCATAAGAGAAAATTGTCACAACGAGATGTCGCTGAAAGCTAGTCACTGCCGTAACTCGTTGTTGTTGTTGCGGCTAGTCACGCTCTGTGAAGAGCGGATTCACCCATGGTCGTTGCCGTCAAACTCACTTAAGGGAAGGCCTAGGAAGCGGGCTGTTTCGAAAAGGTTGGACCAGAGGGAGAGGGGGGTTCGATGAGTGAGAGGGCATATGTATAGGTGATTGGTATCGTGCGGAGGATCTGCACATGGCGGACATGTGTTGGGTATGTCAGGGTTGAGCATACTACAATATTCAGATCTTAACTGGGTCAGAGTGACGCGGGACTTGCGAGCCAGCAGGGATTCCTCGTCTGCAATTGGTGGGGGTTGTGCTCCTATTACGGCATTTGTCTGGCGAGAGTCGATGGTAGTGGTGACTTTCTCTCTGTGGATCAGGCATTTGTGTTATATATGGCTGGATTTCATCCTTCAGTTCTAGGAAAAGTCCCTCTGATGTGTCTGGGAGGTGGCTCAGCTGCAAGCAGATGAGTGTTTGGGTAGCGGTGACATCCAGCAAGGAACTGATTGCTGAGCTTGAGGTTGTGCACATTCACCCGGCAAAGGACTGTAGTTTCGGCGATCTAGCCCTGTAAAAAGCGGCCTCCCTATAAGTCGTTTGTCACCTCTGGAGCAACTTTAGTTCACATCCTTCTGCTCAAGGCTGGCATTGAGCCAAACCCTGGATCAAAAACATATTTTTTCTGCGTCTTCTAGAAAATGCTCCACCCGGTAAAATGTAATTCGCGTGACGGATGGAGCTGTCTCAAGGTTTGCTCAGTGCTACAAACCCACAAGGGGAGAACCTCTAAGGTCAAAAGGAGCACACAACAACATCGTGGTTGCTCTTCTCCCGAACCCAGCTCATCCCCTTGTGTGGGGACTAGTCAGCAGTTCCTGGTACTCCACAGAGTCCGCTCCGTGTGCCAGACCAGGATATACCGGAATGCGGAATCAGTCAGGTGCAACTCGTGCCAGAGCTTGTGCCACTTTCGTGTGTGTTCTGGTTTACGCGGAACTGATGAATGGTCGGGTTACTACCTGGCTCCCTGGTGTAGAGCTCCGCAGCCGCACACACACATTGTGGTGCTACCAAACAGCACCTTAAGGCAGCCTAATGTGTTACTGCTCGGACAACATAGCCCTTCCCTCACACCTCTATTCGCAACGACTCTCCCGAGGCAAATGAGACTCCTACAGCTGAACTGCCACGGGATGCAGGGAAAGACTGAGTAGATAACCGACTTCGTGGGTCGGCATAACCTGTTAATAGCTGCGATCCAGGAAACGAAGTTACACAGCAACTAAACCTTGTTGAGTTACAACGGCTACAATGTGCACCGTAAGGAACTCGAGCGAGGTAGTAGTGGTGGCTTAGCGTTCATCACCCATCACACAGTGCAGTATCGTCTCATCGAAGAAGACAGCGACCACAGGGACACTACCTTAGAATGTCAAGGAACAGCTGTCCGGTCAGGCGATGTCGAGCTTGAAATATTTAACGTTTATATACCCGCTATCACCTGCTGCCCGGCAGGATACCACCCTGACATACTGTAATATTTGTTTATACCAGTCAAAATTCCTTTTTTATTAAAATTCGTCGTACAAAGCGCGACCCGCTATAAATTACCATTGTTTTATTTTTTAAAAATGTTGTTCTTATATACTAATTTCCTCACAGAGGAAACTTATTAATAATTCTTAATTAACCAATGAGAAATCAAATACGAATTTAAAAATATTTTCTCATGAAATAAATCAAAAATATAATTAGGGTAAAAGCACTTAGTGTTTGCCTTGTTTATTGGCCTTCAAATAGCCGAAATGCAATGTCAGCAATTTGATGCCGGAATGTATTATGTATTTTTGCTAAGCGGTCAATCACCAAAAGTACTTGTACTTGTTGTTTATTGAGCTCGCTGTTCTGCGCCCAGACATTTGGTTTTATGTTACAATTTGCGTGTGGTGCCTTGCGCGCGAGTTAACGACGTTGATGTATACACTACTACTAATTGCATACATCATTGATCTTCACAAACATGATCTTTGAGTTTTAGCGATAACATAGTAACAAAGGAATATGATAGTGTACATGACCAAGCATATTCTTTTGTTCCTAGTTAACGACGTTGATGTATACACTACTACTACTTACATACATCATTGATCTTCACAAACAAGTAATAACATGATCTTTGAGTTTAAGCGAAAACATAGTAACAACGGAATAGCATATTCTTTTGTTCCTCTGACAAAGCGATTATGATAATATTAGAAATAATGTAAAATGATAAATACTAAATAACAACTTTATCACTAAATAAATATTGTTTAGAAGTAGTATAAATAGATGTAAGAAATAACATGTAAAGCAGTTCTGAAATTGTCTGAAATAAACTAAGTCGGAAAAAGAGCATTCGCTCCAAAAATAATTTTTTATTTTGATTCCGATGACAGAACCAAAACTGGGGGCTCAACCGATTTTAAAAGCCATAAAGTCTCTGAAAATTTGAGAAAAAAGTGGACGTAAAAACGTCTATTTGAAAAAAGTGAATAAATAATTAAACAAAGTCTCTGAAAAATTGAGAAAAAGTGGACATAAAACGTCTATCTGGAAAAAGTGTAACAAAAGTGAATAATTAAACAAAGTCTCTAAAAATTTAAAAAAGTTATAAACTGGATACCCTACAGAAACTCCGGCCAGCAAATAAAAGAAAAAATCACGACGTTGCTAGAAAATCAGAAACATCAACAGAAATGGAGCAACAACTGGCACAAGTACATGCCCAAATGGCAGCATTGGTTAATAGTATTAAACAGCAGCAAACAGAAACTGCAGAAAGGATAGCTGTGTTAGAGCAACAATATGCTCCACAAATTATAACATTACATAATGAGATCAAATTAAACATCACTGATCCAAGGGATATCGACTTAGAACTATTCAAATCTCTACCCAAGTTTGATGGAAACAAAGACCAATATAGATCGCGGAGATCACAAGTATGTACTTTCATGGAAGCCATAAAAGACTTCCAGACTCACCCAAAATATTACAGCGCCTTGGGAATCATACGTACGAAAATTACAGGATCAGCCGCAGACATACTTACAAATCATAATACGCAGCTGAATTTTTATTCAGTAATCAATAGACTTGATTACACATTTGCTGATCAACGCCCTTTGTACGTTCTATTAGATGAAATGAAAAAAAATATTTCAAGGAAGGAGAACTCTTGCAGATTTTCATAGCGAAGTGTCGAAAGCACTCAATTTAGCCTTGTCAAAAATTGAAATGTCAAGTGAAGAAAACAAAGGAATGAAAGCATATGCCAACCAAGAAGCGGGGAGAACGTTTATTCTGGGATTAAACTCCAAGTATACAAGTGGTACATTGTATAGTCATAACCCCGAGAATTTGGAATCAGCATACGCCACAGCTTGTACCATTTCCCATGACAACGTAAACCACGAATTCGAGACACAAGCAACACATTCTCGTTTCGAACATCGACAAAGAAATCCAATCCAAAACCGGAACAGTTACACACAACCACATCGGGAGGATAGGTACTACCAATCAAATGTGAGAATGCAGAGGAATAGTTACCAGCATAGAAATTATAATCAACAACAACAACAACAACGACAACCTGCACCAGTACCAATGGACGTGGACCAATCCAGGCAATATATGCAGACCACAAGAAATAATGCCGTAAGTTATAATAACTATAATAATAAGCGAGATAGGGCATTTAGTTACAACAACGTCCCACAGAATAGGAAGTTCCAAAGAATAAATCAAATGATTACTCATTCAGAAGAATTAAAATCAGTAGATTTAACAAATTATGAAGATCAATTTGAGGCAGGCACGCCCGTTACCTTATTAATCGATACAGGCTCCACCAATAATTATATAAATATTAATTGCAATATAGGTAAATCTATTAAGTTAAACCCATTCAAAACTAAAACCTTACATGGTCACTCAATTATAAATTCTAAAAAAATAATAACGATGTATGGACATCACTTAACCTTTTATGAAATTAACGAGCTAAATGATTTTGACATAATACTCGGAGAAAAGGGATTACGTCAAATAAAAGCAGAAATTAGTTTATTTGACTACTGTTTAAAATATCAAAAAAAGAAAGATTTGAAAGTAGAACCAAAAATTAATTATACGATTAGCAATGAAAAATTCAAGGATCAGGTGAATGAACTTATGAAAAGGAATAATAATACCAATGGAACATTGCCTTTTACAACAACAATACAAGCTTCAATCAAGACTGAATCAGAAGATCCCATATGGACAAAGCAATATCCATATCCCATGTCTGATCACGATTTTGTCAGGAAAGAAATTGAGAAACTTTTAAATGACGGTGTAATACAACCAAGCAAAAGCCCATATAATTCGCCTATATGGACTGTCCCAAAAAAAGGCACCGATGACCAAGGTAAGCCCAAAAGACGGATGGTTGTTGACTTTCAAAAGATTAATACTCATACGATTACTGACAGATATCCAATTCCAGATGTTAATATGACAATACAAAACTTAGGGAAAGCAAAGATTTTCTCTACAATAGATTTAGAATCAGGTTTTCATCAGATATTAATTAAAGAATCTGATCGAGAAAAGACAGCATTTTCTGTCAACGGCGCCAAGTATGAATTTGTTAGAATGCCATTCGGATTGAAAAATGCACCTTCTATCTTCCAAAGATGCGTTGACGACATTCTAAGGGAATATATTGGAAAATTTGCATATGTTTATATTGATGATGTATTAATTTATTCATCTACACCCGAAGAACATATGGAACATATTAGAATAATAATTGATGCACTCCACAATGCTAACATGAAAATTTCCGACGAAAAGTCACATTTTTTTCAAGATTCAGTTGAATACCTAGGACATATTATAAAACACAACAGAATTACAGTAGATCCAAAAAAGGTTGAAACCATAAAGAATTACCCACAGCCAAAAAATTTAAAGGAATTAAGATCTTTCTTAGGACTTGCTAGTTACTATAGAAAGTTTATAAAAGATTTTGCTAAAATCACGAAACCCTTAACGATCCATTTGAGAGGAGAATTAGGGATGATAACAATGAATGACGGAAATGAAGTCATTAATCAAACAACATTTCCCGGTCAATCTAGACACACGATATAAGTATTTTAAAGATACCGCAGATTTGCTCTCTAAACTTAAAGGCACTATTAAACCAAAAGTTACTAACGCAATAAAAATAGATGAGGAAATGCTATTTCACCTAAAACAAAAAATTATTTCCACCTTCCCAAATTGTGCCCTAGTGCTAGCCCAAAATCAGCTAACTGACGTAACTTCATTGGATGAACAAAGAGAAATCGTCACACAGACACATAAACGCGCACATAGAAATTATAAAAATAACGTACAAGAAATATTGTTGACCCATTACTGGCCTAACATTAAAGAAATGTGCAGAAAAGAAGCAGTAGATTGTCAAATATGTTTACAACATAAATATGAAAGACAACCGAATAAACAACCTATAGGAAAAACCCCAATACCAACACGAGTAGGAGAATACATACAGATGGACATATTCCATATTAATAACACACAGTATCTTAGCTCAATAGATAGATACTCCAAATATTGTTTCTTACGGACGATCCATTCATCTACAGGATACAAACCTGAAGACGTATTTTTTAACCGCGAAAAATACCCCGATATCAAGGACATACTTGAGGAAAAACAAACAAAATTGCTCCTATACCAAAATAAAAACAGGAAAAGCATAACCTACAATCCAGGTGACATAATATACAGCCGAACGGATCGCCGCAACAAACTAGCAACAAAATATAATAAACACAAAGTAAAAGAAGATCGTGGGGACACAATCCTAACAGTGAGGGGAAAAATAATACACAAGGACAGCATAAGAAAAAATAGCACACCATGCAACGAATCGGTTTCCTAATTTTAGTGATAATTACATACGGCGCTTGCGATAAAATAACAGATTTGAGCGGTAAAAAATATGTACTTACTGAACTAGATAATGTGTATACTTACGAGAGTTCATCTTATTTTTACCATAAATCAAACCTATCCTTGATATTAGAACCATATGAAAAAATTATGAGAACTAATTACGACTACTCAAATCATACTACAGAAAAAGATATAATAATCGATAAAATAGAAACCCTAAAATCACAATTAATACTGTCCGAGTATCGTGTCAAACGTGCCCTTAATTTTAGTTTTAAAATTCGTTACAGGTATACCAGATCATGATGATCTAGTTGAAATTAAAACAGGACTGAATAAACATAATAATAACAAGCAAATAAAAATAAATTCCCGATTCGAAAAAATTTTAGAAACATTAGATCCGCAATCTATTTTTGAACAGTCGATCCTTTCAGAAATATACAGTGAATTAGTAACTATTACAAATACGATTAACTTTGCAAAAACAGGAAATTTTTTCTCTGGAACACTAAATCTCAGGGATGTACAAGAAATTATAAAAACGGAAGCGTATGATATTCCAATAATAAATGTATTGGAATATTCCGATATTCACATATGTATGTATTTTTCGTGATGCTATTGTTACAGTCTACAAATATCCTATAATAACAAATAAATGAAAAATGTACAATTTAACTCCATTAGCCTTTAAATACGGAAAATACCAACTTAAGGATAAAATCGCTTTATGTAATAATAAATTCACTAATTTATCAAAATGTAAAAATTATGTAGGAACATATATTTGTAAAAAAGAATCAAATGATAATTGTACTATTCCTTTATTGTCTAAACAAAATGCTCATTGTAACATTATCCAAGAAAATAACTTTCCTTTGCTAGTATTAGATAATGGTAACATTATAATTGACTATGAGCACACATGGAACGGACTCAAGGTAAATGGTCCAAAATTAATACAATTCAGTCTCAATACAAATATTGATAACAAAACTTATACTAATCATAAGCAGGAAATAAAAGAAGCAATATATGCTCATCAAAATGAAAAGGTAAATATTTTAAAGATTTTAAATTCCGAGTCAAATTATAAATTTACAAATATACAAGAGATGTATAAATTAGTTATACCAATTGAACAACATCTTTGGAAATTTACTTTATATTTAACCACAGTTATAATTATACTAATTTTTCTTGCATACATTATTATAAAATTTTATACATACAGACAACTACAATTAAATATCAAACGGCAAAGAATGTTTGAAGAAGCCTACATAACCGAATTAGAACGATGTCGAAACCTTGAACCCTTTGAAAAGAGGACATTTCATTTTAACACCGGGGAGAGTTAACGACGTGGATGTATACACTACTACTAATTACATACATCATTGATCTTCACAAACATGATCTTTGAGTTTAAGCGATAACATAGTAACAAAGGAATATGATAGTGTACATGACCAAGCATATTCTTTTGTTCCTAGTTAACGACGTTGATGTATACACTACTACTACTTACATATGTACATCATTGATCTTCACAAACAAGTAATAACATGATCTTTGAGTTTAAGCGATAACATAGTAACAAAGGAATAGCATATTCTTTTGTTCCTCTGACAAAGCGATTATGATAATATTAGAAATAATGTAAAATGATAAATACTAAATAACAACTTTATCACTAAATAAATATTGTTTAGAAGTAGTATAAATAGATGTAAGAAATAACATGTAAAGCAGTTCTGAAATTGTCTGAAATAAACTAAGTCGGAAAAAGAGCATTCGCTCCAAAAATAATTTTTTATTTTGATTCCGATGACAGAACCAAAACTCGCGTGCAGTGTACATTGTACATGTGTGTGTCAGTATGTATCATTCTGTGCTATATGCATTGTGTGTATGTTTGTATGTCTGTATGTATTATCGTTTAGCATATTTGTATATCAGTTTGTAATATTGTACGAGTTAACTTAGGGTAGGTTAATACCACCCAAGCTGCTTGACAGATGACTCGCCGTCACATATCAAACACTCCAAGCCGATACGTTAGAACCACCCATGAAGACAACATAAATTAAAACCCGAAACCAACCACTTCCACAAGATGTCGTAAATTAGTTACTTATAATATACCCGCATGCCAGAGAATCAAATAACGCATTCATATTCCGTTATTTGATCACTAATCATAAACTGGCTACATTAAGTTGACCCACATCAATAATCAACTTAAGAAAGTCAATATTGCACATGTTGCCCGAATTATGACCACCCATCACAAATTCGGCCGCATCAACAAACGCATAGCAAGACGACAATGCTAAGTGGCGCACAGCTATGTAGAACGGAAATCAACAAACAATCGACTCAGCCGAACCGCACTTGTAAAACCAAGTACATGATTTACTCAACAAACAAACATGTGGGGCACAGACGGAGTCAGCACAAATGTGACCGAAATTAATGTTGTAAACATTACCAGTACAACAACACATGGGAACCACGCTAAATTCAGCGTCAGCACGCGATCGCAGCGAAGCAGCATGAATTTACCACGCAGCAAAATACAGACGTTACGCAGCAGAATGCAGTTGCAGCACAGGCATAGCTAGGTATAAATAGTCAAATTATTGTAACTTAGCTTTAGATTCAATTCTCATATTAATAAACGCGGTTATGCTGTCTTCTATACAGCCCGCAATAAATAAAAAATAATTTGTTTCATTCAATTAACGCGGAGTTGCTGTCTTCTATACAGCCCGCTTAAGAAATAAACTTACATTTATTTAACTGGCGCCCGAGCAAAAGTCTCGAGCCACGTGAACGTAAAAGGTCCTGAAAATTAAAAAGTAAGGACTCGCGCGCGCCCGAGTGATCGTGAAAGAAAAGCCTGAAAATAAACAGTAAGGCATCGCGAGAATAAAAAAAAGAACTAAAAGTGCCGTGGAAAGAAAAACACGTCCCGAAAATGAAAAATTAAGGATTCCGCGACGCGAGTGAAATCTAGTGAGAGGCCCCTCAGTAGCTTAGGCAAACCGGCGGTATAACGTACCAGCCTACACTATAGACTCAAAAAAATAAAAAAATAAAACATTAAAAGCAGCACTTTTTGTGATCTTCACTTTCCCCCACCAGTGGTAAGAGGTGAAGTTGATCAAATATAATTGTGCGCTCGATAAACGTAAAAAGTGAATAAATTCCTCACGATTATATCGATAGGGCCCTTAGTAGCTAAGGCAAGCCGGTGGTAATATGCATATGTACCAGCCTACGATATAAGAAACTATTAAAAGAAGAAAAACACTGAAAGACAAGATAAACTATTTAAAAAAAAAAGATGCGATAGTGAAAAAACAAAAGCATTTTCGGAAAAAAACAAACAAAATATACCCTGAAGGTGATAAACATTTATAATAAAGTGCAAAAATCTTTTGAAAAAAAAATTTTAAAACAGAGAAGAATAAAGTGCAAATATACTCCTTGAAAGGAAAAAGTGAGAAAAAATTAAAATAATCAACTTTAGACAGCAACTGGAAGCAACCGGAGCATCTAACAACAGTACTACAATCAACATCTCCATCGCAGCCAACAGTAGCCGTAAGAGTAAGAATTTATACTAAGAATATATATACTTTTATTAAGTATAAAAATAAATTGTAATTAGATATTATTATAAATACCCCACTAACAACACCATAAATTTAAATGGACGCTCTACCAGTCGATTTCGACTACGACGGATTAGACAAAACTATAGAGCAGGTGGACAGAGATATTGAGGTAGAAAAATATAAACCCCTCATAACTACAGGTATTAGTAATCAGGAAAAAGCTAGGGCTATGCAATTGGTATTTAGTTTTATAGGAGAAAATAAAGTAGCTACTTATTTTGACTTTGACAATAGGGATAATATCGAAGAAGAAGCAGTTCGACTTAATCTATATTTTAAGAATTCAAATTTATAAATAAAGGGGAAAAGAGTATTAAATAATAAAGGTTATTTTATTCAAAAACAAAAATTAAAATTTTTTCAAAATGGCAAACCCTAATAATTTAATTAGGCCCGCATTACTTAACCAAAATCCTCTAGCTCCTCAAGTATCAACTAATGCTCAATTAAGCATGACTGACTTGACGGCCCTCATATCTGAAATAGCGGCCAATGTTTTAATGCAGCAAGGACCACAAGTCGTCCAAAATGTAATTAATCCAAATGCTAGTTTGGCCACAGCAGTTGCTCAGGTAATTGAAACAGGGGAAAGGGGAAATTTGAATGAATTAGATAGAATACCTGATGTGGTAAAGTGCTTGAAAGAATTTTCAGGTCGTCCAGGAGAATTTAATTCCTGGAAGAAAAGCGTAGACCGTATACTTAACGTATACGAGTCATTAAAAGGATCTCCTAAATATTATGGGATCTTAAGTGTAATTAGAAATAAAATTACAGGTCACGCTGCTACAGCACTGGAATCTTACAATACACCATTGGATTGGCCAGCTATAACAAAATGCTTGTCAATGCATTACGCCGATAGACGCGATCTATCAACTTTAGAGTACCAAATGACTACATTGGTACAAGGTGATAGGTCAATTGATGAATTTTATCAACAGGTGTATAAACACCTCTCGTTGACCTTGAATAAATTAGGTTGCGAAGGGATGAGCAATGAGACTTTACGCATGTTAACGCAATCTTACAGAAGCAAAGCGTTGGACACATTTATAAGGGGATTAAATGGAGATCTACCGAGATTATTGGGTATGAAAGAGCCAGTCGATTTACCGCAAGCTCTTCACCTGTGCCAAAAATTGGACAACCAAAATTTTAGGACGAACCATGCCTATAACGTAGGGCAATCGTACCAAAGACCAAATAAAGGCAAAAACAATAAATACACTGCAGGACCACAAGACTTCTACCCGCAGTTAGCTTATAATCCGCAATCAAGTCAACAAGCATGGCAAAGCTGGCGCTCGCAACATAATTTTGATGCGAACGCCAATGCACCAACAAGGCCACCGAAGCCTCAGCCAAAGCCAGAGCCCATGGATGTCGATCAGACCATGCACTCACGTAGGGTAAACTACATGAATAAACCTACCCAAAAAAATTATTATCAAGGAAAAAGACCTCTGGAGGCTCCCCAACACAATAATAATAAGGCACAAAGGACTTTCCACATAGCGGAACAAAAGGAAAGCGAAAATACGGATGACTCAGCTAACATTAATTTTTTAGTATGCTGAGCTCTTCACTACCATACTTTGAAGTTAAAGTGGAGGGCGGTCAAGCTTTAAAGTTTCTTGTAGACACAGGATCAAGTAAAAACTACGTTAAACCCGATTTGGTAAAGAAATGTATACCAAACGAAACTCCATTTTACGCTAAATCAATAGCGGGAGAAATTGAAATTAGTGAGCATACTTATGCGGAATTTTTTAATATTAAAGAAAAAATAAAATTATATTTAATGCCAGCATTAAAAGTGTTTGATGGCATATTAGGAAATGATACTCTTAGAAGTATGAAAGCGGTGATACATACAGCCGAAAGTTGTATGATATTAGGAAATGGCTGTAAAGTCCACCTAAAACAACTCCCCACGCAATGCGTTAATGCAATTAACGAAAACAATCTGTTATATAAACAGAAAAGCATCGTGGAGGAGATAACTACAAAGCATCCTAAGCTTTTTTCTGAGCCTAATGAAAAGCTCACATACACAACAAAAGTTGTTGGTCAAATTAGGACAACAACAGATACACCAGTGTACTCGAAATTTTACCCTTACCCGGTAGCATTAAAATCCGAAGTAGAAAAACAGGTAAAACAGCTTCTGGACGATGGCATAATACGACCATCCAGATCGCCATATAATTCTCCTGTATGGATTGTCCCAAAGAAGGTAGATTCCGCAGGAAATAAACAATACCGTATGGTTATTGATTACAGGAAATTGAACGCAGTTACAATTTCAGACAGGTATCCAATTCCTGAAATATCTGAAGTAATATCACAATTAGGTGAAAGTAATTACTTCTCAGTATTGGATTTAAAAAGTGGTTTTCATCAGATACCATTAAGGAAATCGGACATAGAAAAAACCGCATTTTCTATCAATAACGGTAAATATGAATTTACACGTTTGCCATTTGGCCTAAAAAATGCGCCATCAATTTTTCAACGCGCATTAGACGATATACATATTAAGAGAACACATTGGCAAATGTTGCTATGTGTATATCGATGATATAATTATCTTTAGCAAAACCGAAAAGGATCATTGCAAAGATATTGAAAAAATATTTAAAACACTAGAAGACGCCAACATGAAGGTTCAGTTGGATAAGTGCGATTTTTTTAAATCAGAAACCGAATTTTTAGGTTTTGTGATTACTCCGGTTGGCATAAGAACCAATCCAAAGAAAGTGGAAGCCATTGCAAGCTTTCCAGAACCCAAGAGCCTAAAGGAACTCCGAAGCTTCCTAGGACTATCAGGATATTATCGCAAATTTGTAAAAGATTATGCAAAAATTGCTAAACCGATGACTTCACTCTTAAGAGGGGAAGAAGGTAGAATATCAAAGAACAAATCCTCAAAAGTAAGGATAGATTTAAATTCTGAAGCAAAAGAATCCTTCAGGAAAATTAAGAATTCATTAATTTCCGAAGACATTATCCTTGCTTATCCAGATTTTAAAAAAGAATTTGAATTAGCAACGGATGCTTCAAACTTCGCTATAGGCGCAGTATTATCACAAAGTGATAGACCGATAGCTTTTATATCGAGGACATTAAGCAAAGCTGAAGAACATTATGCCGCTAACGAAAAAGAATTCTTAGCAATAATTTGGGCATTAAATACCTTCAGAAATTATTTATATGGTTCCAGGAAAGTAAAAATTACAACGGATCACCAACATTTAACTTATGCCTTAAGCAATAAGAATAACAACAGTAAAATGAAAAGGTGGAAGTCAATTCTGGAGGAATATGACTATGAATTAGCATATAAGCCCGGCAAAGCAAATGTTGTGGCCGATGCATTATCACGAATACCACCACAAACAACACAGTTGAATACGCTGTCTACAGCGACAAATTCAGACGAAAGCTCATCACACAACTTAATATACAGTGTCGAACAGCCGATTAACGTGTTTAAAAATCAAATTTTTTTAAATAAGGACTTAGTATCCAACTATCAATTTCAAATAATATTTCCAACATATCACCGACATATTATAACAGAATTAAGTTATACCCATGAAATTTTACTGCAGATTTTAAAAAAATATTTAAACCCATCGGTAATAAACTGCATCAAAGCAGAAGAAGACATAATGGGAGTAATACAAGAATTGTATCCCATACACTTTAGTAAATACAAAATACGATTTTCGCAGATACAAGTAGAGGATATAATAGATATTCAACAACAGCAGGAAATCATAATTAGGGAACATAACAGAGCACATAGAAATTGTAAAGAAAATAAATTACAAATTTTGAGAAAATATTATTTTCCAGGAATGGCTAGCAAAATTAAGAAACTAATTAGAATTTGCCTTACATGCAAAGAAAATAAATATGACCGACATCCGGCGAAACCGAAAATTCAGCCAACACCAATTCCTACATTTCCAGGTCAAATAGTTCATATTGATATACTGCGCATGGGAAAGCAGTTAATTTTAACAGCAGTGGACAAATTTTCTAAATACGCGATTGTGAGAACTATCCAATCCAAAGCAGCCGATGATATCAGGCAACCGTTGAGAGACATTCTTGTCTCTCTCGTACCAGAAACTCTAGTAATGGACAATGAAAAATCGTTTAAATCCGAAACGATAAATTTCATGATAGAAAATGAATTCGGCATAGAAATTCACCGAACAGCTCCATATACAAGTTGTTCGAATGGGCAAGTGGAACGTTTTCACTCCACATTGCAGGAAATAATGAGATGCCTACGTTGTGAGAATACGCACCAATCTTTCCTAGAACTTTTAGAAAGATCGGTCAAAGAGTACAACCACTCCGTGCATTCAACTACAAGGGAAAAACCCATAGAATCATTTTTTGGTAGGAGAGTCAATAGCGACCCCATATTAATAGAAAAACATAGATTAGAAATTGCTAAAAAAATTAAGGATAAACAAGTTGTTTATCTAGCTTATCACAACAGAAATAGAATAGCATTAAAACAATACGAGCCAGGAAACGAAATTTTCGTTAAAATAAATAAGAGGTTAGGAAATAAACTGACATCTAGGTATAAAAAGGAAATCGTAGCACAAAATTACAACACTACAATAAAGACACAGTCAGGAAGAATAGTTCATAAAAATAATATTAAACAAAATTGAATTCAAGTAAATTAGGAATAATTCCAACAGATATACTAACTCAGACCGAACTTGACCTCATCAATGATTTTGACATGTACAACGACACACAGGTAGCAGTAGTTTTTTATAATGACAACATTATTATAACCTTACTAATACCCCAATATTCCTCCAATATCCTATCCAAAATTATTTTTGAACCTATTCCCGACCAAAAAAATTTATCATTAGTTTTAGATGAATATGACATACTTACGGATGAAAATAATAATTTGTATAAAAAAATTGTTAAGGACAACCTAGAAAAAAATTTAATCAAATTAGATAACAATTGTTTAATAAATATCATTAAATTTAAAGAAGCAAATTGTAATTTAGTACCATCAATAAAAACAGAAATTAAAGAAGTATTACCGGGAATATTAATATTCAAAAATTTTTATCTGTATATATCTCACAATTGTAACAAATTAGAAATTAAACAAACAGGAACTTTTTTAATAAAATTTGAAAATTGTAAAGTCATAGCTACAAACAAAACTTTTGAAAATATTAAAATCAAAATGTACGATTCATTTATATTACCAAATAAGATTACAAAAATTAAAGAAAATAAAAATATTACAGAAACAGAGTTAAAATTAGAAAAATTGTACTTAAAGCAAATTAGGCAACAAGAACACATTGAACTATTGTTTAAAAATAATAAAAGTGTTCATTTAATTAGTTTAAGTTCAGATTTATTAATTGTATTATCTATTTTTGTAGTAATTTTTATTTTAATATGTATTAATAAATATAAAAGGAAATTATATGTATCGCCTGAACTGCACTCAATTAATCAAAATACTGCAAAAACCACAGAAGGCCCATTTCTTCAATTATCTTCAATGGCTTAACTCATCCACAGCAACAATACCGATTGAGGACAATCGATTTAAGAGGGGAAGAGTTAATTTAGGGTAAGTTAATACCACCCAAGCTGCTTGACAGATGACTCGCCGTCACATATCAAACACTCCAAGCCGATACGTTAGAACCACCCATGAAGACAACATAAATTAAAACCCGAAACCAACCACTTCCACAAGATGTCGTAAATTAGTTACTTATAATATACCCGCATTCCAGAGAATCAAATAACGCATTCATATTCCGTTATTTGATCACTAATCATAAACTGGCTACATTAACCCTCATTTTGACGGATACTTGGATTGTCATATAGAGTACCAATGGGCCTGGCTGGACCCAAAAGCAAACCTAACATCATTTTGGAGAAACTTTAATTTTTTTATTTCAAATAACATTTCAAAAACTCAAATAAAGTATTCACGAAAAGCAAGTAAAAGATTGAAAATAGAATTAATTTTCCTTTATGCACTTAAAGCATTTGTAATAACATTTTGAATGTTGTTGACATACAGCATCTGCGCACTATTGGCAAAAGAACCTTGTTTTACGACGATATTTGTCTTGAGCATGGCATAAGCTGCAGTTCCTTTTCTTTTCTAAAGTCTCACTTTTGGTGTCTGTTAGCGTATTTGGTTGTTTCTGTAAAATAAATTTTGTAATTTGTAAATGTGTTTGCCCTATATATATAACATTACTGAATACATACCTCAAATTTTCCCAAAATATCTTCAATTGCGGAACGGCAAACGGAATGCTTTATTACATGTATATTGTTACGTTTCGACTCGATTTGCGGATGAGCTAACATTTCGGACAAATCATATAAAAACTTTCTACGAGCGTCTGATTTAGTGTAATTGTTATTTTCTTTGCATATGATAAAACTGCCTAATGCCATTACATCAACAATATTATAAAAAAATGCAAGAGTCCATCTCTTAGTTTTTCTTTTGGTAGTGTAATGCGTTAGCATTTGGTCCATGGCATCAACACCAACTTTATTTTTGTTGTAATGCATTATTGCTGCTGGTTTTCGCTTGACGCCTTCAACTTCCTTATCGTAATGTACCGTAGACAGTAATATTACCGCTTTGTTTTTCTTAGGAACATATGAACAAATGGCTACGTTGTCTTGATGAAATCCAAACTCAGATGAAAGAACTGCCCTATTCTTGTTTTTCTTCATTTCAGGTGGGATACATGCTTTATTGCTTCGAAGGGTTCCAACGAAGGACAGCCCCAAGCTTATTAGCCGCTTACATAAATTTAAAGTGGAAAAAAAGTTGTCAGCTACTATTGTGCGCCCAGAATTTGAATATTTTGAAACCAAACGTATAAGCTCATTTCCCCCTTGGTTCTTTGCTCTCCCTTCGTTGGGTTCTTTTCCGGTATAGATATTTCCATTCAAAGGATAATGAGTTTTTGCGTCACAAGCCCACCATATTTTTATACCGTACTTAGCCGGTTTTGAAGGTATGTACTGAGTAAATTTCGTTCTTCCTCGATACGGAAAAAGTTGTTCGTCAACAGTTATATCGCTATATGGACGAAAATTCTTCTGGAGATTTGCATTTAGAAAGTTCCAAATATCTCGTATAGGTGCCGCTTTATCTGTTTCTAAGCGGAAAGGTCTAGTGCGACCGTCATCAAATCGTATATAACGGGATATGGTCAAAAACCGACGGTAAGACATCGTTGCTCTGAAAATTGGCAATTGTTTGTTTTCCATAAAACTGACGCAGCCTGACTATTGTTATTGCTGACTCCTGCTGCTATAAGAATGCCTAGAAAACCTCTGAGCTCCGTTTCTGTAAAGTTTTGCCATTCTTTCAATTTGTTGGGATTTTTAAAGTTCCATTCATTGGTTTTTTCCGTACCGTAATTGTTGGTTTCGCTTACAATGATGTATGATATGTTTGGTGTAAAAAACGCATCGAAAACTTCAACAGGCGAACATGATGTGATTGTCGATCCACCGGATGAACGCAGCACATTATGGGAGCGAACACGACTACTTTGAGGTGCTGCCTTACTCCAAACGGTCCCATCTTTGCCAATAAAGTTGTTACCTTCATCAGTATTCAAATCATCGTCGCTATCTGTGCTACTATATTCTTCAGCGACTTCAATTTCATGTTCAGCTTCAACATCTGAAGCTTAAAATTCCAACTCATTTTCTACTTCTGAGGCGCCGAAATCAAGATCATTATCATCATTTTCACTGTTGTTTTCAATCTCTTCTGCCAAAGCATTTGCAACCAAGTCATAAAAATTTGGATCACTACGCGGCACATTATCATATATGAAATCTATTTTACTCATTTTTATTCAATAAATACACACTTTCACAGAATACCACCGATTATTCTTTACTTGAATGTGAACATCACTTTTCACTTCTTTACTTCAAATGACAACATCTAACATGTGAAAACCAACAATGTTTTTGATAACGGAACTTTAAATTCAAATGAGCAAAACAAATCATGAATAGAATAACAAGAGAGCATTCCAATTCATACAAAAGTATGTTCCCGTTGCGTAATGAGCGCATGGGTCTGGCCAGACCCATTAGTACTCAATATGACTTTTCGGTTGAAAACTATAATTTAAAAACTATTTATCAATTTTTATAAATATATATATGAACAGAATCATACTAAAATATATCATCTAGGATATCATGAAGTATTGAAACATAAACGTGTGTACTAGTATATGAAATAGTGATTTAAAGTTCAAAAAGGTCTGGCTGGACCCATCAGTACAAATGAGGGTTAAGTTGACCCACATCAATAATCAACTTAAGAAAGTCAATATTGCACATGTTGCCCGAATTATGACCACCCATCACAAATTCGGCCGCATCAACAAACGCATAGCAAGACGACAATGCTAAGTGGCGCACAGCTATGTAGAACGGAAATCAACAAACAATCGACTCAGCCGAACCGCACTTGTAAAACCAAGTACATGATTTACTCAACAACCAAACATGTGGGGCACAGACGGAGTCAGCACAAATGTGACCGAAATTAATGTTGTAAACATTACCAGTACAACAACACATGGGAACCACGCTAAATTCAGCGTCAGCACGCGACCGCAGCGAAGCAGCATGAATCTACCACGCAGCAAAATACAGACGTTACGCAGCAGAATGCAGTTGCAGCACAGGCATAGCTAGGTATAAATAGTCAAATTATTGTAACTTAGCTTTAGATTCAATTCTCATATTAATAAACGCGGTTATGCTGTCTTCTATACAGCCCGCAATAAATAAAATATAATTTGTTTCATTCAATTAACGCGGAGTTGCTGTCTTCTATACAGCCCGCTTAAGAAATAAACTTACATTTATTTAACTTACGCAATGTGTATTGTGTGTGTGTTTGTCAGTATGTATGTATGTGCTATCATACTACATCCTACCCCTTTAGATAAATGTGCAATTGCTGTAGTTTCTTAAAAGTTAGGCAAATGTGCATATCTATTGTTACAATCCACATATGTATTTTAAAATGTTATAGTTTACCATTAATTATACATTTCTAGCTTTTATTATATTGTTATTATGTATCTTGACTAATTTATTTTCTATTTGTATAAAGCTATTGACTCCTTCTTGTTTAATGACTTTGTAAGGGCCTTTAAAAATTTTATCAAATTTTTTCTTATTTCCTACTTTTATATAAACCAAATCATTATTTTTGAAATTACTTGTATTAGTGTTTGTCTGCTTATTAGTTCTATCTTTCTTATTTTGTATTAAAAATTGATGAGCCATATTATGAGCATGTATTAGTTTCAATTTGAGCTCTGTTAATTAATCATCGATATTGTATAATTGGTTTTTGGATTTATACCGTGAATTTTCTACCGAATAGGCAAGGTCTGAAATAATTTATTCCCCAATGAATGGCTAATAACTCCTTTTCTATTATTGGTTTGTTCACTTCATGCTTGTTCAAAGATTTACTTGCATATGCTATTGGAGTGTCTTCTCCAGGCGTCCCTTGAGTTAAACTGCTCCTAATGCATCTGTAGTCAAAATAAAAGGTTTGGAGAAATCAGGATGTTTCAAAACAGGTGGTGTCGTTAGTTTTGACTTAAGTGTTTTGAAAGCTATTTCACATTCTCTTGACCATACAAATAGTTTGTTTTTCTTTAATAATTCGTTTAACGGTTTG
Source organism: Anomoia purmunda (assembly GCA_951828415.1). Classification (NCBI taxonomy): domain Eukaryota; kingdom Metazoa; phylum Arthropoda; class Insecta; order Diptera; family Tephritidae; genus Anomoia; species Anomoia purmunda. The sequence continues at coordinate 85,141,048 of OX639993.1, read as the reverse complement.
GCTATTTCTGCAAAATTTTCTATAAAACGTCTATAGTAGTTGCAAAATGCCACAAATCTGCGCACCTCGTCTGCATCTTTTGGACATGGAAAGTTAGTTATAGTGTTATACTTATTTGGATCAGTCGTGATACCTTCTGCTGTTATAAGGTGACCTAAGTAAACTACTTCTGTTTTTAAGAAATTATATTTTCCTGGATTTAATTTTAAATCATATTTTTTTTAATCTTTCGAACACATTTATTAAATTGTTATTGTGTTCCTGTGGGGTTGAGCCGAATATTATACCATCTACATATAAAAATGCAGCTTCTTGGAGTCCACTCAAAGCTATCGTCATTATTCGTTGAAAACTATTTGTCGCTATTTTTAAACCAAAAGGTAGCCTTTTGAACTGATAATGCCCTTTATTAGTTGAAAAAGCTGTAAGCGGTCTAGATTGCTTATCTAACGGTATTTGATGGAATGAGCTGGTCATGTCCAAGGTGGAAAAATATTTGGCTTTGTCTAGTTTGTCTAACACGTCTTCTAGTCTTGTTAATGGAAATTTGTCATTCACGATTTTGTTGTTTAATTGTCTGTAGTCAACTACTAGTCTCCATTTAGTTTCGTCATTTGTACTCTTTTTTGGTACTATTAATAAAGGTGAATTATAAGGACTAGTTGAACATTCAATAATATCCTCTTTAATTAGTTTGTCAACTTGTTTGTTAATTTCATCAACATGAACATTTGGTAATCTGTAGTTTTTTATATAAACTGGTGTTTTGTCATGTACAGAAATATTCTGTGTATAGAAATTGTTTTTTGTAAGTATGCCCCCCTTTAGATGAAATATTTCATGATACTTGGTACAAATATTTATTATTGACTCTCTTGCTTCTGGATCTAAATTTTCAAAATTTATAGTATTTTTAATGTAATCAATTCGGTCTTTTGAATTATATTTGGAGTCATATTTTAAAATTGAAAATTTTTTTTTGGTTGAATATGTAAAGGAATATCTTTAACTGTTATGTCATTGTCGTTTGTATTTATAAACTTTATATGTTTGTAACCTTTCTTTGGAATTATTGTGTTAGCTATGAATATACCTGGTGTTATTTCATTTGCGCATACTAAACTGTCTTCATTTAAATTAACATCTACTTTTTGTATTACTTCTGTTCTAGCTGTTAAATGAACGCTTGGTAATGTGCTGAGTTTCATATACATTGGCAAGATTATTTGCTGTTCTTTATGTATAATTGTGATTACAAAAGTTTCGTAATCTATTTTACAATTATATTTGGTTAAGAAATCTCTGCCAATAATTCCATCTGTAACTATGTTAATATTATCAAAAATATAAAATGTATGTTCAATTTTAAGTTCGTCAAACTGAAGTGATAGTTTTGTTTTTGAATTTGTTGTTAATAAATTTTCACTCAGTCCGTTTATGTTATATTGTTGACAATTTGTTATTGGACTTTTTTCTATAGCTGATTTTTTTATAATTGATATATCTGCACCTGTGTCTATTAAAAATGTTATCGGTTTTTGTACAGTCTCTGATTTAACTATTATGTAATTTGTGTCTTTTTGTATTATGCTATACGTATTTAATTTTTTAGTTATATCCCCAGCTTCTTTCATCTGGGGACGTCCTAGTTTTCCTGAGAATTCTGTCTTTGATTATTAGTATTTGTCCTTTGCTGATCAAAACTTTGTGGACGTCGGTCGGAATTTCTGTTGTTGTTATTGTAACTTGCATTATTATTATTATTTCTGTTGTTGTTGAAATTTCTGTTGTTATTATTATTATTATTAGTATACCTACAAATGTTATTGGAGTTTTGGTTACGGCTATCATACCTTCTGTTTCCATTGTTGTATCTTGTATTAAATGATTGACGTGTATTATTGTAGCTATTAATATTAAATCTGTTTCTAAACATGTTCGAATTATTAGCTGGTATGTCCACTTCTTGAGCTGTTTGAAGTGCTTCAGAAAAAGTTTGCGGTCTAGCTGCGAAAACAATTGATTTTAATGGTTCATTTACACCATTTTTAAATGCATTTAAAGCCAACTGGTCATCAAGCTTAATTATGGGTTGAGCCTTGTTGTGAAATTTGAATCTCGTTTAGTGAAGCTGTTATGCTCTCAATTTTTGATGCAAAATTTTGCAATGGTAACTTGCTTTGCTTAATTGCGCTAAGCGTATTTTGTAACTTTAGCGGATTTCTATTTAGTTTATACAACTTTTGTAATGTATCTTTGAACTCATTTATAGTAGATGGTTCTGTTTCTGCTAAAAGTCTATTTTTTACTTTTTGTGCAATTTTGCCTGCTAATATATATTTTAATAGCATATGCTTTTGTGCATCATTTAGTGTATTTGCATAAAACCCAATGGTGTCTAAAAATGTTGTAAGAAGATAATGTTCTCCTCCGAATTCGGGGATTATCTTTGAGGCAGGTGAAACGTCAAAGCTTGCCATTTTGTTTTTTAGAAGTGAATAAATTTTGGAAGTTATGTTTTGAAATAACGGATGTATTTCGTCAATTTGATTCTGTTTATTTTGCAATACAACGTCTGCTCAAATCTCCTGTATTTTACTTTTTGTATGTTCAATATATGTATCTGAGTATGTCCTAGTTGGATTCTTTTTTAAATTGGATAAAATGTTGTTCAATTTGTCCATGTACTTATTTTAAGCATTTAATATTTATTTTATTTATTTTAAGTACTTATATTAGCTACTGATCTAGAAATCTGGGGTTTTACATAGTTTTTATAATATTGATGTAACCTAAATAACCCATATAAAACAATAATTACAATTAATGAATATACTAAATATTTGGTACTATCATCTTTTGTAATTATACTATCATTTACGTTATTATTTATGACTTCTGTGGGCGCTTGTTGAGTCTGCTTTGGGCCGCACATCTTTTTAATTCCTTTAGCTTTTCTAGATTTATTTTTTTGGTTGCTCCTGGTGTAATGTGTATACGCTGATACACCTCGCGAAGTTCCTTTCGGTATCTCACCGCTTTACCGGCTCTTGATTTCCTTCTAGGTTTTTCAGTAATTGAGTCGTGAAAATTTCTATAGTTATTTTGTTGTATCTGTTGTCTTGCTCTATATTCTTCTATTGAAATGGGTTTTGGTTTATCCTCTACTGGAGTTGGTGTATATGTTGGGGCATCTTCAATATACTGAATTGTAAATTCTTCTATTGAAGGGGTTTCCTCCATAGCAAGTAAAGATTATTTAAAAATGTTGCCGATTTGGCTGCAAATTTTATCTTAAAAAATTTGTATTTTGCCAATTGGGTAGGATTAATAAAAAATCGCCTGTTTGACAGGACAATTTAGTTTAAGATATCGCCAGTTTGGCAATATTTAATTGATGGTCGCCAGTTTGGTAGGATCGCCATGTAATATTTGTTTATACCAGTCAAAATTCCTTTTTTATTAAAATTCGTCGTACAAAGCGCGACACGCTATATTTTGTAGGCCACCAGGCCGCTCTTGTGAATAATAAAGTGCAAACTGTTGAGCTTGTAAATTACCATTGTTTTATTTTTTAAAATTGTTGTTCTTATATACTAATTTCCTCACAGAGGAAACTTATTAATAATTCTTAATTAACCAATGAGAAATCAAATACGAATTTACAAACATTTTCTCATGCATTGATTTCACGGTACTAAATCAAAAATATAATTAGGGTAAATGCACTTAGTGTTTGCCTTGTTTATTGGCCTTCAAATAGCCGAAATGCAATGCCAGCAATTTGATGCCGGAATGTATTATGTATTTTTGCTAAGCGGTCAATCACCAAAAGTACTTGTACTTGTTGTTTATTGAGCTCGCTGTTCTGCGCCCAGACATTTGGTTTTATGTTACACTTTGCGTGTGGTGCCTTGCGCGCGTGCAGTGTACATTGTACGTGTGTGTGTCAGTATGTATCATTCTGTGCTATCTGCATTGTGTGTATGTTTGTATGTCTGTATGTATTATCTTTTAGCATATTTATATATCAGTTTGTAATATTGTACGCAATGTGTATTGTGTGTGTGTTTGTCAGTATGTATGTGCTATCATACTACAATACATAGGTGCGCTCCTCAGAGGTGAAAACCGATTGGTAGTAGGTGACTTTAACGCACTGGCACTCAAACCAACAAGCAGATCGTAAGGGAAATAATTTGGAAGAGCAGATAGACGATTCGACATTTTGGACAATGAACGATGATGCCCCCACCAGAATTATGGGTAGTTGTAGCATGTCGCCTGACCTAACAATAGCTAGCACAGGTCTTATAAATAGCACAACGTGACGATCTATGATATCGCTTGCATCATACTACCTACCCATAATCATCTCGATTGGCAGACCTGCTGACTTTGTCTCCGAGGACTTCCGGACCTACATCAACTTTAAAAAGGCTGACTGGGTCGGATTCCCAGAGTTTACTGCAAATGCCTACACCCACCGATGTTCGCAAAGGCGAGCAGAAGTTCCGCAAGGTGGTTGTGTCTGCTGCGGCTCGCTACATCACGGCAGGGAGGATCCCCGAGATTCGTCACAATCTCCCGGCTAAAGCGCCTGCTCTTGCAAATGAGCGTGTCCGCCTTCGCCACTCCGATCCCCGCAGTCACAATATAAAGGATGTGAACGTGGTAATTCGGAGACTGGTAGATCAGAATAAGCGGAATAATTGGGAGGAGCACCTGAAGTTCTGTAGCCTAGTCACCAGTGTTGGTAAGCTCTGGTCCACCGTGAAGTCCTTGTCCAACTTGACGAAGCGCGACGATGGAGTAGAAATTATTTGAGGATCGTGACTCGAAGAGATGTGCGAGCTATTTTCGCACAATTCATTTAGCATCCTCCCGCCCTTAACATGGTCCTTCGAGCCGCACCCTTAAGACACTAATTTTTTTTTTTCAAACAATTTTTGATTTTATGTCAGTTAACTCTCGTCAGGTCCCCCTTGCAAGCTATAAAAGGAAGGCTTATTGTGAACGAGCACGAGCACTAGAGGGCGTTTTCTGACGTTTTAAGTGAACGCGGCTTTTGCACATCAATTTTGTTTATAACATTTGGCTGCGAAAATATAAGCTGAACAAAGGACAAATACGCTACTCCCCGAGAATAGCAGAGCACCTATCCCGGAGGTAGCACAAAGAAAGTGCCCTCCCTGCGGCAACAGAAAAAGCATAAAAACCTGGTAAGTATTATATTTGATAACTCTTCCAGCAATGTGGTGGCATCTTCCATTCTCTGAGCGGGAATACCCAGTAGTGGTAACCTGGCTAGCGGTGCTAAACCGCTGTAAAAGCAGACAATCCGGTGAATACCGATGCACAGTGAAAATCCCTGAAAAGGTAGGGCAGTGTTAAAAAAAAGAGAAGGTAAAAAGTCTTTGAAAAGTAGAACAGTGAGCGCCGGCACAATGTACTATGAAATAAAGGCGCTGTGTGAAAGCCCCTGGATAAACAGGGCAGTGAACGCAGGCACCAAGGGCCCGAAGTGAAAGCGTTCGAAATGACATTAAAAAGAGCAGTGTGGTTTTTACTAGCGCCGGCTGTAGTGCCACAGGACGAGGCGCAAGTACTGGTCATTGGCACTAGATAGTCAGTACGCCTCGCTCCACGGCCACCACCAAAGGCCGGAAAAGTGAGAAGTGTTAGTATAAGTAGCGCTGGCACCAAGTGCCACGAGGCCTCGGTGCACGACCACCTCTAACGGCCGAAAAAGTTTTAATTATAATATAAGGGGCGCTGGCTGCATTGCCAAGGAACAAGGCGGGAGTGTTGAACACCGGCACTATGTGTCACACTGTCAGGCGTCAGCTCGTAGTGTAGCAAGGACCATACCAATGCCCCAATAGTTTGCTGCAAGGCCCGGACCAACGGCCCAACAAGTTGCAGCCAAGACCATTCGAACGTCCCAACGATTTGCAGAAAAGATCATACGAATGTCCCAACAGCTTGCTGCAAGACCCTTACAAACGACCCTACGAGTAACAAAAGGGACATACTTTTCTCTCAATATTTGTGGTAAGAGCATAACAACGGTACTGTAAGTTATACACAAGGTAAGCCTTTCCAAATGGTGAATACAAACCTTATATGTAATAAAAAAACAGAGGAAGAAACAGTTGTTGGGTGTAACGAAAAATATGATCAATTTGCAGAAGAGACCTAATCCATCAGGTGACCAAAGCAAAGCAACAGCTTGTACAAATTAAACGATTTCTTATTTAAATTTTATTTTATTTCAGCTTAATTCCTAAGTCACCATAATTCGCTGCCCTACCGTTGCTCTGCCTTTGCTCTGCCGACGCTTCTACTGCACTTCTGCTGATATAGCAAAACGTATGGAATATTTGCTTGTTTACGCAACTAGTCCGCTTGACCGTTGAATATGCTGATTCAGCGGCTCGTGTAGGATATTTGATTATCTAGTAAAACGAATTACATTTTATAAGTTATTAAAAGTTTTCATCTGTACGTAATTTTCAAATAAAATTTTTTGAAAAGTGGCTCACGCAAACGATTTTTCTCGTGCTTGTACAAGAACAAATAAATTTTTTCCTCCTATCTTTCATTGAAAGAACAATTAGGGGGAGAAGAATTAAATAACTAATCGATGCAGGGATATCGAAAAATTATATTAAGCCCCTGAAAGAACTCAAGAATATAATACCAGTGGGAAATCAGTTCTTAGTATAGTCAATTCGTGACTTTAATAATATTAAGGAAAAATAGTCAACTTGTTCGGCACAAAAAGACCTTTTTTACTTCCCGTGCTCTCATGTTTCGACGGAAAGGAGGGGCTTGATTTGCTGACGCAGACAATCGCTACATTAGATTTTAAGAATAAAAGAATAACAACGAGTTCTGACTCTGAGGAGCTTAAATTCCCTAGGTGGGGTAACGTAAATTTCACCCAAGTAGAAGATTTAGAGGTTCCGCAAGTTGAGATACCCAAAAATAGCATTATCGCCATTATTCGCACATTATTCAAAATTATACTCATATCCTATGGGTGTGGCAGACTTTGTTAATACAGAAATCTAGGACTTGTTGAAGAATGGCATAATAAGGCCTAGATCGTTACACAATAACCCAATTTGGGTCGTGAATAAAAAAGGTAAAGATGATCAGGGCAATGCAAAAAAATAGATTTTAGGAAATTCAACCAGACAACCATCGACGATAAGTACCCAATCCCTAAATTTACGACCATATTATCAACCTAGGGAAGGGCCACGTATTCCACAACGATTGAACCCACATCAGGTTTTCACCAAATAGCACTTGCCGACAAGGATAGAGAAAACCCGCTTTTTCAGTCGGCCATGGGAAGTATGTATTTTGTAAGTTTCCTTTTGGACTGAAGAATGCGCTTAGCATTTTTCAAAGATCGATCGGCGACGTGCTTCACGATAGGAAAGTGTTGTTATGCTTATGTTGATGACGTGATTTTTTTTCGACCACATTGAAAGGATTTTGGGAAAATTGTATGAGGGGCTCTCGAGAAAAATCGCACTTCTTCAAACAGAGTATGGAGTATTTGGGTCTCATTGAGTCCAAGGATGGTATTAAGATAGGTCCTAGTAAGAGCGGTCCAATTCGAAATTAAGAGAAGCCCTCTACATTGCTTAATATCAGGTCCTTTTTAAACTCGAAAGTCGTTATTATATCCTTAGGGGTGAAAACGGGAAAGTTAAAGCCACACAATCCAAAAAAAAATAAAACTAAACCTAGATAAAAAACAGTTCCAGGTCTTCAAAAAACTAAAAGAGGTGCTGGCATCTGAAGATGTTGTATTACCCTTCCCAGATTTTAAGAAGCCATTCGATCTAACGACGAATGCTTCTTGCATGGGTATATGGGCTGTGTTATCTCAGAATGGAAAGCCGATCACTATGATCTCTGGGACCGTGAAAGATCAGGAACAGAACTTCGCAACTAACGAGCGTGAGCTATAAGCGAACACTATCGAATCTTAGTATTTATACGGATCACGAACCACTCACGTTTGCGGTTTCAGACCAAAATCCGAACGCTAAAATTAAACGTTGGAAAGATTTTATTGATGAGCACAACGCACAATTTTTTTATAAAAACCTGGTAAGAAACTACGTTGCTGACGCACTGTCACGACATAACATCCATGTCCTAGAGGGGGAAGCGCAGTCCGATATGGCTACCATCCATAACGAAATTTCGCTGTCGCATACAATCGAATCAACAGAGAAACCACTTAATTGTTTTCGAAACCAAATTGTTCTAGAGGAAGCGAACCTTAATTTGAAACAAAATTGTATATATTTCGGCAAAAAACTCGCCATGAAATTCGGTTCACTAACAGGAGGACACTTGTTAACGAAATTACGGTGGTCATAAATCCAAACGCAGTGAATGCAATATATTGAGATCTGCCAACGTTGCCAACCATTCAACACGAATTGGTTACATCTTGCCTGCCAACGAAGTTTTGGCATTGCAAATGCATGATGTCGGACATTGTCAATAGGAATGAACAAATAGATGTAGCTACAGCCGAGCACAATCGTGCCCACAGAGCGGCTCAAGAAAACGTGAAGCAAATCCACTGTGATTACTATTTCCTAAAAATGACCAACCTAGCCAACGAAGTTGCGGCAAATTGTAAAATTTGCAACAAGACCAAATACACGAACACCCCCGTAGACAGGCACTAGGTGTAACTCCAACATCGTCCTATGCTGGAGAAATGTTGCATATCGACGTTTTCTCTACAGACAAAAAATACTTTCTTACTTGTCTTCATAAATTTTCTAAATTTGCGGTGGTACAGCATGTACCATCTCGCGCTATTATGGATTTGAAGGGCCGAATCCTACAACAGATGAACATATTTCCTGATACGAAGACTGTCTACTATGATAACGAGGCATCATCGAATTCCGAAACAATAAAGTTACTGCTAAAAATTCAATTCCGTGTTGATATTGTGAATGCGCCCCTGCTTCACAGCACCTCAAATGGTCAGGTTGAGCGTTTCCATAGTACACTTGCGGAGATTGCTAGATATCTGAAACGGTAGAGTTTATATTGTTGGCCACGTTTAAATAAAATGAGACGATTCATTCTTTGACCGGCGAAAAACCCGTTAGCATAATTCACGCTGCACCACAAGATATGAGAAACGAGGTAAACAATAATTTTTTGTAATTTTTAATAAAGTATTCTAAAACATTATTAGTATATAAGAGAGTTATCCTGTTTCCCGTTCAACACAATGAAACTGTCCTGCATTTTGGAAACGATAACAAAGTCAATGACTGTGACAATCAGATTTTGGCTATTGGGAACTGTATTACAGCACCTACTTCCACATTCTGCAAAAAGCTACAGAATACAACATGCGCATAGCAACTACAATCGGGAATTGCGACTCACTGCAGCACACGCCCAAGCCATCTTGAACCAATTACAGTTATTGATGATGGTATCGTAGTTATCAACGACAATACCGCTGTGATCAAATCAAACGATAACTATGAGAAAACCGTTCCCAGTACTTACCTGCTCACCTTTGAAGACGAGGTCCAAATCAACGGATCTTACTTTAAAAACGAAAAAGGCATTTTGACGAAGTTACCAAGCTCGACGAAGACAACACTAGTCAATATCACCAACCAATAAGAAATATTGAGCCTACCTTATCTCCGTAGAATGAGTGTGGAAAACTTAAGATAAATAAAGGAAATAACAGTGGTGTGGCCACGCCATCCCGATTGGCTGGTACTCCCTCCTCAAACTGCGTCAAAGGCAAAAAGAAGACGTTCTCACGGGCTCATCCAATGTTGACCGGAAATAAATATTTTTTAAAAATATAACTCGCCGTTCTTATAATTTATATACCAAAATTCTTAGAGTTAGTAACAAATGTGATTAAGCCATGTCTGTTTTTCCGTCCGTCGTCCGTCAGCCGGATAACTCGAGTAAATATTGAGCTATCTTAACGAAACTTGGTATACACATTGCCCTGGACCCAAGGTACCTTGGTATGGCAATTGGGCGAAATCGTACAATAATCGCGAGCACATACAGTGCTTTGTGCAAATCAAAATACCGCGATATTTTAGTAACTGTTGCAGATAATTTGCTCAAATTTTATACATAGTATTGACTTTGGGAAAGGAATACGCACGAAATTATATTTTAGAAAAAGGGCAGGGCCCCGCCCTCTTTATAAGAAAAATTTATACCTCCGAAACTGCTTGGCCAAACTCTACCAAATTTGGTACAAGGAATGCTATTCATATCAACTAGGTATTTCTCAAAAACTATACAACCAAACTCCACAAAATATGGTGCACACATTGCATTTCAAGTCAAACCACGCCCACCTCTCATAATACGGTAATTTTAAAAATTAAAAAAGCTCGATAATGTTGTCAGTATTAAAATAATTCGTTCAAATTTAAAATGAAGGATGAGAGCGCACTAACAAATATACCAAATCAAAAAAATTGGAAACGGCGTGGCACCGCCCACTTCAGAGCAAATAAGTATATCTCCGAAACCATGCTAGCAAGGTCTACCAAATTTGGTAGACACATCACATTTAATGTAGGTAAGCAAAATTTCGAAATTTTACAAATCGGGCCGCAATTCGTCCACCTCTCATGTAACGGTAATTTCCAAAATCAAAAATATACGATATTTAAGTAAATTCATTACCTAGAATTTCGTGCACACATTGCATTTCAAGTCAATAAGGAAAATTTCGAATGGGCGTGGCACCGCCCACTTTAGAGAAAATAAGTATATCTCCGAAACCATAACTGTTAAATAATGATTAGTAATTGCAATCATTAGCAATTAGATTAGATCCATATTCACAATCAGATAATTAATTTGAAAACATCAATTAGTTTATTTTCAATTACTAATCAATTACGATTAGAATAATTGAAAAATAATTGCAACTTTTTGCAATTAGCTGAAACTAATTCAAACTAATGGAACTAATTGAAGTATCTAATTAAATTAGTTCTTTCAATTAGTTCAATTACTTTCAATTAGATCGCAAGTTTTGCTCAAACTTTTCAAACAAAATTTAGAAAAAACAAAAAAAGGACCAAATAGCAATTATTTAAACTACTTTTATAAATATTTTATAAACATATTACTAGTTGTTTCAATATAATTTTTTTTATTTTATGATTATATTTCCTTTTTTCATGTTTTCGTTATTAATTTTGCATATGTAAGTTTATTTAATAGAATTTTTTGTCAAAAAATACATTACAAAAACGTGTTAGGCGAAGGTTAAGTAAATTCGAAAAAAAAAGAAGAAGAATGATCTAGCAAGAACAGATGCCAGATGTGCAAAATAGAAAAAACAATAAAGTGGTGCGGCCATTTCGTACATAACATTTTTCCTTCCTCTTCTAGGGTTATGGCGCGAACGGGGTTGGTGCCTTCCCCTGTCTTGTCGATCGTCGAAGGCCTGAGGGTGTCTCGCTTGGCTCCGGATCTCTGTCCGGTGTTGTATGCGGTGTGGGTGTATCGTTCTGCTCCACTGTACAATTGGGTGAACTAAATCCTTCGAAATCAGAACCCAATGACATGCTTTGTTCCGATTCTGCAGCCATGGTCGTGTTGGGCGAGGCGAAGACTTAGAAATCGTCTTGGGATCCCAATGATATGTTTTGTGCTGACTTGGCGAACGGTTGCGCGTCTGGTTCATTGAGACTGGCTTTATTTGCGGCAGCTGCTTCGTTGGAGTTATATTTAGTTGTTCTCTCAGGCTCACCCGGCCCTTTCCGTATTTGGTCTACATGCCTTTTTACCATTGAAGAGTATTTCGTAATGAAGATCGCCTAGACGGCATTCACCGTTCCTCGAAGCCACTTACCCATCCGCGGATCTCTAGACAAAAAGTAAACATTTTGGTTTGGCTCGAATTCTCTCACCGTTCTCTTAGACTGAGTGTATTGCTTTTCTTTCACCTTTTCCGAAACTTCCTCTGGTCGCACCAAATCCAACCGAGTTCGCAGCTGTCGTCCCATGAATAGCAGTGCTGGCGAAAAGCCGGTGGTGGAGTGTGGTGCATTTTTGTATTGCCTTAAGAATTCGTTCAAACTTCTCTGCAATGAGCTGCTCGTCGTACCCATTGTGCATCAGTACATTTTTGACTATTTGTACGCTGCGCTCTGCTTGGCCGTTGGTTTCAGGGTGATACGGAGCCGAGTATTTGTGATACTTAACCCCGACAGATGTTAGAAAATTATTAAATTCAGCAGAAGCGAAATTAGTGCCATTATCAGAAACAACAGTTAGTCCAACAAACCGATTTTGGATGCCGCCGTGATCGATTTTGTAATCCTCACTTCCAACCACTTAGTTTATGCATCAGAGATTGTCAGCAACATGGCTCCTTCGAGCGGCCCCGCGTAGTCAATATGAATGCGCTCCCTCGGCCCTTTAGGATACTCCCAGTGGTGATCGTAAACTTTTTCCGGTTTGTTTGCTTGTCTCGCACATGAATCGCATTGGTTCGCGATATTCTCAATGTCGGTATCTAAGCCCGGCCAGTATATGAGTGAGCGGGCCATCCCTTTCATCTTCACAATTCCCAAATGCGATGTGTGCAGATTGTCTAGTAGCTTGTCTCGGTATTTTTGTGGAATCACGACGCGGTGTTCAAACGTCAAGCAGCCTGCTGATAGCTTATAGTTGACTTCAGGGGACTTGTAGCCTGCCCTCTTCAAGCACTGGCCGCTTTCAAGCAGTTTAATTATTTTCCCTAGCCGCTCATTTTTTCTGGTCTCATTTGCGATGCGCTCAGCACTTAACGGTAACTGGTTAATTTGGCGAATTATGAAGTTGTCGAACCCGTCATATTTGTCGGGATTTGTTGTTGATATCTGTTGCATGTGCTTAATTTGCAACTGTTGTGGTTATAGAAGGTGGGTCCGTGAAAGATAGTCGGCGTTAGTGTTTGCCTTTGAAGTTTTGTACACCACCTCGAAATCGAACCTGCTTAAGAAATCTGCGTAGTTAGCCATTCTGCTTATGCAAAGTATTGGAAGTGATTTATCAAGTTGCAATATTTGTGACAATGGTTTGTGATCGGTGATTAATGCTCAGTGCCGCGCGTATAAGTATTTGAAAAATTTCTGAACTGCCCCCACGATTGCCAATGCCTCCTTATCGATTTGTGGGTAGCGCTGTTCTGTGGTGTTCAATGTTCGACTTCCGTACGCAATCGGTCGTTCAATTCCGTCCTCCGAGCGGTGTGAGAGCACCGCCCCCAGTCCTGTTTGGCTCGCGTCGGTCGCAAGTGGTACTGGAAGTGTCGGGTCATATGGCATCAAAACTTGCGGTGAGACCAGCGTCTGCTTTAACCGCATAAACGCTGCAGTTGCCTCTTTAGTCCAGCGAAATTTCTCTCGCTTAAGCATGTCTCGCAATGGTCGCGCGCTCGTCGCTAAGTCGGAAATAAACGCGCTATAGTATGTTGTTTTCCCTAAAAACAGTTGAAGCTCTTCGAATGTTGTTGGCTTGGGAGCGTTCAGTACCGCCTCAATGTGCTTTTCCGATTTTTGCACGCCCTGCGCATCGATGCGATGGCCCAGAAACTCCACTGAGCGGGTCGCAAAAACACACTTTCACTTATTCAAATGTATGCCATGTGATTTTATGCGATTTAGCGTGGTCTCCAAAACCCTCAACAACTGCTCGACATTTTCAGCAAACACCAAGATGTCATCGAAGAAGTTTAACACGTTTGGCACTCTCTGTAGAACTGTCTCCATTTTCCGTTGCCATATAGCTGGGATATTTGCTGCTCCATATACCGCGTGAGTTGGTCGTACTAACCCATGCGTTACCGTGTTTAACGTTAATGTGTGCGCGAATTCGTCGTCAATTGTAAGATGCGCATATGCATCAGTTAGATCTAAGAGACAGAATATTTTAGCATTTCTCATTTTATTAAATAAATCTTCTGCTTTTGGGACCCGATGTTCGTCGATTATCATCCTTGGGTTTACCGTTGGTTTATAATTTCCGGTGATGCGGATGCCTCCATTCTTTTTCGTTACAACGTGTGTTGTTGAGGCCCATTCTGAATGCTTTTCAGCATTTGCGTCTTTTGAATATCCATTTCTTTTTTTTCTAACCGAGAAATAGCCCAATTTGTGTGTTGGCTCAGTTGGCTGCCCTAAATCTTCACACTTCAGGTCTGTTGTGGCACTTTGAGTTAGTTCCATTGTATGCGCAATCTCGTATGCTTCAGCAAAATTTTTAGGCTTCTTAGCTATAACCTCATCACAAATAGTACGTGATTCCACACCATACAGCAATTGCTCTACCGGCATCCTATCTACGAACTCACCATACTCACAGTGTGTAGCACAACTTTTCAAACGAAGTGCAAATTTGGAAATTAATTCTCCGGTTTCCTGTTTACTTTGTCGGAATTTGATGCTCTCCGCATATTTATTTCGAGAGCCATCAAAATGGTGAATTAAAACATCTTTTATTTCGCTGTAGCTGAGCGCGTCTGGTGCTTTCGGGCAAACAAGAATTTTTAGCGCCGCGTTGAGCTCTGCCCCCATGTGGAACTTTGCTTAGTCGTAATGCCCAATCTACACGTGTGAAGTAGTCCTGCACTGGTGATTTGTCCTCCGATTTGTATTCCCCAATACTGAATGGTGGTGGTCTAGGTAACGCCGGGCGATTTCCATTTGCCGCAGCGTTCTGTGGAGCCTCCGTCACCGCTACTCGTATCGCCCCTGCTAGCGCATCCAGTACTGTCTTCAAATCGTCCTGAGTGAGACTCATTTTCCTTTTAGAAAGCTACTTCTGACACCAATTTTGCATATATAAGTTTATTTAATAGAATTCATTGTCAAAAAATACATTACGAAAACGTGTTAGGCGAAGGTAAAGTAAATTCGATAAAAAAAAGAAGAGGAATGATCTAGCAAGAACAGATGCCAGATGTGCAAAATAGAAAAACAATAAAGTGGTGCGGCTATATAATTTCATACATAACAATTACCTTTCCTTTACTCATTAGCAACATTTTTAATTTTTAATGTTTTATAAACAAATAAACAAATTAAATATAATACTTCAGAACAATATCATTAACATACGTACATACATGTAAAAAAGCAATTAATGCTGCAAAAACAACTTATATAAATAAAAAGAAATTCACTACTCTTAGTTTTTTGTTGCAAAATTGGTATTTGCTTTTAATAAAACCACCTTTTCGAACGAAAGGTCGGTCAAAGCCTGCCGTCTTGGGGCATTTATTATGCCTGCTAAAGAAAACAGTCGTTCTACAGGCGCCGATGTTGGCAATGGAGTGTTGAACTTTACAAACGCCTCCTTTAGTAAATAATATTTACTCCAGTTAACTTCAGCACTTGAACTATCATTCAAGTAGCTGTAGAACTGATTTGCTATTGCAGCTCTCACTTCGCCACACTGTGGAGTTGGTGGGGCGATTGTATCCATATCATCATCTGTAAATATAATAATGTATATACAATCTAATAATATGAAAAATATAAAATAATAATTTTCAATTACCGTCGACGCAGAAATCGTACTGAAAGGATTTCGTAGAACGATTACACGGTGTTACAGTCAAAAAGTACTTTTTGCGAGACATACCTCATTTTGTAGGTCTAGTCACACTGAATAAAACTGCATACTCAGAATTTCCAATACGCCCCCAAAATCGGAAGTTAGGGGCCAAAAACCCCTTGTCCATAGGTGAAGGCATATATTGGCCTATAACTTTATTTTTGGTCGCCCTATGTAAAAGATTTTGGTATTATTGGAAAGAAGGCATTTTGACGCTTCTATCGATTTATAAATGTCTTATTTTTTGACAGAAAATTCAGAGAAAAAATATAAGAAACACACAAAAAATTTCAATATTTGAAAAAAAATTCCATCTTGAGTCACAGTTTTTTCCACTATTGTGTTCACCAGTGTATATACTTAGCTTGATTTACGTGTAGAGTCTCCTGTCAATTTTGTTTCCAACGAGGTATATTTTTTTAAGATCCGTTGAGGTTTTTCTCATGTAATTCGTTTCTTTATCTTTATCTTTATTTAAAAACTAAAAAAAAACTTTTTTATGGGCATACAAATACATTTTGGTCAATTAAAAATGTTTACGAACTCTTTTTCTTTTATACAAACTATCATCTGTATCCCGTTTATGAGACCAGCAATACTCCGAGAGCATATTTATTTATTTATTTATTTATTTTTTATCATAAGTCAAGAAACATATGTTCTTACTGACTACTTATAACTAAAGTGACAACAATTAAGTTATATTCTCTACAATACAGAATTTAATTGTGAAGTAAAACTCAATTTTGATACTGAGAAATCAAGATCTAAAGAATTAGAGATCTCATTTAAATCGCGAAGAGCCCGAGAAATTGGGGCATTTTGGGCATAGTTCGTTCTGAATTTGCTTAAATAAAACGGCATATTATTACGTAAGTGCCTAGCAGGAATAGAAAAGTTAATACTTTGTAATAGATCGGAGCAGTCGGTCTCAGCCTTAATAACACTAAACAAGAAGGATAGAGACAGAATCATTCTTCTACTTTCCAGCGACTTAAGGTTAATTAGAAGCAATCGGGACTTATAGGAAGGGACGGGAACAGAGAAATTTAGCGAAGATAGAGCAAATTTTAGAAAAACTTTTTGCACGCGTTCAATTCTATCAATGGAGAACTGGTAATAAGGCCTCCAAACAAATGCTGCATATTCTAATCTGGAACGTACGAAGGCAGTAAATAATAATTTCAGTGTATAAGGATCTGAAAAGTTTGAGCTATTTCTTCTTATGAATCCTAAAACAGAATACGCCTTACTGATGATAAAGTTTATATGATTTGTAAACGTAAAATGTGAATCAAAAACGACACCAAGATCTTTGATTTCATCAACACCTCGCAGAACAGTATCGGAAATGCAATAATAAGTAGGCACAGACTTAACCATTTTCGAGAAAGTGATAGTAAAACATTTATTAATATTTAAAGATAATCGAGAGGAACGGCACCAATTTACTAAATTATTAACATCTGCTTGAAGATTATACGAGTCCGCAGAGTCAGTTATAACTGAGAATATTTTTAAATCATCCGCATATAAAAGAAAATTAGCAAAATCAAAACAGCTACTAACGTCATTGATGAATAAGACAAAGAGCAGGGGGCCTAAGATACTACCTTGAGGAACACCCGAAGATGCAGTAAACGGCCTAGAGGAAACGCCATCAACAGTAACAACACAACGCCTGTTGCTTAAATATGATCGCAGCCAAACTAGAAACACTGAATGAAAACCTAGAGATTTAAGCTTAACTAGTAAAATTCGATGCGATACCTTATCAAACGCTTTTGAAAAATCAGTGTAGATACAGTCTACTTGTTGCCCGGCTGAAAACGCCGCAATACAGTATTCACTAAATATGGCAAGATTAGAGACCGTGGACCTACCAGTAACAAAGCCATGCTGCTGTGGAGAAATGATACTCTTAGTAGCAAAATACATCTTTTCCATTATGATATTTTCAAATAGTTTAGATAAAGTCGAGAGTTTAGAAATCGGCCTGTAGTTAGCGACATCATTCTTTTTGCCACTTTTGAAAATTGGAGTAACATCCGCCAGTTTCCAGTCGTCAATAAAAATACCAGAGGCTAATGAATTGTTAAAAATTAATTTAAGGGGCAAAGCAAGAGCAGGGCATTGCTTAAGAAGAATAACTGAGAGACCATCAGCATCCGTCTTAGTAGAGGGTTTCAGATCTTGAATACCTTTCTCTACATCATCAACTGACAGGCTCAAAAAACCGAAATTAAGACTTGCGTTATCATTCAAAGACTGATACGAAATGGAGTCATTATCATCACAAACGAAATTTGATCTGAAAAACTCCGCAAACAGATTAGCAATTTCAGATGGAGTGCTAGCAGATATATCACCCAGGGATACCGCAGATGGAATTCCACAGATAGACTTCCTAGATTTGACGAATTGCCAAAAAGACTTAGGACTAGATTTGATGTTGCTTTCAACGCTCAAAATGTAGTTCCCATACAGGAATTTGTTCAAACAGTCGAATTTTTTAGAATATTGCTGATAGATTGAATAAGCATAAAGATTA
This sequence comes from Anomoia purmunda, assembly GCA_951828415.1. Taxonomy (NCBI): domain Eukaryota; kingdom Metazoa; phylum Arthropoda; class Insecta; order Diptera; family Tephritidae; genus Anomoia; species Anomoia purmunda. The sequence goes on along the minus strand of OX639993.1, from coordinate 85,122,834 downwards.
TTATTTCGTTTAAACCTCTTATAAAATTTATTTCGCTGGTTCTTTAGCTTTTTTAATTCTCTAGTATACCAAGGAAGCTTATAAGGTCTATGTTTAATTAGAGGAATATTTAGGCGACAGATTTCCACTACTTCGGACCTAAAAACGGAATAACATTCCGCAATAGCCGGACCAGAGAGCAAATCATCCCAGTTAACTTTGTCTAAAGAACTATTAACCTGCAAGAAATCACACTTTGAGTAATTAAAAGCCAATTTCTCATCACATTTACTACAAGCAAATTCATAAAACTTTACTATAAGAACGATAGAAACATGATGTTTGTCTGAAGGTAATATCGGCGAGTGACATTCCGAAATACTAGTATTGATATTATCGCTAACAAAAATGAGATCTAATATTCGATTTAACTTGTTTTCAAAGCAATTCAATTGCACTAAATTTAGACTTAGAATATTATCAATAAAGTAAGATTCAATCGTAGTATTAACATTCATTGGTATAAGACCCCATTTTGACAAATTATTAGGCCAGCTAATATTTGGAAGATTGAAGTCACCAAATACACAGATATGATTATTTGCCAATTCATTATGAACTAAAAATGAAATATTATCTGTATGAGATTTATAAATACTAAAGTTACTACCAGGTGGGATGTATGAAGCCATTAAATATAGTGAGCCAAAACCGTCCGCACCTTTAAGGCAAATGCAAATTTGGTCTAAAATTGGATCGCCATTGTTAAGTGAGACAAGATACGATTGAAGATGACGCCGCGCTGCGATAAGAACACCTCCACCGCGAGAAAATCCTGTACTGTTAACATCCCGATCTTTCCGAAAAACGTTGAATAAGATTGGATCGAAATACTCACTATCTAAAAAGTTAACATTTAACCATGTCTCCGCGAAGATTATCACGTCAAAATCCGAAACTGAACTACGGATGCGAATGTCATCCGACTTGGTACGCAAGCCGCCCATATTTTGAAAATGTATTTTCAGATTCTTGATCGTTGGCTCTGAATTCCCGGAAATGGCTATGTTTGCTCCTTGGGATGCTCTCCTCGTTGAAAAAATTGAAATGGGCGAACTTTAACGTTGGCAGGCCAAACCGCAGGATCCAAAATTTTATCGTATAGAGATGCATTAAACCCCAGTTTGAAATTAACCTTTTTAAGCGAAGAAATGTCAGCGTCTCTCTTGATGAGCTTGAAACAGGAAATATTTTTTTTGTCGATTCCGAAATTTTTTACAACGAAAGATGTTATATTTTCCTCAGAAACATTTGGCTTAAAGGAGGACAAATGTATCCATTTTTTCACATCAACGACATCCAACTCAGAACAAGAATTGCGCCCTATAATAACATCGCGTACATTCTTTTTCTTTTTGTTCTTCTTCGTTTGAAAAGTGACCCACTGTGCTTGTGGGTACGAATGAGCAGAAGCAGTAGGAGTAGGCAACGAAATAGACGATGAAGCAGCGACATTCACATCTACCAAAGCATCTGCAGTTAACGAACAATTCGCACTGGATATTTCAATATCGGCAGCGGCGGCGGCAGCGGTAGCGTATGTGTTTACAGAGGCAGCAGCAGCGTAAGAGAGAGCGCTCAGCGACGCACCTGCAGCTGTGAATGAACGATTTGTATCGTCACTTAAAGCTGGGTTAATAGGCAAAGCACAAACTTCGGAGTTGACACTGTGAGCGAAAGGTTGAGTTTTTTCGCCAGCAATGTTGCTGTTATTCAGGCGAAGACTTTCGATTTCTTTAGAGAGCACACTAATCAACGATACTAGCTCGTCGTTGCGAAGTTTCCCCTGCAATGAGTGAATCTCAGCTTCAAGCGATTCCGTTTTGCTAATAAGCAGTTTTTTATCACTTACAAGTGCATTAACCAAAGCAAATACTCGAACATTTTCGGCTCTAAGGGCGACAATCTCATCAAACAGAGACTGTAGAGTTATTGGTTGATTCGCGTCTTTTAAGGGAGTCTTTGCAAGCTTGTAGAGGTGGAGAGAATGAGTTTGGCATTTTTAACTGCTGGCAAACAGTTGCATTATTGTTAAGTTGAGTGTTTATTTGAGTATTCGATACCGCCGAGTTGTTAGACAAAACAGCAACGACACTGTCATCTAGAGTGATGGTAGGCGGCGGCGAACGAATAGAAAAAGAATTAGAGTTTCGCCGAGCTGCAGTACAGCCTTTGCAGAGAAATTGTTGTTCCGAATTGAGCAAGAACTCAACATCAGTTGGCAAAAGATTCACACAAACAAGGTGAAACAGTTCATTGCACTTAGCACATTGAATTTTATGCTGAGAACGTTCAACTTTTTGCCCACAAACACACGGCATTATGATATTTTGCTTGGCAAAGCTAAGAGATTAATAAGAGTCACTATCTCGTTAAAAACCAACTACATAAATTGCACTCGCACATCAAACATGTATACGGATGAACGTATGTAGATTAGATATCACGGATCAAATACAATAATTTAAAGAGCAATTAAAAAGACGTCCGCACGGCACTAATTTCACTTGCTGCAACTGAACAACAATATTTTTTCCAGAAAACCTTCTCTCTATAGCTTCCATCTCCTGATGCATGCGCTCCCCTTGTTCACCACTGAGCTGGCCCAAATTCTCTGAAAAAACGTCCAAATGAGAGTGGAGTAAGTGAATTTTGATGGACATTTTACATCCCATTGCTGAATACGAATTCAGAAACTAATGATCGACGGCTTTGTAGTCCTCACGCCTTTTGTTGCCTAGAAAATTCGTACATAAAGATTGGAAGCTATTCCAGGCTCTTTGTTCAACCGGACTTAGTTTGAATGAAAATTCAGTATCTTTCATTAGCTTGCGAATCTGAGGCCCAATAAAAACGCCTTAAAATTATAAAAACCAATAAATGAAGCATAAATCATAACATACAGAAATAATATCAGAACTACCTTCTTTTATTTTAGCCTCACTTAATTTTGGAAATGAAGATTTTATATGGAGAAATGCTTCACTGTCTACATTAAGCCTTTTAACAAATTGCTTCATGTAGCCCAGTTTTAAGAGCAGTGGTGGCAAAATTATATTTTCAGGATCCACAAGTGGAGCTCTCAACATATTTTTCTCTCCAATTTGAAAGGTACTTCGCTCTGGCCACTTATCTCTTTCGTACTTAAGCGAAGAACGGCAATCCCACTCGCAAAAATAGCAGGGATACTTTGTGTAACCTCCCTGCATGCCCATCAGTATTGTTAAAACTTTAAGGTCACTAACAATTTGCCATTTGTGCATTGCATAGTTTATTAAGTGAAGAATTTTTTCAATGGAATCGTATGTTTCTTTCATACCAGTGGCGTACGCTAATGGGACCGAAGGCATCTCGTTTTGGTTATGTAGCAATACAGCTTAAAGGCCTAAAGAGAATTCACATAATATTATTAAAAAAATTTGTTTGTTAGTTACTTTTTATACTTCTACAAGATCCATCGATGGAAAGGCGCCAATCTTTTGGTTCGTAGTTGTATCCAAATCGGACGAAGAGTTCAGACACATCCGCACAATAAGTCAAATTTTTTTATCAATTTTAAAAACTTGGTTAAACAGCGTAATTTTAAAATCTTCTTCCACTATATTCCACTGCTTTAATCTAGAAGCAAGTACTTCCCTTTGCCGAATTGTTATATCTAGATCTCTTACCAGATCTTCAAAATCCTCGTTAGAAACCAAATGGCGCTCGGATGAACGCGACCCGTGTGGTATAACTCTTTGTCGCCGTCCTCTGTCGAAAAGTCTTCAGCTTTGTTGAATTTTTGCTGGACAGTATTTTTGCACTTCACTTGACCTTGATAAGGTATTGCCTTCGAAGCACTAGAAACATTGGCATATTTGTTATATTTACGAGTTTTATAACTATACTCATATAAATTTGTTATACAGAAGTAGCAATCACTCATATTGTGGTATAACTGAGGATGCCATATCATAGGCGCTGAATAAGGTAAATCCCAAGTTTGATCGACCCTTTTTCGTGGACACTTTAGCAGCTTCATCACACAAGAAAAACAAGCATACTCTGGCTCATACCATCGGCTTTTTACAAATGATTTGCCAAACAAGATGTTGTAACTTGTAACCAAACCATTAGAATTTTCTAGTTTTTCGCGTGTTTTTTCGCCTACAAACAAGCCACAAATGTAGCAAAATTTATTCCGATTTTCACACATTTTTTACAACTAAGATCCACGGCTTTTATCACGTGTGTATAGTACTGTAATGTCATATACATAGTACATACACTTTGAAGAAGTTTGGGTCGTAGCTAACATAATCAAAAAAAAGTAGCGCGCATATTTCGCTGTAAAAATTGATCAAAGTGGAATAGCTGAGAAACGCCTGCTCGAATAAAAAAAAATGTATATATCATTGTAGACAGAATTGACAGGAGATTACTTTTAATTAAAATTACATATGCACGGGTTTACAAATTATTCGAAAAATCTGCTATTATAAATGAAAAAATTAAAAAAAAAATTGATTTTTCGATATTGTTTCGCCCGTTTTTCTGACATTTATCGCGGTATATGAACAATTTATACATTGTTGGAAACGGAAAAGTGTTTCCTTTAAAGTGACACTAAATTCGTGTTAATCGGATGAATACTAATTGAGCAATATGCGTCTTAACCTATGAAAAAGGGGTTTTGGCCCCTAACTTCAGATTTTGGGGGTGTATTGGAAATTCTGAGGATGCAGTTTTTATATGTCTGACCAGACCTACAAAATCAGGTATGTCTCGAAAAAAGTACCATTCATTTTTTTTTGTCACACCGTGTTATCAAAGTTAAAAAGATGAGTTTCCTTTGAGGCAAACTCGTACACCTTGTCAATAACCCTGCGGCTGATCTCGGCCTCATTTATCTCCGGCATGGTTACTTGCAAAACCTTTTTTGCCTTTACATCTGGAGGTAAAGCAGAGGGCGCTATAGCAATATCTGCTTCTGGTGTAAGGGCAAAATAATCGTTCTCTCAAACGAACCTCCAATTTGGTAGCAATAGAACAAATTAGGCTGTCCGTGCCTTTGCTGATCTTAGCCAGTTTATTGCTCAACGTCATTAGAGTCGGTATGAGGTAACCATATTTCACTTCCTCCTCTCCCTGTAGGTAATCCAGAGCATTGGCGATTGGCTCCATCAGCAACTTGTATGACTCCAGATATTGGAAGTCTGCAGAAGAAAAATGAGGCAGTCCTAATTTGTGGCACAGGTCGTTAAATTTGTCCTTACACCACAGTAATCGTTGAATTGCATCAAACATTGAATTCCAGCGCGTCACCACGGGCACAACCAATGACAAACCCAATCTGCTCACAATGATCCCTGAAGACTTCGGCCACTTGCACTTTTTCCACAAGTTGTTGCACTTTTCAAATGTCTGAAATATTAATTTTCATTATTGTATATCCGGATCAACGGGCCTAAATGTTACCATAGTGTGTTGAATGAATTTGGATGGTTCCGTTCTGATAATTTTCAAAAAGTCAGTTGCAGCTAACAAATTTAACGTGTGGCTGGCGCATCGCTGGTGTTTCGGCAAGACACATTCATTCTCAAACGAGGGCAGGTCATCATCGCTGTCATCTAAGCAAACAACAGGACAGACCTGGAATCAAATTAGTAATTGCAAGTTATTTGGAAATTGTAAAAGATCACGTCATTTAATTATTTAATAAGTTTTTCATACCCCATAGTCCTTGAATGCTTTCCCAAAATTTGACCCATTGTCGGTGGCAGTCATGACGATGTTTGAACAATTAAGTCCAAACGAACTATTAATCTCAGTTATCATCTGCGATAATTTGCCTGCCGAATGGGTACCAGAGATTTTTATGCACGCCAAAGCAACTGACTGTCTGTTCAGTTTGTCATTCAGCCAATGACAGGGGTAGCCCTGGAAACTGCGGTGGTTCCCAGACCAAACGTCAGCTGTTGTACAAAAATACTTCACTTCAGACATTGCAGAACGTATTTTGTCCAACATGCCGTCATATTGGTCTTCGGATTTCTTCATCCCAGTTTGTCTGCATATTACCCTCAGACCGGTAGCTTCATAGGAGTCTACAAAAGACTTCCGATCGAGGATTGACACAGGCAACAATTGCAAACAGGATTTTTTCATTGAACATTTCTTGGGCATACTGCCAACAGAACTGTCGTCCTGTAATAATAACAAAAATTGTTATAATTTTAATAATATAAATGTTAATAAATGATACCTACCTTTGGTTTTTGATACCTATTTAACAAAGCGCGATGTTTGACTCGTAAATGCGAGACGAAATTGGACGTAACCCCCGAAGTCCCTTTGATCACGCGTCCACATTCAACACACTTTGCCGTAATTTTTTCCTTTCCGCCATCCATGATCTAAAACATACGTAAGTATTGACAAAAAGGTAAAAAATGTGTTTGTAATACATTGCACGGTACCATGTTAACTACACAACACGATGTTAAGCTGGGAATACTGTAAATATTTCACTACTGATCTAAACAACAATATATTTTAATTAATAACACATTTAGAACGGTATCACATTTCACAGCAAATTCACAAACTTGTTGAACGTCCGTATAATATTCCCCAGCGAAAATTTTTTTAGCTAAAGGAAGTTCACGCTCCGTACGGCTTTTTTTGCTACAGGTAGCCCTTTCTTCAACCACATTCCTTTTCCTAGACACTTTTTCCGGTATAAAAGAAGGATCGGTCTGCACATCATGATCCGAAAAGTCTTCACTCTCCGAACAGCTTGTCATTTTCACTAAACATTGTATTTTACATTATTATTTAATATTATTTGTACATGTTATAATAACTCAGTTTTTTTATCTCTTTGTAGAGCTGACTTATGACACTTATTGATTAATAAATTACCTTTATTCAAATTAGTAATTAATTGAAAAAAACACTAACGATTGTTAACATAGCACTTTAAGTTTATTTATTCACTTAATAATTGTACTTTTTTTCTGACCAATTGTTCTAGCTTTTCGGGTGCACGATTGCCGCTTCGCCAACCCGAAGCGTCGGCTAACAAAAAAGTACATAAGTTAAGTGTAGAACAACACAGCAGCTATACTGTGTTAACTTATAGAATACTACTTACAATTAAAATTTGCATTTAATTTACGTGCAATTTAACAAAAAAAAAATTAATATCATGGTCAAATAATTCTTAATTTCCTATTTGGGTCACCCTATTGATAATATCGTATATATTTAACTTTTAACTTATTAGATTGAACTTTTAACTTGCCGGAATATGGAACATTTATCTTAATGCTTTCTTCACAAAATACTTACCAATCGAATCTAAGCACAAAAGCAAACGATAATTAACAAACCATATATTCACAAATTACAACCAAAAAATAAACCACGCAAAAAAACACATGTCTTACGAAAGATCATAAAAAAGTTATAAATGATAATAAGTACACCACAGAGCAAGGATGCGAAAAAAATGGACATTTGCTTCTTTTTTTTTGTTTTTTCTAAATTTTGTTTGAAAAGTTTGACCAAAACTTGCGATGTAATTGAAAGTAATTGAACTAATTGAAAAAACTAATTTAATTAGATAATTCAATTAGTTCAATTAGTTTCAGCTAATTGCAAAAAATTGCAATTATTTTTCAATTATTCTAATCGTAATTGATTAGTAATTGAAAAAAAAGTAATTGAAGTTTTCTAATCAATTAGGATTATTTTTAAAATTAATTCTAATGATTACTAATCCTAATTAAAATTTAACAGCTTTGTCCGAAACCATGCTACCGAAGTCTACGAAATTTGGTGCACATATTGCATTACAAGTAAATAAGCAAAATTCGAAAAATTGTACAAATCGTGGTATCTAAGTAACTATTACAGATAATTAGCTTAAATTGATTACTTAGAATAAGATTGCACAATCGAATACACCGATTAAAAAAATGATCCGTCTTAGTAGCCTTGGGCCTATCAAATGCTTGAAGGTCTTTGCAGACGTTTAAACATTCACTCTCTTACAGGGTCTGAAGCGAAGGACTGCCAACCACCTGAGAGAGAGAGAGAGACTCAACGACAAAACCGAGAAAGATCAAACATGGTATAGCACAGAGTGGAGTCTTCTCTCCAGTTTTGTTTAATCTCTACTTACTATTTTGTTGTCTTTTCACAGCTTTTGCTACTATAAGGTATAAAACTTAGACTTTTTGTTATTGCGCAATATGTGGCTTGCCTTATCATTTGTATAGAGATGCTTACGGCAGGATTAAGTTAAAAAAATGTAAGACTCTACTAAACAGACTTTTAAAAAGCAGGATCGATCGTTTAATAACTCTGTTTATTACATACACATCTTAAATTTTTTCCATAAAACAAGGCCAGTTTTTAATAGTAATAATTATAGAAAAAACAGCGATGGTAGAAATTATAGCCAAAAAAAAATTTTGCATTTGTATGTTGATTTGCATTCACGTGAATGATGACCGCTCACAAGGTAATTGAATCACATACGAATAAATGTTAAAGATTCGGCTTTATCTTTGTGTCACTATAAAGAAACTTGAAACATTTTGGTTTCTCGCATAATGAGTAGTTGTATTGCTGAGAAGCATGATTCACTTTTAAACCAGTGGTGAGCAAACCTAAAAATAACCAAGCATGCTTTTGTGCGTACCTGAGAGAGGTACATATGTACATCGAACTCCTTGTGTGTGTTTGCATACGAATTGTTCTCGAAATCCGGTGAAAGTCACTCTTCTTCGTTCACTTATAGTATATGATGGCAGCGAAGTTGGCAGTGAAAAGCGATATATTCAGGCGTGAATAGGCCGCTACTATTTTAAACCTATTTGTTTATATTTAGAAGATTTCCGGTGTGACCTTTTACTCGTGCTATTGTACGGTGTACAAATATGAATAGATTCAAGTGTATGAAACCAGTTTTCAAGGAATTAAAACAGCTGTGCAATCCTCACTGGCACTTCAGTGGAAGATTTTAAGCTAGGAATTCTTCGGAAGTGTCGAATATACATACGTTTGATGCTTGTGATTCTCCTGAATCGGGAATGGAAAAGATATTTTTAAAAGATTTTCAAAAATTGGTCGCTTGTTGTTGTATCTTTATCAAGCATATGACAGGCAGAATAGTAATTAGACTCAGCAATCGCCATGATTTTAATTAAATTGGGGACTTCGCCTGCCGAAGCTCCTTTCAAGCAATGAAATTTTTGTATTTTTTGAAATTAAGGGTATATAATGCATCAGTTATTAGTATACATCCTTAAGAGGAACCCACTCAAGAAGCTGCTGAGAACTTGGATAATCTATCGTCGACCGTCTCCGATCGGTTGTGAGATCCCACAAAGATGCTTGCAAGCTTAGCCGATCCCGCTATGGGCATGCCTTGTATGTCATCCAATACTTTGCCTTTGAATGTAAACAATTTTTCCTCGAATTGACCTAAGTAAGCACCTTGCTGATAGATACGGCATATCCGACGAAATCAGAGAATTTTCCTCTGAATGTAAAAAGTTTTGCCTTTGGATGCAAAAAATTTTTCGTCGAATTGATCTAAGTAAGCACCTTCCTGATAGATAGGCATATTCGACGAAATCAGAGAATTTTCGGATACGAATCGTAAGGTTTCTCCGTATTTTTCGTAAAAGCGATTTTGCTGGCTTCCCAGCTCTTGTCATAGGGACTTTAAGAGTCCACGTGTTTTTTCATACGTTTTTTATAAGTTTTCTACTCACATCATTTTTCGATAAATATTCAAGCGGCAAGTAGTATAGTATGTATGTGAAGAGATTTCTTTTATATTATTTTAAATAAACGTATTTATTTCTATTATCTATTTATTATTTATTTGAACGACAACGTTAGTTTTGTGAAATATTTTGTTTTTTTTTAAATTGAAATATACTGAAAAAAAATTTTAAAGAAACAAATTGTTGGCATAAACACCACATCTACATTGCCGCGAGCCTTGCAATACGTGGTATTGTAACAACAGAATGTTCAAACAAGAAAATTCAATTCACTATAATTAAATTTTTTTCTAATCTACATATATTATTTACAAACATAAATTTTTCCAATTCAACAATTGTTTCTTTTTGTATTCTGTTTTTCCGGTAGTTTTATTTTTATATGATAACGAACCCATTAAGGGATACTGGGGCCTTAAAGGGCACATTATTCTATTAACTTCAGTCCAACACTCAGATATAGAAGGATTTGCAATTTTTTGTATTGCTTTTTTATTTCCGCATAATCGACAACAGCTTGATACTCAGTGTTAATTTGTTCAGCCTCTTTTAGTTCACTTTCGGGAAACAATTTTAAAAGCAAAGTTAAAATGCTATTAAACTTACCAGATAATGCTTCTTTTGGGGCAATTGAAAAAATCTAATAATTTTTTTTTTCAAATCACCGCAAAATTTAATAAAAAATTTCAAAATACTATTGAAAAATTTCCTATTATGTGAGGCTTTGCTCAGTCCAATAAAGTTCAATTTTCGTCTCACAAAGAATGTTTTCAATATATATGTGATTTTCTAAATTCAATGAATATAATGGACTCTTTTTGCGGAAATAATTAAACTGGTAACTTCTTTTTTATTTGGTTTTTTTTTTGTTAACAGTGGCATGCCACTAAATATTCTGTTTGCAAATAAAAATAACTACATTCAACCAAAATTAACGGAGGAAAATGAAATAATAATTCCTTGTCACACTTCAAATGTATGTCTATGCATATGTACCGAATGTACTTTCAATTCAAAAGAGGGTAGAAAAAGTACCTACTTTTCCATCACTGGAAAAGGCCCAAACGCAAACCCCGGTTTCCGTGAAGCAATGTCTGGTACCTTTGTTGGCAATATTCGTAAGTACCCAGACGTTTACAATTTTTTCTGTATGCAAAAGTGGCAAACACCTAGAGCAACCCCTTAGTATGTGCGTATGTATATATGTAAAAGGTTTTTCAATAGGGGCGCTACAAAAGTAGACCGATAGTGACAGCAAACGACGCCATATTTTTTCCCGCTCTTTTGACATTTATCTTCAGTAAGGTTTGCCATTTCATCATGGAAAGATATACGATCCAACAACGAGTCGAACTTATTAAAATTTACTACCGAAATTCGAAGTCAATGGCCTCAACTTTAAGAGCGCTACGTCCGATTTATGGTCGTCGGCATTTCTGGCTGAATGGCTTCGTCAATAAGCAAAATATGCGTTTTTGGACAGGCAGCAGTCCACACGTACTCCATGAGTCAACATTGCATCCCGAAAAAATTACGGTTTTGGGCGGTTTATGGGCCGGCGACGTCATTGGGCCGTACTTCTTCCGTGATGATCAAGACCGGCGCGTTACTTTGAATGGGAATCGCTACGGCTCAATTATGACCGAATATTTATGACCCGAATTGGATGATATAGACTTGGACAATATGTGGTCGGCCCCACAAGCCACACAGCGAATGTCACAATCGATTTATTGAAAACCAAGTTTGTTGAACGTGTTATCTCACGAAATTGCCCAGTCAATTGGCCGCCTCGGTCGTGCGATTTGACGCCCTTAGACTATTTCCTGTGAGGCTACGTCAAGTCAATGGTCTATGCCAACAAGCCTGCGACGATTGATGAACTTCGTACGAATATCGAACGTGAAATTGCAGCAGTATCGGCCGATTTATGCTAGAAAACCGTCGAAAAGTAGGTTCAGCGTCTGGACTTCTGCAAGCGGGCCCGTGGTGCCCATGCAAAAGAAATCGAGTTCCATACATAATGGCATCGAATGTGCTTTCAGAGGAATAAAGAATTTAATTCATATCCCAAACCGTTTTTGTTTTATTTAAAAAACTTTTGTGCGTTCCTATTGCAAGACCCGATATAATAAATGTGCATTCTGTATGAATCTACCTTAGTTTTTGTGAAAATATGAGTTAATTAGGGGGAAAATACATGAGAGTAAGAAAAGATATCGATTTTTATTCGTATGCGTGGAGATTAAAAAAGCATTTGACAACACTGGTATGGTGGCGGACACTGGAAAAGATGATGGTGGTGGGGATGACGATAACGCTGATGATGACGATATTATTATAGCGAGTAAAAAGTGTAATTTAAGAGCTTAGTTTGAAACTGATGACTACCTTTACTATAGACCGGGTTATTACAGCCTTCTTGGTTAAAATGTCGTCCACTCGAGTTCTTCTATCGCTACCCCAATAGACTTTCACAATTCTACCAAATTGCCATTCTTGTTGAGTCAATTTTTCATGCGAACAATCACTCCTTGAGGACACTTTCATTTGTCGCGTTTGTGAAGTCCCTTCAAATATTCATCATTTTCAGTGGAATTTTTTGGGTAACAGCTGTCATTTTTTGCCATTTATTAATCAATAAAAGTAAGCTGACCCTTTAATCGAATACTGTGGGGGAATCGGATCGCCTGTAAGAATCAGAATCTAGAAAATGCGGTAAGAAAAGTTTCCATAGAAGGGTCGCTTGTTGCTTCTAGATGTATTGATAAAGACGCGATTGATATATTTGCACTTAGAATTTACTCATTGTTCTGGATCATGAATCAATTCAGCATCGGTAATATCGTTTATATCAAAGAGATTTGGAAATGTCTTAAAGCTTCCTTATTCTAAAATAAATATTACTATTTTAGAACTAAACAAACAGGTATCGTCAAGTGTGTCTAAGCTTTGTACTTTTGTCTAAAATTTTCCTCCAGATCCCGACTTTCTAATGGAAGTAATTGCGTTTGTATTGCCACAAATTACCGATAACGCACCTTCTGCTTCTCTACATTTTTAACAACCTGCCAGAAATGTCTCTAACGGATCATAACTTTTTACGAAGCTATCCATTATTTTCAACAGCAATACACAAAAAATTTACGTAATAACGAAGATAGCAAGGTTGAGGATTATTACCTAAAAACGATAACTTTTGGGGTTAACTGCCCCTCTTACTTGGCGATTTGAACACTTCCTTCAGTAAGCAGAATACTGTCGAGACACAAGTCCACTCGCGTCGAAAATTTTGAAAAATTCCATGTGTATTGATGACGCTTTAGCAGGCTTCTCCCATATTTTTACGATGTGCTCTACGAGCACAAAACAATAAATCTTTCTAAGGAACTTCTTGATTTCTATTACAATCGCCATACAAAAGCTCTTGGAATTACTTAGATGAAAAGCGCGTTTCGATAATTTTTACTTCATAGTAAAAATTTGTTCATTAAAGGTGAGTTCTTATCGATGATATCTATGCCTAGGAGAAGGAATATGCGGGAATGATGCTTTTGCGGGCCAAAAAAGTCGTTCTTTAATATCTTACTATCTTAAATCTGGTCGTCGAGTTCAATGCAAATTGCGAATGCAATGACTTTGTGTAGAACCTTAGAACGCCGGAACTATTTATTTATTTATTTATCTGTTACAGTCTTAAAACTTAAAAGTGCAAATAAGGTTTTTTCATTTTAAACAACTGGTTACCAAGGCGCACTTTCGCTCTTACTGCGGGTTTAGTTCGGTCTTCGATTACGATGTTCATCAGACTGTCTGAGCGGACAATATTCAGAGCAGTCCTGCTTCGTATAATGGAAGGACGGTCGGAAAGGACCAGTTCGCAAGAAGCGCCTTTGCTTCTAGTATTGTTGCTTCCGTTCGGTCAGCATTTGTGGCGATCAGGAGGCTATCTGAATGGACTAGATCCAGAGTGGTCTTATATGGTCAGGTGGAAGGGACTAATTTTCACGTCGTTCCTTTCTATCTTAAAGGCAGTGTTCGATAGTGATCAATTATTGATCTCTTGAAATTGAAAATGCTATCACAGTTTTTAATTTGCGGCGGTAGTTCGTTAAACACTTCAACCCCTTGTAGAACTAATTTTTAATTTTTTAATTAATTTTATCCACATGTGTACTGTATAACGTTACGCGAAAGCTATTATTTTTCCTGAGTATATATGATTGACTTTCGTTTATATATTTCAGATTATCGCTCCGGCAGTCTGACAGTCGATCATTCTTTATGTTATGCATGAATTTCATGGCATAGTAAAAAAAATTGTTGTTCCACACTCAGTCAATGCATATCTAAAATGATCTCTTGTATGGGTGAATCGCATTGCTCTGTTTGGGATTTTCTGCAATTTATCAATATGTGTGTCTCTTTTCATGAAAAACATCGTTGGGCAATATGTGAAATTCGGTGATATTCTAGACCTATACATTAAGGTTTCGTATCTTCTTCCTATATGTGCATAGAATTTAAGTGTCTGATTTTAAGCTGTAGTTGACCAAGTTAACATTAATCGCCATTGATACTCGTAAGTTCATGAATTGTGTCTTTTTCACATTCAATTTAAGTTTGTTTAAGCATAACCATCTAAGTTTATATATGCCCTAAACCCTGATTGGTCTTTTATAGGTATATGAATGAGCTCAATACGATTTATCAATTGGTTTTTTACCACCGTTTCAAGGGGTTTTTCGTATTGGGAAGGGTATTAATTGACCTAAACTCCACAGCTTATATGGTAATTTTTACATTTTTCACCAGAACTATCGTCGAAGTTTTCCATTCCTTAAGACACTTCCAGATTATTTATTAATATCACGTAGAAAAGACTAATATGCTCAACTGAGTTAGTAAGTTAATTCTATCAATTTTTCACTTGAATTTCTCAGCTATTTGTCTGATATCTTCGAATTTGAATGTAGCTTGGGCTTTGGCGCCTAAATTGAGTCATATTTTATGTCTTCTATATTGCTATTAATCTCAACAATACTATCCACAAAGAATTGATTAAAATTTAGGGCAATTTCATTACTGTTATTGTATGCCTTGCCATTTATTACCACTTTCATGATTTTTTCCTTGTTGTCTGCATTTGGTGAGTATTTCCACATTAAACAAGTATTTAAATATTTTCTTCAAATTTATTACATACTTTTCTTCTATTTTTTAACTACGTTCTGCCCAGTCTCCTGTCAAAGTGGCCCTTCCATATAATTTGAACTTTTTTATTAGTTGCTACTAACTGTTTATCACATCATTTATTTCTTAGTTTGATGCGAGTTGGTTTCCAATACCATCAGTATCCATACTATGCAAGCTCGCAAAGTTGAAATGTCGCAAAAGATGCAGTAAGTTGTCGAGACTATACCTATCCCAAGACGTTACTAGGGACAGTTTTATAATACGCTTGGGCCCCACTTGGGAGAACGGAGGTTATCTATTTAACTCAAAGTTTACCAGTTAACTTGATACATACATTTAATACATTTATGTGCACAGTAGTAGCTTAGGGATCAACACAAAGTTAAATTAGCTCCAATCGTTATTCCATGAACTTACAGGTTTTTAACCAAACTTACTGGAAAGGAAAAAAATCCCCGTTCATCAAAATCCTGTAAATAAGAGCTGTTTTTGGAGAGTTGTGTAGAGAATGAAGTTACTAGATTTCACCCTAACTTTTTCTTTGGGTTAAATCATGAAAAGTGTCAAATGATCAGTTGTTGCATAAATGTGAACAAGAAATGTACGTTGTCAAGGTTGTAGTGAAAAATATTGATGTAAATTTTAACAACTTAGCAGCATTTGAACGAAATTAAATTTATTTTTGTACGGCGTTTTTACGAGAAAAGTCTTGTTCTGTGCTCCCGTACTTTTTGAATGTTAGTCTCTTTACTCTAGAGAGTAATTTAGGATTTTTACTGGGTTTTACAGGAAAAGTACTGGTTTAGAGCTATTGTTAAGTTTGTGGCCTTCTGTCGTAAATAATGAAAAAATAAATTTGTCGAAGAAATTTTATTGAAATAAACAAAAAAGCGAAGGCCAACCATACCAAGCAATTCAATGTTGTACAAGAACCTGCAAAAGTTATTTTGATTTTAAATTTAAAAAAAGTAATAAAATTGAAAGAAAATGACAGAAAAGAAATGTATGCACTGATGCAAGACAATGTATGCCGTATGATTTTAAAAATGTAAAAATTTAAGACTGGATTTTCCGAAAGGGAGTGAAATGGGGTATGTCCGATCTACAGTTGAGAGACTACACTCAATCCCAACTCTTGCGTGCATCTAATAATGCAGGGATATTAACTGCGTTGTCAAATCGCTTTGGTGATGTGGCTTTTTAATTAGCTATTGCTTGAATATTAAATTATGGTAGATGCAATTATTTTTTTTATTTATAATTAATAAAAAATACAATTGAGATAAAGATTATTGGTTCATTAATTACACTGCGGAACAAAATTTTGCGGTCGGAGATTTTTAAGTCGATTTAATGTAATTTGGGGGTGCTGATTACGAAAATAATATCAGTTTTGTCGAATTGGCTCTGCTTTTTCAGATAGAGACTTTTAAATATTTCACGAAAAAACCTAATTAAAAATACCAATATGGATTTAAATTATATTTTTATTACGCGCCTGTATAAAAATAATAAAAAAAAATTAAATTTATTCTTTTCATTAATTAATTTTAAAAAATTACAAAAAACTTTTTCTGTAGGTCCCCCTATGATGTCGTTGCTCAGGACAATCCCGTATTAAGTTCCAGCAGTAGTCTGCCATCATGTAGTCGTCCCATCGACCTTGGTATCTTTCTTCCATTATTTTTATGTCCTGGTGGAACCGTTCACTTTGTTCCTCACTGTAATCGCCTAGGTTGTCCGGGAATTTGTCCAAATGACTATGTAAATAATGTAATTTAATGCTCATTTTAACTCCTAGTTTGCGAAAATTGAGAAGCATATCAGGAACTAGTTTTGTATAGTCTGGTGATTTATGATTTCCCAAAAAATTTTTGACTACATTAACAAAGCTTAGCCAGGCTTCAGATTCAATTTGTGACATATGGTTTAAGAATTCAGTGTCTTTTAGAAGGGTACGAATTTGAGAACCATCGAAGACTCCTGCTTTTAATTTTAAATACTAAGGAGTGAACATTTTTTGCACACATATTCGAAACAGTCACCTGTCTTATCAAGGGCTTTGATGAACTGTTTCATTAGCCGAAAATTGATGTGAAGTGGTGGAAGAATGTCGATAACGTGCAGCGGCTGGCAGGGACTGTTAGAGTTATCAGGTATTTAGGCGAAGTCGCCGAATTAATGTTTAGTTGTATTAACTCACCCGACTTAACCGGCTGCCCTTGCTCTCTTGCAAGGGAAATAAAATATTTAAACCAACGAACTACTTGTTTTAATAATTTATATAACAAAACTTATTGAGGAATAATTAAATTAATATAACTGGAACTGGGTCATATATTTTTTTTCATTAATTTCTTAAGTTTCGTTTATCTCAAGAACTAGAGCCAATCCAAAAAAAGTAAAAACACAGTTCGTAAGCCTGCTACTAATGTTAATAAAAACTATTAACAAAATCATGACAGCAGGTTTTTTTTTAAATTTTTGTTACACAGTGTTATTTTAGCGGCATTTAAGTCAATCTGTTTACCAGTAGGTGCGGCTACAAGCGTATGTCTTAGAGCAAGGGCTGCAATATAAATGTGTATCGAAAACAATACACTAGCATCTCGATTTGGCCCGCCACGTAAAAACTAAAGCCAATGAAAGATTTAAAAAAGCCTTGGACGAGATTACACGTAATTTACTAAGAAATATGAATTTTAGGCATGCCCCTGGAATGTCCTCGAAAGAGCAAGGGTTGACATCACCGCGATTAAAGATATGAAGTGGATGGGGCAAGGTAAGAAAGCCATTGATCCTTGCGACGTTTACTAAAATTTCCATGAAAAGAAGCGCAAGTTCGGTGTCGGATTTATGGTAGGAGAGAGACTTCGTCACCAAGTACTATCGTCGACTCCAGTGGAGGAGCGTCTCGCTACGATTCGCATCAAAGCGAGATTCTTCAACATCTCTAACTGACTGAGACTGATAGACTTTGCCGGGGCTCGAAACACGGTAGTCTGTAGCACCAGTTTTCAGCACAAGAAAATACACCCAGCCACATGGCTGTCTCCATATCGAAAAACGCGAAACCAAATCGATCACATTGCGATTGATTGAAGGCATGCTTCCAGTGTATTAGATGTACATACGTACACTCCGATGACCGAATATCGACTCGGATCATTAGCTGTCGCAGCTAAGTTGCTTATGCGCCTCTGTGGAGCAAAAAACGTGCGTCTAAATACACAACGAAACCACAACGTCGGAAAGCTGCAATAGCAAAAAACAGCTACTAACATCGTCATTCGAGCCTCACACTTACTCACTGAGAGCACTTCGCAAAACACCGGAATTCGCGAGCATTGAGAGCACATTTCCCGGTGAGCATTTCCCGGTGAGGAAGTCATTGGCTTTCAGCGACCACGAGGAAACAACTGGAACAATGAGGAATGCCGCGCTGCTATGGAAAGTAAAGATGCTGCCAACAGAGCCACGCTACAGTTGGGCACAACGCGAGCTGGATGGGAGCGCTACCAGGAGTTGAGAAAGGAATAGAGGCGTATTGTTCGCAGAAAGAAGGGAGAGACCGAAATACGTGAATACGTAGAGCTTGATATGCTAGCCAACAGGAAAAGCGCCCGAAATTGTACCAAAGGGTACGGCGACTTACGGAAGATTTTAAGACCGGGGCAAGTTCCTCTAAGAGCCAGACCAGGAGGCGTCATCCGAGCATATGAAGATTCCGAACCACAAATCGCTGATTAACATCCCGTCATCCGACCCTTTGAAGTTTGAATAGCAATAACGTGGCTACGGCATAACAAAGCCGCTGGATCTGATGGATTACCAGCTGAGCTATTCAAGCATGGCGGCGAAGCGCTGGTGAGGTACATGCATCAGCTCAATTCCAGAACTTGGTTGGACAAATGCATGCCCGCCGATTGGAATTTAAGTGTGCTCTGCTTTGTTCACAAGAAAGTTCATCCTGCAATATGCGCCAACTACCGCAGATCCGCCTCCTTAATTACAATCGTCCAGATATTAATGATACGCCAAATATTGACCCTGTGAGAAGAAGGTTGGCACTAACCACCTATTTGTCGACTTTAAACCAGCTTTCGACAGCACGAGAAGAAGTTGACTATATGCCACGATGTCTTAATTTGGTATCCCTGCAAAACGAAAACGGTTGTGTAAAATGACACTGACACCACCAGCTCAGTCTGAATTGGGAAGGACCTCTCTGAGCCGTTTGATACCAAACGAAGTTTCAGCCATGGCCACTCCCTGTCGTGTAACTTCTTTAACATTATGTTGGAAAAGATAATTCGAGCTGCAGAATTAAACCGGTCAGGCACCATTTTTTATAAGAGTTTGCAACTACTGGCGTATGCCGATGATATCGACTGTAGGTAACGAGGGTAAAACGAGGTACCTCCTTTCATCAAATAATCAGTCAGCGCATTCGCGTCTTGACTACCCGCCACTGTTGGCAGTTACAACTTGTCAAAGTAGAGCACTTTGTTTGTCTTGGAACCAGCATTTACACCAACAACAATGTCAGCCTCGAAGTTCAACGAAGAATCACTCTTGCCAAACAGGGCTACTTTGGGCTGAGAAGGCAAATGGGCAGTAAAGCCATCTCTCGACCAACCAAAACTACCGTTTATAAGTTCCTCACTATGTCAGTACCATTCTACGACACAGAACCAAGTACACTGTTAACATCAGATGAGATGAGCCTTGGAGTATTCGAGAGAAAGATTCTTCTAAAGATTTTTGCGACAGCAAATATCGCAGCCGATGAGATGATGAGTTGTGTGAGCTTTATAACCACAGTGACATAGTGCAGCGAATTTAGATTCAGCGGCTTCGTTGGCTATGCCATGTTGTACGTATGTATTGAAGAAAACGTTCCAACCCTGAAAGTATTTGACGCGGTACCCGGTAGCCGGTACCGGTAGCCTTCTCTACGTTGGAAACACCAGGTGGAGAAGGACTTGGATTCACTTGTTGTCAATAACTGGCGCCAGTTAGCAAGGCAGAGAAGCAACTGGCGCGCTATGTTGAACTCGGTCAAAGTTGCCTAGGCGGTTATAGCGCTGATTAAGAAGAAGAACATTTTCCGAAAGTGAGTCTAACATATTTTTATATTACATGCAAACATTATAGTTTCATGGTACGATATTCTTTGTTCTCCCAACTTCTGAAGTAAAACTGCTGTTAGTAGACAACAAGTCGTTAAGTGTTTCAGAATAATCCATAGCCCGCGTATTAAAGTTAATAAGTTATTCCATTGCTAGGTGTGCGAAGATTTCATTAAGTTGATACTACTATTACATTGAAATCCCCAGTGATAATGTTATATCCCACATGGGTGATTCTCCGCAAACTTTCAGTTTGAGTGCAAAATTGAAAAAAATAAAGGTACGAGTTTTGAATATTATTTGATATTTTACACTGCATTTGTATTTATTAAATGAATTGTCAAAGTGGTCAAGCTGCAAGTACAAACTTGTAGAATTGTCATGCAAATCTCTGAAATTCGTTGCCGCGATTGTGACCGGATTGCCACGGTTTTGACATTAATGCCAGTGTACGCACAGTTGATATACAAAAATACATTGAATGACATAATTAACATTCTTTACATTCTTTTTTATAAAAGCTCGATAATATTCAATCAGAATTAAGTCATTTTTCAACCTGATGCTATCAATTTATTACGATTTAGGAGAATTACGAGGTTAAATTGACATCACTTTCGTCTCCAAAACATGCAAATTGGTCATCCGTTATATTAATCAATCTTTCAAAATTACTTAATAAACTCATAAAATGTAACTTTTTTCGTCCATTATTACACTTGTTTGTAATGTTTTTAGCCCTTCTTGCGTTTTTGAATTCTGAAATAGACAAAGTAATGAATATTTATTTATTCACTGGCCTTAGATATAAATTACCCACCGTAAACTCTTTCTCTGTGGCATATTTTTCGGAATCGAAATGTCTTCATTCTGCATTTATTTGTTTTATTTGTTTCATAGAACTTTGGTGGTTTTTCTTTTGGACCTCACTTATGGAGTGTATAATATTATCATATGCTGATTTTGTCTTCCGTGGAGCTCTTTTTTGAATACTTCTCTTTGCGTCTGATCTAAATAATAAATTTCCCATGAAATAGTGCTCGCACTCTGTACCAATAGCGCACTCAAAACAACTTAGAGAGTTGAAGGAAACGATGTTGGGGTTTTTTCGTCCATTTATATTGGTGTACTTTCATGGTGCCTACAAAAGTAGATATTTCTGGAGGGAGTTTCGAATCGACAATGTCGACATCATCTTTTGTCACGGTGTCAAGATATATACATATATTTGGCTCGAGGGCGAAGAGTTTCGAGAAACGTTTGAAAATCAAATATGTTAGAGCGTGTTTCGCTTGTGGAATATTTTTAGAAGAATATATAGGAGTAATATGATTTTTGATGAACACGATTTTGTGATATTTTTTTATGATTTTTCCACAAAGAATTCTGCCCACGATTTGTTTGATTCTGCAACTGTTTTTGTCACGGTAAGATTCCTTTAATTGCTGGATGAGAATCTCACTGGATATTAATCTTTGTTTCACGTCATGTTGTACGAGCCTTCCTTTAAGAAATTTTCTCACTGCTGATCTTGGAGAAGCAGAGATGTCATTTCCTTGTTTTCGTTTACGTTCATTTTGATATTTTGTTCTGATCCTCTTCTCTCTTTCTGTCAATTGACTGACCAGTTTTATTTTATTAGCTTCTTTGCGTTTGCGAGTCCTTTCCTTTTCATTGCGAGGGTAATCATTATATAAGTCTGGATCTTCCTTTATCTTTCGTCTTCTTGCTCGTTCTGTTTCTCTCTTATTCTTAAGAAGTTTCTCTTGTCTCCTGTTCTACTTTGTTCGCATTTTTACTGGACTTTTTCGATTTTTGTTTTCACGCTTCTTTTTCTTAGCATCCTTCATCAATTTTCGACAACCAATTCGCGTTTTGCGAAGCGCCATTCACTAAAAGAATGTTTATATTTAACAAACATTTTAGGAAATAAGTGAGCAGTAGGTAGAAAAAAAGGGTAATGTTCAATAGTAACAACAATGATGAAGTTTTTACAATCCTTCGGTTTGATTCGAAAAAGTAAAATATTGAATCAATTTCGGAAATTTTTACAAAATTAAATTTATTCATTCATTTATTCGTTCATCTATTAGTTTATTTACTAGCCCAAAATAATTTACGGTATGTACCAAAATATTGAAAAATCAACTAGACCTCGAGTAACAAAGTTCAAGTATTGCGACTGCTCTAATTATTCTATTATTGTATAATTAAAGACAAAAACAGTTTCAAGAATATATTTTTATCTTCATCATCGAAAATAATATCGCTTCATTTGATATCAACATTGTGTTATACATCAGAGCTTAACGAAATGGTGACGTTCTCCTCAAAGGTCAAACACCTGCCGCGGTTGTGACATTTGACGCGTGCCACGGTTGCGATATTTCAATGAGTAATTGTACAGTACAATAAGGCAAGTCAAGCTAAAAGATTTTTCGACCGTTTCGAAGGTTGTGTTAGCGAACTTGTTTAAAAAACAGGAAATTGTAGGACACAGAACGTACCCTTTCCGAGTGACGAGTGCCATGGTTGTGACGTGAATTTTTGAAACTTACTTAACTTAAAAAGAACACAGGCATGATAAAGAATGCTCTATCTACAAAAAAAACTTTCAATGACACCTGCTAATCGAAATTGGCGTATGCATGGCGCAGGCGAGCTCTCACTGAAGTAATACTAACACAAACAGTTGAACGACATTATTTTTTTCGGAACTAATCGACGCTTTTCAAAGTAGAGTTACGAATTGAGAAATGAATTCCAGCTACCAAGAAACGTGAAATATTCATCAGTGACGTAACGTATTTAATATAAATATAATTGGTTATCCCCATGCTTAGCTATTTGAGTCTGAACCAAATGAAATTTTAAAAAAATTAAAGTTGGTGACATGCCACGGTTATGACATTCGTATTGTATTGTCAACGAAAACTTGATATAAATGATAATATAATGTGAAAATTGACCTGAAGCTATTTAAGGAAAGTCACTTCCGTACATTCAGTGGGCATAAATTCATTGATAATATTTGATGAGTATTAGAAATCGTCAAGCGACACAAAACTGAGAGTTTGCGGAGAATCACCCATATTCTCCCATGTTTCGGATAGAATAGCCTCCATAGAGCAAGAAGATCACTAGTACTAGGTGAGTGGTAAATTTGCCACTTGTTACACAATTTTTCAATTGGATGAATATACACCATATATTTTTATTAACAGATTTATTATTTTGTGTATTTTGAAATCTAGTCCGTCTCAAACGATTGCAATCACATCACCTGTGTGTCTATTGTGCGAATCGCACCACGCCAATTTTAACTTTTTTTTCATTTCCGGTATTTGTTTATGCAACCTCATTCTGCATCTTAAATTGGAGCAATTTCCCTTTAATAGTTACCTAAATATAGAGATTTTTTTTATTCCTTTAAATTACCGTTATATGCGGGGTGCGCGTGGTTTTGTCCGATTTTTACAATTTTCAAAGTCTTGCTTATTGACGTGGATGGAAATGAATGTACTACATTTGGAGGAGTTTTAGTTTTAGTTGGAGTGGCATAGTGTTTGGGATAACCTATATGCTTTAAAGTGGTGGTTTTTGTCCGATTTCGATAATTTTTGAATATTTGGTTACTTCTAACTACTTAAAATGCGGTAAGTGTACCAAATTTCGTAGAGCTTGATCTAGTAGTTACAGACGTAAACCTACAAAAAAATTGCACTTATATTCCTTGCCCCAACACAATCCTACGTATCGCATTTGAGCAAATTACTTTTACACGTTACTGAAATATCGTGGTCATTTGATTTTTGCAAAACCCGATTTCACCCATTTGCAATATTAAACTACTTTGTCGATGCGGTAGCTCAATATTTACTCGAATTATCCATTGCACGGAGGGAAAGAGGACGGACAAATGGGGTTTAATATATTTCGCTATTAATTCTGAGAGCTTTGGTACATCTACATGGGTTGCCTTATGCTGTTACAAACAACTGTTTGGTGAACAGGCACTAAACAGCTACTTACGTACATATGTTGAAAATGCTATATTTATGATGTACGTACTTAAAAAATTCAATTAACTGATGAGAAAAATATTATTAACACGTTGGCTGCCAGTGTATCACCGGTGATCACGATAAAAAACTACCCCTAGGTGCCAGTGTACCACCGGTGATCACAATGAAAAACCGCCCCCCAGGTACCAATGTATCTCCGGTGATACACGCCTAGGCCCCTAAAATTTAGGGGCTGAGGCTCTAACGGCAGGAGTTTTAAGAAATATGTAAATTTATTTTAAAAGAAAAACATTTTATTCCATAGTAAAACACAAAGTTTAGAAATAATACTAAATTAATAATAGGAAAATGTAATTCATTTCTGTAAACAAAAACAAAACTGTGTTCATTCAATGTATTTGCTGAAAATGATTGAGACATAAGAATGGAGACCGCGAACATTGTGCGCAGTATGTTGCTACAAGTTTGGCCTTCTTCCTTGCAGCCGACGTGGAGTTTGTAGTTTTCTGTTCGGAATAACACCCTCCGCAACGGTGTTTTTTTCGCCTTCCCTCTTTCTTTACCTCCATTGATGTCGTCAAAATGTGCTTGCCTTGAGGAGGTGTTCGCGCAATTAAAGCGCTATCTCTTCCACTTAAATTCAGAATAATATTTTGCCGAAATACAGATATTTTCATATTGGAATTATTTTGGTTGTACAAAATGTACACGTTTATAGCCGCCGTATTTAAAAGAACATCAAAAGCAACTTTATGAAACCAACGAATAGTTTTACGGAGAGGACTGACTTGCCATTTGATCAGCCAAATCTATTCCTAAAGTGAGAAAAGAATAAAAATTTATAAATATTTACGTATGTACTCGTAGCTATTAAAATACAGAAATTTTTAAAAGGTCTCTACAAACCTTGTTTGCATTTGTTATACTCTATTATTATAACCGGTTTTAAGACATCTTGACCAAGTCTATTCTTTTTCCCTTAGGGCACAAGTAATCCATTGTTCCACTAATTCATCCTACTGCTGCTGCGAGTATTGATCCCACGTACTTGACTGTTTGCATTTCTATTTGTCTCTTCAACAATAATATCCAAAATCCCATCGGCCAAAAACTTTCTATAATATTCAAATGGCGAACCGGCATCATGTTGCAAAGCATGGTGTGGATTGAAACATTCTTCAAAGCAAAGTTTATCATGGTGACTCCGATGGCAAGTGAATTCCATTCTGTCGTAGTTCCCGTCTGATGTTCATCTACGCTGACATCCTGGCCTTCCTGAATACTGTCATCACTCGATGTTTCACTGTTGGAATCAGGGATGTACGAATCTTCATCTGGACTAA
Organism: Anomoia purmunda; assembly: GCA_951828415.1. Classification (NCBI taxonomy): domain Eukaryota; kingdom Metazoa; phylum Arthropoda; class Insecta; order Diptera; family Tephritidae; genus Anomoia; species Anomoia purmunda. The sequence continues at coordinate 85,097,317 of OX639993.1, read as the reverse complement.
AATCTTCCCCAATAACACTGGAATTTTCGGCTGATTCCAACAAGTGGCGTATTTTCTCGGAATTCATAACTTTAAAACTTCACTTCACTACTGTTTCACTGAACATTTGCAACCAACTGCTCGCTATGGACTGGAGCTTTAGACTGATGTACAGTTTCGCAATGTGATCACCGGTGATACACATTGCAAAAAAAGATAACAGTTTAAAATAAACAGTAAGTGTTCACTGGTGATCGCAGCATAAAAACGTGCTCAAACGCGTCGGGAGCATGACTTTTATTCATGATAAATAAATCCCGTTATAATTCAAAGCGCAACATGTACTTTTTTGCTTGACACATGGGAGTAGTTTTTTGCTGTGATCACCGGTGATACAGTGGCACCTATTGGTAGTTTTTTGTCGTGATCACTGGTGATACACTGGCAGCCAACGTGTTAAGCAATGCTTGAAAAATAAAATAAACTAAACAAACTTTCTTTTATTTAAATAGTCCGCATTTCTTTTTTTAATTTATGAGTTTAAGTATTATTATTTCAATTGACTCTAATCTTATATGACGGTCTCCAAAAAAACCGGTATTATCAAACCTATATGCAGCGCATACACAGTAGTGATCGACTGTTCGACTTTTTTTGAAAACCCAGTCTTCATCTCCACCGAGAAATAGTAATCGTTATTTATTTATTAAACATTATTTTTAAATATTTTTCATACAGTCATATCACTCGTGTGCAGGCCAAAGATCGCCTACCAACAGTAATTGTTCGAGGTCTTACTTTAAATGTTTGTTAAACTATCATTAATATTTTTATTATTTGTTATACATAAATATTTTTTTACAATAAATATTTAAAATAAACGAGCGGCTAAGGTCATCGGCTTTTTTCACATATAGAGTATATTACATTTAAATATAGTATTTAATGCTTATATAATAATTTCATTCGAACAATTGATCAAATACGATTTCGTAAGTTCAGACTGTTAATAAAATTATAAATAATATTGGCATGACAGTCGCTAGGGCTGCTAAATATAAACCAAGGGGATGAGTTATTAAAAACGGAGCGATAGGTTTCAGTTAGGATTGGACACTAACGGAGAGCTGCAACAGAATCGACATATAGGCTATGGTTCTTGTTTTATAATATAAAAATGAATTTCAGAGACGAATTCTTGTAAATATTTTTTTTTATTTTATTGGAAGCTTTAACAGAATTTCTACGTTACAACAGATTTTGTTTGCAAAAACCGTGTATGTACGTACACTCGCAATCATGTGTATTATTTTCGACGTGTTTAACAATTTGAGTGTCTATTCATTCTAGCAGGCATACCAACGTGTTTTTTCTCATTTCTCTCCACCGGTAAATCTTATGTGACGTCACAACGAAGCTACTCTCCGAATTTCAGATCAATCAGCGCAATCTTGTATTCTATTGTTCCTGTTCCTGACAGAAATGCTACCTCAGAAGGAGATATTCTTGTGTTTTTATTAGCCAAACAAAAGTATATCGTGATAATTTCTTTAAAAGCTTGGTGGTGCAGCGAAGCAGGGTGATGACCTCTACGAGTCAATATGATCAACGTTTTTACTTGGCTTTCTGATGGGTATGGTTTCGGAGCATTTGTAACTGTGGGGAAGTGCATCGCACATCAACGATGTTTTAAATAATTCTAAAAGTCTATATTTGAAAAAAATGGGGGAGTTTGTAACCGTGATGTAGCGAAAGCTTGACGAGAAATTTGATTCGTGGGAGTTGTCTGACCATATTTTTGCGAATTCGTCAGAAATTTTTAAAAGTTGTGTTTCAGTTCGAATAGCCCTTATTAATTATTATTATTACTATTTATTTATTACAATTAAAATTACAATAAATACATTTAGCACTAGCGGCAAGATTATCGGTTGTAGCCCTTAATAAAGTGTTTGACGATGATCCAATCAGTCTTCTGATTTTTCTCCAGTTATTGCAGGTAGTAGAATTCGATTTTACATCCTTTGTAAATTGTTCAGAAACCGATTTCTTGGTTGTTTTACGTGTCCTATTAAGGTGATTGTTGTACAAATTTCAACTCAAAAAATTATGCAGAAAGAGAAATGCAACGTATATAAGGATTATAGGAAAATGCTCCTTGTAACAATTTTTCTTTTTTTAGCACTGATATCACCTACAAGAAGGCCGTCAATGAGAGAGCTTATATTGTATATATATATATGTAATCTGCAAATTTCAAAAGGGCTATTAGGTGGTACATAACTTATAACGAAAGAAATTTCATTGACGCAAGAGTCCGTTGATCTGCCAATGTTCACCGAAATGCACATCTCTTCAATATCAGATATTAGTAAAGGAAGTTTTATCTCACGGCTTGCAAATGATGTTGATACAGCTGAAAATACACCACCGTCTTTGGCCGAACCGGGTTCTAGTATCAGATCATTTCGATAAACAACATATTGTCCGTCAAAGAACTCAGTAGATAAATAGCGCTGACAGCAGCCGAGCGGGCATGTTTAGTAGGAGACGATGATAAATTTGCATCATTAAAAGTAGAGATAGTAGTAGCAGAGACTTTATTAATAACAGCAGCATTATCTTAAACGTAAGGCGATATGCCGACGGCAAGTTGGTAGTGCCAACAGATTCATTAGGCAGTTCAGCGACAGCATTAACACTCACATTATCGGCATTATCCAGCCAGCATCAATCGGTGACAATGTGCTCATGTCACTGCCATTAGTGGTAGTAACTATTAGAACGATGATAGGCAGCAGTAGCTGGACAGAGAGTAGGCTTCAAAATAACACTAACATTAACAGCATTGCGAGAGCTCGTAACACCATTTATGTGGGCATTTACTTCAGCAGGCTAATTATCCCCACTCGAAACTTTGTTGTTGTCGTTGACGATAATGGATAAGCTCGAGTACAACAGATTTTTTTAAAGATCAATTTGCACAAAAACATCCTTAAATTTTACCTCAAGCACACACAACAACGATTCAAAATCCTTCTGTTGTTTGGTCATCACTGAATCAAACAAACTGAAAATCTTTTTCAGAGTGTTTACACACACGTAGCACAGATGGCAACAATTGTGGTTAACGTAAAGACGTTATGTTCCGAGATCTGGCCTGGGCAACACGCGCGATGGAATCTCTTTCTGCAAAATTCCCCACAGGGCAATTTATCACTGCCTTTGCCTTTCCTCGCAAAATGCAAATTACATTTGACAAAAAACCCGTCCATTACGGAAAGCAAAAGGAAAAAAACCAAGAGCAAAAATCACGTGCATCCGTTTTATTTGATTTGAACTGCTATATGTTAGGATTGGGTGCACTTCGCTCAAAGTAAGGATTTTTCCTGAAAACCAGTGAAATCAGTTTGCGCGTTTAGTGTTTCAATAATATTAATATGAAAACTTTGTGTCTGCAGAAAAATTATCTCTATTGTGTAAGTCATTAATTTAAAAAAACGAACAAAAAGGCATTAACTGTGCTGACTACAAACTAACATTAACATATGTGAATAATCCGTGTGCACTGAAATGTGTAGCAGAACCATCATTCAGGACTACTAAACTAGAAGCGAAGATGAAGTGCTCAATTATTTGACCTCTTGTATTAGGCTTCATGGCTCCTGCCGTGAAAATCAGCAAAAATAAGAATAGGAGATTTAAAATGTTGAATAAATCCGATGTTTCAAATTATCGGTAAAATGTGTGCTATTTTTGATTTCGCTTTGTGTTTGAGTCGAGGAGGGAGCTGTTGAAAAAATGATCTTTTCAGTTTCTTCTGCGGATGGGATTTAAAAATTGATTCTGTGAGTGGTATTTTTATTGCCTACTTGATTGTATCGGGTCTTGCAATAGGAACGCTTCAAAAATTTTTAAATAAAACAAAAACGGTTTGGGATATGAATTAAATTCTTTATTCCTGTGAAAGTACATTCGATGCCACTATGTATGGAACTCGATTTCTTTTGCATAGGTACCACGGGCACGCTTGCAGTAGTCCAGACGCTGAACCCAATTTTCGACGGCTTTCAAGCATAAATCGCCCGATACTGCTGCAATTTCACGTTCGATATTCGTACAAAGTTCATTAATCGTCGCTGGCTTGTTGGCATAGACCATAGGTTTGACGTAGCCCCACAGAAAATAGTCTAACGGCGTCAAATCGCACGACCGGGGCAGTCAATTGACTGGGCCATTTCGTGAGATAACACGTTCACCAAACTTGGTTTCAATAAATCGATTGTGACATTCGCTGTGTGGGTTGTGGCGCCTTCCTGTTGGAACCACATATTGCCCAAGTCCATATCATCCAATTCGGCCCAAAAATATTCGGTTATCATTGAGCGGTAGCGATTCCCATTCACAGTAACGTGCCGGTCTTGATCATCACGGAAGAAGTACGGCCCATAAACCGCACCAAACCGTAATTTTTTCGGGATGCAATGTTGACTCATGGAGTACGTGTGGATTGCTGCCTGTCCAATAACGCATATTTTGCTTATTGACGAGGCCATTCAGCCAGAAATGCCGACGACCATAAATTGGACGTAGCGCTCTTAAAGTTGAGGCCATTGACTTCGAATTTCGGTAGTAAATTTTAATAATTTCGACTCGTTGTTGGATCGTATATCCTTCCATGATGGAATGGCAAACCTTACTGAAGAGAAATGTCGTTTGCTGTCACTATCGGTCTACTTTTGTGCGTCCCTATTGCAAAACCCTATATTATACAGAACAACATTGTATCTCCACATAATGTTCTGTATAATTTTTTTTTTAAAACAGCGAAAAAGTTTTCTATATGAGAGTGTGCCTTGTATTTCTTCTATTAAAAATATTTCTATAGTTTTTAATGAATTGGCATAACTGTAGTCATTACATCAGCTTATAGCAAAATGCATTTTTTATCACAAGATAAATGTTCAACCATTTTAAAATAAATTTTTATTTATCATCATTAAGTCTGGTTCTTTGCATCTTACCTTTATTATTTATTCAAATTTGTTTCAATATTTTGAAAAATTTCTTTCCTAATTAAATCAATTTAATATTTGTTGTTTTATACAGATTTTCAAATTTTGCGTACCTATGTAAGTAACCTTGTCGTTTCTTTCGATTACAATCTTTAATTATAACCTACAATATTAGGACAATTTCCATTTCTCTGGCTAATCCGATTCTGACAAGCTGCTTCGTGGGACAATTGATTTCTTAGTGCTCGATTGGATTTTATGATGCAGTGTAGTGGCAGTTATAGTGGCGCTTAATGGTTGACAATTTAGTTATGTCATACCCTTTTGTCTATGTAGCTCGTTTGAAAATGTTTAGTGGCCCTTTTGCTGGTAGCACTTGTTAAGGGTTTTTGTGACACTTTTTGATAGTAGTACTTTTTAAAGTTTTTAGCGTCCTTTCTAGCTTGTAGCAATTGTTTGTTTGTTTTATAAAGTCATTAATCACTAAAATTCGCGATTGACTAACTCAACTTTGGCTCGGAAGTCAAATAGTGAATGTTAAATTAAAACACACTTATATTTTAAACTTGTCCGTTGCACTATCGAAATGAAACTGACTTAACTAGATTTTCTAGACATCAATGAAGCCTCCGTCCACATTAGTAACTCCAACATTCTTAGGCACAACAACGAATCGCTCCAGATATTGACCAATGGCATGCTGAACAATTATTTTTTATTTTGTTTAACAATCTGTCCAAAATTTTTGGAAATTCAAATTGATTACGAAAACTCAAGAAATTACAAAAATTTTAAACAAATGTCGATGCTATTATTTTGTAGTCAACGAATTTACGTTGTTGTTTCGGATGAAGTAATAATTTATTTATTTTTGTTTTAGATTCTACTAATTGTAATATGGCATGTTGACTATCCAATGTTGAGTTATTTTATTTGTGAGTGTTGCTTTATTGGCCACGATTACAAATGGTAAGAATATTAACCCTAGAACACACACCCAGAAAATACCACGTAAACACACACCCGGGATACGTTTGTACCTGGGGACCTTATTTTGAGGTTTTTTTTAATGCTTATTCAACCGATTTCTAAGATTTTTTTTTTAAATGTATATTCTAATATATAACAAGTATTTTGTCTTTTGTTTCATTCGAATATTCCTACTGGTTCCAGCGATATGGGCAAATAAAGTCAGGACATGCAACAGTGGATTTTTGTTTTTGTTGTTGTCCTGATAAATGCAAAACAAAATAATATAATTTATAATAATATACTTGTAGAGTAACAACGAATACACATTTTGGTTTTTATTTCATTGAAATATTCTACCTGGTTCAAAAGATATGTGCAAAAAGGTCGCGCAAGGTATGGGTACGTAGGTAGCAAATACACTGGTATAACTGGTTTTTGTATTTTATATGCAGCTGCAAGGGTTGTTTTCACACGAGGTGTTGTTATAAATGCTGCCTGTTGATATTTTCATTATTGTTTTGGTGCTCAAAAGTGTAAGAAGTGAAAATATAAGTGAAAATAAATATAACTGAAACTATAAATAACTGGATACGAAATGACTTCAAGAAGAAACGAATATTTATCAAGTGCAGCATATAGAAGGTAAAAAATGTAAAATAAGCAACAATGTAAACATATACTAATTTTTTTTATTATGCAGGCTAACTGAGGAACAGCGAGAATCATATATACAATCTTTATTTGATGAAATTTGTGACGATGACGCTCCCTATGACTTTGACTCAGAAGATGAAGAAGAAATTCAAATCAATGACATTGAAATTGCTGATGACATGCTGAAGTTTCGCAAAGTGCCGCAGAAGTATAACCTGATTATGCGGACTATGAGGATGATGAAGAAGACGATGAAGAAGAAGAAGTAGAAGAAAATAATGAATTACCTGCTAGTGCCGAAAAATTTGTTGCACGTGATGGTACTGAGTGGATGAAAGAACCAATTGTAAGTCGTCAGGTACTCAGACAAAATATTATAAGAGAACGTTCTGGACCAGCTAGATGCACTGAAATGTTGTCAATAGAGCAAACATTCAAATGTTTCATGAACGTTGAAATGGCTGATATAATTATGCGCCACACAAATAAGTTAGCAAAAGAAACTTATAATGCTTACAACAATGCGCATCCAAACACAACTCCTAAGTCATGGACGCCTGTGTCAATAACAGAGCTGTATGCATTTTTTGGCATACTTATTATGACTGGTGCGAACCATAGCAATGGAGAACATGTTCGAGATTTATGGAGCGTCAAAAACTATCCTTTATATCGCGCCACAATGGGAGTCAACCGTTTCTGTTCGATATTGCGGTTCCTAAGATTTGACGATAAAAACACTCGTGCAACACGCTTACTAACTGATAAAGCAGCACCGATCAGTGAGTTGTGGACGATGATGAACAATAATCTTGCTGCACATTACAAGCCCAGCTCATGCTTGACGATTGATGAACAATTATTTCCTTACCGTGGGCGCACACGGTTTACGCAGTACATACCGTCAAAACCTGCTAAATATGGTGTCAAGGTTTGGTGGATTTGCGATGCCACAAATGCATATCCACTGCATGGACAAATATATACTGGCCAAGCAGAAACTGGTAGGGAAACGAACCAAGGCGAACGAGTGGTGAAGGATTTGTCTGCCAAATACCAAGGAAGTGGCCGAAACATTACAATGGCCAATTTGTTTACGACCTTGCCAGTTGCAGAACTGCTTCTCACCTGGAAACTCACGATCGTTGGAACTTTGCGCAAAAACAAATCATATATTCCTCAAGAAATGAAGCAGAACAAAAACAGGACAATTGGTTCAACGACATTTGGCTTCAAAAATAATGTGACAATGTGCTCTTATGTTCTCAAAAAAAATAAAGCAGTAATTTTGCTTTCGACCATGCATAATGATGCTGAAATAGCTGACAGTGGGAAACCTGAAATAATTGAATATTATAATCGTACCAAAGGTGGTGTTGATCGAATGGACCAAATGTTTGCGGAATATCCAACACAAAGACAAACAAAACGATGGATACTAGCGATGTTCTTCAACATGTTGGACATTACAGCTCTTGCAGCCTACATTGTCTACGATTTGAATAACCCTATGTTGCCTTGGAGACAAACAACAAGCGTAAGCAGATCCTGCGCAGCTTGGCTGAAGCATTGTGTATGCCCATTATTGAAGCCAGAGCCATAAATCGTCAAGTGACGCGAAATTTTTCGACTAAAATTGCTATTGAAGCCTATTTCAACCGACCGGTGGAATCAATGGTGTCAACAGCAGCATCAACATCTGCCGCAGCGCGCACGCCAAAACCTGTGTCCGGATCTTGCTATTTACATATGTTACGCACAAGAGGAAAAACGCCGTAGAAAAACCAGAAAGCTGTGCGCCATATGTAAGAAGCCAATGTGTCTTGAACATTCGGTCACATCAACAAATTGCTCTATTTGCCATGATTTTCCTTAGATATAAGATGCATTTTTATAATTTTTATAATAAAAGTCAATAATATAATGTGTGAAATGAATATTTTTAATTTTTCAAATAAAAAAAGAATATAAAAAATGTTTTTTTTTGATTATTATGAGGATTTTTACTATTGGGGTACAAACGTATCCCGGGTGTGTGTTTACGTATATAATGTGTTTGGAAGGCTGTAGCTCCTGAACCAATGGTCCGATCTGGTTCAAATTTTGAATTTGAACTCAAAACTAAATAATCTTCCTAGATCAGTTAGCGGTATAGAGGTATAGCGGTTCAAAAGTTACAACACTTCAAAGTTGAAAGTGGATACATTTGTACCCGGGTGTGTGTTCTAGGGTTAAGTATTAAACTTTTTCACATCAAAGGCGGTCGGTGATTTATATGTATTAATATTTTATGTGTTAATTTGTAGTAAACGAATTGGTAGGTGGTTGGAGTCGAGATTTTACAAAAAAAGAGGTGGACCGATTTAGTTCATATTCAGTAAGTATGGCTGTGCAAAGACAAACATTTTTGAGAAAAGTATACTCAGCAGGTAGACCATATTTTTCTGAATCAATTTGACTCGAATGAGAAACGGAGATTAATTAGTTGATAAGAAGTATTTGAATTTAAAAATTTTCTCTAGAGACCGGTTGGTGGTGTTGAGGTATTTTCAAGAATCATATTCGTTGATAATATTGAATCTTTGTTTTTTTTTTCTAAATCTTATAATAAAAAATGTTACATTTTGATTAATAATTTATAACTCTAGAGCCACCAAACCGATTTCGAACAAAATTGTACAGTATATTAGGGCGTACATGTAGATGGTTGTACTAAAATTGGCTCTAGATATATGGCATTTTGAAGATCTATCCTTCGTATTTATGGTTCGATTTGCTTGAAATTTTGGTGAGTGGGTAGCTTTTTGTCCAGACTAACACTTAGAATACTTTTTTTTTTTTAAAGAAAAGAATGGACCGGTCGCTCCGGCGCGCTCGACTGGTCATACTAAGCGCGTGACACACCGCGTCAGAAGCAATACATGTGTAACTAGGCGGAGTTCGCCGGAGCGACCGGAGAGCGCATTGAGTGACAAAAAATTGAATATCTCCGGAACGAAGAAAAAGTACAAAATTTTTTTACAGATTATTAAAGGTAAACGTTTTCCTCACAATTCCGCACAAGCTTCATTTTTTACAACGTGAAGAAAGCATTGAAAATTGCAATTGCTTAAAATAAATTATTACATAAATTATTACATATTTATAAAAATTTAATGTTTGTTTTCAATGAGAAAAATCGTGCGAACACTTTTCAATAAGCTCTGAAAGTTTCATCGCATTATCTATTTTAGTTTATGAGATATTAATTCTTTAATTTGATCGTGCTCAAAACTTTGATTGTTAATAAATTTAACAATAATTCGAATTTTTGCAAAATATTAATGGGACGATGTAAGCATAATATTCGCTTCATAATAAAATAATTGTATCTGGAATCCAAAATTTAGTGACATTTTCGGGGATCACTTGACGTGGCTTTACTCAGTATAATTACAGCCCCAATTCAATACAATTCAGAATCAGTTATGCAAGTAAAAGCACAACGTCCTGATATTTTTGGGCACGTCTTTAAGCGGCATGTGACGTAATCATATAAGCTGATGATTCAAATTTGCGTGGAAGTTGTTTATTTTGTTTTGTATCTAAGATGATACATTTTTTTCGCCCGACCTAAATTTTGATTATTTATATATACGCCTGTAAACATGTTAAAAACAAGGTTATTGTTCATATTACTTATTTAATTGGCGCTATAGCCTCTTAAGAGATTGTGGCTGAATTTAACAAATTACGCCAGTCACTCCTTCTTCCTGCTAACTGGCGCCAATTGGAAATGCCAAGTGACGTCAAGCCCTTTTCCAGTTGGTTTTTCCTCTACCACCACCAGCTGGTACCGCGTTGCATACCTTCAGGGCTGGAGCATTTTCGTTCCAGCCAACGTAGCAGCTGTATTTTAATTCGGAGGAATATGTCTATGTCGCGAGTGATACTCCTCGCTGGGTTTCCAGGCAGACATTATTGAAGGCTATAATGCTGGTTCCCAGATAAACAAAGTCCTCCACTTTTTCCAAATCGTAATTGTCAACAGTGATGTAGAACCCAGGACGCGAGTACGCTACTGTTTATTTGATGACAGGAGTTACTTAGTTTTGCCCTCGTTCACCTCTAAACCCATATGTTTCGCTTCCTTATCCAGTTTGGAAAAGGCAGAAGTAACGTCGCGGTTGTTGAGGCCGATGATATCAATATCATCAGTATACGCCAGAAGTTGCACGCTCTTATAAAATATGGTGCCTGAACGGTTCAACTCCGCATGTTTCGTCATGTAGGCTGAATTTGCCGACTGTGGGACCAAAAATTCCCTTCCCACCTTGGCAGTAAATCACCTAGCACAAGTTTTATATCGTGACGGGGGTACCGTTCGTAAGCGCGAGTTTCGGTTGAGTTTTAACTTCAATCTGAACTTTATTTTTCAATTCATTTTACTTAAAGCTATGTACATAAATTTTTACTTATTCTCCAATCCAACAATAACAAAACTTGAGTTCATAATGTATAAACGCACTTTTTGTAATTATGTCGATCGGAAGCAAAGAAAATAAATTTAAACAAAGTAAAACGAAATTCAACAATAAGTTGAATTCCTTGCTGGTGGGAAGTGGTCTTTGACATCACTATAGGAACAAACTCTCCCGATATTGTAGTAAGGAACTAGACAGTTTTGTAGAAAATCTCCTTTTCGGATAGTCGAGTGATCCTTTTCGAGATATGCTGAGGGAGCGAGAGTAGGCTGTTATCAAGAAATCCAAAACGAACATATTGGAGTCTATTTGATGAGGCAGTCAGCGATAGACTCTATAAAAGCAAAAAACCCATTAATTCTCCGGAAAATCTAGATGATCGAATCAAATGTCTGGCAAAAAAATTTTAGGTGGCCTCTGGCGTAACAGACTGACTGACTTCGGGTCCAATCTCAGAGCCGTCAATAATGACTGTTGCTCAAGGAAGAATTTGCAAGAATATATGTCTTCTCTGAAGGAGTCTATGAGTCCACGAAGTATTCCGCACGACTGGGCTAAGCCCTTTCCAAGGACTTTCCAAATCATACATTCGTTAAACGAGCTGGCGGAACATGGGCGGAAACTCTGGGCATTCTTGTCGATATCCACTTTCCGGACAGTCCTGTTGAAACAGTCCGCAGGAGAGACCCGCTGCTGTAGGTTGTACCAGCAGCGCTGCTGGGTGAAATCATAACTGAAGAGAATATTACCTGGGCAATAAATAGTTTTTTACCATAAAAATCCCAAGGTGTGGATGGTATTCCACCTATTATACTGCAGAAGACCCGAAAATCCTTGGTAATGGAACTAAGGAAATCTTCACTGCTTGCATTCTTTATAAGCACATTCCGCCTTTCTGGAGGAAAACAATGGTTGTTTTCATTCCAAAATCTGGTAGAGAATACGAGGTGGCCAAGAACGAGAATCTATGTAGTTGTAGTTTCTTCACGTATTTTCATTGTGACTTCGGGTGCACCTCAGGGTAGCATATTGGGACCCTTGTTTTGAATCTGTTTATCAATGACATTGGTACCTGTTTCTCTTTAGCCAAATTTCTGTTATATGCAGATGACCTTAAGATCTATTCAGTAATAAAAAGCTATGATGACTCTCATGCTCTCCAATCGGGCTTAGATAAACGAAATCGCCTATCTTTGAACATTAATAAATATTCTCACTGCACTTTTACTAGAAAGCATTACCCATTATCTCCGGCTTACGGCTAAAATGCGTATACGAAGTTAAGGACTTAGGTCTTTGCTTTGACATAAAACTGAGTTTCTCTTCGCATATTAATTATATTGCGCCAAGTCTTATGTCATGCTAGCTTTTATCTGACGTAATAGCATAGCATTTTCTGATCCATATACACTAAAACATCCGTATTGACTTTTGTGCGTAATATAACGCCTCTTTTATATGGAGGCCTAATAAAGTCTCACATATCAATCATATAGAACGCAAAAAGTTTTTAATAAATCCACTAATCGTTCGTAAACTTAATGACTTTAAGTAGGCGAAGTGCCTTTCTCGTCTGCACCTTCGTTGCAAATATCTTAACCGGGTCAATAGACTGTTTTGACCTCTTGGGAAAGGTTAACTTTTAATATCCCTTTTCGCAATTTGAAGCAGTTCCCAATGTTTTACATTGGATTTTCTAGTACTAACTATGATAATAATGCTCCTCGGATGCGAAATATTTCGGAAATAACTCTTATAATTGACCTTGATCCATCTCTACAAGGTGCACAATTCGTAGTTTATATTACCATTATAGTATTAAGCACTTTTGTTAATAGTCCGTAAGGATTGTGTTCTTTTGACTGAATTGAAATAAATGAACAAATAAATAAATAAAATTCGAGGGTTCCATACTAAAATTGTTAAATTTTGTAAAATACGTCCCGGATTTCATATTTATGTTCCTCAGCGTCTATTCACCAATACATGCGGCTGCAAGCGGCCTTTCGTCTTGAAGAAGGCGGCTTACTATATAAATATGTCTCGAAAACAACCTAAATGTGCGATAGGTTAGAGACTCGCTACGTAAAAAACTAAAGCCAATGAAAATTTGCAACTACAACTATGAGCTGAGGAGATGCACCTGGAATGGAAGTTGCCGCTCCCGGCTGGTTATTTCCTCGTAAGAACAAGGGCTGACATCCCCGCCATCTAAGAAATTAAGCGGACGGGGTAAGATGCGAAAGCCATTGGACCTTGCAACGCCTGTTACAGCTGCCTTGTTAAAGCGCGCTTTCGGTGTTGGATTTGTGGTGGGAGAGATACTCCGTCGCCAAGTGCTGTCGTTCACTCCATTGGACGAGCATCACGCCTCGGTTCGCATCAAAGTGAGATTCTTTAACATCTCGTTGATTTGTGCCCACGCCCCGACCGACGATGTGATAAAGGATCAAGTTTACGAGCGCCTAGAAAGTACCTACGAGCACTGCGCTCGTCGAGATATAAAAATCATGCTTGGCGACTTCAATCCCAGGGTGAGTAAGGAAGGGATCTTTGGTTGCACTGTAAATATTTAACGCGGTACCCGCTGGTGGCGGTAGAGGAAGAGGAAGGCCTCCTCTACGTTGGAAAGACCAGGCCCAGCAAAAGTGAAAAGCTTTATTGTAATCAGCCAAAATCGCCTACATGGTTATAGCGGCTATTAAGAAGAAGAAGTTTTGAAGATTGAAGGACGGAATGTACTCTTCTTGCATTATGGCTGGTGCACACCTTGTTGAGCTTCGGCATAAGTTACAAAGTTGGTCTGGCCAGGAACGTGGTCCGTTGTAGTTACAATTGGTTGAGGTTGAGGGAATGGGGTATTGTTAGTACTTTTTTGTTTACTTATTATTTTAACGACAAGTATACTGTGCAACCCCTATAATTTGCAGTGTGGTTTTCACCACAGTTACTAAACTTTCTTATATTCAGAATTTGTTTTTGAGAATTTGTAAATGAGAGACTAGCTCGGCGCTAAACTGCGCCTTGGGAATATTATTTTTATTTGTTGTATTGTAAACTTATCTTATCATGAAGCCTTGTTATTTAAAATCAACCTATATATCTGTCGGGTTTACGTTATGTTCAATACCCTTTTATTTTGCATACCCTCTTTACAGTTAGTGTTTGTTGTTTGCTGTCAAATCTTTTCTGCTGCGACTTCTGCAGCTGCTACCCACATTGTTGTGATCGTGATAACAGCTGTAGGCGCTGTTGATGTTGATGGTTGACTTTTATTACTTTGGATTGCTGGAGAGCAAGACCAGTCCTTTTTTTCATCTGTCGTATGTAGAGTTGTAGCAGGCTTGGTGTTATTGACGTTGAAGAACTGTATGTTTTTATTGTGAAGTAGGCATTTCTCCTATTATCACTTGGTGTTGGATAGAGCACTTATACTAATTGAAGAACTCAGTTTTGCTGTTTCTTTAGTGATGTTAGTTACACACAGGCAGACTAAAAGTTTTTAGTCCACCATCTGGCGTTTCATATAATATTTCAAGCTTTAAAATCGCACACGCCCTAGGCGAAAATTTCGTGAAGCAATTGGCAGGTTTATTTTTTGTACTTAAGACATACATATACATATGTAAAAATCGTTTAGTACATCGAGGGAGTGATATTTGTTATCGCAACTGATCTAAATAAAGCTAATTAGATAATCAAAATAGAATAATTCATGCATAAGATTATACATTATTATTATTAAGATTAAATAAAATTTAAAACGGATTTATAAATTTAGCTTAATGAAAGCTTAAACAGTTTTTAATGCTTTTTTTTATATTACCATTTTAACTGCAATAAGATCACGAATCAGAAATTAAGTTTTATTAGCAAATTAATAAATTTTCTGTGCGATCACAAACACGGCCGAACAGGTGACACCTAGTGAAAAAGGAGTCTAAGATATTAAAAGTGCTGAAAAGACTGCCGAAATCTTGACACATTAGAAAGAACATTTAATTCAAAATTGGATGGGGGATAAAAAATGGGGGTGACTGAAAGCTGGGTGATCGCAGAAGACGGGACCCGAAATTGCTTAAGGCAAACAAGAATTGTTTTGATTTCAGCCGATCTATGTAAACTTGATGACATGGGCTCCAAACTATAAAACCATTCACTAGTATCGGTCTTACTGATGTTGTAAAACGAGCTTTAGTTGCGTTTGGGTCCTTGAATTCCTTTGACCATCGCTTTATAAATCGTTCGCCTGACCTAGAGTAGGGTTGTTTATTATGTAAAAAGCTGTCTGAATAGTTTTTCGTGAGAAGCTGATATATTCACATTTTTTACAATTGAATTGCGTATAATTAAGGTTGCACCAACTAGCTAAGCTGTTTTTGTCTGCCTGTATCAAATTTCTTTCTTCAACTGAAGCGTATGTTTTAAAAAGTTTTACGTCGTCGCATACATCAATATATTTCAATTTTTTTGTTATGGAGAAATATAATTTATCAAGAACAGAACCGGTCCTTGGTAACTGCTATCAGAACCTCCTGAAGATATATCAAAGATATTAGAATAAGCTCCTTTATATATAACTATTTGAGTTCTATCTTGTATTTAGGGAGAAAGAAAAGCAAGAAGGTCGATTAATCAATTTGATTTAAGTGATTCGTTAGTTTTTAACAAATAATGCTGTTTAAATAATTGTTATTATTTTAAATTGAAATACGTTTCAAACATAATATTAAGCTGAAAACCCGGCGTCACCACTTTAAGTTTCAATGAATTCTTTACTGTAAAAACTAATATTATGGATGCACCAGCATTTAACGGGTCTCCAAATACACCAGACACACGACACGTTTAGTCATTTTCAAAAAATTGGTGGTAGTCATAATAATAATATCGACACGAGGGTTACGCATGGCGCACGGGTATTCTTTCTTTGTGTTTTGTTTGTGCTGGGTCGTCGAAAGGAAAGAGTTTGTGAAGCGTTGAGATCTAAAACTAATTAATGACAGAAAAAAATATATTATGCCTAGCATTTATCTTTGACTGAAAGGATTAGAAAGATTTATTAGATTTAAATGATTAGTATAATGGGGAAGATTAAACTGAGAATTCCATCTAAAGAGGGCAAAAAATGTGAAGCATGAGTTGTTAATTCCAGTAAATTGGTATTAGTTTATGAGCCCTTACAAAATCCGTGCTGAAAATTTGGCAGTGGTGAACAGATCGCATATTTCAACTCAATAGTAACAATTGCTTCAATTTCTTTTGAAATACCGACAGTTTTGCTGCCGCTTTTATAAAGAGGTATTATAATAGATTATTTACAAACTAGGGGAAACAATCCGGGAACCAGCTATCGCCCTCCAGTAGTCCCACATCACAAAGCCAGTCTAGGTCACACCACCATTCCCAACTGGGCTAAGCAATGACATTGAGACGCTGTAGCAACTCCAACGTCTACAAGGCTGAAGCCTCGCCTAGGGAGGCCGGGCTGACTAAATGAGTTCAAGCCGTCCTGCACGCTCTATCGTGATCGACCGACCCAACTTTATACACCAAACATATGAATTTACCACACACACACACATTGTATAATAGATAAATATGCACGTGAATTATATACATACATAGCTTAAAGACAAGATTTGCGATAGTCATCAACAATGGACGTTATTATAAATAAATATTAAAAAAAAAATAGCGGATATTCATTTGTTTGTTTAGCGAACGTGGAGATTGCTAAGGTGCAGTGAACCGAAGAACCCAAGTCAAGAAACTGGTTACATCCCCCACGTTGTTCGAGCGTAGAGCTATTAGTTTCTTTCCGCGGAGATACTATCCTGAGTTTCTCTCAAGATTTAAAATATGACTAAATTGAATTAAATAAGTACATAAAAAATCATTAGATTATTGAAACACGTTTTTTTCCTTAAACAATAATACCAAAAATAGTAAATGAATTTTTACCCCATTTATCTTTTCAATTCTGCAGAAATGAAAAGTTCTATACCTGCTGCGATGAGCCTTACTTGGATATTACATTTAATATAACGATGCGGAGAAAAACATTATTTTACACTGTTAACATCATAATTCCATGTATGGGAATTTCCTTTTTAACAGTGTTAACTTTCTACTTACCATCAGATAGCGGAGAAAAGGTAAATATATTCCTCAATTGTTTGTTTATCTTTGTTTCAATTACACTAGTAGGTAAATAAAAAATGGGTTTTGACGCAAAGTTTTGAGAACTATTTTTAAAAACCACGCTCATTTTATCCACTTGGTTTTGTTCTGAAGATATTGCAGAAAAACATTTTTGCGCAAGTAGAAAAATTTCGGAATTTTATCCTGAGCTTTGTCATGATAAAGCCCACTAATGATGGCAGATTGTTCAACACTGTTGTATATGCAACGACTGTTTAAATTTGTATTGTGCCTATTCTTAAAGAAGAAGTTAAAAAAAATGACTCCTACGTGGAAAAACATCTTTTCTTGGGAACTTTTCGGTATTTCTTTAAATTGAAAATGGCAAAGCTTTAAGAATTTTGGTCCAATATGTTGGTTGGTTGCCAATTCCTGCACTGATACAAAGGTGTATGTTGTCCAGAGTATTTCAATCTTCCGACAATCATAGGAGCAAATGCGAATACCCCACATTTAGATGGAGCCGTTGATGACTTAACCAAGACTTTCCCACAAGCGGTAAAGGTAGTCTGCTGGACCAGGGCAGCAAATAGAAAACCAAAACCTCCGATTGAAGTTCCGACCCTCAGAAGGGAATGCATATCAAAATTCAACCATGCTAAGAGTTCAAACTCTTCGGTGAATACAAAGATTGGCAACGCCGATTTAAATATGCAGTAAGAGATGCCAAGTTCTCAGCAAAGAGGAACTCTGTAAGAGGATAGAAAGTACTTTGGAGGCCGGCAGACTACGTAAGGTATTATCAATGAGCCCCAGAAATCTCAGCTATCTCATAAGGGAAGATGGTGATTGGACTACCAGCAGGGAAGAAACGCTTGAGTTTCTAATGGAAACACAGTTTCCGAGTTGCTTCTGCAGCAAAATAGCAAGCAATCAACTCGGATGCAATAAGGACCAGCGGATATTATTGCCAAGGAAAACATAAAACGCGCTAATAGCAGTTTCCAACCGTAGGTCCGGGACCAGATGGAGTTATTTCCGCTTACTTACAGCACACACCAGATATGATGGACCCCATAATCGTGCATGTCCTTGATGCAACGTTTCGACTCAATTATATACCCCGTAAATGTGAGAAAGTGAGAGTAGTTTTTATTCCTAAAGCCGGGAAAATCACACACAAGAGGCCAAAGCATTTTAGACCGATTAGTGTCACCCTTCCTTCCAGTCCCTAGTGAGCACAATTGAGCTGCCTTCCTTGCATTGAGAATGCTTTCAATAACATATCCCCCTTAAAGATGGATCTCGAACATCTAACTGTAGAGGGAAAACCCTTGTAGTAAAGAGAGATGCCAAATATATAGGCCTCACATTGGACAGGAAACTAAATTCCGGGCCCAATATAGATAGAGGGCGTAACCCAAATGTGACACTATATTCCTGCAGTATATCAATTGGAAAAATATGGGGAATGGAACCCAAAATAGTATACTGGCTCGACACAGCGGTTGTCCGGCCAATTCTTCAATACGGTGTAGTGGTATGATGGAACGCTCTTGACAAAGAGGTAAACTTCAAAAAGTCTAAAGGCTTGCGTTCATACTCATAAAGGGTGCGATGAGAACAACGGGACCCAATCTCTGTACGCTCTACTGAGCTTACTTTCGGTAGACCTATATGCCAAACAGGTCGCAATCGGTGCGGCAATTCAACTGAACATCCTAAACATATGGTCAAACACTGATTACAGTCACGGCAGGGTAATTACGGAGTTCGCGGAGCTTCCTAGGGATGCGGCCTATGCACTGCCGACTTCTACTCTCCCTACCGCATTCACGATCCCCCTACCTTCAAGGGGAGAACAGAAACGGGATGCTGTAGGAAAGGTCGAGTCCATCCATGCGTACACAGATGGCGCAAAGGTCGAAGGTAGGGTCGGTGGAGGCATATACTCTGAAAGCCTGGCAATCTCCATTAGTTTCTGTCTACCGGACCACTGCATAGCTTTCCAGGCTGACAATTGGCAGGGGCACGAAACTGGTCCAGTGTGATATCCAAAGTTGATATCTACACTTCCACTGACAGCCAGTGAGCAATAAAATCACTCAAGAAACAGTCGACAAACTTCATGGTCGCCATGAAATGCCGCACATCTCAACAAAATGGCTGAGTCATTTCATCTAAAATCGGTATAGGTTCCAGGCCATTGCGACATAGAGGGGAACGGTGAACTCACGCGACTCGTCACTAAACTTCCTGCATAGGATATAATTGATGAAATAAGTATACCCTTACAAACTTGCATGCTACTTGCGTCTGACAGGCTTGTTTCGTAGTAAATGACAGATGGCGGAACGAGATTACTTGTGGGCACGGACTTACTATTGAAGCTAAATAACCATAACTTCTACATGATTGTATCTGTCATAACAGGACACTGTTTTACATGTGCACACGCATTTACCGCTGCCGTCAAACGGCCCTGCTAAATCCTCCGCCCTCTCTGAAGCTGTTGCCTTCCTCTATTCTTTAGCGATCCCCACAACAGATTGACGAGGTAAGTTTCTATAAAATATGCTCTAATTCAATTGTTGCATACTTTTATTTCCTGCTCTACGAAAACCATCACAGCGCTTTACTCTCAGATCATCAAGTCTTATTTATATAAAGCTATGCTGGACGTATGGGTCCCATTTCACGATGACGTCAACATCCTATCCGTACCAAACAAAATAACGAAAATTAAGGAAAAGTATTTAGACTAGCTAAACCTGCACCCCAATCAACTAGCGCAATCACTTACAGATCAAGCAACACAAACACAACTCAGGCGAAATGATTTTCTAGCCCGGCATCCAATATAAGGACCGTATCAATATAAGGGCCGACCGAAGTGAAATAACTTCGTTAACACATGAGAAAAGAACCGCTGGCGATTCGCCCGAGTGTGTTTTAAACCTTAAATACTAACGCATGTTATTAACGTTAATGACTAATATATCGTAAATTTTACATCACTAAAAACGCACATTTAATTTAAAAATATTTACAAAGTTATAAAACAAAATCAAAAATGTCAAGTATCATTAACTGGAACTAGGTGTAAGAAAATGTGGTTTTATATATTACGTTGCCGAGCTCACTTGCAAAATCCAGTTTAACAATAAGAGGGTAACCAACGATGCAGATATATCGGCCTCATGCTATAGCTGATACTACAAGGTGGCGCTAAAGTAATCCTCCTATCAGAAAATGCTATAAATTTTGCGATTGGCCCCTAATGTCAGTTCTGTTTTGACATTTGTGTAGTAAACACATGCGAAATACACGTTAATAAACAATGTTACGCTACACTGCTCCAGAACGCGGAATATTGCTGACTATTTATTTGACCAATAATCGGTCGGTGACTTTGGCACAACGTGAATTTCGTCGCAGATTTCCTGGCCGCCCAACGCCTACTGGTGAAACACTGCGACGTTTAGCCGCTCGCCTCGAAGAGACTGGCACAACACGAGATGCTGCTAGGCGTGGCAGACCCCGGAGTAGCTGCAGAGAATATTGCTGCTGTAGCCGAGGATGTCATGGAAGCGCCGTCGACATCGACCAGACGACTACCACGCAAATGGGTATCAGTTGACGGTCTTTACAGCGAATTTTGGTACAAGATTTGAAGATGTTTCCGTACAAAGTCTAGACGGTGCATCAGCTGTTAGCTGCTGACCGCCAATCGCGTCTAACATACGCTCAAGCCATTCTTATTCACCACCAAGAGGAAGATCATTTTTCATCAAAAATAATCATGAGTCATGAGGCCCATTTCCATCTTAGCGGGTACGTAAATAAGCAAAACTTACGCTTCTGGGGCACTGAAAATCCGCGTTTAACCCACGAAGAGCCATTGCACCCGCTCAAAGTCACTGTATGGTGTGCTGTTTTCGCTGGAGGAGTCATCGGACCTTTTTTCTTCGAAGACGTCGCGGGCCAAACGGTTACTGTGAATGGTGAGCGCTACAGAGCAATGATCAACGAGTTCTTTTTGCCGCAACTTGATGAATTGGGATTAGAAAACATGTGGTTCCAACAGGACGGTGCAACGGCAGACACTGCACGTGCCACAACCGATATGCTGAAGGATGCATTTCCCGGGCGCCTAATATCCCGTTTTGGCGATTTGCACTGGCCAGCAAGATCGCCTGATTTGACCGCTCCAGACTTCTTTTTGTGGGGCTTTTTGAAGTCGCGGGTTTATGTCAACAAGCCTCAGACTCTTGCAGCTCTTAAAGAGAATATCCGTCAAGAATGTGAGGACCTATCGCCGGAAGTTTTGGCCAAAGTGATGGAAAATGCCATAAAAAGGGCTCAAATGACAATCAACTGTGGCGGCGGCCATTTACATGACAACATATTCTCGACTTGATGTAAAAAAAATTAAAAGACCAAATAAAAATAATCCACAAGAAGAATCAAAGTTTTTCATTTTTTTTTTTAATTACAGCCAAAAAACAACCTTGTACATGATAAAGTGTGAGCGTCCTAATTTTTGCGATACGTTGGTATTTCCGCAAAAGTAGCAAAATTGCAAAATTCATAAAATGATGTGCACGAAATTTATGTGGGGGAACTAGCGAGCGGTTTAATTATATGCAATTAATTTAACCACATCGAATAACGAAAAAGTAAAATAACACATGTCAAACCTCAATCGCTATTTGTAATCGAGTTTCACTTACACTTAAATATTTAGTACTAGCTGGCAACGGTTGCGCGAGGCTTCCCCACGCACTTTATGTTTATGTATATGTATAAGAAATTACTTACTATTAGTTACTTTGGTTCTGAAATAGTTTGATTTTGCATTTACCTTAATTCCTAAATATACAAACTAATAAAAATAACAATTTTATGTTGCATAAAATTGCAATTAAAACTTTTTATTGGACAAACATCAAAAAATTTCTTTGTATACAATATTATGCGTACCTCCCTCTGCAAGGACAAAAAGGTTTCTTTTCGATGTAATACGTGATAGGGCTACGTACAGTTCTCCGGTTACATTAAATGTTTGCCCCTGTGCCTTGTTTATGGTCATTCCAAAACAAACCTTTACCGGAAACTGAAGTCTTTTAAATCTAAATGGCAAATCTGTAGGTATCATCGGAATTCTAGGTATTAAAGTAGATTTTTCAGTACCACAACCAGTTAAAATAGCACATTCAACCAGATAAAAATGTAACCTTTTTACCTGCAGGCGAGTTCATTGCATAACAGTGGGGGACTTAAATTTCGCAATAAAATTATTGGAGCTCCAACTTTTAAAGTAAGTTTGTGGGGAGGCATACCTGAAGGGTTCATAGAATTTAGAAATTCCGTTGGGTAGTGCACAGCTTCTTCACCGTCGACTACTGTATCCACCGAGCAATATTCTCTCGTTTGTGCGTGGAGTTTTACCAATACCAATTCGTTAATTTTTTCGACATGTTCATTAGTAGGTGTTAATATTGCTCGTTCCTTTAACCAGGATGCAGGTTTATAAGCAAGTTGGTCTATTGTGGGATATATTTTGTCAATCAGTTGTTGATGGTCGGTGACTGAAACGCATATGTATATCATTATTGAAGGAGATTTTCCCACAAACTGTGGGAAGCTCACCGTTAAAAAGAAAAGAAGAAAAAGATTCTAAAATATGAAAAACTATAAGGAACTTATCCTTAAACTATGAGTATTTATCTTCACAGAATAGGCCCCTTTTCGTAGGTAGAAGGCACAGCTCGGATCAAGAAATGGGTGGTAGTGTAAAAGGTTCTGCGAAGCGGAATAGGTCTTTGAGCTCTGCAATGGCAAATTTCATTTCAACAATGCCGTTAGTAACTGAGCTCGCCTCCTCGTGGGGCATGCTGTGTAACGCTTAATGATCGGGCGGCCTTGACGGTCTAACCTGAACGGTAACAACCCGTGTTTTGTCCATGGACTATTCTTTAGTTTACGTTGTTTGATTCTGTTTGTTTTTTAAGCTGTAGGCTGTGGTATTCTACCATCTGAGTATGCTGGGGGAAAGTCATCAGAAATGACTGGTAGGCTAATGCCAACGCCGTCCCGTTAAAATCTAGTTAGTCTCAGAGTACGTTCCAATTCCCGTCGAGGGACTGGACGAGTCTGCCAGTACCAGCAAAGGTCTATCCCGTAGTGTACCGGGACAATCGATGGATACCCAAAATTCGCACTCTCTGGTCTCCAAGATTTTGGAGCGCTATGGCTCAGCCTAAAAGAGGCAGCGTTCTCAGGGCGAAGGGACCAGTTTGGGCAAGTGGCCAGGACTGTTGTTACGCCCAAATCGCTCAGCGCAGTCGCTAAGCAGGCGGGCTACATCATCTTGGGTGTTGTGGACTGCAGCAAGGAGGACGGCGTCATCTATGAGGAATTGGTAGTGTGTGGCGTTAGCGAGTGCGGAAGCGCGGGCTGGCACAATCATCTTTTTAAAAGGATATCTCGGACATTAACGCAAGAGGTGAGTCCCTCTTTGATTTTATTCTTAGCGAAAACTTGTCTATTTGTAATGGGGAGAGTGACCCTACGTTTGTAACTTCGGTCAGGCAAGAGGTCCTGAACCTTACCCTGGCTTCATCTGAATTGTTATCGCATATCTCGAACTGGAGGGTTCTCAATGATCACTCCTTCGCTGACCATAGGTATATTCAATTCTCCCTGGGCGAAGCTCGTCCTCTTAACCTTCCCTATAGAAATCTGAGGAACACAGATTGGGATTTATACAGTAGGAAGCTGCAGGAGTTTCTTCCTGAGGAACCTCATGAGAATTTACTCCTTTCGGAAACTTCGATTGACAGCTTGGTGGAGAAATTGACCGCAGCCTGTAATAAAGCGATTGAGCTCTCGTGTCCGTTGAGGAGTTCTTTAGGCAAATCTAAGCCACACTGGTGAAAGTTTGAAATTTTGGAGCTTAGGGCTTCGAGTAGACGGCTTTTTAACCAAGCGAGGAAGATTAAAAAACCCTCGGATTGGGAACTTTATTGGATTGGGTTGGGTATATATAAATCCGAAATAAGGAAAGCGAGACTCGTGGAGAAGCTTCTGCGAGAACGTTGAAAGTTGCCATGAGTTCTCTAGGCTTAGGTGGGTGCTTGCGAGGGTTCCCGTGCCCTTGGGATGCCTTAGGAACGACTTGGGAAATTAGGCGATGAGCAGCGAGGAGTCTCTCAGGCTTCTCCTCGATTCCCACTTTCCCAGCAACGCTGAGCCGTGTGGAGCCACAAGCGTGGAATTAGGTGCCATCTATGTCCCTCCTTGTGACCAGTTGGGGGAGCGGCGTCTGTTCTGGGCGATAAACTCCTTCATGGCGTTGAAATCACCGGGACCTGACGGCATCTTCCCCGCTCAGTTGCAAAAGTCTGAGCGGGGGTATTGTCAGTGGTTGGCACTTATTTACGTAGTAGGGGCTATATTCCTATGCTATGGAGGAACGTGAGGGTTACGTTTGGGGCAGCGCCTCCATTCAACGAAGGGTGAGTAGAAGCACTCCATAAGGAGAGGTTCTCTCACCACTCCTTTGGGTCGTTGTTATCAACGGTGTCCTGAAGGAGCTGGAAAGGAAAGCCTGCTCGGTTATTGCCTAAGACATTGCTGGCACTCATTGTCAGGGGTAGGTTTTTTAGCACCCTTTTTGATATCATGCAGGGTTACCTAAATTGGATCGTAAAATGGCCTATAGGATGTGGACTCGCTACCAATCCAAGCAAGACGGAGCTTGTCTTGTTTACCAAAAGGTATAAAAAACCGGATGCCGGACCTCTTCAATAGGAGGCGTCCAACTTATGCTTTCTGACCGGGTCAAGTATCTATATCTCATTCTAAACAGGCAGCCCTCCTGGGGGCCAGGAAGCTCTCTTTGGGTGTCTTCAGCGAGGAGCTCTTTCTCAGCCGAAAATTTAGGCTTTCGGACGTTGTAGTGTGTTTCAAACGGAGGTAGCCGCAATGAAGGAGGCAGCCGACTGACTTCTCGACAATGGAATGTGGCTAACATTTATTTTGACAGTCAGGCCGCTATTGAAACTATAGGATCGCAAATAGTGAAATCAAAACTTGTCGAGGAGTGCCAGATTTCGTCTCAGCCACCTCGAAGTATCTCGACATTACACTAATTTGGGGTCATAGCGGTCGCTTACTAAGCTGCAACTCCCGACCCTCGTGGGTGCTCTGACTGGTCATTGTACGATGGGTATTCATGCGGCTAGGTTGAACTTAGTCTCTGACCCTTTCTACCGCAGCTGTATGGAGGATAATGAGGTGGATTCATCTTTTCATTTCCTGCTCAGCTGCCCTGCTTTCGCGAAACTGAGGTTCAAGTACCTAGGCTCCTACTTCATTAGTACCACAGAGCAGCTTTCTGGGGTGGAAATTGGTAATTTGCGTGACTTCATTCGGGGTACGCAACGTTTCTCCGGTTAATCCTTCTTGATTCCGATTTACGTTACCGTTCATATATCATGTGGTATCACAGTGGACTCCTCTACTATGCCTAAGTGAGTTCCTACTGCGGGGACTACCACATTAGCCTAACCTTACCTAACTAATAAACCTTGGAACGTAAGCGGAACAGTTTCGAAAATGACGAATATTTCATGATTACCTAATTTGTCTGTACCCTTCAAGAAATCAAGCCCGGCCTACAATAGCTGCTGGGTCGAAAATATACATTTAGAGGCTGAATCCGAACAACAAACTCAGAGCGGACATGATTCCAACACTCTGGAGATAAAATTTCCCGAGTAGCAGTAACGCGCTTTGCGATGAAGGTCATCCATCTGCTGGGAGGCCAACGTGATGGTTGTGTCCGCCCATGCGTGTAGCGTTAAGCGGAGATAGTCAAAACTGTTCAACACGCGTCGCACCAATTTAGCTTGGTGTTCGACGAGACTAGTGTAACAGTGACGCTGACATCAGTTTACATGGCACGCGCGTACTTTAAAACAGTATATTCTCGCTCAGAAGCGTCACCGAAGATGTGCGGCTCTGTTCACGATCCAATCGTTCCGAAGCCGAGCCAGCGATTTATCTACAATTTTGCTAGTTGTTACAACTGTAATCGATGATCTAGCCACATATTTGCGATTGCGCCTGGTATCCAGCAGCGACACGCCAAATGTTCTGGAACCACATCTTGGAATATATTGTTATTGTTACAGGAGCAAGCAACCCCAGAGAATAGAAAAGAGTGCAATCATCAGCTAGAAAAGCTCTCTTGTCAAACCGTTGAATGAATCTTTGGCAATTTGTTGCAATGAATGTTGGAATGAATTGATAGCTAAATGGGACGCGGCCGCTACACCATAAGCGCGTAGCATATGGTAATATGTTATCAAATCAAAGTGCTTTGATGACAGTACATCTTCGAAATGTCTGGAGTAACTTCCTAACAGTTCGTTCTGAAATGCATCACTATGGAAAACAGATCCTGTTGCAAGTGCGACCCAACATATACTGCGTCGTTTAACAAGTTTCCGGTAGCGGTTTTGGCAGACGCGTTAAAAGCAACCCAGAGCTTCATCGTAGCTCTTTTACCATTGGATAGTGCGGCTTAATCTTCGCAGGAGTGCTCTTCGTAAGTAAGATGCAGCTTTCGCGGCAATTCTTTTAACTCCCACAGCCTAGTGAGCGCTCGATCCAACTGAGAGTCACAATGCAGTGACTGTAATTAAACGAGCATGAGTAGATCTGTCTACTCTTCCGCACAAATTCCTTCCCAAAATTGCTCTCAGTGCCATATTGTGCCGGGTGGACCCTTTCGAAGATTGGTGCAGATGAATGAGTCCATAACATGAGTCCATGAAAGCGACAGGTTTCATAAAATGAGGATTCTGGAACATTTAAGATCTGTTTTGGTAAATCGCTAGTTATCTGCGGAAGAATCAACGCATTGATAGCATAGCATTCATCTTTACTTCGACCTCCCTGCGATGCACCGATGCACTGATTTCGATTGACGAATACAGAAGACAATTTCCGTGGTACGCCCAAACGTTGTACACATGCCTACGTTAAAAACGAGGCGTGTGACCCTGATTTATACAATAGACGAGTAGTTTGCCAATGGCCGGTACAATCGCGAACTTTTACTACGGCAGGGACAATAATACGGTTGTTTTCGTTAAAGGTAGCGGATTAGAACCAGAACTTAAACAGGATAAAATGCATGCAGAAGAGGCGTTCGTCGGTTGGTTGACAGATGAAATGGTTACTTGATTGATGCCAGATGTTGTATTCTCACGCTGATGTGCTTTTACAACGCCCTTTGTAATGTCCTCAAACCATTCACACAGACTTTCGAGTCCTTTATGAACTTAGACTTTGCGATTGAATCTAAATCTTGAAATTTGTCACAAAAATAAATATTGTGAGCGTTGCTAGCAAGCGACATCTTACCTTCAAAAAATTTGTTAGTTGTTCGAACGTCTAAGACTCATAACTAATAAGCTATAGCTCCAGCAAATGTTGGTATGCCCGCTTTTGGCAATCGTATTGCTGCAGACAAAGATGTTGATGTAATAGGGAGTTGTGTTGCCGTTTCCGTCCGACACTTATGCACACTTCTTCCCCTTGAACGCGGCTGTTTTCTTCAAATTCGGCATTGTCAACTCCGCAAGATGTTTCGACTGCCTCTTGGGCGGTGTTGCAAAAAGCTATTGTGGGCTCATGAGTTGTAAGTAACTTTCGACACTGTCAACGTCCATGGCAAATGCATGGTCTAAGCGTTTTTACATATACCCTTTAACAGTATAAGGTGCGGAATCGCGCGTTTTTACAGATGCAGACATTGCTGATTTTGACTCTTATGAAGGCCGTTTGTTGGTTAATACTTTACGTTGCATATAGAGGGCAAAGTAAAAGGCGAAGAAGCAATATGAAAGTCATTACTAGTTGTCTGAATTGCACACTGCCGAATGTAGGCAAATTGCATTCATAATAAACTTTGCCCTTTTAAATGCAGCGCAATACAAGTTCCCAATTTTATTAAAACTGGCTTTATTTGTTATGACATAAACTTTTTTTTTTATAGAAGTAAAAGGAATAAAAAGGCTATCATCTTAATATTTGCCTCCAATGTGCGCAAAATTTTGTGGAATACAGCAAAGGAAGACTCGGCTCACTCATAACAATACATGAACAATACATTAAAACTTCAAATTTATTTTCAAATAGGAAATCGGGAGCATCACCGAAAGCCAAATGACTAGTCGTCCGATTGTTCGGGTACTCGAAGGTCCTTAGCATTCAAACAGCCCAAAACCATTATCGCGTCGACCTATCGTGAGTTACTCGACATGAGTTCCTAATAAATTGTAATTCCCTAAACAGTATCAAAGAATTTGTTCACGTGAGTTATGCTGTGGTAAAATGGCCTTAAGTACTGATTTCACTAAGTAGACCATTTATGCTCAACAACGCGCCATATGTTGTATGACGAGTGGTATTAAATAGCAATTGATATCCAAAAGACGAAAATTAGTGACTTTATCTGACGAGATGCATGCTCATTCACCACGGGGCGCAATTGTCTAATGGCCGCAATAGTTTCCAAACCATAGAGCGCTGAAGAATGGTCCGCGGCACTACTTGACGTATAACATATGTAGGGGAAACAAGCAAGAATACGTCAAATGTTGTCTTTTTTGTCGAAAACCACAATACTGATATTAAAATTTACCAAAAACTAATGCGCACCCCTTTTTACACTAATGCTAGATGAGTAGTGAGGAAAATTTTCTGCTTTGGGGTTAATTCTTACAAGTGAAATCGGTTAAGATTCTACGAGTACCAGAACTTGTACAAAAAATGCAAGCTCAGAGATGTCATTGATACAAAACTCAATTATTTACTAAAAATTACACTACTGAACAAAATTGGTAAAAGGGGCGATAACTGGAATAAACATATTATGAGCCCAGTTGAGTAATAAAAAAATATATGGTCAAAAACTCAAATATACCCTCAAAATCCGAAATTTCCGTTTTACAGAAGTTTTACAATCCTTTTGCCCATAACTTTAACATTTCAGGATCGCATTTCCGTTTCCATTTTTATATGTTGATAAAAAGAGGATGTATGCGTGAAACTTGTACCGCAGAAATCGAGCCATAACCGCCGAAAAAATGTATCCCACAAACTCGAAATTTTATAGGGGAAGGTTTTTTTTGAATTAAATCAGTTTGAATAAAGCCATTATTTTAAAATTTATAATGTAAATTTTTTTTTTGTGTAATACATTTAATTTGTTTTTGTGGGATACATTTTTTTTGCTTTCCTTCTGGCAACCTATTATTAAAAAGTGTGTGGGTTACACAAAAAATTTATTTTAACTGACTTCCCGTTTTTTTTTATTTAATTTTTTTACTTAGTCCTTAAAATTAAATTACATTTGATTTAAAAAAAAATAAATGCATACATTTCTTAGTATATTCGATAAAACAAAAATAAAGTAATGTAATTCATATATTTAAAGTTTTCTGTTAACAAAGTAATGTTATTCATATTAAAATCTTGTAAACTTGAATAACGATAGATAAAAATATATAAAGAACGCTACTACGCGAACTATCTTCCTGGTCGGTTTCAGGTAGCAAATCTTTAACAGATCCATCCCATTTTAAATTTAAATACTCGTAATGGAATTTTACGGGTATAGTTTTTCTATCGCAAAGCGTTTTCAAATCCTTATATTTAGCAGAAGAAATGTTTAATATATCATCATATAATTGAGTAGGTCCCTCACAAACTATTTGGGAGTTTCGTCTGGATCGTGGAATTGAATCTAGATCATAATTTATGGTTTCAGATTCATCAAAGTAGCCATATTTAAGAGTAATATTTGGAATATTTTTTTCCAATGTAACAGAGCGTAATTTTGTAAATTGAATTTTCACTGAATTTGGAAGTAACGCCTGTGAAAATGTCTTCCAGTCTTTAAAATAACTGTTAGTTAATTCAATACAATTATATTTTCTTGGGTTAGTTCTTGCATTTGATATTATGGTGTACCACTCACTTGGAGCCCAAATAGTCCTATTCCGAATAAACGATTCAATTGTACTATGTATCGAATCAACAGGTATCATGGTATGTCCAGGCAACAAGTATGTGATTTTTATATTAGTCACAAAATTAGAATTTTCAACAAAATAGGTTAATGTCACAAGCATAGCTCTGTTTTTGTTCGGTCCTGCGCAGCTATCACAATAAAGATGGACTATCGACTGGGTTTTTCTTTCATCGACTAGTTTAAGGTATTGGAAAACAGTTGTGCAAATTTCATTACACCCTCGTTTACCATCCTTTTCTCCCCATAAAAAAACAAAACCCATCTCTTGTACCACTCTCATAAAAACTTTCATTGTAGAATGAATATTTTCTAGAATAGAACAAAGTAACACTTTTTCCATAGGGAGTATTTAAGACCTTTTGCAAGTCGAAACTTGTACATAAATAAGCCGGATTCTCTTTGCATAGATTTTGGTCCTCCAAAAATATTTGCTTACATTTCTCTTTGTCCTTTAGATGAATTTGATACTCTTCTGATGAATGCAATTGCTTTTTGGATCCTGTGTCTAAATTATTGTAATTCTCGCATAAGATACATTTATCTTTTTTAGGTAAATGAAAGCCTAAATTGAAACTGTTTTTAAAAATATTACGGAATACTCTTAACGATAACTGACTATTTACTTTATTAATAGTTTTCAAATGTTCTACATAATGCTGATATACAGTTTTTATGTTTCGAAATTCTTGAGGTAGATATAATTTTGTACTTTTATTCCTGCAATAATGTGAAGGAACCGCTGGTAATTCTTCTATAAAGGATTTTACTAGCGATATGATTGCTTCCTCAGATTTGTTGTGTGCAGTTGGCTTTTTTATATTTCCAAGGCAAGTTTTATACGAACTTCTATTTTTTATTACGGATATTAAAATCGTTTGTGAAATGTTCAACGTTTTCAATAAAAATTTTTGACAAGCTTTAAAACTGCTATTATTGATATTGATAAAATAATTAAAGCTGCACTTTTTTCTGTCACTTTCTCCATATCGCCTTTTAATATCGACTTGTTTAACACAAGGAGACAGCCAATCTTTCTGTCTAATTTTGTTGCCGATTCCCCAAAAATGTTCATTTATTCTTACTCTTACTTCTTCAGAAATTTTATCATGACACGAATTTGGACATTTTTTCTTTACGCACGGGTTGGGCAAAACACTCGTATTTTTTTTCTTAACTTTTTGCAGCCTTTTAGGTATTCTCTCTTGCTTTCTGTAGCCCCTTTTCCCAACACACTCGACTTCTTTTAAACTTTCCAAACCATTTAAATCAACGAAAGATTCATCTGAATCGCTATACGGTACCAGGGAGAGCTGTAAAAATATCCAATAATTGAAAACAAAAACATATTTTGCAAAAAAAACAAATTCATACCTTCGACATATTGTTCTAAAGCTTTATCTTTAATTAAAGTCTCAAAAAATTGTGTTTTTTTCCCCTTGTGTTTCATTTATTTTAAAAGAGAATTTAATTGTATCCCACACAAGCGTTCAAAGAAAATGTAAACAAGTCACCATATGCATTTACATTAAAATTGTTTTTGTTATAAAATCATAACGGTTTAATCTACAGCCATGAAATTTTGACAGATGATGCAAATGATGTTGAACTATCGATTTCGATAACAAACCAAAAATCGATTATGGTGTGGGATACATTATTTTGGCGGTAATGGCTCGAAATGTTTTAGGTTCTTAATATACTCCGTTTTATGTAAACCAAACGCAAAAGATACCGAAGTATTTGTAATTTTACAATTGAAACTATTACGATACTTACAATTTTAAACAATAATTCCTATAAACTGTTAACATATAACTGTGTAATATGAAAACCACTTTAAAACTAAATCTAAATCAAAGAAATCAGTAAAAATTTAAAATTGTTCTTAAATTTTCGCTAATAGTACAGTTATTTCTTTATTATTGTTCGGTAAATTATTGCCTATAAATCCTTTTTTCAGCAACATATTAAATTGATGATCGATTAGGAAATGTTAAGGCTCCCGAAAAACGTTGTTTACCCTAATTTCTGATTTTGAGAGTGTATTTGGGAATTTCGGTATTCAGTTTTATATTACTCATCTAGGCCCCAAATATGCCATATGTGATCTTCCAACTTAATTATCACTGGGTTTTCAATTACATTACTGTTAATTTGTTACTTTTGATATTCTGATTTCTTATGGTAATTAAACGTTTCAATCAAAGTTTATTTTTAGGTACATTAAAAAAAAGTTCCAAAAAGTTGGGAAACGCTGATCTAGCGGAAAAAATTTGATGTCTTAGTTTTTTTTCTTTTTTTACGAAGAAACGAAAATTTTTTACAACTAGTAGATTTATTTTTAAATTCAGTTTATTTATTTAAATTAATTTTTCTTCCAACGATTAAAAAATTTATTCGTGCCGCTCTGCCCTCTGTTCAAGATCTACCGTACTCAGCGTACACGGCTCCCGCATAGCTAAATTTCTTTGCTTTTTCTTTTCTTGTTTTTCTCGACCGGTCAGAAGTCAACACATATGCATTGTTGCGAACTGAGTAATAGTAGGATTTATGGAGCTGGTGCGGACAGACTGTAGTCACTCCTACGCACCGCAATCACCGTGCCTTTAGCCCAGCTGTTTCTTGGGTTACTTGAATCGACTATGTAGGTAATATCTCCGACTTCAATTGGTTTTACGTCCGAGAACTCCTTGAGATTATGGGCAAATACTCGGTGACCCAGAACGCATATGCGAGTTGCTCCGAAGTTCGACAATCACGACGCATTAAACGCTCTCAGTAACCGGTTCGGCAATCGGCCTAATACCGCTAGAGCTGCCCAAGAAAAAATGAAGCACCTCTTCTTTATCGTGACAAAGAGGAATATATATTATCCTCCGTTAACGTAGCACGAAGAAGATCGCCATTTGGACGACTAGATGTTAAAACTCTTTGAAGCACGTCCTTGACTGAGTGAACCAGGTGCTCCCAGGATTTGCCCGTGTATGGTGATGCAGGCGGTATAAAATTCTGTATAATTTATAGAGCTTGTGGCCAGGTTTGTATTAGGAATAATATGAGAAAACAACAATTTTCCAAAGTGCTAGAAGTGATAGCTGCTATTTCGGAGATCACCACATCTCCTCATCAGACTTCTTTCTTTCTAGACTATACCTGGCTTTGAACCATGGTACACGGGGTTGCTAGGAGAGCACGCAACCACTCAGGCACGCTAACCGTGTGAAAATTGTTTGTTTTTCTCACTATTCCTATCTCCAACAAAAAAGGTATAAAATTCCATTTGATAGCAGTTGGAGTGAAACTTCTCATCAAGCGATTTTGATCTAGGAGCATAAACGCCGACTTCAATTCTGTTTCAGCATAGGAAAACGGACGCGGAAATTGTACTGTCCGGGTTGGAGCTAAGCAGGCCATTCTAGATGGTCGTGACTGAGTGGTTCTATGTTTGCATATCTGGTAATTGCGACGAATTTGATTGGCCTTTCGTTGACGACTAGGTACTATAGTGATTGTGGAGCAGCAAAACCTGGTCCGGCCGCCCTAACATCTTAATTCAGCCATGTATTCGCAGAGCACCGTAGTCATCCAGATAGGATGATAGTTTGAATATTTTGTGGGATTTGTCAATGGTGTTTCCGATTGTCAGAGATGCTATTGAATCATTGAATATATCGTACTGGGCTTTCCTCCAAAGATAGTTTTCCGCCTTACGAAAATCATCGGTACTTGACCCATAGAGTATAATTTGAATATTTCGTACCGCGCTTAACCACGTGCGAGCATATTGCAAGGTCATGGCAGTTGCCGGAAGAAGACGGCTCCAGGTCGAAAATCCCACATTCGGCACCATAAGAAGCTAGTCTGAAGTTAGGTGATGAACTAGAAACTGTGGACGGAGCTCTTCCGTTGAAATACTTCGCTCTCCCTACGGACACCATTCACTGTGGTCGGTCAGTTCTAGAACCTTGCTAACTCGGAAAGGTACAAGCTGCTTGTACCGGCGATGATCTGACTGGTAAACGCAGCTATCAATGCAGATAGAATGCGACTCGATTGCATGCTGAGCAAGACGTGCTTCTAAAAGTGCAGCGTTTAATTCCTGACGAAGAATTGACATAATTTTGAGCGGAACCACTTTGGTTTTGCTAGCGATCATAACACAGTCAATAGTGTTATCATATGAGTTAATGATTTCATTTGCATCCCCAAATGTGTGTATCTGATCCGCATATACTAGCGTGGAATCCTATCTATTTTTGGGATAAGCTTAAGCCATCGCTGCCACTTTGTAAACTGTTCATCTGGAAATGAGTCATCCCAGTCACACCCAGCCCTTCATATTTCTAGCAAAATAGATTTGGTATAAACGCAGCTATCAATGCAGATAGAATGCGACTCGATTGCATGCTGAGCAAGACGTGCTTCTAAAAGTGCAGCGTTTAATTCCTGACGAAGAATTGACATAATTTTGAGCGGAACCACTTTGGTTTTGCTAGCGATCATAACACAGTCAATAGTGTTATCATATGAGTTAATGATTTCATTTGCATCCCCAAATGTGTGTATCTGATCCGCATATACTAGCGTGGAATCCTATCTATTTTTGGGATAAGCTTAAGCCATCGCTGCCACTTTGTAAACTGTTCATCTGGAAATGAGTCATCCCAGTCACACCCAGCCCTTCATATTTCTAGCAAAATAGATTTGGTATTTTCCGCTTGGTCGGTCGCCGCTGATGGAGGAAGATATCAGAATCCCTATAATTAGCCGATACACCATATACCTAACACCTTCTCTGTTGGCAGTTCGTTCTCAAGATCTAGGCATAGCGCATCAGTGGAGTTCTCATTCAGTTCAGCTAGCACGTGGCATGAATTCGAGAAAAAATTTATAATGTTGAAACCTCCCATCGCATGAACATGCCGCACATCTTGTGCTAGTTTAATAGCTTCTTCTTCAGTGGCCACACTAACCAACATATCGTTTCATTTATACACTGCGCGGCACGCGGAAACTCCTTGCGAAATTCTACTGCTTTCTTGATTTTAATGTATTGAGCACAGCTGGGTGAACATGTAGCTCAAAAGGTAATAACCGTCATCACGAATGTATTTAGCTCATTTGTATTTGGTTTATACCAAAGGAATCGTAGTAAGTTTTGATCTTTTTGCCGCATCCGAACATGATGAAACATTTCGGCAATATCGGCCGTGATTGCAATGCGCTTTTGTTGAAATTTAAACAACACTGGCAACAGAGGGGTCGTTAGGTCTGCGTGTTCAATGACACGCCCCGAACTTTTGCGGCTGCGTCCCAAACTAAACGCACTTTACCTGGTTTTTTGTGATTGGTTATTGCAAAGACCGGTAGATAGCAGTACCTTTCCATGGCGTTAACGAGTGGTGGCATCCGCCTGGCGTATCCTTTTTGGATATACTCATCGATATTTTGTTGTAGCACTTCAGATAAACTTCGCTCGCTTTGCATCTTCTTCAGCAAACTATTCGCCGATATGAGGCCATTGGGAGACTATCAGGTAACTGCATATAGGATGCTTCCACAATAAAATGGTTTCAAATCGATAACCACTTCGCACAGTATGTTGCTGTAGCTGATCCATAGCAAACTCGTCTTGTTTAGACATTAAAGCTGCAGGATTGGCTGGCTCGCCTAAGATGTCCGGGAAGATGTGCGATTTAGTAACTTGAAGTAATTCAGCTTCGGCAGACCAGTCGCAAATGTGATAGACACGGTGTCCGGGATCGTGACCGGTAATTGACGCTTGTCCTTTTAATGTTCATCCAAGTTTGGACCTCTCTGCTATTGGTTCATTTTCTCCCACATATATAGGTTTCAATGGAGATCCAAGCGCGTATTGTTTAAGCCAATCAGAAGTTGTGTACTGCATTTGAATATGAATGCAATGGCAATCCCTTTAAGTATACGAAGCATGTATGCAGTTTAGCCGCGATAGGCGATAGATTACGACGGACTCATCCTCATACCGATGTATATCTCCAGTCCAGCGTAAGCATAGTCTTTGTGGTGTGCCTTACCGTTTAGTTTTTTCAGCAACCGTTCGTCGTTAAAGTGAGGGACGAGGCGTCATCGATGAAAGCACACTTTGATACGGAGAGGACATGGAAAAGTGTGCTTCTTTCACCAACATGTTGCATATTAACATCGGCAGTCTGCGCTGATGCACCATCTTGAATTTTTTTGCACCTTTCTAACTTCGACAGCAACTAACTCCGTTTTGTGTAACAGGAGATGATGATTACGAGTACAATCATTAACATTGCAAGAGGCTTCCGACTTACAACCAATCATTGAATATCTCTTCAGGCGTCAGTGACATAGTTTCAATCTGCGAATAACTCCCCATCTTTGGCTACATATCATTTACTTAAAAGAAGGACAATTAGAAATATCACCGCAACAGAATAGCTCGCTTCAGTGACTTAGCGCAAGCGTCAACTATAGTTGACTACGACTTGCTGGGAGACTCCTGACTGTTGTTGTCTTTTTTTCCAATAATACCTTCCTTATACTGGCCTCGAGTTCAAAACTTAATATTTGTCAATTCAATAAATTCGGCCAAATATAATATACATACATATGCATAAATCTGGAAGTTTTATTTTAAATTCAGTTTGTTTACTTAAATTAATTTCTTTCCAACGGTCAAAAAATGTGTTCGTGTCGCTCTGCCCTCTGTTCAAGATCTACCATACTCTGCGTACACGCTAAACTTCTCCCCTTTTTCTTTTCTTATTTTCCGCTTCCAATCAGAAGTTAACACGTATGCACTGTTGTGAGCTGAGTAATAGTGAGGCTTTGATCGTAAAATAAACCTGGTCGATTTATTACCAAATTAGTTTGATTTAGTCGTCCAGGTATACCGTCAACTTTTACACCAATGATGAATTATATCTGCACCATTTAATAAAACTTGAATTTGTGAATTTATAGGTAAAATTGCCCGATTATCAACATGTATTAATCAAGATCCATGTATATTTAATTCAGGTGTGGGAATTATGTCTGAGTCAAATTCAGCATTTCATATATTCATAACTTCAAAATCATTGATGTCCAATACTGAGGTAACTGAGGGTTCACTAATTTCGTCAAGTAAATATAATAATCTTAGGGATGGAAGTGCAATAAATAATGAAACAATTTGCTGGAAGAATTGTTCAAATTACTTCATTAGTTTGGCCATGAAGTAAATTTCGATTTGCATAAGAACTAAAAAATAATAGGCCCGTTCTTTTGTAACCAAGTTGCAAAAAAACACTCCAACTCGGATAAAATTTCCTTTTAGTTACTTTAAAGAAGCAAAACAAAATGAGCAATTCTGCAGATTCTGTGGTAAGTTATTAAATTTATTTAAAAACATTAAATAAATGCATTAAATAACCTTTTACGTTTGTAGATGATGTCTTTGTACACGGGTGAGCATTGCGAATCACGTCGCAATAGAGAGATGCAAGAAGTAATGGAATTATTGGAAACGATATACTTATGCCAGCTACAGCTCTTCTGAAGACTTGGAGAGTGAAAACGAGGCACATGAGAAGTGCTCCAATTTTGAAGGTACGCTCGATGCAATGAGTGAGGCAGATTTCAAAATGCACATGAGGCTAAGACGCCAAACGGTGGAATACCTAACAAGTAATGAGAAAATGTGTGTAAAATACATAAACTTAATGCTATTTTATTTTCAGTGAAGTATTCGGAATCTAACTGCGTACCTGACACATCTGGTGGTGGTAGAACGCGTATATTACCAAAAAAATCGGTGTATATGTACATTTGGTATGTTAGCAATACAGTGACATACAGGCAACTAGCACATTTGTTTGCGGTAGCACCGTCAGCGACATGGTCAACTGTTCTAAGAGTTACTCGCTTTTTAATATCGATTAGTCATGAACATATTAAATGGCCAGAGGGCGGATATTTGTACGAAAATGTGGACAAATTTGAGCAAAAGAAGCGTATCCCAGGTGTGATTGAGGCGATCGATTGTACGCACATTGCAATTAAAGCCCCAAAAGGCCATAAAGAAATGTACTTTGATCGAAAAAGAACGTATTGTGTTGCAAGCTGTGGTAGATGTCAACAAAAAGTTCATTGACACAACTTGTGGTGATCCAGGATCGCTGCATGATTACCGTGTTCTAAGAAGGTCCAAACTCTTTCAGGATGCAGAAAACCATTACGAGGATATGTTTCCGAATTCAGTTTTTATGATCGGAGATTCGGCATATCCGTCAACGAAATGGCTGGTTCCTCCTCTTAAGGACTACGGAAATTTAAATGCATGCCAACGAAAGTTCAACGAAATACATTCCTCAACACGGATGGTGGGTGAAAATTCATTTGGACTACTGAAAGGGCGCTTTCGAAGATTGCTAAAGTTTACTGAGCAAACGGACTTGAAGACAATAACCAACATCGTGGTCAGCGTTTGTGTTTTACATAACATTTGTATTTCTTTTGACGACTTGTGCGATGTCAACGATGTGAGTGATGAAAATACCCTTGCAGTTGATGAAGGCTTTGAAGAATCAAACCTAGACGCAGCCCTTGACAGAAGGCAAAACCTTTTTAATCATTTAAGACAACAAAACATTATTTAAAAATTTCACAGCATATATGTATTTATATCTTTAACTTCACTAATAAATATATTGACTAGAATACATTGCATTTCATTCAACTTAAAATCTATAAAACTAAAAAAAATTCACAAGGAGTATCACATATAAAATTCAATTCAGATCATTTCTTATTTTAATTACAAGTAAAAGAAAACGAAAAGCAAATTTAAAAAAAAAACAGTTTCAGTGAAATCCTTTTAGTGAATTTTTTGCAATGTTTTTGATATAAATTCTTCGTGCTCGTTTTTAAAATATATAAAACTAAAAAAAATTGTACGTTCTACAAAACGTTACCGATATTTTTTGAAAATTTGTTAAGTTGATACTCTTGCGCATCATGTAACAGAAATCATGAACGCGTTATATGGAGAAAGAGCTTACATCAAACACATTGCAAAAAATTCACTAAAAGGTTTCACTGAAATTTTGAAGTTGTTGAATGGCTTCGCTTCTTGCTTTCCATTTCTGTTCCGCCTCCAATTTCTTCAAATGATATTTTTTTTCGTAGTAAAGCTCTCTCGCTGAACATTTTCGGCGTACCGCTGGAGCTGAAGAGGAAGCTAATGTTGATGTAAGTGGTGGTGACATTGACGACGATGGTGACGGTGATGACGGAATGTCTGTTACCGGCAACGCCAAAGGTGTTGGTGATGGCAGTGGCGAGGGGATCCATGTGGACGCATTAGCAGACAGCGCATTTACTGAAATTGTTTCAAACGGTCTGTAAGCAACATGCACCGTGTGGTTGTTTGAAATAATCGGACTACTCCCAAACATTTCGTCCATTTGCTCCATATAGGGGGCAAAGCATGGGCTGGCGCCGGTTCTGCTGTTGTTGTCCCGTGCCGCCTTATAGGCCTGGAGAAGACTGCGCATCTTCGACTCCAAACACAGCGGCGTCCTTTCAAAGTCCTGGAAGTGGATTAATAAATATAATTTCTTCAAACATATATTTCTTGAAACTACCGTGATCCCATGGATACCATGTCTTCTAACACGTTCGCGTAGGCCAACCTCTTTATCTTTGGGTGCTCGAACTCCGCTTTCCGGGCGAGGTAGCATCTCAAAAACCCTCTTGTCTGCTCACGGGACCATCTCTTTCGCCTTTTTTCTTGCATTCTGAAATAACAAACATGTTTTAATTCATAATTTTATGTGAAATATACGAAGCGCAAATTTTACTTACCCTTGTTCCATTTTTATTTGTTTTGTTTATGTACCCATAAAACAAATAAGATTTGACAGTTCATTGAAATTTCCCAAGTATTTTTCCAGAGCCCATTCACAATAGAGCGGGTTTTTTGCTTCACAACACTACATCTCAGGTCGGATATCATATAACCGAGTTGGCTCAACTCGCATATTTTTC
This sequence comes from Anomoia purmunda, assembly GCA_951828415.1. Lineage (NCBI taxonomy): Eukaryota > Metazoa > Arthropoda > Insecta > Diptera > Tephritidae > Anomoia > Anomoia purmunda. The sequence goes on along the minus strand of OX639993.1, from coordinate 85,056,941 downwards.
CGAGTTAGTGTTGTTGTTTTACATGCTATTTTTTATCCTACCCAGTGTTTTTTTGCAACTAGGTTACAAAAGAACGGGCCTAATATAAATATTAAATAACCAACCAAAGTTGTAATTATTACTTAAATTATCATGAAAAAATGTTAATTATTCTCTAAGAGGAGAGGCACTATCTTGAAGGTATGTAGCAGCTCATGCTGTCATTAGTTTCTAATATAAGTTAAAACACTTTATATATGCAGCTTAAATATATCGCGCTAATCTGTCATGTTAGAACTTATTAAAATACGTAATTCAGAATAACTATGTTCAGTTGGAGGAGTATTTTGTAATCTTTTCAATTGATGAGTTAAGTTATATAGGGTAAATTACTTGACGTTGTGAAATTATACTTTTTTCAAATGATATATGTATGTACATGATATAAATAATATTCTTTATATGGAAGTAGATGAACCAATAGTTGAAATTACATTTCATGTTATATAAGCATCTGAATAATCTTAATATCGTCGAGGTATACCTGCTAAACCTAAGAAGTGTTAAGGGAAATTGGTTAAGTTTACTTCAATAAATATAATTAAGTTTGTAAATAAAGGGAATCAATGAATAAATTCTGCCATAATTGCGAATACAGCTCATCATATAATTAATATTTTTTTATATGGGAGTAGATGAACCAATAGTTGAAATTATATTTCATGTTATATAAGCATCTGAGTAATCTGAATTTCGTCGAGGTATACCTGCTAAACCTAAGAAGTGTTGAGGGAGATAATTTAAGTTTACCTCAATAAATATAATTAAGTTTTTAATAAATTAGGGTTTAAATTTAATTATGTAAATAAAGGGTATCAGTGAATAAATCCTGTCATGATTCCGAATACAGTTCCTATAGATAAAATATAGCGAAAATGCGCAACAACATAATAAGTATCATGTAATATAATAACAACTGATGATAATAATAATAAAGCTGGAGAATAATTTAATTGTGTTCCATGTAAAATTGCTAATCAACTAAATTTTAACATAGTAGCCGAGGTAAACTAACCTCGTGTATCCACATACATACATCTATTCCAACAGTGAATATACGATGAGCTCATAAAATAAACCCTAATATTCAGGCAGGTTCTGGAATCCGAGTGGAAGTGGAAATCAAAATGAATGCAAAAACGAATGAATTTGGTTTTGGTGTTCTGAAACTCGAATTTTTCGTTCATTTTAGAACTCGAAATGAACTTTACAACTGTATAGTGTTAATTAATTGTAAAAAGGAACCTGCTGGCTGTCAAATTATTTGTCAACAAGAAAAATTAAAACGCAACAAAAATGGCATTTCCACAATTATTTTAGGAAGTGAATTGCATGCAGAGAAAGCTATTAGCAGGAAGGCTTTATGTGACCATTCACACCCATTACATGGGCCTAAATTAAAGTAAGTTGTCACATTTGAAATTGGTTGAAGAGTGGATGTAGAAAATCTGCTTTGAAGGTTTGTATTAAGCTACCGGGTCAACAAAAGTGCGTTTGAAATGTTGGTAAGCATCAGGAATGATGTTGTTATTTCAATAGGTCGCAGTACAATTGGGAAAGTCCTAAAGAACGTTCTTAATGTTTTATAAAGGAAAATTTGTCCGCAATGGATTAAACTAAGAATGACGAAGGCCAACAAATTTTTGTTAACCCGGTTTAGAAATCCAAGTTCTGGAACACCACAACATGCATTGAATCAAAGACACTCTTCGGCGAGGAATATTATAAAGAGAACTATAGGTGTTTTAAAAATCGGAAAATGGGCCTCGCTTCCTTGTTCAACTCCCGATATCTCTCCCGCACGGTTCGCATTGAGATCGATCGCAGCGTGGCACTATAGGCAGCATCTTTCTTTTCCATGGCGGCGCGGCATTCCTCATCGTACCAGTTATTTTTTCGGGCTCGCTGAAAACCAATGATCTCTTTAGCGGCGGTACGTATCGAGCGAGAAATGCGATCACATTGCGCGCAGATATCCGCTTGTTGAACATTACTCTCACAGAGCTAGAGTGCAAGTCGAGTGGCGAAACGGTCGGGTACCTGTTGTGATTGCAGCTTTTGGACGTCAAGCTTTCCAGTCCGTTAGCGGGTGTTTCATCGTGTAGGCTGAATTTACCGATTCAAATCAGCAAGATGTTAAAGAATTTAGTTTTGATGCGAATCGTGGCGAGACATTCGTGAACGACAGTACTTGGCGACGAAGTCTCTCTCCCACCACAAATCCAACACCGAACTTGCGCTCCTTTACATGACATCTGTAGTAGACGTCGCAAGGTCCGATTCTCTTCATTCCTTGCCCCATCCATCGCATCTCATGGAAGGCGGTAATGTCAGCCTTCGCCTTTACGGGGAGATCCACCAGCCGGGCAGAGGCACCTTGGCAATTAAGGGTTCGGACATTCCATGCCCTTAAATCATAGTCCTTTATACATTTGCAGTGGTCGTCATCAGAATACGGGGTATCATCCGAGGCTTTTTGCTAAAAATATTTCATTGGAAGGTGTTTTTACGTGGCGGGTACCAAGCCCAGCGCACAACCAGATTCTGGGGATTTCTCAATTTAGGGCACATTTATATAGCGAGCCGCTTGCTCCAAGTTAGACACCCGCTCGCAGCCGCACATACTGATGAACAGACGCTGGAAAACCCTAGTGAGCCTTAAAATCGAAACTGGCGGAGTGGCCCGACCAGGTTCGCCTTCGCACTTTAGCTCACCCCCAAATGGGTGTTCGGGAGCTACCCAGAGGACAGTTGGGAGAAATCACCCGGAAGTTGTAAGCTGCTTGAATCGTATGCAGAAGAATCTGGCCACTCCCAGGTGAATGGCGATCAGAGACTTTCCCCACTTGCGTGGACTTCTACACACGACCCCATCCTATTTGACTGATCGCTGAACTATAATGCATGTCGTCGGCCTTTCTGCCGCTCTAAATTGAGAGACGGTACCCCAAGAAATACTTCCAAGAGATAGCTTCCGTTTAGGAGTTATAAATAATGATACAAGTGATTTTCTTAGTATTATATTCGTAACTTCCCGCAAAGTAAGAGGATCTTTGCGGTCCTAAGTAATGGCTAATGAATATTGTGGAAAACTCTTCCTGTCAAACACCTGTAGAAAGGGCGTAAATTTTTTTTTGGGAAGCACCAAGCGGAAACAATACTTGCTAAATGGGTTAAAGGTTCTCGAAAATACTTTGCATTTGAGAAATTTATCAAAAATTCGGTGATGGCTTATGAGCGCGTAGCGCATGCATTTGAAAAATTAAAACTTTCTCAGATTTTGACGACCAGTGCATTTGATCTCCCATAAAAATATGTTGGGCTTCGGTTTCATTTGGTCATTGTATTTCTGAAAAAATAACTTATTGCAGATCACAAGGCTAACAGAACTGACTAAAGCTATTTGAGGATAAAATATCAAATTTCGCGTTTTTTGGCGAAAGAAATTATGTTAGTCCGGAAACTGACTTTATCAAGCACAATTAAAGTTGAGATTTGCGGCTCAAATCGACTTTCTGGAATTTCACTGAAACTAATTCATATTAGGTTTAGATGTGCAGGTCATACATATGGGAGGTAAATTAAAAAAAAATAGTTTTTTAATTTGACCGTTCCAGAGGGGTTTCCTAATTCTGGTCAATCGAGATAAAATGTGCTAATTCAAACTGAAAACTGCAATATGGCCACTAATTTAATGCCATCTGCCGTTGAATATAACAGCACATAACAATACTAATTATTTATTAAATCTTTTCAATGAAGATGAAAGTACGTGTTTATTTAAAATATTTTCCGACAGCCTACCCGGATCAAGCTCAAGCATTGCTTTATATGCCTCATTTTGGTCGAACTTCCTCTATGGATATTATGATAATATTACATATGTAGATATTTTAATAGTCTGGTTTTGAATTCCTTTATTCATATTTACATATATACATATGCACCTATCTACTAATACTTATTCACTAATTTTCTAAGTCAAAAATAACTTTAATAGAAACATGACAAAATTATATATTTTAATGAAAAATCCATTATGGTTCATTATAAGTACATATGTAGAATCAAAAAATGATTCATTCGCACAAGCGCAAGCAATTTTTCAGCGCAAGCACACAGCGAAATATATGTACATACATGTTTGTGGATATCTAATATATACCCTTTTTGCTACTACGCAAACATGGGAAAAACTCAGATTCAACGAAATTTTAACCGAAATTCAATATTTAATAACATTTATTTAAGTATGTATATTTTACAAAAATGAAATGGAAAAACTAATCCATAATTGGACACGATTTACGAATTCGCCCTCTTAATCGGGAGCGAATTCTCTCACGATTTTTATCAACTTCGGTACTCACCTTTTTTTTTAAAGAACTAGGCTCACGTATATAGTATGTGTTCTAAAATTATATTGACATAAAAACTGGAAATAGAAGGCATTTAAACAAAAATTTCTAATTTGAAAAAGAAGTAAAACAGTAAACTGAGAAAAAACTGTGTATAGAAGAAAAAATGTAAATAGAAGAAAAATGGAAAAAAAAGAATTGTAGATAAAATTAGTTAAAATACTGTGCAAATGTAGCATACATATATATGTGAGTATATAATTTCTTATTTATTTTAATAGTTTACTTACACGAAATGGAAGTGGCCCGACACTTTCCACCTTTTTTATTCATTGAACTTATAATAAAAAATACCTTTTTGTACTAACTATCATACCAATGGAATCCTAATTTAAAAATTTACTTGTTTAATTTCTTTAATTTATTTTCTTTTAAACGTTCGACGTTGGCTTTGCTCTTGAGCCAACCACTTCGAGTTTTTAAAAGCAATAGTTGCTTTCGGTGATCCAAGCACTCATCAGATTCGGAAAACGATTCCGGGCACACTTCTTCTATTTTCCTGGTAATCGCGTACACAATTAATTTTTGAACTCCAAGTAAGTAAGCATGTGTTTGAAATAAGTACCTATACCAGGAAATCTGCATCCGGCATATTTCAAATACTCTGTCACTTGGATTTACTAGCCTCAAGTCGTTCTGAAATATTTGAAACTACATAAGTATGTACGTACATGCATACATGCATACATATCTACATATTTACATATGTACATACCTACAACAACAAAAAATTCATTCATAAACGCTCGCGTGTATTTCCGAAAACAAAAGATGTTCATTCATAAGCGCAAGCATTTCATCTCCCCGCGCATGCAAATGTTCCCCGCAACAATCCTTTTCACGACGAACACAAAAATTCTAAAATCTTCAATTTTACAAACCATTGACGGTCATTGAAAAGATTCAACATCGCAATATCAGACAATAATCTAATTTGCCAACGTAGTCTGACAAATTTCTCACATTCTAGATCATTCTAGAATATTCTAGAACATTCTAGAACTTTTGTCCAAATGCGCGCATCAACTCATTTGCGTACAAGTGCTGGCGCTGATGGCTATTGATACGAAAATTGCCGAAAACTCGAAGGAAATATTCTTTTGACGATTCCCCTATCCCTTTCAACCCTTCTCTTATCCTCAACTATTGCATAACTCATCTGCCGTTTCAAGTTGCGTTTCGCTATCCAGAAACTGGATTTTTTGTTTACTTATTTTTACTCTATGGTTTTTGTTTTGATTTATTACTTATCTTCTTCCTTTTGAACACATGCAGCCGCTCGCCTCCGCAATAGCCTCTCTGCTCTAAATATAGCAAAATATGGTGAAAATGGTTTTTATTGGTGTGGTAGAATTGTTGAATTCTCCCGACGGCACGTAGAAATTTTGTTGATGAAAAAGCTGTTTTAACATTTGCGCCTTCTCATTACTTACAAGTTCTCTGCTATTATCACATTCACACATTCGCTATTATATGTATGAGTGCAGGCTTTTAACGAACATTCATAATATGCAAACAAAATGTGTCGAGACGTACATGAATTAATGCTTATACACACGCATAAATATTTACACACATAATGCAACAGCACTCATTGTTCACAAAATGCATTGGACTACTTACCTATATGAAGGGTTGCAACTGCATTTGCTTTAAGGCGTTGGCCTCCAACCTCATTGGAAGTGCCTGGTACACACAAACGAATTTTTGGGCGGAAGGTAGTCATTGGGACCAATCCGTAGATTGTCCGTTCACTTTTTGGCGAGCTCTGCGTTCTGTGGCCAAAGGAACATTTTTTTGTCCTTATTAGTACACAATTTTTTTTATTTATTTAAACAAAATGATTTACAAATATTTCAATATTTCAGAAACTGTGACAATTTCACTTTCACTTTGCATACATTTTTTTTGGTATTCATCCATTTTTTCATTTTGGCGCAATTACACATGCCAAATGTAGTTAGACACATGCATGCATACATATTCAGATAACTTACCGTGGTCAATGCGAAAAAGATTGCGCGCATCAAGATCTGCTGATTTCTTATGAAAGAACACAAAAAGATTTAGCAGACAAAAAGAGCTGCCGCTCTGCCCCATAAACTTTTAGGAATACGTTGGTTGAAGTCATGTAAATTGGATTGAAATGACAATCAGATGCCTTAAATTTCTAAATTTTTTCTTCTTTTCTCATTTCAGATGTTTTAAATTATTAAAATATACATACATATGTATGTACAGAAAAATCATAAATGAATTTCGTTGAATCTGAGTTTTTCCCATGTTTGCGTAGTAGCAAAGAGGGTATATATTAGATATCCACAAGCATGATGTACATATGTTTCGCTGTGCACTTGCGCTGAAAAATTGTGTGCGCTTGTGTGAATGAATCTTTTCTTGATTCTATTTATAATAAACCATAATAGATTTGTCATTAAAATATATAATTTTGTCAGGTTTTTATTAACGTTATTTTTGACTTAGAAAATTAGTAAATAAATATTAGTAGATAGGTGCAAATATATATATATACATATGTAAATATAAAATATCTACATATGTAATATTATCGTAATATCCATCCACTCGCGCTGAAAAAGCTAGCAATTTGCGCTGATGGCGACCGCGACTGACACAAATATTGCCAAAAATTCAAAAGAATTTTTTTTTTCGATTCCCCCTTTCCCTTTCCATCCATTTGTTATTCGCACTTGTTGCATAACTCCTCTGCCGTCTCAAGTTGCCCCTCGCGATCCATAGGTTTTTTTCGTTTACTTATTTTTCTTCTGCCGTTTTTGTATTGATTTATTACTTAATCTTCTTCTTTTTGCACACGTCCGTCTCCGCAATGGCCCCTCTGCTCATAATATAACAAAATATGGTGAAAATGGTTTATATTGGTATGGTAGAATTAAATTCAGTGTGGTGGCCTATTTTTCGCTGGTGAATTTTATTGATCAAAAAGCTCTTTTAACGTTTGTGCCTTCTCATTTCTTATTAGTTCTCTGATACAGGGGTGCCAACTCCTCTGTACTGCGAATCCCGTGAAGTACGTGTAAAAAAGGGTCAGCGGTTATAGCTAGTATATCGCTTGAAATCCCTTGAAACTACGTCTGTTCAATTTAGCGCGTTATCAGCACCACATATAGAGGCCAAACTGGTGCTAATCGAGCGCTACTACAATTCGTTCCAGGAGCTACTGACCCAGCAGAATGAAGACCATCGCCTGGCCATGGACGAAAGCTATTGCTGGGTCAAGGCTCAGTACAGTGAAAGGCTTTCCTTTTTGTGCACAAACTCATCCGATGTGCAGCTTAGCAGTACCCAGATCTCACCACAATACACCCCATCTTCATCGTGGCAGAGAATAAATTTGCTGAAATTAAAATTATCGACATTTGATGGTTGCTATCGGGAGTGCCTGGATTTTTACATCTTTTTGGTTCTCGTCGACAAAAATCTATATCTCTTGGATATTGAAATTTTTTAATATCTGCGCTCAAGCCTGTCAGGGTGCGCAGCTCCCCTCATATTCACAACGCTATGCCAACCAAATCGTCACATCGGTCACCAGAAAAAACATTATCATAGCAACCGAAGTCTCAGTCTCGGCAGTCAGCACAACAATTGTCGTTCATCGCCCATCCACGCTATCAACCAAAATGCAATTTATGCAAAAGCGTTAGCACTCATATAGCCTTTAACTGTTCGGTATTCATGAACCTGATACCAGTCCAGCGGTATGAGGAAGTAAAGAAGAAGAATCTGTGCTTAAACTGTCTGGGCCCACATCACTTGTTGTAAGACTCTCCGTCCACGCATAGATGTCAAGTGTGTCGGGTCAGCCACCACACTCTCTTGTACCGTTCGCATCCAACCACAACAATCATCGCCTTCGCCATTGGCACCATCCACCTCCATTTTTGAGTTGTGACCTAATGCAAATAAATAATTTTACGAATAGTTTGCATCGAACATTAGATCTTATTTTTATAAATGATAATCTAAATTTTTCTTTATTGAAATGCCTAGACCCCCTATCCTCATCTGGCTTCTGATGAGTTCTTGTTTCAGACACTGTGACTCTCAAGTAATGAACGTTGAGGTCGAGTCTGTAGACTGGAATTCCTTATTCACTGGGGTTGAAGTTGCTAAATGTTTTGACATCTTTAAATGTAAGATTAGTGGAATATGAAATAAGAATATACCAATAAATAAAAAGCAATGTTATAAGATTCCTTGACACACCAAAGAACTGAAAAAACTGAAGAATTTGAGAAACAAGTTCTATAAAAGGTTTAAATTATCTAACTCTTTCATACATAGAAATAAATATATACAATACTCTACTCAGTTCAAATCTTTCGGTAAGTAAAAAATTAAAGCGTAATTATGTCCTAAATTTTGAATCTGATATAACATAAAATCGAATCCCAAAGCTTTCTGGAGGTATGTCAAATTGAAGAAATCATGTTCAAGTATTCCCTCAGTAGTATTTTTTAATGACATTAAAGCTCACACATCTTTTGAAGCTGAAAATCTGTTTGCAGATTTCTTTAAGTCCAATTTTGAATCTGATCTTGATTTAAATGGAAATAATGTTTCGGAAAATGCGTCTACAGTTAATTTTGGAACTGTTTCATTAACCATAGAAGACGTTGGAAGATGGCATCCGACAAATAAAATCGTCCACTCAAACGGATGTTGATGGTTTGTCCCCATACCTTCTGAAGAGCTGTAACGCTTTCGTTTATCCTCTTTTGTTAATTTTTAACAAATCTCTAGTGGCTGGAGAGTTCATAAATGCCTGGAAGGTTACTCATATAAATCCTGTATTTAAAAGTGGGAATAAGAGCAATATAGCTAACTACAGACCTATTGCCAAATTATCCACGGTATCTAAATTATTCGAATTCATAGTTAAACAAAAAGTTTACTTCTCAATTAATCGCTTAATCTCTCCAAACCAACATGGTTTCATGGCAGGTAGGTCTACTAATTCTAATTTGGCAATGTTTACGGAATACTGCATTTCGGCTTTTCACCAGCATGTACAAGTCGATTCTGTGTATAGATACAGATTTTTCGAAAGCGTTTGCCAAAGTGAATCACTCTATTTTAAAGCTACATTCAATCTTTTTGAAGTGGATAAAATCGTATCTCTTTCGCCGAAATTGTGTTGTTGTAATTGACGGAGTATCCTCCCACCCCTTTACTGCATCATCTGGTGTTCCACAAGGAAGTATTCTAGGCCCTCTTTTTTTTTTGTAATTTTCATAAATGACATATCCAGCTGTTTTAAGTTTTCCCAGTTTCTTTTGTATGCTGATGATCTGAAGATTTACTCTACCGTATCTTGTTTCTCAGACTCTCTTTACCTTCAAAGGGATCTCGATAATGTTTCCACTTGGTGTAACAAGAATAAGCTTAAATTAAACATCAGCAAGTGCCATCAGGTTACATTTTCAAAATCACGCTCTCCTATCGTAACACCCTACCATATTGGTGGTTCTCAGTTGGGTAAACCTACTGAAATTATGGATCTGGGTGTGGTATTTGACTATAGGTTTTCATTTCAAAGCCACCTAAATTGCACGACAGCTAAAGCATACTCTATGCTGGCTTTTATTAGGCGTTTCAGTTCAGATTTTTCTGATCCGTATACAATAAAGTTGCTCTACACCTCCCTGGTACGCTCTAAGTTGGACTATGCTGCTGTATTTTGGAGACCTTATTATGCCTGCCAAATCAATAGAGTTGAACGAATTCAAAAAAAATTTCTTAGTTATGCTCTCCGTTCTCTGCGTTTCGTCTACCCTATTCCATCCTATAGAAGTAGATGTCTACTTGTTAATCTAAGGTCGTTGGATTGTAGATTGACTTTTCTCTCTCTTACCTCTGTTTACAACTTAGTACTTGGTGTGATAGACTGTCCATATTTGCTAGGGCGCGTCGATTTCGCAGTGCCACAAAGATGCATAAGGAATCATGCCTTTTTCTCTATAGAGATGGTTAGAACTAATTACGCATCTAATGCTCCTACATACAGGTCTCTAAAGGAATTCAACGTATTCTCAAGTTCTTCCGCTCTAGACTTTTCGTATCCGGAATTCCGTTTTAAATCGTTACTCAATGAATTAATTACTTAGCTTGTGCTTTTTATTTATTTATGTTTCTTTTAAATCTTTACTAAATTTATAAATTACATAGTTTGTACTTTTTATATATAATATCTTTGTAATCTGTATGAAATGTAATTACTTTCTTGATTATTAATACTAAATAAATAAATAAATAAATAAATAAATAACAAATCTACTTCGACACCAAGAGTGTTTCAGGTTTGTGAAAATAATCAAGAAGTCTTACTTGCTACCGCCATAATCCAGCTTCGCAGTCAATCGAAGGCAACGATTTTTGCTCACACACTGCTTGATTTGGCATCGCAGCTGCATTTCATAACTGAAGGCTTGGCTTAGTTACTTCGCGTACTTCGAAAAGAGATTCCATTAGAAATCAGTGGCATAGGATTATGCGGAACAAGGTCGCAGTTCCTAAGCAAAGTGGAGATATGCTCTCAATGCACAGCATATTCGTCGACAATAGATGCAGTCATCATGAACGGGGTAACGACATGCCGCGCTCATCGCTGAACACCACAGCTGATGGTTGGACAAATCAAGTTGGGTGACAAACCGCCCGTCCTTCAAAAAAACACGGATGGCGTCATTGGTCGCATCATACACTACCTCGGTAGGCACTGACTGCATACTGTCCAACTCATGACTGTCACATATATCACATGATTCAACAGTTCAGGAAGTTTTGTCATTCCCGTTGGAGCCTTCACTTGATCATATTTTGGAAAAGCGAACTTAATCCCCATCAAACGCCATCCAATCTAACTGTTGCTGAAATCGAGCACGAACAATTCTTCGCTCGTTTGTCGTTTAAGGAATCACCACAGATTTTAGGCAGCTCTTCTAGTATAGCACTAAAACGATTAGCGTTCATCGAAAGCAAACTTCGTCACAACAAATTTTTCGAGCGAGAATATAATTCCTTCATGAAAGAATACTCAGATCTTCATCACATGATTCGCTTACTTCATCCTGGTAGCTTCGTAAACTGCATACCACACCATCCAGTAGTGAAGTTAGATAGCAGAACCACCAAACTTCGCGTCGTCCAACTGCAAGTCACTCAACGACACTCTTCGAGTTGGACCTATCATACAAGGTGACCTATTTTTGATTCTCATCAGATTCAGAATGCATGCATTTGTGCTGATGGCTGATGTTACAAAGATCTATCTACAAATCCTCGTAGACAAGATAGACGCACAATGGCAATGCATTTTGTGGTGCGATGAGATAACTGACCATATAATCACATATCAGTCACAAGCACTAGCTTACGATAGCGCATGCGCGCCTTACTTAGCAACGAAGTGTATGCAGCAACTCGTATCCAATAGGCGATCCAGCTAACCATAATGATATGTATGTAGATAATCTGATGGCGGGTGCCTCCACTATTGAAGAAGTCGTCGACATCAAGAAGCAGATCATCAATATAATGAGCAATTCGGGATTTCCATTGCGCAAGTTCGTATCTAACGATGAAGGCATCATCGCAGACGTACAAAAAGCAGATCGTGCAGACGTCATAGAGCTTGATGACATTGACTACATCAAGGCTCTCGGCCTGACGTGGTTCCCATCGCAAGATAGTTTTTTTTTACTACACACCTCCACTACCATCATCGAAATTGAGTAAGAGAACTATTCTTTCTCACACCGTTAGATTCCTCGACCCACTGGGATTTCTGAACCCACTCATTGTTACGTGCACGCCATGGGAGTCATTCCGCGCAGAACTGAACATATCGAAAATCTTCGAGTAACAAGGTTAGTAACTTCCGACTATGATTCTAATATCCATGCATTTGCAGAAGCCAGTACAAGGGCATATGGAACTCCAACCTATTTAGCAGCGAGATCTGGTTCGTCACTTTTGTGTGCGAAGTCTCGCGTCGCACCTGTGAAAGTCTGCCTGGATTCGCTAACATGCTTTAGTTCTGACCCTCGCCCAATCTCTTATGCTGCTGCTGCTCGTGTTAACAATTCTTCGTCAATAAAGAGTACTGTTTCACGCTCTTGTGGTGCTACTCTCAAAGTCCCGAATGGTCAGTGGTCTATTGTCAGCAACCAGAGGCCCAGAAAGCTAAAAGTGGCACAAGATGTTTTGCTTGGTCTAAGTAAAAGTACCGAACTTGATGTTGTTTCTTCAGATGATATCATTGAAGCGATTCTAAAGTTAAAACCCTCTACTCAAACATATGCTGGTGGACTCTCGGCTGTTTTTCTTACAATTGTCCAGCGATTGTTACTAAGTTCATGATTTGGTGATTTTATTTCATTGATGGCTGGAAGCTCACAGCAATTTCTCAACTTTTTAAAAGTGGTAAGAAAAATTATGTCCGCAATTATTTTTCGCGACTAAGAACATAATTTCACCTAACCAGCACGATTTTGATATTGGACGTTCTAATGTTTCCAATTTAGCAGTTACCAGCGAATACTGCATCGCATCATTATGGGCTGGTCGTCAAGTAGACTGTATTAACACAGATTTTTCGAAAGCGTTTGACATACAATTTTATTACACAAACTAGGACTTTTAGGATTTCAGTCTATTTTTCTTCAATGGATAAAATCCTACCTAAGCAATAGACAATGTATGGTAACAGCACATGGCGTTTCTTCTGATCCTTTCATCGCCACTTCGGGAGTTCCTCAAGGAAGAAATTTGGGTCCACTACTATTTACTTTTTTTTATTAATGATATTAACAGTTGTTTTTCTTTCGCCAACTTTTTACTGTTCATGGCCCATCTCACTGTGTAAATAAGTTTTTAGCTAGTTCCCAGTCAGATTGTGATGGTCTCATTCTCCCTATATAGGACTCAATTTCAAGTGCAAATGCATAAGAGAAGTGAATCGATAACACAGCTAGCGCTCTTTCCTCTTCACTAGCGGTATACATACGGTTTGGTAGCTTAATAGCTAGTCTAGTCTCTACCTTTTCTTTACCTAGTGCTCTTTGAAGCCCTGCCGCTGCCGGCATGGAAGTGATGTCTTCACATAAGCTTCTAAAACTGTCCCTTTTAGCTTTCCTGATTTCCTTACTGTATGCTGTTAGACTGGCTGCTTACTCTTCCCAGCATCCAGTGCCCTTGGCTCTGTTAAAAAGCCTACGCACGACCTTGCCTAGGGATGAGAGATGCAGAGACCACCATCGACTCTTGGACTTGTTTTTCGGTTTGGTTTCAGGCAGCTGCAGTAGAAGTCATCAATGACAACGTTATTGAATCTACTTCCCCTGTTTTCAAATTTTATACAGTCTGTCTTCCTTTGTATGTGCCCTATACTAGGCAGATTCAAGCTTAATGTCTTGCTGTGCTTCCCCCAGTTCGTTTTTCTGAGGATTCTATTTGGATTACTGTTACCTGTCTTAGCGCTCAGCTTAAACTGGATGTTTATGTGATCTAACAGAGAGGGTTCCGAAGAAATTTCCCACTGCGAGATCAAATCATCAGCCACTTTGTTGCTGGGTGTTATCTCACGTACTAGTAAAAGTATTCAATATTGTTAAGCGCTATACAATATCTAGGCCTCCCACATGAGAGATCCCATATTACCTTATTTATAGCTTCCTGTAGGCCCCTTACCTAGCTTTTGTAGACCCACGGCCCTTGCACCAGTACTATGGCCAGATCTTCCGAGGCTAACCTCCTCCCTATAACGGCCGAAGCCGCTATCGCGTGGTGGAGGATGTCCTGGGCTACTGTCATGGGCGGGGTCATTATTTCTGTGGCGCGTCTACCTAAGAGAGCTGTAACTCGCTCTCGCTCCTTCTGTCGACCTCAACTTTGTTCAAGTCGAGACCCTCGAGGGAACCTCCGTACCACCATGAAGAAACTTTCTGGGAAGAGGGATGTTAGATGTGGATGATGCAGAGGATTGAGGTTTTGAAATGCAGTCCTCCTCATCCTGCAGCTGTTCAGACTTTGCCTTGGATTCGCCGAGGTATGTATCCCCTCATTTTGGGCATTTAGCAGCCCGATCGCGTTCTCGATTCCCTTGTTCGCACTTCTCGGGAGGAACACCATCATAGTGTGCATTGGAGGTATCTCTTCTCCTCTCCTAATGTACAGCTTTGTGCCTTTAAAGGCTCGGCAAGCCATGTTGCGGTGTTCTCGTCTTTGCAGTCGACTAAAAGCAACCCTGGACGAAAGAAAATTTCATAAAAAGCTAGCGGGTGGGTCCATCCTTTGAAGACCACGTCCATTATCGCCTCCTGCAAATTGGTTTCGTCCTTTGAACTCAGCGCTATCGCCGGATAGTTCTCAGACAGTACCACCAGCCGAATACCTTTGAGGGCATCCGAGTTGCTGGTGGGCTGTCCAGACCCATCCGGCGGCAACACCGAATCCCGAGTTCCCTCACGACCTGCCGAGCTCTATTGTGTAGGAGGTGGGTGGGCCCGCTGCTGTTTGGAGTTAGGTGCTTGGTGTGCTTTTTGCCCGCTTCTCAGCTTAATAGCGGGTGCAAATTGTTCGTTTGTATTTAGGGTTTTCCTGCTTCTCCGCTCTACACCGGGCGCAGGTCTGTGGTGAGCCCGTTTTCCGCTACTCCACTCCTCTGCGGGTGCGGGTTCGGTTTCTAACCTCATCCTCAGTCCAGCCATCTTGCGTGCTCTTTCAGGAGGCTTTCCCTGCTACAAGTATCTCATATACCACTTGGCGACCGACCCGGTAAGCCCAGATCTCCTTCTCCTGGTTTTGCCGAAGACGACAGATGTAGTAGTTTGTCCCTTCAGAGCCTTCGCCTTCTAACCACCCTGAAAGGCTCGCTAGGGTTTGGACTGGGAGATCGGTGTCTCTTGGATGATGCTGGGGATGTGGAGCGCTTACTGGAGGCAGATGCCTCGCTTGTTGTGGTGACATGCGCACTGGGTACTTTCTCCTGGTGTCTCGCTACCTGCCCGCTAGTTAACTGACCGTCGCTATCGTCCCGAGCGTGCTCGGCGAAAAGGGCTGCTGTTTTTTGTTGCTTTATGTCCATATTGTTTGTGCGACCACTTTCTCACCGAAGCGATACTGACGGTCTAATCTTAAAAGTGTGGATCTCTAAAGGTCCGCCGCACCATCAACCCTTGTCGCGGTTATGCCACCGTTACTCCTTGATTCGGCCCAGTCCTCCTGGCTGCAAACCGTCCAATGGGCACGGTTCCGCTTAACACCCTGGATTAGGAGGTGGCAGTTCTTGGTCATCGTGCTCAAGCGGTATCTACTATCCAGTTGAGATATCACCCATTCGCTCGTGCCCCATCTCGATGGTAGAATCCGATTTGAGCTTCGATTAAGCTCCTGCACTACGCCAAGGTAACTGAGTCAGCAGGAGATAAACGACCGATGCTCTACGCACCATCAGCCGCATTATTCAAAATCACACATTTGTAGAAGAAATTACAAATTTACAGTCAAATCGTCCAGTTCCTAGCAAATCACTTTCGCACTTATCGCCGTTCTTGCACCAGAGAGTTACAAGAGTCGTAGGTCGTCTTAAAAACTCTTCGCTAATTTTTGGGGGAAAACATCTAGTTTCGCTGCCAAAATCTTCAAGCAAGTATTTCACAAGCGCATTATCTGCTACTGGTTCCCGTCAATTTTTACAGACACTTGATAGGCGACTTGCCAAGGGACATAGATGTGCCATTGCCTCCATTCGAGAAACCCGGCGTGGATATCCGCGACCCTCTAATCATCACCCAAAAACTCAGAGGTAGAGCTTCAATTGAAGTTTACATCGCTATTTTTATATGTTTCAGCACTAAAGCAGTCCACCTTGACCTGGTGCCGGACCTCACCGCAGACGCATTCATCGCCGCTCTAAACCGCTTTGTATCACGTCGGGGCAAATTTCGTGTCATATATTCTTCATCGGCGTAAATCGCGAGCTGCTTGGCATCTTGAAACTATCGAACAACATATATCTGCAGTGAAAGACGCATGCTACAAGGAAGGCATCGAAGGGAACTTCATACCACCGAGTTCGCCACAATTTGGCGGTCTATTGGAGAGCGCAGTCACCCAAGCGAAGCATTATCTTCGAAGCGCGATTGGCGCTTACATTCTCATCTTCGACAAGTTGCACACCATTTGTTGCCAGGCTGAGGCAATGATCAACAGCAGGCCCTTAATCCTATGCCCAGTTCACCAGATGATCTTTGCTCATTAACATCAGCACATTTTTTAACAGGTTGATCTCTCACATTTCTACCTGAGCCATCGCTGGAGTCTTTGAATACTGGGACACCGAAACGGTATCAGATGATGCAGTGGATTGAGCAACAATTATGGACTCGATGGATGGTAAGAGTCTTACTTTGTAGAGATAACAATCCACCATTGAAATGACCAATGGGGCGCATTGTACACCCTATTTTTATATACACTATAGAATTCACCGAGGGAAAGGTACGTGCCGTCATCATTAAAACTGCTGAAAGTACCCACCTACGAGCCATCACAAGGGTTGCAAAATTGGCAATAGAAAATCTTAAATAAAATACTGTGAGACATCACTTCCCAGATGGATGGATGTTGAGGCACAAGATCCCACTGCGAGTTAAATTATGGCAGTAGCCTACGCTGTCAGGACAGCGGCGGCGCCAATGGGGTAGTAGCGGCCGGTATTGTTTTGCATGGCACCGCTAATCGGGAGCATATGTAAGAGTGCGTGTATAAAACATGGATTTTCGGCACGACAAATATCACACTACCACTCACTATTGATGCAGCACAAAATACACACGTTTTCATACCAACATACAAATGTAGATGTGTGCATAATGCAATAACACCAGTTACATCCCGCCACCCAACACCCGCTATTTATCGTCAGCGTGAATGGTATATTAATTGCACATACAGTTCACTGTGAAGTTCACAAAATTCATTCACATTTCGTTGCTTCTTCGCTATTTCAACTATTTTCAACCTAGCATAATTACATACTTGCTGTAATAATAATTAAACAAGTGTTTTCTAAGTATATAGTACTAACGATTCGTTTAATTTCGCATGAAAGGGCTAAGGAAAAGGCCCCTGGCTCCAACACCGCCCTTTTTTCCAAATTTATGTATACCTACGGCCGCCGTAGCCGAGTGTGTAGCGTGTACGCGCTTCATTCGGTGGGTCCCAGGTTCGAATCCAGCTCGGGGTAAGTAACATCCAAAAATTATAGAAAAAGTTTTTTCTAATAGCGGTCGCCCCTCGGCAGGCAATTTCTGCCATGAAGAAAAAAAACAAAAAAAAACCCTTCTCACAAAAACATTCGCCGTTCGGATTCGGCGTAAAACTGTAGGTCCCTCAATTTGTGTTACAACATCAAGACGCACACCACAAATTGTAGGAGAAGTTCGGCCAAAATCGCTTAAACGGTTATAGCGCCAATTAATTAAGTAGTAAGTATATATGAGAATGAAATATATGGGATCAAAAATGCTGGGAATAGGCGTGGCATTGGCAAGCTTAGAGCAAAAAGGTATATCTCTAAAACTTATTTGTCAAATTCAACCAAATTTCGTACACACTTTGCATTTCTAGTAGAAAAGCACAGTTTCGAAAATTCTAGAAGTCAAACGAGAACTAACCCACCTCTCATATAACAGTAATTAACAAAAAATTAAAAAAATTAGATATTTAAGAATATAAGTGATCTTAAATACATGCATTAACTATACCAATTTATTTTGTTTTTATTGAAATAAAAAAAGTCATTTACTTTTTCAAAATAAAGATTATTACGTTCACTGGTTTTATTGCATACAAGAAGTATGGTTTATTCAAAATAAAACTTGCGCCCGGTATTTAAAGTTCGGTTGCACCCGAACTTAGACTTTTTCTTATTTGTTTATAGTTAAAAGAGAGCCTTTGTCAATTCTTCCTGAGTGCCTAGTGCCTTGAGAAAAAAAATAATAATTATATTTTTTTAACTTCCTCACTTCACTGCAAAAAATTCTCTGAATACTCAACAAAAAAAGATAACCCCAAATACTTGGTGGCAAGCGCCACAAACACCAACCGACCACTCAATAAATATTCATGTTTCGCAGTCCACAAAGCTTTCAAAAACATAAGTACAGAAATTGTAAATATTTCGGAATTGAGAGATGGTAACCTATTGCTGTTGGTAAAAAACAGTAATATTGCAAAAAAATTTATCTCCACTACAAACCTTGTCGGAGTCTGTAATGTAAAAATAGAACTACACAACAACCTTAACTGCACTAAAGGCACAATTTACGCGCCTTGCCTTAACGAAGTGGAGGAAACCGAAATAATTGAAAATCTAAGTGAACAGGGTGTTGTTTCTGTGTTCAAGTTCCCGAAATATGTTGACGGCAAGCCAACTCCTAGTGGTGTAGTCTTACTGACGTTTGATATGTACCATTTGCCAGAAAAAGTTGACATCTCTTGGTATACCACCAAAGTTAAGCCATACTACCCGAATCCCATGAGATGCAAGAATTGTCAAATTCTTGGCCATACAGCTAAAAGGTGTAACAAACTTCCAGTTTGCGACTCGTGTGCACTTCCTCCTCATTCACCCCAGCCTTGCACTCGATTGTGCTGTGTCAACTGCTCTGGTCCTCACCCCGCTTCAAACCGATCATGCCCTAAGTTTACGCAAATGAAAGAAGTTATTCAAATAAAAACAGACAAAAAATGTTCTTTGCGCGAAGCCATAAAGCTACATCAGACCCAAAATCCCCCTATTTTCAACTCCAACTCTCTCACTTTCGCTAATGTCGCAAAAGATCTCAACAACCAACAACAAAAAACCCCTCTCCAAACTCAAAACAAAATCCAAGCAAATCAAGCACCCAAAATCTCAAACATAAGTAACCAAACGACTCACACCATCAACCAAACCGGTTTCGACTACATTAATGAAAACAATTCCCAAAAACAATATTCTAATACTAGCATACAACAACACAATAACCACATCAGCACATCGCAAATAAACACAAGCACTGTTCAAACAAATTTTGCACACAGAAAAACTACAAACATAGAACCAAAAGAAAACATAGAATCCGATAACAATACAATGCCAATCATATCAGTCGATGACCCAACAACAAGCGTAATGATCTCATCATTGCTTTCTCACCTTACTTCCCCCCTTAATCCTATTCTACCATCCAACCCCTTGCCCCTGCAAGACGATATGACAGAGTAAATGTTTCGCATCCTTCAGTGGAATTTAAACGGTCTGTTCAACAACTATGCAGACCTTAATATTTTAATAAATGAACTAAACCCAGATTTCATCGCCTTACAGGAAACTCATCTTCCACATAACAATACAGCCCATCCGCCTAACAAGTACATTTCTTACTATCACAACCGCAGCCAAATCGTCACGCACAAGCAAGGTATCGCTGTCTTTATCAAAAAAAACAGTGAACCAAAAACAAATATCCATAGCCTCCAATATATCCTGCCTAGCGATCGAAGTGGATATCGGATACAAACTAACATTAATAAATTGTTATATTCCACCCCATCAAAATTATAAATTAAACACTTTCAATACGCCGGTTATCCTGCTTGGAGACTTTAACGCCTGGAGCCCACTATGGGGTTCTCCATCTTCAAACAGAAGAGGCCAGATTATAGAAGACTTAGTCCTTTCCCATAATCTAATAGTCCTTAACGACTGTTCACCTACCCACTTCTCAACCCACAAGACCTTCTCCCACCCCGACATCATCCTATCCTCCCCAACTATCGCCCCCAAACTTTCATCTCGCACACTAGACGACCTTCATAACAGCGACCATTTTCCACTCATCACCACCCTCTCCTGTCCTGGTTGGTCACAAGTCAAACGTAAATAAAAATTCCTCACTGATAAGGCTGATTGGCCCGAATTTTGATAAATCTCCACTTTTTTTTCAAGCAAAAAGCCTAGCTCAAAAAACATTAACGCTGAAGCCGCGGCTATAAAAACCATTATCCGATCAGCAGCTCACGTAGCTATTCCGCAAAACAGCAAGAAACAATTTCGATACAAATTGCCATACTGGTCCAACCTTCTAACTGTTCTTAGAAATAATAAAAAAATCTTGTGGAATAAATATAAAAAGAATAGGACTGACATAAACCTAATTAACTACAAAAAAGCCAACGCGGCATTCAGAAAAGAACTGAAGATTGCGAAATATAACTCACTGGAAAAGATCACCTCAAACATTAATCCCAAATCAAGTCCAAAACAGATATGGACGGAAATAAAAATCCTTACCGGTTCTTCCCCATCTTCCGTTATCCCTTTCATTCACTCCTCCCACGGTCCCATTTATCCTGCTAGTGATATAGCTGAGGAGTTCGCTTCCACCTGGTCTAAATACTCACACGCCTCGAATTTCCATAACAACTTCAACACTCTGAAAGACCAAATCGCCACAGAAATGTATGACAACCCTTCCCCCTCTCCCAGCGCCATAGCAATAGAGTCCCCCATCTCTCTAGACGAATTTGAATCCACAGTATTCAAAATGTCTGGAAAAACTCCTGGTGAAGACAAAATTTCCTACCCCATCCTCAAAAACCTTCCCAACTCCTTAAAAACACGACTCGTTAATCTATATAACGAAATTTTTAACAGCGGTATATACCCCCAGGATTGGAAAATCTCCTCTATCATCCCTATCCTAAAGCCCAACAAACCCACTTCCCTTATAACTAGCTACAGACCGATATCCCTTCTTCCCTGCATGTCCAAAATCTTGGAGAAAATAATTTCAACGCGCATTATGTGGTTCGCCAAAACAAATAATTTTTTATCTCCCCACCAATTTGGGTTTCAAAAAGGAATAGGCGTTATAGAACCTTTAATATACTTCGAACACGTTGCATCCACAACTTTGGCAACTAGAGATCATCTATCAGTATTGAGCTTGGATTTTGAGAAGGCTTTCGACAGAGTCGGCGAACACCTTGTTCTTAGAGAGCTAAAGCGTTGGAAAATCGGAAAAAAAATTTACAATTTTATTAAAGCTTTTCTAAAAAATCGTAAATTCGTCGCGAGAGTCAACCACCACAACTCTAGTATTCACATGCTCCATAACGGACTACCACAAGGATCTCCACTCTCTGTCGCTCTGTTCACAATTGCCTTTAATGAACTAAGCTCAATAATCGCCTCTTTTTCCTATGTGGAACATGTCATTTATGCTGACGATGTCCTTATTTTCTCCAAGGTCAAAGATTTGAAGCAAGTTGAACTAACCTTCATAAATGTACTTAAAAGCATTAACAACTGGTCCCAAATCTCAGGTGCCAACATTTCCCTTAATAAATGCTCATCGTTCCACATATGCCGGAAACATAACTGCTTCTTCCCACCGCTTTCCCTAAATAACGTTCCAATCCCCCATTCAGATACCCTAAAGATTTTAGGCCTAATTTTTGATAAGAGACTTAGCTTTAAACAACATTGTCAGTATATAAGAACTAGTATTTTTTCTAGGCTAAATATCATAAAATTTCTTTCCTCTAAACATTGTTTGACACACACTAATACCCTTATAAATATAACAAAATCACTAATACTCTCAAAAATTGATTTTGGACTTCCAATATACGGGAAATGTGCTAAAAAACATATAAAGCTCTTACATGCACCATACCACGCAGCCGCAAGAAGGAGTATACGCGCGTTCCCTACATCACCAATCAGAGCAATCCTCACTGAAGCCGGGCTACCTGACATCTCGAACAGGACTGAGCACAACACAATTATGCTAATAACAAAACTCCTTCATTGCCGGAATAAGCTTTTATTTACCCAATTTAACTCAGTTCTGCTCCCTGCGCGCGAAACTGAAAAAGGATCCACATTATCGCGATGCAAATCTTTAATGCAGGAAATGAACATAACTTCAACACCAATATTAATAAAAACTGCGTCCCATCCACCTTTCATGATACCAAAATCTTCAATTATCACCGCTGTTCAGAACCATCATAAAAACAAAACCAGCTCCAATGAATACCTACAAATATTTAATGAAACCTTGCAACCATATATCGAAGGCTGGGAAATTATTTACACTGATGGATCTAAATCGGATACCAGTACAACGTTTGCTGTGACAAACATACATGGTGCCACCATTGCCGTCGGTTCGCTGCCCACATACTGCTCAGCATTTACTGCAGAAGCAGTTGCTTTGCTTGAAGCAGTACTGTATGCCTCTCTTAAAAACAGCAAGCATATTATTTGTACAGACAGTAAGTCTTCAATAGATGCCATCCTTAATCCATCAAATGAATGCCACCTGGTTTACAAAATCCGCGAAACTCTTCTTAAGAATAGGTACATAAAAATAATGTGGATCCCTGGACACACAGGTATAAAAGGAAATGAGATTGCGGATAAAAGGGCGAAAGAAGCTGGCACCGAACCACTCCACCTATTCCACTACCCCACAAATGTAGATATCCGAAAAATGTGCAAAAAACACCTGCAAGAAAAGCGGCGAACGGAATGGAGTAACTACCAGCACTATTATAAAACCTGCAACTCCGAAGGGACAAGATCGACCTTTTCTGCAAACCTGCCAATAAAATACGTTAAAAATTTCATCAGACTCAGAATTGGGCATACGATAACTACACACTCACACCTGCTCAATGGACAAGCTGCACATCCATGCCCCTTTTGCGACGATTGCAACCTAACAGTGCCACACCTGCTTGATAATTGCTCTGGACTTCAACATGTAAGAGCAGCACTATTTCCTAACAGTAAACCTACTTTTTACCTTAAATCTAACAATGAAACTAACGTTAATATCATATCAAAATTTGTATCTCTATGTAAACTAGATATATAATTAAACATTACTGCTCTCTGCACCAATAATATACCTAAATATGTTAATTTTATCAAGCCGACGGCCCTGGCAGCCAGTGCTTTAAAAATCTTTTAAGTGTAGCAATTATTTATAATTGTTTCTCTTTATAATAATAATAATAATAAAAAAAAATTTTTTTAACTTCCTCACTTCACTGCAAAAAATTCTCTGAATACTCACCTTTAAAAATTCGTCTTTGAAAGCTTCGAAACTAGCGCTTCATGTCATGTATATATGCCAGATATTGGGTTTCCTTATTAGGAAAACAATTATCAAGATGGAGAAGCTATCGCCTGTTGCCAAGTAACGTAAAGTAACGAAATCGCCTCACGGAATCTTGCGCTTTGTTTTAAAATAAATGGAGTAAGGTGCTCCACAAGGAGATCAAAATCCTCCAAAGTCATTCTTAAACAATTCTTTAACCACTTTGGATCCTGGAAAACTAGCTCAGAACGCAGTATATCATAGAAGCCACAAGTAGCTCTATCCCTTAGACCTGACTTAATCCACCATTGTTTTTTCTTGCTCAATTGGTTCCTCTACTTTTTCCTGCCCTTAATGAGGTTGGTACACAAAGCGCTGCAGTAGCTATTGCAATTTGTTAATTTTTGCACATTGCTTATTTTTTGTAGTTCTTCCTTGTTCTTCTTATTTGATTTATTTCCGTCAACTGATCAGCCGTTTTTCACATTTGGCATCACTAATGAAAATGGAGTGTCAATAAACTGATACTATGTGTTCAATAGTGACAGAGAAAGGAGTATCGGCAAATTTTATATAATGGAAAATAGTCAAAAAAAACACCATCGAATAATTTAGATTTAGGATGGGGTCGTGTGTAGAAGTCCACGCAAGTGGGAATTGTCTCTGATCGCCATTCGCCTGGGAGTGGCCAGAATGATTCTTCTGCATACGGTTCAAGCAGCTTACAACTTCTGGGTGATTTTACCCAAGTGTCCTCTGGGTAGCTCCTGAACATCCGTTTGGGGATGTCCTGAAGTGAGAGGGCGAACCTGATGAGGCCACTCCGCCGTTTTCGATTTTGAGGCTCAGTAGGGGTTTCCAGCGTCTGTTCATCAGTAGGTGCGGCTGCTAGCGGGTGTCTAACTTGGAATTAAGAAATCCCGAGAATCTGGTTGTGCGCTGGGCTTGGTACTCTCCACGTAAAAACACCTTCCAATGAAAAAAAGCCTCGGATGAGACCCCCTTTTCTGATGACGACCAAACGTTTAAAGGACTGCAACTGGCAGGTGGATGTCCTCGTAAAAGCAGAGACTGGCATCGCCGTCATCCAAGAGATGCGATGGACGGGGCAAGGGATGAAGAAGATCGGACCTTGCGACACCTTCTACAGCTGCCAAGTACGTCTCGCCGCGATCCGCATCAAAGCGAGATTCTTCAGCATGTCGCTGATTTGTGCCCACGACCCAATAGAACGGAAGACCGACGGGATAAAGGATAATTTATTTCAGCGTCTTGAGCGCATGTACGATTTTAATGCCAAGGTGGGAAGGGAAAGAATTTTTGGTCCCACAGTCGGTAAATTCAGCTTACACGACGAAACATCCGCTAACGGGCTGAGGCTGATCGGCTTCGACTTCGAAGCATGGTAGTATGTAGTACTAGGTTCAAGCATAAAAAGATACATCATATACATACGGAAAAACCCGAAATCAAATTGATCATGTTGTAGTAGACGGATTGCATGCTTCCAGTGTCTTAGATGCGCGCACTATTCGAGGGGCTAACATCGTTTCGAATTATCATCCTGTCGCAGCCAAGATTCGCACGCGTCTCTGAACAGCTAAAAGCGCGCTCAGTGACGCAAGGAAGATCGACGCCCAAAAGCTGCACTCACAACAGATAGCTCACCACTTTGCCACTCGCCTTCCACTCCAGTTCTCTGAGAGCGGTGCACAACAAATAGATATCTGCGTGCAATGAGACCACATTTCTCGCTCAATACGTACCGCCCCTGAAGGTCATTCGTTTCCAGCGAGCCCGAAAAAATGACTGGTACGATGAGGAAAGAAAGATGCTATCTTTAGGGCCCGCTGTAATCGGCTATGTGGGAGATATATCGGAGTGTTATCAATGAAGACGGAGACGAAGTGCAGTTACACGACCTGGACGAAACCTGAACGGCAATAGCGCGTCTAAAAAACATTAAGCCGCTCGTTCTGACGGACTGCCAGCAGAGCTAAAAGTGCGGCGATGAGGAGATAGTAAAGTCCATGCACAAGCTCATTTGCAAAATATGGTCAGACGAATGCTGATTGGAATTTCATCCACACACAGGGTAATACACGCCAACTACAGTGGGATCAATCTCCATAGAATAGCATAGATCCTGTCGAGCGTATTTTGTGATCGACTGAAGCCCACCATGAACGAACTGATTGCGACATTTCAGTGTGGCTTTATACCTGCCAAAGCTACCATCGACCCAATATTCACCATCTTCGCTGCCAATTTGCCGCATTGTCTGAATTTGGTATCCCAAAAAAACTAATACGGCTATGTAAAACGACGTTGAGCAACACCACCAGCTCCATCAGAATCCGGAAGGACCTCTCCGAGCTGTTTAATACCACACGAGGTTTCAGAGAGGGTGACTCTCGTTCGTACGACCTAATGTTAAAAAGATAAATCGAGCTGCAGAACTGAACCGCTCAGGTACCATATTTTATAAGAGTGTGCAACTTCTGGAATATGCTGATGACATCGATATCACCGGTCTCAACAACCGTGCCGTTACTTCTGCTTTTTCCAAACATATTAGAGAGCAAAACGTATGGGTATGGAAGTCAACGAGGGTAAAACTAACTACCTTCTGTCATCAAATAAGTAGTCAGAGCACTTGCGTCACTGTTGACAATTACAATTTCGAAAAAGTGGAGGACTTTGTTTATCTTTGGGAACCAGCACTAACACCTACAATAATATAAACTTCGGAATCCAACATAGAATCTCTTTTGCCAACAAGTGCTACTTTGGGTTGAGTAGGCAACTGCGCCGTAAAACCCTCTCTCGACGAACCAAAAGCACACTCTATAAGTATCTCATCATGCCCGTGCTATTGTATGGCGCTGAAACATGGGCACTGTTAGCATCGAAAGATTTATGGACTTCCGCGTATTTACGATATCGAATATCGCAGACGATAGAAAGATGAGCTGTATGAGCTTTACCGAGACATAGATATAGTCCGGCGAATTGAAATACAGTGGCTAAGTTGGCTGGTAATGAACGAAAATGCTCCCGCCCTGAAAGTATTTAGCGCGGTAGAAGCTGGGACATGGTGGTGGTAGAGGAAGAAAACGGCCTTCTCTGCGTTGGAATGACCAAGTGGAAAGGGGCTTGACGTCACTTCGTATTTCCAATTGGCGCCAGTTAGTAGGAAGTGACTAGCGCAATTTGTTAAACTCGGCCAAAATCTCTTAAGAGATTATAGCGCCACTTAAATTAGTAAGTAAGTCCAAACGATCCGATAAGCATATATAAATACGGTAACGTTCGGTATAAACTGAGCTGCTAATCTAAGGGCACTTCTACAACTAGCTCATTATACTGAAATCTCTTTCCCACTAGCATCAAACATTTTACGAAAATATATGTATGTGGACAATGCATCGACTCGGCGGTAAAAGCTAAAGATGAGATAACTAAAGTGTTACGATCCGCAGGGTTTGCAAAACGTAAGTGGACAGCCAGTTGCGACAGAATACTCAAAGATATTCCTAAAAATCATTTGCTGAGTGAAAACTTCCTAGAATTTGAGGATACTAGCACCATAAAGGCTCTCGGTATAAGATCAAATTCTCATCACTTCTTTTTGGTATCAAAGCCATGGGAAACCTGCGATATTGTTACGAAAAAAGCTTTACCATCAGCTACCGCCAAATTCTTTGACCCACTTTGCAGGATCATCATAGTCGCAAAAATACGTATGCACATCATTTGGTAGGAAGGAACGGATTGGGACGAGAAGGTGTTGTCAAATATACTGGAAAGGTGATAGAATTTTATGCAGAGCTACCTTGAAATCGACAATATACGAATACCGCGCTGTGTTTATTTTTCCCCAGCCCATGCCGTCGAAGTACATGCCTTCTGCGAAGCTTCGGAAAAAGCGTATGCGGCTGGGTATACTTACGCGTTAAAGGTAGTGAGGTTTTAGTGAATCTGCTTTTGGCAAAAACCAAAGTAGCTCCGGTTAAAGCCATCCCCCCAAGAACTCTGCGGCGCTGTATTGCTCACCAAAATTACTGAGTCAGTACTTGGTAACCTACCTCTAGAACACGTAAAAGTACACATGTGGACAGATTAAATAATTGTGCTTGCACGGATAAGCAAACCTCCATCTTCGTGGTCAACATTCGTTTCACATCGGATAACGAAAATTGTCGACAAGGTCGGGAATACAGACTGGCTTCATGTGGATTCGGCATCAAATCCAGCAGATATGGCAAGCAGAGGAATACTCGCTTTCGAATTAGTGCGCGATTTTTTGTGATGTCATGGCCCTTCTTGGCTGCAAGAAGACAAGTCAAATTGGTCGAGACAAGAGACAAACTACAACACCATCATAGAGGAAAAGAGAGTGCGTTTATGTACATCAAACAAGATACAAAATTATTGATGAAGTTTTCATATTTACCGAAAGTTTTGAGAGTCTTATCATATATTATGAGATTCTATCAAAAAATTCATTCCGGCAAAAAAGCTTCATTTCAAGCAGTCTTGTTTAATTTCATCCGATAAACGATGAAAGGCTACGACACAACGCTTAATAATCATTTACCAGAATTTACCAGCAATACTGTAGTGATGCATATTCTAAACTGAAGTCAAAAAAACCTCTCGATTTTGTTTTTTTTTCAGATAAAAAAAGATTGTCCCGCCTTAATGTACAGTTTATCCATGAAGTTTCCTTGAATGGCGACAATCAACTAATGCTACGTCTACTTCTAGTGCAATATTGGATAACCCGAGTCAAAAATATGGTAAAGTCTATCATCCATAATTGTAAGGTCTGGACAATATACAAAAAACGAACTCAAACGCAACTTATGGGAGTGCTTTCTCAGGAACGCTTCACATTTTCGTGTGCGTTCGCAAACACAAGTGTAGATTCTGCAGAACCTTTCGATATTAAAAATTTCCGACAATGGAGTTTCCCGATCTCTACGATCTGAATTAAAAACCTTCAGATTGAGGCGCGAGGTACATTGAATAAATATAGCCAGAAGCATTTCCTACCCACTGCAGCGACGGATTGGGAGAAGCAAGGTTAAAATTTTAAAACTCATTTCAAGAAAATTGCTTCAGATTTTAAATTTACATTCGAAGAGTTCACAACTCTTCTGTGCCGAATCGAGTTTTGCCTCAACTCGCGGCCGTTAAGCTCCTCTTATAAGGAACCCTCCGACTTAGAGCCACTTCTTAGTAGGTGGACACTTATTAGCTCAACCAGAAATAGAAGTTAACGAAAACTCTGCCTCCGTCGTAAATCGATGGCAAAAACTGAAGGCTCTGCATCAAACATTTTGCTGAAGATGGAAATTTGAGTATCTTTCCGAAATGCAGAAACGCAGTAAGTGGAAACATCCTCAAGTAAATTTGAAACATTGAGACCTCGTGGTTATCGAGGAGGATAACCTTCTCCCAACGAATGGAGACTCGGCAGGATAGTCAAACTACATCCCGACAACCAGGTACGTGTAGTCTACATCGATACCGCAAGAAGACCGTGAGATTACTGAGAATTTGTTAATAAAAAAACATCTGGAATAATAATTTCCCCCCATAAATTTAATGGTTGTATTTCCCGATAAAACTATGCATTTTGGTGCTATTTGATATAGAATTTTTATCAATTATCAAAAAGCGCGACACGAATACGCCAATGATATTTGGGTCATTCATAAACTGTACAATACGCAGATCAGCTTCCTTTATTTAGTCAATGTCACCTGAAATATCGGCAACAAAATTAAACTGATAACATTTCTGATCTAATGGGGTTTGGGATTCAACACGCTTTTTAGCCTCTTCCACTGAACGTTGCATAAGCCCATTGAATTGTGTCTCAGAACCACAAGGCACAGTAATGGTATTATAAATAAATTCCACAAGAATGCCGGTTTCGAAGGTCAATGTGTAATTTGACTTAATTTGCCGGGTAACTGTTTGTCGCTAAAAACTGCTTTCCAAAGCCTGTATCTTATGCAAACATGTTGTTCCGGGATGAACAATTTTTCGAGCAATTTTATCGGCGTCAACAACTGGTATACCATAGTAATGGAACAGCTGACTTACAGTGCTCTTACCCGTACCTATTGCACCAGTTATGGCCACAATAAACATTTTGCGTTAATCTTAAATTTATTTCCTAAAAATATAAGTATATTCTCTAGGAAAATTAATAAGATTAACACCCCTATGCTAGAATCCGTCGTATGTTCGATTGTGCTACGATTCGTAGCATGGGTATGCTCAAATACGCGTTGCCATATTACAATTTTGAAATAAGCGATTTTCGTCAATGAGCCTTTATTAGAAGCAGTGATAGACGTTTCCATGCAATCTGTTCCAGAAAACTTAAATGTGCAGAGACGTTCGAACACACCAAAGAAACCCGGCTTTAATAGAAGAGCACTTAAATATGTGAAAAGAGTATTTTTTTAGAAGTGTAGCAATTTCGGAAAGAGAGAGAAACTGGGCAAAGTGCACCTTGAAATAGAGGCCCTTAAAAAGAAAGAGTTTGATTTGCAGGAAAGTTTATTGATAATTCAAAAAAAACCTTTAAAAAGTGATATATATATATATATATATTAGACGTAATCTTAAAATTCAAAATGTGTTTTAAGTTTACAGAATAGGCTTATTTTTTCCTTTCCTCTCAAAAATAAATAAAAACCAAGTTTTTTTGAAATCGGTTAACGAAAGGTCGGCGCGGAAACGTTTTGAAAATAAAAATCGCTTTCCAATAGAAAAAAATCAACTTTCATCTATTCAAAAGCAATGCTTTCGTTCAACCTATAATACTACTCTATAACATACATTAACCTGCTTCTTAAAAGTAATTTTTATAACAATACGCTTTATACATTTAGGAACATTTGTTTTAAATTAATTCAGATTTTTTGTAGGATGTATATTTTTTTTGTATTCTTCAACAACTTGAAGCAGAAACTGTTTCTCTTCTTCTTTATTTGTAAGAATAGTGTTGAACTCTTTTATGAACTTTATAAACCTTTCTGCTGTATCATTAGTTACTAGTAATTTGCGTAATGTTGTACGACCATTTTGAAATTGCTCGTTTGTTTCCCAATATTCAGGATCCAACTTCAAAAACTCGATTGACAACTTATGCTTATTAAATACTGCAAAAGTGTTTTTAGAAACAAATCCACTTAAATCAGAATTTAACAACGCACTTAAATTTTTTATTTTGCGATGATCTTGTAACTTAACATTTGGCTCTTCGGATTTTAGATTTTTTACCATTTTTTTCTTTACCTCTACAGACACATTGAAATCAAAAAAAAAAAAACATTGCGAAATTTTTCTCCGACAAATACCACATGTGTTGTTGCATTTTTCTGATTAACTCAGAAGAAATATTCGCACTGACACTGTCATAATTAATACATTCCTGTACAAAATTTAAATTCTGTAGAGGAGAGGTAGTTGCATTAGAGCATTTGAACCAAGCTTTTATATATAGGCGCACTAAGAAAACGCAGATTTGCTCAAGTGAAATTGTTCACGAAATACAAATATTTTTAAGGAATATATTCCCTTCGACATCCAGCGTGCATGACTTGTAACGCCAGGTGTTTTAAATTGACCATCATTGTCACCAAGGAATGTAAGCACTAGTCGCACAAATTCTTCGTAGTCCGCACGAATAAAAGTTTTTTGTAATTGCGAGCGACAAAATAGTTTGATGTCATTGCAGATATCGTCGCTTATTTCGGATTTTATACCCTCATCCTCGAGCCCACTTTTAAATGACGAAGTGTAAATATTTGGCCAGGCTTTGGCAAATCTTTCAAAAATTGATACTTCTGGTGCCTGCGTCACTTTGAAATGTAAATCAAATACACTACGCAAGTATATTTCAAGAATGTGGTGACGGCATGGTAATACTAACAAATTTCTTCCTAGCATGCGTTGTAAGTGGGCGCATGCTCCATTCATTGGCCCAGTATTAGTGGACGTGGTGTCAAAAGACATTCCTTCTACTCGGTCTAAAATATTCCATTTGCTCAGTGTGTCAAAGACTGCTGTAGCTATATTTTCTCCAGTGGCAGATAAAAGTTTAGGAGCGCCAAGAAATTTTGAGTCGCCATTGTAGCTAACGAGGACTGCAATTCTCTCAAACTTTATTTTTCCAATAAGATCTGGCAATACTATCCCATCCCAGTGCACTACCATTACTTGTATTTCACTTAGCTAGAATAAAATATAATAAATAGTTATATATAACATAGTATGTATATTTTTCGTGATTTTTTATTAAAATATAAACTGGCTTGAATCTTCCGTGTTTCGTTTCGTCGATGCTCTACTCGCAGCCGATGGAGAGTAGAACGATTGATTACCAATTCGGAGGTGCAATGGCTCAATGCTTCTGCAGTCGCCATGAGAATGTCCATCGCCTTTCCATCGGTTACTTTGGCGCTATCAAGTGCTGAAAGCAATCGCGGTGTTACAAAATGTTTTGTCCTCTTTTAGCACAAGTTGAAGTATTTTTCATTTCATTATAATTTATATAGGTTGCTTCTTCTTTTGACCCCCTGTCACCATTTCATTTTCCATTCCAAAATTATCTATGAATTCGGCTACACAATAACATTTTAAGTTTCACGTAACAACAATAATTAAAATTGATTTGGTATTGATATACTTACGATTCACGTCCGACACTTGATCATGTTTTCTTTTCCGTGATTGCTCTTTCTCAATTCGTTGAACTGCTCTGCTTTGTCGTTGATATAAAACCATGTTAACACCGGCCATACAACCAGGGCGCCCTTTTTGCCTTTTTAGAATCAGAAATTTCTTATCTTCGCTTATTCGAATGGTTTGTAAGGCATTTCTATGAGCAATGTCAAACAAATTGTCCAACTCTTCAGAAAAATCTTCTACATCTTTTTTCTGAGAGTCAGACCTCTTACTGGGTACCGTTTTTTGAATTTTCTGCCATAGTTTGTGAAGAGATTCTAACTTATCAACACACCTAGCTACATCTTTTGTCGGAATTTTAGCTTATTGCCAAAATATTATAACAGCATTTATTGTTAATTTTGCACTTTCTCTTAATTGCCGATGCACAAATCTAATATTATAAAAGAGTAATTACAGTATTTGTCTGTTCGACGGTAGTTTTGCACCAGTTATTTGATGCGAAATTCTGCCAATTAAATCAATATTAACAACTTCTTTAGATCGTTGGCGTGTTTGTCGTTGCGAAGATAATAGTAATTCACTCATTTTTTAATATAAAATTAACACAATATCACACAATTATAACACGCGTCTGATCACAATCGACAAACAAACACAAGTGACAATTATTGAAAGAAAAACACAGTATAAAGTGTATAGCCCTGTTTCGATTCTTAAAAATGCCTTTACGCAATGCCGCCAGCATTTGCAATTTGCCGTTTTTTCCAATATTGCTCGTTCATATGAGGAAATATACCTGTTTAAGTGACTTACGCATCAACAACAAACACAGAGGCTTGCCCATTTCGTTCACCACTTAAACTGCCATGCAATTCTCATGTGGTTAGTGGACAAGTGAATATAAGGAAAATGTTTAAGTTTGAGTTCCTTTTGCTACTTGTTTAATAAAAGAATTCGAAATGCATAATTAGGATACATAAAAACTGGTATTTTACCATACAAAAACATGCGAAATTTTCAAGTCGTTTCCGCGCCAACTCTTCGTTAACCGATTTCAATAAAACTTGGTTTTTATTTATTTTTGAGAGGAAAGGAAAAAAATAAGCCCATTCTGTAAACTTAGAACACTATTTCAAAAATATCCATACAACGAAGAATATCTCTAATATATATACATATATCTATATATACATATTTACATATGCATGAATATCAAGATATATGTGAAGGGCGGGGTTAAATAGGGTCCAGAATTCCTCTTGAATTCTGGAAACGGGGATCTTAAAATGGGGTCCGATCCTTTAAGACTAATAATTACCTGATCTTTTTCAATTCCACTGTGTGCACACACACAGAAAAAAAATTATAGAAATTCTGTTCAGTGTTTAAAAGCGGCGTTTATTTTCTGTAAAGAAACCTAGAAATTTGCATACGCAAGAGAAAAAGTGTCACTCACCTCAGTTGTCGCTGTGATGAAAGTAAGCAAAGTAAGAGTGTTTTACTGGTTGCCGGTCGCTTTTATAGCACCACTATCTGGCAACGGGTTCAGCTAACAGGACTCGTGCAAAAGCAATCCAAGTAACGAGCCCTGTCAGCGAGTAGCGTACAGCGACATCTCATTGTGACAGTTTTCTATTGTGAATGATGGGAGACCTTAACAAGCCGCCCGCCTTGCAGTATCACTGCAATATTACATACTTCATTTTTTTAATTCATTTTTGTTTTTATTAATAGAAATTTCAAATTTCATTTTGAACAAAATACTTAAAACTAATGCCGCGTTCTGGGTTCCCCTGCTTCAAATTTAGTACGCGGTTTCACAGGAGATAACCCACCCAAATATCGTATTTTGAGCGGCTGGTCTAGTGCGGGTTGCGGGCATCAGTCCAGGTCGTATTATGGCCCCATATACTTCTGCTCCTAGGATCAACGATTCCGTACTTGAGCGGTAAAATGTGGGGTCTGCCAATCGCAGATTGTCGAACTCATTTGCCACGCGAGCATCGATGGTACGTTCTGGGGCGTTCCGCATTAGGCTGGCTAGCACCGTCGCTCTAGCTTCCAGCCTTTCGCGCCAGCCTTTTAGTGTAAGGGAGCACTTCTCTCCACTTCGTGAAATGGCGTGTAGTCAACGAGCGAGGGCTCTCGATATGGTCGTGGTGCTCTGACCCGGATCAAGTATAGCGCGTACCGTGTGTATCTTTCCGCCGGTCATCGCCTTCACTAATATAGTTAGAGTAAGGACAGATTGCCCCAGATCTCTTCGGCCAGGTTCCTTGATTAGCTCTCGGGCGTCTCTTACTCGCCTGCGGTGGTTACGGACATCGGATTGGCGGGAGTTCGATCTTCTGCTCTCTGGGCGTGGTGGGGGGCGCTGGATTGCTGACCGGATACTCGGCAGAGGAGGTCTGAATACCCGAGGCTCAGTTGATGCATGCGCGTCTTCACCGCCTGCTGGATGTCATCGTCGCTTGCATCGATTTCAAGCACTTCTTCGTTCGGTACAGTTGCTGATTTCGCTAGTTGGTCGTGCAACGAGTCTTTCCGACACGTCTTCCCCGCTTCTGGGAGTTTCCCACAGGTGGAAGAGGCTGTGGTGTCGTCCCTGACATTGGTCGCAGTTGCGTCACTCGGGCCACTCGGATCATTTTCGGATATTTTCTGAAAATAGAGAAATCGGTAATTTGGTTTGACTAGAGGTAATAGTACTAGTTTCACGATTGGGCGTGTAATAACGTCTCTTGTCGTACGTATGTGTACGACCCGTACGCGGCTATCTTTTCCTGAAAAAACCTTAACAACTCTGCCAAGCCGCCACTCGTTCGGGGGTAAATTATCCTCTTTGATAACCATGAAATCATCATGGATTGCTTTTATCTTTTGCCACCGGTTTATGATCGTCATCGGGTTTCCTCTAATCTCAGGTTCCGCAATCGTGAGTAGCGGACTGCCGATCAAAAAATGTCCTGGCGTGAGGGGTTCTGTTGACTCGGGACTTTCCGAAAGTGGACTAATAGGTCGCGAATTCAGACAAGCTTTTATCTTGGTCAGCAGCGTCGAGAGCTCCTCCATCGTGAATCGCATAGTGTTGGCTACCTTACGGAAGTGGGTTTTGAAGCTCTTTACACCTGCTTTCCAAAGCCCTCCTATGTGGGGAGCTC
The DNA here is from genome assembly GCA_951828415.1 of Anomoia purmunda. NCBI lineage: Eukaryota > Metazoa > Arthropoda > Insecta > Diptera > Tephritidae > Anomoia > Anomoia purmunda. The sequence continues at coordinate 85,021,403 of OX639993.1, read as the reverse complement.
CCGGAGTAATGAAGTGCCAGGTTATTTCTTGATGTGCATATGATAGTGTGGTTAGACGCGAGGCTTCGGCGAGAAAGTTTCGGAAATCTTGCCTTAATGATTTGTTGGCTCGTACAAAGTTCGTCCCATTGTCAAAGTACATGCTACGGGGACAGCCTCGTCTTGCTACAAAACGGGAAAATGCCGCCAGAAACGAGGAAGTCGATAAGTCGCTGGTTGCCTCCAAATGTATTGCTTTCGTAGCAAAACAAATAAAAACGCAGACATAACACTTTGTTATTAGACACGCCCTGCCGGTGAAATTCTTTACCTCGAACGGACCAGTAAACTCTACGCCTGTATTGGTGAAGGATGGAGATAAGTCCGATCGTTCAGGGGGCAATGATGCCATCAGTTGCTCTCGTGTCCTTTTTCTATGAATGAGACAAACTTTACAATATGAGTCATGTTTTTTATCAAATTTTTCATTCGTACGATCCAATATTCGGATCTCAAGAGTCACAACATGAGTTGGTTTCCCCCATGTAGAGAAATCAGATGTGAGAATCTGACGAGAAGTCGGGAAAATTGGCAATCGTACGGTAAAATTACAGGATATCGTTCGTTGTAGGGTAGCCCAGCTAACGCAATCCTCCCTTCAACTCTCATGATTCCGTTCCCATCGCTCACTGGCTTTGACGTCACAAGCATTTGATGATCATTGGAGAAGCAATGTTTTTGAGTTAACATAATAAGACACATTTTTGCCTTTCGAATTTCTACCGCTGTTATTTCTGACATTTCCTGTCGTAGGGTTGGTTTATGTACCGGATGTCTCTTGTAGTAAAATTGAAAAATCCGTGCAATTACTCTTAGAGTTCGAGAGAAGTCGGAGAATCGTTCTAAAATGTCCGTCCCTTGCAAAATACGACCTGTATGGACTCGAACCTTCTGCTCCAGCCCTGTCTCCACCGCCACCTCATCAGTTTTTTGGGGCCACCCTGACGGTTTCTACCTTAACCAACTGCCACCAGAGAGTGCTCGTAAGCCACGGCTACCTAATCTGCCGGGTTATCGCTTGAACACACATGATTCCATCCTTTAACTCCGACGAGCACCTCCATTTTGGCAACTCGATTCGCCACGAACATGGTTCAGTAACAGGGGGGCTTCCTTAGCCAAGAGAGTACAATGGTGGAGTCAGTCTATTTGTAGATCACTGGCTGACCAACCTCGAACTGTCGAAGTAAAGCATTAATTAATTCTGCTAATAGGAGCGCTCCGCACAATTCTAATCGAGGTAGAGAGACTGTTTTCACTGGTGTTACTTTCATTTTGCCTACAAGTAAATGTATGTATGAAGCCCTGTCTGAGTTTCGATCGCGAACTCTCACATACAGTACAACTGCATATGCCTTCTCGGAGGCATCACAAAATCCATGAAATTCAATTTCATTCCAAAGGGTGAAATGGATCCACCTTGGGATCTTGATGTTCGAAATATACGTTTAATCTTTAAGAAAATTTTCACATTGCAAATACAAATTTCGAGGTAGAGTGTCATCTCAATCTATCTTGGCTAACCAGATGTCCTGCATTTAAATTTTTGACTCCACGACTATGGGGCCCAACCACCCGGCTGGGTCGAGCAACTTGGCAACACACGATAAAGGGGGTATCCTGGTGTGATGCTCAAAAAAAGGTGATATTGCAAGATTTTTTTTTTGTGACAAGGGTATTACATAGATTGTTTATTCAAAAGGTATGTTTGAGGCAACTGTAAAACAATATTTCCAAAAAAGAAAAACACGAAAAAGTTAGAAAATAGCGGAGTAATGTGCAGTGCAGCGTGTCGCTATGAATTGGTCCCATTGTGTACACGATAGCGTTCGTAATTCTCAACTGAAACAGAAATAATTAATATGTCGTTAATTTTAATACTTTTTTACTCTATATGAAGCCCAATAAACCGGTAAACCCCCCAATTTTCTCGTTTTGAATCTAAAAATTTAATTTTTACTCAACATTTTTGAATTTCTTTTTTTGTTTACATTATGAAAAATAATTAAACTTGCACGAAACTGTGGTTCATATAGAACAGTTTTAAATGCTCTACAAAATGCAAGTTGAATCAGGTCGCTAAGTCAAATAGTTTTCCCGTAATCGTGTACACAAATTGCAAAAATGTGATTTCGAGAAAAAACGTTTTAAAGTTTTGCAACATTGATAATTTTGAAATATGTGACTTACAGCAATACAATTCTAATCCGCTACTCCAGCTTCATAAAGCAACCCCCCAGCTTCCTCAAAGAACTCGTCCTTTTGTATTCTCTCAGCTCTACGAGCGGTGCGGGCCTCTTTCGTGCTGCTACTAGCTCGTACTTCTGCGCGTGCGATCCGCGTCTCGTCAGCGTTCTCAGCAAAAATCTTGCATTGCTGGCCGACGGTCAAATTGAGCAAATCCATCATCATTATAATTGCGGAATAGCCTTCGTTGAACATGCCTGCTGCTAAATACGCAGCAATTTGAACAATTTTTTTACCAGAATTCAAATGTTTTGGGGTGATTTTCCAAATTGTAGGGTTGAAGGACTCGTTAGCATTCTGTGTGTGCCCGCCTAGGCACCTGAGTAGTAGATCGTAATTTGATATTTGTATATTGCACGAATATGCGCTTCCACATCGGGTTGTCCCAAGAGGCTTTTTCATCGCTGAAAGAATGCGAGACTTGTGACCCCACCCCCAAGCGAGCGCGGTCGATGTCACCAAAGTTCGACACGTGCACACATTACTGGCAATATCTCAAAAAAATACGTGGACTTCAGGGCTGTAATTTTAAGGGGATGTTAAAAGATAGTTATAGAACAGATTAAGTTAAAGGAAAAAAATCGATTTTTTTTCGAATCACACCAGGAGACCCCTAAAACCTCTCGTTTGGTATAGCTTGGTCCAATGGGGATTTCTTGGACGCTAAAATGGAACATATCGCGCGCGGTATTTCACCGAATGCCCAACATTCTATCTATCTCCAAACAATCTTCCTGTAACAAATGAGCTTTTGGCAAGGCTACGAGGGTGTCCTTGCCGTTCGACGTCTATTTTCGGAGGGGGAACCCGGCTTCCTTTAGCACTTCGATGAGTTCGTCCGGCGGTCTCACAATATGAGCTCAATTGCAGAAGAGTTCTTATTGCTAAATAAGGGGTGCAATTCAACCCAAACATCACAGTTTGAAGTTCGTAGTCTACAAGCTCTTCTGCTTGTGATTCTCGATTGAGAATTTTATGGTACCGGGTATCATCGGGGTGCAGAAGGATCTACCTATACATTTTCTCAATGTCTGCATTGAAAACGTAGTTGAAAACCCGTCATTTTAATAGCAGTGCGATAATGTCAGCTTGAAGGACTGGCCCAGGGTAGAGTGCACTATTCAAACTAATTCCATTCGAAGTTGGACTTGATGCGTTAAATACCACTCGAACCTTTGTGGTTGTACTGTCCGGTTTTACTACTGCATGGTGGGTAGTGTTTGATTGATTGTGGTTTACTATCGGCGCTGCTCACTGGGTTCATATGACCGAGTGTGATGTATTCTCGCAGTACTCGATGATATTCTGCCTTCAGCTCCGGTCTCTCATCATTGTCGCTTCGTTTCGCACGAATTGATGCGCTGCGATGGTTTGTGAATACCCAAGACTTATGTTTTCGGGAAATTCGTGCCGAAGTGGTAATGCCACCACATACTGCCCTTGGTCATTCCTCGTAGTTGTCCTCGTATAGTGTTGCTCGCAGAACGCATCCTCCGAACTGAGCTGCTTCTTAGTCGGGCCTTGCTCAATCTCCCATAACCGAGTTAGCTGAGAACTTGAAATTTCCGCAAGTAGAGAAACACATGAGTCTGGCCTTTTTCCGCAGACTGGGGGGCTGGGCCTATCAAGATCCAGCCAAATACTGTCTCCTGTGCCAGGAGAGAGCCTAAAATATTTCGTTTTATGTTTCCCTTCATTATGTCTGGGTGCTCGTACAAGTCCGCATCAATAATAACATCGACCTTCTGGCTTCTGTGGAAATAAACGTCGGCTAAATTCATAGGGGGGCAGTAGATCAAGACGTGCTTTTTATTTCTTTAAACATTTAGTTACAAAATAAACAATTTTAAAAAATTTACAAGAAATAATATTTAAAAAAAAAAACAATTTTTTTTTTGTTGATTCTCCTCTGATTGGGGTGAAATTACGTCTTACTGGGGATCCCGGTGAGTGTACCGATGGCGAAGTCCTTCAAGCCTGTGCCTTGCTTTGTCACCTGGTGTATTATACCTCTTCTTCTAGTGTTCTCGGTTTCTCGATTGTTTTTTTTTTTTGGTTTTACCACTTAGATGCGGGACTGGTATTTTCGTCGTTCAACCAGTCCCACGAAACGTTTTGCTTCGCGCCCGAATACGGGAATATACGTGGTAAATTTGACGATGACGATGACCTGGGCAATTTACTTCAGTTGCCTTTATTTGATTTATTGTATATATATTTTTTTTTTGTAATAGCGCGTTTTATTTGTTGGCCCTCGTGGCCTGCGCTCACTGCCCTACCTTTAGGGACTTTCACACAAATTAATTTGCTGCCCTGCTATTCAGGGACTTTCACTGCCAGTATGGCTGTTTTATAAAATTTTCAAATTTTTAGCGCGTTTTATTTGATGACCCTCGAGGCCTGCGCTACTGCCCTACCATTAGGGACTTTCGCACAAATTAATTTGTTGCACTGCCTTTTTCGGCTTTTTAACAATTTCAGCGCGTTTTATTTGTTGGCCCTCGTGGCCTACGTTCACTGCTCACTTTCACACAAATTAATTTGTTGCCCTGCTATTCAGGGACTTTTACACAAATTAATTTGTTGCACTGCCTTTTTCGGCTTTTTTATAAAAAGTAGAAAATTTAACGCGATTTATTTGTTGGCCCTCGTGGCCTGCGCTCGCTGTCCTACCTTTAGGGACTTTCAAACAAATTACCTTGTTTCACTGCCTTTTCGGCTTTTTTTATAAAATTTTGTAAGTTAAGCGCGATTTATTTATTGGCCCTCGTGGCCCGCGCTCACTGCTCAGTTTCACACGGTCCATAACCGGGGTACCCGGGTACCTAGTGCAGTTTTTTCGTTTATATTCAAATAAAATAATATATATCTGCACAGAATATTAGAAACGCTTAGTTTTTGCATCTGAACTGTACAAATTTCATGTTTGTAAGACAGGGGAGGGCATTCTTAAAATTTTGCTTTCACGCGTGATTGCACAACATTCGCTGCCGACGTCAATGCTGTAATACGTACACAATAAGCTTCTCCGTTAAGCATACGATCAATGCACGACACTGCCATTCAAATGGCTTCGGGCAGTAGCTTGAGAGCACATTCTTAAAATAAATCATTCCAGTTGCACTACAACAGTCAAGCAACTTAAGATAAATAAACAAGGGGAAAATGTTTGAAGCAATTTGGGAGTACGAATTTTTTGTCGTTCAAAATATGAATGATGAAGTTCAATGGTTAAAAAGGCGAACATATTGCTCTTCGTTCTGTAAAATACTTTTTACGTAGACACTACTTTGGTCATCACAATAATTTTGAATTACTTTCAGCTTTTGAAAGAAAACTAAAATTGTATGAGTTGAAAGCAAAATATCTTTTGAAATATATTTTTGATAATGATGATAATACCAATACTAATGCTGATAATGATATTACTAATGATGATAATGATATTACTAATGATGATAATGATTAGGAAAACTCAAAATTTAAAAAAGTCAGAGGAAAAGTATCCAAAAATTAAAACAGAAATTTTTAAATTATATGCCATGTTTGGTTCCTCATATGATTATGAAGTTAGTTTTTCAACGATGAAAATTATTCAAACCAAATTGAGAAATACTCTGAATGATCAACACATTTAAGATTTAATTAGGATACAAATTTTTGATTTCGAAATAAATATAGAAAATATTATGGAATTCGAAAAAAATATGACAGGTATTAGGACCGAATAATATTTTCTATTTCACTCTCGTCAAAGCAAATCAAAAAAATGCATGCATTTCTTCACAGTGTAAATAATAACATCGACGCGTCGCTCTCTCGAAAAACACACTAGCATTTGTAACTATGTGTTGGTTTGCCCTGCCCTGTTGTAAGATAATACTGGTTTCTATGGGCATGTTTGTACCTAACATGCACACAAAAGTAAACAGAAACTGGTTTCATAAGGGTTGGGTTTTTGCTTGTTTTTGGTACCTGCTTGTGAATTGTTTGTGTTTTTAGGTAGCAAATGTTCAGCTACGCTAGAAAAAGAATAAATTTCAATGATTTCGTCATTATAAGTTGAACAGTGAAGTTAAAGAAAAATGAACCGCAAAGTAGAATTTTTAACTGAAGGGCAATATCTGCGTTTGAGTGAAGAAGCCAGAAGCAGATACATTGAGTCTATACTTGATGATATGATTGAGGAGTGCCAATTGAGGAAGAAGAAAAGGAGTGAGGAGAAGTGCAAGAGTCAGAGAGTGAAGACTGGGACAATGACAGCGAAATTCCAGCCGCTATTGGCACGCCAATGCAAATTGAGCAAGATGTAATTGAAGATGAAAGTGACAATGAAACTGATATGGTTGAAGAATATGCACCAACATCAAGCACAATGCCATGAAACGAAACTCCAACAAATATAATTTTCCATTCAGAGCCAGTGTAAAACCGTAAGCCCCTCAATTTGTATAGTACAAAACCACATATGGGAGGAGAACTTTGGCCAAACTTGGAGCTATATGAGGTTTGCGCCAAATTATTATTATTATTATAACAATATTGCGTATAGTATTTTCCTCTGATACTCTGTTTAAAGTTGGCTCCTTCTTGCCATTCTTTACGGGACTTTACACGTTCTCTAAATATTTCTTTTCTGTTGAAGATAACACTGCGTAACAAAAATTTAAAAAAAAACTTCGGTCATGATTTTGTTAATAGTTTTTATTAACATTAGTAGCAGGTTTACGAACTGTGTTTTTACTTTTTTTGGATTGGCTCTAGTTCTTGAGATAAACGAAACTTAAGAAATTAATGAAAAAAAATTATATGACCCAGTTCCAGTTGTATTAATTTAACTATTCCTCAATAAGTTTTGTTATATATGAAATGTCAGAGACATCAGAAAATCCGGCAAATAGCAGTGAAAGTGAGTTTGAAGAAAGTAGTTGTACGAAACAGGGATTTTCTATAGAAGAGCTCAATGACTTGGTTCGTGACTTGAATTTATCAAAAAAGACGTCTGAACTTCTGTCTTCGAGGCTAAAACAAAAATCTTGTCTACAACCTGGTATTGCTATTACAGCCTTTAGGAACAGAGAGCAACACCTTCTGCCTTACTTCACCAAAGAAGACAATCTTGTATATTGTAACAATATTTCAGGACTCTTGAGTGCTATGGCCATTCCCGAATATAATCCCGAACATTGGAGGCTTTTTATAGATAGCTCAAAAAGAAGTCTGAAATGTGTGTTGCTACACAATGGCAATAAACTTACTTCGGTTCCAATCGGTCATAGTACCAAACTAAAAGAAGAATACTAAAATGTAAAAATTGTTTTAGCAAAGATTTTGTATGCACAACATAAGTGGTCAGTATGCGTGGACTTGAAGATGGTGAATTTTTTATTAGGACGACAAAGTGGGTATACTAAATACCCCTGTTTTATATGTTTATGGGACAGTCGTGCAAGAAATGAACATTTGATTGAAAAGACTGGCCGGTGAGAGAAAATATGGAGGTAGGAACAGCAAATGTGGTTCATGACCAACTGATAAGCTGAGAAAAAGTCATTCTTCCACGACTTCACATCAAGCTTGGGCTAATGAAACAGTTCATCACAGCCCTTGATAAGACAGGTGACTGTTTCGAATATGTGTGCAAAAAATTTCCAGTCCTTAGTATGGAAAAATTAAAAGAAGGAGTCTTCGATGGTCCTCAAATTCGTACCCTTCTAAAAAACACTGAATTCTTAAACCATATGTCACAAATTGAATCTGAAGCCTGGCAAAGCTTTGTTATTGTAGTAAAAAAATTTTTGGGAAATCATAAATCAACAGACTATACAAAACTAGTTGCTGATATGCTTTTCAATTTTCGCAAACTAGGAGCTAAAATTAGCATTAAATTATTTATTTATTCAATAATAATCTAGAAAATGTACATTTTCTTACAGACTATACAGAGACAAATTCAACATATACATTATTTACATGGTCATTTGGACAAATTCCCGGACAACCTAGGCGATTACAGTGAGGAACAAAGTGAACGGTTCCACCAGGACATAAAAATAATGGAAGAAAGATACCAAGGTCGATGGGACGACCACATGATGGCAGACTACTGCTGGGACTTAATACGGGATTGTCCTGAGCAACGACATCATAGGAGGTCGTACAGAAAAGTTTTTTGTAATTTTTTAAAATCAATTAATGAAAAGCATAAATTTTTTATTATTTTTATACCGACGCGCAATAAAAATATAATTTAAATCCATATTAGTATTTTTAATTAGGTTTTTTCGTGAAATATTTAAAAGTCTTCATCTGAAAAACTAGAGCCAATTCGACAAAACTGATATTATTTTCGTAAACAGCGCCCCCAAATTACCCTAAATCGACTTAAAAATCTCCGACCGCAAAATTTTGTTCCGCAGTATAATCAAATAACTGATTTATATTTTCAACTGTTTATGCAGACATCTCTTGTTTATCGTCTTCGCTATCTGGTGTGTGCGCAACGCTGGTAAAGTTACATCGTCTGGCCTCATTTTTATGTGTTCCATCGACCTTGCATGAACATCATCTACATTAATATGCGTGGGGCAGTTGCATGGATTATTTTTGTCAATGCCACATCTGCAACGTGAAATCAAGAACAATCTATTTCTTTCATTTGCCTTGTTTTGTCTGTTTAACTACTTGATAATATTTATTCACAACATTGTCTAAACTATCACGAACACTTGTTGTCACTAAAATTTGAATGCCTGTGCATTACCACAAATTACACAAGCTTCTCCAGCTATGGTAAACAATGAAAACGGCGCAACTGCATTCGGCATTAAGTTTTGTTTTCAAGTATTTCTACTGGATAAATCGAAATACTTATTTTGGGAAAGGTTAATGATTTTTAGAGGGATACGTTAGGGTGGTAATAACTGAGATCTGGGGGATAGTACCACAATAGAATAATTGATCCATTAACGCAATCCAATTCATATAGATATGTATATTTAAGTATATATAAGTACATATATAAGTGTATATATAAGTATATATTTTTAAAAATTTTAAAAATTCGATTCATGAGTTGTGGTATGGATCACTAACCAACAGAAATTAATTTTTAAATATACAGACTAAACACTAACGCGTAGGAGAAAGGAGAACATGGTTTTTGGTTTAAGGAAACCGACAGAAAAGCTCCACATAAAAAACAAACATCTACGCTTGGCCCAATAAGTGATAGTTAATTGTTTATTTACTTTCATTCAGTTTTGATGTCTAATATTTTCAATTGTCGGAATGTAAATGTAATAAATCTTATAATATTATAGTTTTCACCGTTTCACAATAGAACTCTGCGCTGTTCCGTCAGTATAAGCATAACTTTTTGTATGTATGTATGTATGTATGTATTTATAGTAAATATATATAATGTTTGACACTAATTTTTGCTTGTTTGTTTCTTTTTAGGTCACTTTATCAATTTCGATACTTATCAGTTTGCATGTATTTTTCTTATTAGTAGTTGAAATTATACCTCCAACTTCGCTAGTTGTTCCACTTTTGGGTAAATATCTGATATTTGCCATGATATTGGTATCAATTAGGTAAGTGATAAAGTGGTAAAAATTAAATATAAACAATGAAATGTCAAAATTAATTCACAATTTTCTTTCTTTATTGAAGCATCTGTGTAACTGTCGTGGTTCTGAATGTTCACTTCCGGTCGCCACAAACTCACCGTATGGCTCCATGGGTGAAATGCATTTTCGTCGATTTATTGCCACAATTTTTATTTATAAAAAGACCAAAGTACAATTTTGAAACAAGGTAAGTATTAAACACATCACACAAATCTAAAGTAATCCTAACACTTATGCAATTCTGTCGATGTACGCCTCCGACAGTCATCGAAAAGTTTGCTGCTTCGAAAAAGTAAATATGCACGCACAGAAAGGGTATTTTTTTTAGAGGTATACAATTTTAAATCGATCTCAAGTAAAGATAATGCATAATTTCAAACTAAACAAGAACATTATTTGAAATATATTTGCTATTTTTTCTGCAATGGAAACCTTACCTCGGCCATGGTTCGTACAATGTTGAACTTCAAAATCTCCATAGCTTTCGGTTTGTTCACATCATTAGTGACGGACTTAGGCACCTATACCATTTTTTCTTCAAAAAGTGTATTTTTTGGTTTCCTTTTGGTCATCTGTTTTTCCGATAGGGTGAAAAGATAGTGTATATTGGAACGAATTTCCGATCAATATACATCGTATTTTTTTTGCAAAAAATTTTTTTGTTGATCTGTATTCTGACAAAATGGGTATCAGCGAATTTTATTTTTGGGGGTTATGATCAAAAAATTAAAATGGTATTTTTCTCAATTTTAACGTTTCAAGATTCTTTACTACTAGAATAATATTTCTGTGAAAAATCAAATTTCACGCCCATTTCCTAGTGTTGTGAAGGCGCCTGCGTGAATCCATTCACTTTATTTTCTTTACGTGACCAAGGTTTGACAGATAATTAACATAACCCGTTTTCACCATTATATTTACGATAGTTCAGACCAACAATTTATTTTTTGATTCCACACATTTTCTATTTCCGTTATCTCCTTTCGTTACCTTGCTGCGTAATAAATGCGTCGTCGAGGGTACACTTCAGTAACATTTTTAAGGGTGAAATGGTTGATGCATCAAGCCCAAGTTCCTCATTAAGTCGCCTTCACAATATTAGAAAATGGGCGCTTGGGACAGTTTCAGTGAGAATTAACATACGCATCGCGACTATTTATTACATGTACTCAGAAGAACGCCGTCAAAATGGAGAAAAACAGCATTTTCATTTTTTATCACCACGCCCAAAAACATCAATTCCGCTAATATCCACTCTGCCAGAATTCAGATCAAACTATCTATTTATTGACAAAAAATTTGTAGCGAAATAATGCATTAAAAAAAAATGGTTGAAAAAGTGTACTTTTTGTTTATTATTATGCATATAAAAAATCACGACATTTTGGCAGTTTTTGATAATTCGGCTTTAAAGTAGGAACGGTTATACACATTTCAAAAACAAATTGTAAAAATCCAGCAATTTTTACCAAAGCTATCCGAGTTTCAAAAAAAGTTCCCGCGAGCCAGAAGAAAAATGGATACGCCACTGCACATCAACCAATGCGTTTAGGTAGCCCCAGAGAAATTACTTAATGTATAAGCGATAAATCGCACAGTCATATAGGCCGATCGATTGACCCATTTCAAGAAATAACTCATTCTCCAAAAAAACACAACCGATGTTGAACCGATAAATTTAGGAGGAAGTTAAAAACAGACTAAGGAACGTATAATAGTTATTCATTGGTTAGTGTTACATAACTTTGCATATGTGTATATTAGGCGTGTCCTTATTTTCAAACATCGGTTTTCTATATATTCCCGGCCATAAATCGGTTCCTTTATGTATTTAGATAAAACGGTAAAAGTTTGGGGTCAATGCTATAACATTTAGTGGACCCGGAAGCCAGCTGAAAAATTCAATAGGTCAGTATGGCCAAATATCAATGTTCATACATTCGCCTTATATTAGACGCAGTTTTTATAGTATATTTAACAAAACATATATGTATACAAAAATAATTATTCCATTTTTGTATTCTTATTTGGTAATAACATTTAAAATAATTGTGATAATTTTGCGTATTCAAAAAAAAAGGCATGCAACACAAGCTTGATATTTTGCAAATTTACCGAAATTTGTTTCTACATTTTGAGCGCGCTGTTTGTAGGCAAACAAATTTCCTGAGAAAAAGTGAACTGTGTGGCGACAATAAGTCGTTCAGAAAATAAAATAGTAACTGCTCATAACGGGACATTTCTGCTGTGAAATATTTCCAAAAGCATGCAAGAGGCTCTTGTGCATATTGTGATTTTAATAAGTAAATATAATTGTAAGCGTTCACAAGCAAGAAATAACAATTATTTTGAAGAATAATTATTTGGTTTAATAAATACTTTAAAATTGTTTGAATTTCGGTGGGCGGTTGTGTTTAAAGTGTAAAAAGTGAAGTATATAAAATAAACTAATATGTCTAGTTTAGCAACACGAATGTCAGTTGCCAATTTAAGAAAAGTTAGTTTGATTGGATACATAATGCATCAAATTACAGGTGCAAAACTTCCATCTAATCGGCAGGTTTTAGAAGTTTTGTTTTACAATATGAGATTTGTAGATCTTTCAGCAAAGGAAAGCGCAAAACTTGCTATCAAAGCAGCACAAATATTTTGGCAACAAGCACGAATACCGATAAGAAAAGAAGATAAATGTATTGAGAAGTTATTGAAACTGTACGAAAGTTGGAAAAAAATCCTGAAAACAGTTCCAGAAAAGAGATCCAATTCACAGGAAGGAGTCGTTGATATGTTTGTTGGAAGTTTGGATGATTTATTTGACATGGCCACCGCTAATGCGCTTGAAAAAATGAAGTTAGTAGAAGATAAGAAATTTCTTGAAATGCAACGTCAAAAAGGACGGCCAGGTTGCATGATGGGTGTTGATAAGGTTTTGTACGATCGTGAAGTGCGTGCACAAGAAAGACAGGAGAAAGCAGCATTACGAAAAAGGCGGTATGAAGAACAAAATTCTGAATGTTCTAATATAATCGAGGAAAGCAATGAAAATGATATAGTACTTGTGGAAGCTGGAAATGAAAATGTAGTAATTCCGTTGGAAAAAAATTGTTTGCAAACACAATGCCAAAGTCTCAGATGGTATGGCCGTACATATTTTAGTAGCCGTTGCTGAAGCATTGGGTCATTGTGTGGAAGAACTTGTTATTAATCGATCAACAATTCATCGTATGCGTCAACAAAAACGGTCTGCAGAATTCAAAGATATTTCTACTGAATTTTAAGAAAAGGTGAGTTCCCTATAGTTGACAATGCACTTTTATTAATGTTAATTTATTCAAACACTTAACAAGGCCAATGCAAATGGAGCACTAGTTGTTCATTTTGATGGGAAGTTCATGACAGATATAAAAGGTCGTAGTAAAGTGGAAAGAATTGCTGTTTTAATTAGCTACGATGGAACATCGAAATTTCTTGGAGCACCAAAGATACAGTCGTCGACTGGTGCAAATATTGTTGAAACTGTTTATCAGAGATTAGTCGATTGGAACATTGTTGAACTTGTTAAAGGCATATCTTATGATACAACTGCTGTCAATACTGGTGTTAAAAATGGAGCCGCAGTCCTTTTGGAAAAAAAACTGCAACGCAATCTCATGCACCTACCATGCCGTCATCATATGTACGAAATTATTTTGCGCAACGTTTTTGAATCAAAGATGATGTCAAACTCAGCTCCAGAAATACTCTTGTTTGAACGATTTGTGAAGGCCTGGCCAAACCTTAAGAAAACCTTGTTTAAAACTAGTGTTGATGATAAATTTGTGGCATCAAAAATAAGCCAAGTGGAACGGGACGCTCTTGTAAGCTTCTTGCAGGACCAATTGAAAAAATCGCATAGCCGCGATGACTACAAAGAAATGCTACAACTTGCTTTAAATTTCCTTGGTGCAGATTGCTTTAATTTAAGTGCTCCAGGTGCAACCAGCAACGTACGGTGGATGGCAAAAGCAATCTATTGTCTCAAAATATATTTATTACGTGATCAGTTTAAACTTACAACCAGGGAATTGAGTGGCATCCGCGATATTTGTATTTTCATTGTTAAAATGTACATCAAAAGTTGGTTCGGAAGTACAAATGCGAATTCAGCACCTAATCAAGATCTTTTCTTTATTAAAGACGCTCTAAATTATACAGATACAGATCCAACAATTTCAGAAGCTATTATTAAAAAAATGTCTAACCACTTATGGTACATCGCCGAAGAAACAGTAGCGTTATCATTTTTTGACTTATCAGTTACCCAAGCAGAAAAACGTAAAATGATAAAACAATTAAAAAGCAAGGAACCAGTTGTTCATTTAAAAAATAGCCGAAGCCACTCAAAATTGACAGATTTTCGAACTTACGAACTTAGCGATTTTGTTTCAGAAAAGACAAATTTTTTTTTCAATAATTTTGGGTTATCTTCAGCCTTTTTGGGCGTGGATCCATCCCAATGGGAAAATAATTCAGATTTCGAAAATAATTGGACTTTTTGCCGCAACTTACAAGTTGTTAATGATCCCGCTGAAAGACGAATAAAATTTTTGCAAGACTACAACAAAATTTTAACGAATGATAAAGAGGAAAAGCAGTTGGTACTCCAAATTGTTGAATCGTATCGCAAAAAATACAAATCGTACAAAAAAATTGATTTAATGTAAAATATAAATTTAAATATGTAAGATGTATGAAAAAAAATAAAAATGTACAATATTTGCCTATACTGACCTATTAAATTTTTCAGGTGGCTTCCGGGCCCACTAAATGTTATCGTATTGACCCCAAATTTTAACTGTTTACTTTAAATACATAAAGGAACCAAATTCTGGCCGGGAAACTGTAATATAAACATTTTGAAATTTCCCCTTACAAATAAGGACACCCCTAGTGTATATATAATATATGTAAGTATACATACTTACTTTAATTTTTTATTAAATTTTCTTATGTGTCTAATGACGTATGACGTACGGTGTATGATTTTTGTTTTTTCATGGCAGAAATACACTTGGAGATTTGCCATTGTCTGCCGAGAGGCGACCGATGTTAAAAAAAAATTGTCTTTAATTTTTTATGTGTGTATACATACATATGTATATACTATATGTATATATGTATAATTAGTTTAATGTTTGTTTAAATTTTCTTATATGCCTGATGAAGCGTCTGACGTTTGACGTACGTTGTATCATTTTGGTTTTTTTCTGCCGAGGGGCGACCGATGTTAAAAAAAATTCTTTATAAGGTTTGATGTTTCTTGCAATGCAATGTAAGAATATAGAATCCTCTCTGCCCTTAGATATTGGAGGAAAATTAAATAAAGTTAGTAGAAGCCCTGGATGTATAGGAAAGGCACTACGGTGGTACTTTTAGGACACAAAAAGAAGGCCAATTATGTTACCACCAACATTTACACCATCCACCGAAGCACTACCCCTTGCTAAATCATTTTGCCTCGCTGATGAGTCTCATTAGGCAGTTAATTTCGGTGTTTGAAGCCTCACTAAGGTATTCCAGAAACGGTGATCCCAGGTATCGCTGCCTGCTTTTGTACAGTGCAGGACAATTACACAGATGATGTAAGACCATTTCCTGCTCTTCATAGTTCTTTCAGCTCCAGCAGCATCTTCGGAAAGGTACGACTAGCCATTCAGCATGTTTTCCTATTATGCAGATCCTATTATGTTAGAGCTTCCACCAAGTTAGAGATATTTTCTCTTTCTAGAGAGTACACACTTCGTGACCGTTTCCGGACCCATCCACGTCTGCCTAGTGATTCGACGAGTCGTAGTTTGACTCTATCTATCATCAGGTTGTTCATATATATATTTTCTTAGTAGCGGGTTTCAAGTGGCAAACGGCATGCCAATGCGTTCATTATCCTGAAGAATCTGAAGTTCGTCTGCCATGCAGTTTCCCTCTATGTCAAGTCATCTCCTGTAGAGGTTGACGTCAGTCCAGCGCGATGTTTAAATTAAACGTAAAGGAACCCAGAGCCTTGACTGCAGCCTGGCTATCACTAAAGATGAAGATATCTCTTCCTAGAATTCCACTCCCACGCTTCTCCACCGCTTCCATAATCACCTAAAGGAGATTTGCAGGGGACGGTTTAGCGAGAAGACGCCTCGTTCCACCTTATTATAAAACTTATTATAAAACTAATTTTAGAAATCGATTTCGAAGCACAACGGTCCGTGTAACTTGGCATGAAGTGAAACCTGTTTAATATACTAGGGTGACCCTGGATTTCGAGGAGCCACTGAGATGTTTCCCTTAATCGCAGAGCAGTCAGCGTTGCCATCTGTTGTCCTGTCAAATCCAACGGCAGGAGGTCTAAGATGGCGTTAAGAGCATCGTTTAGCGTGGTTATGAGCGCCACGCTTATGCAGATCATACCAGATCTTTGTATCTTGGTGAACAGCATTAGGTTAGCATTTTTTCCTAAAGTTGGCCACCATTCGATCACTGATCACACACATATAAGAGAATTGGTCTGACGATCGCTGTAAAAATCCACCAACAGATCTGGGTGCCTACAGAAGCGTTTTCATAACGTTGAACTATATTATCTTTACAGTTCAACTTCTTATCTAAAATAACGTCTCAAAATTTGGCAATTGTAGAAACACTTAACCGGAAGCCGCTTAGTTCCGGTGGAGTTACCGAAGGCACCCAATCCGAATCTTGCAGAAGCGTATTTACTGTGAGGTTCCACGGAAGTGGAGATAGGGCACCTCATTGGGGCATCCCCTCAACACGTGCCTCGTCAATTCGCTCGCACCCAGCTAAGCCCTTATTACTCTCCAGCAAAGTGATTATTCCACCCCTATAGCACTAACGGCGCCAGTTATAGTCTCTGGGAGTACGTTGTTAAAAGCGCCTTCAATGTCCAGGAAGGCTACGGGAAAAAAATCATTAACGCTGAGAGACTTCTCAATATAACCGACCAAGCAATGGAGTGCAGTTTCAGTAGATTTGCCTTTGAGGTAGGCATGTTGGTTATTAGACAGTAGTCGACTGTCGAAGGTATCGGGCAGGAAGCTACTAACAGCAAAAGAAATTAGACTGATAGGCCTAAGGTCCTGTATTTTGTACTAAAAATCCGGAGTTTGTACTAAAAATGCTGTACTTTGTACTAACAATCCTTTCAAGTGTCTTAAGAGCAAAAGAAAATAGACTGATAGGCCTAAGGTCCTTTGGATTAGTGTGTGAGGCCTTTCCGACCAACGGTGTATGATTCAGTTTGAAACAGGCACTGAAAATAATTGCAGACATTTCCAGTGTCTTAGTAAGTTGTGCAGGTTTTATCTTATCCGTTCCTGCAGATTTGTATGGTTTAAAGCTTTGGATAGCCCATTTAAGCTTTGTGTTCCCAAGAAAGTGGGTATCTAGTAGCAGTTCAAGGCTTTCACATAATCGGAGATCTCGTGTCCCGTATTTGGCTCGCCGTCGGCCTTTCACTCGGATGCTATGGTTTGCTAGGTGGACAGTTGAAGTGAACGGTCCTGTTTTTGTTTGCTCTTGCTACAACTTCCGCTAAATGTTTTAAATCATTACGTGTTGGCTACGAAATCTCTTGTAATTATTGTAGAAATAAATTTCAGCAAATATGTGACCCTGGATTTCGAGGAGCCACTGAGATGTTTCCCTTAATCGCAGAGCAGTCAGCGTTGCCATCTGTTGTCCTGTCAAATCCAACGGCAGGAGGTCTAAGATGGCGTTAAGAGCATCGTTTAGCGTGGTTATGAGCGCCACGCTTATGCAGATCATACCAGATCTTTGTATCTTGGTGAACAGCATTAGGTTAGCATTTTTTCCTAAAGTTGGCCACCATTCGATCACTGATCACACACATATAAGAGAATTGGTCTGACGATCGCTGTAAAAATCCACCAACAGATCTGGGTGCCTACAGAAGCGTTTTCATAACGTTGAACTATATTATCTTTACAGTTCAACTTCTTATCTAAAATAACGTCTCAAAATTTGGCAATTGTAGAAACACTTAACCGGAAGCCGCTTAGTTCCGGTGGAGTTACCGAAGGCACCCAATCCGAATCTTGCAGAAGCGTATTTACTGTGAGGTTCCACGGAAGTGGAGATAGGGCACCTCATTGGGGCATCCCCTCAACACGTGCCTCGTCAATTCGCTCGCACCCAGCTAAGCCCTTATTACTCTCCAGCAAAGTGATTATTCCACCCCTATAGCACTAACGGCGCCAGTTATAGTCTCTGGGAGTACGTTGTTAAAAGCGCCTTCAATGTCCAGGAAGGCTACGGGAAAAAAATCATTAACGCTGAGAGACTTCTCAATATAACCGACCAAGCAATGGAGTGCAGTTTCAGTAGATTTGCCTTTGAGGTAGGCATGTTGGTTATTAGACAGTAGTCGACTGTCGAAGGTATCGGGCAGGAAGCTACTAACAGCAAAAGAAATTAGACTGATAGGCCTAAGGTCCTGTATTTTGTACTAAAAATCCGGAGTTTGTACTAAAAATGCTGTACTTTGTACTAACAATCCTTTCAAGTGTCTTAAGAGCAAAAGAAAATAGACTGATAGGCCTAAGGTCCTTTGGATTAGTGTGTGAGGCCTTTCCGACCAACGGTGTATGATTCAGTTTGAAACAGGCACTGAAAATAATTGCAGACATTTCCAGTGTCTTAGTAAGTTGTGCAGGTTTTATCTTATCCGTTCCTGCAGATTTGTATGGTTTAAAGCTTTGGATAGCCCATTTAAGCTTTGTGTTCCCAAGAAAGTGGGTATCTAGTAGCAGTTCAAGGCTTTCACATAATCGGAGATCTCGTGTCCCGTATTTGGCTCGCCGTCGGCCTTTCACTCGGATGCTATGGTTTGCTAGGTGGACAGTTGAAGTGAACGGTCCTGTTTTTGTTTGCTCTTGCTACAACTTCCGCTAAATGTTTTAAATCATTACGTGTTGGCTACGAAATCTCTTGTAATTATTGTAGAAATAAATTTCAGCAAATATGTGACCCTGGATTTCGAGGAGCCACTGAGATGTTTCCCTTAATCGCAGAGCAGTCAGCGTTGCCATCTGTTGTCCTGTCAAATCCAACGGCAGGAGGTCTAAGATGGCGTTAAGAGCATCGTTTAGCGTGGTTATGAGCGCCACGCTTATGCAGATCATACCAGATCTTTGTATCTTGGTGAACAGCATTAGGTTAGCATTTTTTCCTAAAGTTGGCCACCATTCGATCACTGATCACACACATATAAGAGAATTGGTCTGACGATCGCTGTAAAAATCCACCAACAGATCTGGGTGCCTACAGAAGCGTTTTCATAACGTTGAACTATATTATCTTTACAGTTCAACTTCTTATCTAAAATAACGTCTCGAAATTTGGCAATTGTAGAAACACTTAACCGGAAGCCGCTTAGTTCCGGTGGAGTTACGAAGGCACCCAATCCGAATCTTGCAGAAGCGTATTTACTGTGAGGTTCCACAGAAGTGGAGATAGGGCACCTCATTGGGGCATCCCCTCAACACGTGCCTCGTCAATTCGCTCGCACCCAGCTAAGCCCTTATTACTCTCCAGCAAAGTGATTATTCCACCCCTATAGCACTAACGGCGCCAGTTATAGTCTCTGGGAGTACGTTGTTAAAAGCGCCTTCAATGTCCAGGAAGGCTACGGGAAAAAAATCATTAACGCTGAGAGACTTCTCAATATAACCGACCAAGCAATGGAGTGCCGTTTCAGTAGATTTGCCTAAATGTTTTAAATCATTACGTGTTGGCTACGAAATCTCTTGTAATTATTGTAGAAATAAATTTCAGCAAATATGTGCAAAGAAATGTAGAAGCTACTTGCTAATAATAATAAAACAATGTATTTTTTTTTTATTTATTTATTCAGCTTTAATATTAAGATTATTGGCTAAGACTGGATTTTATTGTTTTTCTTAATACCTCACCAGGTAGTGAGAGATCTATATCTTTAAATTCATTAAGCTCTCTCAACGCCCGAGCAATAGGAGAATTATAAGCATAATTAGTCCTATAATTTTGCACATAAAACATGTTAGAATTTCTGAGACTTCGAGGTGGAATATTGAACATTATTCTTTCTAAAATCTCTGCGCAGTCAATAGCACCTGTTAAAATATTAATGACAAACGAATAAGACAAAAATTTTCTTCTACAATGGAGTAAATCTAAATTGATAAGAAGGCAGCGAGAGTTATATGATGGAAGAGGCTCATTGAAATTTAGCGACCTCAACGCAAACTTAATAAAAACTTTTTGTATACGCTCAATTCTATTAATATAAGTTATTTGGAAGGGCCGCCATATGAAGGAGGCATATTCCAGACGAGACCTAACAAAAGCTATATATAGCCTCTTAAGTGTATAAGGATCAGAAAAGTAGGTACTGTTTCGACGCACAAAAGCAAGCATAGCATACCCATTTGCAACTATATAATTTATATGTACTGTAAAAAGGAACTTATTATCAAAAAAAACTCCTAAATCCTTAATCTGAGTAACCGACTTTAGTTTAGAACCAGAAATATAGTAAGACGAGTTTATGGTGTTACACTTTTTTGCAAAAACTATTTGGTAGCATTTTTCAACGTTCAAATATAGCCGATTATTCCGACACCAGGAGAGCACCCTGACAATATCAGATTGTAGTAATACTGAATCCTCAGGCTACGATATGACAGAGTAGATTTTGAGATCATCTGCATAGAGCAAGAATTTGGAATGTAAAAAGCAAGTATTAATGTCATTAATAAAAATAACGAAAAGAAGCGGTCCCAAGACACTACCTTGGGGAACTCCTGACGTTACACGAAATGGCTGAGAGGTGATGTTATCTAGAACAACTGTGCAACTCCTACTAGATATATACGATTCAATTCATTTGAGAAAAGTGGAATGAAATCCAAAAGCTGCTACTTTATTAAGTAAGATTTTATGCGAAACCCTATCAAACGCCTTCGCGAAATCTGTGTAAATGGTATCCACTTGGAATCCAGCCTCAAAACTTGCGAGACAATCCTCGGTAAAAATGGCAAGGTTAGATACTGTAGACCGCCCTTTCAGAAAACCGTGTTGGGATGGGACAATTAGACTCGAAATAGCAAATTCTATCTTAACCTTAACAACAGTCTCAAAAAGCTTGGCAATAGTTGTCAACTTCGTTATAGGCCTGTAATTAGATACATCATTCTTATTACCACTTTTAAAGATTGGTGTAATATGTGTCTTTTTCCAATCTTGAAGAAATACCCCGGTTGAAAGCGATTTATTAAAAATAAGCATAAGGGGTTTAATAAGAGCAAAGCAGTTTTTTAACAAGGAGGGTGACAGACCGTCAGCATCAGTTTGAGTAGAATTATTAAGAGCTGCGATTGCGTCTTGAACATCATTCTCAGACACACCTAGATTACTAAAAGACAATGGGGAATCGAGAGAATAAGCTGTATTTGGGAATCCGTCAGAATCCGACACAAAGTTTGCACTGAAGAATTCAGCGAAAAGGTTTACGATATCCTCAGGGGAAGAGGCACTCTTTCCTTTAAAATGCATTGAAGACGGTATACCTGGTTTCGAGTTTTTCGATTTAATGAAGTTCCAAAAGGATTTGGGGTTACAGTTTATGTTATGCTCAACTTTACTTATAAATCTGCTGTGAAGGACTTTATCGAGTCTTCTAAATTCAGATAAGTGGCATTTATATATTTTAAGATGTTCATTACTATTGGATACCTTATATTTTTTGTACGACTTGCTACAGCGATTTTTTAAATGCTTAAGCTCGTTAGTGTACCAGGGAAGCTTGTATTGTCTGTTAGGTATGACAGGTATATACTGTTCGCACAGACCAATCACTTTAGATCTCAATACTTTAAAACTTCCAGAGACGTCTAGATTTTCAAATAAATAATCCCAGTTAAACTCAAGGAGCAGCTGATTAAGGTACTCAAAGTTGCATTTATTAAAATTTAAATGTAAGACATCACTAACGGGCGAAGTATTTAAAACCCTGTAAAATTCAATATCCAAAATTAAAGGTAGATGGTGCAGATTTGCTGAGGAAATCGGCGAACAACATTCCAAAAGGTGAAAACTTATATTATTAGAAAGGAAAATTAGATCTAAAATTTTATTACATCTATTTAGATAAAAGTTAACTTGATTTAATTCAAAACTTAAAAAATTATCAATTAAGTAAATCTCCAAGAGACTATAGGCATTAGAAGGGGTAAGAAAATACGAGTTGTCTAAGAAAGACCATGATAAGTTACTTAAATTAAAGTCACCAAGTACGCATAAATGTTGAGACCCAAGCTTAGAATGTAAAGCTGAAACATTGTCAACATGAGCTCTGTACAGTGTTTCAGAGCTATTCGGAGGAATGTAGGAAGCGCAGATGAATAATTTATTCATAGATCCAAGTAAGCGTACGCAGATTTGGTCAAGCAAGGTGTCATTATTATTTAGGCTTACCAAGACAGCACGAAGTTCTCTCTTAACAGCAATCAAAACTCCACCACCTCTGTTGCATCCGGTTTTAACAGCATCCCTGTCCTTACGGAAAACATCAAACAGGTTTTGGTCAAAGAATTCGGAATTGTAAAAATTTGGCGTAAGCCAGGTTTCAATTATTACAAACACATCATACAGTATCTGCGCGGTGAAAGTGTGTACAGCATTTCCTTTAGTCCGCATTCCAGAAATATTTTGAAAATAAATACGAACATGATTGTCTGCATCGATATTAACTGACCTGCTGGGAGCGGTTACGTTTTTTTGTTTGGTAAATCGTCTCTCGGAAAAAACTTAAAAGGGCGGACTTTGACATTAGTTGGCCAGAGTTCCGGGTTCAAAACCGAGCTAAATGCGTTAGGAGAAACACCAAGCAATCGTTACATACAAAACTCTTCAAACTTGGTTTCAATAATAGTATGTTTAGCACAGGAGATTAATGACCTTAAAGTTTTACTCTCGAAACTGATAAGTGCTAAAGCGTATATTGGTGTTGCAAAGGATGATTCGGCCATGCCTGCTGTAAGTGCTCAAAATTTCTTGCCCATATCTGTTGCTGTTACATCTGAGTTGGATGTAGCTGGCCATATGAATGGTTGCATTCATAATTATTCCTGCCTTCCGTCTTTGCAAACAATATTATTGACTACGTTGTTCACCATGCAGCTGTTGATAAGAAACATCTGCTGGGCATTAGTTAAATAACGAACTGCGCTTAGTAGCACAAAAAACGTTAACTTTAAGTTAGGTGGATCTGTAGCATTTTATAATAAGGTGCTTTCAGGTGATCTTTGGCCTGCCAATGTAAGCATACGTCTTTTTAATTTTAAAAAGGACTGCCACAGCAAAATCATGCATAACCCCTAGTAATTGATTAGACTTGGCTGAATTCTAACTTCATTAATGAATACCATTTTTAATCTAATCTGTATACTGTTTACCGAAAGGATAGAAACTGGATTCGCAAGAGGTGGTAATGTCTTCATTGCGGTTCAACGTAAATTTTACTCGCATTTAGTTTCGCTTGAGAATGTTGATACTTTAATTGATACACTTTGTGGTTGTGTAAAGCGTACGTCAACAAATTGCTCATTATTTTTTGAAATTTCTTATATTCCCCAAAATAATGGAAATATTATTTATTTAAGTTTTAATGTAATGTAAGTTAACGGTGTTATAACAAGTTGGACAAAATTCTTGATGTCATGTTAATTAGTGATAATTTGAGCTACAATAATGCTGTAGGGCTCTCTGCTATAACGCCATGTGCCTCTGAGGTTGAATATTAAGTTTTATGAGTTTCCTTCATCTCTCCTTATACAAGATTTTCTTGTAACTTTGCTACTTGTGATTTTGGTATGATTAATACTTTGCTAAGGGAATACAGTTGGGATAACCAATTGTCCTGCAATGACGTTTCTAGATGCTATAACGTTTTTAAAATTTTAACTTTTGATTTTTGTTTAAATATCGTTCCGGTAATAAAGAAAATACCTTACAAGCTGTCGTGGTATAACTTTAACTTGGAAAAGTTAAAGAACCTTAGGAAAATTAAAAAAAAAAATTAAATCAACTGACAGCAACATTTGTCTAGTTAAGATTCTACTCAAAAGAGTTCAACTTTTTGGATACATTTCTTTACAACTACTATATTCTTGGTATGTTGGAGAATATTTAACAGAATTCAAAGGCTTTCTGGCATTTTATGAAGTCAAAAAAGTCGACCTCTACTATTCCCTCAGCCGTTTTTTATGAGGATAAATTGGCTAGTACTCCAATTAAAGTGGCCAATTTGTTTGCAGAATTTTTCAGCTCAAATTTTGTGGCTAATTATAGGAATATTTCATGTAGCTATACCTCTAACTCTAGCTGCAATTTAAGTTTTTCTGTTAGGCTGTCTGATAATGTTCTGACTGGCATTATTAATCTTAAATCTTCTGCGAAAACGGATATTGATAGACTTTCAGTTCTTTTACTGAAAAAAATTTTTAATTTATCATTGATGTCTCGAATTTTCATTGGTGATAGGAAATTTACCTCCATTAGCGCCATTCCCAAAGGTGGTAGTAAGAATGATGTTTTGACTTACATGATCGACTTCCATTATCCCTATTCACAAAGGTGGTAGTAAGAATGATGTTTTGAATTACAGGCTCATTTCAAAGCTATCGACTGTCTCGAAAATGTTTGCAAGTATCATTAAAGATAAAATGTATTTTGCGTCTAGGAGTCTATGTTTCTTACCGATCTTCAGTTTCTAATCCTGCAGTATTTAGTGAAAATTGTATTGCATCTTATCCTGCTGGGTTTCATGTTGGCTGTGCCTACACTGATATCCCTAAAGCTTTTGATAAAGTTTCACACTCTTTGTTGATTGGAAACTTTTTTTAAAATGGATTGAATCCTACTAAAAAAAAAATTTGCCTCCTCTGGGGTCCCCAAAAAGGATACTAGGACCACTACTATTTGTTTTATTTATAAATGATATAAGCAACTGCTTTAGATTTGCTAAATTTTTGCTCTACGATACCGATTTAAAAGTATTTTCACGAATTAAGAAACCCAACAATGCGTTTAAGCTTCAAAACGACAATGACAGCTTGTATCCATGGTGCGATAATTCTCGCCTTCATTTAAACATAAAAAATTGATTTAAAGTCTCGTTTTCAAAAACTATTAATATCTTGGCGTCTTATTACATTAAACATTCTGTGTTAAAAAGTTTGGCCAAGATTAAATATCTTGGCGTAATTTTCTCAAGTAATTTTTCTTTTGATTCACGTATTAGTCACATTATTTCGAAATCTTACTCGGTTTTAGGGTTTGTGAAACGAATAACTTCAAAATTTGCTGACCCATATACTCTTAGGTTATTATATACGACTTTCGTTCGTTCCACTTTGGAATTCGATAGTTTCATCTGAAGGCCAAGCCATCAAAAGCATATAAATAGCATTGAAAGCGTCCTAAAACTGTTTTTAAAATATGTTTAACGGTCGTTGAGTTTTGATACGCCAATCGTTTGCTTGTTATTAACCAAAACTCTTTGGAAGCACTAAGGTCAGTCCTCTCAGTTTCTTTCTATCATCCGTGCTGACATTGAATGCTGCTTTCTCTTGGAAAGTATTAATTACAAAGAACCACAGCGTAATCTTCGTAGCTTTTTACCTTTCTATGGGAATAATTGTAAAACATTATATTCGCATAAAGCACCCCTTGATCGGGCCTTAACTGAATTTAATTTAATCTCTAGCTCTATGCAACTTGATTTTTCATCGTCAAAAAATATATTTTGTAAGTAGTCCGTAAAAAATTGGGTCCATAGACCAAAATGCAAATGAAAATGAAAGTAATTAGACTTTGCGGAATGTACATAAATTAAATAAGAATGGTTCACATTTCTTAGAGGAATATTAAGCGGTATCCTCTACAAAATTTCGGGGGTACCAACAACATTTGAAAGAACTTTGAAGATAAAAGCGTAGGATATAATTTTCTCCTATCCTATCCTATTCCATATTTTAGTCCAGACTTGATTAAAGTTTTCTACAAACGCCTAATTCTTTTTACATGCGTATAATGAAGAGTCGCCAAATAATAGAGGCATGTTCCAAACAATATAAAGTGTTTAAGGGTTATGGATCAGACACATCGGAACTAATACGACGAACAAATGCGAGCATGGGTCGGCGTTTGGAACAATGAAATTAATATGACAGCAAATGAGAATTTGGAGTAAAAATACACTCCTAGATCTTTAGCCTGATCTACCAAATTCCAATTAGTACCAGCAACTGCATAAGTTGAGGTAAATTAATTTTTTTAGAAAGAATCACATTAAACCAATATATTAATCTGATTGAAGCTAGACAGAACTCTCGTAGTACTTTACAATCGAATACATTTTGAGATAATCAGCATTCAAAAGAAATTCCGAGAATACAAAGTTCTATCCTGAGGAACCCCGGAACTTAAATCAAAAGAGCGTGATATTATGTTAACGGATCACACCATACAGTACATTTCCCTTAGATAGGATTTTATCAATTCCAGGAAAATATTGAATACTGAAAATATTTTTCGAAGTATTTTGGTGATCCGGTTTCAAAGCAGTGAATAACGCCTAGTTTGTCAATCTGAGTAATTCAACGCTCTGGTGGACTTTGCTACGCCATTCCGGAAAACAAAGTTGATTCTTTTGAGTGCTGACATGCGTTTGTAAATCTTGCGCTGGAGTTCCTTGATTGCACTTCCTACCGAGGATAGGTGGAAGATAATCTTCAATTGCGATCGACCGCTTTTTCCACGCGGCTTAAACCCCTTCTTTAAGGTGGGATAATTTGTCCACTGGAGTGAACCTCTTATGTAACATATAATTAGCCGCGAACATAGCACGAAATGTTGACAAAAAATCTCCCTTAAAAACTTTCGTATCGCAAGGCGGAAGGCGGAAGGCGGAAGGCAGATGAGATTATACGTGCCGCAAGACCTTTGAGCTTTTCCTTTCTCAGCTTTAGTTAGCTTAGAAGCGCTCGTTGAGTCCGAATCTAACGATTCCTTATATAACTCTTAACTCGATCCCTGATTCCTTAACTTCATTCTTTTAGATTTCGGTAAGATTTTTTCCAGTTATAGCAAAATCCCGAAAACCGGCTTAAAACTCAACAAGATAAGCTGTCAATTGCTGAAAAGTACTTCATTTAAAGCAAATTAGAAACCTTTCGAATTATAATCCGGAAAAATTTACGCTATACCATCAATGGAAGAAAAACATAAAAAATTGAGATTTAATAGAATACGAATTCGAGCTGGTTGCAAAGCGATCGCAATATTGTATGTGATTAATAAGGCGAATCCCAAAAACAAAAAAAAAAACAAACAAAACAAAAATTTCATTTAGAGAAATCAAGTCTCTGTATTCACGATGTGCTAAAGCAAAGCGGACAAATCCTAAAACAAATTCAAACAATATATTTGTTTGGTATTATTCAATTTGATATTTACCTTTGTTCTTTTAACTTTATCTCATAACATACTATTGTGCATTTTAACTTTATATTACAACATACTATTGTGAATTTTAACTTTATATCATAACATACTATTGTGAATTTAACTTTTTTCTGGTGAACTGTAAATAGTAATAAAGCAAGTTCCGCTAACTTAGCTTTAGAAAGACATTGAAGCTGAACAAATCGAGTGTGCTAGTTTTTTTCTATCTTTTCTATTAATGTTTATTCTACATTAAAATGGTGCCGAATCCCGAGACCTTTGAAAGTCCTTAGTCCCACGTCATAAATTCTTGCATCGATTCCACGAAGTTCATCTATTTAACTTTACTCATAACAATCAACCAGCGCTTATACACTTTGCTGTCAGCTAAGTATTCTGTATTACATCGTATTCACGTGGATCACCTAACATGCAAATTTCCGCTAGCAAAATGGAGTCTCTTAGCGCATCGTTTGAAGACCAACGAAAAATTTACTCGCACCTTCAGCGGTTCTCACAGAGCTTTCAAGCAAAACCAGCTGCCGACAAGTCTGCTGGATTTGTACAAAGTCTTCTTACAGAAGTTGAACTGCTCTTTCGTAGCGCTTCAAACAAGGCCATGACAACATTTGCAGTACTGAATATATATATACATATGTATGTATATATTCAAGTCCAAACTGCTCGACTTGCAAATGGAACTTGCTCTTCCGACGAACTCCAGGTACTCACTCCAGTACTTTTGCAGTTAACACCTTTCGCAATGACACTGTTGCAGCCACCGCGCGATTTATGGAATGTTTACAACGCCACCGCTGACGTCACCCCTTAACACGTTCTAACATGCAGCGAATGCATTATCGATACAAATCGTATCAGGCAGCAACCGAAACGGAATTTTCCACAAACAAACAAAGATAAACATGAAACAATAGTAAACAACCTAAACAATAGATAAGGACTAGTAAACAACTTGCTTTGGAATCTTCCACTACAAATCTACCGCCACATCCTAGTATTATAAATAGCCCTAAGTATACAAAATGTAGATTAGTATTGAATTTATATTAATAAAGAAAGCACGTGACTGTGCAGCAAAAAAATATATTTTCTTTACTCTATTATGTGCAAATAGAATAACTGGGGTGTCAACCGGGATGACAATACGTTTTGCCACCTAAAAGCCAAAATCCTCGAAATATAGGAAAATAAAAAATCCACGGTCTTGAAGAAAGACAAAACCAGTTTTCGAAAAAGCGAAACACTAATTATAAAACAACGGTTCCTGAAAAAGGGGAACAATATTTACAACTTTCGAAGAAGTCCTTGTGACAGAAGCAGAACAAACTGGATCAGTGTGGAATAAAAGCATTCCTATCCGGCAATTCTACCAAACGACAACGACGTGCGAGCAAATCCGACTCCTTCTCTCTAAGACTTCAAAGAAGCGACAGCACAACAAATATGGCCGAATCAGCACAGTTAAGAGCACAAATTGATGCACTAACACAACAATTCCAACAACAAACCTTGCAAGTAATTACCCTACAACAGGAACTTAATACTGTAAAGGAAACCCAATCCACAATATCACCACCATTACAGAGCACGAAAAAATCCCTCTTGCAATAACAGATGCCAAAGATATCGATTTGGAGCTGTTCAAAGCTTTACCCAAGTTTGATGGGGACAAACACTCGTATCGCTCATGGAGATCGCAAGTCTGGAAGTTTATGGATGGCATCAAAGCGTTCACAGGACATCCTAGGTATTATAACGCAGTAGGCATCATCCGCACAAAAGTTATAGGAACAGCAGCCGACATACTTAGCAATCACAACACGAAATTAAACTTCTATTCGATTATAAATCGATTGGACTATACATTTGCGGACCAAAGACCTTTGTATGTGTTATTAGACGAGATGAAAGAGGTTAATCAAGGAACAAGGAATTTATCCGAAAATCGCAGCGAAACTAATAAAGCACTTAATCTTGCGCTTTCAAAAATTGAAATGTCGCATGAACAAAACAGTGAAGCCATGAAGACATATGCTAACCAAGAAGCTGTTCGAACATTCATTATGGGACTGAATAGCAGATACACAAGTGGAACCTTGTACAGCCAAAACCCAAGGGACTTAGAGCATGTGTATGTTATTGCCAGCACAATCTACCACGACAGCCATAACCAACAATTTGAAACTCAACCAAGGTATGTCCAACAATCAAGAAGTCACCCAGGAGAAGAACGCTTTCCTCAACGAAACGAACGCCCCAGATATAATCCAGGGATACAAGTGCAACGCAACAATTTTATTCCACACCACGACCGTGTAAATAAACCGATACCTATGGAAGTAGGCAACTCTAGGCAGTTTATACGCCCTACTCAACACCAACAGGGATACCAGAATCCTTTCAAAAGGGAAATAAACCCATCCTCACAAAACTTCAATCAACATAAGGAGCAGAGGATCAACCAAACACATCAAACTGAAGCAGAATCTACCACATCCCACCTCGAGAAACAATATGAAACCGGAAGTACTTTTTTAGGCGAGTAAACGGGCTGCCCTGCATTCAAACAAAGTGCGGTCTTACAGGCACACCCGTTACAATCTTAGTCGACACAGGATCCACAAATAATTATATAAGTATCAACTGTAATATTGGTAAGTCAGTGCCTATTAAACCTATAAAAACAAAAACTATTCACGGATATTCATTACAGTAGACGCTCACAAATTAGAACTCTCAGAAATTAGAATATTCATGAATTAGAACCAGTGATTTTAATGCATTGAACGCTCTGAAATTAGAACTTGAGGTTCTAACTTCTGAACATTTTTTTTTTTAATTTTTAACACAAGGGAATTCTCTTTTTGTTTTTATTTCATTCAACAAAGTTAAAATGAAAAGGGGAAACACCAAGTTATGGTGTTTGATTTTTTTATATTTTTGTTTTGTCATATTTTTGGTGCATTTTGGTCATTCGTGCATAGTGCTGAATATCCGAAAATGGAAAGTCGTCTCTATAAGTGGGTTTTAAACCAACGTGAAAGGAAGTGTACATTGACTGGGCCAATATTAAAGGAAAAAGCTAAACAAATTTTTAGTGAAGAATATCCCGATAAAAGTGAAAATGCATTCCGAGGAAGCGATGGATGGTTTACTAAGTTTAAAAAGTGACACGGTATTCGTATTTTAAAAATTGGTGGTGAAATTCTTTCTAGTGATGTAGCTTCGATCACTCCGTTTATTCACAAATTTCGTGAAAAAATCGCCGAAATGGGGTTAATGGAGTCACAAATATATAATGTGGGCGAAACCGGATTACTTTATCGTTGGCTACCAGATAAAACGTGAAAAAAGTGCTGCTGGATACCAAATCCAAAAAGAACGAATTTCAATTTTACTTGGCTCAAATGCTGATGGCTCACACAAATTAGTTCCCTTAGTTATTGGAAAAGCAAAAAATCCATGGTGCTTCAAAGGTTTTAATAATCCACTTCATTACGACTTTTCCAAAAATGCTTGGATGACGTCTCGGATCTTTCATGATTGGTTTCACGAGATATTTATTAATGAAGTATGTAAAAAGAAAAAAAAATTTGCTTTCATTATTCTTTAATTTTAAACATTTTTTGTTTAACAGGTCATCCGGTTTTCTGAAAAAAAATAACTTGCCTCCGAGGGCCCTCTTGCTTATTGATAACTGCTCCGCTCATGCCTCAATCGAAAAACTTCAAAGCAACGATGGAAACATAGATGCATATTTCTTTCCACCAAATGTGACAGCGGCTGTGCAACCAATGGATCGAAATCCCATGAGGTTAACACAATTTGTTTATAGAAGTAAGTTACTTGCTCAAATAATTGCTGAAGGCGGGGAACTGAATAGTGTATTGAAATCCCATTCCATTCGAAACGCAATATTATTTCTGAAACAAGCTTGGAATGAGATAACGCAAACAGCGATGAGAAATTCTTGGTCCAAGTTGTTTAATTGGGACTCTGACCAATACGACAGCGATGATAATGTGCCATTAGCACAACTGCTCAGAAAGAATAATGACTGCAATGAAGCTCTCCAAATAAATCTAACTCTTTTAGCAGAAATTGACCCAAACAAATGCATCTGTATAGATGACATCGAGAAATGGAATGAGGATGTGTTTGAAGACGGATCTGAGTATGAACTGAGTAGCGGTGACGAGTATTCTGATGGTTGTCAAGACGATATTGTTGCTGACACAAATGGTGCAACAAGAGTGAATTGCTTTCCACTAAGCACATGACCAATCTTTTGGCCCTCCGTAACAATATTATTATATAAGAATTAATGAAACCAAAAAAAAACAAACAAATATTACTGATTATATGTTAAAAATATTAATTTTGAACTAGGTTCCCATTCCCCAGTATTTTGAATTAATTTCAGAAATTTTAATTTTTTTTATGTTATGTTTTTAAATAAATATATAAAACAAATAAAAAAATGGTTTTTATGTAGTTTTTGGAAGTAGCTTAACACTTACTTTTATTATTTACGCTACTAAAAAAACGTCCAGAAATTAGAACATTTCGGAAATTAGAACTACCCAAAAACAAAGTGGTTCTAATTTGCGAGCGTCTACTGCATTAAAATCTAAAAAAATTATAATTTTGTTTAGTTATCATTTGCTATCTTTTGAGATTGATGAACTACAAGAATTTGATATGATACTAGGTGAGCAGGGACTTAGAGTTATAAAAGCAGAAATAAATCTATTCGACTACAGTATAAAGTACCAAAAGAAAGTTGCGAAGGATAAACAAAAAATAAATTACACAGTAAATAATACAGAATATGAGGATGATATTAGGGAAATAATGAGGAAAATGACGAAATTAGTGAAATTTTACCGTTTACCACAACTATCCAAGCAACTATTAGAACGAATAATGAAGATCCTATTTGGACTAAACAGTACCCTTATCCTATGTCAGATAATGATTTTGTGAATACAGAAATCCAGAAACTTCTCGATAATCAGATAATTCAACCAATTAAAAGTCCATACAACTCTCCGATTTGGACAGTTCCAAAAAAGGGCACCGATGAAAAAGGAAAACCCAAAAGAAGGATGGTTGTAGATTATCAGAAGATTAACGCACAAGCAATAACAGACAGAAATATGACTATTCAAAATTTAGGGAAAGCAAAAATTACTATAGATTTGAAATCAGGATTCCACCAAATACTAATAAAAGAATCAGACAGAGAGAAAAACGCGGTTTCGTTAAACGGGGCTAAGTGTGAATTTATCAGGATGTAATTTGGGCTTAAGAATGCACCCTCAATATTTCAACGATGTGCAGATGATATTCTCCGCAAGTACATTGGAAAATTTGCATACGTAGATGACGTGTTAATATATTCTTCCTCTCCCGAAGAACATATAGCGCATATAAGCGCTTTGCATAACGCCAATATGAAAATCTCTAAATAAAAATCACATTTGTTCTAGAACTCTGTCGAATACTTAGGACATATAATAAAACACAATAAAGTAACTGTGGACCCCAAGAAAATTTAAACAATAAAAGAATAGCCTATCCCAAAGACATTAAAAGAACTCAGATCATTCCTAGGGCTAGCTAGCTACTACAGGAAGTTTATTCAAAATTTTGCAGCAATCACTAAACCATTGACTATACATTTACGCGGCGACAATGGTATAGTAAGTAGCAGGGTTGGGCATTTTTGTACTACCACTAAATTGCACTACCACTGTCTATTCAGTGGTAGTTAAACAGCAAAATCCATTATCACTGAAAATTTAGCGAGAGTGAAAAAAATGCACTATCACTAAACCTTTAGTGAGAGTGAAAAAAAATGCACTATCACTAAACCTTTAGTGATAGTGAAAAAAAATTACATTATCACTAAACCTTTAGGGATAGAGAAAAACAAATTGCACTACCACTAAATATATAGTGATAGTGAAAATCTTTAGTGATAATTAACATTTTTCAGTGCATTTTTTTCACTATCACTAAATTTTCAGTGGTAATGGATTTTGCTGTTTAACTACCACTGAAGAAGTAGTGCTAGTGAAACCTTATTGCACTTATTTTTTAGTGCACTATTCCCAACCCTGGTAAGTAGAAACAAAAGTGCGAAAGTAGAAGTTAAATTAGATGAGGCAGCTCTAGAAGCTATTGAGAAAATCAAGAATGCGCTTCAAGTCCAAGTAACTTTATCAACCTGACTTCACGAAACCCTTTGGTCTGACAGATGACAGCAATTTCGCTATAGGCGCAGTACTGTCCCAAAAAACACAACCTATCGCTTTTGTATCACGAACACTCAATGAAAAAATTACAGTACCAACGAAAAGGAACTACTAGCCATTGTATAGGCCCTACAGAATTTAAGAAATTACTTAGATGGAATTGCTAATTTAACAATATATACAAATCACCAATCTTTAATTTACTCTATTCCCGAAAAGAATCCAAATAACAAACTAAAAAGATGGAAGAATTTTATTATACAAACCAGGACATCAGAATGTAGTCGCTGATGCTCTCTCAAGGCAACAAATAAATACGACAACTGATTGTTCAGAACACTCAGCAGAAAGCTCACCTGTGGATCAGTTTAAAAAAATCAAACAACCTTTAAACTCTTTCCGCAACCAAATTATACCAATTCACCACGCAAATAAACACGAAATTGTGTCTCAGACTATTTTTACAAATAATACACGACATATAATCTATTATAAAAGTAAAGAGACCCTGACTTCAAGTTTAAAATCAATTATTCGACCAGGAGTAACAAACGCTCTAAAATTATATGAAGAAATTTTATTTCATTTCAAAAACGATATCAGCTCTATTTTCGCTACATGTAAAGTTGTTGTAGCACAAACACAACTTCAAGACGTAACTGATCCGAACGAACAAAGACAGATTATCATACAAACTCACAAAAGAGCACACAGGAATTATAAAAACAACGTACAGGAAATACTTACTCAGTATTTTTGGCCCTCTATTCGAGAAATGTGTAAAAAATAATCAATAAACTGCGAAGTATGTCTACAAAATAAATACGAGAGGCACCTTAACAAACAACCAATCGGTAAAAATGGACATATTTCACATGAATAACAACATTACATTAGTTCTACATGTAAATATTCCAAATATTGTTATATACGCAAAATACAAAATAAAGTAAACTGCCACGAATACAGTGAAGAAATGCTCACACAAATATACCCTAACGGATAATATTTTATGACGGACAATGAGAATGTGTTTAATGGGCTAAATCAGTATAGGACAGACTTCTTATACAACACTCAGTCACACCAATACACCACTCAACGACGAACGCTCAAGTTGAACGCATCCACAGTACACTAATTGAAGTATCAACAGCTCTAGCACAGGAAAATCATACGGCACTAGGAGAAGAACTATTTAACGCCGTGAAGCAGTACAACTGGACGATTCATTCCACCACAGGGTTCAAACCTGAGGAAGTGTTTTTTAACAGAGAGGAATACCCCGAGATAAAGGACATTTTAATCGAAAAACAGGATAAACTCTTGCAATATCATAACAAAAACAGACACACAATTACATACAAACAAGGTGACTTCATATACGTAGAAACCGATAGAAGAAATAAGTTAGCAACGAAATATAATAAACACAAAGTAGAAGAAGATCGTGGGGACACAATTTTAACAGTTAGAGGGAAAGTTATACACAAAGACAATATGAGAAAACTAGCAAAATGTGCAGAATCGCAATAATATTTTTCTTATCGATTTGTTAACAGAGACAGATCCATCCTTTTTATCCGAGAATTCAAAATATTTGTACCACATAGCTACCCTGAGTGCAATTCTAGCACCATACGAAAAAATAATTAGAAAAAGGTACACAACAAATGAAAAATCTTAAAATTTATAACAGGAACACCAGACCACGACGGCCTAATAGAAATTAAGACTGGACTCAATGAACTTATTAAAAACAACAACAAAAAATAAATTCTCAATTTGAAAAAATCTTAGAAACCTTAGATCTTAAATCAGTAACAAAAAAATAGTAATAAACGAAGTCTATCAAGAACTTGTAGCCACCACAAATACAATCAATTGTGCAAAAAATGGAAGTTTTTATCCAGGCACTTTGAATTTAAATGATATTGAAGAAATAATTACAAATGAACAATTTGATACGCCTGTAATAAATATACTAGAATATGCAGATGTACATATTTGACTAAACCAAAACGCCGTAATAACTATTTATATATATCCACTTATAACAAACAAATGCAAATTGTATAATATAGCACCACTGATGTATAGACATGGAAAAATAATTACTGACAAATATATTGCTGAATGTAACAACAAATATACTAGAGTATCTAAATGTAGAAACTATGTAGGAATAAATATGTATATGTCAACAATTGGCAGATGACAATTGTACTACACCACTTTTAGAAAAAAAGGAAGCTAAATGTAACATCATTCAAGAAAACAATAAACCTATATTAGTATTAGATCACGGTAAAATCATCACAGATGGAGAACACACGTGGACTGGATATGCAATTAAAGGACCGAACCTTATCCAATTTAACATATCCACAAACATCGATGTAAAAACATACCTCAACCAGCAAGAAGAAACAAAAAACGCAATCCATTCTCACACTAATTAACAATTAGAAATCCTAAAAATTCTTACTTCCGAGTCAGATTACAAATTTACGAACATACAAAAAATGTATAATTATATTATACCTATAGAAGAACATCCTGTAAAGTTCGCATTCTCAGCTTAGCAACTCTAGCACTCCTTGTGTACTCCGCTGCCAAAATATGCCAATGCTACAAAATAAAGCATGAAGAAAAAAGGAGAGAACTCGCAAACGAAATATATGAAGCAGAATTGATCCGCCTTAGAATACAACAGCAGTAAAAAGTGAGGACACTTTTTCTTAACAAAGGGGAGAGTTAAGGAATGTTTACAACGCCACCGCTGACGTCACCACCTAACACGTAGCGAATGCATTATCGATACAAACTATGTCAGGCAGCAACCGAAACGGAATTTTCCACAAACAAACAAAGAGAAACATGAAACAATAGTAAACAACCTAAACAATAGATAAGTACTAGTAAACAACCTTAACAATAGATAAGTACTAGTAAACAACTTGCTTTGGAATCTTCCACTACAAATCTATCGCTGCATCCTAGTATTATAAATAGCCCTAAGTATACAAAATGTAGATTAGTATTGAATTTACATATACTTAATAATAAAGAAAGCACGTGGCTGTGCAGCAAAAAATATATATTTTTACTCTATTCTGTGCAAATAGAATAACTCGCGCCTACCCAAGATCGATTTACCAACATTTTCCGGAGATTACTTAGAACAACGCTACACTTACACAGGTACAAAAATATTTTTACTTAAAAGGTTCATGCACTGGAACTCCCAGTGCTCCAGCTAAAATTGATTTTATTTTGGGTGCTGATTTATTCAGCGACATATTGCTTTCCGGAATGACCAAAGGCGAAAAAAGGATTACTATTACAAGAAACATATTTTGGGTGGATGATCTCGGGACTAATAAAATCAAAAATTAATGACTGCATTCTTTCTGTCAATTTAGTTGCTGTCGATGGCCAGCTACGTTTGTTTTGGCGGCAGGAAGACCATCAATCAGAAGGGTGCCCAATGCCAACTGAGGAAGCTGCAGTTGAGAATCATTTTTTAGAAACTCATTCACGCGACGCAACCGGGCGATATATCGTACATTTACCATTTAAACGGTTGCTTGCACAAATAGAACTCTCGTCATTAAGTCATACATATTTCAACGCACTTCGAAGACTAAGCAAGCTTGAAAAACGATTTGAATTGCAACCGGAGTTTGCAATGCTTCACAAGAGTTTCATGGATGAGTATTTAACTCATGAAGGAAATAGGCGAGTATCCGAAAAACCTTCCAGTAAATTCATATTTTCTCTGTCATCATGGCGTCTTAAGAGAAAGCAGCAGCACTA
This sequence comes from Anomoia purmunda, assembly GCA_951828415.1. NCBI lineage: Eukaryota > Metazoa > Arthropoda > Insecta > Diptera > Tephritidae > Anomoia > Anomoia purmunda. The sequence continues at coordinate 84,983,833 of OX639993.1, read as the reverse complement.
CTAAACTAAGAGTCGTGTTTGATGGTGGGAATCGTAATCCAGAGCAAACCTCGCTCTACGCTGAGCTCGCTGCTGGACCTGCACTACAAAATGATTTACCGCTTATTCTATCTCGATGGAGTCATCATAGACTTGGAGAAAATGTTTCGGCAAATCAACGTATGTAATGAACTCCAAAATTTTCAATGCGTTCTAAGGAGAAAAAACTCTACCAAAAACATAAAAATTTACAAGTTTTGCACCGTTACTTATGGTACAACTTCAGCGCCTTATTTAGCTATACGTATGCTACACCAACTCGCAAATTATGAACAAAGTTCTTTTCTTCTTGCAAGTAAAATTCTCTTAAATGACAGCTACGTAGATGATATACTTTCTGTTGGTGATTCAATTCAAGAGGCGATAAAATTAAACAAACAACTTACTATGCTTTGCAGGATAGGGGGCTTTAATTTAAGGTAATGGAAATGGAATTCTAACCAGAGTTGATGGGAATGATTCCAGCGGAATACAGCTCAACTCATTTCAATTGACTTCAGAGAATTTCGTTAAGCCGTTAGGACTGTATTGGGATACAAGAGAATACCAATTTAGCTTCAGAATTGATTTTAGTTTTGCTACAACGATAACGAAAAGCAGCCCTCTTTCAGATGCGACCAAACTCTTTGATCCATTACATTGGCTCGCACCTACCACTATCGTAGCCAAAATTATATTTCAAAAACTTTCAAAATCTAGCCGACTGTTTAACTCGAGGCTTAACACCTTTTAAACTTCGTACACATGTTCTGTGGTGGAATGGACCGTCCTGGTTGAAAGCAACACAATCGAATTGCCCCAAACTCAACCAAAATTTGGAGATAAATTTTGAGCAAAGAAGATCGGACGTCAGTTTGCACAACACTGCTATAACAACCAATCAGCTATCCTCAACCACACGAACGAAGGGAACAAAGACCACGAGACAGGTTTTTTAAAATCTTATGAATTAAACATCGCACTTAATACAGTTATTCAGGTAGTTCAACGTGTAGACTTCCTAAATGAAATAAACTGCTTATCGAAGAAAAACACGCTAAGCAAAAATAATCGAATTCTTCAACTCGCACCCGTTCTTGATGAAAATAACCTACTTAGAGTCGAAGGCTGATACTTTTGAAACCAAACATCCGAATTGACTAACTAAGCACAACCCACTATCGTTACTTATATTTACAGATGCTCATCACCAAACTCTCCACGGTGGGGTGCAACTGATGATGGCATACGTCATGCGGAGCTTTTGGATTTTATCCTCCCGAAGCCTGGCAAGATCAGTTCTCCGAAGATGCTTTGTGTGTTTTAAGTATACCGCCAAAATGCAAGAACAAAAAGTAGGCAACTTACCAGCCGTTCGACTTCAGCATGCCAGGCCATTCAAACACAGTGGACTTGACTATGCTGGACCAATTTTAATAAAGCAGTCTACACTACGAAAATCTTCTGCTATTAAAGCTTATACAAAGACAAAGAACATAAGCTTTGCTTCGACCGTCAAAAGATGGAGTTTCGTGAATATTTGGCAGCCGGACTAGCCAATGAAGGAACTACATGGCACTTTATTCCTCCCGATTCACCTCACTTTGGAGGTTTGTGGACCCCGGTGCAAAATCGGTTAAGCATCATCTTCGGCGAATAATGCGAGATCGCATTCTTACCTTTGAGGAACTTAGCACACTACTAGCTCAAATTGAAAGCTGTTTGAAATCGCGACCATTGTGCCCCTTAGCGAACCACCCTCACGACAACCAAACTTTAACTCCTGCACACTTTCTTGTCGGCGAACCAACAACATGCCTTTCTGAAGAGGGCCTGCTATCTCACAATGTTGACGCTCTCAACCGATGTAAGTTAATTGAACGACTTAAACAACATTTCTGGCAACGATGGACTGGAGAATATATTAATACTCTTCAGGCTCGCTCAAAATGGGCTCAACCTCATCGAAATCTGACAGTTGGCGGCGTTGTCTTGCTGCAGCATGAACGAAGTTCACCAGGGTATTGGCCATTAGCGCGAATATATCAAGTTTATACCGGGACAGACGGATTAGTAAGAGTGGTTACTCATTTATGTAACGGTAAACTTCTGAAGCGTCCTATTTTGAAAGTATGTTTGCTGCCAATAATGGAACCTACATCTCCAGACCAGGAACAACCTGATGTGCACGATACTAGAGTTAAGAACAGTCGTTCTTAGTGGGGGAGAATGTTCGGTACTATTTGTTCTTTTAACTTTATGTCATAGCATACTATTGTGAATTTTAGTATTTTCTGGTGAACTGTAAGTAGTAATAAAGTAAGTTCCGCTGAATTAGCGTTAGAAAGACATTTAAGCTGAACAAATCGAGTGTGCTAGTTTTTTTTCTATTTTTTCCATTATTGTTTATTCAACAATATTATTATTTTTATTTAATTCTAGTCACAGACTTTCTTCAAATAGGTGAATTAAATAGGTATCAATATGGGTGTGTTCGAGCTGCGATTATTGCGGCAGTGTTATTTTTGATGATAGAGCTCCACGTTCTTCGGCAAAATTTCGGCAACAGTGGCAACGTCACGTGTTCGTTGAATAAAATGTTGACAATCTGCTGCTCATAACTAGGAAATCAAACGCAATATAAAAATTGTTACTGCGCAATTGAGATGGAGGAAGAAAAGTAAGTCAAGTTTTTAATAAGTGTTATTTTAATATGTAATATTGTTTATTATTTGTTTTTAGCTTAAAATTAAGCGTGACTGAAACCAAATTATTGGTCAGGTGTCGATTGGACCTGGAAGATGAGTTTGCTTGCGGGAGGAGAAAGAAACATGTCCTTTGGGACAAAGTACTGGACAAGATGAAAAGTGATGCTCCAAATCTCACCCCAACAAGAGATCAGTTGCAAAGAAAATTTTTAAACATGGTCGCAACCTATAAAAGAATAAAGAAAAGAAACAATTCTACGGGAAGAGATGCAACAACTTGGGAATAATTTAACGAATTCGATGAAGTGTATGGCAGTAGACACTTCATTTCTCCCCATCTCAAAATCTGCAGAGTTCGCCAGACATTCTAGACGTTTTATCTTATGTCTTTTCCGCCTGATCAGCTGAGTATCAGCAACCGAGTAATAAGTAAGTAACAGGGTTGCAATATTGCTGTAATTATTGAGCGGCTCGAACACACCCTATATTTGAAGTACGCAACACCAAAAAACACGCGCAACAGAAAAAGTCTAAATCAAACAGAAACAACGGTAAACAAACTTTATTTTGTTAGTTATTTTATTGAGGTAATAAATATTACCCGTAAACTTATTAATCATTTTTAATTTTAATTGTAATTTTAGCTTCAAATTATTGCATTATCAAATCAGCTCTTTCGAATTCGCAGTTTGCTTTTATCTAGTTTTACGTGTTGTTCGTCAAGTCTGTATTCACTATTTTTATTATAATGTTTATAAAAGTGATCCAAATAGCTCTTACTGAATGCACTCGGATTAAATAAATTTAACAACACCGACGAAATGAAATTGCCAATGCCCATAGGCATTCGGAATTCATTTGATAAATTACGAAAGTGTAGTTTGGACAAATGCCGCAAATGAAAATTATGGTATTTAACCGGGAAAATCGCATTAACAGCTTACACCGCACACGATTATCGCACATTTTATTTGACATACAAATTGTTAGCCACGGCGGAATTCACGAATTTCTTCGCATGAATTCAACCTGCTGATTATGATGATTTTATAGTTTTTCCATCAGCTACCGGAACGTATATGTATGTATGTTGTGTTGAATACGGATATAGGATATTTCCATCACAATCAAATTGAACATGTTGTGAAGGTCGACGAGGAACACAAAGCAAACACGACGTCGAAAAGCTGCAATCACAACAGATAGCAAACCACTTCGCCTCTCTACTAACATTCCTGCTCTCTACAGTAACCTTCAACAAGATGATATCTTCGGGCAATAGGAGCATATTTCGCAACATTACTACTGATAGCGAAGCAAACGCCAACAAACGTAAATTAAAAACTAAATAATTTAAAATATTCAAATTGGTTTTTGTTTCCGACGAAAAATGAAATTATTTTTATTTTCGGCCTTATTGAATCATCGGTATAATTTATAGAGCTTGTAGCCAGGTTTGTATTAGGAATAGTATGAGAAAACAAAAATTTTTCAAAGTGGTAGACGTGATAGCTGCTATTTCGGAGATCACCACATCTCCTCATCAGACTTCTTTCTTTCTAGACTTTACCAGGCTTTGAACCATGGTACACGGAGTTGCTAGTCGAGCAGGCACCATTCAGTCACGCTAACCGTGTGGAAATTGTTTGTTTTTCTCACTTTTCCTATCTCCAACCATACCGCTATTAATTGTGAATTTTCGCCACTTTGCGCTTAACAGGGTGGTCGGTGTTATTTGTTTTTACAACACAAGCCACAAGCTTTATAAATTATACCGACGATTCATAAAAAATAAGCCCAAAAATAAAAATAATTATAATAAAGGACGGCAAACCTAAAAAAGCAAAACTATAAGCAGAACAAAAAAGCTTATAAATTTGTAAGAAACAAATAATACCGACCACCCTGTTAAGCACAGAGTGGCGAAAGTCACACTTAATACCGGTATGGTTGGAGATAGGGATAGTGTGAAAAACTAACAACTTTCACAAGGTTAGCGTGGCTGGGTGGTTGCGTGCTCTCCTAGCAGCTCCGTGTACCATGGTTGAAAGCCAGGTAAAGTCTAGAAAGAAAAGAAGTCTGATTAGGAGATGTGGTGATATCCGAAATAGCAGCTATCACTTCTACCACTTTGAAAAATTGTTGTTTTCTCATATTTATCGAAAAATGAAATTGTTTGTGTGAGAATATGAGTTTGAATGTAACCACTAACCTTATTAAAAGCTATAGCTCATTGAGCATCTATCTACAAAACCAGTTTTAAGAACGTCTGGGAAGTTAAGATCGCCTTAGTGAGTTATTCTTAGTAATAAATTCGCGGAATTATCTACCTCTCGAATTTGTGTCAGAGCTACTTCATACGCAGTCTTGTGCGTTGGCGTCACAGTTTAGCACCAGCTTCAGCTTGCTCTGCTCGCAATACCCCTTTTGTGGTTGGTGGGCCACAGGGGCCCTTGGAATCTGTGAGTACTCGCAATATGCTCACTCAACAGGTTCTCGATCTTCCGCAGGAAGGGCCACCACCCTGTTAGACCCTGTATCTTCATTTGAGCAACATGGTTGCCTTTCAGCTCCAGAGCCGGGTGCCATCGAGGTGATGATCTCTTCAGAGTCGCGGACTACATGACATTTTTTATAGAATTTACCTTACCAATTCCGCAATTTATTAGGCACCTCAGCCTTTGGAGAGCTTTTGCTGAATGGGGCGACGGCACCTGTTGAACACTCCTCACCTAACCACTCCCACCGAGATACATTGCAGTCGCTGCTGCTATTTCACCCTATCCAAAATGGCCACCTGAATGACCCGACGCCGCTATGGGGATCAAAGCGTGCTATGAAAGTCCGAGGAAGTTATTCCAAGCTTCGACTCCTTTTCGGGATCCACCTGATTTTTTCGTGCTGTGGTGGGCTCCGCAAAGCCTGCATTGGCCTTTAGTAGAGACGAATCTGACTTCCACTTTGAGGAGTTTTCTACAGGGAAGCAGGTAGTGTAACCAGAACGACTCTGGTTATTCCTGCCTTCCCTTATGTATGTATGTTCCTTTTTGCATTTGGCCAGTGGTACCAGAAATAGCCTTTTGGAATAACTTGCGCTAGTACCTCTAAAGCGGTGGGAACAGTATCTTTTCTTTCCGCCCCTGTGAGATTCCTAGCAAGCATACTAGTCTCTTCTGGCTGCAGCACTAGAACTGCTTCTTCGTCCTTCTTATGAACTAGAGTCCAGGCTGTCCTTTACGATGTATACATACCCCTGATTGCAGTCTGGGTCATTTGGTTCGAAGCAAATTTCGTTCACTACAGCATCTGTTGTAGTTACAGCCTTTTAGGCATTCGGATTTGCATACAGTACTCCCGCCGCGATCGCCATTTGCTCGACGAGCCCTTTGAGCACCAGGTGCTCCTGTAAGTTTACCGACTACAGTCCTTTTGTGGTAGTTACAGAGTTTTGTTTAATGATTTTGTTATTTTTTTATTAATAATAGTCCCTTCTTTAAAGATCCCACGAGTAATGGTAAGAAAGGGAGGTCAGCCATTATAACAGAATGTGTAAAATGTAATGAGGGATTGTCCGTTGATTTCTTTCCAAAGTGTCATTTTTTTTTAAATAAATGAAATTATATACAAACTTGCTAATTCGGAGTGGCCAACGTTACATATACATACGTAAGGCACCAGGCGGTCAGGCCCCAAACATTCAACAAAACCGATCTACTTTTAGATTTATCTCAGTTAAGGGTTAATAATAAAACAAATTGTTCAAATTAATTAGGAACTAAAAATACAACATTCGATAAATTCATAAGTTTTTAAATACTAAAAAAATTATTCCTCAAATAAGACAGAAGTTGAAAAATCAAACGGAAAGGAATTCGAGATCTCATAAAATTCGAGAAGCGCACGACCAATAGGTGTCAGCGATAATGTCGACCTACTGCGTTCAAGCGATTTTAAGTTGATTAAAATCAGGCGAGTGTTATTAGACGGAAATTTAAATATCTTCGCGTGAATTTCAGAAAACCTTTTGCACCCGTTCAGTTTTTGTTATAGCAAACTTGTGGCAAGGCCCCAAAATAAATGTAGCGTAATCCATCTAGACGAAACAAAGGTAGTGAACATAGTGAAATTTAATAATGTACGGATTTGAAGGCTTTGAGCTATGTCGTATCGCAAAACCCTTAGATATGATTGCAACCATTGAACCTCGACGGAGTGAAGGCCAAAAGGGCCCAATTTATATTAAAAAAAAACTATATGGGGCACAGTGCCGAAAGTTTTGGATAAATCCGTGTGGATGCAATCTATTTGGAGTCCAGACGAAAATGATTCAAAGCAATATTTACTAAAAACGGCCAGGTTGGACTGCCCGTAGCAAAACCATGTTGGATAGATAAAATTAAATTTTTCGTTGTAGAATATAAGTTAAAACACCACAGTAGCCAGCAACAATAAGAACAACTACACATCGGAGTGAAACACGCTTTCGTCCAATTCCACCGAAATCGCTGACGATGCGTCTGGAGCTGAGCGTGCGAAAATTATTTACCTGACTAAAGAAGCCAGGTACTCCACTGCCAACGATATTGCTGACGACGCGCCTGACGAATTGCGCGAGTTACGTCGCCGTCGGTTCAAGCCAACTCGCTGCCGACGCCACCGTCACTAACCAACCCTAGTAATTTACAAATTGACTGGTCTGCATAAACGCAACCAAAGCATGTTTACAACACATGCCAGCCACACTTCAAATTCATTGCAAAGTGACAAACGAATGTGTCACAACATAACACTTAAGAAATTTCATATTTTATAATTCTCTTTTTGCGGCACTTTCGTCAACGGTGGTCATGTTACAAAAAACCAGAGCACTGGACCAGCATTGCGGCAATTTCAAACGTAATTGTTGCAATGCTATCCACAAATGCATTGCATTGCGGCAACTACAAAAAATCATAGCGGCAATGCTAAGCATAACAAATAATATTCATAAACGGATTTCGAGTACCCGAAAGTAATAAATTAATATTCCGAAATACACGAAATTCGTTACACCAACATATGTACACAATAAATGTTTAAGTAATCACAAGAGCCGTAACACCAAATGTTACAAAGAAAATCAAAAAAAGAAATATGTATCCAATGAAAATATTACTTAGCCTACGAAATTTCACTTTCAATAAAATCAGAATCAATTTAGACACCAAAGTGTTAAGTTGCGTTTTCTCCTCGATTGAACCGAAGTTCAATCCACATTTCTGGCGCGGTTCAACGGCGAACAATTCTGAAGAAAGAAAGTGCATAATAATAAGAAAATTCTACGCGAAATTGCAAGTAACTGCAATCGAATATTGAAAACTTGTTTTGTCAGGAATTACTAAAAATTAAAATACGAACTATACGTGCATGAATAAACTATAAATCGTTTAAATTAAAAAGCTAAAAGTGAGTGCATAAGCAAGAAAAGCTGTGGAAAAATAAATATAAAACACTAAATACAAAAATTGTTTAAATGAATCCGTAATAAAGCGAAAATAATTGAACTAATAACAGTGCAACTCCTATCGAACCTAATTTCGAACTTAATAAAATGGCAAATCCTCAAGAGCAACAGCAACTCCCCGTAATCGAATTAATTAAAGAAGCAGCGAGAATCCGCCCATACTTTGGTGATGGAGAAAATGACCTCACATCATTTCTACGGGAAGTCGACATAATCCTTCCACTCTTCAACGACAACGCAATATATTCTGCAATATATTCTGGAGAGGCACATCAAAACCAGGATACAGGGGGCAGCACTCCGGGTCATCCAAACACTAGGTGAATCGGCAACATGGAGGGACATAAAAGCAGAATTAATCAAAAATTTTGGAGTTCGTGAGACGTATGACCAACTTCTTCACCGAGCCATATCCATGAAAAATTACAATGTAAGCCAATATTACAATAATTTTAAAAATATATTAGATAAACTTAATTCTAAGTATAATGAGGACTCAGATAAACCACTAGAATATTCACCTAGTATTAATGAGTCCTTAATTTTAAAAACATTCTTATGTAATATATCGCCACATTTGTCTTCAATAATATATGCAAGAAACATAAAATCACTCAGATTAGCCTATTACACTTTAGAAGAAACAGGCTTAGTAAATAATAATGCCAATTATAAAAAAAAAACTTTTTACAACAATAATACTAGTAATAACCCGAATAATAATCCTAGTATCAATAGAGTGCCCAATAATAATAGATTCACCACTACCTCGGGAAATAGAAACTTTGCTAATCGCATAGAGTCAAGTGTAACGAGACAAAACGATAGGCAATGGTCCAAACAATAGTGTTAGGCAAAATAGGAATTCAGGACAATACCGATAACGCCAGTCGGAACGCTACAGCAACAATCGGGCACAACCCTTGGAAGTAGATCACATTCGGACATCAAATTTTCCATCGCGGGGTCACAATCAGATTTGCCGATAGTCGAAGTGACCATTGGCCACAACAAACTAAAATGCCTGGTAGATACCGGATCTGCCACTTCGCTGATCAATAAAAACGCTTTCCCTCATTATAAGCGTAATAAATTAAAGAAACCACTTTTCTTTAATACCCTGTCCGACAAAACCATTATAACACACGAACTAATAACACCACTACCAATGGAATTCAACGAAAACAGCTATATTGCTTGGAAGGTAACATATTTAATGATAGGAATTTTGACGCCATAATAAGACAAAATATAGAAATTAACAAAGTGAAAACACATTTTATAAATAAATGCCTTTATAACTACGAGGAAATCCACAATATCGAAAGTTACTCAGCGGATAACTCTATGGCGGAAATCTTAAATAAATTATGTCACGAAAATATGAATGAGGAGGAAATAAATAAATTAAAAACATTAAGGAAAAAAAGAATACATTGTTTTTTTACTGAAGGACAAATGCTAACACGCACACACGAAATTAAGCACGAAATAATTACAACAACGGACATACCAGCATACGCAAAAATATATCGCTATCCCAAAATTCATGAGAAGGAAATACAGAAGCATATTAAGGAAATGCTAAAGCAAGGAATAATACAGGAAAGTAATTCACCATATAATTCACCCCTTTGGATAGTATCGAAGAAAACCGGCAATTCCGGCAACAAAAAATGGAGACTAGTCGTCGATTACAGGAGTCTTAACGAGATTACTATGAATGACAACTTTCCGATTCCAAATATGGATAGCATTTTAGAGAAACTAGGAAGAGCTCAATACTTCACAACCCTGGACCTTGCAAAAGGATTCTACCAGGTTCTAATTAAAGAAAGCGATAGAAAGAAAACTGCATTTTCAACTCCTCAAGGGCACTACGAATTCATCAGAATGCCATTCGGGCTCAAAAACGACCCGGCCACATTCCAACGGCTAATAAATTCAGTACTTAGAGAATATATAAATAAGATATGTGTAGTTCACTTAGACAATATATTGATATTTAGCACAAATATCGAGGAGCACACTGAAAGTATCCAAAAAAATTTCAATAAATTAGCACAATACAATTTAAAAATTCAAATAGATAAGTGCAAATTCTTTCTAAAGTCAACAGAGTATTTAGGCCATATACTAACTACAGAGGGAATCAAACCAAATATGAGTAAAGTAAAAAACATACAGGAACTGAAGTTACCACAAACGGTTAAACAAATCAAATCATTTCTGGGTATGACTGGCTACTACAGAAAATTCATAAGACATTATGCCAAAGTAGCACAAGGCTTAACAAAGTATTAGAAAAAGGGAGCTAAAATAAATATTCGCGACCCGCAATATACAAGCTCGTTCGAGAAATTGAAAGCACTTCTGAAAAAGTATCTGGATTCAATCTAAAATTTTCCTTAACAGCAGATGCAAGCGATTTTGCAATTGGAGCTGTGTTAACACAGGAAGGGCACCCCATAAGCTATGTAAGCAGATCGCTAAATGACCACGAAAGAAAATACTCAACGACAGAAAAAGAGCTGCTTGCCATAGTCTGAGCGGTCAATTATATCAGACCGTACATCTACGGGAGACAATTTGACCTCATGACGGACCGCTTAAGTGGTTATAAGGGAAGGGAAAAGATATTAACCCCAGATTACAAAGGTGGCTACTCAAATTAGGAGAATATGACATTAACATAAGTTTTGTCAAGGGCAAGGACAACACTGCCGCTGACTTTATGAGCAGAATAAATCCAGAGGCAGGCGAAATTAACATCCTCCAGGAAAACGAGAATATGAGCACCAGGGCAACAATCCACTCTCAAGAGGAGGAATTTCACGAACATTTTGGTATCCTGGAAACTGCTGTTAACAGATTTCCAACACAGCTCATCCTTACAAATTCAAAAAATCAGGAATCACAAATTATAAATGGAAAACTTTCATAGACAAATTTTCGAAATGTGTAATACAATAGTAGAAAAAATTAGATTTTATTTCTCTCTCAGGGGTAAACCAACCAAAATTATAACAGACAATGAATTCAACTCTGTAAACGTAAAAGAACTCTTAAGACAGGAATCCATTGACGTTCATTTTACAAAACCAAATAACCACACAGGTAACGCTGATGTAGAAAGGCTACACAGCACTATTTCTGAAAAATGTAGGACACTAGAGGCCATGAAATCGTCACTATCAACACAAGAAAGAGTTTTTAAAAGTATAGAATGGTACAACAATTCAATCCACTCCACGATAAAAGCGAAACCTATAGATGTAATTGATGGTAGGACGGATAAAGCTAAAATATATAAAACTTTAGAGGATAATAAAAAATTCACAATGGAAAAATTGAACGAAAAGCGCGAAACTTATGAAAATACGGAACAGGAAGGGTACGTGAACTACAAGGCTCTTAGGCATAAATACGAACCAAGATATCGCAAACTAAATTTACAAAACATACATTCTTCCAATATTAAAAGAAAAAAAAAATTTCAGGTGAAGTGGATCCTAAGCTCTTTGATAATGCTACTAGCACTGACTGCAACTCAACCCCATTTCACAATTGAAAAGATCGAAACTAATATTGGATACATGGAAGTATGGATCGAAGACGTTTACCTCCCGGAAACCTACGGCACTATAGTACATATAATAAATATAGAGGAAGTATTAGGTATAATTGACACAATGCACAAAAATATACAACATGAACATAAAAGAAAAAACACAAATTTTGGAATTGCAACTCAACACTATAAGAAGTGTAAAGCTTTAACCCTAATACCACACAGCCGACGAAGGGGCCTAATGAACATTTTTGGAACAGCTCAAAAATGGTTATTCGGCACTATGGATGATAATGGCAGGCAAGAAATAGAAGAACATCTCAGTTTAATAGATACAAATAACCATAATGCAATTAAAAACCTCAATAGTCAAATAAGCATTAATACACATTTTAATGAAACATTTTCTAAACACAAGTCTATCATAGAGAATGACCGCAATTTAATATTGTCGAAATTAAACAGTATAAATAACTTTAACAACGAAATACAAAGACATATTCTATACACTGACTTCACACTAAAATTAAAAATGTTACAATACAATATTGAACACATTCAGGAAAACATAGCTGCATCAAAGTTAGGATTTTTTTACGGAAACATGTTGACAAATGAAGAAATAACTAAGTCCAAAATAGATTTCAATATACTGCAAAACATTGTATTACAATGTTAACACCTATATTTACGAAAATACTGTCGAATTGAAAAAATTAAAGGCACAAAAACTGCTCAATAAAGAAAAATTGTACACAAATTTTTAATAATGAATCAGAAATTATAGAGATAAGGCCCGGAACTATACTTGTAAAGAATCAAGTAAAAACACACTTTTCGAATGATTGTAACAACAAAACTCAAACATTAACTGGCAATTATTTAGCAAATTTCAATAATTGCTCTATCAATGTAGGCAATCAAACTTTATAGAATAAAGAACTTATATTCAAACAAAGTATTGTTAGCTTTCATCACATGCAAATAGCCGAAAACGATAATGAAAAACTAATATTTGAAGACATTGTAATAAGTAACTTAAAAAATACGGAACTTATTAAAGAAAAAAATTTGTATGAAAAACGCATTATATTTACGGCTCTACATTAACTTTATTTTTCATCACTATTGTATTAATAATCGTACTAAAAAAATTAAAGAACAAAAATAGCACTGTTAAAATAAGCAACATGATCACCCAGGAGAGTGCTCAATCAAAGGGGGGAGGAGTTACGTCGCCGTCGTTGCAAGCCAACTCGCTGCCGACGCCACCGTCACTAACCAACCCTAATAATTTACAAATTGACTGGTCTGCATAAACGCAACCAAAGCATGTTTACAACACATGCCAGCCACACTTCAAATTCATTGCAAAGTGACAAACGAATGTGTCACAACATAACACTTAAGAAATTTCATATTTTATAATTCTCTTTTTGCGGCACTTTCGTCAACGGTGGTCATGTTACAAAAAACCAGAGCACTGGGACAGCATTGCGGCAATTTTAAACGTAATTGTTGCAATGCTATACACAAATGCATTGCATTGCGGCAACTTCAAAAAATCATTGCGGCAATGCTATGCATAACAAATAATATTCATAAACGAATTTCGAGTACCCGGAAGTAATAAATTAATATTCCGAAATACACGAAATTCGTTACACCAACATATGTACACAATAAATGTTTAAGTAATCACTAGAGCCGTAACACCAAATGTTACAAAGAAAATCAAAAAAAGAAATATGTATGCAATGAAAATATTACTTAGCCTAAGAAATTTCATTTTCAATAAAATCAGAATCAATTTAGACACCAATGTGTTAAGTTGCGTTTTCTCCTCGATTGAACCGAAGTTCAATCCACATTTCTCGCGTGACAGCAACAAACACCTATCGCTGCGGATTGCAGCCGGCCAGTCACACGGCAGAACATGTGTAGGGTTATTGTAAAAAGTAGCCAGGTGTTTACGCGTAGTTGCCGCTGTAATTAGTTTATGAAGATCAGTTGTATTTACTCACCCAACAATAACGGCTGCCCTTGTTCCATTCAAGGGATATAAAGAATCATATCATTCAGAAAATTGTCGTTATCATTACTGGATAACGGCTGCCCTTGTTCCATACAATGGAAATAAAGAATCATATCATTCAGAAACTTGTCGTTGTCATTACGTGGGGTCACAAAAAAGTCCTTGGCAAGGATAATCGTGGCCGCGGTGCTCGAACGCACATCGAAGAACAATCTTAATAAAAAGTTCGCTATCAATGAAATGTTGTGAAAAACGCATACGTATCCGCGTAAACATTTAAAGCACATTTTAGTGCGAACATAAATCAATAAAAAACAATAATTTTATTAAGGCCTTGCACGCTAAGCCTAGGCGTTGCCATCGAGGGACGATAGAAGCTCCAATAAAGTTCGCATGCCAAGCGAATCTCGATGAATCGCTGGATGTCGTGAAATCATTGCCAGACCATTCACCATACGTGTCGTGGCGCCAGGCGGCTCATACCGCATATCAAATTTTTGAAAGTGCGCAGGGTAGCTCGAAACACTATCAGGCAGTGGCTATCATTAGAAACAAAGTCATCGGATCAGCGGATTCGACATTGTCGTCATTCAATACAATCCTTAATTTCAAAGCAATAATAGCAAGGCTAGATTTCACCTACTTAGACAAGAAACCCGTCTTCATCTTGGAGCAGGAAATGTCTACCCTCCGACAGGGAAGACTGTCTATAACAGCGTTTTACGATGAGGTGGGAAGGAAACTAACCGCTATTATCAACAAAAATTTAATGACCTACGAAAACAAGAAGGACGTCCTGGAATCACTAAATACCAAATATCGTCAGGATGCATTAAGGGTATTCATATCGGGCCTCAACCACCCGCTATGCGATATCTTATTTTCCTCAAGGCCATCCGACATAGCATCGGCCTTGGCACTAGCGCAATAACTGGAATCCAACCAGACGCGCTCGTTATTTGCCAAAGATTTTCAGAATATAAATTCCCAGCTAACAGCATGCAATCGCGTAACCTCACCGGAATGCCGTTAATTAGCCCTCATTTCTATAGACAGCCAGGTGAACAACCGCAACAGAAGTCTATTTCAAGGCCCACTCCCATGGAAGGACAGATTTCGGGAATCAATACCCAAGAAATACTATAACTTCCGATACTCAGCAAGCACAGAAAAGACAACGCGACAGCGACCGTGCTAACATCAATAAAATACAATGCTTAAACCATTTAGGACAAAGTACCGTGACGGACGATACTAATGAGCATCCCAACTGTTATTACCAACCCGAATATTTTGATGACTGTGCAGACAACGAAAACTCTTATACTGACTGTCCGTCCCAGGAAGAAACTACAGACGAGATAAATTTTTTAGGGGCAGATCCCTGCTACCATACGCAAATAGACGCCAGACTGGATATACAAAAGGGCATTATTAATTATAGGGGCGGTTCAGAGAAACTAATGTACTTTTATTGCAAGGATGTTAATAACATCATTGCCAATGAAGACGTCGAGTAATTGAAATTAAAACACGCTGCTGTTTTTTCCGACCCAAACGAGTCCTTGCCATACAACACAAACATCGTAGCCACCGTACGCATAGAAGATAACGAGCCAGTTTACGCCAAGTCGTACCCATACCCAATGGCGGCTTCTGGATTCGTAAATGAAGAAGTGAGTAATCTGTTGCGCGATGGCAGTATTATACCATCACGATCGCCTTATAATAGCCCAATGTGGGTGGTGTACAAGAAAGGAAAAAACGATGCAGGGGAAAGGAAGATGCGTATGGTAATAGATTTCAAAAAACTAAATGCGAAACCCATCAGCTATAGATACCCGATTCCCGACACTTCGGTCAGTCTGGCCAACCTGGGAAAATCATCAATTTTCATTACAATAGATTTGAAATCCGGTTTCCACCAAATCACGCTGGCGGAAAAGGATAGGGAAAAAACCGCATTCTCCGTAAACAACGGAAAATATGAGTTTTGCAGGCTACCATTTGGTCTAAAAAATGGCCCCAGCATTTTCCAGCGCGCCATCGACGACTTCCTTAGGGACGAAATCGGTAGGAGCTGTCACGTCTATAAAGACGACATAATTATATTCTCCAGCGACTACGAAACACATCCTTGGAAAAAACTCAGTTCTTTAAAACTGGGGTTGAATTTCTTGGATTTGTTGTCTCCAAAGATGGTATTCGAACATCGAAGGAGAAAGTAAAAGACATTGTGAAGTACGCGGTTCCTAAAACGCTGCGCGCCTTGCGCTCCTTCCTAGGGTTGTCTGGTTACTTAATGAAAATTAAAGACTACGCGCAAATTGCTAAACCCTTAACAAAGTATTTGGGGTGTGAAAATGGAACAATTGCCGCAAATGTTTCCAAAAAGATAGAAATTGTATTTGGCGATGAAGCCCATAAAGCTTTCCAGAATATTTTGTCCTCAGAGGACATTCTTCTTCTCTATCCAGACTATTATAAACCCTTCGATTTAACAACAGATGCATCCTCTCATGCCTTAGGAGCCGTGCTTTCACAGGGAGGCAGGTCTATTACTATGATATCGCGAACCCTATCTCAGACAGAGGAACATTACGCAACCAACGAGCGAGAGCTTCTCGTAATTATCTGGGCTCTTCAGAAACTTAGAAATTACCTATATGGTGCAAATAACATTAATATTTATACTGATCATCAACTCCTTACCTTCTCGATATGGGATAAGAATCCGAATGCTAAGTTAAAACGATGGAGGGCTTTCGTGGGAGAATTTTCCCCTAAATTCTACTATAAGCCAGGCAAAGAAAACGTAGTGGCGGACGCATTATCGAGACAACATATAAATATCTTAGATCCTAAGGCAGATCTCCCATCAGAGGACGGACGGCTCATAGCGAAGAATCGTCAACGGACGTTATCGCCCCGCCTCCGAACCCCATTAATTTCTTTAGAAATCAGATAACCCTTGAAGAAGGGACCACAAGCTCGAGAGCCACAAAAATTTTGTTTAAGTCGTAAGTTAGGCACCATGTAACCTTTCCAAGCGTAGATGCAATTTTTGAGCAAATAAAGGACATCTTTAATGAGGACGACCAAAAAGAAATTCTTCATACAGAGCACAGCAGAGCGCATCGCCCCCTTAGGGAAAACATGGTGCAAATCTTGAGAAATTACTATTTCCCGCATATGCATAAAATGCTGAAGGAAATAATCCTAAACTGCAAAATTTGCCAGGAAGCAAAATTCTAACGTCATCCAGCAAACCCCGAAATAGGACGCACACCGATTCCTAGCGAACCTGGTGAAATACTTCATATAGACATTTTTTCGACGGACGGCAAACATTACTTGACCTGCATAGACAAATTTTCAAAATTTGCTTTAGTCCAATCAATTGCTTCTAGATCAATAGCAGATATAAAAGAACCTATAATCCGTATCATAAATTTTTTCAAAATTACCAAAATTCTTGTATGCGACAATGAAAAATCCCTAAACTCAAATACTGCAAAATCCCTAGTGAGAGATAATTTCAATATTTCGATTTTTACAACCCCACCACACCATTGCACAACGAATGGACAGATAGAGCGGTTTCACGACACGTTTTCGGAAATTAGTAGATGTATTAAATTAGGACAGGGTTTAAACGACACGAATTACCTTTACTGCTCGCCGCATATAAGTACAATAGAACGATTCATTCAGTGACAAGACAAAGACCCATAGACATCATTCATTCTGGCACAGAGAAATTCCTAGATGAAATTAAAGGCAGCCTGACCAAAGCACAAAATTCTGACCTTAAATACCACAACCGAAAAAGAGTAACAAAAAATTTTAAGCCAGGTGAAAAGATTTTTATAAAATCCAACTTGGTAGTAAACTTAGCAAATTATACACAGAAAAAATAGTTCAAAAAGATTTGGCAACGACCGTCCTTATCGACGGCAAAAAAATTCACAAAGGTAATCTAAGATAATCTTGTTTTATCATTAGGCTCCTGATTTTGATGGCGGCCGCGTTATCTCGATCAGAAATTTTAAATTTTACTGATTCTGTCTACATCCCTCTTTCGGACGGAGAGGTTGCAATTTTCGCCAATATAAACATATCATTCACCACATAGCCGGAGAAACGCATGACCTTCTTGAGAATTTCCCACAGTCTCACATTAGAAAAACCACCCAACTGGACGTAGACCGCATATTACGACTAATAGACTCATTAAGAATTCACCACCGGCAATCCCGTAGCATAAACCTCCTCGGCACCGCTCTCAAATACGTAGCTGAAACTCCCGATTTCGATGACTTTAACCAACTTCAGGCACGAACAGAATCCTTGATTGAAGCAAATGAACAAGAGATTTATATTAATAGCCAGCTCCAAATTAAAATTAACCAGCTCACCGACACCGTAAACAAATTAATTAGCTCGACCAAGCAGCATGCAATTGACACTGGGCATCTTTTTGACGTGATATCAGCAAGAAACAGAGCGTTAATAGATGAAATAGAATCAGCTCAACTAATCCAATATTGTTAAATAGTGATGAGGTTAAAAATTTACTAACTAACGAGCACTCTACAGGTATTACAATAAGCGATCTACTAACAGTCTCAAAATTAAAAATTTTGCAAAATTATGACAACTTATATTTCGTAATTAAATACCCAATGGTGTAACAAAATTGTAAGAAAGTTAGAATTAAACCAGTTGTAAGAAATTTTAAGTCAATTATGATAGAGACTAGTGTTGTATCTAAATGTAACAATACATATCAACAACTTGCGAATTGTAAAAATTCCTTATCAACTATATTTTGCCAAGTGTCAAATACAAATGGATCTTGTGTGTTGAATTTGTTAGGCCAGCGCCTAGCGTCCTGCCAGACTATTACAGCTGATCATATCGAAGCAGTGGAAGAAATTGACGACGGCTTAATTATTATAAATGATAAATTGGTTGAAATTCGCGTGGTAAACTCCCCGCCAGTAATCTTGAATGGAACATTCATGATAGAGTTCACAGAGAATACCACCATCAATGGCACTACGTAAATTAAATATTTTGCCCGGCGGCAAAATAAAAAAAATGTTTTTTTATTTTATGAGCCTTCGCTCAACTTTATTCACTCAAAGCAGGCTAAGAACTAACTTACAAAGTTTTGGCAAATAATGAGGAAAGGGAAATCAACACATTTCAATGCAACGTGACCGTTGCATTTCGGCAAGTAGTAGACATAGCGTCAGCATTATTTCCACACGCGCAAAGGTGTACCGTGGGAAACAACAGCAAAACTTAGGAATGTTTTGATAAATGCAATGTAGGCATTTTTCCTATGCAAAGCTCGGAATAAATGGTGATATAACTCCCCTCTTTCTTAAATTTGAAACGTCCCGTTTCTTTCCATTTCCTCAGATATTTTTTTAATCTTACTTAACATTTCGTCATAAAATTTTTCTTTCATTTCTAATTTTCTTAATTCAAAGATGTCCTTTAATCTATTGATTATTACATAAAACACTAACAGCAACGGTAAGAAGGGATAAAGCGGAATAGACTATTGGCTGCCTTTTAATTTCTTGTTTAAATGAATTTATAAAGTTTATATTCTTAAATTTAAGTTCTTCGTCTGAGCTTTCAAGATATTGGAAAACTTTATAATTATTTAATTTATTGTTTTTCAAGAAATCCAAAATTATTCCCGATGGGTTTTCAAATGTTACATTATCGATCTTGGTTGTGTTTTTGAAAGTTACAAGATAAACTCCGTCTATTTTTTGCTCGTCAACAATGTGCTTTCCTGATATCAATATAGCTCCCTCTTTTATTATATCTAGATCTTTATTCTTTTCTCTTATTTTAGTACAATTTCCTTTATTATTATTTAACAAATTTAAAAAGCAAGATGTTTTTTTTTATTTAATCTACAAAAATTAGTATTTAGTTCGGGTTTGCAAGTTTCAACATTATAGAAGCTATTTCCGCATTTAACAATTTCTTTTTCAATTAAAAGTCTTCCATCCATTTGAGATATTGATCTGGTTTCATAAAGTTTACAATTTTTTTGAATTAGCGGATATTTTATATGGACTACTATAACATCATTGTTTTGTAAAATCTTAAATTTAGATACATCCATTAAGTCGGTCAGTGTTATCTGTTCATGTTCATGTTTAGTAATTTCATGTACCTCTTTCAAATTAAGTATTGCCGGATTTAGAATGCCTATCTTCGATAAAGTTATTGTCTGAATAATATTTTGCAATTCTGTGGTTATCAGCCTGTTTCTGTATCTGGTTGCTAACGTAATTTGCACGTTGGTCCTCATTTCTTTTAGTGAATGTGTCAAGTCTGTAATAGCTTTAAATATTTCGGAATTTGTGGTCATTTGCCTATTGTTGTTCTCTACAAGTTCGTTTAGTTTCGTATTGATGTGGTTGCAAAGAACGTAAATATGATGAACAGTAGCATTTTCTGAAAAGTATTCAATATGTATTTTCATGGTTTAAGGTTATCTTTATGAATTATCCTATCTCTATTTTGTATCCTAACCTTATTACCTAAATCTTCCTTAATCTTTTGTTTCCTATACCTAGGACCCATTTTGTTTCTTTGACCTATTAATCTTTCATACACTATATCATTTCCTTCATAATTTTTTGTGCCATTGGGTTTGTTCCTTTTTAGCATTTTCTCCTGGGCTTTTTTCAGGAGGATTTCTATATTTTCATGTCTCTTTTTATTATACAGGATCTCGAAAGGTTTTTCATTAGTAACGGAGTGTATCGATTTATTGTATTGTTGAACAGCTCTGTAAATTGCTTCAACATCGCTAATTAAATGGAATTCTTCTTTCATGCATCTGGATATCTCGAGTAGAGTATAATGGACTCTCTCGACCTGCCCATTTGTGGCACTGTGTCGAGGACTACAGAAATATAGTTCGATTCCTAATCTTTGCATTAAACTTTTAAATTGCTGCGTGGAGAATCCTGGCTCGTTATCTGAAGTGATCTTTTTTGCTTCTGGGAAGTTTATGAGCACTTCCATGATTTTTTCATCAAGTTTAAGTTTGTCCTGAATTTGCTTAATGGCTAAAAATTTTGAATATGAATCAATGCATGTTATGAATTTTAATTTCTGAACATAAAAAATGTCTATATGGATCTGCTCCCCCTCTTTCTTAGGAATTGGAGCCTCTCCAATAGGTACCGTCTGAGGATTTCTGCAGTATTTATTTCTATTACAAATGTCGCAACTCTTAATGAATTGCTTAAATTCTTGTCTCATTTTTGGCCAATAGTACATATCGCAGATTTGTTTGTGATTTTCGATATAGTTCCTATGAGCTCTTGTATGGGTTTGCTCAATTATGATCTTTTGGTCATCTGTATTGATTATATCCATAGGAAACTTCCTAGTGAAGACAAATTTGTTTATAAAGTTGTCCTTTATTGGCTGTTGGATTTCGTATAAAACTTCTGCTGTGCAATGGATTCCTGTTACTAAATTGGGTTGTAAAAACTCTTTAAAAATTCCTATTAAATTGTCTACTGTGTCATATTCTATTATATGCCTTACTCTATCAAAATTCCTTACAGATTCGTGAATTGTAAATTTTGAATTTTTTCCTAATAAAACTTGTTGTTTAAATTCATTCAATGGCTTCGGCGTTTCTTTTATGGCCTCGTGTAAGGTGCTTTCACACGAATGTTGGGTGTCGTCGGATGATGTACTAGATTCGGAAAGGTTATTTAAAAATTGTCTGGACAATGCGTCCGCAACGACGTTTGTGGTTCCTGGTTTATATACCATTTTAGGGGAAAATTCTTCTATAAATGAAGTCCATCTTTTAATCTTTGAGTTTGGATTTCTTGTTGAAATTGCAAAAGTAAGTGGTTGATGGTCTGTATGAATTTCTAAGTCAGATACTCCATACAGATAGTTTCTTAATGTCTTTAATGCCCAGACGATAGCATAAAGCTCCTTTTCGTTTGTGGCATAATTTGACTCTGTGCTGTTGAAGGTTTTTGAAATGAAGGTGATTGGTTTTCCTTCTTGCTGTAGAACCGCGCCTATTGCGTCGTTCGATGCGTCGGTAGTTAATACGAATTTTTTTCCGAAGTCTGGTTGCGTTAGTTCCACTTGATCCTTTAATAAATTTTTAATTTTATTCACAGCTAAAATTCCCTCTTGGTCTAACTTTATTTCAATTTTTTTTGACATATATTGCGACACCATTCCATTTTTCCCTGACAAAAATTTTGTTAGCGGCTTCGTAATTGTTGCATAATTTTTAACAAATTTCCTATAGTAGCCGGCCATCCCTAAAAAGCTTCTTAACTGCCTAAGCGTGGTTGGTATGGGGTAATTATTTATTGCTTCAATTTTTTTTGGGTCTGTCATAATAACGTTATGACTAATAATATAGCCTAAAAACTCTACATCCTGTTTGTAAAATTGAGATTTCTCTATTGAAATCTTCATGTTTGCGTTTCTAAGAATTTGAATAATTTTTAGTAAATGCTCAGTATGTTCTTCAATTGATTTTGAGTAGATTATTATGTCATCTATATAAACATGACAAAACTTTCCAATGTGATCCCTTAGGATATCGTCCATTGCTCTTTGAAATATGCTGGGTCCGTTTTTCAACCCGAAAGGCAGACGTAAATACTCATATTTGCCATTATTAACCGAAAAGGCTGTCCTTTCAATGTGCTCCTTTTTCATGAGTATCTGGTGAAAACCAGATTCGAGGTCAATTGTTGAGAACCACTTTGCTTCTCCTAAATTTGACAAAATAACATTGGTGTCTGGAATCGGATATTTATCTGAAATTGTGTTTTCATTTATCTTTTTGTAATCAATCACCATCCTTAATTTTGGTGTTCCATCTTTATTTACACCCTTCTTGGGTACTACCCATACCGGTGAGTTATATGGGCTTTTGCTTGGTTGTATTATTCCTTTTTCTAGCATTTGTTGGATTTCTTCATTTATAAATGAATTAACTCCTAAGGGGTAGGGGTACTGTTTGCTCCATATAGGCGCTTCAACAGTTTTGCGGATTTCTGCTTGCACATCCGTCCTAAAGGGTAAACTCAAATCTATGTTTGAATGCATTAATTTAATTTTACGCTCAATTACATTCTTGAGGTTATCAACATTCTCCGGCATCCTTTTCCCTAAAGGACTTTCTTGGTTACACTCAATTAACCTTAAATTGCAAATATAATCGTAGGGTTTGGGTATCAGCTCCTTCGGCTGACTCGAAATATATATTTGTTCCTTTACTCTTTCTGTTTCAAGGGTCAGTTTATCTAAATCAATTCTGGCTTTTGCTTTGAAAAGCAAACTCATTCCTATCAAGACATCTGTTTCTAAATTCGCGATCTCGTAGAATCGGGGTTTTATACTGAATATTATAGCTTCTGAGAAATGTGTTATAATCGTATATCCATTAATAGTTTTTACTCTTTTAGCTATTTCTAACTTTTTCCTATTGGGTAAAGTGTTGGGTTTGCAGTAGCAACACGTTGCTCCTGTATCCAATAATATTTTTACTGTTCTTCTAGTACTTCTAATTGTTCTGAATATGTGGGGCAGTTCTGTTCCTGTCCCTGATCGTCGCCTAAAAAAGTTTGCTCATTCAAATTATTAATCCTTTGTGCCTTATAGTTCGGTTGGTTACTAAATTGACTGCTATTAGCCTGTCTTTTGGGCGGTGGTTGCTTAAAATTGGGGCGGCCTGAATAACTTGGATGAACATAGTTATTGGTGAAGTTTCCTTGGTTATTTTGATATCGATTAAAGTTTCCAGGATTTTGGTTTTGCCTGGGATAGTTATTCTGTCTAAGCATTGACAATGAAGGATCCACCTCCATTGGTTGGGGTTGGTGACGGGGCCGATAATTTCCACTATTCGGTCTAGCTACATTATCCCTTTGCGGGAACCTAAGGTTGTTTCTCGAATAGTTAAAAGGTTTATGTGTGGGCGAACTACCTTTTTCTGTCCTATAGAATTGTTCAGCAAAATTCGTTCTCATACGATTTGCTTCTATTTCTTGTGCTTTGGCTAAGGCATTTGGAAGATCTTCGGGTGATAGGGAAAATAAAATATCATTTAATGGGCTTCTTAAACCAGTTATAAAAACTCTGAGGGCATGCTGCCTGTTCTTTTTATTAATTTCCTTTGTCATCTCGGTATTATTGCCATGGGTCATTATGGTCTTATTTATTAATAGCGTTAGTTTGTGGTTTATATCATTGTAATAATCTATTATTGGCTTACTACCCTGCCTCATAATTCCTAACTCTTGTTCCAGTATGTGAACTGGTCGCTTATCCGCATATGCGAAATCGAGTCTACTTATAATTGCATCAAAATTGAGGACTGTTCCATGATTGGATAGGATATTGTTAGCGTCCCCTATTACTTTATTTCTTAGTATGGTTAACGCAGCGAAATATTTTCGACTGCCTCTCGCATAAAGACTCATTGAATTGTGCGCTGCTTCCCGCCAACTCACATATGAATCTTCCTTACCTACGAAAGTTGGCATTGACTTTACAACGTCCAAGGTTTCATCACAAATCACTCCGTTAACTATGGCTTGGGGTTCATATTCGGTCACTGACGTATTAGTGGTAAGTACTTCTAACTTTCTGGCTAGTGTATTTATTTCAACCTGAAGCGCGGCTGTACTCCTGGCAATCATCCTAGCTACTAATTCTGAATCTGTTGTAGTCATGTTTGCGAATTTGTCTACTAAATCGTCCAGGATGTGTTTTTTCCTTTTTTTTTTTTTAACTGGATTAAATTAAATTATAGAATCTTGTATTTTCTTTGATATTTTAAACAATAATTTATTATTTAACCTTAAAGTAGTACAATTTTCACTTTTTTATGCGTTTTTAATAAAATATTATTATATGGATTAATATCCTTGACCCTTTGAGGGATTCGTAGAATTGACCTTTGTTATAACGAAATTTTCTTTATGTTATTGGCCGTACAAGCCAATTTATTAATAATTCCAATTTATTAATAATTCCCTCTAGGATATTATTTCAATGATAACTTAATAAACTTACCACTGCCGTAGTGGTTGCTGATGCTGACTGCTGTAGTTGATTTAGTTCACAAGATTATTAAATGTTGTAGTGGTTGCTGGGGCTGGCTGTTGACGCTAACTGTCACAGTTGATTGTTGACTTTTATCATTCGATTTTACTTGTTTGCAGGTATTTGCTGCTCTAATTCAGGTTCAAGTTCAAAATTTTATTAAAAAGTTCTTGTTTTTATTTTTTTTCTGGTTTTATCTTGCTTGCAGGTATTTGCTGCTCTAATTCAAGTTCAAAATTTTATTAAAAAGTTCTTGTTTTTATTTTTTTCTGGTTTTCTCTTGCTTGCAGGTATTTGCTGCTCTAATTCAGGTTCAAGTTCAAAATTTTATTAAAAAGTTCTTGTTTTTATTTTTTTTTTCTGGTTTTCTCTTGCTTGCAGGTATTTGCTGCTCTAATTCAAGTTCAAAATTTTATTAAAAAGTTCTTGTTTTTATTTTTTTTTTCTGGTTTTCTCTTGCTTGCAGGTATTTGCTGCTCTAATTCAAGTTCAAAATTTTATTGAAAAATTCTTATTTTTTGTTTTAATTTTTATTTTCTCCTTTATGCAAGGATACTTTTTAATTTGTTTTTTTTTTCTTTATTCTCCTTTTCGTAAGGATACTTATTTTTATTTTTGTGGCACTCGCGACCGAATCCTTAATTGAATTTTTCAGGATATTTATTATACAGTTGCGTTGCCCCACGTTGGGCGCCAATTAAATATTTTGCCCGGCGGCAAAATAAAAAAAATGTTTTTTTATTTTATGAGCCTTCGCTCAACTTTATTCACTCAAAGCAGGCTTAGAACTAACTTACAAAGTTTTGGCAAATAATGAGGAAAGGGAAATCAACACATTTCAATGCAACGTGACCGTTGCATTTCGGCAAGTAGTAGACATAGCGTCAGCATTATTTCCACACGCGCAAAGGTGTACCGTGGGAAACAACAGCAAAACTTAGGAATGTTTTGATAAATGCAATGTAGGCATTTTTCCTATGCAAAGCTCGGAATAAATGGTGATATAACTCGTACACCAACTGGCGGAAGACCTAAGTAGCCAGGTATTTAGGCGTAGTCGCCGCTGTAATTAATTTATGAAGATCAGTTGTATTTACTCACCCAACAATAACGGCTGCCCTTGTTCCATACAAGGGAAATAAAGAATTATATCATTCAGAAACTTGTCGTAATCATTACTGGATAACGGCTGCCCTTGTTCCATACAAGGGAAATAAAGAATCACATCATTCAGAAACTTGTCGTTATCATTACTTATATGATGAGTTCAAATAATTTGGAAGTAGTAGATTGGTTTGTAATACGCACATCCTTACCTTTGCTACTCTTGCACTCTTACTTGGCGTAACTATTGAGTCAGGCCGCAAGCTACTCGCCAGGTTGTAGATCGCCTAGCTCAGCGCTGGTGTTGTTGGCGCCCATCATTAAGGATTCGGTCTGTAAATTCTCAACTGAATTGGGGCACCTTCGCGAACCCCACTAATGGAACACGCACCAAAAACCGCGGAATTTTCCACTGGCGTCTGGGGCGGGCAATAGTCAATAGCGATATGGAGATTTTTCGCTTTCAGTGAATTAAGTAGTTGCGATTGTATTGCGATCGCTGTTCTTAAGTCATTATTTTGAAAAAAGATTTTAAACAAAATCAACTTTTTAACGACTCAGAAACTAACAAGAACGTAGGTTTTTAGATATTTTATTTATATCAACAATAACGTTGTTCATAAAAATAAAAAAATTTACAAAAAGTATTAACTATTCGCCAGCCTTGCTAACACTTGGGAATTTTTTTTTTGGAAAAACAGGGTAAAAGCTGGAAGAAACCAAATGAAATATTTCTCTGCGGCTAGTCCGCGACAAGTTGAGTTGTGATCCGTAATAAGGGCTTAACACTCCTTAAAAAAACGCAAATTGCGCAACTTACCTTCCGCTCACGACCACAATAACAGCAACAACAGTAAGCTAATAATAGTATCTGTGTTTCCGCCAAATACGCTAATGATGCCCATGACAACAATAGCAGCAACAACAGTAATAAGTTAACGTTCCACCCAAGAGCGCTAACGATGTTACTTACCTTCCGTGCATGTCAATAGCAGCAAAAATCAACAAATTTCCGTGGATATGCTTTGTGTAGGTTCTGCTTTGGATAAATGTAAAAAAAAAACCCCCAAAGTATGTTATTGTCATTTCCCGTTACACAGTGTTACAAAATGGAAAAAATTGAATGAACTTTTAAAGTGACATAGTGGAAATTGTTCACCTGGTCGAATATAACTCAAAACGGTTTTTGAAAAATTTGTAACACCCTCAAAATCTTGCTTTACCGTTAAAAACCCGTTCTTCGGAAGTGTACGCGCTAATCTTTTCATTACTTGGCCATTTCTTTACCGATTTTCAATATGAAATATGTTTTAGAAAGGTAAGGATTATACCTTTAAATTGAGATAGAAATATCTATTTTTTGAGCTAGCGTGTTGTAAGTTTTCATCGGGTAAACTTGGAAAATTTGTTTTTTCTTCAAATTTTTCTACTTTGACCGCATTTTATTGCAGTATTTTACTGAAAACATATCAAGTATGAGGAATTATTTTGAAAGTACATTCATGTCCAAAAATTTTGAGTGCTCACGCAATGAAATCGGACAAAAATTGACGAAGCTATTAAATTTTTTCTGCTATTACATAAATTTACCTTGCGAAAAGTTTTTTTTTTTAATTTTTCTACTTTGACCGCATTTCATTGCGTTATTTTACTAGAAACATAGCAAGTATGAGGGATTATTTTAAACACATTCATTACCAAAAATTTTGAGTGCTCATCTAATAAATTTACGCCGTCAATTCAACCTTGCGACCGCTTCGCAATTATATTGTGTTATAAGTGTGGTAAAATGTGTGATAGGCGCAACAAATTTTGTTACGCCTGCGGTCTATTTGTTGATAAGAAATATCGGTTCGATTTAAGAACAAATAAAGCTGTGGTTGAAGCGTTCAACCTCTTTTTCAGTTGCTCATACGTGGAAAGTGCTTGGTATGAACCCGAATATATTTGTTCGATGTGCTGTACAACATTAAAACAATGGAAAACCGGTAAATGTGATGACCAGCGTCTGCCGTTTGTGACTCCTATGGCTTGGCATTATCAAATATATCACAAGCCGGAGGATTGCTACTTTTGCCAAACAAAAATCACTGGTCACCACTATAAAACTCGCCACCTCATAGAATATGCCAATGTGTTGACTGTATCGAAACCGATTCCAAGAGGAAAACAAGATCAGCGAACTGAAGACAAAAATCCAGCTACATTTCCTGATTCAAGCCACAAATCTTCTAATGAGGTAAATGACGAACCGTACCTTCCAACCAAAGCAAAAGAAACGGAACGTCATTTCGTGTCAAATCACGATTATTGTGATCTTGTGCGGGATATGGATCTGTCTATAAGACAGACAGAGATTCTGGCCTCCAGATTAAAGCAGTGGAATATAGTAGACAGTAACTTTAAAGTAACGTCTGCACGAGACAGAGACTTATCTTCGTTCGAACACATTTTCAAAGCTGATGACACCAATAACAAACTAGTTTATTGCGTTGATGTGGATGAATTGTTTGCTGCACTCGATCACGTGCACTACCCACAAGATTGGCGATTATTTCTAGACGGTTTTTGCAAAAGTAAGTATTTAATGTGTTATGAGTGTGAGAGAACTAAATTTGAATACAATTTATCAATTAATTTTCAATTGACTAACATCGTAGGTCTGAAAGCAGTATTGCTGCACAACAGAAATGAATTGCCATCAGTTCCAGTGGCATACGCTACTGATATGAAAGAGACTTATCAAACGATGGAAAAAATTCTACGATTGATTAAATACAATAAATTTCGCTGGCAGATTGTCTCGGGCCTTAAAGTCCTGACAATTCTACTTGGAATGCAAGGTGGCTACACTAAATATCCTTGTTACTTTTGTGAATGGGACAGTCGTGCCAAAAATCATTACAAGTGTAACATATGGCCACCGAGAAAGTTTCAAATTGGCAAAAATAATGTTCTCAATATTGCATTAGTTAAGCCTGATGATATAATTTTGCCGCCATTGCATTTAAAATTGGGGTACATGAAACAGTTTGTTAAACGACTCGAAACAAACAGCGAGGCTTTTCTACACCTGAAACTTGTATTCCCCAAGTTGAGTGACGCCAAGATTAAAGAAGGTACTTATAAAAATTTCCCAACAAGAATTCTTCAAAAAGAATTCATCCTAATTTATTTTTACAGATTCGTAAGATTACGACTGATGATGACTTCATAAAAAATTGAACCCAGTAGAGAAAAGAGCATGGCTGAGTTTCATTTCTTTGTGCCGAAACTTTCTTGGAAACACGAGAAGTTCAAATTACGTTGAGGTGGTCCATGAATTTTTGGAAGCTTATGGAGAAATGGGATGCAACATGTCTATAAAAATGCACTTTTTGCATTCTCATTTGGAATTTTTCCCGGATAATCTTGGTCAATTCAGCGACGAACAAGGTGAAAGATTTCACCAAGAAATCTCCAACATTGAAAAACGGTTTACAGGAAAAAACCAAGTTAGGATGATAGCTTATTACTGCTGGTCACTCAAACGTGAAACAGATGACTCGTCTTATAAACGCAGAAGATCAAGCAAACATTTTTAGCTATAAAGTTATTTAGCATTTTAATGATTAATTTTTTTTATTTTCAGTCACAATAAAAATTTGAAGTTGAAAGATAATCAAAATGTATGAATTTTTAAATATGGTCATCATCTAAAATAATTTAAATAGTAATAACTCTGTCAATTTCCAACCGATTTTCGATTGAAATAGCTTAATCGACGCAGTACAAAATTCACTTTAATAATATTGTCTTTGATAGGTACCTTTCTGAATTAAGACTATTGTAAAATCGTAGTCAAAGTTTCAAAATTAATTTTTTTTTATTAAGTTACGATTTTTTTTCTCTGTAGCTTCGTCAGTTCTCGCTTGATTTTGATGAGTTAAACGCCATTAAAAATGATTTGTCACCTTTCAAAATATATAAACAACTTTTGAATCGGATGAAAATTCGCAAGATATTGATGATTGACTAGCGAATGACCTCAAAAACAGTTTTTTGGCCCTAAAATGAGATTTTGGGGGTGTTTCGCAATTTTCAAGTATACAGTTTTTCTTAGTTTTATAAGGCCTAACGCCTAGGCTAGGTCTCTTTCAAAGTTAATTTTCAGTGTTACACAGTGTTATCGGTATCGTATGTTTTGTTTTGTTATTTATATTTTTGCGTTGATCCGACACGTGGTAAACATGTTTGATTATATCAGATATTTCCACTGCCCACATTTTCCAATCTCGTGTAAACAATCCGAGCGCAGCAGGATTACTGAAATTACGAAATATGCGTGCTGCTACAATACAAAGCTCGGCACTTCACATTCTGTGTTTAACTTTTTGTAAAAATCCCTCAAAACTCAGAAAAATCAACTTTTTAACAGCCATTTATGATGTCAATCCTTCCAAAGAGGCAAATACGAAGTAACGGACGTGCTTTTGTCCTCACCTTCTTTACTCTGCATCGTGCCAAACGTAGTGCCTTCGGTACAAGTCACGGGATCAAAATGATCACCACTTGCAATGGTGGTGCTTGCTTGAACTGCCTGCGTCGCGCTGATGTTCAGACAAACACTTCTTTTATAGTAAGTAGGCTTAAAGTCAGAAAAACATCAGCGCATTTCGATCTCTGATGTGCATACATACTAGTATTTTCTATCACAGTTTTCGTCACTGCTGCAGTTTAAAATCATAGTGACCTCAAAAGCTACGATATCGCCTATCACTACTTTAATGTTTACTGTGAAGCCCAAAACTGTTTGAGAATTTCGCGGCGTAGCTGTGTGATTTTCGTTTTGACGAGATATGGTCGCTGCCAAGCAGTTCGGTGCTGTTTGGTTGTTTTGAATATATTTCTGGTAGCATATACGTTAACACAAGCAGTCCGTCAACCACATTTAAGCATACGCGTGGCCAGTGAATTCATGTTCTCACGCTGGCAGGCAAATCAGTGCGCTACCTATAAACAAATAATGTAAGCATCTATGCCGGGGCAATGGACATCCGATTTAACACCAGCTATAAAATCACACAAGGTAAGGTGCGGGTGACATCTCTTGGCTTTAATTTATAATTCAGTTGTCAGTTAAGACGTAATAAAGTGCTAAATTAATAAAGTTATAAATGTAATATCTTTCCATTGGCGGCCAACGGGTAATTCGGTAGTTTGTTTTAAAGTTATTCGGGTAGAAATTTAAACAGCTACCCAACCGTGTGGAAGCAAATGTAAGTAGATCGCAAAATGTGAGTTAAAGTATGTGTTTTGTAATTAAGTGAATTGTAAATCTCCGAATGCCAAGACTAGATGAGTGTATAAACCAGGGTTCAGAAATATTCACGTACGTATGTACTTTTATGAGTTTACACGCGAACGAGAATATTTCAATACAAATTTTACATTCACTTTCGCGAACGAGAACATGAAAAAATATCCAGTTCGTTCGCGTTCGTGAATAATAGGTTGAAAGAAATATGGCGTCGTTTGCTGTCACTATCGGTCTACTTTTGTAGCGTCCCTATTGCAAGACCGTTTATATAGTGGTAAAAGAACACATACATAGATATCTGGTATTTTTTTGTATTATACTTAAAGGAAAAATAACGATATAAATTAAATGAGGAGTAACTTAATTTATAAAAATTATAATTAGGAGTGTACTAAATAGGCGAACCGCAAAGAAATATAGATAAATGATATATACCAAATGTTATTATTTAATGAAAATGCAAACAAATATATTTATGAATTTGCATACATGTTGGTAATATGAGATCATTGCAAGTAATTAGATATAATGCGTCAGTTTTTCTAATTTATAAATCCTTAATAAAAATTTGTTTATGCCCATATCGCCCATTATCGCTTTTAGGTTTTGAATTTAGATATATTCCCATAGTAATGAGTTACAGAAAGTATGCTACTTCTTTGTAATCTACGCTCTTTGCTTGTGTTGACTAGTGTAGCAATATGATTGCACTGTAATTGCTGTATTCCATACGAGTTGTTTAGTAACATATATATTATTGTACCGTATTACTACCCGTAATATTATTATTTATTATTCTTTGGTAATATTAATGTACACCACTGTATACATATTGAATTCTATTACTATTTCTAATAAACCTAAAGGTGCAGCTATTACCCACAAATGCAACCCTTATATAGCTATAAGCACACATACACAAACATGTAAAACACTGGCTAGATATAAACGAATAAAGAAAGATCATTGAAAAAGAGACCATCAGACGGATAACATTTGTTCACGCCTACAAAATTTCAGAAGAGGATCGAGTTTGATTCTGTATCAAATAAAATAAATACATACATTTTCGTCGCGATTTTCGGGGTTTTTTTCACCTCAACGTTATTAATTGAATTATGGAGGGCATCGACGCAAACAAGTACACAGCTACACAACTGCGCGAGTGGCTTAAACAGTTGAGTTTGCCGACACATGGCAACAAAAGCGCCCTTGTTTTAAGGCTTAGCGAGGTGCCGGTAGAAGTGCGCGGTGATTGCCCAACGGTTGGAAGCGAGGAGCTGGATCTGGTGTTAAGGGAGGAGCAGGCGATAGAGTGTGACCTGGTGTTTCAGAACAAAGTGCTGCTTGAGGAGATTGCACGGCTAAAGCAAAAAATAGCGGAGTTGAGTTCGGAACGGACGGACGGCGGCAGTACGGTAAATAATGACGATGGCACCGATAAAATTAATTGCTGCGACGCACTGAACGAGGGCAGCGCAAACAGCGTCATTATTATAACGAGTGACAGTCAAGAAAACACCAATAGCGGAACAGGTGAAAACGAAGCGAGCGTTGGCATTGCAACGAAGGGTGTTAGCACGACGAGCAGCAGCGATAATAACTTGGAGAGCGGAAATATTGCGAACAATAGCGGCGAAATAAGAAGCAGTGATTTTGGGGCATTACCTTTCGACATTATAAAAGATATGCTGCCAGAGTACGACGGAAGTACGAATGTTGATACATGGGTTCAACAGTTTAATAGTGTTGGCTGCGTTTATAACTTAGATGAAAACACGCTGCGTGCACTGATGGCAAGCAGGTTGAAAGGCAAAGCGCAATCGTGGTTGCACTCAAAACCGACATTTTTGGTAGAACGTGTGTGTGTACTTATTGATGAAATACGAAGCGTATTTGCCCCGCAGCGGAATAGAATTCTGTTACACAAAAAATTCGAGAGTCGTAAGTGGCAGTTAGGAGAAGACTTCTACGCGTATTATAACGACAAAATTGCATTCGCCGGTGGATTTAATGTAGAAGAATCGGAATTAATCGACCAAATAATCGAAGGCATCCCCAATGAGCAGCTTCGGGTTCAGGCGTACATTCAGTGTTTTAACAACAAAGCGCAACTGTTGCAGGCGTTCGGTAGAGTGGAACTTAAGCGAGTTACGGCAAAGTCATATCAAAATTCTGATGTCAGGTGCTACAACTGCAACTCGATCGGACATATGGCTTCGGCATGTAAAAAACCAAAGCGTGAGAGGGGCGCTTGTTATAGCTGCGGAAGCAAAGAACACCAAGTAGCTGCCTGTCCTGAGAGGAAGAAAGTAATCCATGCTGTCGAGGAGAATAATTACGTAAGATATTTGAGATTAGTTGTAGGTTCTTATACCAATGTTGATTTATTTTTAGAATGCCTATTAGACTCCGGAAGCCCGATAAGTTTTATCAGAAACTCGGTATTGTCAGATAAAGTTGAAATTATTGAATGTTATTCTGTTTCTTACTTTGGTTTAAATAAAAGCACACTAAAAATTTTCGGAAAAATCACATGCAAAGTTTATTTTGAAGGAAAAGTTGTTGCTGTTAACTTGTTTGTGGTTTCTGACGAGTCTATGGGTTATGACGTAGTTTTAGGTAGAGACTTCTTTAAGGAAAGTAACTTAATTTTAATATGCAAAGATAAAAATGAAGAAGTGAAGACAAACGAAAACGATAAAATTGTTAGGTCCGAGAGTGGTAGTAGTATGCATAGCCATAGATTAAAAATTGATAGTTCAAAAATGAGTGATAGAACAAACGAGTGTGAAAATTATGCAGAAAATGATCGTAATGTTGCTAATGATAGTTTTTGTACAAATGAATATGAAAAATGTCTAATGCTTATGAATTTCGGTAATGATAGCCGACTTAATCTAAATGTTGGGAAAATGGTATCGCATGAGACTTATAAGCAATTTGTTGAGATGCTCACAAAAGTGTATGTTGAAGCTGAGCGTCCAAGCGAACCATTGGTCAAGTGTGAAATGAAACTTTCGATAGCAAGTGAAAAATGTTTTCATTGTCCTCCACGCCGGTTGTCTTATGCGGAGAAAGCAGAGTTGCAAAAGTTGTTAGACGAATATTTAACGAAGGGATACATCAAAACAATTGAGTCAGAATACGTATCGCCAATTGTGTTAGTAAGAAAAAAGACAGGAGATCTTAGAATGTGCGTTGATTACCGAACGTTAAACAAGGTAACCGTGAAAGATAATTATCCGATACCACTAATTGACGACTTACTAGATAGGTTAGCCGAAAAGAAAGTGTTTACAAAGCTGGATTTAAAAAACGGGTTTTTTTCATGTCTATATGCACTCAGATTCCCAAAAATACACGTCATTTGTTACTCCGATGGGACAGTATGAATTTACAAGAATGCGTTTTGGGTTGAAAAATGCCCCGTCCACTTTTCAGAGGTTTATACACAAAATATTTGCCGAAATGATAAATGAAGAGAGAGTGATAGTGTATTTAGATGATATCATGATAGCGACGGAAGACATTAGGGAGCATTTACAAATATTGCAAGAAGTTTTAGAAAAACTTGTTCAAAATAAACTCGAGCTGAGACTGGACAAGTGCGAGTTTATGCAGACTAGCGTAAAGTACCTGGGTTACATTGTCGACGGAGATGGAGTTAGAGCAGATGATAAGGGAATAGAAGCTATACAAAATTTTCCAATACCAATTAATGTCCACGCAGTGCAAAGTTTCATAGGACTGTGCTCGTATTTTAGAAGATTTGTAAAAAACTTTTCTATTATAGCGAAACCTTTGTTTGATCTAACAAAAAAGAATAAAAAATTTGCGTTTGGTGTAACTGAGCTAGAAAGTTTTGAGCTTCAAAAATCAAAGTTGGTAGATGCGCCAATACTCGCACTGTATGACCCGAATAGTTACACAGAACTCCACTGTGATGCAAGTTCAGTAGGATTAGGAGCTATTTTGTTACAAAAGACAGCCGATGGAAAAAATGCATCCCATATTTTATTTTTCCAAAAGAACAACGGAGCCGGAATCAGATACCATAGCTTCGAGCTGGAAGCTCTCGCAATAGTTAGTGCCTTGAAAAGGTTCCGTGTTTACTTACAGGGTAAACCGTTTAAAATCGTCACAGACTGTAATTCACTGGCGCTAACCTTAAATAAAAAAGAAGTGAACCCAAGAATCGCACGTTGGGCTTTAGAATTACAAAACTTTGATTATACATTGGATCATAGAGCGGCGAAACGCATGCAACACGTCGACGCACTTAGTCGTTGTACAAACATTTTAGTGTTGGAAACGAATAACCTTGAGAAAAATTTAGTTATTTGTCAAGGAAGGGATGAGAATTTAAGAAAATGGAAAGAATTTTTGCAAGAAAAGGAACACAGATTATTTGAGATGAGAAATGGTGTTTTGTATAGAAAGAAAAGGGATGGTGGTGTTTTATTTTGTGTTCCTAGAGAAATGGAAAATAACGTAATTTACAAATATCATGATGAAGTTGGGCATATCGGGATAGATAAAGTAGTGGAACTGATATCGAAGAGCTACTGGTTTCCTAAAATGAGGGAAAAAGTAAACAGTCATATAAGAAACTGTTTAAAGTGTATAGTTTTTTCCACAAAAAGTGGTCCGCAAGAAGGATTCCTCCACAGTATCCCAAAAGGAAAGCTTCCGTTCGAAGTCATACACATTGATCACTTTGGTCCTATTGATAATTCGGTAAAAACGAAAAAACATATTTTAGTCGTAATTGATTTGGTCACAAAGTTTGTTAGGCTTTATCCAACAAAAGCAACGAGTACGAAGGAAGCTATCCAAGCATTGCAAGATTATTTTAGAGCCTATAGTCGCCCAAAGTGCGTTGTGTCGGACAGAGGAAGTTGCTTCACTTCCGGAGAATTCAAAGAATTTTTAGAGAGAAACTCGGTACGTCACATAAAAGTAGCAACAGGTTCACCGCAAGCGAACGGCCAGGTAGAACGAGTAAATAGAAGTTTAGGTCCAATGATATCGAAAATGGTAGACAAAGAGAAAGGAATTAATTGGAATGTAGTGATAGAGAATGTGGAATACACTCTTAATAATACTTTACACAGAACAGTAGGTGAACATCCTAGCGTAATGTTATTTGGTGCTAACCAGAGAGGCGGGGTGATAGATTCATTAAGAGAAAACATGGTTGAAGTTGAAAAATCGTTAGAAAACCGCAATCTGGAAGAAATTCGCGAAAAGGCGTCCGCACGACAGGAACTTTTACAAGATTATAATAAAAACTATGTAGATAAGAAGAGACAGGGACCGACAAAATATGCAGAGGGAGATTACGTGGTAGTGAAAAACTTTGACTCGCATGTAGGTGTATCCAAGAAGCTTATCCCAAAATTTAAAGGGCCGTACCGTATTGAAAAGATTCTCCGAAATGATAGATATTTACTTAAAGATGTTGAGGGATTCCAGCAATCCCGTATACCGTACAAAGGAGTTTGGGCTGTAGAAAATATGAAACCGTGGTTCAAAGGACGCGAAGCTAATACAAGCCGCGTGATATCAGGAGATCTCATGGCCAGGACGGCCGAATTGTAGCAATATGATTGCACTGTAATTGCTGTATTTCATACGAGTTATTTAGTAACATATATATTATTGTACCGTATTATTACCCGTAATATTATTATCTATTATTCTTTGGTAATATTAATGTACACCACTGTATACATATTGAATTCTATTACTATTTCTAATAAACCTAAAGGTGCAGCTATTACCCACAAATGCAACCCTTATATAGCTATATGCAAACATACACAAACATGTAAAACATGGCTAGATATAAACGAATAAAGAAAGATCATTGAAAAAGAGACCATCAGACGGATAACATTTGTTCACGCCTACACTAGGTCCCTATGCGTTTCTCATTGCGTTTACCTGAAGTGTCAGTAAGTCATATCTGTCTTTGGAAAAGGGAGGGAAAAGCATTTGTCTAGTAAGATTTGGAGAGCTGTAGTCGTACTGGTATTCCGATAGTTTACCAATTTTAACTACCATATCACGAGTCCTAATTAAATTACCCTGTAAATTAAGGTATTAATATTCTTAAAAATTATCTATGGAAAAAAAAATAATATTAATTCATATATTTATAAGTTGCTTGTTACTGGAGCTTGTTTTTGACCATAGCTAAGAAGACGCATTTCCGTAAAATTAAAGCGTGGATCCAAAAAAAGAGCAGCAATAAATGCATTATTTTCCATAAGTGTATCCTTTCTTTTCCTCATTATATCTAGAACAGCTTCCGCATACAAACTGGTAGACGCCAATTTATCAAGCTCGTATTTCTCGTGTTGTAGTTTTGGAGTGCATTTAGCTATTGGTTGAGAAGCTGCTAAAAAATTTCACACAAATTACAAGTTGAAGTAAATACATACATATGTATGTGACGCACTATCTGGATTATCTATGTAATCTTTTATATGGAGAATGGAAGTAATCGTATCATATGTAGAGCTCCATCTAGTTGCATTGTCGAGGCATGGCAAAGTTATCTCAGTATTACCTCATCTTACGGATGCCCGTAATTTTTTGCAACGTTCCTACATTCTTTAATGTATTCCTCTATGGTTTTTAAAACGGCATAGGCGGCTAATTGTAAAGTGTGCCCGGCACAGCGAACGACAGAGAAAACAGAAGCAATTTACTTTAAATGACTCATCTGAAACCCGCTCTAATTGGTATAATAAATAGAAAATGCAGTTGGCTTTGATATACTGTTGTTTAGTAAAACTTGCAATATAAATCGATGACCACCACAAACGCAATTGAATAACTTAATTGTAAATATTGTAAAAGAACTTCAACAGGTTTAAAAAAAATAATACACAGAGGGAAAAAATCAACCACAACGTTGTTGAAAACGATTTTTTCAACCATAAAAGGAACGATTCGGCGCCAAATGTAAAAATAGTTAATTTCAACAATGAAATGATTAATTTTTAGCAACTGTTTGTTGATTGTATTTCAACTATTTGATGGTTATTTTTACCAATATTATATTAAACTTTACTATATCCTGTTGATTTTATCAACTATTTCATGGTTATTTTTACCAATAATATAGTAAATTTTACCATATCCTGTTGATTTATTTAACTATTTCATGGTTATTTTTACCAATAATATAGTAAATTTTACCATATCCTGTTGATTTTTTTTAACTATTTCATGGTTGTTTTTACCAATAATATAGTAAATTTTACCATATCCTGTTGATTTTTTTAACTATTTCATGGTTGTTTTTACCAATAATATAGTAAATTTTACCATATCCTGTTGATTTTTTTAACTATTTCATGGTTGTTTTTACCAATAATATAGTAAATTTTACCATTCAATAACAAAAACAAATTTGTTCATATTTTTTTTTTTATTAAACTTTATTTAAATAAATTTACATAGTATAATATATTGCATTAAATACAAAACAAAAAGTTTTATAGTTTACAAACATTTCAATCTAATATAAGTTTTGGTATTATTTATCGTACAAATATTCAGTGGGAGGCTTACAAACTTCGAAATATTTATAAAACACATATTTCTTTTTTTCTTACCTACTTCGTAGGATTGAAAGTGGTAGTCAAATTTAATATTAATTTCAAAACATTTCACAATTACATCTGTATCATTTGTTAGAAATGATAGAATTTTGAAAAGTTTGTAATTGGAATCACAAAAAAGAAACAAAAAATTATTTTTTTCATAAAACAAGCTATTGTATTGAATAATATCAGAATTTTTATAAACTCCGACTTTCAAATCATTTTCCTCATGAACAATGTTAACAATGCTGAACTCCTTTACCAAAATATCGTTCTCAAGAATTCCGTCTTTATATTTAATTAAAAAAGCAGAAAATAAGTAGCATGATTTCTTACTTAAAGTAATTGAAGGATTTAAGCGCGATGTTATGGAATTTGCATACATTTTTGAAACCTTATGTCTGGCTTCATACCGCAACGCCCAAACATATTTAAGGGGGCCGCACTTCTTTATAGCTGTTGGGTAGTGTGTTAAAAAATGGTGTTTCGGTTTCAAAGCACCAAACAAAGAAACATAGATTTCATGATGTTTTTGAACTAAAATTTGTAAATTGTCAATATTTTGTTGTGAAAAACTTGGTTTTAAGACCATATCAATTATTTCTATAAGACAGCACAATAAACGCCAAGCTTCATTGTCTTGAGGTATCAAATCACCGATCATTAGTGGCAAAAAGTGCACGAAACACCAACATTCCCGTGCAGTCATTTTAAACTTGTGTGCCTTTAATTTTTCAATTTGTAGAGGTGGAGACATATTTTGAACTTCTAAATTTCCATATGGAAATAAAGCTTTGCGACTATTAATTTGGTCTATAGAAATAACATTACTTTTTATTAAAGACATCAAAATATGAGTTACATCGTAAACAACAACACCCTCAAATATGTCGTGCATAACATCGAAAAAAAAATTATCTATTACATGAAAACTTTCAATTTCATTGAAAACGCATTTTTCAAAAACGCCTGATGCACTTTTATCATCATTCTTCAAATCCTGCTCATAATTTGATTTTGATCTCAACTTTTCCTCAACTTCTCTGCAAGCCAATCGTGTTTGGCTCTTGTCTAACTTACAAGCACGACAAAAACTCTTTCCATTAAATGACTTTGTGAAACCAAGAATAGAATTCAAGCCTAAGTTGTCACCAATTATCAAACCCACAACAAAATGTACTCTATGAACTTCTTTATTTACAATTATTTCGAGGCCAGTCTCTTCTAAATATCTTATTTCTTTTACTATGTTAAAAAACGTTATTTTGTTACCTAAAGATTTCTTTGTTTTGGAACTAATTAAAGAAAAATTAAAAATAAAATCTAATTTTGACTGTAAAAATTGTGGAATGTTAGGAAATGAATAATAACCTGCGCACACTGAGTAGCAGTGTGTGCCAAGGGGATTATTTATTTGATAATCATCGAAATATAATATATACGGAATAACCTTTTCTTTATTTAAAATATTTTTCTTAATTTTGAATGATTCGCAGTTTACATAGTTTGAACAATTTGTATCTTCTTGTGCATTTTTTATATTTTCTAAAGTCAATTTCAATATATTGGGTAATTCAAAGAATTTTTTAAACTGAAAACGTAGGGGAAGAAGATAAATGTTGGATACTCTTTTAGACAACGTTGGATTTCCATTTACAACACGTTGTTCAATAGAACTAGATAGGGGTACTGCTATTGCATGATTATGTAAATCAACACTTTTCAGATGCTTAAGGAAAGTATGCTCAGTACTGAAATTTCCAAAAGGTTTTGAAAAAAGTTCTATGAAATATTCAGGTAAAACGGCTCCTGTGTGAAAAGACAAAAACAATTTTCCTAATTCAATTATAATATTCGAAACATTTTCTTTAATATTTTGTACATCTTTTCGTGGCATATTCTTTTTTGAATATAAATCAAGTAAAAACAAATAAAGTTTGTTGCTTATGTTATCGTGAATATTTTTGCTGGTGGAGTCCACTTCGATGCGGCCAGAGTCGCTTTCATTATCAGACTCTTTGGGAATTCGGCTTGATAACTCAGGACTTTTGTTTGTTTTTGACGGGAAACGTGAAATGAAATATGCACGGTATTTAATTTATGAACTTGGGACAAGTGTTTCCGAAAGGCTTTAATAGATTGAAATGTTTGTCCACAATTTGGTTGCACGCACTTTGCGGTGTCAAAACCATTATGTAAGTGATCATTTTTTAAGTGATTTGAAAGAAGATTCACGGAATCAAAATTCTTAGTACATTTAAAACATATATACATTATAGTTGTTCTTATTAGAAACTACGGAAAAAAATGGTTGTTTAATTCAAACCGGATCTTGTGCCAAATGAAAGAAAAAATTCCTAATTCTCACCAAATAACTTACTATTATTATTACGGTTATTTAAATTACCTTAAAAAGTTTACTAATTTAGCCATTGCAGACGAAGAATAATCTTCATTCGAAATTTCGAAAAAAAACTTTGTATGAAATTCCAAACGTTTTGGCTTGCAGCAGGGTATTTTAAATTGAATACGTGGTAAACTTGGAAGCATACTATAACGCACTCTAGATAACTATCAACTTTGTACAAAATGTTATCGAAGTATATAAAAAAATCTGTAATATCGTATGAACTACTTCCCACTGATACTATTATTGGTTGCAGAGTTAGTTTTTCTAAAAAATACTTATTTTTTAAACGGTCCAATTCCACATCCAGATTGTTCACACACGTGAGTAACAAACAAAAACTCTCTTGAGCGTCTGCGATGGTGAATTTCCGAGAGGATTTTTTTTCACTTGGTAAGCACCTAAATCGCGATGTCGGCTGGATTATACTGTGCAGTAATTTGAATATCAAAAAATCCTGTGTATCTAGAAAAAAAAATAAAAAATTAGAATTTTCACAGATTTTTCGTCAAATTAATTACCAATATTTTTTATCAATTTGTACGCAGATAATTCTTCCTTGGATTTATGATCCTTAATATTTTCTTCAAAAAAAATTATAATTTGTTGTTTAAATGCTGGCCATTTATTTCTAAATATCCCTGAAGTATTTGGGAAGAATTGGCTGAAATCATATGATATCTGAAAGAAATAGTATTTTTAATTAATATGCATAAACAGTAAACGTATGAAATGAAATACCAATTTGTATCCGAAAGACTGTTTGAATGAAGGCCATTCCTCCAAAAATGCTGAAGATATTTGTGAATTTTTGAAATCTGCTCTTCTTAATTTAAAACATCTCTTCCAAACATCTAAAATGATATCATCAGCAATAGAGATGCACGATGTTGGATTCTCTTTCAAAATACTTTTTTCAATGTCAAGGGTAGTGTCGTATTCATCATCATCATCGTCCTCTGAGTTCGGCAGCGGTGTAGTTACCGTATTTATTTTGGGTTTTTTCGAATTTTTTGTGTTGTGGTAACGGTCATACAGTTTGCCACCTGGACATTTTTGGCCACGTCGAGGATGATAATAATACTCCTAAAATAACAATTTAAACAAAAACATAGAATTTTATACATACGTATTTTGATTGGTCGCTTATAAAATTTACCTTTATTTCTTGTGGGAACAAGCAAACAATTTGATTCGCTAAAGCATCAATATCGCTACAGCTAAGTTTAAAATTTATGTCCGAAACGACTTCTAATATAGTTTTTATTATTGTTTTCCTATGTTCTTCCAACAAATAATGGTTTTTTTCATGGTACGCAATGACAGCTTTCGCATTATCTTTGTTTGTCAAAATTTCATGTACATTCAATGGCAACTGTAAGGGAAATATTGTAAAGTAATGTGTTAAGCTATTTACATTTTTCTTTATTCAAATTAATTAAGATTACAATACTATTTTAAGATAATAATTTTAGCGAAATTGAATACGCGTTGTCGTCGAGACGGAACCGATGAGAGAGAGAGCTGTCACGTCGTTGCCATTTAGGTCGTTCTGTCATCTCGTTGCGTGGTTGACATTTTGGTCGTTCTGTTATCTGGTTGCGTGGTTGCCACAGTACCCCCCTTGGAAATTTCTTATGCGAAAAAAGCAGGTTTCAGGCGATCAATCGAAGCTTTGATTTCACTGCCGCTCGACTTAATTATATAATATTTCTCATATATGATCGTCGCGGAGGAAGACGAATTCGCAAGAACGTAGCTGTGGATGGATGAAGATTTTCCTCGAGGAATGCCATGCTGTTTCAACTGGTCTTAGGTCTTGCATTGTTTGCCGTAACCGTTGTACAAACTCGGTGGTTGACGGGGTGTCGTTCTCAACTAAAAATTCGGCTGGTAGTTTCAGCGTGCAACCAAACACTAACTCTGCTGGCGTGCATTTCAAGTCTTCTTTATATGTTGAGCGCAACCCAAGTAATATAATTGGCAAGTATGTGGTCCAGTTACGCTTGTCGTGGCATAGGATAGCCGATTTCAGTGTCCGATGCCACCGTTCCACCAGGCCATTGCACTGTGGGTGGTAAGGTGTCGTACGTAAGTGCCGGGAGCCCAGTAATTTAATTAGCTCTTGGAATAAAAAACCGGTAAATTGCCGACCAAGATCAGTGGTGATGTCGATTGGTGTGCCATAGCGTGAAATCCAACCGCTCACTAACGTTTGCGCGACCGTTGCAGCAGTTGTGTCAGCCATGGGAATTGCCTCTGGCCATCGAGTGAAACGATCGACGAT
The DNA here is from genome assembly GCA_951828415.1 of Anomoia purmunda. Taxonomy (NCBI): domain Eukaryota; kingdom Metazoa; phylum Arthropoda; class Insecta; order Diptera; family Tephritidae; genus Anomoia; species Anomoia purmunda. The sequence continues at coordinate 84,940,140 of OX639993.1, read as the reverse complement.
CGTTAAACAATAGCGACAACCTTCTGATTCGGGAAATGGGCCAACAATGTCCATATGGATGTGTAAAAATCGCTCCGACGGCAGGTCTCTTCGTACTAGTGGTGCAGATGTGTGACGATGGGTCTTGTTGCGTTGACATTCCACGCACTGCCTGGCGAATTTGGCACTGTCACGTTGGATGCCTGGCCAAACAAATCTCTCAGACATTAGTTTTGCTGTAGCTCTCGTACCGGGGTGTGATAAATTGTGAATGGCTCTTAGAAATTGTTGGCGAAAATTTTTGGTAACAAAAGGTCGGATGCGAGTAGTAGAAAAATCACAGTAAACTGACTTTTTGCTGCAAGGGAGAGTAAAGCGTTTTAATTTTAAAGAATGTTCATTGTTACCTTGGCTCAAGAGCACTTGAAGTTCGTCGTCAATCTCTTGATCGGCAGCAAGAAGGTCATAGTCAATTGGATTGGTATCAATCTGGTGTATGCGGGAAAGGACGTCTGCGACTATATTTTTGCTGCCGTCTACGTGTCTGGTGTCGGTTGTGATTTGACTGATGAAGTCAAGCTGTCGTGCCTGCCGATCGGAAGCTTTTTCAAGCTTTTGGTGGAAAGCGAAGGTTAGCGGCTTATGGTCCGTATATATGTGGCAGTTTCTCCCTTCGATTAAATATCGAAAATGTCTGACGGCTAGGTATATTGCAGTCAGTTCTCTGTCGTATGTGCTGTATCGAGTTTCTGTTGCCGAAAATTTGTGTGAGAAGAATCCTAGGGGTTCAATTTTCTCACCGTTGATTTGTTGCAACACTGCGCCCGCTGCGGTATTTGATGCATCGACCCATAGTGACAATTCAGCGGTTGGTAGTGGAGCGCTAGCATTGCGCAGTTTGCCAGCTGTTGTTTGCACATTTCGAAATTTTTGTTCGTCTCTGCGGTCTATTGAAGAACGGTTCTGTCATTCTTTATATTGCCGGGAATCATTTTAAAGAGGGGCGCTTGAAGATCGATAGCTTTAGGTAAAAAACGCCGGTAGAAATTCATCATGGCTAAGAATCTTTTCAGTTCCTTGGCAATGGCAGGTCGAGGAAAAGATAGTAAATCCTTGATTCGCTCTGGGAGTGGTAGAATGCCCTCTTTACCAATTCGATGTCCAAGAAAGTTCAGCTCAGTTAATCCGAATTCGGATTTTTCGATGTCTATTGTAAGATTGTTGCTTTCGATGCGTTGAAAAACTTGTCGTAGATGGTTTGCATGCTCTTCCGGAGAAGAAGATGCTATACAGACGTCGCCTAGATAAGCAAACACAAAGTCCAGGGCTCTGAAAACTTCGTGTATAAGGCGTTGAAATGTCTGCGCCGCATTTCTGAGTCCGAACATCATGTATGTAAACTCGTACAGTCCGAAAGGCGTTATAATATATTAATAGTTTTTCCTGCCAGAATGGTCGAAAAGTCCTGTAAATAAGGCAGAGGATAGCGGTCTGGAACGGTAGAGGCGTTAAGCGAGCGGTAGTCCCCACATGGTCTCCAGGAATCGTCGGCTTTTCTGACCATGTGAAGAGGGCTCGCCCAGTTACTGCTTGATGGACGGCAAATACCCAGTTTTATAAGGAGGTCGAATTCCGCGCGTGCTGCAGCCAGTTTCTCTGGAGAGAGGCGTCGTGGCCGAGCAAAAACGGGTTGACCTGTCGTTAGTATGCGATGCTGTACAGCTGATTTGGTTTTAGTTCCCGGTGTTGTGTTACGTGTAGCGTTTGGAAATTCCATTAAGATAGAATTAAATGGTATATTACGTGCATCGAAAGCTTTAATGGTAGGCATTTTTGTGTTGCTAAGTGAGCAAACGGCTTGAATCGAAGTCGTACCATCGATGAGGCGACTACCGTTGATGTCTACCAGTAAATTGTGATAAGCCAAAAAATCAGCGCCAATGATGGCTTGACTGATATCGGCGATGTAAAAATTCCAAAGAAATTCGCGACGTAGGTTAAGATTTAAATTTAGAAGGTCTTCACCGAATGTTGCAATTGGTGTGTTGTTAGCGGCAAACAGTTTCATCTTGGTTGGTTTAGCTCGTGCTGATGTATTGCGTTTAGGAACGACTGACACCTCGGCGCCTGTATCGATTAAAAAATGTAATTTATTTGTCGTGTCGTAAATTCGTAAGCGCGAAGATTTCGTGATTTCAGGCTGTTTGCCGGAGCCTGAAACTGCATCAGCTGAGCGGACTCAATTCTCTTTGTTTTTTTTGTGGAAACCACAAGGGTCACGACATTTCTTGGCATTGTCCCCAAACTGCGCGTGGTACCAGCAAAAGCCGCTTGCATTTGGCACTGACGTTTGCGAGCGTGCGCGAAAATTAGAACGGGAGCTGCCGCGCATTAAGTTTCGCATGTTTTCTTGAAGTTGACAGATCTCACTTTTCAGCTCTGCGATCTCGTTCTGTTGCTGCGAATTTCCTGGGCTAATTTGATTTGCATTGGAATTAATAGCATCTATAATGGCATCAGCTGTGCGTAATCTTTGCGGAATGTCCAAATTCGTGGCTATTAGGGCACTTTGAGCATGAGCAGGTAAACGGCTTACCCAAATATTTAATAAAATGCTGTTACTTAAAGAGTTACCTGCGACTCTTTTCATGTCGTAGAACAGTTCACTTGGCTTGCGGTTCCCTAGAGGCATCTCTGACATGACGCGTTGCAATCGCCGCGGTTCACTCTCAGCGAAATGGTCAATGAGCTTTGCCTTGATGTAGTCGTATTTGTTAGTCGCTGGAACCGTTTCGATGATGGGGCGGAGCTCTAGGATTTTGCATTGTGGCACGCACGCGAGAACGATATTGAACTTTCGAAGATCGCCACTAATCCCAGATGCCTCGAACCAAAATTCAATTGAGTAAAAGAAAGACTCCATGTTCGTGTCGGAGATTGTCGGCAGTGGTAATTTTGGTGATGAAATTGCTCCCACGGAAGCATTGCTATTTGGTGGGGCGTCGTTGACCACGTTACTTTTTGTTTGTGCTTCCACATCGTCTTTCGCTTGCTCCATTTTGCGATTTCGCTCGTACTAATTTCGCTGCCTTGAAAATATTTACGTCTTTGGGTCACCAGTTATAGGTGTTAAGCTATTTACATTTTTCTTTATTCAAATTAATTAAGATTACAATACTATTTTAAGATAATAATTTTAGCGAAATTGAATACGCGTTGTCGTCGAGACGGAACCGATGAGAGAGAGAGCTGTCACGTCGTTGCCATTTAGGTCGTTCTGTCATCTCGTTGCGTGGTTGACATTTTGGTCGTTCTGTTATCTGGTTGCGTGGTTGCCACATGTACACATTACTTTACAATATTTCCCTTACAGTTGCCATTGAATGTACATGAAATTTTGACAAACAAAGATAATGCGAAAGCTGTCATTGCGTACCATGAAAAACCCCATTGTTTGTTGGAAGAACATAGGAAAACAATAATAAAAACTATATTAGAAGTCGTTTCGGACATAAATTTTAAACTTAGCTGTAGCGATATTGATGCTTTAGCGAATCAAATTGTTTGCTTGTTCCCAAAAGAAATAAAGGTAAATTTTATAAGCGACCAATCAAAATACGTACATATGTATAAAATTCTATGTTTTTGTTTAAATTGTTATTTTAGGAGTATTATTATCATCCTCGACGTGGCCAAAAAAGTCCAGGTGGCAAACTGTATGACCGTTACCACAACACAAAAAATTCGAAAAAACCCACAATAAATACGGTAACTACACCGCTGCCGAACTCAGAGGACGATGATGATGACGAATACGACACTACCCTTGACATTGAAAAAAGTATTTTGAAAGAGAATCCAACATCGTGCATCTCTATTGCTGATGATATCATTTTAGATGTTTGGAAGAGATGTTTTAAATTAAGAAGATCAGATTTCAAAAATTCACAAACATCTTCAGCATTTTTGGAGGAATGGCCTTCATTCAAACAGTCTTTCGGATACAAATTGGTATTTCATTTCATACGTTTACTGTTTATGCATATTAATTAAAAATACTATTTCTTTCAGATCTCATATGATTTCAGCCAAATATTCCCAAATACTTCAGGGATATTTAGAAATAAATGGCCAGCAACAATTATAAATTTTTTTGAAGAAAATATTAAGGATCATAAATCCAAGGAAGAATTATCTGCGTACAAATTGATAAAAAATATTGGTAATTAATTTGACGAAAAATCTGTGAAAATTCTAATTTTTTTTTTTTTTTCTAGATACACAGGATTTTTTGATATTCAAATTACTGCACAGTATAATCCAGCCGACATCGCGATTTAAGTGCTTACCAAGTGAAAAAAAATCCTCTCGGAAATTCACCATCGCAGACGCTCAAGAGAGTTTTTGTTTGTTACTCACGTGTGTGAACAATCTGGATGTGGAATTGGACCGTTTAAAAAATAAGTATTTTTTAGAAAAACTAACTCTGCAACCAATAATAGTATCAGTGGGAAGTAGTTCATACGATATTACAGATTTTTTTATATACTTCGATAACATTTTGTACAAAGTTGATAGTTATCTAGAGTGCGTTATAGTATGCTTCCAAGTTTACCACGTATTCAATTTAAAATACCCTGCTGCAAGCCAAAACGTTTGGAATTTCATACAAAGTTTTTTTTCGAAATTTCGAATGAAGATTATTCTTCGTCTGCAATGGCTAAATTAGTAAACTTTTTAAGGTAATTTAAATAACCGTAATAATAATAGTAAGTTATTTGGTGAGAATTAGGAATTTTTTCTTTCATTTGGCACAAGATCCGGTTTGAATTAAACAACCATTTTTTTTCCGTAGTTTCTAATAAGAACAACTATAATGTATATATGTTTTAAATGTACTAAGAATTTTGATTCCGTGAATCTTCTTTCAAATCACTTAAAAAATGATCACTTACATAATGGTTTTGACACCGCAAAGTGTGCAACCAAATTGTGAACAAACATTTCAATCTATTAAAGCCTTTCGGAAACACTTGTCCCAAGTTCATAAATTAAATACCGTGCATATTTCTTGTGTTGAAAGCCATAACGTTTCCCGTCAAAAACAAACAAAAGTCCTGAGTTATCAAGCCGAATTCCCAAAGAGTCTGATAATGAAAGCGACTCTGGCCGCATCGAAGTGGACTCCACCAGCAAAAATATTCACGATAACATAAGCAACAAACTTTATTTGTTTTTACTTGATTTATATTCAAAAAAGAATATGCCACGAAAAGATGTACAAAATATTAAAGAAAATGTTTCGAATATTATAATTGAATTAGGAAAATTGTTTTTGTCTTTTCACACAGGAGCCGTTTTACCTGAATATTTCATAGAACTTTTTTCAAAACCTTTTGGAAATTTCAGTACTGAGCATACTTTCCTTAAGCATCTGAAAAGTGTTGATTTACATAATCATGCAATAGCAGTACCCCTATCTAGTTCTATTGAACAACGTGTTGTAAATGGAAATCCAACGTTGTCTAAAAGAGTATCCAACATTTATCTTCTTCCCCTACGTTTTCAGTTTAAAAAATTCTTTGAATTACCCAATATATTGAAATTGACTTTAGAAAATATAAAAAATGCACAAGAAGATACAAATTGTTCAAACTATGTAAACTGCGAATCATTCAAAATTAAGAAAAATATTTTAAATAAAGAAAAGGTTATTCCGTATATATTATATTTCGATGATTATCAAATAAATAATCCCCTTGGCACACACTGCTACTCAGTGTGCGCAGGTTATTATTCATTTCCTAACATTCCACAATTTTTACAGTCAAAATTAGATTTTATTTTTAATTTTTCTTTAATTAGTTCCAAAGCAATGAAATCTTTAGGTAACAAAATAACGGCCTCGAAATAATTGTAAATAAAGAAGTTCATAGAGTACATTTTGTTGTGGGTTTGATAATTGGTGACAACTTAGGCTTGAATTCTATTCTTGGTTTCACAGAGTCATTTAATGGAAAGAGTTTTTGTCGTGCTTGTAAGTTAGACAAGAGCCAAACACGATTGGCTTGCAGAGAAGTTGAGGAAAAGTTGAGATCAAAATCAAATTATGAGCAGGATTTGAAGAATGATGATAAAAGTGCATCAGGCGTTTTTGAAAAATGCGTTTTCAATGAAATTGAAAGTTTTCATGTAGTAGATAATTTTTTTTTCGATGTTATGCACGACATATTTGAGGGTGTTGTTGTTTACGATGTAACTCATATTTTGATGTCTTTAATAAAAAGTAATGTTATTTCTATAGACCAAATTAATAGTCGCAAAGCTTTATTTCCATATGGAAATTTAGAAGTTCAAAATATGTCTCCACCTCTACAAATTGAAAAATTAAAGGCACACAAGTTGAAAATGACTGCACGGGAATGTTGGTGTTTCGTGCACTTTTTGCCACTAATGATCGGTGATTTGATACCTCAAGACAATGAAGCTTGGCGTTTATTGTGCTGTCTTATAGAAATAATTGATATGGTCTTAAAACCAAGTTTTTCACAACAAAATATTGACAATTTACAAATTTTAGTTCAAAAACATCATGAAATCTATGTTTCTTTGTTTGGTGCTTTGAAACCGAAACACCATTTTTTAACACACTACCCAACAGCTATAAAGAAGTGCGTCCCCCTTAAATATGTTTGGGCATTGCGGTATGAAGCCAGACATAAGGTTTCAAAAATGTATGCAAATTCCATAACATCGCGCTTAAATCCTTCAATTACTTTAAGTAAGAAATCATGCTACTTATTTTCTGCTTTTTTAATTAAATATAAAGACGGAATTCTTGAGAACGATATTTTGGTAAAGGAGTTCAGCATTGTTAACATTGTTCATGAGGAAAATGATTTGAAAGTCGGAGTTTATAAAAATTCTGATATTATTCAATACAATAGCTTGTTTTATGAAAAAAATAATTTTTTGTTTCTTTTTTGTGATTCCAATTACAAACTTTTCAAAATTCTATCATTTCTAACAAATGATACAGATGTAATTGTGAAATGTTTTGAAATTAATATTAAATTTGACTACCACTTTCAATCCTACGAAGTAGGTAAGAAAAAAAGAAATATGTGTTTTATAAATATTTCGAAGTTTGTAAGCCTCCCACTGAATATTTGTACGATAAATAATACCAAAACTTATATTAGATTGAAATGTTTGTAAACTATAAAACTTTTTGTTTTGTATTTAATGCAATATATTATACTATGTAAATTTATTTAAATAAAGTTTAATAAAAAAAAAAATATGAACAAATTTGTTTTTGTTATTGAATGGTAAAATTTACTATATTATTGGTAAAAACAACCATGAAATAGTTAAAAAAATCAACAGGATATGGTAAAATTTACTATATTATTGGTAAAAACAACCATGAAATAGTTAAAAAAATCAACAGGATATGGTAAAATTTACTATATTATTGGTAAAAACAACCATGAAATAGTTAAAAAAAATCAACAGGATATGGTAAAATTTACTATATTATTGGTAAAAATAACCATGAAATAGTTAAATAAATCAACAGGATATGGTAAAATTTACTATATTATTGGTAAAAATAACCATGAAATAGTTGATAAAATCAACAGGATATAGTAAAGTTTAATATAATATTGGTAAAAATAACCATCAAATAGTTGAAATACAATCAACAAACAGTTGCTAAAAATTAATCATTTCATTGTTGAAATTAACTATTTTTACATTTGGCGCCGAATCGTTCCTTTTATGGTTGAAAAAATCGTTTTCAACAACGTTGTGGTTGATTTTTTCCCTCTGTGTATTATTTTTTTTAAACCTGTTGAAGTTCTTTTACAATATTTACAATTAAGTTATTCAATTGCGTTTGTGGTGGTCATCGATTTATATTGCAAGTTTTACTAAACAACAGTATATCAAAGCCAACTGCATTTTCTATTTATTATACCAATTAGAGCGGGTTTCAGATGAGTCATTTAAAGTAAATTGCTTCTGTTTTCTCTGTCGTTCGCTGTGCCGGGCACACTTTACAATTAGCCGCCTATGCCGTTTTAAAAACCATAGAGGAATACATTAAAGAATGTAGGAACGTTGCAAAAAATTACGGGCATCCGTAAGATGAGGTAATACTGAGATAACTTTGCCATGCCTCGACAATGCAACTAGATGGAGCTCTACATATGATACGATTACTTCCATTCTCCATATAAAAGATTACATAGATAATCCAGATAGTGCGTCACATACATATGTATGTATTTACTTCAACTTGTAATTTGTGTGAAATTTTTTAGCAGCTTCTCAACCAATAGCTAAATGCACTCCAAAACTACAACACGAGAAATACGAGCTTGATAAATTGGCGTCTACCAGTTTGTATGCGGAAGCTGTTCTAGATATAATGAGGAAAAGAAAGGATACACTTATGGAAAATAATGCATTTATTGCTGCTCTTTTTTTGGATCCACGCTTTAATTTTACGGAAATGCGTCTTCTTAGCTATGGTCAAAAACAAGCTCCAGTAACAAGCAACTTATAAATATATGAATTAATATTATTTTTTTTTCCATAGATAATTTTTAAGAATATTAATACCTTAATTTACAGGGTAATTTAATTAGGACTCGTGATATGGTAGTTAAAATTGGTAAACTATCGGAATACCAGTACGACTACAGCTCTCCAAATCTTACTAGACAAATGCTTTTCCCTCCCTTTTCCAAAGACAGATATGACTTACTGACACTTCAGGTAAACGCAATGAGAAACGCATAGGGACCTAGTGTAGGCGTGAACAAATGTTATCCGTCTGATGGTCTCTTTTTCAATGATCTTTCTTTATTCGTTTATATCTAGCCATGTTTTACATGTTTGTGTATGTTTGCATATAGCTATATAAGGGTTGCATTTGTGGGTAATAGCTGCACCTTTAGGTTTATTAGAAATAGTAATAGAATTCAATATGTATACAGTGGTGTACATTAATATTACCAAAGAATAATAGATAATAATATTACGGGTAATAATACGGTACAATAATATATATGTTACTAAATAACTCGTATGAAATACAGCAATTACAGTGCAATCATATTGCTACAATTCGGCCGTCCTGGCCATGAGATCTCCTGATATCACGCGGCTTGTATTAGCTTCGCGTCCTTTGAACCACGGTTTCATATTTTCTACAGCCCAAACTCCTTTGTACGGTATACGGGATTGCTGGAATCCCTCAACATCTTTAAGTAAATATCTATCATTTCGGAGAATCTTTTCAATACGGTACGGCCCTTTAAATTTTGGGATAAGCTTCTTGGATACACCTACATGCGAGTCAAAGTTTTTCACTACCACGTAATCTCCCTCTGCATATTTTGTCGGTCCCTGTCTCTTCTTATCTACATAGTTTTTATTATAATCTTGTAAAAGTTCCTGTCGTGCGGACGCCTTTTCGCGAATTTCTTCCAGATTGCGGTTTTCTAACGATTTTTCAACTTCAACCATGTTTTCTCTTAATGAATCTATCACCCCGCCTCTCTGGTTAGCACCAAATAACATTACGCTAGGATGTTCACCTACTGTTCTGTGTAAAGTATTATTAAGAGTGTATTCCACATTCTCTATCACTACATTCCAATTAATTCCTTTCTCTTTGTCTACCATTTTCGATATCATTGGACCTAAACTTCTATTTACTCGTTCTACCTGGCCGTTCGCTTGCGGTGAACCTGTTGCTACTTTTATGTGACGTACCGAGTTTCTCTCTAAAAATTCTTTGAATTCTCCGGAAGTGAAGCAACTTCCTCTGTCCGACACAACGCACTTTGGGCGACTATAGGCTCTAAAATAATCTTGCAATGCTTGGATAGCTTCCTTCGTACTCGTTGCTTTTGTTGGATAAAGCCTAACAAACTTTGTGACCAAATCAATTACGACTAAAATATGTTTTTTCGTTTTTACCGAATTATCAATAGGACCAAAGTGATCAATGTGTATGACTTCGAACGGAAGCTTTCCTTTTGGGATACTGTGGAGGAATCCTTCTTGCGGACCACTTTTTGTGGAAAAAACTATACACTTTAAACAGTTTCTTATATGACTGTTTACTTTTTCCCTCATTTTAGGAAACCAGTAGCTCTTCGATATCAGTTCCACTACTTTATCTATCCCGATATGCCCAACTTCATCATGATATTTGTAAATTACGTTATTTTCCATTTCTCTAGGAACACAAAATAAAACACCACCATCCCTTTTCTTTCTATACAAAACACCATTTCTCATCTCAAATAATCTGTGTTCCTTTTCTTGCAAAAATTCTTTCCATTTTCTTAAATTCTCATCCCTTCCTTGACAAATAACTAAATTTTTCTCAAGGTTATTCGTTTCCAACACTAAAATGTTTGTACAACGACTAAGTGCGTCGACGTGTTGCATGCGTTTCGCCGCTCTATGATCCAATGTATAATCAAAGTTTTGTAATTCTAAAGCCCAACGTGCGATTCTTGGGTTCACTTCTTTTTTATTTAAGGTTAGCGCCAGTGAATTACAGTCTGTGACGATTTTAAACGGTTTACCCTGTAAGTAAACACGGAACCTTTTCAAGGCACTAACTATTGCGAGAGCTTCCAGCTCGAAGCTATGGTATCTGATTCCGGCTCCGTTGTTCTTTTGGAAAAATAAAATATGGGATGCATTTTTTCCATCGGCTGTCTTTTGTAACAAAATAGCTCCTAATCCTACTGAACTTGCATCACAGTGGAGTTCTGTGTAACTATTCGGGTCATACAGTGCGAGTATTGGCGCATCTACCAACTTTGATTTTTGAAGCTCAAAACTTTCTAGCTCAGTTACACCAAACGCAAATTTTTTATTCTTTTTTGTTAGATCAAACAAAGGTTTCGCTATAATAGAAAAGTTTTTTACAAATCTTCTAAAATACGAGCACAGTCCTATGAAACTTTGCACTGCGTGGACATTAATTGGTATTGGAAAATTTTGTATAGCTTCTATTCCCTTATCATCTGCTCTAACTCCATCTCCGTCGACAATGTAACCCAGGTACTTTACGCTAGTCTGCATAAACTCGCACTTGTCCAGTCTCAGCTCGAGTTTATTTTGAACAAGTTTTTCTAAAACTTCTTGCAATATTTGTAAATGCTCCCTAATGTCTTCCGTCGCTATCATGATATCATCTAAATACACTATCACTCTCTCTTCATTTATCATTTCGGCAAATATTTTGTGTATAAACCTCTGAAAAGTGGACGGGGCATTTTTCAACCCAAAACGCATTCTTGTAAATTCATACTGTCCCATCGGAGTAACAAATGACGTGTATTTTTGGGAATCTGAGTGCATATAGACATGAAAAAAACCCGTTTTTTAAATCCAGCTTTGTAAACACTTTCTTTTCGGCTAACCTATCTAGTAAGTCGTCAATTAGTGGTATCGGATAATTATCTTTCACGGTTACCTTGTTTAACGTTCGGTAATCAACGCACATTCTAAGATCTCCTGTCTTTTTTCTTACTAACACAATTGGCGATACGTATTCTGACTCAATTGTTTTGATGTATCCCTTCGTTAAATATTCGTCTAACAACTTTTGCAACTCTGCTTTCTCCGCATAAGACAACCGGCGTGGAGGACAATGAAAACATTTTTCACTTGCTATCGAAAGTTTCATTTCACACTTGACCAATGGTTCGCTTGGACGCTCAGCTTCAACATACACTTTTGTGAGCATCTCAACAAATTGCTTATAAGTCTCATGCGATACCATTTTCCCAACATTTAGATTAAGTCGGCTATCATTACCGAAATTCATAAGCATTAGACATTTTTCATATTCATTTGTACAAAAACTATCATTAGCAACATTACGATCATTTTCTGCATAATTTTCACACTCGTTTGTTCTATCACTCATTTTTGAACTATCAATTTTTAATCTATGGCTATGCATACTACTACCACTCTCGGACCTAACAATTTTATCGTTTTCGTTTGTCTTCACTTCTTCATTTTTATCTTTGCATATTAAAATTAAGTTACTTTCCTTAAAGAAGTCTCTACCTAAAACTACGTCATAACCCATAGACTCGTCAGAAACCACAAACAAGTTAACAGCAACAACTTTTCCTTCAAAATAAACTTTGCATGTGATTTTTCCGAAAATTTTTAGTGTGCTTTTATTTAAACCAAAGTAAGAAACAGAATAACATTCAATAATTTCAACTTTATCTGACAATACCGAGTTTCTGATAAAACTTATCGGGCTTCCGGAGTCTAATAGGCATTCTAAAAATAAATCAACATTGGTATAAGAACCTACAACTAATCTCAAATATCTTACGTAATTATTCTCCTCGACAGCATGGATTACTTTCTTCCTCTCAGGACAGGCAGCTACTTGGTGTTCTTTGCTTCCGCAGCTATAACAAGCGCCCCTCTCACGCTTTGGTTTTTTACATGCCGAAGCCATATGTCCGATCGAGTTGCAGTTGTAGCACCTGACATCAGAATTTTGATATGACTTTGCCGTAACTCGCTTAAGTTCCACTCTACCGAACGCCTGCAACAGTTGCGCTTTGTTGTTAAAACACTGAATGTACGCCTGAACCCGAAGCTGCTCATTGGGGATGCCTTCGATTATTTGGTCGATTAATTCCGATTCTTCTACATTAAATCCACCGGCGAATGCAATTTTGTCGTTATAATACGCGTAGAAGTCTTCTCCTAACTGCCACTTACGACTCTCGAATTTTTTGTGTAACAGAATTCTATTCCGCTGCGGGGCAAATACGCTTCGTATTTCATCAATAAGTACACACACACGTTCTACCAAAAATGTCGGTTTTGAGTGCAACCACGATTGCGCTTTGCCTTTCAACCTGCTTGCCATCAGTGCACGCAGCGTGTTTTCATCTAAGTTATAAACGCAGCCAACACTATTAAACTGTTGAACCCATGTATCAACATTCGTACTTCCGTCGTACTCTGGCAGCATATCTTTTATAATGTCGAAAGGTAATGCCCCAAAATCACTGCTTCTTATTTCGCCGCTATTGTTCGCAATATTTCCGCTCTCCAAGTTATTATCGCTGCTGCTCGTCGTGCTAACACCCTTCGTTGCAATGCCAACGCTCGCTTCGTTTTCACCTGTTCCGCTATTGGTGTTTTCTTGACTGTCACTCGTTATAATAATGACGCTGTTTGCGCTGCCCTCGTTCAGTGCGTCGCAGCAATTAATTTTATCGGTGCCATCGTCATTATTTACCGTACTGCCGCCGTCCGTCCGTTCCGAACTCAACTCCGCTATTTTTTGCTTTAGCCGTGCAATCTCCTCAAGCAGCACTTTGTTCTGAAACACCAGGTCACACTCTATCGCCTGCTCCTCCCTTAACACCAGATCCAGCTCCTCGCTTCCAACCGTTGGGCAATCACCGCGCACTTCTACCGGCACCTCGCTAAGCCTTAAAACAAGGGCGCTTTTGTTGCCATGTGTCGGCAAACTCAACTGTTTAAGCCACTCGCGCAGTTGTGTAGCTGTGTACTTGTTTGCGTCGATGCCCTCCATAATTCAATTAATAACGTTGAGGTGAAAAAAACCCCGAAAATCGCGACGAAAATGTATGTATTTATTTTATTTGATACAGAATCAAACTCGATCCTCTTCTGAAATTTTGTAGGCGTGAACAAATGTTATCCGTCTGATGGTCTCTTTTTCAATGATCTTTCTTTATTCGTTTATATCTAGCCAGTGTTTTACATGTTTGTGTATGTGTGCTTATAGCTATATAAGGGTTGCATTTGTGGGTAATAGCTGCACCTTTAGGTTTATTAGAAATAGTAATAGAATTCAATATGTATACAGTGGTGTACATTAATATTACCAAAGAATAATAAATAATAATATTACGGGTAGTAATACGGTACAATAATATATATGTTACTAAACAACTCGTATGGAATACAGCAATTACAGTGCAATCATATTGCTACACTAGTCAACACAAGCAAAGAGCGTAGATTACAAAGAAGTAGCATACTTTCTGTAACTCATTACTATGGGAATATATCTAAATTCAAAACCTAAAAGCGATAATGGGCGATATGGGCATAAACAAATTTTTATTAAGGATTTATAAATTAGAAAAACTGACGCATTATATCTAATTACTTGCAATGATCTCATATTACCAACATTTATGCAAATTCATAAATATATTTGTTTGCATTTTCATTAAATAATAACATTTGGTATATATCATTTATATATATTTCTTTGCGGTTCGCCTATTTAGTACACTCCTAATTATAATTTTTATAAATTAAGTTACTCCTCATTTAATTTATATCGTTATTTTTCCTTTAAGTATAATACAAAAACATACCAGATATCTATGTATGTGTTCTTTTACCACTATATAAACGGTCTTGCAATAGGGACGCTACAAAAGTAGACCGATAGTGACAGCAAACGACGCCATATTTCTTTCAACCTATTATTCACGAACGCGAACGAACTGGATATTTTTTCATGTTCTCGTTCGCGAAAGTGAATGTAAAATTTGTATTGAAATATTCTCGTTCGCGTGTAAACTCATAAAAGTACATACGTACGTGAATATTTCTGAACCCTGGTTTATACACTCATCTAGTCTTGGCATTCGGAGATTTACAATTCACTTAATTACAAAACACATACTTTAACTCACATTTTGCGATCTACTTACATTTGCTTCCACACGGTTGGGTAGCTGTTTAAATTTCTACCCGAATAACTTTAAAACAAACTACCGAATTACCCGTTGGCCGCCAATGGAAAGATATTACATTTATAACTTTATTAATTTAGCACTTTATTACGTCTTAACTGACAACTGAATTATAAATTAAAGCCAAGAGATGTCACCCGCACCTTACCTTGTGTGATTTTATAGCTGGTGTTAAATCGGATGTCCATTGCCCCGGCATAGATGCTTACATTATTTGTTTATAGGTAGCGCACTGATTTGCCTGCCAGCGTGAGAACATGAATTCACTGGCCACGCGTATGCTTAAATGTGGTTGACGGACTGCTTGTGTTAACGTGTATGCTACCAGAAATATATTCAAAACAACCAAACAGCACCGAACTGCTTGGCAGCGACCATATCTCGTCAAAACGAAAATCGCACAGCTACGCCGCGAAATTCTCAAACAGTTTTGGGCTTCACTTCTCTTCTTCTTAATTGGCGCTATAACCGCCTAGGCGATTTTGGCCGATTTCAATATTGCACACCAGCCGCTCCTCTGCTTTGCTGCCTGGCGCCAGTTAGATATCCCAATTGTGGTCAAGTCCTTCTCCACCTGGTCTTTCCAACGTAGAGGAGGCCTTCCTCTTCCTCTGCTACCACCAGCGGGTACCGCGTCGAATCATTTACTTTACTTGCTTTACTGTTCATTTGCCTACTCAGCCCAAAGTAGCACTTGTTGGCAAGAGAGATTCTTCGTTGGATTTCAAGGCTGACATTATTGTTGGTGTTGGTGCTGGTTCCAAGATAAACAAAGTCCTCTATTTTGTCAAAATTGTAACTGTCAACAGTGATGCGGGAGCCAAGGCGCGAATGCGCTGACTGTTTATTTGATGACAGGAGGTACTTCGTTTGGTCCTCGTTCACCTCCAGACCCATTCGCTTCGCTTCCTTGTCCAGCTTTGAAAAGGCAGAACTAACGGCGCGGTTGTTGAGGCCAATGATATCGATGTCATCGGCATACGCCAGCAGTTGCACACTCTTATAAAAGATGGTACCTGACCGGTTTAATTCTGCAGCTCGAATTATCTTTTCTAGCATAATGTTAAAGAAGTCATACGATAGGGAGTCACCCTGTCTGAAACCTCGTTTGGTATCAAACGGCTCGGAGAGGTCCTTCCCAACTCTGACTGAGCTGGTGGTGTTGCTCAGTGTCATTTTACATAGCCGTATTAGTTTTGCAGGGATACCAAAGTCAGACATCGCGGCATATAGGCAACTTCTTCTCGTGCTGTCGAAAGCTGATTTAAAGTCGACAAATAGATGGTGTGTGTCGATCCTCTTCTCACGGGTCTTTTCCAATATTTGGCGTATCGTGAATATCTGGTCGATGGTAGATTTACCAGGTCTAAAGCCACACTGATAAGGTCCAATCAGTTCGTTGACGTCTTTCACACAATACACTCGATAGAACCTTATACGAAATGTTAAGAAGGCTGATCCCGCGGTAGTTGGCGCATATTGCAGGATCACCCTTCTTGTGGATTGGGCAGAGTTCACTTAAATTCCAATCGGCGGGCATGCATTCGTCCGACCATATTCTGCAAATAAGCTGGTGCATGCACCTTACCAGCTCCTCGCCACCATGCTTGAATAGCTCAGCTGGTAACCCATCAGCTCCAGCGGCTTTGTTGTTCCGTAGCCGCATAATTGCTATTCGAACTTCATCGAGGTCGGGTGACGGGATGTTAATGCCGTCATCAGCGATTTGGGGTTCGGGATCTTCATCTTCTCCGGCGACGCTTTCGCTGTCACCATTTAGCAGAGTGGAGAAGTGTTCCCTCCACAATCTAAGTGCGCTTTGGACATCAGTCACCAGATCGCCGTTCTTGTTCTTACAGGAATTCGCCCCGGTCTTAAAACCTTCCGTAAGTCGCCGCACCTTTTGGTAAAATTTTCGGGCGCTTTTCATGTCGGCTAGCATCTCAAGCTCTTCACACTCACGTATTTCAGCCTCTCTCTTCTTTCTACGGACGATACGTCTCTCTTCCTTTCTCAACTCCCGGTAGCGTTCCCATACAGCTCGCGTTGCGCCCGATCGCAGCGTGGCCCTGTAGGCAGCATCTTTATTTTCCGAAGCGGCGCGGCATTCCTCATCATACCAGTCATTTTTTCGGGTTCGCTGAAAGCCAACGACTACTTCAGCGGCGGTACGCAGTGATCGAGAAATGTGCTCCCAGTGCTCGCAAATTCCGGTTTCTTGAGAAGTGCTCTCAGTGAGCAGGTGTGAGAGTCGAGTGGTGAAGTTTGCAGCTGTCTGTTGCGATTGCAGCTTTCCGACGTCAAGCTTTCGCTGTGTATTTACACGCACGTTTTTTGATGCACAGAGGCGTATGCGCATCTTGGCTGCGACAAGATAATGATCCGAGTCGATGTTCGGTCCTCGGAGTGTACGTACGTCTAATATACTGGAAGCATGCCTTCCGTCTATCGCAATATGATCGATTTGGTTTCGCGTTTTTCGATCTGGAGACAGCCACGTAGCCAAGTGTATTTTTTTATGCTGAAACCTGGTGCTACAGACCACCATGTTTCGGGCCCCGGCAAAGTCGATCAGTCTCAGTCCGTTGGCGGAGGTTTCGTCGTGGAGACTGAATTTTCCGACAGTGTGACCAAAGATCCCTTCCTTTCCCACCCTGGCATTGAAGTCACCAAGCACGATTTTGATATCGTGACGGGGGCAGCGCTCGTAGAAGTGATCCTTGATCACATCGTCCTTCTCTTCTGTCGGTGCGTGGGCACAAATCAGCGAGATGTTGGAAAATCTCGCTTTGATGCGAATCGTGGCGAGACGCTCGTCCACTGGAGTGAACGACAGTACTTGGCGACGAAGCCTCTCTCCCACCACAAATCCAACACCGAACTTGCGCTCCTTTACATGGCAGCTGTAGTAGATGTCGCAAGGCCCAACGGTTTTCTTGCCTTGCCCCGTCCATTTCATTTCTTGGATGGCGGTGATGTCAGCCCTTACTCTTACGAGGACATCAGCCAGCCGGGCAGCGGCACCTTCCCCATTAAGGGTTCGTAGTCCTTAAAACATTGCTTGTGGTCGTCATCAAAAAAGGGAGATCTCATCCGAGGCACATTGAAATTTTTCATTGGGTATAGTTTTTTACGTGGCGGGTCCCAAGCCCAGCGCACAACCAAATACTGGAGGGTTGTTTTGTTTTTGAAGACACATTTATATAGCGAGCCGCTTGCTCCAAGTCAGACGCCCGCTTGCAGCCGCACCTCTTGGCGAACAGACGCTGCTGACTTCAGTGAGCCCTTAAACCGAATATGTCGGAGTGGCCCCACTGAAGCTCCCTCTCTTTCTGCCGTGACCCAAGGCTCCACACGGGTTGGTTACCATATCTCACACAAGGGTTGCTCACGTTGCCCAGAGTGCGCGACGAGGACGCAAGAGTAGGGATTGAGTGTAGCCACTCATCTGTAACTGCAGACCCAGAAGAGTTACCACATCCCATTGTTTTGGGCTTCACAGTAAACATTAAAGTAGTGATAGGCGATATCGTAGCTTTTGAGGTCACTATGATTTTAAACTGTAGCAGTGACGAAAACTGTGATAGAAAATACTAGTATGTATGCACATCACACATAGGCCCTTCTCTTAAAAAACCCGCTCTCAATTCTTCCGGAATGAGACACGGATAGCCAAGGATCCCGTCCTACAAAAAGAGTATAATAGGGTATTAGCAGAGTATGAGACACTAGGACACATGACGGGAATAAATAGTAACATATCAGCAGACTCATGTGATAATTATTTCCTGCCTCATCACGCCGTTACAAAGGCGGAGAGTACCTCAACTAAAGTTCGCGTGGTTTTCAATGCCTCAAGTGCAACCGCTAATGGGACAAGCTTAAATGACGTCCTCCTACCAGGTCCAGTGCTGCAATCAGATCTTCCAATACTGATTCTACGCTGGAGGTTATACAGATATGTTTTCAACAGTGACATCGAGAAAATGTACAGACAAATTTGGGTAAACGATAACCAGTCGAAATATCAGCGCATCGTCTTTCGGGCAAACCCAAACAAATCAACGAGCCTATATGAATTAAAGACGGTTACGTTTGGAATAAACTGTGCTCCTTACCTGGCGATAAGGACACTGTTGCAGTTGGCCGATAACGTAGAAAGCTCGCATCCAATAGCAGCTAATATTCTGCGAAAATGCTTGTACGTAGATGACGTACTTGCAGGAGGACACGGCATCGAATCTACCATAAAGGCAAGTGACGAAATTTCTGCGGTCAGCAGGTTTTGCCTTACGAAAATGGACTGCCAACTGAGAGGATGTAATAGCAGATATTCCAAAAAAGGATCTACTATGCGAAGATTTTTTGGAATTCGAAGACACTAGCACAGTTAAGGCTATTGGAATAAGATGGAACGCCCATTCAGATTTTTTTTACTTCTTAACAAGACGAATAGAGCATAGTAACACAATCACTAAAAGGTCGATATTGTCCTCCATCGCCAAGCTGTTCGATCTGCTAGGATGGCTTGCGGCCATTGTAATAGTAGCCAAGATACTGATGCAAAACATTTGGCTGGAAGGCACAGAGTGGGATGAACCTGTGTCCTCAACTACTTTAGAAAAATGGCAAAATTTTACCAAATACTACCGCGAGATAGAGAAGATCAAGATACCGCGCTGGATTTATTTTTCTCCCGCCCATGACGTCGAAGTACATGGCTTCTGCGATGCTTCAGAAAAAGCGTATGCGGCTACGGTATACTTGCGCGTTAAGCAGGGTAGTGATGTTTAAGTGAATCTGCTGGTAGCAAAAACTAAAGTTGCTCCAGTTAAAACTATTTCCCTACCCCGATTAGAACTCTGGGGCGCGGTATTGCTCGCCGAAAGCATTGAGTCGGTACTTGGCAACCTACCACTAGAATAGGTACAAGTACACTTATGGACAGATTCCACAATTGTGCTTGCATGGATGTGCAAACCTCCATGTTCGTGGTCAACGTTCGTAGCACATCGCATAACAAAAATTGTCGACAAAGTCGGAAATACGGACTGGCTTCATGTGAAGTCGGCATCAAATCCAGCAGATATGGCAAGCAGAGGAGTTCCCGCCTACGAATTAGTCGATAACACTTTGTGGTGGCATGGCCCTTCTTGGTTGCAAGAAGACAAGGAAAATTGTCTTATCATATATTATGAGATTCTACCAAAGCACTCATCCGAACAAAAAAGATTCCTTTCGAGCAGAGTCTTGTTTAATTTCATCCGATGAAATTAAGGCAACGACACAACGCTTAATAATCATTTACCAGAAGCAATACTATAGTGATGAATATTCTAACCTAAAGTCAAAGAAACCCATCGATGGAAAAAGCGAAGTTCTGCCCCTTAACCCTTCCTTAGATAAAAATGGAATTATGAGGAATGCAGGTCGTCTTGGCGCATCGCTTGATTTATCGTACAACGAGCGTCACCCAATCACCTTATAAGTGCCGATTGGCCCGTCTTGTTGTCCAATTTATCCATAAAACCTCCCTGCGTTTACAAACACGGGTGTAGATTTTGCAGGACCTTTCGATATCAAAAACTTCCGCGGCAGAGGTGTTCGCATCTCAAAGGGTTACGATTGCCTATTTGTGTGTTTCACCACTAAGGCTATATACTTGGAAGCCACCAATGACCTTAGCACTGCGTCTTTTTTGGCGGCCTTTGCTAGGTTCATAGCCAGGAGAGGATGCCCAAAAAAAGTTTACTCTGACAATGGCACCAATTTTGTCGGAGCTTCGCGATTTCTACGATCAGAATTTAAAGCTTTTATAACCGAAGCGTGAAATAGTACAATGAATAAATACAGCTACCAGATAGTCACATGGCATTTCTTACCCACTGCAGCGCCTCATATGGGCGGATTGTGGGAAGCAGGGGTAAAAAGTTTTAAAACCCATTTTAAAAAGATTGCTTCCGGCTTCAGTTATACATTCGAAGAGTTCACAACACTTTTATGCCGAATCGAGTCATGCCTTAACTCCCGTCCGTTAAGCCCCTCTTCGAATGAACCTTCCGACTTGGAGCCTCTTACCCCTGGTCACTTCCTAGTAGGTGGACACTTATTAGCTCCACCTGAACTAGAAGCCAACGAAAGCCCTGCCTCGATCGTAAACCGATGGTAGAAACTTAAAGCCCTACATCAAACATTTTGCAGGAGATGGAAGGCTGAATAAAAACAGGAGATCTTGTGGTTATAAAAGAAGACAATCCACCGCCTAATCATCAACCTACACCCAGGCTCTGATAACCGGGTACGCATCGTCGACATATACACTACGAAGGGGCAAGCCAGCAGACCAATAACGAAATTGGTATTGCTGCCCTCCTGCAAAAATACCGCTACTTCTCCTACATAAGGATAAATACATTAAAAAAAGTATTTAAAAAATTCAAAACCAAAACAGGATTTTGAATATATTCCTAATTTCAAAGCCCTATTCATAAAGGTTCCAACAGATTTAAGATCTACCATTACATTTCAAAAAATGAATTTATATCACTAATGCATCAACAATCAACAATATTTGAATATTGTGTATATATGTCTTTATTCTAGGCAAAATAATCATAAACAGTACGTGTAGTACAAGAAAATTAAGAATTCTGCGAATTCATTTTCATAAATGCAACAAGTAGTAGTTAAACTAACCAATAGTTTGAGTTAATTTTACAAAAGTGGTGGTTAATTTTACAAAAGTGTCGACAAATTAACCAATAGTTCGAGTTAATTTTTCCGGGATCTATAACCGATAGTCAAAGATCAGCCTGGTTCCACTTTAACATTAATTGTACTTTCATATTCTCTAGTAAAAAGCTATCCAGTGACTCGCCACTAACTAAATTTCGGAGCATAATGAAAGAAGCATGCAAGAAAGTAAGAGAACGCAGAACCAGTAAGTAGTTGCAAGCAAGTACTTATATTTAAATATTTTATCAACTTTTCCAATTTTCGCAATAATAATGAAAAATAATAAATATTTATAATAAGTATCTTCTACTTTTTTAATCAACTGAATACTTTCAATCAGCTCCTTTTATCTAACTGGCAAATTCTTGCTGGTGGAAATTTATCCAGTAAAAATCCAATAACGAAAAAACCAAAGAGTCAAAAATTATTATTGGTTATTTACTAGGTAGTGAATATGAAAGCACAATTATCATCAGATAAACATAATCGTTCCCTTAAATCTAAACAGCTTGTTTTTACCTTAAATATGATGGCAAATGCAGGTATAAATATTATAATCCACTGGTGTCCCGCTCCTCACGTCGTGGCAATCCTCCCAAGGATTATACAAAAATTGTCCATAAATCATCCAATTTGTTCACCTATTGAGAAAGAAAACAAATTAGTTTCAGTGTGCAAATGTGTCGATTAGACAAAAAAAAAAGAATCAATCCACATTGGTACTTTATAATTTGTTTTGCTTCCGGTCATTATCCGCTATCTTCGGATGGCATACCCCTTCTCCCTCCGACTGTGCCCTCGCAATCGAATGCAGCACACCACCATGTGCATGTAGATGTACTTATATCGATATACATACATATGTACCTACTTATGTACGTAAAAAACTCCGAAATTCATCTACAAAAATTTTTTTATTATTATTATCATATATCAATACCACTTATCTGCTCTTCGTCGCCGTACATCTGCATGCGTCCACCATTGCAATAATGGCGATGTATGCATATTGTACGATAGGCACTGTTAGTCAGCTGCACATGGGGTTCGTCGCCAACATCCAAATTACGAATGAATAATTTTCTTGGCATCGAGTAATGGAAAACTCCAAAAAATAGTAAAGTTTTTTTCAAAAGTGAATTTGAACAATTCTTTAGTGGTATGATTCTGTGAAATTCACATATACATACATATACATATGTACATATTTTAGTAATGCGACTCCATTGGGCAAAGCAAAGGGGAGCTTAGAAGACATTATTCTTGGCTTTTCGACATGCGCGCACTAAGCACTACTTTTCTCACACTGTTAATTAAAACTCTTTTAATTAATTTAAATTTTTAACCACTATTTCCCTGATTGGAAAATGGGTACAATATTTCCACATCTCTTCGCTGCTGAATTTCACGTATAAATAAAAATTTTTATTATTATTATTATTATTATTATTTATTGTAAAGGTTAATACAATTGAGCCTTAACAATTTAATTTAGCTTTAGCAACTTTGGCCATCAAGCTTTATGTATTACTAGTGTACTTACATTTAGGTAATAATATAAAAAATACGAAAGTAAATATACACACTTCATACTTCAAAGTAGATGTTTGCTTTACATAGGAATCTTGCAACATTCTTAACGTTTGACTAATTAACATTTCTAAGGGCCTCCCTAGCATTTCCTTTAAATATATCTTGGCGAGCGTCATTGAATTCTGGACATGTTTCTATTATGTGGTTGATGGTAAGGACACACGTTGTTGCAGAAAGGACAAGAAGGTGGGTTGGTATTTTCGAGTAAATATTTATGTGTTATTCGGGAGTGGTCGAGACGGAGTCGTGTAAATACCAGATTGTGCCGTCTAGGAAAATTTTCCGGGAAGATAGGTGCTTGTCCTGTCAGGTTTAAGGTTTTGTAATGGTGCGAGTATTCATTCCAGTTTTGGTTGATTTTTTGGATGTAGTTCTTGTAAGCGAGGCGCTTTATATCTTTTTTGCTTAGGGTGTCTATGAGTTGAAGAGGTGATCTTGTTGCCAATTTAGCTGCGTAATCTGCCAGGTGATTTCCTTGTATACCGACATGACTGGGTACCCATAAAAGTTTAATTACGTTGGGATTCGATATGAGTATGTCTCTTATTTGACATATAGTTTGGTCCCTGTAGTTGATGTCTTTAATAGCATTAAGGGTGGATAAGGAGTCAGAGCAAATAATGTATTTTTGTCGTCTATTTTTTGCATTCTGACAGGCGTAAAGTATTGCCATTGCTTCAGCAGTAAATATTGAGGCAGATGCAGGTAAGATGGCTGTTGTTATTGTGGAGTTTCCTTCTATAAGGCTGAAGGCTACGGTGTGTTGGCATTTTGACCCGTCGGTGTACATACGGCGCCAGCTGGCGTGTTTGTTACAGATGTCCAGAAACTCGTAGATGTCGGGTGCGGTATCTTCTTTTTTGTATCTGGAGAGCGATAGCATAACGGAGCTGCTTTGCAGTGGAGATCCTTCCGAATGTACTATCTTCATGGCTAGGCTACTAGTGATAAAAGCAATTCTGTCTTTTAATTGGGGTAGTCCAGCTTCGGTCAAGATGTTGATTATGGGTGTTGTGCGGAATGCGCCTATTGATAGTCGAGCTGCCGAATGATATATTGATTTTATTTTGGAAAGATTTTTTTGAGAAGTTGATCCGAATATAGGGAGGCCGTAGTCAATTTTTGCTAATATTGTTGCTTTAACTATTCTTATAAGTGTATTTGTGTTGTTTTCTAGTTTTGGGTTACTAAGGCATTTGATTACATTAAGTCTATTTTGTAAGGATTTACATAGATATTTTATGTGGTCATTCCAGTTGTATTTATTATTAAATATTATACCTAATATTTTTAAATTATTTACATTTGTTATGGTCTGGCCGTTAATGCTTAAATCTATATTATTACATTTTAGTTTCTTGCAAATATGTAAATGGTTTGACTTTGGAAAAGATATTTTTGTGCCGCTAGTTTCACACCAATTTATTATGTTTTCGAGGAGAATACTGATTTTCTCAGAAAATTCGTTGCAGTTAGAGAACTTTGTAAAGATACAGAAGTCATCAGCATAAAGTATATGTTTAAAGTATTTTTCCTGCTGGATAATAAGACTGAGTTTGTCGTATGCAATTAGGAAGAGGGTTACGGAGAGGGGAGAGCCTTGAGGGATACCGTTTTCGAGAGGCCATTGATCGGTAATGAAGTTGTTAACTTTTACCCGTATTTTACGATTTTGTAGATAATTGCGAATGAAATTTATAATTTTTGGGCCTACTCCCAAAGATATTAATTGCTCGATAACACAATGCAAACCAACTCTGTCAAAGGCTTTCTCCATATCAATGGAAATTACAGAGATATGATTTTTGGCGGAGATGGCGTTTGCAACCTGCTCGTCGAGAGTGAGGAGGGCGTCGTTGGTGCCGCAGCCAGGTTTGAACGCTGTTTGGAAAACTGAAAGAAAACTTTTGCTTTGTAAATACCACATTAGGCGGCGCACAGTGAGACAACGCCGGCATTAAATACAAGGAGTCATTGTAGAGCTCTGAAATTTTGCACAGGTTATTTTTGAGACAATTCCAGTTTTTAAAAAAAAAATTAAGAAAATTCGCCCACTTTTACGCCCACCTGCCATACAGTCGAAATTTGTAAAATGCCGTATTGTCCGTTATACTTTAGGTATAACTTTCAATTTTGGTATACTTGAATGTTATATAGTTACAAACATTATTTGAAATAAAAATTGAACTTTGGCCCACTTTTAACCCCATCACCCATACTACCTCAACATAAAAAGTGCCATATTTTCTAAAATATATTAAATACAACCTTCAAATTCGATATTACTGTAATTTATATCATTTAAAATGTTTCATGCAAAAATTACAATAACACGCCCACCTCCAAAGCAATATTTTTTTTTCATTCAATCAATAATTTTTTAACATCATCATGGTATTCTAATTTTTTCAATTTGTTTCTCATTCTAAATGAATTAATATAAGGATCTGATGATATTTGCAAATAGTGCATTACATCTTCATTCGTAGAAATACGTGAATTTTTACGAGAATGGAATAGCCTACAGTTTCTATACTCCTTATTCATTGCTTCTTGCGCTTCTTCGGATAGCATTCCTGTAGCAAAAAAAAAGTTAATATTAAATAAAGTTTAAAAAAATACTTTCAAAAATAAAAATTGCAAACAAACCTATTGGCAATATAGCCTCAGATACCATTTTGCTGCCGTGAATGAGAACTTTATGCACAGTGATGGCCATGTAGTACCAGCCATAAAGCTCTACATATAATTTTGCAGTGTCCATGCAATACGTATGAAATTTACCAACATCTATATTTTTACTACTATTTATAGTATTTAATATAATTTTAAAGCGGTGAATTAAGTCTACATTTACACCAGTTATGTCAGCGGTTATTTCTGGATCTTCAAAAAATCTTCTAGAGACATTACCATCATTGGTTGTTCCCATGCCTTGTTTCACCACATCGACTTTTAAGCCCAGAACTAATTTGAATTTTTTTTTCATTTCTGTTTTAGCAGCTTCTTTCTGTTCTTTTGTATTTTTATTTGTCCTCCACGCTTTGAAACTTTTATTATAACCGATATGTAATATCCATTCCATGAATTTTATTCGAGCATGTAGCGGCGAAATTCCAAATTTCAATGCTTCAGCTGAATTTGTTCTCAAAATAACTACATCCAAATTATTCATTTCAGTAGGTTTTGCTCCACATATGAAACAAACAGCCGTCGAGTAATTCTTACTGACTGTTGTTGCCACTTTTCCGTCAATCATCGTCATAGTTAAACTATGCGATATCGCAAACTTTTTGTTGAACATTTCGAATTCTGTCGTTTACACGATTTACTTCATTGTTAATAACATCTGCTGTTTCTTTCACAAATTCGAATTTCATAGGCCTGCAAAGTCTTGTTGAAGATGGTACTGAATTCTCCCAAGAGATGTTAAAAACATATTTTTATCAGAAACATTTTCATCGGTGAAACGTTGTTGATATTCACTGTGCCCTGATGATCCATCACACCCCCATTTACTTATTAAATTCAACTCATTTGGAATCTCATCAATCTCACTTTTTGTTTTTGCTTGAAAAATTCTTGAAACAGTGTGATCAAGTAATTCTTGTAATCCAACACTGCTAAAACTTTCATCAACCTTAGTATTTGCAGGATAGCATTTTTTTTTAACTTCCAATATTTTGCTGTAGTGTGGGAATATGTCACAACCAATTTCTTTTGCAGAGCTTCTTAAAACATCATATTGGTGTCTTGATAGTGAAGCATCAATTATAAGGCTGAGTGCTTTCTCTGGTGTAAATGATTTGAATTGTTCACTCTTTTCATATTTTTTAGCAGCAGACACTATTAAGTCTTCTGGAAAACTTTTACAAAATTGAGATATTTTACTTCTCTTAGACCTTTCTTGGCTTTCTTTGAAAGCTTTTACAGGTCGTCCACGCTTAACGGAATGCGAAGTGCTTGGTTGTTCATCATCCAAAGTTTCTTCACATATGGTGTAAAGCCGTGCAAGCCATTCTTCATTATCAGCCAAAAATTTACTTTTTATGCGCCCAGATTTGTTCCATTTGGATTTAAATTTTGGTATGAAATATTTTATTAAAAAATCACGAAATTTTTTAATAATTAAGTCTGAAATTTCATTGTAATTTGTTGATATGACACCAACAACAACATCAATATCTTTATTGCTATCGATCCAAATATTAAAAATTGCACTATAAGAAATTGTTGAATTATCCAACCACTTTAGAAAGTGATCATAACACAACTTAGATAAGAACAATATCTTGCACTATCAATTTAAATTAAAAATTATGCAACTATCTAACCCAAAGTCAATGACCTTCAACAAAATTATCTATCAAATTAATAACGTAAATAAAATTTATGTAAACAAGAATATTTTTATTAAAACATAAATGATCTTTAAAGCATAATTCTGAATAACTAACAAAAAACAAATGTAATTTATTACTATTCTCTTGCACAATAAGTGAATAGTAAACAATTAAAAAAAATAAAAGTAAAAAGTTGTAAACACGCTATTGCATGCTAACATACGTATAGCGACAGAATGTGCGCGTTACGTACTTTTTGTAGTTTTTTGTATGTTTAATGTGCTTTTGCAAACTTTTGCTATATGTCCTCTACTTTAAATTAAAGCTGAGACTTCAAACTTTCATTTGGTATAAGTCTGCACCTAGGGCGAGGGGCTGCTCTATATTTCCTAGGCCATTGAAAATGCAAAATGTTCAATTTTTGCACCACAATTCTGTTGTTAAGAAAAAAAAATTGTTTTTTTTTTAATTTATTTTTTCATCTACTCATTCTACAATAACTAAATTAATTAAAAAAATACTTTAAAGTTACATTTATTATGTATTTTTATTTTAATAAGCTTTTGATTATTAATATTGAACTAACATATTTCAAACGCGTTGGTATACCTCAACTTTGACTTGCTCTAGACCAAAAAGTAATGAAGTTATGAGGCTGAAAATTCAGGGAATTGTTACTCATATATCTGTTAATATACTGTGAAAATTTCATCCAAATTGGACGACACGTCAAAAACCATTTTTTGCCGCAGTTACTATTGGGCTGTCTCACTGTGCGGCGTGCTATCATCTTCTCCATTACTTTTGAAAGGCATGAAATCAAGGATATGGGTCGGTATCCGTCTAGGCTATCTTTGGGGTTATTGGGTTTTGGGATGGGAATTGTTAGGGTTGTTTTCCATTGCTGACGAATGATGCCAGTATTTAGTATTATATTGTATAGTTGGCAAAGCTTTGATTTGGCAATATGAGGGAGGTTTTGGAGGAGAGGATACGGGACCATGTCAAATCCGGGTGTTTAGCCCTTGAGTGTTGACAGGCACGAGTTTAGTTCTAGATGTGAAAACGGAAGTTCTAATTGCGATGCTTTGTTGTCCAAAACATGCGAAAGGTTGATAGAATTCAAGTAACTATACTTTTTATTGGTAAATTCTGCTGAGAAATTAGTGTCTTTTGAATTATTTGACCATGTTTCGGCTAGTGCGTTGCCAATTTCCTCGGGAGTTGAAGCGATGCAGTTATTAGAGGTTTGTAAGACATGGATATGATTAGGTAAGTGGTGGCCGTGTAGGGTATTTACTTTCTTCCATAGTATTTTTGATGGCGTTTTGTAATTTATGTCTTTAGTGAAATTGGCGAAAGCAGTCCTTTTTGCTAGTTTAACTTCGCGTTTAAACTTTGCATTGGCTTTTTTATAGGCTAGAACGTTTTCTTTGGTGGGAGATCGTTTAACAGCTTTCCAGGAATCGATTTTTTCATTCCTAAGAATAGTCAAATTAAAGTTCCACCAGTAAACTGTTTGTTTATAATGATTATGTTTCGTAAGGGGGATTGTTAAGTTAGCACTTTGTCTTATTTTTCTTAGAAATTTTGCTGCAGTTTGATTAATGTTTGCTGCAGGGTTTATCATAAGGTCACTAATATTTTCTACTATGGCTTTTTGATAGGATGGCCAGTCAGCGGAATCTAGTTTGTTTCTGTAAGTGCGGCTTATGTTAGACGGTATTTCATTGCAGAAGAGATTTAATGAAATGGGCATATGGTCGCTGCCATGTAAGTTGTCTGCTACTTGCCAGCTGGAAGCAATGTTAAGTGGTGGGCTGCATATGCTTAGGTCAATGTGGGTATGTGTTGAGCGTGTGGAAAAATGGGCGGCTATCGTTTAATATAATAAGGTCATTATTTTGTACGAAGTTGGAGATTATTCTACCCCTTTGGTTATAGTTCGGGGAGCCCCAAAGGGGGCTCCATGCGTTAAAATCTCCAACCAAACAGATTGGGTCGTTAAAATTCCCTACGAGATGGTACAGGTCGTTTTCCGAAATATTGTCTGACGGGGCAATGTATGTGCTTATTATAATAAATGTTTTAACAGACTTTATTCTTACAGCGGTTGCTAGTATTCTTGTATTCATATTAATTACCGAATGCTCAATAGAGTTATGGACTAAGAGTGCCACACCTCTCTTGTCAACAGAGCTTTCAAGAATGTCATTTTTGTTATATATTAGGAAATTTTTTGGAATTGTGTACTTTGTGGAGTTGACAGCAAGGTGCGTCTCTTGTAATGCTATGATACGGTAAGCTTTCTCTTTTATGAGTTGAGCTCTTGTAGTTATTTCGGTAGCCGTTAAGATTCCACTGTAGAATCCTAAGTACCATAATACAATTAAGAGAAAAATATTTGGAGTCTCTACTAACGAAAAAACTAGTTTTCGATAGTAAGAGTTCTCTATGTTTCCATGTCGAGTGAAGAGTTGGAGCTCAGGGTGTCGGAAGATGTTTTTTTGAGTAGGATTGTGGAGATTGGAGAGTTGATATAGTCCTCTGTAGCGAGTTGTTTTGTTGTGACTTTTTGATAATATTGTTTTGTTAGTGTGGTGGAGAGTGTGAGTGGGCTATTGCTGCTTTGTTCGATTGGAGAGAAGTTTATTTGATTTGAGTTTTCTTTTTGAGTGGGGCTAGTATAATTAGTTATTGTATTTTTTTCTAGTGCATTAGTATATATACTGATGTTGTTGTTGGTTGGAGGCTGAGGAATAACAGTGGTCGGATTTGGTTGATCTGCTTTGTTTGTAGGAGTGTTCTGTTCTATTGGAATATTTTTCGTTTTTTGTGTTGCTTCTTCTAAATTTTCCACCGGTGTGGTGTACTTTACATTCTTTTTGTTTATTTCTTCCGTTGCTTCACGAAATGAGCACTTGTTCAAAGTTTTGTATACTAGTATTTCTTTTCTTCGATGTTGCTGTTTGCAATTTATACATTCAACTTTTGTGCAGGGTGAGGAGATGTGTATTGCTGTGGAGCAAATATTACATTTTTGTTCGGATTTGCAGTGCTATGCTGTATGCCCTATTAAGAAGCAATTTTTGCATTGCATGGGAGATGGGATGTAGGGTTCGACTTTCACTTTCATCCATGCGATATTAACTTC
Source organism: Anomoia purmunda (assembly GCA_951828415.1). Classification (NCBI taxonomy): domain Eukaryota; kingdom Metazoa; phylum Arthropoda; class Insecta; order Diptera; family Tephritidae; genus Anomoia; species Anomoia purmunda. The sequence goes on along the minus strand of OX639993.1, from coordinate 84,909,517 downwards.
TCTAGGTAATTCATACAAATCAAAAGAGATTATATGCAAAGGGGTATTTATCACTTTACCTTCTTTTACTTTCGTGATTTTTTTGCATTCCGTTGCACCTTGCTGTCGGAGTCCGTCAATGATCTCGCTTTCACTGAGGTTGGTAAGGAAGTTGGAGTATATCACACCTTTTATTGTATTTAGTGTTGGGTGCAAATTGACTGATATTGGGCAGAGGTTAGAAAGTTGTGTGGCTTTAAGAAATTTTGTTTGTTGGCTATTTTTAGTTAGAATTATTAAATCACCTTCTCTATTGAAACTTATTTTATTTGGACTTTTAGTTGTAATTAATTCAAGGGCTTTTTGAATAAGAAATACGTTGAAGTTTTTTAATGGTTTATTCTCTTTATTTTTCATTACTAGGTATTTGGGGCACATAGAATTAGTAACGTTGGTAGCTTTAGATTTTTTAAGTTGTGGAAAGTCATGGTTATTATGGAGATTCGGGGTTTTGCGTTTTGGAGGTGGAATATCTCCAAGTATGGCAAAATAATTTTGGTCCCTACCACCTGGGTCGGAGGCCATGTTGTATGGCCGTCTTACTTAGGTACTTTTTGATTCGATTAATAAGCAAATTTGAGTTAGAAATATGAAGAAACTAATGCACTGAACTTAATGAGTATCCACGAGGTGTGGGTATGTATGTATGAATGTCACAACAACACTACTCTGTTACACTACGAGAGCGGAAAAAGAAGAGATAGTAACACATTAAGTTACCGGTTGGCTCTATGGTCAGCAAGTTATGCACAGTGGCATGCAAACTGTTTGTGGGTGGTAGGCCAGATTGCTGGGTGGCCAGATTGCTGGATGTCAAACTGACCTATCTCACCACCATCAAATAACTAATGTACAAAAAACAAACAAAAAACAGAATGTTTAGCCATTTCATGGTGGGGGGCACTTTCCGCGAGTACAAAAATACAAACATATGTAGTTTATATTAGTTTTTATTTGTCTCTATTTTTTTTTAAACATCATATGCAGTCAGGTGTTACGTCACTATACTGACCAGTCCATCAGGTATTTTTACGATATATGCAAATATGTACGTTCTCAACGGTGGAACATAGCCAAGTCCACCACCTTTAAGTTAGGCACCATTTACCGATGGGGGCGCTAGTGTGCCGATACGATCACACCCAAATATCATTTTTACAGTAGGTGGTGAAAGTTTATGGACACCTGGCGCATACATACACCAAATGTATAATAAATAGATACACACATATAAATACATAAATACATAAAATTTATAATAAAAAAACATACATACATACATACATATGTATATGTATAAACATTAGTTTTGTAATTTCATTATCTCATAAAACAAATTTTTTTGTGGTTTAATTTCTTTTCTTTTGATCGAGGATGACGATGATCGATCCGACGTATTATCGATCAATTTGACCGGCCAAATGAAGTCGTGGGCACAACAGGTGGCGGAAGGCGAAGAAGAAGAAGAAGCTTCGGTGGCCCAGGTGGTCCCACTCTCAGCGGGTGGCGGCTCGGAAACCCGTACTTTCCGACCTTCACTACAGCATGAACGGCGAAGGCTCGGCTCGGAAACCAGTCCTTTCCGATTGCCCAGGCAGCGCGGCTTTGGATCCCGTCCATTCAGACCGCCTGCTCAGAAAACGAAACGACGAACGACTGGCGTGGGAACTCATCTTTCCCGACGAGCTCAACATCAGCAAATGGATGGCCTTGGGAACTCGTCCTTTCCGACCACCTCATAACTCAAGGAATTGGTGGCGAGTTGACTCGGGAACACGTCCTTCCCGATCACAACAACGAAGCGCCCCATACCACTATCCACTACAAAGGGAAGAGACGCTACAACTAGCGCGACAACAACAACAACCAGCATTCCGGACGGTCCATTTGCTCGACAGCACAACCGCCCCTCTCATGAGAGCATTTGAGGCTATCCCCCTACGGTGATAGTAAAGATACAGGCAGGTAGCCGCCTGCATTTAGTGCGGGCTTTAGTAGACCCGTGCGGGCCCACCACCCTGATATCTAGCGAATTGGCGCGAACACTCAGACATGAGCAAATTCACACGGGTCGTGGGCGACATGCTCACTGGTGCTAAGGGTAACGGCACAAGCCATCGTGGTCGATGGGTACCACCAAATTGGACGACACGTCAAAAACCATTTTTTGCCGCAGTTACTATTGGGCTGTCTCACTTTGCGGCGTGCTATCATCTTCTCCATTACTTTTGAAAGGCATGAAATCAAGGATATGGGTCGGTATCCGTCTAGGCTATCTTTGGGTTTATTGGGTTTTGGGTTGGGAATTGTTAGGGTTGTTTTCCATTGCTGAGGAATGATGCCAGTATTTAGTATTATATTGTATAGTTGGCAAAGCTTTGATTTGGCAATATGAGGGAGGTTTTGGAGGAGAGGATACGGGACCATGTCAAATCCGGGTGTTTAGCCCTTGAGTGTTGACAGGCACGAGTTTAGTTCTAGATGTGAAAACGGAAGTTCTAATTGCGATGCTTTGTTGTCCAAAACATGCGAAAGGTTGATAGAATTCAAGTAACTATACTTTTTATTGGTAAATTCTGCTGAGAAATTAGTGTCTTTTGAATTATTTGACCATGTTTCGGCTAGTGCGTTGCCAATTTCCTCGGGAGTTGAAGCGATGCAGTTATTAGAGGTGTGTAAGACATGGATATGATTAGGTAAGTGGTGGCCGTGTAGGGTATTTACTTTCTTCCATAGTATTTTTGATGGCGTTTTGTAATTTATGTCTTTAGTGAAATTGGCGAAAGCAGTCCTTTTTGCTAGTTTAACTTCGCGTTTAAACTTTGCATTGGCTTTTTTATAGGCTAGAACGTTTTCTTTGGTGGGAGATCGTTTAACAGCTTTCCAGGAATCGATTTTTTCATTTCTAAGAATAGTCAAATTAAAGTTCCACCAGTAAACTGTTTGTTTATAATGATTATGTTTCGTAATGGGGATTGTTAAGTTAGCACTTTGTCTTATTTTTCTTAGAAATTTTGCTGCAGTTTGATTAATGTTTGCTGCAGGGTTTATCATAAGGTCACTAATATTTTCTACTATGGCTTTTTGATAGGATGGCCAGTCAGCGGAATCTAGTTTGTTTCTGTAAGTGCGGCTTATGTTAGACGGTATTTCATTGCAGAAGAGATTTAATGAAATGGGCATATGGTCGCTGCCATGTAAGTTGTCTGCTACTTGCCAGTTGGAAGCAATGTTAAGTGGTGGGCTGCATATGCTTAGGTCAATGTGGGTATGTGTTGAGCGTGTGGAAAAATGGGCGGCTATCGTTTAATATAATAAGGTCATTATTTTGTACGAAGTTGGAGATTATTCTACCCCTTTGGTTATAGTTCGGGGAGCCCCAAAGGGGGCTCCATGCGTTAAAATCTCCAACCAAACAGATTGGGTCGTTAAAATTCCCTACGAGATGGTACAGGTCGTTTTCCGAAATATTGTCTGACGGGGCAATGTATGTGCTTATTATAATAAATGTTTTAACAGACTTTATTCTTACAGCGGTTGCTAGTATTCTTGTATTCATATTAATTACCGAATGCTCAATAGAGTTATGGACTAAGAGTGCCACCCCTCTTTTGTTAACAGAGCTTTCAAGAATGTCATTTTTGTTATATATGTATTAGGAAATTTTTTGGAATTGTGTACTTTGTGGAGTTGACAGCAAGGTCAGAGAACATCAAACAATGAGAAGGTGCAAAATTTGGTTCGATCCAAAGGAATTCTGAACGGTTTCGGGTAAGGAATCGACATGTTAAATTTTGGACTTAACAGGCATGAAAAATGTGAATTAACATTTTCCTCTGTTTGAATTGTTGCTGAAATGTTGATAAGTGGCAGATGTTTATGGGAATATTGTTACAAATGTGTACGTACATTTGAAATCTTGTTTCCAAAAATAATTGTCAGGAAAAATTATTAAAAAATATAGTTATTTTTAAAACTTTCCGTTAACTTCATTAAAATTACAAATTTAAAAAAAATATAAACAAATAATTAAAATTAAATTGCATATGAATGTATTTATGTACTGTACATACATATGCACATTATGTAGTAATTTTACTTGCAAGTCATTATGAATATTTTTCAAAATTAAAAAAAAGCTGAAATTCGAAGTATTGATAATGTTGTAAGTGTATATGGACATTTTTTTTACAAACTATGAAATTAATAAATAATTAACTCTTTTTTACATTTTTCAAAAAATTTTCAGGATAAATTATTTAAAATAAAAGAAAAAAATTTGGCTTGCATTAAAATTATTTGTTAAATTTTTACGAAAAAAGGCATAGTATGGTATTTTTATCATGCCTTCATGAATATTTAAAAAAATTAAAAAAATATGAAATATAACATATCCAAGCATATTTATATTTTTACTTACAAACATGGATTGATAAAATTTTAATGTTCGTTTAATTAAAAAAATTGTTTAAAATGATTTTTTATAATATAATAAATATTACTATGAGTTTGCTTCCAATTTATTATTTTATTTGGTTTCCTATGTTGATTTCCCTTTTCTGTAGATGCGAAATAATATGCGATCTACATACATATATTATAAATGTAATTGTGTTCTGTGGTGCAGTTGCTTTAAGAGGCATCGCAACATTCTTTATGCTTTCGTTTTGCGCGAGTTCGAAACCTGGCCACGCGCTTTTGGCTTAAAATTTATTTAGATTTTTACTTTTTTTGCAAATTCTTGCACTAGCGTACATACATACCTATGTATGTACATATGTATATTGATATAGATATGTATACTTCCAGAGAATACTACATTTTTCATAAATAACTAATATATCATCAAGTATACAATCATATGCATATGCACACATCCATATGTATGCATATCTATGTACATATTTATATACATACATATGTACATAAATCTAAATACATAAATTCATACATTCATAAATTCATACACATATGTATGTACATATATGTATGTACTTACGTGCATGTGCATATATTCAACCTTGACCTACGCTTAATCTAAGTAAATCAAATCACAGCGCAATCACAACCGCAGCTGCACTTGTGCCTGCGCCGGCGCCAAATATTCTAAAATATCTGAAACTACATACAACAACAAAAAATTCATTCATAAACGCGTGCGCGTATTGCTGAAAAAAATGCCGTTCATTCATAAGCGCAAGCATTTCATCTCCCCGCGCACGCAAATGTTCCCCTCAACGAACTTCTTCGCGACGAACACAAAAATGCTAAAATCTTCAATTTTACAAACCATCGACGGTCATTGAAAATTTCAACACCGCAATATCAGACAATAATGCAATTTTCCAACGTAGTCTGACAAATTGCTGGCATTCTAGAACATTCTAGAGCTTCTGCCCAAATGCGCATCAATCCATTTGCGTACACGTGCACGCGCAATTGGCGAATCGACACAAAAATTGCCGAAAAACAGAAATGAATATTCTTTTGCTTACCGTTCCCTTTCCCTTTCAACCCTTCTCTTATCCACAATTGTTGCATAACTCCTCTTCCGTCTCTACTTGCCCCGCTGGCAAGCAAAAAACAGATTTTTTCTCGGGTTACTACTTTTTCTTCTTTGTTTCATTTTTAGCTGGATTCGTAAATTGTTCTTCTTTGCGCACACATACATACATTGCTATGATTTGCATAAATAGCCGTATAAGCGAACTCCATGAAGTGTCTGCTGTGGCTTAGCGCGCGTAGTCGCCTGCCACATTATCCTATTGCATGTTTTAGCTTTGCCCCATAGTTCGAATCCCAGCTTTTTTTTCGTGCCATGTCTATTTTTATGCATTTTTTTTTTAAATTAAATACGATATATTTCATAAATTTTTGGAAATCTTTTTTCATTCACATTCCTATTCTGATTTCATTTCGTTACGAATGAATATACAAAATTATTGAAAAGTTTTCATTGTTTTAAATATTTTAAGATGTGTAATACATATAAAGAAATTGTATTAAATTATTTTATTAAACTATTATGTTTGTTATTATTTAATATTAAAAAAAAAGATTTAAAAAAAATATATTAAATAAAATTAAATTTGAATTATTTCACTTCATCAGTTACTAGAAAAAGGAAAAAAATATAAAATTAAATTTTAATAAAAGGATCCATTATATTAAATTCGTTTATATTACATTATAAATTTGTAAATTTTCAATAAATTATTTACTTTTTTAAATTTATTTAATTCGGAAAATACCTATCAACAAGATAATGTTTCCGCAACATTGAATTTGTGTATTTTTCCGCCTTTGCAACATGCATTTTAACATTTGGCAGCATTTTAACATTGCCAGAAGATGTTAGTTAGCGTTCCTCTGCCAAAACCTTTCAGCTCTGTAAGAAAATAAATAAAAATGTTCGACCTGAGTCGTTTGCACCTTCTCATTGTTTGATGTTCTCTGGCAAGGTGCGTCTCTTGTAATGCTATGATACGGTAAGCTTTCTCTTTTATGAGTTGAGCTCTTGTAGTTATTTCGGTAGCCGTTAAGATTCCACTGTAGAATCCTAAGTACCATAATACAATTAAGAGAAAAATATTTGGAGTCTCTACTAACGAAAAAACTAGTTTTCGATAGTAAGAGTTCTCTATGTTTCCATGTCGAGTGAAGAGTTGGAGCTCAGGGTGTCGGAAGATGTTTTTTTGAGTAGGATTGTGGAGATTGGAGAGTTGATATAGTCCTCTGTAGCGAGTTGTTTTGTTGTGACTTTTTGATAATATTGTTTTGTTAGTGTGGTGGAGAGTGTGAGTGGGCTATTGCTGCTTTGTTCGATTGGAGAGAAGTTTATTTGATTTGAGTTTTCTTTTTGAGTGGGGCTAGTATAATTAGTTATTGTATTTTTTTCTAGTGCATTAGTATATATACTGATGTTGTTGTTGGTTGGAGGCTGAGGAATAACAGTGGTCGGATTTGGTTGATCTGCTTTGTTTGTAGGAGTGTTCTGTTCTATTGGAATATTTTTCGTTTTTTGTGTTGCTTCTTCTAAATTTTCCACCGGTGTGGTGTACTTTACATTCTTTTTGTTTATTTCTTCCGTTGCTTCACGAAATGAGCACTTGTTCAAAGTTTTGTATACTAGTATTTCTTTTCTTCGATGTTGCTGTTTGCAATTTATACATTCAACTTTTGTGCAGGGTGAGGGGATGTGTATTGCTGTGGAGCAAATATTACATTTTTGTTCGGATTTGCAGTGCTATGCTGTATGCCCTATTAAGAAGCAATTTTTGCATTGCATGGGAGATGGGATGTAGGGTTCGACTTTCACTTTCATCCACGCGATATTAACTTCTCTAGGTAATTCATACAAATCAAAAGAGATTATATGCAAAGGGGTATTTATCACTTTACCTTCTTTTACTTTCGTGATTTTTTTGCATTCCGTTGCACCTTGCTGTCGGAGTCCGTCAATGATCTCGCTTTCACTGAGGTTGGTAAGGAAGTTGGAGTATATCACACCTTTTATTGTATTTAGTGTTGGGTGCAAATTGACTGATATCGGGCAGAGGTTAGAAAGTTGTGTGGCTTTAAGAAATTTTGTTTGTTGGCTATTTTTAGTTAGAATTATTAAATCACCTTCTCTATTGAAACTTATTTTATTTGGACTTTTAGTTGTAATTAATTCAAGGGCTTTTTGAATAAGAAATACGTTGAAGTTTTTTAATGGTTTATTCTCTTTATTTTTCATTACTAGGTTTTGGGGCACATAGAATTAGTAACGTTGGTAGCTTTAGATTTTTTAAGTTGTGGAAAGTCATGGTTATTATGGAGATTCGGGGTTTTGCGTTTTGGAGGTGGAATATCTCCAAGTATGGCAAAATAATTTTGGTCCCTACCACCTGGGTCGGAGGCCATGTTGTATGGCCGTCTTACTTAGGTACTTTTTGATTCGATTAATAAGCAAATTTGAGTTAGAAATATGAAGAAACTAATGCACTGAACTTAATGAGTATCCACGAGGTGTGGGTATGTATGTATGAATGTCACAACAACACTACTCTGTTACACTACGAGAGCGGAAAAAGAAGAGATAGTAACACATTAAGTTACCGGTTGGCTCTATGGTCAGCAAGTTATGCACAGTGGCATGCAAACTGTTTGTGGGTGGTAGGCCAGATTGCTGGGTGGCCAGATTGCTGGATGTCAAACTGACCTATCTCACCACCATCAAATAACTAATGTACAAAAAACAAACAAAAAACAGAATGTTTAGCCATTTCATGGTGGGGGGCACTTTCCGCGAGCACAAAAATACAAACATATGTAGTTTATATTAGTTTTTATTTGTCTCTATTTTTTTTTAAACATCAGGTGTTACGTCACTATACTGACCAGTCCATCAGGTATTTTTACGATATATGCAAATATGTACGTTCTCAACGGTGGAACATAGCCAAGTCCACCACCTTTAAGTTAGGCACCATTTACCGACGGGGGCGCAAGTGTGCCGATACGATCACACCCAAATATCACTTTTACAGTAGGTGGTGAAAGTTTATGGACACCTGGCGCATACATACACCAAATGTATAATAAATAGATACACACATATAAATACATAAATACATAAAATTTATAATAAAAAAACAAACATACATACATACATATGTATATGTATAAACATTATTTTTGTAATTTCATTATCTCATAAAACAAATTTTTCTGTGGTTTAATTTCTTTTCTTTTGATCGAGGATGACGATGATCGATCCGACGTATTATCGATCAATTTGACCGGCCAAATGAAGTCGTGGGCACAACAGGTGGCGGAAGGCGAAGAAGAAGAAGAAGCTTCGGTGGCCCAGGTGGTCCCACTCTCAGCGGGTGGCGGCTCGGAAACCCGTACTTTCCGACCTTCACTACAGCATGAACGGCGAAGGCTCGGCTCGGAAACCAGTCCTTTCCGATTGCCCAGGCAGCGCGGCTTTGGATCCCGTCCATTCAGACCGCCTGCTCAGAAAACGAAACGACGAACGACTGGCGTGGGAACTCATCTTTCCCGACGAGCTCAACATCAGCAAATGGATGGCCTTGGGAACTCGTCCTTTCCGACCACCTCATAACTCAAGGAATTGGTGGCGAGTTGACTCGGGAACACGTCCTTCCCGATCACAACAACGAAGCGCCCCATACCACTATCCACTACAAAGGGAAGAGACGCTACAACTAGCGCGACAACAACAACAACCAGCATTCCGGACGGTCCATTTGCTCGACAGCACAACCGCCCCTCTCATGAGAGCATTTGAGGCTATCCCCCTTACGGTGATAGTAAAGATACAGGCAGGTAGCCGCCTGCATTTAGTGCGGGCCTTAGTAGACCCGTGCGGGCCCAGCACCCTGATATCTAGCGAATTGGCGCGAACACTCAGACATGAGCAAATTCACACGGTTCGTGGGGCGACATGCTCACTGGTGCTAAGGGTAACGGCACAAGCCATCGTGGTCGATGGGTACCACCTTGGGGTCGAGGTTCGTTCGCGACTCATGCGGTTGGCCGACCCAGAGATCTACGTAGTGGCTCCTGTGCGACTGACGTTGGGCGTCGACACACATGCCCAAATCATGCTAAGAGGCACCCCATCTGCATCAATCGGGGGCTTGTTGGCTCAAGCGACCATATTTGGGTTGATGCTCTCTGGAGCCCAACAAAAATGAATAATAAAATTATATACACATGCCTACACTATACACAACAAAAATGAATAATCTAATTATACACACATACCTATACTCATACACAAAAAAAAATAAAGTTGCGAAAATGAAAAAAGCTCACCTATGTTCTTCCTTAACGTTTATTTCTTTTACCATCCTTCCAAGTAGGGCACAGGAAACGATGACGGAGGAGCACGGAGCGGCTCGTGGGAAACAAACAAGAAAAACATTTTTTTAATTAAACATGTGATGTGGTGTGAACTGGTCGTTGGATGATGTTAACTCTCAGGATTTTTGCTTACCGCAAGGGGGCCGGCATGTTAACGACGGCAGCGTAAATAATTTCTAACCGCCCTAATATGTATCATGTTCACATACGCATACATATGCAACTGCGAATTATTCCGGCTCACCGTATTTCCCGACGGATAGTTCCTTTTGTAAATTTTTCCATTTACTTTCCTTTTACTTAAACCAAAAAAATCTTTTCATTTATTTACAAAATTTCCAAGTGTGCGTCTGGACTGCCCCCTTGGGAGACACGACACACATTTGTACAGGAATAAATTTAAATTTAATTCATATCCCAAACCGTTTTTGTTTTATTTAAAAAAACTTTTGTAGCGTTCCTATTGCAAGACCCGATAAAACATGCAAAAATAATGTTCCAGTCGTTCAAAAAATGTTGCAACTGCTTGTTGAAAACTTCGCAATCATTTTTGAGGAAAATAGTATTTCACATAATGTTCACGGGCTTTTACATTTGGCCAGATTCTATTAAAGAATGTGGTGATGTTTGCCAAGATTCGACAAATACAAAAATATCAAACTCTAAGAAAGAACTCTTCATATATACAGTCGAACATTTAGTCCGAAGGTCTGACATATTTTGAAAGCAAATTTTTAAGCATTTATTACTAGCTATGGATTTGGACAAAGCATCAATTCTTGCTGAGTTATCTACTACTCTTGCTGAGAAGCACCTACTTTCCGAAAAAACTTAAATGGTCTAACCGTAACAGTTTTTGGCCTGATATCTGAATTTAGTACGTTATCATAGAAGCTTTCAGAAAACCAAGAATATTTTTTCAATACTGGCATGGTTGGAAACATAAGACAAGATATCATCCACGGATACACTAAGAGAAAACGAGGAAATATGCAGCCATTTCGTTTTCGGTACAACACTTAGTTCATTATTGTTGTTCGCACCGACAATCAGAGGTCGTTTTAGCTTGCTGCGGATACCATTTGGGACAGTATTCCACTTGGGTGTTTGACTGCCAATTGGCATATTTGCGTTAATTGCAATAGAAGCGTCATCCATAATGAGTGGAATTGACGAGAGAATAGGCGAATCAGCAGCAACAATAGCATACGTTGTTGGTTTATTAGTCACTACCATAGTGAGAGCGGTTGAAACAGGCGTAGCGGGCTGAGTAGGCTTAGTTAGAACAGACAACCTGTGGGCGGCGGCAGCGATGCTCCAATTTTTCATCGCAGCCTTTACTTTGGTAGCAGCAGTACAGTGAAAATATTACAGCCGTAGCGGACTGGATGGGCATAGTTGATGGAGACAACGCATGAGCGGCAGCGGCGATGTTCAATTTTGGCTTCGCAGAACTCATTGCATTTCATTCAACTTAAGATCTATACAACTAAAACAAATTCACAAGGAGTATCACATATAAAATTAAATTTATATCATTTCTTATTCTAATTACAAGTAAAATAAAAACCAAAAGCAAATTTTAAAAAATTACATCAAAAATATTGCAAAAACTTCACTAAAATGTCTTCACTGAAACTCACTGTAACGTTTTAAAAATCTGTTGCTAGACAGAATAATTTCTGTTAGCTATTTTTTCCAGACAGCACATTTACCGAAAGTGTTTCAAACGGTCTATAACCCAGATGAACCGTGTGGGCGTTTGAAATAATCGTTCTTCTTCCAAATATTTCGTCCATTTGCACCATGTAGGAGGCAAAGCACGGGCTGGCGCCAATTCTGCTGTTGTTGTCCCGTGCTGCCTTATAGGCCTGGAGAAGACTGCGCATCTTCGACTCCAAACACACACCTTTCTAAGTCCTGGAAGTGGATTATTTATATAAATATAATTTGTTAAAACATATATTTCTTGAGCCGACCGTGACCGTTATTGACACCATGTCTTCCAACACGTTCGCGTAGGCCAACCTCTTTCTCTCATGTTTTAATTCATAATTTTATGTAAAATATACGATAAGCAATTTTACTTACCCTTGTTACATTTTTTACTTAGTGTTCTTGCTTTACATGCTATTTCTTATCCTACGTGGTGTTCTTTTGCACGTAGGCTACATTAGAACGGGCCCAATGTAATTTCTGTGTGCACGCTTATGCTCACGATGTTCAGTTATACCTTTCAAATCGTATTAGGTTTCGTTGAAGATTTATGTTTTATGCTTAAATGCTACCAAGTCGTGGCCATTGACGAAACCAGGAACTTAGGCTTTATTGCGAATAATAAGTTAAATTGTTGTGGTCTTGGTAATAAAGTAGTAAATATTGTATGTGTAATATTGCGTTGGAATCTCAGTTTCGTTTACGCCACAGGAAACACGACGCAAATTCGCTATGCAGTTAATTTTTATCAATTGTACATATTCCGAAATAGTGTATAGTAAACATGAAAGAAAACGGTGTTTGTATGGCATTCGATGTAACGCTCATCGCCATGGCGGGATACAGTTCTGGGTTGCAGTATTAGGCCGCACGAAACTGGATTACAGAGGAGCAACTTTAGTTAGATGATACTTCAATACTTTAGTGACTCCTATATGTCTATTACCATCTGAATACATATAATGTTAGTGTTGATTTCTTTGTTTTCTTCCACTTCTCTCTAGACTTTTTACCTTATCCACCTTCTTCTTTCTGTCTGTTTTATATTTATTATATACTTCTGCATTACTTTAAGTACTCAAGTGCCTGAGTTCTTATTTTTTCCCTGACAAATTATGATAAGGATGGTGACAACCTCATCGACCTCTGAAATACCTCAACGTTGTCACCAAAATGTTTCGCTGTTTTTCATATATGTACTCCAACACGAAACTCCCAACGGCCACCAAGTCGTAGAGACATGAAAAGACTCAATTGTCTGGGTTGTACAAAATATGAACTAAATGAATTAATTAATAACATATATTACCTAACTAGTTCATACGAGACCTACAAGGTAGCGCTAACACTTATAAAGTACTACAAAAACATTAAAATATAAACCAGTGAACTAGCCTACCTAGCGTTGCCATATCGACAGACACAAAAAGCTACAAAAAATCATTTAATATTGTTTTTTTTGCAATACACTTATTTATTTTTATCTACATATAAATCCGTCAGGTGATCAAGATATATATGAGGTTATCCTTTCTGTTCCACACAACTTTTTTGATCCATTTTATAAAGCACTCGCTTTCACAAATAAAACCGAACCGACAATCAAATAAAAATGCTGCCTAAAACATTATCTATTACGCTTTTGTCATGTCCTTACATGCAATGGTATCTGCATTTTGAAAATTATGGTCATGCGATAACATGCCCATTCATATGACATCCACAGGGTATTTCGAGTTAAAATTGACTAGAAAATCACTTTAATGGGTGTGCGTACATCGGCATACACAATATTTTTTTTTCACTTGGGTTCACAGCTTGATGTGTCATAGTAGATGGTTTGACTTTTTATTTGATCATCTATCGGGGTACGTTTTATAACAAGTTCAAGCCACCAAGTTGATCTAAGACATTTGAGTTCACCTCAAAATAGGTATATATTAATGGCATTGTTTTAACTTACAATTTTTTAGTGGAAGCGGACTATTTGGAGGAAGTTGTCAAATTCATGGATCTGTTCCGCCGCTAACCCAACAAGGGCCAGAAGACTTAGCTACCGTACCTGCATTTAATGAAGTTTCATTTGAGATTAAGAGTCAAATACATAAAAATCCATCATTCTTACATGCAAAATGCCCTATAAAAGTGCATCGCAGTTGTTTTTATGTGCGTTTTATAGCAGAACATACAAAATTACTAGAAGACTCCACAAAGGTAAATTATTAAAATATATTCTTTCTCATGAGAAAATCATTTTATTATTTTCAGGTTAAGGAAGACTGGAAATATGTTGCTATGGTACTAGACCGTCTTTTTTTGTGGATTTTTACGTTGGCCGTACTAGCGGGAACAGCTGGGATAATACTTCAAGCGCCAACTTTGTATGATGACCGAATTCCAATAATTGAGAATAATGATATTGATTTCTCTGGCATCTCAGCTGGCCGATGTCGCCCTTCACATTGAATATAATTTACGAAATATATTTTTTGAGCGTTGAAACGAAAAATATTTTTTTGAACAAGACTCAAAATATTTGACCGATATTTTGCATTTCTTTTCATAAAAAATCCATATAGAATTGAGCAAAGCATGTGCTTAATTGTTTGTTTTATTTGGAATAGGCAGAACATTTCAAGCAGTACACCACAGGATGGCTTTGGAGCTCAAAGGGTTAACTACTTCAATTAGGCTCAGGTTGAAACACCGTGTGCTATTTATATCTTTATTGGACCTTAATAGTAGTACTAGTAAATGTTACCGCCGTCGTGGCCAATATAAAGCGTGTGCGCGCTTCAAGCTGCCAAGAAAAAACTTTTTATAAATATCATTTGTCGCCCGGAGTTAGCGCAAAATTTAGAACCCTCGATTTGTTTACAACATCAAGACACACACCACAATTCGTAGAAGAACTTCGGTAAAAAATCAGGATATGATGCAAGCGCCAAACTATTACATTATTATTATTATTGGGCCTGGTTTATTGTTACCGACTTGCAAAAGAACGCTCCATCTTGGATAAAATTTCCTTTAGTTGCAAAAGCAACTCTTTTAGCATCTTTCATGGAACATGAGACTTGTTAGTGCTATTTACGAACGGAAAATAGTTGTGCATAAGCTAATTATATTATAATTTCTTTATCCTTGAGTTAACAGTAAATTAGCGTATTCATCCAGAAATATCCGCAACACTCCGAGAGAAAAACCAGTCAGTGTTGTATCACCGTTATTAAAAGTTGTTCTTGATTTTAAATCCTTACGTATAAATTAAACGATTATTTTATGTTTTATAAAATTGCTTGTTTTATTCCGCATCTGTTGCGGTTGATTTGGAACGAATTTTCTAACTGACTATTACAAAGTTCTTTAGCCTACACCTAACCCACGGCGTCGCGCTGCGCTGCTGTTGTTCTGCTTGCGTGCCAACCGTGTGAGTGCAATTCTGCTGACGTTGCGGCTCGTGTGGAATATTCGTCGCCGTCAACTGTGGGAACGCAATTCTGCTGACGTTGCGGCTCGTGTGGAATATTCGTCGCCGTCAACTGTGGGAACGCGATTCTGCTGACGTTGCGGCTCGTGTGGAATATTTGAAGTGGATGAACTGCGTGAAGGTTAAGTCAACCGGATGTGCTGTTGACAATAATATTAGGTGGGGACTTATTCATGATAACTCCTCCCCTCTAAGACAGGTACGTCCCCGGACCTCGTAGCTGCAGTTTTTATTGCCGCTTCTACTGATCTGGCTATAGAAATTCTTTTCCTGGTGACAGCTATGCATCGGATTGCGTAGACGACTAGTCCCACAATGAATAATGCAACAATAGCAGTCAGACTTGCGACGTGACCTTGCCTAACACGTCGTTGCAGATGTTCGATGTGTTTGAAGTTCTGTTGGTTTACATGGTGTAGGTAAGGGGCACTCAGTATCTCCGTGTGTTGCGTTAGGTTGATTGCGGAGGCCCATGGTGCTTCAGGTTTCAGAGGCGTTGTTGCATTTTCGTTGTAAAATATTGTACCATTTACTCTAACACGGTCTGTGAAGACGACCAGATAAGTGCCGTTGACCGTGATCGGCGCCTCGTCCTTCTCCTCTATGTCAACCAGTTGGTCGTTAATGATTACCAAACCATCACTGACCTGTCTAATGGGTGCGAGGTTGTTAAATGTTGTACCACAGTTGGCAGTGTTGCGTGTCATAAGTTGTAAAGCGCATGACGTGTCCGATGATGCTAGACAAAACATTGGCATCGTGTCGCTGCAGTTCCTCACCGCAAGTGTGTGGTTTTGGCACGTGGCTAAGGTGGACTCTTGTAGGTGTAGGATTTCGTGGCCGTGGGCTACAGGCAAAATAATAACTTTCTTACATCTAGACTTAGGAATAGGATATCTTATTAAGAAATATATTACGTTATTATATTGTAGGATCTTAATCTTAGCTAAAGTCATAATATCGGTTACCGTTAGGTTTGTGAAGTGCTAATTTTTTATAATGGAATTTATTTCATTACTGTCTAAAAGGATAGGGTTCAAGGTTCCAATTTTCGCGAAAGTGATGGAGGTAATTATGTTATCCAATTCTGTTATTATTGCTCTGTTTCTAGCCGTGAGTATATCGTAAAGGTGGCCTGTATCTAATTCCCTTTGCTTAGCTGCCTTCAACATCTTATTTACTGTAATCGTAAGGCTATTGGTTTCTTTTTGGACCTCGGTGTTAATGGTAAATTGTCTATCCTGCGAATCGATCAGTTGTTCTGCTGTGTTCGTCAGCCTGTCAAAGTCGTCGTGATCCGGAGTTCCAGTAATGTATTTCAGTACTGTCCCTAGTGCGTTTAGGCTTCTGGTCTGCCTGTGGTGAGTACTTAGCGTCTGTATTAGTCTGTTTATCTGTTGTATGTCCGCGTCCAACAACTTCCTCATATGCGTTTGAGGGAAGTTGTCTGTGGCGTTAATTGTCTCGTCTCTTAATAATTCGTATAAAGTCAAGTTAGTAACGTGCTTGATATGTCCGAAGTTTTTCCAAATGACGAGGTCGCCGTCAGCTACCGGAATGTACTTTGCATTAGAGTAGTCTATTATTCTTCCCGACGTCCCCGATACTAGCATCGCAATGACCAATTCTAAGATAACCCTAAAAGCATAAAAAGTTAAAACTAATTACTAACTACAGATGGCTAATTTTAATAACTCTTAGTTTTGATTTCAGCGAAGGTTGTCCTTATGGACCCTCCTCCCTCTTATAAGCACTGTTGTGCCCAGATCTTTTTCAACACTTTCTTCGGTATATAGAGGAGTCAATTTATTACCTAGTCTCCTATTATTTTTCACTAGTACCTTGTCCCCTACTGCGAATTCTCTATCCCTTCTACTCTTATTGTGCATTGTTAACTCTTTATCTTGAGCGTTTTTTATGCGAGCCGCTATCTGTTCGTCGTTTTTTATTGAGCGAAAGACCGTAATGGGCTTCATTCCAGACACTGTATGGATAGAGTGGTTATATTTGATTGTGGCCAAAAGGATTATTTCTTCGATATCTTCTAGTTTTTTGTCAAGTTTAAGGCATCGCGATATTTCCATCAGCGTGCTGTGGAATCGCTCTACCTGGCCGTTTGACGTACTATGAAGGGGTGGGGCGTTCGCGATTTCGATGTTAAAATGATTTTTTAGCGTCGCTTTGACACTAAATGAGTTTAGAGACTTTTCGTTGTCGCAATAGATGGTTTTTGTACCGGAAAACATGTTGAGCAGTTGCAGTAGCTGTGGTTTTACATCCACTATCGTCCTAGACCTTATCGACTGTACTATCGCAAACTTTGAAAATTTGTCGATGCAAGTCAAAAAGTATTTTGATCCAGTAGAGAATATGTCAATGTGTAGAACTTCTCCGCAATATGTTGGTATGGGTGTTTGAGCAATAAGTTGCTTTCTTGGGTGGCGGTCGTACTTTGCCTGTGAGCATACGCGACAATTGGCCGCAAATTGCTTGGCCTTTTTTTCTAATTTTGGAAAAAAGTAATCTTCTAGTATTTGTTTTGCATTTTCTTGTGCTGCGCGATGTGCGCGGATATGTTCAGCCGCAATTATTTCTTGCTGCTCGTTTGGGTCCGAAATATCGTTTACAAACTTCTCCGTATACCTAAACTTTACCTTTGGAAATATTTCTACTAATTTATGCTGAACCTGTGCTAATGTGTGTAGATCGCAGTATATTGCGTTAACTACGTCGATTTTCACAGATTCCTGTAGGAGTTTCATCAGATCTTCAGAAGATTTGTATGTAATTAGGTGTCTTGTTTTTTTTCCAAAAATAATGAAGGTTCTTTTATGCGGTTCTGCACCTTCATCTATAAGTATTTGATTGCGAAAGCAGTTTACCGGCCTATCGGTTCTTTCAATTGTATTAGTTGAAGATTCTTCGCTGTGAATCGTTTCAACACTCATGTTATCTAAGGCGTTTATATGCTGTCTCGATAATGCGTCCGTAACCACATTTTCTTTACCTGGTTTGCAGATGAGCTTAGCATTGCACTCGTCAATGAAGGCCTTCCACCTCTTAATCTTCGAGTTCGGGTTTCTGTCCGAGACCGCAAACGTTAGGGGTTGGTGGTCCGTGAATACATTTAATTTTGTTACGCCGTAAAGGTAATTTCTTAGCGTTTTTAATGCCCAAACGATAGCCAGCAGCTCCCTTTCGTTTGTGGCATAATGCTCCTCGCTACCAGATAGGGTGCGAGAAATCTTGGTAATAGGCTTGCCCTCTTGTGAGAGGACAGCACCTATAGCGTGTGAAGACGCATCAGTAGTTAAGTCGAATGTTTTGTTGAAATTTGGATAGGTTAATGTTACGTCCTCGGACGCCAGTATTTCTTTTAGGGTAGCGAAGGTCTTTTTCTGTTCATCAGTCAAATCAATTTCGATTTTTTTGGACTGTGACGCAGTCACTCGACCGAATTCTCCCCTCATTATGATTGATAGTGGTTTGGCTATTTTAGCAAAGTCCTTTATAAAACACCTGTAATACCCTGCTAAGCCTAAAAACGATCTAAGCCCCCTCAGGGTGGTAGGCTCAGGAAATTGCCGAATAGTGTCGACTTTGTCCGGACAGGTTTTTATTCCTCCCTGTGACACCAGGAATCCTAGATACTCAACTTCTGTTCTAAAAAATTTTGACTCTTCAGCTGATACCCTCATATTGGCATTGAATAAGTTTGTAAGTATTCCTTCTACGTCCTTCAAATGTTGTTGTTTGTCTTGTGAAAAAATTATTACGTCGTCTACGTAAACAAAACAGCTTTTTCTTATGTGCTCTCTTAGCACATCATCTATCGCCCTTTGGAAGATACTTGGGGCATTTTTTAACCCGAAAGGCAACCGGCAAAATTCGTATTTCCCGTTTTTGATAGAGAAAGCAGTTTTTTCCCTATCTCGCTCTGATAAGTTAATCTGGTGAAAGCCAGATTTTAGGTCCAGAGTTGTAAAATATTTGCTTCCTCCCAAATTAGCCAGAATCCCTGTAATGTCAGGTATCGGATATTTGTCACCTACAGTTTTTTCGTTGAGTTTACGAAAATCGATAACTAACCTTTGTTTTGCTTGTCCAGCTTCATCTACACCCTTTTTTTTAACTACCCATATGGGGTTATTGAACGGCGACCTAGATGGTCGGATAATACCATTAGCTAACAGTTCCTGGATTTCCCTGTTAACAAAATCTGGGTCCTCATCTTCTGTGCGGATCGTTGCTACTACCTTTGTATTATACGGTAGAGCTTCGTTGGGGTCGGCGAAAACACCGTTGATTCGTCTAATCATCTGAAAGAAGCTGTTGCTAACGTCAGCCGGTACCGCATCAGCCTGAAGCCTAAGATGGCTAACATCTTGGCTGGTGATGAAGAAGATTTCTTCTTTCCCGTAGTCATGGGTTATTACGTTTGATTTCAAATCGATGTTCGCATGCACCTTATTTAGTACATCGAGCCCAATTACGCCGTCGAATGATGTCAGGTCTGGCACGATGAAGAATTCCGCAATTACTCCGAATATTTTTATGTAGCATTTTTCTTTGATGAGGGTAACCCCGTGAATAGATTTTACTGAAAATATGTTCCTAACAGTCTGTACTCCTTTAAGCGCCGGTAACGGTTTCATATAGCTTTTCGACGCCCCTGTATCAATGAGGAGTTTAATTTCTATCCCTCCTATAGATTTGGAGATCCAAGGTAGGAGGGACCTTCCCCTAAAAAATTTAGTTGGTCAAATTTAATGTCGTCTGCCGTCTGTTCGGCCTCTTCTTCATATGTCAACTCGCTACGTGAATCACTTTCATCTTTTAAGTGGTTTACGCGCTGAACTTTTGGTCCTGTATAGCGTCCGGAATTCGCTGAACGCTTTTGCTGATTACCCTGCTGGGTTCTATACTGCCCTTCTTGGTTCGGATTGTGATCCCTGTTATATGGCTGACGTCTGAATTGTGAGATGGATGGATCTACCTCCATTGGTTCTACACGTTTTTGATTATCATTGTCCCGTCCGTTATTTAGCTTTTGATTTTCAGTCAAATGCTGCCCGGGTCTGTACTGTTTATTACCTGAATAGTGCGGATTCTTGTATCCTGTGTGGGACTCATAATTGTTAAACCTCTGACCGTTTGTACCCGAATTCGCGCTACTGTTAGTTTTTTTATTATAATTGTTTTCGCTATGCCTTGTTGCAAAATTAGCTGCGAATGTGTAGCGTTCGTGATTTGCGTCTACCTCTTGCGCCAGGGCAAGAGCAGATGGGAGGTCTGAAGGCCTCGAAGCGAAAAGGATGTCGCACAGGGGCTTCCTTAAGCCAGATATGAACACCCTCAAGTCATCTGCCCTGTATTTCTCGTTAATGGCGTCTGCTACGCTACACTCGTAAGACATTATGCTTTTGTTCGCTAATAATGTTAGCTTTTTTTCAACTTCGTCATAAAATTCCAAGCACGACAAGGAACCCTGCCTAAGAGTGGACAACTCTTGTTCTATGAGGTAAAGTGGACGCTTTTCCGCATACGTAAAGTCTAATCTTGCGACAATGGCATTAAAATTAAGCACGGTGTTAAATGATGAGAGTACTGCATCGGCAGCCCCTCTTATCTTATTCCTTAAAATAATTACGACCTGGTAATGGCGTTCGCTGCCATCGTATCTTTTGAACAACTCATAGGCATTGTGCGCCGCCTCCCGCCATGACACATATGTGCCTGGGTGTCCCTGAAACTCAGGTAGTGTTTTTATTGCGTCCAATGTAATGTCGCATCCTACAAATGGGTTTATTGTTACTTTACTATATTTTTCTACTTTGGGCTTGGCAATAGTAACTTGATTTTGGATTGCCACCAGTTTCCTATCGAACTCCAATTTCTGTGCTGCTAATGCAGTTCTTACTTCTGCTTTGACCAGTTCGCTCACCTGTTCTGCATTCATGTTGCTGTCGGATAAACCTAATCTCAAATTTTTAAAGAGGTCCTCCAGCACTTCACTCATTTATTTTTTTGCAACAATTTTCCTATCTCACTATCTTCCAACTCTTAACTCATTTATTTTCACAAACAGTTTCTATTTTATAATCACTTTATTTTAAATTGAGCAAATTTTCCTATCTTACCATCTTCCAACACTTAACTCCTTTATTTTCACAAACATTTTCTATTTTATAATCACTTTATTTTAAATTGAGCACTTCACTCACCTTTCCATTATTGTCCAAATAATAAGTTTAACTATTGTTATTTGCTGTATTGTTGGCCCGTCCTCAGGCTCTCGTTGGTGAATGTAGGCTATGATGTCCAGGGAAAATCTTCCTTGATGGCTTTGCTTCCGTTGCACTGTTTTGCTGGTGAATGTCGTCTACGCTGCCCAGGGAAATTCGTTCCCTAGTGACTAAATCCGCTTTCCGTTAAGGACCTTTCAGATGATTTCACAGTAGGAAGTAATTTGTGTCTTCCTTTAATGTCGATTACAATCTCTGCGACATTTAAACTTTAAATTAATAATTGTAATAACTTTCGCGCCGCCCCACGTTGGGCGCCAATTAAACGATTATTTTATGTTTTATAAAATTGCTTGTTTTATTCCGCATCTGTTGCGGTTGATTTGGAACGAGTTTTCTAACTGACTATTACAAATTTCTTTAGCCTACACCTAACCCACGGCGTCGCGCTGCGCTGCTGTTGTTCTGCTTGCGTGCCAACCGTGTGAGTGCAATTCTGCTGACGTTGCGGCTCGTGTGGAATATTCGTCGCCGTCAACTGTGGGAACGCGATTCTGCTGACGTTGCGGCTCGTGTGGAATATTTGAAGTGGATGAACTGCGTGAAGGTTAAGTCAACCGGATGTGCTGTTGACAATAATATTAGGTGGGGACTTATTCATGATAACTTATATGAATTCAATATAAATATAATATAAATATCTGTATGTAATGCCTTCAGACATAACCGCTTATAGGCAGATAGTCCGATCACGGCGAGGATCGAAGCTGGACCTTGTTCGCTTTCATACCGAGCAGTTGGAACAAATTATTTAATTTCATTATTTAACGTATTTCAGTCTTCATATTAGAAGTATTTAGCAAAATAGCAAATATTAGTAGCAAAATACAGTGTTGGAGTATTTGAATCCTTTCACAAAACGGAATCTAGTTAACTAATAATTAAATGAAAAAAATTATTAAGGTTCTCATAAGCATGTTTACTAATCCCAGTAGAATAAAAACGAAGGAAAGACAATGTTGCATTGAGTGCAGGCCCATACCTAAATGAACTATCCATTAGATAGGTTCCCAAATCTAATTAAAATTAGGTTTTCCACTCGTCCAATCGATAAAAATTCCTCACTGCATTATGCTATAACTGTGAAACAGGGTACCACCGAAAAGTTATTGAAAGTCATTGTTTACCATCGATAATTGCCTGATGTTGAGGGTATCGAATAAATTACCGAAGCCGGACGGCGGTGTTTTTGCTCGAAAACTACTTACGTTTCCAGGGCACTATATATTTCCAAAGCTGTCACCAAATTTTCGCGGAATTGTCGGAGGATGTAGTTCGCACAAATTTCTTTAATTTACTATTCACGTATAAATCGCTAAGATGGCATGAATAGCATGAATAGCATGAATAGCATAAAATGTTTTCGGTTACTAAAATATAAAATACTCAGAATTTTGTGCATCCAAGTATAACTTTAGTACTGTCATGGTCCATGCGCCATGGCCCATGCGCGGTTAACAATGTTGCATTAAGTGGAAGTCCATCGATACCTAAATGAACTGTCCAGGTGATAGGTTCCCAAATCTAATTAAAATAAGGTTTTCCATTCGTCGCTGCTACTTACATCTTGTTTATAGAATCGATAAAAATTCTACACTCCACTTATGCAATAACTGTGAAACAGGGTACCACAGAGAAGTTGTTCACAGTCATTGTTTACCATGGACCCAGTGTTTCTTCTTTAATTAACTATTCACGAGCAAATTGTTGCGCTAGTTATAAGTGTTTGCCATCCAAGCAGTGTAGCGTGGGATCATTTCATACATAAG
The DNA here is from genome assembly GCA_951828415.1 of Anomoia purmunda. Taxonomy (NCBI): domain Eukaryota; kingdom Metazoa; phylum Arthropoda; class Insecta; order Diptera; family Tephritidae; genus Anomoia; species Anomoia purmunda. The sequence goes on along the minus strand of OX639993.1, from coordinate 84,886,322 downwards.
ATGGGCATACATAGTAAAAGTATAACTATAATCTTCTAATTTGAAACATAAGCTTCCCTAATGAATTTTAGTAAACTATGCGACGTCGATGTAGGTGCTGCACTAGCGATTGGGCGCTCGACATAGGAGGTTTGAGTACCGGGGATCGTCCTCGTCTGCGTCGATCTCAAACAAACCCACTTCGTCGATCGACTCAGCCCAGGTACGGATGCTTTGCGGATTGTTCGATCGCCTGTTAGGCCCCTCGAGCTTTTGTTGACCAGTCTCTTAGCCATCTCCATCCTGCGCATCTCCCGAGAAAATAGAAATAGCGGTAGTTGTTTGCACAAAATAAAAGCTTGGTTTCCTGTTAACATTTGTATTCATTTATTTCGACAGCATTTGCTGTAGTCTTGAATACGTAACTGAATTGCTAATACCAAAAAAACATTCTTATACTACCCTCAGGTTATCCACTGTTGACGACGCTGTCGACGCAGCGATAACAGTTTCGGCACTTGGCAGTAGCTGATCGCGAGAGTACAGGACGTAACTTTATAGTTGTTTGTTCGACTAGCTTTTGTCTGCCTTAGCTGTAAGGTCCAACTTGATGACTCAGGTCATCCATAATATTTTCTGGCTGTTGAAAATTTGACTGCGACGCCTGTGATAACTCTACCCCTTCCCAACTACTCTTACTATTGCAGCCTGCCTGATCTGATTTTTAACAAAATTTACGCAAAATGTGTTATTACAATTAGTGGTGTTGGAGCCAACCCCGTCTTATACTTATAACCACTATTTAGGTGGTCCATCAACTGGCAGTTTTCTATTTCACGATGCCCCAAGTAAAGTGCGCTCATTATCTCGTCATGCCCAGAAATATTTATTCGCGTAGCCCAAGGAGTTTCCTCCGTTCTTATTTGGAAGGCGTTTCGATTGAAGAATATCGTTCCATTCACTCTAGCCTCACCCGGAAATGTAAGAAGGTAAGTAACTCTTTTCAGCGGAATAGTCTTATTGTCAAATATTACAATTGCAGTGTGATCGTTCATGACACCCAGTCCATCATCAGGGGGTAACAATTTCAGCTGTATTTTAACGGCGCCTCTCTGACACCGGGCCACCTCAGAGATTAAGTTTGGCCTTACCACGGCAAGGAGCGCTGTCGCGGTGTACCATCCACTTTCCACCCTGACAACTTTCAGAGCGCTGCGCTTGCCTCGACGAGCAGGTGGTCGTACGACCAACATGGAAACTACAAGCCACGTCTTTCGGAATATGGTTCAAATTCGCTGATAAGCGCAAGGCCGCTGAAGAGATATGAAGCGGTCCCGATGAAAACTCTGCCCCAGATCGCGAAGGAAGCGGTGGATAGGGTGAAAGCCCTGCTGCCTTACTTTCGGGTCACTCGGGCTTCGGTGGAAAGCCGGGTGCCTCCGTCTAAACGTCACAGCTCGACGGAGGAATAAACTCCAGCTTCAAAAAGAATCCGGCCGCACTCCTGGAAGGGCCGGCCTAGCTTTGCCGAGGTTGCGAAAGACAGGATCCATATTGGGGTCCTGGGCCGAGGCAACGAGCTCGGGTCTATACTAAAGGACCAGTGGAGGTAGGTGAAGGTAGCTCTGGGGAATGCCATCTTTGACGTTCTTCTGGAGAATCCTGGAACCCCCCGGCCTGTAAGGACGCTGGTTGGTACCAGGGCCACATTAAGGTGGTCGCCTGTGAGGACCTGAAATCGGTGGTGCTGTACAAGGTCGCCGTTGCAAAGGTGGGTCCTATCTACCCTGGTGCTAAGTTGGAGGTGGTGGACTGGAAAGACATTCCAGTCAGACCCCGGGCGAGGGCATAGGTTCCGGTGACACCATCGACACGCGAAAGCATCCTAAAGACACTTCAGGCGATGAACCTGGCCCTTTCGAGAAGTGATTGGAGGGTCGTCCGGGCCAAGGACGCGGAAGACCCTTCTAGACAAATGGTCTTGTCCCTGAATAAGGAGTCCATCGGACTCCTAGATAAAAGGCAAGGCCGCGTTTTATATGGCGTAGATGGGGTCAGAATAAAAGTGTACCGCGGGGACGCTCAGCGTGCCTTTGGTGCGGGTGTAGCAATGGGCGTGGAGCCGGAGTTATCCGACTCTGAGGGCAGCGCCTCCTTCCAGACAAACTATGCACCAACAATGCATAGGATGCTTGCGGAGGAGCAGCTGCTTCTCAGTGACGGGGAGTGCGAAGCTGACGTCACCGTCGTAGGCGGAGAGGAGGAAGCGGAAGGTAGGGATCCCACCTTGATTACTAGCAACCGTAAACAAGTATTAGATAAAACTCTATGTAGTGTTAATCTATCTGAATTGATTGAGAGTTGGCGGGTTCTAGATGAACACTCCTTCTCTGACCATCGTTATATTGAAATTGCATTGAACTTTTCTATTACCAGCCCAAAACTGCGTAAAAACATAAAAAACAAGGATTGGCGCTCTTATAAAAGGATATTTGAGGATAAGCTAACTAGCGAACCTCAAAATGAACCCAATTGTATCGGAAATCTAGAGAACATGGTCAACGTTTTTACCTGCGCAGCTAATTAAGACATTGGAGGTGTCTGCAAAATGGCTCTCTACTGTTTTCAGGGCCTGCATCAAACTGAATCATATACCGTGGGCATGGAGAAATGTCACGGCTATTTTTATTCCCAAGGTCGGAAAGGACTCGCACACTAATCCAAAGGATCTTTGGCCTATCAGTCTATCACCCTTTTCTCTTAAGACACTTGAAAGGATTGTTAGTAGCTATCTGTCCGATACCATCGACAGTCGCCTAGTGTCTTATGACCAACATGCCTACCGCAAAGGCAAAGGCAAATCAACTGAAACTGCACTCCATAGCTTGGTCGGCTATATTGAGAAGTCGCTCATTCTCAAGGATTTCTGTCTCGTAGCCTTCCTGGACAATGAAGGCGCTATTAACAACATGCTTCCAGAGGCTATAACTGGCGCCGTTAGGGGTCTAGGGGTGGAACACTCACTGGTTGAGTTTATCGGCCGGCTACTCTGTTGCAGCGTAGCTAGGCTGGGTGGGAGCAAACTGTCGAATCACGTGTCAAGGGGGATGCCCCAAGGAGGTGTCCTATCCCCCTTCTGTGGAACTTTACCGTAAATACGCTACTGTGAGATACGGCATGTGGTGGCGCAAAAGTTGTCGCGTACGCTGATGACGTCGCGATCGCACTCAGGGGAAAGTTCCCGCAAACATTTAGAGAGCTGAAGTAACGTACACTTCGGGAGGTATCCAAGGGGTCCACACGCTGCAGGCTCAGGGCCAGCTCAAATAAGGTGGAACTTGTACTCTTCACGAGAGGGTAAAAAATGCCTTCGGTAACTCCACCTTTACTAAACGGTATCCGATTAAGTTTTTCTACAAGTGCCAAATTTCTAGGCGTTATTTTAGATAAGAAGTTGAACTGGAAAGAGAATTTAGTTCAACGTTATGAAAAGACTACCATATACCGTCTTATACTTATAACCACTATTTAGGTGGTCCATCAACTGGCAGTTTTCTATTTCACGATGCCCCAAGTAAAGTGCGCTCATTATCTCGTCATGCCCAGAAATATTTATTCGCGTAGCCCAAGGAGTTTCCTCCGTTCTTATTTGGAAGGCGTTTCGATTGAAGAATATCGTTCCATTCACTCTAGCCTCACCCGGAAATGTAAGAAGGTAAGTAACTCTTTTCAGCGGAATAGTCTTATTGTCAAATATTACAATTGCAGTGTGATCGTTCATGACACCCAGTCCATCATCAGGGGGTAACAATTTCAGCTGTATTTTAACGGCGCCTCTCTGACACCGGGCCACCTCAGAGATTAAGTTTGGCCTTACCACGGCAAGGAGCGCTGTCGCGGTGTACCATCCACTTTCCACCCTGACAACTTTCAGAGCGCTGCGCTTGCCTCGACGAGCAGGTGGTCGTACGACCAACATGGAAACTACAAGCCACGTCTTTCGGAATATGGTTCAAATTCGCTGATAAGCGCAAGGCCGCTGAAGAGATATGAAGCGGTCCCGATGAAAACTCTGCCCCAGATCGCGAAGGAAGCGGTGGATAGGGTGAAAGCCCTGCTGCCTTACTTTCGGGTCACTCGGGCTTCGGTGGAAAGCCGGGTGCCTCCGTCTAAACGTCACAGCTCGACGGAGGAATAAACTCCAGCTTCAAAAAGAATCCGGCCGCACTCCTGGAAGGGCCGGCCTAGCTTTGCCGAGGTTGCGAAAGACAGGATCCATATTGGGGTCCTGGGCCGAGGCAACGAGCTCGGGTCTATACTAAAGGACCAGTGGAGGTAGGTGAAGGTAGCTCTGGGGAATGCCATCTTTGACGTTCTTCTGGAGAATCCTGGAACCCCCCGGCCTGTAAGGACGCTGGTTGGTACCAGGGCCACATTAAGGTGGTCGCCTGTGAGGACCTGAAATCGGTGGTGCTGTACAAGGTCGCCGTTGCAAAGGTGGGTCCTATCTACCCTGGTGCTAAGTTGGAGGTGGTGGACTGGAAAGACATTCCAGTCAGACCCCGGGCGAGGGCATAGGTTCCGGTGACACCATCGACACGCGAAAGCATCCTAAAGACACTTCAGGCGATGAACCTGGCCCTTTCGAGAAGTGATTGGAGGGTCGTCCGGGCCAAGGACGCGGAAGACCCTTCTAGACAAATGGTCTTGTCCCTGAATAAGGAGTCCATCGGACTCCTAGATAAAAGGCAAGGCCGCGTTTTATATGGCGTAGATGGGGTCAGAATAAAAGTGTACCGCGGGGACGCTCAGCGTGCCTTTGGTGCGGGTGTAGCAATGGGCGTGGAGCCGGAGTTATCCGACTCTGAGGGCAGCGCCTCCTTCCAGACAAACTATGCACCAACAATGCATAGGATGCTTGCGGAGGAGCAGCTGCTTCTCAGTGACGGGGAGTGCGAAGCTGACGTCACCGTCGTAGGCGGAGAGGAGGAAGCGGAAGGTAGGGATCCCACCTTGATTACTAGCAACCGTAAACAAGTATTAGATAAAACTCTATGTAGTGTTAATCTATCTGAATTGATTGAGAGTTGGCGGGTTCTAGATGAACACTCCTTCTCTGACCATCGTTATATTGAAATTGCATTGAACTTTTCTATTACCAGCCCAAAACTGCGTAAAAACATAAAAAACAAGGATTGGCGCTCTTATAAAAGGATATTTGAGGATAAGCTAACTAGCGAACCTCAAAATGAACCCAATTGTATCGGAAATCTAGAGAACATGGTCAACGTTTTTACCTGCGCAGCTAATTAAGACATTGGAGGTGTCTGCAAAATGGCTCTCTACTGTTTTCAGGGCCTGCATCAAACTGAATCATATACCGTGGGCATGGAGAAATGTCACGGCTATTTTTATTCCCAAGGTCGGAAAGGACTCGCACACTAATCCAAAGGATCTTTGGCCTATCAGTCTATCACCCTTTTCTCTTAAGACACTTGAAAGGATTGTTAGTAGCTATCTGTCCGATACCATCGACAGTCGCCTAGTGTCTTATGACCAACATGCCTACCGCAAAGGCAAAGGCAAATCAACTGAAACTGCACTCCATAGCTTGGTCGGCTATATTGAGAAGTCGCTCATTCTCAAGGATTTCTGTCTCGTAGCCTTCCTGGACAATGAAGGCGCTATTAACAACATGCTTCCAGAGGCTATAACTGGCGCCGTTAGGGGTCTAGGGGTGGAACACTCACTGGTTGAGTTTATCGGCCGGCTACTCTGTTGCAGCGTAGCTAGGCTGGGTGGGAGCAAACTGTCGAATCACGTGTCAAGGGGGATGCCCCAAGGAGGTGTCCTATCCCCCTTCTGTGGAACTTTACCGTAAATACGCTACTGTGAGATACGGCATGTGGTGGCGCAAAAGTTGTCGCGTACGCTGATGACGTCGCGATCGCACTCAGGGGAAAGTTCCCGCAAACATTTAGAGAGCTGAAGTAACGTACACTTCGGGAGGTATCCAAGGGGTCCACACGCTGCAGGCTCAGGGCCAGCTCAAATAAGGTGGAACTTGTACTCTTCACGAGAGGGTAAAAAATGCCTTCGGTAACTCCACCTTTACTAAACGGTATCCGATTAAGTTTTTCTACAAGTGCCAAATTTCTAGGCGTTATTTTAGATAAGAAGTTGAACTGGAAAGAGAATTTAGTTCAACGTTATGAAAAGACTACCATAGCCCTCTACACATGTAAGAGAGCAATACGCAGGAAATAGGGTCTTAATCCCCGGATCTGTCTGTAGGATTTTACAGCGGTCGTCAGACCGATTCCGATATTGAGAGATCGTATGGTGGACTTCATTAGAAAAAGAAATTAACCTCAGGCTACTCACCAAAAAAAAATGTAGTAAGATCTGTAAAAGAGAGGTGCTCAGAACCACGCCAAATTAGGCCTTCAACGCTATTTTAGACCTCCTGATTTTAGATTAGGTTGGACAACAGATGGCAGCAACGACTACTTTGCGACTAAGAGAGACATCCCAGCATGCTGAAAGCCAAGGGCACTCTTGTATTTTGAACAAGTTCTGCTCTATCCCGAGCAGCACGGATCGATGTGCTTTGACTTCGGTTTCCTGAAAGTAACTTTATTACACGAATTCCAAGCAGGGAGGAGCGGAAACTTGAGTTTCATATTCCACCTGATAGCATTGTCATCGATCCAGACGGCTCGGAACTCGATAATAAGGTAGGAGGAGGCGTTTTCTCACGAAATCCTCTCCTGAAAATTTTCTTAATGTTACCAGATAACTGCAGGGTCCTCCAGGCTGATGTCTCAGATACCATGGAGGTGGTAGGGAAGAATGGGAGCGGGATTATCGGAAGAGATGTCTTCATTTTTAGTGACAGCCAGGCTGCAATCAGAGCTCTGAGCTCTTTCACGTTTACCTCAAACATCGCGCTGGACAGCCTCGACTGAACCTCATTTGGGTCCCTGGTCACCGGGACATAGAGGGTAACTGCGTGGTAGACGAACTTGCAAGACAAGGTACGACCAAGCAGATTCTTCAGGATAAAAAACGCATTGGTATGCCGTTTGCCACTTGCAAACTGCTACTCAGAGATTGTACATATAAACAAGCTGACAATAGATCGAGGCAAAATGCGACCTGTCCAACCTCAAGTCAGACGTGGCCTAAATAGGAGCGGAAACGGTCGCGCAGCGTTCTCTCTCTAAGGTGAGAAAACATTTCTAAAGTGATCGGGGCTCTAACAGGGTACTGTCTGATAGGAAAACACGCTGAAAGGTTGAGACCACCCCTCCGAAAATGCGGCAGGAGCTGCAAGAATGACGAGGAGGAGGTCATTATTTTTGATGACCTTAGTGAGGTAACTTGCCTATTGAGATTTAGCAGCGAGACAAAATGGTTTGGTGAGGGGTCATTTCTTCTTCGGATGGTACTTAGTAAGTTTTCTTGTGGTAACACAATGAGCGTCCTATTACTGGCCTAAGTGAGCCGCCGCAGGCGGCAGCCACTCCAATCTAACCTAACCTATAAATTAATATAATAAGGAATGCATTAGTAGATTACCGGTATTTATGTATAGTTTGAAATTGTATTTAAGGAGGAAATTTTAGAAAATAAAGTTAGTATAATAGCTGCTTGGCCCGATATGTACATTTTTACTTGCTTCGTCGTTGCTGCCACTTCGCTTGTATTATCACTTTAAGGAAAGTTGCATTTCGTCTTTGCTGCAACAGCGCTAGCATTTTCGGGGTTTGAAAATTTGCGCCGATACAAAAAACGCCTTGTCTCTAGGATATTTAACAAGGAAATGAAAGAGATTGTTAACAGGAAAGACTTTAAACTTAGAAACGAACATCAAATCAGTCGGTTAGATTGCTGAGGGACTCGTTTTTCATAATTAAATCGATTTCGGCGTTATCCAAAATAACGGGATTCAGTAATCCTAATTGCGGTAGGGCAATTGATAATATAATGTTCTCTAAGGCAGTGCTAATATCTCTTATTCTGGCCACGAGACGTTTACTAAATGTGCTTTGTTTCCCCTACTGCAAATATTTATTATTTATTTTTGACGCTGATTTTTATTGGATTTTTAACGCTGATTTCTGAGCCTTTCCAATTTTTTTTTTGGCATTTTCCTACACGTGAACGAAAAATATCTTAAAGTTGTTCGCCTGTTACCGAGTGAACGCTTTTGTTATACTCAATTGTTGCAAGTAAAATTAGACCCATAGTGTACTCAACTCCCTTTTCTAGTCTCTAGCATCTGGCAATTTCTCCTATGGTGCTGTGAAATCTTTCCACCTGTCCATTTATGCAGGAGCGGGGTGTTTACGATTTCTATGTTAAAAAAGTCTCTGAGACAAGCCCTTATTTGAGTGCGTCCATGTGAAAAGGGCCCACTTTGTCACATCTAATTTCCGAGATATATAGATTTTTCGATACATGGATCGAATTTCGTAATTTTTTATTATGATTTATTATGAAACTATATACATTTACCCGTCGAATGACACCAAATTTAGCTTCCTAGGTATAATAGAAATAATTAATTTTATTTTTTGAAAAAAAAAGAAAAATTGGTTTTTATCAATTAGTCATATTCACCTTCAAAGTTCTATATTTCCCTCAATGCATAACTCCAATACCGCCGAAGTGGGTCCTTTTCACGTGGACGCCCACATTTTATTTCAATTCAGCGATTTTTCATTATAGGAGAATATAGTTCTGGTTCCTTCGAACAGGTTGATCAATTGCAAACGGCGCGGTTTAATATCGATTATGGTTCGCAAGGGAATGGATTGTACTATCGTAAGTTTTGATAGCTTGTCCCCGCAAGTAAGAAAGTAGGTCGTGTTGGTAGAATAGACGTCGACGTGAAGGATTTACCCGGGAAAGGTAGGAAAGGGTGTTTCTCGTACGAGGTACTTTACTGGGCGTCTAACATACTTAGCTTTTACGCAAATTTTACAGTTTGTCGCTACCTCCCTATCTTTTTTTCCATTCTTGGACATAAAAAATCATCCAGAATTTGCTTTACATTTTCTTCCTTTCCGATGATTACCATTTGTTCGTAAGGATCAAAAATGTCGTTGCCGGAAGGTGGTGTTCGGAAATGTATTCCAGTTTTGAATGTGCACAAATAACGATAGCTCCCGAGTATTTTTGAGACCTTCATTATCAGGAAACGTAAGAAGGTGCCGCAATTTACTTCCGAAAATGACAAATGTTCTTTTGGACAGGAGTTGCCCCGATTTTATTCATTATTATTAGTTATTCAACTGTGTCCACCGTATAGGTTATACAGAGTTTATAGGCTGCCGTGATAAAGCATCGGCTACTAAATTATCTTTCATTGGCTTGTAATGGAGTTTGGCATTATAACCTCCAATAGTATTTCCATCTTTTTATTTTTGGGCTGCGGTTGCGATTAGACTCTGCAAAGGTTAGGGGTTAATGATTTGTGTAAATGTTTAACTCCCTAACTCCGTATAAATAACGTGTAAGGCTTTTAAGAGCCCAGACAATGGCCAAGAGTTCTCGCTCATTTGTGGAATTTTCTGTTTTGTCTCGGAATCGTTATAATCGGTCTGTCGAAGCAGACGATAAACTGTAAAGAAAGCTGAAATTAAAACCGGAAATAATAATTGAAGTAATGTCAATATATTTACCATATTGTGAACTCCCTTATTAAATACTCACCATACATATTACCTAAACACAAATTATAGCATAAAATCGAAGTAGTTATACTCAACTACATAAACGCATGCAAAAAAAAAATTATTTCTCCCCCGTTGTGTGGACGCCTTTACCACACTCTAATTTTAAGTACATAAATACAAACATACTGAAAACTAAATATTAAGTATACGGTATAAGTAGAAAAGGAAAACAAAGAATTGTTGAGTTGTAATCGAGAAACCGGCATTGTAATTAATGGTGAGGAACATATGAATAAAGGCCCTCCTGAAGTCTGGATAAGCCAATATGACGTCTTTTGACGTATGTAAGTATTTTCTTCAATTTGCTAAAGGCATTAGTTTGGTCTTCATCGAAAATAAATTTGATTTTATTTAATTGAGAAGCAGACACCCTATAGATACTCATAGGTTTTGCAATTTTAGCTTAATCACGAACAAAACATCTGCAGTACCCAGCCATTACTAAAAAATACCGAACGCCCCTTAATGTTGTTGGGAAGTTTTATATTGCCTCGAGTTTCTGGGTCTTTATCCCCCTTTCGATATGTGAAATTCAAGGTACTCGAGTTCTGTCTTGAAAAATTGCAATTTTTTCACAGAACCCCCACACTTGCTTCAAGCAAACTTTTTAAGGTAGTCTCTACATGTGCCAAATGGTCTGCTTTATCTTGAGAGAAAATGATGACGTCATCAATATAAACAAAACAGTATTTGACAATACGCTCCCTAAGGACGTCATCGATTGCTCTTTGAAAAATACCCGGTGCATTCTGCAGGCCAAAGGGAAGACGTAGAACTCGTATTTGCCATTACATACCGAGAATGTGGCTTTCTCCTGATCTCGCTTGGCGAGTTCAATTTGGTGGTCCAGGGTTGTAAATAGCTGGGTCTTCCCATGATTTGATAAAATAACCTTAACGTTGGGGATAGGATATGAGTCCTCAATTGATTTTTATTAAGCCCTCACCGAATTTTTTCATGCTTTGCAACTACTGGGTTTTGAGATAAATTTACTATTTGGTCCCGTATGCCCCTGTGTGTAGTTAGTGTGATTCATATACCGTCCAACCAATTAGGAAATTTAACTCAAAATGTTTACATTTGTTGAAAAACCAGTCAACAGAATTTTAACTTTAAATTTTTAATTTTTAAATGTTGAAAGTCGAGTCGCTCACTTACAGTAATTCTATAGTACTAGTAGTTTTTGGCTGATAGCGTCTCTAATCCCTGTTGTTGTAACTTAAGATTTAACAATTGTTGTACCGACACTTGCACCAGATTGACTGACCTTTCTCTGACCTTTGGCCATTTTTGCTACGAACAAATGGAGTTGCTAAAATATCCAGGCTTTGGTATCCAACGATGCAATCGTCCAGCGATGACGATGTGGTTGATGAAGATGAGTGAGTCTGATGAAGAACACCAATACTTCTTTACATGCATAGCCCCACGTTGGGCGTCAAATAAAAATTTACTTTGTTATGTATGTATGTATGTATGTATATATTTATTTCGACAGCGTTTGGCTGTAGTCTTGAGTACCTGCACGTAACTGACTTGCTAATTCAAAAATAAGCATTACTTATACTACCGTCTAGCTATCCGCTGTTGAAACTGCTATTAACGACTGTATCCTTATCTCAAAGGGTTCAGTGAAGTCAACCCCAGTGTTTGAAAGGGGTCTGGACACCTCTGTGCGTTACGGTGGCAAACCCGCCATTAGTTGCTCCCCCGCCTTCTTCCTGTAAATAGTGTAAGCCCTTAATTTACTTATTGAATTTTTTATTGCATTTTTTGTGCGTACGATCCAGTATTCAGACCGCAAAAGTCTCAGCATAAACTGATTTCCTCAATGCACGGAAACCAGATGTGAGAATTTTACGATTAGTCTTAAAATGGCAATAGTAAAAAAGAATTATGGGGTATCGCTCGTTGTAAGATAATCTAATCTAGTCACGTTAACGCTCGCGCTCACCGGTAGCTATTTCAACTTGTGCGCCCAATGAATTCTACGGTAAAAACGCAAAATTTGTGCAATCACTCTCATGACTCGTGAGAAATCTGGAGTTGAACATTAAATCAAATCCTAAAAACTTCTGGAATTACCTAAAGGCCAAAAGGATCTGCGTTAGTGTTTCCACTGGTATCTTTTTGAAAAATAATTATGCGCGAACTTAATTCTAATTATGTTAATGTAGGTCAAGACCATCCCAGTGATTTTTTCTCTAGCCGAGTCTACTATTTGGACTTTAACTATAATTTGCCAATTACCTTTCATTCCGGAATCGAAACCAACAACACCAATTAATTTCGATTCCGATCAAATTTTTCGGAACAGGCATTGGACCTTAATAGTAATACTAGGCCGAAGCAAGTTACATCAAAAATTATAACAACGTTTTTTCACAGAAACCATTTGCTGTTCGGAGTCGGCGTAAGACTGTAGGTCCCTTAATCTGTGTTGCAACATCCAGACGCACACCACAAATTGTAGAAGAAGTTCGGCCAAACATCAAGGTATAATGTAAGCATCAAATTGTTATAGTATTATTATTAATAGCATCCGTCATAATTTCGTAGCACTGATTCTTTTTCTGTACACACATTTATTTATTTCTTAAGTTAAGTATTACAAATAAGCAGCAATAATCGTAATATAACATATATAAGTAGATCGAGGTTTGGCCGAACTTGTCCTACAATTTTTGGTGTGCGTATTGATGCTGTAGCATGAATCTAAGCTTCTAAAGTTTTGCGCCGGGATTTTCAGAGAAGTTTTTACATGGCAGAAATACACAATTAGGCTTGCGATAACCTGCTAGAAATATCCGCAACACTCCGAGAGAAAGTTGTTTCAGATATTAAATTTTTACGTATATGAAATGAATAAACGGATGCTTTCAAATCAGAACAAAAATCGTAAACATCTATATCCTTCAGACATAACTGTTTAGATAGCGATAGTCAGCTAAGTTTTATCGCTCTCGCCTGGTTAGTAGGGCGCGTTGACAACGGAGATCTCGGGACGTCAACTTGTCACTCTTGAACCCAAGGGTTTTGTTTTAGCCACTCGTCTACTCGAGCCTAGGCATTTTAGTTCCGTGCGTTTGGCACAAATTAGAAATCGCAACTGCAAACAAAATACTTAGAATTTTGAACATCCTTTCTTAAATCGTAGAGTAAAAGTATATTAACAGAAAATATCATCCCGCTTCATTCCGGCCGTCGTTCCGCGATTTCGGGAAAAGCTGTTTGTCTCGCCCAGCTCACCACTCAATAGTTAACAGCGGTTGATCGAAAAATACAATTTTATAGAAAAGTAATGTTTTGATAAGCAATTTTCTCAATTGTATTCATAATAAACATGTAAAAATCTAATTTAACCAGCATTCGTAATTGTTTCGACTATTTTCTATAAATTCGAAACTGACTATGAAAACGGTCACAGTAAAATGAAAAATCGGCTACTAGATAGTTTTTACTTACATAAAAAACACGAAAAAACTGAAACTAAAATAACTCCAAGTTATTTATTTATATATATCATCAAAAAATCTTGAAATTAAAATAGCTTGCCTTGTATTGTACAATATCTATTTTCAAATGCCAACTTTAAGCTCAAGAAGAAATCATTCGTAATTTTAAATTGATTTCCAAAAAATTTACTGCTGTAAATTTTTCCACTTGCCTCAAGCTAGCAAAAGAAATCAGAATATTTAAATTCGTAATTATACACTTTCGTCAAAATAAAACAACTCCATGTGTAAGTTAAGCTTTCTCCAATTAATGGAAATTAAAAATACAATAAAAGACTTTGTTAAAAAAATTAATATATCAATATATTGAACAAATTACTTGAACGGTTGCGGAATAAATATGTAACATACGATTTGGCTGATGTGGCAAAGATATTTTTCGACAACGAAATGGAAAACGCTGTAGACAAAGTTTCAACATATATGAGTAATTGTATTCTCTTTACCTAACAAAAATTTATGAATTGCTTTAAATACATATATTTAAGTTGAAATTTAAATTTATTTATATTTTTTTAGCTTACTTTTTCTAACCATTACAAATTATGTTGCTTATTCTAGCATAAAAACATTTAACACAGAACAGCAAATTCCACGTTAATCCGCAACCCTTCGTACATATTGGTCAAAGTATTGTACAAATTACACAAATTACACAAGGCTATAAATTCTTTTCAAAACTGTTTTTTTTTTCATTTTCAAGTTCTTTTACATTTGGTCCTTATAACCCAAAAGAGGCTGCCCTCTTTCTCTACCATCGCTAGCTGGTACCGCGTTGAATATTTTTAGGGCTGGAGCATTTTCGTCCACTCGCACGAAATATCCCAGGCAACGTAGCCGCCTTATTTAATTCGCTGGACTTTGACTATGTCGCGGTAAAGCTCATACAGCTCATCTTTCCATATTCTGCGGTATTCGCCGTCGTAAAGACGTAGAGGTCCATAAATCTTACGGAGAATCTTTCTCTCGACCACTCCAAGGGCCGCCTCATCTGATGCTTACAGCGCCCTTGCTTCTGCGCCATTATTTCTTGAGTTCTAGTTTATGCTTTCAATATAATCGCAATTTCTTGAGTTTTATTTTTTGCTCAGAAAATAATCGTAAAGGAAACTTAACAAAAAATGATTATTTTCTGAGCAAAAATAAAACTCAACAAATAACGATTAAAAAGCAATTTTTTTTTATAAAAGTAACAACCGTTTCAGTCCCTGGCTTTAACTGCTTAAAATGTCTTTAGCTTTATTTTGTCGATGTTTTGTGAGAAGTTTTGTTATGGCAGAAATTCACTCGGAGGTTTGCTGTTGCCTGCCGAGGGGCGACCGCTATTAGAAAAAACTCTTTCTATAATTTTTGAATGTTACTTGCTCCGAGCTGGATTCGAAGCTGGGACCCGCTTTTTTGTTTTGCGCGATTGTCAGATGTCAAACAAAAAACACGAAATTAAATTGATCATGTGAGGCTAAAGCACAAAAAAACCGCTGGTTCTGACGGACTGCCAGCAGAGCTATTCAAGGGCGGCGACGAGGGGCTAGTAAAGTACATGCACCAGCTCATTTGCAAAATATGCCTGCTGATTGGAATTGAACTGTACTCTGCCCAACCCACAAAAAGGGCGATCCGGCAATAATCGCCATTTACCGCGAGATCAGTCTTCTTAGCATAGCATATAAGGTTCTGTCGAGCATATTGTGTGAACGACAGAAGCCCACCGTGAACGAACTGATTGGACCTTACCAGTGTGGTTTATAACTGGCAAATCTACCACCGACCAAATATTAACGATACGCCAAACCTTGGAGAAGACCCGAGATCGTCCACTGTGACGCACGGCACTAATACTGCAATGCGATATTTTTGAGTTTTTTCATGTTTGCGCGATTGTCAGATGTCGTGGATACAGTTTATCTTCATTGGATGTAAAATTCGAGACTTTTTGACGTACTTGCACCAGCGATAAACTGCGCACTAATTCCGAACATATTTCTGCTAAGCCGAAAATATAAATTGTAGGCGATAGAAGATGATTTTGCAATTCTTGTTTCATTATAATATTTTGCGAATTAAGGGCATTAAATAGGGTAGGCCTCTGTGACAAGTCCAACATAAGATCGAATAATTTCTTTTCTGTTTATCTTTACTTTAACATGATGGCTCATACCTCCATTAGGCATCTCAATAGTACTAAAGAAGACAATGGTCTTCTTAGTTGGCGCTATAACCGCCTAGGCGATTTTGGCCGACTTCAACATTGCGCGCCAGTTGCTTCTCTGCTTTACTAACTGGCGCCAGCTAGAGACACCAAGTGAAGACAAGTCTTTCTCCGCCTGGTATTTTCAACGTAGAGGAGGATACGTTAAATACTTTCAGTACAATGTCACAGTCGATATACAGCTCATACAAAACGTAAAGGTCCAAAAATCTTTCGGAAAATCTTTCTCTTGAACACTCCAAGGACCATCTCATCTGATGTTGACAGTTTCCATGCTTCTGCGGCATACAATAGCACGGGCATGATGAGTCATTACTGTCTTGGTTTATACAAATTGTATGCACTTGCCATAAGTGGTTTTATAAATTAAATGTGCGATCAGTTTTAAAATACGACTACCCACCCGTCGTCGGTAAAATGAAAGTAATTTGCAAAAATATTTGTATGTTAATGCGGGAGGGCGAAATCAGAAGGCAGCAGTAGCGCGAGTGTCAAATGCAAAAAATTAACAATTCACTTTATTAGGTACTCTTCCTTCCAACGATGCCAAAATTGCTGCAGCATTCGTCCTAGGCGTAGGTAGTATTTTAAGCGTTTTTCAGGAACGTCTTGAATAGGAGCTTCTGGCTGCGAATTCAGAGGAAGTCCAATAAGGAAATCTTCAGACGATAAAGCCACCCGTCATCGTAGAGTGCAATGTTAGGCCTCGAGTTAAGACATGCTGCAATGAGTACCAGTAGAGTACTTAGTTGAAAAAACGTAAGAACGCTGTCACCTACAACTCGTCGTAACTAACATTTGTGATGTGGCATTAGCCGTTTATTCAGTCTGCACGTCCTATATTGGTGTATAACACGCTTTACTAAAGCTCTGGTGTGCATAATTCACAATTCCCGACGAGGGTATTGTATCATCTCTCTTATACCCCCAAGTATAGTAACTTTGTGTACGTTACGAACCTAAAGTGTTGCTGGTGGACTTTCTCTCGCAAGTATGATGGGATAGCGTTGCTCATAGGTGGGAACTGCGTTTTTAATCGGTCACTAACGTTTAACACCCCCAAATCATCCAACCTAGGATTCTCGTGAGTCAATTTACTACAGGGATGAAGAGGTAAAAAAATGATAAAAATCTGAAGCATTATGATTACATTGTGCCTCGCGAACAAGAACAACGAGCGCTGGCTGAATCTCAGTAGATGTGATAACGGGTGTGTGCCAGTGGGGCTTACCAGCCGGGCGAAAACGTAATAAACCGCAAACTGGTGTAACCGCCGTGACAACGTAAGTTCTTACATATAATCAAGGTATAGTAAGAGTACATAGATGTGTGTTTACTGGTCGCACCTTAATCTGACCATAGAATAGATTAAGGCGGCGTATGCCTTCCGCTGGCTTCACAAAACCATGTAGTATGATGATTACTGCCTTGATCATGCCGATTCAACGTGGCTATTTCTCACGCAGCTCTGGAAGCAGTGTCGTATCCCAAGCTATCTTTGCTGCCCATGTCATCTGCATCAGTATCTTGGTTACTACCGTCGGTGGAACCAGAAGTCCAAAAGGATCAAAGGTTTTTGCCACCTCGCTCAGCAACTGACGTTTAGTGGGAATTAAGTTATCATTCAGTTTTACTTTGAAGAAAAACTCATCTTTGACTCGTTCTGACTCTGTGTGATAATTGGAATTCCATTTGCAAAGACGGAAATGATTTTCTTGCATCCCTTTAGAACTTGCTCAAAATACTTTACCATGCTGCGGCTGCTCGGATGTCATCTGACTGGCTGCCATGCGCACTACGTATCAAAACACACACTGCGTTGCATGGGTTGCGTACCATGCCATGGGTGATGGTATTCAGTTGATATATTCTAAGGGGGTCATTTAGATTTTTCCCCAAAGTATCTGCTGCCAGCCTAATGATAGTTTCCGGAGTTGTCATATATCTACATCTCCGGAAACGTAGAGGGATATCCACCAGGGCATCTTGAACGGATGGCCCAACAAGCTGGGCATCATTCCAGAGGATGCCATTGCTGGTCTTCGCAGACGCATTAAATACTACCTGAAACTTCACTGGAACCGTATGTTGAGGTATACAAAACACTTGGGAAGAAACTCCCCGTTGTGGAGTGCTTTTCTCCATATCCCCGAGTGTTTCATACTCATGCATGAATTAAATGCATTTCGACCGCAATTCCTCATCTTAGCTTAAACGTCGCTCTAGACTGAAAAAGTTACACAGCGCTTTAACGTAGGAGTTAGCGAGAGCAGGAGCATCTGGTGAAAAATGCATTTCTCATCAAATGCACGCGATACAGTTCGTTGAAAAATCTACTTGGGTATGTGGTCGATCGTAGTAGACCGATAAACCTCTTCCAGCTCCGCAAAGCAATTTAGTATCTCATATAATCGCTCCTCCTCAGCAACTCCTATTGTAAGCGAGCGTAAGGCAGGAAGTGACACCCAGCGAGACGATGTAGGTCCGTAGATGGCCCAACCGAGACGCGTAAGAAGTGGGCATGGTTGCTTGTGACCGCCAGCTATGGTGAATGGAACATGGGATCAGCAAGTAGTAAGCCATGCAAATATTGGTAGCTATTCAAGTCAACAGGTGATGCCGGAATCGTGGAAGTAATATTGGGTAAGATGTGAACATCAACCGGACATTAAAATCAAGTGCCATAGTCCGACCGCATTACTAAAGTTGTCTACGTATACGCAAAGTACTGCGCACTGCATCAATCACGTTGCGAATATGGCTTTCCAAAGAGTTGGATGTTCCGGTAATTCCAATAAACGGTTCACTTGCGACTCAACCAACCGTCTCAGGTTATGACAGCGTTCTTTAACTCGGCCCATAGCTGCCCGTATCCCCCTGAATATACGCCACCAACCATAGGTACTGCTTGAGCATCAACGCACTGCCTTAACCGACTGAGTTTCCAAGTATCATCTAGCTCGGTACTACACTCACGATTACACCATAAGCTGCCATAGTCAAAGCAATAGGATATTGATATGCTCCGAACTGCTATCAGAGTTTTTTCATTTGCTACAAATCTCGACAGCGGATCATTTCAAACGCTGCTTCATTTACCATGCACTTTGTACTGTTATCCTAGTAAAGCGTTATGACTAGAAAATAAGAAATAGTTATCACTAATCAAATGCGAAAACATTTCAACTAACGAGTGCACATTATTAAAGTATATTTGACCGGCAAAAATGCAAACATTTATTATGTATTTATATTATTAATGCTACGGTGGTGGATTAACCGTTACCCAGATATAACATGTAATAACATGTTGTGCCAATTTCTTGTGTGAATTTTTCAGACATTCGTCGTTGTAACAATTTATTCGTAGAATGCGTCGCTTAAAGCGAAGTCTTATTAAACGGATGTACTTTCCTCTAAAGCTTGAAATTGTGTTTTCGTAGCTAGAAGCATTCGGCCGAAACGGAATCAACTGTACTTGCAAAACTAAAAACTTTCTATTCATAAAAAACACAAAGCTTTAATTCAATCGAAAAAAATTTTTTTATATGATCAAAATATGTTTCGGAGCGATAACTTCTTGGATTTCTTTAGATTTACCGAGCCCAATGAACCTTCTGCTAAATCTTTTAGAAATTGAAAAGAAAATAATAAAAATATGCATATCGCGAATTCGTGGTTTTTAGTGTTTATCATTTTTTTTTGGTGCTACAGCACAACAAAAAAAAACACTTATCACGAAATTATAACACTGTATAGTAATCGTGTGGGAATTCGACCAAATGAATTTTTTTAGTAAGATTGAGTTATATAATCGAGGCATGAGCCTTCAAAGTTCGAAATTAGACTTTCGCTGAAAAAGTTTATTTTACGTAAACAACTAAAAAAGCAGCAGCATGACCGTGGTCCACCTTTTCCTCTATTACAGGTGTTATAAGTGGTCAAAGGAAAAGATCTACACACTATTAATTTTTGTTTTTTTTTAACTATATGATTTTTATTTATTTATTTATTTATAACAAATTAGCTTACTCAATAAATGTTATAAGCTAATTGAGATGAAGCTATAGCAACTAAGCCTTAAGCTTAATTTCATACACAATTGAATATATTGTATAAATGTGTGTTAGTATGCATATTTTTTAATTATTAGGTATTTGTGTGTTTTAATTATTGTGCGTTTTTGTATGTATGTGCATAGTGTTTAAATGTGGTGATAGAGATTGGTGATTTTAAGGAACTTCATTAATAGAAGGGTATTTACTTTAGAAGGAGAAGAAAGGGTTGAAAGGGGATCTAATTCGCCAAAGACTTGGTTTCTACGGGTAAAATAATTAGGGCAGTGTTGCAATAAGTGAGGTATTGTAATTATTACTTCGGGGTCGCAGGAGCAGGTTGGAGGATTGGAGTTATTCATGTGGTGTCCATGGGTAATTTTGGTGTGACCTAGTCGCAATCTTACTAGTTTTATTATGTCGAGTCGGGATATTTGGTCAGTAACTGTTGGTATGAAGTCTTTGATTTGTGCTTTTTTATAGTTTTTTTGTCGATACCAGTGGTTGGTATTGTTCCATTCTGTATAAATTTTGTTCAAGATTTGTTGGTTGGTGTATTTTTTGATGTCTGCCAAATTGTGGTTATGTGTGCTGTAAAGTGGCATTAAGTGTGCTTGGTTGGTAGCGCGATCCGCGACTTCATTTCCGGGAATATTTACATGGCCAGGCACCCAGCACAGTATAATCTTTGGGTAATTTGCTATGAGTGCGTTCCTTATCTCTGAGGTGTAGTAATCCTGTTTATTAATATTGGAGATGGCGTCAAGAGAGGATAGGGAATCTGAGCAAGCAAATTAGGAAATTCTGGGGTTTGTTTTTAACCCACTTGATGGCTTCGTGCAGGGCAATAATTTCTGTAGAGAAAATAGTACTGTAGTAAGGAAGGTTTGAGATCTTTAATACTTCATTTTTATGTATAACGCTGCATGTTGCGTTTCCGTTGCTAACAGACCCATCGGAATATATGGTGTTATATTTTTTGTGTTTTTTTGTTATTTCTTCGAAGGCGGTTTGGTATTGTATTGAGTTAGTTTTATCTTTAGTGCATACTCGTAGGGAGGTTATGATGGAGTTCCGGTTTAAAGTCCAAGGGGGATACTTGCATCTTGTTCGTTTAGCTATTTCTGATAGTAGATTTAATTTGGAACAATGTTTGATTATGATTCCTAATGCTGGTTGTACTTTGAGTATGGTTTTTCTTTTTGTGTAGTTTTTAACATATTTGTAAACAGGGTTGTCATGGCTAGTAACGATTCTATTGTAAAGTTTTGTTATAGACAGATCCCTTTGGTTTTCTATTTAGATATTATTAGATTCGAACATCATATTTCTAATTGGAGTTGATCGAAGGGCGCCTAGTGCGCTCTGATGACTGAGTTGAGGATGGTTTTGATTTTGTTCAGTTGGGACTTGGGTGCTTGCCCAAATTGCAACAGACCATAATTTATCTTAGATAGTATTAACATTCTCACTACTGATATAAGGGATTGGCAAGGCATTTTACGACGTTAAGTTGGGTAATTAAAGCCGAGCATAGATACTCTATATGAAAGTTCCACTTGTATCTTCTGTTTATTACTATTCCTAGAATTTTGATATCTTCGCAGGGAGATAATGCAATGTTATTTGGCATGATTGTATGTAGGTTGGCAATTCTGTTTACGACAGATGTGGATGGATTTGCACTTCGTAGGTGACAGAATCGCTCCTGAGTAGTTTCACCAAACCTGAATGTCTTCAAAAAGGGTTGATTGTCAGGGTTCTTTCCTTTTTCGATTTAATTATGATGTTGGAGTCATCTGCGTATGAACATAATTCTATTTCCTTGTGTAAAGCTATAGTAGAACAAAGTTTGTTGTATGCGATAATAAATAAAACCACCGATAATGGAGATCCCTGGGGAATGCCGTTATCTATTGGTCTTATGTCGGAGAAGTGGTTACCTACTTTGACCGTGATTTTTCGGCTTGTCAAAGAGTTTGTTATATACCTTATGATTTTAAGACCTATTTTCCTTGCTATGAGCTGGTCGATTATTGTGTGCAAGCCAATTTTTTCATGTGCCTTTTGGAAGTCCAAAGATATGATTGAAGGGTGATTTTTGCAAGAGAGGCTGTTTGCAGCTAGATAGTCTATCGGGAGTAGACTATCTGCTGTCGATTTTCCTCTCTTAAATCCCATCTGTCGACTATCTAGCAGATTGTTGTTTGTTACAAACCACCAAAGCCGATTTGCAACTATTTTGTCCAGGATCTTAGCCATGCATAAGTTGAGTGAAATAGGTCTGTAGGATTCAGGATTAGTTTTATCTGTTTAAGGCTTTGAGATTGGTAAAATTATGCTGTATTTGAATACTTGAGGTATTTTACTTTTTAAAATGGAGTTATAGAGGTTTACTAAGCGACTTTTGACTGTGAAGGAGGCGTTGTGTATCATCGGGTAAGAGATTCTGTCGGCACCTGGTGTTTTACCCTTTAGTTTCCTTAACGCATATTCAAGTTCTAGGAAGTTAATATATTGTTCTAATTGTTTAGCATGCTGTGAAGTCCTATAACTTGGTATGCTTTGTAATACTCTGTTTTTTTGTACCAGGAAATTTTGTGGAAAGTTTTGGTCTACTGCGAGCTCACTCCAGTGGATAGCGAATTCATTTGCAATGCCTTTGCCGTACGTTAAGACTTGGTTGGGGTTTCTACGGGATTGCAGGTAGTGGATTCCATGAGAAAGCTTATACCCGCAGAATCGACGAATGTTTGGCCATATTTTTGCTGTTGGAGTGTTCAGACTTATCTGCGACGTGAAATTTTTGAGTGCTAAGCTTTTTTAATTTCTTGTTTTAGAGCAATGTTTGCCTTTTTATAGCATAACAAGTTCTCTTGGGTCATGTTTCGTTTGAAAGTATAAAAGAGTTTATTTTTATTATTTTTTAATTTGTCTAGGGTTCTATTCCACCATGGGACAGAGTAAAGTTTTTTAGGCATTGGTGGTTGAGGAATACACTCGTTTGCTGTTTGTAGTATTATTTTTTTTAAGTTGGCGGTTTCAGCGTTTACGTTTACACTAACTGTACGTAGATTCAAGTAGAGCGCACTTTCTGTTGTATAGTGGCCAGTCCGCCAGATCGGTTCTGAATTTTCGTTTGAGGTGGGATTTTGCATTTGTTGTATTCTGCAATAGTGTAATCATGATAGGGAAGTGGTCACTACGTTTAAATCGTCTAGTGCTATCCATTCCGTGTGAGTTATAAGTTCAGGTGATCAAAATGAAAGGTCAATGAGGGTGAGAGTGTTGTGTGTTGAAAAGTGGGTCGGCGATTTATCATTTAGTAATACGTAATTTGATTGGTTTATAAAGTTTTCTAAGAGCACACCTTTGCGGTTGTTTCTACTTGATCCCCAATTTGTATGCCAGCAATTAAAGTCCCCGGTCACCAGGCTGGGGCTATTTCCATTGTTTAAAACGTTTTCTAAACTATGTCTGTGAAAGTTCTTGGAAGGGGGTATTTACGCGGAGGTAATATTAAATTTTATTTTTGAATTTCTATGGTTGTGTTGTCAAAGTCTTTGGTTGTTTGTACTTCTTTGTGTTGAATAGATTTGTGCACGAGCAGTGCCACACCACCGTGGGAACCAGTTGAATTAAGGGTGTGGAGGGTAAAGTTATTTGGGATTGGGATGTTTATTGGTTGAGGATGCAGATGTAAGTAGTTCATTATAGTTGTTAACATAGCCATTCATGTTCCACTGTAGAATTTTTAAAGCTATTAATAAGCAGATATGTGACTAAGTATTTGTGAGTGTATGTAAAAAGATGAAAATAATGTAAATGTGTATGTAAGTATATCAATTTGTTTTCTGTTTGAACAATTTTTGGAGAGTAGAGGTAAGAGAGAAATGAGTGTTGTTTATAAAATTTATAATTCTAATGACATTGACTCAAAAGAGTCTGAGTCAATATTGTCTGTGTTTTTACTAAGAGTGTTAGAGCCTTGTTTAGCGTTTTTTACCATCTTCTTTAGTTGCTGTTTCGTTCTGTTTGATATAGACTTTGGTAGAATTTTTGTTCTCTTCTCAATAGCATTAATTCTCGAAGAGTTGAGTAGCTTTGCAGTGTTGTTCGTTGAGATATCGGAGTAGTTGATTTGCTCTTTTCGGAAGCTTGTTGATGGGAGTGGTGAGTTTGGTGAGTTCGTTGTTTTACTAGGTAGTGTTGTTATGTTTGCTTCTATTGTACTTTTCTTGGCGATCGAAGAATATGTTGTTGAACTATGCAGGTGTCGCTCTTTGTACACAGCATTTGCCTTCCTTCTGCCCACTTTTTCGAGAATCATTATTGCTTGGACTTCTTTCTCCTTTACAAATATTGGGCAGCTTTTGTCTAACGCGCTGTGGTTACTGTTGTCAACGTCATTGTTAATGCAGCTTATGCAGGTCATCGGTTCGTTGCACTTTTTGTTAGCTTCAAGGTTAAGGTGGAATTCTTTTGCACAATTTGAACATATTTTGTTACTCTTGCATATATTTGCTCAGTGACCATAGCGAAGGCAGTTCATACAGCGGAGGGGATGGGGAATGAAAGGTCTTATTTTCACTTTTTCGTAGCCGATAAGAATTTCATTAGGTAAGGTAGGATTATCAGAAGTAAATATTGTCAATCCAGTTTCTATTAAATTGTTTTCTTGTTTTTTCATAATTTTTCTGACTCCGCAAACTTTTTGCGATTTAAGTTCATTTAGTATTAGTTCTTCAGGTATTCCTTTTAGTTCATTTGAGTATATTACTCCTTTTGTGTAGTTAAGCATGTTGTGTGCGGAGATTTCCACTTGTATTTTTGGGGCAAGCGATGTTAGAGTTATTAACTTGACAGCTTGGCTATATGTTTTAGTTTTAATTAGTATATTTCCGTTTCTGAGTTTTTTGCATAGGTCCACTTCACCACCGCACACCGAGTCTATTATCTTCTTTATGAGAAACGGAGACACTTTGGACAGATTTTCGGTGCTGTTAGCTCTCGACATTATGAGGTATTTAGGTGCATTAGAGAGATTTTTCAATTGTAAATATTTGTTGGTTTGAAACGTTAAGAGGTCCATTGTCCTGTTTGTATTATTAAGATCGGGTGGTTCATTCATCTTTCTTCTTTTTTTATGAGTTTTATGGGGTCACTTTTTTCTTTTGTATACACTTCACACAATTTTTGTTGTTCACGTTAAGCCGAAACGTGTGATTGCCAGGTATAGCAAGGGAAATCAAAAGTATCAACGAAACGTCTGATTGGCGTCGAAGTCAACAAGCGACTGTATATGATTTTTAATTTTTTGGAAGTCTAAAAGTTGACGCTGTAATACAAGTTTGAACATCAAAAAAATTGATAAGAGGAAAAGACCGACGACTCCCATGTTTTTACTTTGTTAATTGTTTACATATTACAATTTAGAATAATTATTTAATTAAAGCAACGTAACATGATGGCTAAGTCCCATAATATACAAAATATTTATCTTCACCTTTGCACCATTAGCTTTATATATATCCATCTCCCAGGGTTTAAGTTTTTAGTCCAAAATATATATTTTCGATTGGCTAAGACATATTCTAAATATGAGCCACATAAAGTAAATGCATTTACTGGGATCTTATAAACAAGAAAAATCTAAAATAAACTGATTCAGGCAGAGGACTTTCGGGCCTAGCTTCATATCATTCTCCTGTTTTTTCCCCATTACTGGAGTGCTCGAAACCTCAAGAATCCCCCTTTTACAAGACAAACTAGCTCAAATATAAAATGTTTATTAGTAGCCACATTGAATTTAATCCAAGCAATAGAAGTGAAATAGACATTGAAAAATCCGAGCAGGTGAGCTCGGCTTATAATAGCTGCTACTTATCAGGCACCCCACAAATGAATAACCATCAAATTACAAATAGTCAAATAGAACGATTTGTAGCCGAAAAGCGGCGCCTAGCCAGAGAATGGCATGTCCACATGTCACCTGCTGCTAAACAACGGCTAAAATTCGCAACTTGCGAATTAAGTGGATTCCTCAAGGCTGAAGAACTGATTGCTCATGCAAAATTCATTGAAAGCTTGCCGCCAAGCAGCACAAAGTGTTTTCTATAGAAAGTGAAAACTTGTATACATTCACCAACGAAAGTCGACACCCTTTAAGAGATCTAAATGGGAAATAAGCCCCCCTGCGATGAGCTTTTTGGCGCTTCATCTAAAAAACGCCTTTCAGCCAAACATGTAATCAAACGGATATGTTTTTCCTTTACTCCCTGCTGTCTCGCATCCTTATCAACTTGAGATTATGGACGTCATCAAAGATCAACTGAACCTAACGAAATCACCAGGACATTATGTAATAAACCCACAGATGACCATAGAACTTACGTCTTACATCTCTTTAACGCTATACTGTGTTCAGGACATTTTCCAACACATCGGAAAGGATAAAGCCCAAGCTTGTTCATACAGGCCAATAAGCTTGCTACCTTGCTTTCCAAAGCTCTTTGAAAGATTAGTGCGCATGCGAGAAACTTTATGCTTTCACGTCTTTTGAATTCCGGCCACAACACGGGACTATAGAACGAGTTAACCGTCTAACGCCTGTGATAAGAAGGACGTGTTGTTGAAGAGAATACTGCTCAGAAATTTTCTGGGCGTCGCCCAAGCATTTGACCGCGTTATGTTAGCAACCGAGTTTTCGCCATACAATACACCGAGTTCATAACGCAATACTGCAATATCGCAGCCAGAGTTCTACAAGAAAGCATTCTTGGGGCATTTCTATACAGCAGACATATCGGTTCTTAGCATACCAGAACAATGCATCTACACTTCTAGCTCAGTAGTTATTACTACTCGTGGAGCAGTTTTCCAACTGGTGCATAAAGGTAAATGAGTAAAACAGTAAATACTAAATAGGAGATCCGCTACTCCGCTACCCAAGCCCATTGAATCTAAGAAAACTCAAACGAAGCCTTCATTGGTTCACCAACTCGAGCTCCCCACTAAAACTGGAGTACAGAGTACTTCTGTACACGAGTATTAAAAGCGGCAATACATGCGCCAGTAATGTAGACACCGTTCAAAGAGCTAAATCAAAACTCCTTAGAACACTCAATGGAACTCTTTGGATTAAGAACATCCATGATGACCTCAACATCCCATCCGTACAAAATGAAACAGCGAAAATCGAGGAAAAGTATTTAGACAAGGTAAATTTGCTAGCAACACGAACACGACTCAGGCGAAATGATTTTCCAGCCCGGCAATTAATAAAAGGACCGTATAGCAGACATATTACTCCAGTAGGGTTTGAATTAAATTAGGATTCTAAAAAGAAGATTCAATAAATAAATAAAGTTATAAAAAAACAGTTACGCAATTTAAGTCTATAAAAAAATATTACGGGCAGTCATTTCCGTAACTCCACCACTAATTAAAATATTTATATTATAATGGGACGGCAATCAATCAGAAGTGTGTTGGATTGTTTAGTCAGCAAGAATGCAATTGTATTTTTATGATTAAATCACTACATTTATATTGCATTTGTTTTGTGTTTGAAGAAGGTTACTACACCTTTATTGGATTCGTTATGCCTTTGATATAGGCAGGGGCGGACTAGGCGTCAAAGGGCCCCCAAATTTGATCAATTGTAAATGTTAGGAAAGTTTATTGAATGGGAGCCCTAAGACTTTGAAGCCTAGACAAATCAGTGTTCGAAAACTCTATATAATTTTATCTTTAAGGCCGCGAAACAGTCACGACGGAAATCTCATATCAAAATTCGAAAAAGTTTCCACAAGAGTGGGGCCCTAAACATCTTAGGACCTCAGAGGTTCGAAACTCCAAAATATTAGAATATATACATTTTGACGGAATATTCAGTTTGAGTTATCTAAGAGTTTTTCGGGGGCCTCTATTCTTAGGCCCCAATTGCTTCCTGTTCAATAACTCAATATATATGTAAAACCTGTAGTCATATCTAGAATCTCTCGGGTTAAAATATAAGGTGTTGATCAGAGTTTTATTTTCAGTTATCATGTTTAAGGGTGAGGCCTTATATAAAAATTTGGAAACAACTATACGAGAGTATATTTACAGTTAACTAGTACTGCAGGGCCTTTACGGAGTTTTTTCTTGTGTTTAGAAAAATTTTTTCTGGCAACAGGGGGGGGGGGGGGGGGGGGGGGGCTACCGGGCATTTGCCCGCTTGCCCGGTGGCCCAGTCCGCCCCTGGATGTAGGCCACTGCACCTATGTTGCATTACTTACGCATCCAAAGTAATGTGGTCGTGTGGAGACACACAGATACTTTACATGTGTATGGACATTTTGGTTATTAATATATTCCATGATTATTTGCTTTGTTTTTAATTTATTTCAAAGTACGTTTTTATTAGGTTATCGGAGAATGATCCATATGAAATCAACAAATTAAGTCAGCAGTAGCGAGGAAATATGAGTATTTTAATGAGTTCCTCCTGTACTAGTTGACTGTTATTTACATATTTGGAGACGGTGCGCCAAAGAGTATGCAGCAGAATGCCGATATGGTTTTCAAAGGTGTTGTTAAATGGTTGAACTGGTTACATTCCTAACAACAATTTGCATGTGATTTA
The DNA here is from genome assembly GCA_951828415.1 of Anomoia purmunda. Taxonomy (NCBI): domain Eukaryota; kingdom Metazoa; phylum Arthropoda; class Insecta; order Diptera; family Tephritidae; genus Anomoia; species Anomoia purmunda. The sequence goes on along the minus strand of OX639993.1, from coordinate 84,858,192 downwards.
ACTTGTTGGCGAATTGATTTTGCCATTTAACAAGTCAAATGTCATTTAACAGGATTAAGGCGTCAATTTGAATGAGGTTTAAGTCCCCTGTTTCAAAATTATTTGAGTTTACTTATTGTCATATTGTGTCTTTCATTTATTTTTCACAATTAGGGTACTCACAATTCCAACGTAAAGTTAACATGTGGCAACTTTAGAAAGATACCATAGTTGAAGTGTGAGCACCCCTTTAAGAATTTCGAGTAATAACTAAAAATAACGTTTTTATTGCCTCATTTTCAATTTGCTGGTAATCAAAACGAAAAAATGCCTCGTCGGAGTGGAAAAGATAATTTATTAAATGCGTTATGCTTTAAGAATTTGGTGGACTTAATAGTACAAGATTCGAGTAAGATTTTTTCGAGTATTCCAAGACCTCTCTTAAACCTTTAAGTTGCAGGCAGTGAAGATGAGGACGATAATGTCCTAATTGAGTTCACTCTTACCGCAGCACTTTTGTTATCTTCGCGAAGAAGCAGCCATTTAAATGTTCCAAAATCCGTACAATGGCGTGAAAACATTCTTCCTAACTTCGATGACAGCCGTATGCGTCAAATGCTGCGTGTAGAACCCAGCGAATTCGAGCACATCTTAATTTTAATTACAGAAGATCCAGTCTTCAAAAATAAAAATTTAGTACCCCAATTGCCAGTTGATTTGCAATTAAAGATTGCGCTCTTCCGCCTGGGTTCAAATGGAGACAACGCATCCATCCGGAAGGTTGCAACTTTGTTTGGCGTTGGTGATGGAGGAACGGTATTAAAAATTACAGATCGAGTCGTTGCCGCAATTATAAACTTAAAGTCAAAGTTTTTATTTTGGCCATCGGCAAGAGAGCGAAAAAAATTGTGGCAAATACAATGCTGGAGCTGCCAGGGTGCATTGGCTATAATGATGGCACCGAAATCAAGTTGGCTGAGTCTCCTATAAAGGATCATGAGTTCTACTTTTCACGTAAAAAGCAGTACTCAATCAAAATGCAAATTGTGTGTGACTACTCCCTGAAGATTCGGCTAGCGACCATTGGGTACAGAGGAAGTGTCCATGATGCTAAAATATTTGTGGAGTCTCCTATTGGGCGAACACCAGAAACATTCTTTTGTGAAAAGCAATGGATAGCCGGAGACTCAGCATATCCCTTAAGCCGAAATTTAATGACTCCTTTTCGACAAAACAGCATCGAACTAACACAAGCAAGAAGAGACAAGTTTATTCAGCATTTTTCAAAATTCAGAGTGCGAGTGGAGAATTGTTTTGGCAAGCTTAAGGAGAGATTTAGCAGTTTAAAAGAACTCCGTTTTCGGCTTTCCGATGAAAAAAATTAAAAGCTTGCTGCAGATGGATACTAGCCTGCTGTATTTTGCATAATATTTTACAAGAACTAAACTCGGCAGCAGACGACGCTGAGGAAGAATTTGCTTACCCGGAAGAAATGTATAACTACAATGACTTAAGGACTGCTTTAGCTGAGTTTGTAAATAATAAACACTGAACAATTATAAAGAACGTTTTTTTATTGGGGAAAAGCACAATTATACTTACTTGAATTTTCAACATTTAAATTTGTTTAACAAAAATATTTATATTTCTACTTTTTTTCTCATTTTTAGATTTCTTCTATTTTTGCATTTTATTCAAACATCTCCAATTCTTTTCGCTTGTTACATTTAAAAAGTGTTATATATTGTACATATGTATTTCACATTTTTTTCATTTATTCATATTCATTTTTAAACACTTTTCACTTTCGAGTTTTCAGTTTTTCCATTTCTACACGCTCGCGCATCTCTATTTCTTTCATTGCTATCTCTTCTTTCGATTCCATTTCTAATAATTTAAGTTTTTCGTAAGATGCATGTTTCTCCTTTTCTAAATTAAATTCCTTTTCCTTCAGCAAAAGCTCCTTTTCTCTAAATTCTTTGTCGGCAACCAGCTTCTCCTTTTTGTACTCGACCAAGTTGGAATGAACTTCAAGTACATCTGCAAGTCCCGTGCGAGAATATATCCCTTTACGCTGAGCTTGTGGAGGTTGTGTCGTAGAGCGAGGAGTTTCTGTTAGTGGAACACTTTCTTCGGCGACTTCATGAAACGCAGCGGGGCCTGGTTGGTATTCTATTGGAGCGGAGGCAACGTTTGGTGATCCCTCATCTGCTGAAGTATTTGAGTACTCCAAAGTGTTGCTTTCTTCTGAATGAAGCACAAACGCATTTACCTGATATTCTCTATAACAGAATATTTCTTCCAGCTCATCAAAAAGTGGGCACAATCGTAATAGCACATCTGAAATCAAGAAAGTAAATATTTACAAAATCTGAAACAGTTTTCTTCAATATTGAAAGCTACCTCGCGTTGTTTCACCTTCTCGCATAGTCCCAGCCCCGGTCGAATTGCTCCATGACTTCGCTTTGATGTAGGTTTGCCTTAAATTTTTTACTTTGCAGCGCACAAGTGTCCATTCCAACTCAAGCCTATGTTCACTTAAAAAACGCTTGTAGAAGTGCTGTGCAGTTGGCTTTTCAATTGGCCTATTTTGGCGAAGAAAGTTTAGCAATTGCTGCTGTTCCCACTCGCTCCATTTGCGATATGGTGCTTTGCGGATTCGCTTTTGCTTCACCAGAAAATATTAAAATGGTCTAACCACTCACTTTTTATTTAAAAATATCAATAATTCACTTACTTTTCCTTCAATTGTGTCTGCTTCCATTTTTCGACGCAAATTATAATCAGCTGTTCGGTGATGCCAGTTTAATACAAAAGATAAACGTATGTCAATGCATGGCAACTTTAGTCATAAGTGGTATATCTGATTTGTATGCGAAACAAAAACAAGCAATGATACCAGATGGCTAAATGTTTTAAGGTTAATAGATATTAAACTTACCACACCTGATAATATGAAACTGTGAGTACCCTAAATATGTATTAAGTCGTATTAATATAAGGTGGCGTTGAGCAAGCAGCTGAGCGAATTCGCCTGCTAGACTGAATGTCAAAACTATGTGTTTGATCTCATTGTCATTGTGCATATTATTTGTTTCAGTACATGTTTTTTGTTATACGTCCAAAACAACTTGGTACAAATTCGTTTTGATATTTATTATATTTTTGGCATTTTATACTGGGGTTCATTTGCAAATTCTATTTCTTTATCAGATTTTAATCAGATAAAGCAAATAACGATTATTCTCCAAATTTCGACTTAAAAAATCATACGGAAAGAGAAATGCTACGGATTAAAGCAACATACTCCATTTAAAAAGGACTACCTTCAGCGAAATTAATTTTTTCTTGTATTTTATTTAAAAAACTTAAGTTTAATTGTTAATTTTTGAGTTTTATTTATTACTTAAAAAACAATCATTATTTCATGAGTTTTAGTTATTCCTTAATAATTGTTATTTCTTGCGTTCTATTTTTCAAAAGTCATCACTGATGTGTCTGTTACTACAATTGGTTCTTTTGTATGGCATTCAATTTTCATATACATATGTATATAAAATCTTTTTCACAACGGGGTAGGTCCTTTATATGCGAATGTTTTAGTAAACCATGGAGTTTCTCTAGCATTGAATGTACAGTGGTTCACAGCTTATTTCAACCACTTAAGAGTAAAATATTTTACTAAGTATAACTTCTAATCAAAAAAAAAAAAATCGAAAATATTTAAATTTAGTTTTATATATAGCACAATTAAAAAGGAATCAGTTAATTAAAAAACCAAACCATCGTTTCCCCTAATTAGCTAGAACAGCCATTTTATTTCAACCAGCTAGATACGACAACTGTTACGATCGCACTCTTTCATTGAATAACGGTATATTTCGATGTGTATTCTTTGTTATCGTGTTCGCAATTATTTACATACATTTATAGTGTGTGTTCGCCAGTTCAGTAGTTCAAAGGCTCATTTTTTGACAATGGGACGACGTACTACAATAGAACAGCGAGAATTGGTCATCAGTCATTTCAAAAGTGGCCACTCGCGTCGAAAAATTGCTGAGATTGTCCGTCTAAGTGATTCTACAGTACAGAGCATAATATATTGATTTGTGCGTGAAAATAGAATTCATAATAAGGGCAGAAATGCTCCCAACAAAATTTTTAATGAATCCGATGAGCGCTACATCGTTCGAAAAATACGGGAAACCCCCAAGTTAACTGCTCCAAAACTGGCAGTTCAAGTAAAAAATGAATTAATTAAAACTTGTAGTGCAGAAACTATCCGCCGTGTTCTTCGAAATAATGATTTTAATGGTAGAGTAGCCCGCAAAAAACCTTTTATAAATAAGAACAGTCAACAAGCGCGCCTCAAATTCGCCAAAGCTCATATTGCAAAAGACTCAGCCGGATGGTGAAACATATGTCTGGCAGAGCTGCAAAACAAAAACTTAAAGGCTGGAGTCAAACCCGGCGGTGGCAGTGTCATGGTTTGGGCATGTATGTCAGCAGCAGGGGTAGGGAATTTGCAATTTATTGAAAGTACGATGGGCAAATAGGTGTACCTCAACATATTAAAATCGAAATTATTACAAAGAGCCGAAAACCTGGGTATAAGACAGGAATTTCGATTCTATCAGGACAATGACCCGAAACATAAGTCAGGCATTGTCCAAACATGGCTTTTTTGGAATTGCCCCCACTTGATGCAACTACCAGCACAATCACCTGATCTCAATTGCATTGAAAATTTATGGGCAATTTTGGATCAAAACGTTCGCCAATACCAGATTTCTAACAAAAATTATATTAAAAATGAATTAATGGAGGAATGGGCAAAAATAACTTCGAAAACTACTCGGAAGCTAGTGGAATCGATGCCAAAAAGGCTGAAAGCAGTTGCTGTAGATCAAAAAGGTAGCCATACTAAGTTTTACGATTAAAACGAAATATATTTTTACTTTTATCGTTTTTTATATTAGCTGGTTGAAATAAGCTGTGACTTTTTAATTTTGATTATTTTAAGTTTTTAGTTTGTACGTTTTACAAATTGTATCTTTGAGACTGAATAAAGTTCCTTTTTTAAGTTGTTAAAATTTTCTACAAATCCTCATTTACATTTTTTGAATATCTCGCTTCGTTTAGAAATTAAATACATTTTAAGTTTTGAAAAGGTGCTGAAATAAGCTGTGAACCACTGTAGATGCAAAGCGTCACCGCTACAAGTTACGTGCAATTCATTATTAATTATTTCATTTGTTGTACGGCTATCTGTTTCAATATAAAACTTCAATTTCTTCATTTGCTTTACGTCATTAAAATATGTACATTCCCTAATGTGAAGTTCAGTCTTCTTGAGAGATGTGGTAATGCTCATACCGGTATTCTTATTTTCTTAAGCTTATTTGTTATCTTTAATGTTCTTTAATTTTGCAGTATTGGCCCTTGGTATAATGTTTATGTTTTTTATCTTATTTTTCTTGTTTACTTGTTGGATTAATTGATTTGAGTATGTCACTGTCTATATGGATGCGTGACAATGCATCTACATAAGAGATTATCTGGGTTTGTTTGTACATAATTTCAGTCGTATTCTGATAAATATAAAAGGTTTCCCGTTTTTCAACAATGAATTTAAACATATGTATGACGATTAGAGAAAGGTCGGGTAGGAAAGTTCTACAATAGTTACAAAAGGCCGTTAACCAAAGTGTATAAAACAAAATGAAATGAATATCTGACGTACGCTTATTTGAAAACCAAAATGTAAACAATGCATATGTTTGTTTCAAGAATGATAGAATACAAGATTGCGCCTTCCCGCGGTGAAATGACAGATCTCGCCTTTAGTAAACAAGAATACGGGAGAGAGAAATTTGAACAACTTCCAATATTTCATTGAAAAACGTGTTCTAATTGTTCTAAAGTGTAAAATATGAATTTATAGGCAGACATTTAATAAATAAATTCGCAATATACTAAAAAAAGTGTCTCTTTTTCTTAATTTGTGAAAAAAGCTTTGTCTAGTTGAAGTTGAGAATTGTCAAACCCGGCAAAACCAAAGTAGCGGTACTTCTAAAGGCGTCACCTTCAGTATTCAGTACACCGTGTGTTTGTTTGCATTAACCCTGGGGGGCTACTCTGTAATGCGATGCGAATGTAAAAATGTTCGAATTCGCATAACCGGCACCTTGTAATCTGACATTCGCATTCACATTGAGGCCTTTCGCAATTATTTTGCCCTTTCGCATTGGCAGCACTGTGTATTTCGAAAGCGAATGTCAACAGTCTATTTTATTCGCAATTTTCGTGCTACAGCAAAGGAGTAATCGCAACGCAACTTAAAAATGTAAGTTTAAAATGGAAATTATATACATGTATTGCATTATTTTCGTATAATACATTTACATATTTTATAAAAAATATACAGGGATGGTGTGAGAGCGAAGCAAACGCAGAAACGACAATTTGAAATCCTTGTAGATTTCATGGTAACTCACCCGGAATTGGCCAAGGGGTTACTAAAGACGTCCAACGCTAAAACTGCATCCATAAATCTATGGAAGAGGTTAACTTGCCAGCTAAATGCAGCTGGACCACCGATGCGCGACATGGTTGGTTGGAAAAAAGTAATTTTAACGAAATATCTATGCGCACATTATTTTCAAAACTTTAATTACATTATTTAGGTTTGGGCTGACTACAAACTTCATTTGAAGGCAAAAATGCGCAGGAACAGGATAAATATTTCGGGTACAGGCGGCGGTCCATCTTCTTATTCCACGCTTACCCAGCTCGAACAGCAAGTGAGTGAGTTGCTGTCGATGGAACAATCAGTTACCGGGGTAACAGGTGCACGTCAGTTTGGTATAGCGCAGGCCGTGCCTGAAATCCCGATTGAAACTCCAGTGGGCCCAAATAGCAATGCAAATGATGCTATGGATAGCAACGATGAAGAAAATGAGGAAGTGCCAGCAATTAATGAGTTGCCTACTCCGCGCAAGAAGCAGAGTCTATTGGAAAAGCAGGTTAACAATCAAATTGAATACCAAAGAAACTCCACCCAAGTTTTAAGCAATATTAATTTAAATTTAAAGAAAATTTTTAAAACGATGAAAAAAAATAATAAAATCGAGAAGAAAAAGTTGAAGCTAGCTGAAGAAAAATTTCTTCATAGACAAAAAATTGATCATCAAAATTTGAAACTTAATCTAAGCAAATTAGAAATTAAAAAAGAAATGTTGAATGTGGAAATTAAAGCCAATAACGCGATTTCAAAAATGCAATAACATGTAATTAGAAATTAATATAAGTGTATTCATGTACCTGTATCTACATATAAGTACCTATATATGTATATGTATATACATTAAATGCATGTATATATATAACATATTTTCTTAACCTTAATAAAGACTGAATTGATATTTATTTAATAAACACATTAATTTTTTATTTTATGTTATATTGAACATACATACATATTTAATACATACATACATACATATTTAATACATATTTATCAAAAATTTGAATGAATATATGTATATTAGTTATAAAAAAAACTCTTGTATTTCAATTTAATTCAATAAAAAATATATTTATTGCAAGCTCATGTGGAATTGCGAGTGGCAATCATACAATTTTTTATTTGCTCTCTAATATTTTTTGCAATATTGGAAATGTTATGAGTTTCAATGTTTTCTACTACATATATTATTATGTGGCTCTTCTGTTTGCATTAAAATGTTTGTGGGCACTTCAACATTATACAAAATGGAAATATTGTGGAGAGCACAGCACACATTTAATATTTGAATAGCTTTTTCTGGAGCGTAATGGAGTTCCCTTGCAGCTAACAGACACCGAAATCGTCCCTTCAATACACCAAATACGCGTTCTATTATTGATCTTCCTTTCGTGAATTTCTGATTGAAGAATAATTCATCAGAATTGTTCGCAGCATTTCGATATGGGGTTAACAGCCATGGTTCAAGCGGATATCCCGAGTCTCCTAGTAATTGCAAAAATACATTTTGTAATGCAAAGTTTAGTGAAGTAAAAGTAAGTATGAATTTGAAACTATAAGGCTGTTCAGGGTTTGGTTACATCATCATAAGTTTTCATAAGTAAGTACGAATATATACATGTAAGGTAAGTAAATATGGTAAATATAAATATAAATACAATTCTTAATAATAATTAAGTTAAGTATATATACATAAATATACACATACATACATACATATTTAATACATATTTTATTTTTTAATTATTATATTTTTTCTATTGAGTTTAAAGCATTTTACAAGAGGATACTTCATTAAAATAATACCCGATACACTTACAATATGTTGCATATTCTAAAACCTTACCAAGGATCCGTGTACAGGTATCTCCACTCTCGTAGTTAGCTTTTAAGTAAGCGCGTTCTCTTGATAAATTCCACACATGGGAATCATGCGACGAACCACCATGTCTTCCATTGACGGCCCTTATCTGCATGTTATGATCACAAATCTAAAGCAAAAAATAATTTTTTTTTTAGATATATATACGTTTATTAGATTCATACAACTAGTACACCCTTACCACCATTGCATTTAAGCTATGCTTCAATTTCCGATTGAAAAATAGGTGCTCATTTTTTGATGGTCTTATTAATTGTATATGTGTGCCATCTACAACGCCAATTACTCCCGGTATACCGGATGCCAAATAAAAACTTCTGCCGGCAGCAACTTTCTCTTCGCTTGTCATTGAGAAAACTATGTGCTTTGGACATAACCTCTTCTCGATAGCGTTGCAAACCTCGTGAATGCAACTACTGACCGTTTGCTGTGCCAATCCCATGTGGCGGTCTTGACCAACGGAATGTTGGTAAGCACCTTGAGCAAGAAACTTCAAGGTAGTTGCAAGTTTGGTAATTTCATTGACTGCGTGGGACCTTTGCGGAGCTTTTAAGTCGCTTTTTATATTGTCCAACACATATATAAACGCTTCCTTGCTGAGGCGAAAATTTTGGATGAAGCTATAGACATGGACATTGAATTATGTATAATAATATAATATAAGAATGAAATCATTTAGTACCTTTTTTCGCTCAGGCTCAAAATGTTTGAATGATCCCTGATCATTCTTCGTTCCACTCTTTCATATTTGTACAAATCCTCCCATAACGCCAAGAAATCCATTTTCAGTTTGTAACTTAAACCGCTCAATTATTATAATTATATTTGTTTTGTTTTCTTTTTCTTTGACATTTCTGTCAGTATTGTCAACTTAACTAGAAATACCCGAAAAAATTAAATGGGCAACATTGTTACTGATGCGCAAGCAATCTAGAGTACTAAAAGATTTTCGTATCGCATTTCATTTTCGTATCGCATTACAGAGTAGCCCCCCTGTTGTTGTTGTTGTAACAGCATAAAACATTCCCCATAAAATTTTGGGGAATGCTGCTGAAGTGACAGTCCTTGGCCGGATATAAATCCGGGTCGTTCCGGTATCGTAGAACCGACTGTCGTGTACCATATATGGTACAAGGAACTATGTCAGCTATATACATATGTACGTGTTCATACAAAGGCGTTATGGTTTAGCAAATTAAGACACAGCTACTTTACTTACTGGCTCAATTCGTATGAGTAAATAACAACTCCTAAGCCAAAAAAAAGAACTCTATATGGTGCCTGCTGGCATTGGTAGGAGAAAAGGAATAACCAAATGAACTTGGATTTGTCTTCACTTGGTATTTCGGTTTGGTCTTCATTAATTTGATGACGATTTTCCCAAAATAGCACGTGGTTACAGAGTAATTCAAGAAAAGAGTTCAATACGCAATAACGCAATCCTCACAAGGCTTATAATTAGAGTTAATTTTTGTAATGGTTTGGTAAAGCTATTTTTTGAAGATGCTTATTCAATAATAAAAAAGCCGGTAAATTTCATACACCTCTTTAAAAATTATATAATTAAGTTGTTGCAACTTCAAAGCCGCCTTTATTTTGACTACGACCAGGCGCCATTGTTTAGCGAAAGTGTGTTTTGGTTTGGAATAAGAGACGAAATGGGTTTTTGAAGAATTAAATCCAATTAATGTATGTAGATACTTGTAACATATATACCTAAACCAGCTTAAGTTAACGTTTTGGTCTTCTTCTTGTCATTATATATGTAGTTGTTGGTGTAGCCTCCATCTAAAGAACCACCTATTAATATCTTCTTCCAAACCAATGTGCATACTATTGCAAATCAATATTTCTAACAAATTTTTTCAAATTGTGTCCTTTTAACACTATCAAACACGCCTTCCAAACTTTTGAGTTGCTGTGAAAAATCTTGATTTGGTTTCTTAAGAGGCCCGGTCAGCAATTTCTCTGGGGGGGCCGGGTTTGTGGTCCTTTGGGAAATTGTAAATTTCAAATCTTATTAATCTGAACTTTTTCTCATCCCAGTCTCTATTTACGAAAATATGTATTTTTGTCGTTTTCCCAGCCAGCAATGTTTGTTTTTATTTTGTCGACGTTTCGACTTATACTGCGAAGTCATTTTCAACACTGTGAAAATACATAATTATAACATTATATTACTTTTTTCTTAAACATCCACACATTTTATAACATTCAAACACAATTGTACTTTTTTTGAACGATTATTAATTAGTATGTCTGACCCGTAACACTTTGCCTTTTTGACGAAGACATGGCTAGTTTCGAGCTACAACTATAACTATATCATAACCCATTGTTCTGTAACAAAATATACTTACGATTTGAAGAGTATACACTCAATACCTACTATATGAATAAAATTAATCATGCCCTCATGAAAATGACAAAATGCTACGGTTCAGACATGATTAATGTTTGTTTAACAAAGGTACGACGGTGGATCTATTTAATAGAAAGTGTGGAACTGTGGATGTTTGAAAAGAACGTGATTTATTTTCAATATAATGAATTTCCACAGTCATGAAAATGACTTCGCAATAGAAGTCGGAACGTTGACAAAATGGAAACCCGTTCGAAAAAGCACTATTGGACACTATTGAAGACGAGTAGCTTTTAATAGTATTTGTTACCATTTGTTTACAAATACTATTGAGAACTATTCACCATGAATAGTTTCCAATAGTGCTTTTTGCACGGGAACAAACATTAGTGACTAGGCAACACCCGATCCAGATAAGGTTTTCACAGTTTCCAAAAGTATGTTCCGAACTGTACGCCATTTCTTCGCTTCCTCGCTTATTTGCTTATCAAGTTGATGACATATAAGTTATCGTCAGCTATCTCAGCCAGCTAGCAGTCACAACGGTTCTCACAAATCGTGGGAATCCGTTTATGCTGACGTCATATGTTCTAGTCTTAGTATGTTGTAATCTTTCTTTGAGCTGAAAAGAATTGTTGATGTTCTAGTCCTCCGAAATGGTCTGTCTCAATGTTTGTCCTTTATGTTTCGAAAGTTTGTAGCACGGTACACCAATTAAAGATCAAATTGGCCTGAGAAAAGTTTTTCTCATGTATTTTCGGAAGGCCATATAGTATTGGTGCTGTAGCTGCATTGCATGTCAAGTAGTATTTGAGTTTTGTGTCAATTTTCTTTTGCTTGTAGATGTCATTAACGATGGCGTTGTTTTTCCTTTGTAGTTTTTGTGTTGGGCTAATACGGATCGTTTCGTATGTAGCTTTGTCACTCAAAAGATCCTTAATTTTTTGTCTGTATTCCACCTTGATCATCACCACCGTTTTGTTGCTTTTATCTGCGTTCGTTATTATTATTTAGTTATTTTTATTGTTGACACAACAAAAAAGAACTACACAAGATTGAAGAACAATTTATTATGAAGGTCTTAAACTTAGAGATTAAAGACGTAAACCGACAAATAAAAATTATTAGTACAAACATTGTACACATAAGGGATGTACTTCAAAATAAACCTGATGAAGGAGACTAAAAGATGATTGTAAAGAACAGAGGGACGAAAAATTAGTGTGCAATTCAATATGTGGAGTTTTATTGTTATATTGTTGTAAGCAAACACATTGTTATTTTGTTCAGACTTGTTTTTATGTACAATAAAATGCCGCCATAGCCGAGGGTGTGCTTCATTCGGTGGATCTCGAGTGGAAATGCTGACCAGGACAAGAAACATCAAAATTTATAGAAACAGTTTTTTTCTAATAGCGGTCGCCCCTTGACACCATCAAGACGCACACCCCAAGTTGAAGGAGAAGTCGGTCAAAATCGCTTAAGCGGTTATAGCGCCAGTTAAATGAGTAAGTAAGTACAATAATATGCGACGATGAAGGCGCGAAATATGCTGAAACGCGTTGGAGAAAAAACAATTTGTTTGCTTTTAAGATAGCACCGCCTGAAAAGCTCCTAAAGCATCCCAATTTTCATAGGGAATGTTTTAAGTTGTTACAACAACAACAACAACAACGATCATGATGGGAGACCTTTATAGAGAGGTTTTAGTTCATAGAGACCTTTACATTATCAGTTGCCTAGTCTACCCAAAGTAGCACTAGTCGGAAAAAAAGATTCTTTGTGAGATTTCGAGGATGATATTATTGTTGGTGTTAATGCTGGTTCCAAGATAAACAAAGTCAACATTGTAACTGATAACAGTAAAGCGGGAGCAAAGACGCGAATGTGCCGACTGCTTATTTGATGACAGGAGGTGCTTCGTTTTGCCCTTATTCAGTTTCAGATTCACTCGCTTTGCTTTTTTATCCACCTTGAAAAAGGCAGAACTAATGGCTCGGTCAATGATGTCGATGCCATTAGCATACGCCAGCAGTTGCATACTCTTTTGGTGCCTGACCGGTTTAATGCTACTGGAATTATCTTTTCCAACATAATGTCAAGGAAGTCCCACGACAAGCAGTCACCCTGTCAAAATTCTGACTGAACTGGTGGTGCTCAGTGTCATTTTACATAGCCGTATCAGTTTTGCAGAGATATAAATTTCAAACATCAGACTTGAGAATATGGAAATATACAAACAGAAAATATTTGACAGAAGCATAATAAACGAACATACGAATACAAAAACTCAGACGTAATATTTGAGGCCATAAAAACCAAAACCTCGTATTAACCCAAATTTGTGTAGAGCATGCGCGCCATACTCAAATGTGGAGCTGCTATAACACGAGCCAATGGACGCTAACTGAACATAACACACATTGACACTGCAGATAACCTAACGCCTAAACAGGTTTGTGTCCAGATCAAACTTGACAAGCTATTACGGAAAATCGTTCCAATATACATCGAGCTTTAGTTTCCTTCGCATTACCATATAACTTAATTCCATTATTTTCAACAAATTTATAAATTTCACTATTTAAATATTCTTTACCATTAATGCATCTTCGTTTTCTTTATTGTCTTTCCAAATTTTATTTTAGCCAATTTGACAAAATCTATGCAACAATCAGCTGTGTTTTTACTCTTAATATACAATAATATATTTTTATGAATCTTCTGGCAGTCGTTGAAATCTCCAATAAAACTATAGTAAGGTTTTGATGAGATATCACATTTTTCTTCTTTCAATGTGGTCCCGGCTGATTTCAACTCATGTGGTGGAAGCATTTTAGTTTAACGCCTTCTAATTTATTCATAATTTGTGTAGATAGATAGATGTTGATTGCGCCGAATACATTTTTTTCAACTTCGAGGTAATTTCTTCTCGTGTTATGGAAAGCTGATTTAAAGTCGATAAAGAGACGGTGTGCCCCGATCCTCTTCTCGCGGGTATTTTTCAATATTTCAATATCGTGAATATCTGGTTGATTAGTAGATTTTCAAGGTCTAAAACCACAGTGATAAGGTCCAATCAGTATGCTGGCGGTTGGCAGCAGCCTTTCGCAGATCCGTATATAAAATATTGGTAGGATTATCCCCGCGGTAGTTCTCACAAATTGCAGGATCACCCTTCTTGCGGCTTACGCAGAGAACACTAATACCCCCTTGCTAGAATTCGTCATACGTTCAATTGTGCTGCGAATCGTGGAATAGGTATGCTGAAATCCGACATAGCTGTCAATTGGCGGTTTTTTTTGTACGAAGAGCAATTGACGTCGGAGCTGAACGAGTTTTACAAAACTAATAACAAAAAACGTGTATAACCGCAAGAAAACCAAAACAATATGTAACTTAAATTGCTCATATTAAAAAAGGTTTATGACGCATATTCACAAGATTTGTTCACTTAGCCCAAGCTCTTCCCCCAACACACTTAGAACGTTTTTGAATCCGTCTTTGAGCAGTCGAAAATTGTAAACAAATCTTTAATTATTTAAACCATTAAAGATTAATCTGTAAGTGAAATTACTTAAACAATTTACATTTGATAAATGAATCTAAAACGGTTTAGCAACATTTCGCTATATTATCCTCTGCTTATTTATGCAACTTTTGGCTGAAGCATGTTTTTCCTCATAAGACAAAATTTCAGCAGCTTCACATTATTAAAAAATAAAATAAATAAAAAATTTCCAATGGTTTCCGTGGTTTTAAATATCGTTCTTCATTTGAAATAATATTTGCTTATTTATATCTGCGGAAACACTAATTAAGAACTTCGAAATTCTAGATTTTGGTTAGCAACGCAGTGGAGAGTTACGAACGGATTATATTTTATACATTTGTGCGACCATGTTACGGAAATGACCGACAACGTGCCAGTTCTTCGCCCCCATGCCTGAATAGCTTAGCTGGTAACCTATCAATGCCAGACGGAGTATTGTTCCGTAGCCGAGTTATTACCTTTTGAAGATCATTCATCGCGGTTGGGTGACAAGATGTTAATGGTGTCATCACCGATTTTGGCGTAATGTGCATTTCATTTCGTTAATCTGATAGTCAGCTAGCAAGTCAGGCACACCGCGGCCGGGTAGTGTTTTTACCCTAACGATGCCTATTTTTCAACCGTGAACCAAGATTACACACATGTTGGTTACCGCATCTCGCAGATGGGTTGCTCAAGTTACCCAGCGTGCAAGTAAACGATAAAGCCATTATACCTTTCATAAGAATTTTCTTATGGAATTTATTCGATGTTTTTAACCTGTAACTAAACATAATGAATATATAAAAATACTTATTCAAATTTCCTTGAATAAATTAAATACTTACATTTTCGCAACCAGCTCCCTCGCAAATTTTTGGCGCAATAATTCTTAAAAAGTCCTATTCTCCTTTGTGTGCACATTCTTGATAGGTTAATTTTTCCCAAAGAGGGTTTCCATTTGAATATGTATACATAATTTGTTTTTTATTCGGAAAACCTTAATTAAAAATCGCGAAAAATCGAAACCTAGGTTTTTACAAACGCTGTTCAACATTTCTCGTATGTGACACTAACTTGAACAATCGCCTCACAAAGTAGTCTTAAATATCTTTACCTATAAATAAGATTAAAAAAATGTACTTCGTATTGAGAAAACTGACGCTCGTTTTAGTCTCAATAATATTGATTTGTATTTGAATTCCTATGAAATTACAATATTCATACGTAATGCCATTAAAATATATCATTGATATTATTGTATCTTCAAGTCAATGTTTCATTGCCTATGAAACACTTATTTTCCAACAAATTCATTGTAAATCGTCTATAAATGTGGTAATAATGTTTGCAACTGACAGTTCGTCACACAGATTTGAGGCAGAAACCTTTTCAGAAAGAGTCACAGCACAGTCAGCTGATGAATTAGTATCGTTTGTGAGTCCAATGGATGGTAGTAAATCAGTACAGCTTATGTTAAGCAAATCTTCAGTTTGGGGTATTGACAATTGGCAATTATGTGCTTCAGTTCCCGAATGTATGGCTGCAAAAACAAAAA
Organism: Anomoia purmunda; assembly: GCA_951828415.1. Lineage (NCBI taxonomy): Eukaryota > Metazoa > Arthropoda > Insecta > Diptera > Tephritidae > Anomoia > Anomoia purmunda. Next base: position 84,842,353 of record OX639993.1, on the reverse strand, counting down.
AACCAATGGTTTCACTAATAATACACATTATAAGTTATATTTTACATTACTTAAACTCTATGATATTCAAATCTATCGTAATACTCAGAATTGAAAACTTAGTTAAACTGAGTTCAGGAATAATTAGCGTACATAAGTGTACAACCAAAAAAGGTAAGTACTTATTCGAATGGTAAATTTCATAAAAAATTTTCAAGTTGAACTTAAGTTCTAACTCAGAAACATCTTAGATAAGACCTGCACCAGTGTTCGGATTTTTGGTTCAATTGTACTTTTCAGTACAAAACCATGCACAATTTACCGTATAAATACCACAACTTCAAAATAAAATCCATAAACATAATTGCTTATGGATTATGCAGTGTTAAACAAACCAGTACTAAAATAGGTAAAACGGTAGTCTTCTAGCTAAAGAAGACAATCATGTACAGGAATATAGGTATATAACGAAATCCCGGCATACAAAATCTCAAAATACATAATCCAGGCTATTAAAATAATTTTAAATAAATCGCGCGATTTTTTACTTTTGTTTAGATTTTCGTCGATTGCCTTCTATTTGCACTCAAAAATAATCCATACAATATACCCAGAAATATAACGTCAAAGTGATCGTGGGTTCGATCCCCGGAAGAAGTCAGCCGAGGCGATCACCGAAATAGCTATAACTTCTACCATTGTTGTCTTTTCTATAACTTTTCCTATAAAAAATGCCCTTGAGCTCATACAAATTATTGTTTGTTATAAATAAATACGCCAAAAAATTTATTTTTCTAACAATAATAAGTCCACATCATCGTTGGTCTCCTTGGCGTGGCGATGAGGTTTAAGTGTTGGCATGGTTGCTCCTTTCGAGGATTTTCATGCAACCACGAACTAAGAGGGAGGCTCCACATAATAATCAATGTAAGACTCGTCTTACACGTCTTCTTATGTGGAGAGTACCGTACCAACATCTCTCATTCCTGCGTACCTTGCATCCCTCCTAGTATCTCCCAGCTCTCCTTCCTTTCTAGCTAATCTTCCCCTAATCCAGGGTGTTAAGCGTCACCGTGCCCATTGGTCGGTTTGCAGCCAGGGGGTCTAAATTCCGGCTGTATTTTAACGGCGCTTACCTGACACCGGGCCTCCTCAGGGAGTAAGTTTGGCCTTACCGCGGCAAGGGGCGCTGTCAAGGTGTACCACCCACTTTCCCCTCCTATAATTTCAGATCGCTTCGCTTGCCTCGTCGAGCAGGTGGTCGTACGACCAAGATGAATAAAACTCGAAAACAAAAACAAACACAAAAAACCCAATATTCCCCATCTTGGGGTAAGACTATGCAGGCGCGAGCGCCTAGTACAAAAATGTATTCTTCCCCATCTTGGGGTAAGAGTGCGCAGGCGCACGCACCGAACGCGCCGCTTCGCTCCGATAGGGGCTCTTCCGGGCTCGAGGTGGGTGTTACACGCCAGCCCGTGACTATGGGTGTTATGGCGGGGCCTAGCACCAGTAGAGCTGCGGGGATTGTGCTGAAAACGGCAGATCGTTCCGTGGCGATAGGCACTAGGGGCCCGCCAAACACCGGCGCGGCTGCGAAGCCTAATCTTCCAAAGGCAGAGGCTTTACGGCCTGGCCAGAGAGGATTATCGCGACAAGCAGCTGCACACGAAAATATGGAGAGCGTGACAGCGATGGAAACTACGAGCCACGCCTCTCAGAAGATGGAGTCGGAGCGGCTCAAACTCGCTGGTAGGCGCAAGGCCGCGAAGACGTGAAAAAGATACGACAGGATCCCGATGGAAACGCTCCCCCAGAGCGTGAAGGAAGTGGTGGAAAGCCCTGCTGCCTAACTTCCTGGTCACTGGGGCTTCGGTGGAAAACCGGGTGCCTCCGTCTAAACGACAGAGATCGGCGGAGGAACAAACTCCGACCTCAAAATGAAACCGGCCGCACTCCTGGGTAGGCAGGCCTAGCTTTGCCGAGGTTACGAAGGACAGGATCCTGATTGGGGTCCTGGACCGAGGCAACGACCTCAGGTCCATACCAAAGGACCAGTGGAGGTGGCTAAAGGCAGCTCTGGCGAACGTCATTTTTGACCTCCTGCTGGAGAATCCTGGAACCCCCCGGCCTGTAAGGACGCTGGTTGGTACCAGGGCCACATTACGGTGGTCGCCTGTGAGGACTTCAGCTCGGTGGCGCTGTATAAGGCCGCCGTTGACAAGGTGGGCCCTGTCTACCCAGGGGCTAAGTTGGAGGTGGTGGACTGGAAGGACATTACAGTCAGACCCCGGGCGAGGCCATGGGTTCCGGTGACACCATCGGCACCGGAAAGCATCCTAAAGATGCTTCAGGTGATGAAAACGGCTCTCTCGACAAGTGATTGGAGGGTCGTCCGGGCCGAGGACGCGGAAGGCTTTTCTAGGCAAGTGGTCTTGTGCCTAAATAAGGAGTCCATCGGACTTCCAGAGAAGAGGTAAGGCCTCGTCTCATATGGCCTCGATGCGGTCATAGTTAAGGTGTACCGCCGGGACACTCAGCGTTCCTCTGGTGCGGGTGCAGCAATGGACGTGGACTTGAGACACCCGAACCGGAGCTCTCCGATACTGAAGGCAGCGTCTCCTCCCAGAAAAACTATGCACCAACAATGCATAGGATGTTTGCGGAGGAGGAGCTGCTTCTCAGTGACGGAGAATGTGAAGCTGAAGTCACCGTCGTAGCTGGAGGGGAGGTAGCTGGAGGGGAGGTAGCTGGAGGGGAGGAAGCGGAGTTCCCGTATGAGAGTGCTGCAAATAAACCTCCATCACTCTAAAGCAGCCTCAGCTGCTCTCCTAGGTCGCCTAACCAAAGGCGACGTTACGGTGGTACTCATTCAGGAACCTTGGATTTGCAACTCAAGGGTATGTGGGTTGAGTGCCACCGGCTTTAAGCTTTTCGTGGAGCGCGGCAAAGGTAAAATTAGAACCTGTATTCTGGCTCAAGTAGATTTAAATATCTTTCTTTTACCTAATTACAGTGATGGCGACGTCACGGCAATTCTCGTGGAGATAGGGGGTATGTCAATCGTGCTGGCATCGGCTTACATGCCGCACAAAGCCGAGCACCCTCCTACCTCTATGGTGCGGAACTTGGTGTCCAGGTATGAGAGCGGAGATTTTGGTCGGCAGCGATGCGAATGCTCACTACGCCCAATGGGGGAGCACGGATATAAATGATCGAGGTGAGTTACTTTTCAACTACCTTCTAACAACTAACCTACTTATATGCAACAAAGGTAGGGATTCCAACTTCATTACTAGCAACCGTAAAAAATAATTAGATATAACTCTATGTAGTGTTAGTCTATCTGAATTGATCGAGAGTTGGCGAGTTCTAGATGAACACTCCTTCTCTGACCATCGTTATATTGAAATCCTATTGAACACTTCTATTACTAGCCCAAAAGTGCGTAAAAACCTAAAAAACACGGATTAGCGCTCTTATAAAAAGTTATTTGAGGATAGGCTAACCAGCGAACCTCTTAGTGAACCCAATTGTATCGGGATCTTGAGAACATGGTGAACGCTTTTACGCTTACCGGCTCAAATGCCCTAGATCAGACTTGCCCTGAACCTAAACAATGGGGCAAACGTAAACCCCATTCACTACGTAAATCTGGTAGGAAAAATTTCAGACAGTCTCGAGCTGGTATCGCAAGAGTACAAAAGGTCTCTCCAGATCTATAAGAAAGATTTAGGGCGGCAAAGAGATCTTCGTGGAGAAACTTCTGCGGCGGCATCGAGGGTGCTTCCGAGACAGCCAGGCTAAGGAAGGTTCTCTCTGGATCCTCTAGCCAGATAGGTTTCTTGCAAACGCAAGAGGGCTTCTGGACCTCAACGGGAAAGGAAACCCCCGAACTGCTACTAGATATCCATTTCCCTGGGAACACAACTGCGGAGCAAATAGCTCCTCTGTTTATTTCTTCCATACAAATCTGCAGGGCCGGGTGGGATAATACCTGCTCAGCTAATTAAGACACTGAAGGTGTCTGCAAAATGGCTCTCAACTATTTTCAGGGCCTGTTTCAAACTGAATCATATACTGTTGGCATGGAGAATTGTCACTGCTGTTTTTATACCTAAAGCCGGAAAGGCCTCACACACTAATCCAATCTTAGGCCGATCAGTCCTTTGCTCTTAAGACACTTGAAAGGATTGAAAGATACCATCGACAGTCGACTAGGGTCTAATGACCAACATGCCTACCGCAAAGGCAAATCTACTGAGACTGCACTCCACAGCTTGGTCGGCTATATTAAGAAGTCTTTCAATATGTATATATCCCCTGTTACCTGCTGCCCGACAGGATATCACCCTGACATAGGTGCGCTCCTCAGAGGTGAAAACCGATTGGAAGTAGGTGACTTTAATGCGCACCACGATCTTTGGAATTCAATTCTGCCAGCAGATCGTAGGGGAAATGAATTGGCTGAGCAGATAGACGATTCGACATTCTGCACAATGAATGACGACGCCCCCACCAGGATTAGGGGTAGTTGCACAGCAGCTTGGCTGACCTGACAATAGCTAGTGCAGGTCTGATAAATAGCACAACGTGGCGACCTATGCTATCGCTTGCATCATAGTCATCACGATTGACAGACCTGTCGACTTTGTCTCCGCTGATCGAAAGACTTTTATCAACTTTAAAAAGGCTGATTGGTCTGGATTCGCGGAATTCACTGAAAGTACCTTTACCAACAGATGTTCGCGCTGGCGAACCACATTCTGCACGATGAACGATGATGCCCCCTCCAGTATTATGGGTAGTTGCAGCTGCTCGCCTGATCTAACAATAGCTAGCGCAGGTCTGATAAATAGCATAACGTGGCGACCTATGATATCGCTTGCATCAGACCACCTACCCATAACCATCTCGATTGACAGACTTTCTGGCTTTGTCTCCGCGGACCACCGGACCTATATCAGCTTTAAAAATGCTGACTGGGTCAGGTTCGCGGAGTTCACTGAAAATTACTTTAGATCTCTTCTCATACACACTGACGTTCTCAAAGGCAACCAGAGGGGCGCTCAGAACCAAGCCAAATGAGGCCTTAAACGCCATTTTAGACCTCCTTCCTTTAGATTTGGTTGGACAACAGATGGCAGCGATGACTGCTTTGCAACTAAGAGAGACATCCCAGTGGCATCCTGAAAACCAAGGGCACTCTTGAATTTTGAACAAGTTCTGCTCTATTCCGAGCAGCACAGATCGGTGTGCTTTGACATCGGTTTCTGAAATTAACTTTATTACACGACTTCCAAGCAGGGAGGAGTGGAAACTTGAGTTTCATACTCCACCTGATAGCATTGTCATCTATACAGATGGTTCGGAACTCGGAGGAGGCGTTTTCTCACGAAATCCTCTCCTGCAAATTTCCTTAAGGTTACCAGATCACTGCAGCGTCTTCCAGGCTGATGTCTGAGCTATCATGGAGCCGGTAGAGAAGATTGGGACTGGGATAATAGGAAGGGACATCTTCATTTTTAGTGACAGCCTTCCGCCTATCTCTACAGGAGATGGCCAAGCAGAACAGACTGTACCTCATATGGGTCCCTTGTTACCGGGATATAGAGGGAAACTGCATGGCAGACGAACTTGCAAGACAAGGTACGACCAAGCAGATTCTTCAGGGTAAAGAACGCATTGGTATGCCGTTTGCCACTTTCAAAATGCTATTCAGAGATTGTACATATAAACAAGCTGGCAATAGATGGAGGTAAAATACGACCTGTCGAACCTCAAGGCAGGCGTGACCTTAATGGGATCGGAAACGGTCGCGCCGCGTTCCCTCTCTTAGAAGGGAAAACATTCCTAACGTGACCGGGGCTCTAACAGGGCACTGTCTGATAGGGAAACATGCTGAAAGGTTGGGAGTACCCTTCTTAAGATGTTGTAGGAGCTGCAAGAATGACGAGGAGAAAACGATCTTGCATTTACTGTGTAAGTGTCCTGCACTGTGTAAAATCAGAATGCGACATTTGGGATCACCGTTTTTGGATGATCTTAGTAAGGTGTCAAGCACCGAGGTGAATTGCCTGTAGAGGTTCATCAGCGAGGAAAAATGGTTTGGTGAGGGGTAATTTTTCTCGTACAACATTTTTCTTTGTGGTAACACAATGGGCCTCCTATTACTGGCCTAAGTGAGCAGCTGCAGGCGGCAGCCAGTCCAACCTAACCTCACCTAACAATAATATGTGTAAAATATAATTTTTATAGCCAACAACAACCATATGTAATAGCGGCAGACTGCCGTACTTGAAAATTGTGTTTGCAAAATTAGGAAGATGAATAAAGCAACAACAGTAAATTTTTTTTACAAAGTTTGAAATGTGGATTTGTATGGAGTTTGTTATATAATTTTATACAAAATTTATAAACATTAAACAAACAAAAGAAAACCTGACAACCTGGTAATCTCTCTTAGACATTCACACTCACAGCTAAATATCTTGTCTTCACTCAGAATTCCAGATAAAACACACGTATCAGTCGCGATACTAATACCAAAGTTCGTATCTTTGGTACATCGAAGTAAATTCTTAATAAATTCAACGTAACAATTTTAAATTCATAATTGAAAACTTCAGAAATATTTAGATAAAAAAATTTCTAACCTCTAAATAGTACTATATGTACATATATATCTATGTATGTATGAGGCGGCCATAACACAAACCTTTACTACCTGCAAATAACAACATCATAGAAAACCGCATCAAAAGACGTAAACTGAACAGAACGAAAAATTGCACTGAAGATGTCGGAAAATCGTTCCAATATGCATTAGCTCATCGGTTGGGGTGGATCGGTTGCCCTCGCCTTGCCTACGTTACACGAACAAAAAGTTCTTTCATGCCGACTTTTCAATACAACAAGAAGAGATAGTAGCAGTGTGGACCAACGTAATAACAAAAATGAAATAAGTAGAGCAACTAAATATCAGTCCAGTCCCGTCAGACGGAGTCTACCCACCTTCTTCAGGATTCAGCTAACGCGAAGCCATGGACGTTGTTCGTACTCCTCATATCTTACAACGCAACCTGGCATCAGCCCGTCTACCAGTCAGTGTATGTATACTGCCACTTCCCCTCTGATACACCATCGCAACACCCACACCAACACTTCATTCTTAGCACTTTATATTAGAGCCCAACAACAGAAGACTCCATCTTCTTTTCATTTCATAACTAGTTTTGCTATGTTATTATAAATAATATTGAACATGCTCTAGTAATTTTTATAACAGTATTCAAATTCTAATGGGCCTATCTTAACATTAAATTACTCCTTTTTTCCTACTTATAAACTTTAAAAGATTTTCAATAGCTTATATTTCAAAATTTACAATAATTTTATTTATTCTTTCGATTAAGTAAGCTAATGGCTTACGTTAATGGCAACAACAAAGCTACGCTATTTCTAAAGCTGAAATGTGCCAGACGCAAGCGTCAGCTTTTCATAGTAAGCAAAGGCATTGCAGCGGATGCGCGTGCAATGGGTTGCTGGCAGAATTTAATTCGTTGTGCTGATTCTTGGAATTAGCACAACTTGATTTTGAAATAAATATTCATGTTACATTAAAATTTAAATGGAATTTTACTTTATTGTGGGAGTCAAAGGAAAATATTCGTATTTCTTTATAATTACTTGGAATTGGCTTTTTTGCATGAATACAAAAAACTTAAACAAACTAGGCACTAACATCTACGGTTTTCAGCCTACATATGTATATCTAATTCGACTTTAGTTAAATAATAGTATGCAGTCGTGTTTGACTATATATCAAAGTATATCTTACACAATCTTAGGATTTTTATAAAATTAGTTATATTTTTGTCTGATACGTTGGAAATTAATTGTAACATTGTACTACCGTAGTTATCACATATGCTTTTGGTTCTATTACATTCTACTGTAAGGTGTTGGATTGAGAGTTGGGTTTGATGACATACTGGACACATTGGTGGATCGGAAGTGTTAAATATATAGGAGTGTGTTAAGCGTGTGTGTCTTGTACGGAAGCGTATGTATTTTCGTAGGTTTGCTTTGGAGATGCTGGGCGGATAGGTGGGCGCTTTTCCGGATGGATTCACTTCCTTATAGTGGTGATGAAAGTTATTCCAATTATGCGCATTTTTTTGGCTGTAGTAGTCAGTGATAGTCCTCAGGAGATCGCTTTTATGTTGGGTAGCCTTCTTTATTATTGGAGCTATAGTGCTGAATTTTGCAGCTTCATCAACAGCGGTGTTCCCTTCAATTCCTACATGTCCCGGAATCCACATTATCTTTATTTTATTCTTATGGCGAATCAGGAGGTCTCTGATCTCACATATGGAGTCATTTTGATGGGAGATATTCATAACGGCCTTGATGCATGATTGTGAGTCTGAACATACAATATGTTTGCCTTTAATCGCTTTAAACCATTTGACTGCGTCAAGTAGTGCTTCGGCTTCAGCAGTGAATATTTACTGAAATTCTTTAATTGAATTCAAGGACAATACTTCCTCTATTTTACTATGGGCTGCCAATGGCTGTAATATAGCCGGCAATGGTTTCTTTTTTGTTATTTCTTTTGCGAAATATGTCTTATTATCTAATTCTATACTCGTGTTAGAGTGTTTTATTAAGTATGTTCCTTTGAGCTTCATAGACTCATTTTCAAATTTTATAAAACAATTGTATTCATTTAAAAATAGTATATCATTTGATATTTTCTCAACTGTTTTTACATGTTGGGTATTTATTTTAGTACAATTATCAATTTTGCTTTTTAGCAGATGTGCTATGCAAGTGCCATTCGTAATGTCTTCGATTATATTATTTGAACATATCGATAAATTATTGTATGATTTACAATCATTGATTTTTCCGTAAATTTTGTTTTTACACGTTAAAATTGACTTAAATTCTATTTTGTTTATAAGTTCTCCTTTTTTTATTGGTCTTATCTCTAAGCTTCTGCAATCATCTTTTTCCGTTGTTGGCAGATTTATTATATAAACTAAGCTTTCCTTATTGGAAGCAATTTTAATTTCAGCAAATTCTAGTGCTTCATCTATATTTATAAAAGGTATGTTCTCGTTTTCTAAGAAATTTTTTGTAATTTCCATTTCATTATCAGATAAAATATATGAATTTATTATATTCGACTTTGCCCAATGAACGGCGTAAGCTATATTAATTAGTTCTTCTTTTATTATTTCCAATTTAAATTTAATTTGCATTATTAAATCGTTATCAATTTCTCTTTTTTCCTCTACTAATTTAGAGATTTTATTAGTCTTTTCGACTATTTCGTTAATTTTCTCACTTGTTAATTTGTTTATTACAACTTGTCTGTTATTGTTATCTAAAACGTGATTCATTTTTTCAATTAAAATATTGTAGTCGCTATGGTCTGCATTTCCGGCAATCCATTTCCATGCGGAGCCTATAAAATCTAACGATCTTTTAGCGTTATGTTTATTTATCCTAACTCTATTTAGGTAATTCTTGGATTGATTGACCAGCGATGAAAGGATCGGATTTAAGGGGTGGTTTGGTATTCTTTCGTTTATTGTTGTCTACAAGCGGTCTATGGCGTCGTCATAGTCTTGTAGTTCTATCAAATGAATAATTTTAAACGTTCCTATTTGTAATTTTGTCGGTCCTGAGTCTACTGTGACAAGTTGGGATGAGGAGTAGTCCAAGATCTGGACATTTGCAGTAATCGCTGTTATAAGCGCAATCAATCTAAAAATTTACCAATCAAAATAATATAATAATGCTGCAAAATTCATTATTCCATTTATCTTTATTACTATGCATTAACTAATTCAATTTCGAATTAAACATTTCAATTTTTATTATTTTGTTATTAATTTTTTCCTTGTTTTTCTTGAAAGAAAATATTTTACTGATTTTACTTTAAAAAAAAAAAAAAATTTAAGAGAATTTTTCAAAAAATCTTTGTTTACGAAAGAAAATACTTATGTGATTTTATTTCCTAAAGAAAAACTTTGTTATTTTTTTATTATTTTTTTTTTTTAGTATTCATTTATTATGTTTTTGCTTTCTCCTTTTGAAGACAAATATTGTCTTAATTTTACCTTCAAAAAGAAAAAAAAAATGAATGAATTTATCAAAAAATTTTTGTTTACGAAAGAAAATATTTATTTGATTTTACTTTCTAAAAGAAAAATTTCTTGTTATTATTATTTTTTTTAATTTTTTTTATTTAATTTAATTTTTTTTAATTTTTTTTATTTTTTTTTTTTTATCTTTTTATTAGGCTTTTATGAACGACTTTACCAGATTCTGTTAGGATGGTTGATGATTTGTTTTCTTTAACTATTTCTTTTTTGTAGCGGGGTGTCAGTTTTGTACCGTATCGTTTGTTAATTTTTATGTAAATGGTCTGTCCAGGTAAGTAGTCTTTATAGGGTGTTCTAGTCTTGTTATGGTATTCTAAATATTTTTCTTGCTTAAATTTCAACTTCTGTATATTATTTTTCCTAGCTTCCTCATATCGTTCAGGGTTAATGTAAACCTTACGTCCGAAAAAATTTTCTATTGGTTTTTGCCCAGTTGTAGAGTGGATTGAAAAGTTGTATTCGTAAACGGCTCTGTTAAGTAATTATTCAAAGGTCCTGTCTATATCTTCGGTTTTTAGACATCTTAATATTTCTGCGAGGGTTGAATGGAAGCGTTCAACTTGTCCATTTGCTTTGCTAGTGTGTGGTGGTGTTTTGTAAATTTTAATCCGTAGTTGATCTTCCAGCATGAAGATTATTGAGTGGGAGTTAAGCGATTTCTCGTTATCAATTATTATAGACGGTGGTATTCCGAACGTAAATAGTATTTGTCTGAGGGGTTCACGTATGTCTTCTGTGGATCTAGATTTAATTACTTTTGCTTGGGCGTACTTTGAGTATTTGTCTATGGCTGTTAGTACTAATTTCTTTTCAGCTATAAATACATATATCAATATGAAGAATTTGTCCTGGAAATTCGGGTATTGGGGTAGGTTTAATTTCGGGTTTATTTGGATGTCTGTCATATTTGTTTTCAGCACAAATTCTGCACTGTTTGACTATGTTGTTAATTTTAGCCTGCATTTGGGGAAAATAGAATTGTTCAATGAATTGTTTTTTGTTTTCTACGGCATTTCTATGTGCTCTTTTATGTTCGAGTAAGATTTGTTGTTCCTGTGTCTCTCGTCGATTGTCTGGTCAGCTATTGGTATTTGGTTTCCGTCTGTCCTAATAATATTTTGAATTATATTCCGTCCGTCTGTATTTAAGATTTGTGTCACCACATCTCTTATGAGGTTCGTTAAGTCGGGTGTAGGTTGCAGGACTGGGGCTGGATTTGGATCTGGCTTAATCTGGTTGTTTCCTAACACTGGTGGTCGTACGAGGTTATTTGGATTTGCCATTTTATTAAAAAAATTCAAAAATTCTTTAAAAATAAGTTTTTTTTTTATTTGTTCTTTAAGAAAAACATTTTCAAATTATTAATGCTTACAGTATAAAATCGTTACTAGTTAGAATTTAATTTCACCTTCGTTGTTTTTTTTCTTTCTCTCACAATTCAAAGGGGGTTTGCAATGATTTAAACAATTTATAATTTTTTAAAGCTTAATGGCTTTCTTCTTAAAGGATATGCGAATGTCCTTCACACTTTTGATATAGGGTTATCCCTTTTTTTTCTTTTATATAATTCGCAATTTATAAATTTTTTTTTGCAAAAATTACATTCACATCGATTTCCTAATTTAATACTTAAATTTAATATTCTTCACTTACATATCTAAATGAATCTCCATCCCACGTCGGCCTGGTCCCGGCGGATTGTTCCCTTTTCTTCGATGTACTTAGGTCCCTCCTAGGACACTGGGCTCGATAATGTCCGGTGCTGGTTGTCCATATCCCTTTTTGCTTTTAGTGATGCTTTGGTGGCATTTTTGTATAATTTTCTTTATGAATAATGTTCGTTGATTATTGGCTCGATTATTATTATTATCGTGGCACTTTATTATTGTAGTGGCACTTCGTTTTAACAAATATTTATGTTGTTGTTTGGTGGCACTAATATTATTATTGAAGTGGCGCTTATTTATTAGTTCATTTATTTTGTTTAGTTCTTGTTATCGTTACAGCTTTTCTTTTTTATTTTAGTGGCACTGTTTTTTCAGGAATTTTTATTATTATTAATGTCTGTTGCATGATGGCTCGATTATTATCATTGTAGTGGCACTTATTTATTAGTTAATTTCTATTAATTACTCTTCATTATGGTTACGGGTAAATTCTTATTATTGTTAATTTAATTTGCTTTTAGTGGCACCTATAGTGACACTTCGTTTTTTTTTTCAAAAGTTTATGTTTAACTTTCACTTGTTTATTACTAAAGAAGCTTTTGCTTTGTTTGGTGGCACTTATAGTGGCACTTATTTTTTTTCATTTAATGTTCACTTAATAGTTAAGAAAGCTTCCACTTGTTTAGTGGTACTTATAGTAGCACTTTTTCAGAAATAGTTCCAATTTAATTTTTGGAGAAGGACTCGCCTTATTTAGTGGCACTTATAGTAGCACTTTAAGTTTTTGCACGGGTAGTTTTACAACTGTCGGGCGCCAATTGGGGATTTTGGAATTAAAACTAAAGTTTTTAGGTTTTCAACCGAACCCGGACACTTTGGGATGAAGACTAAAAATTTGAATTTATTCTTTCGATTAAGTAAGCTAATGGCTTACGTTAATGGCAACAACAAAGCTACGCTATTTCTAAAGCTGAAATGTGCCAAACGCAAGCGTCAGCATTTCACAATAAGCAAAGGCATTGCAGCGGATGCGCGTGCAATAGGTTGCTGACAGAATTTAATTCGTTGTGCTTATTCTTGGAATTAGCACAACTTGATTTTGAAATAAATATTCATGTTACATTAAAATTTAAATGGAATTTTACTTTATTGTGGGAGCCAAAGGAAAATATTCGTATTTCTTTATAATTACTTGGAATTGGCTTTTTTGTATGAATGCAAAGAAAAGCAAAAAATTGCTATGTAACGAGTCAAAAGGTAAGTAAACATATTATGTGTTAACTTATACATACATACATATATCCTTTTTATATTACACACATACGTACGCTCACAGCCAATATGCTGAGGGCCACCTTGTTCTGTTGCGCTTATTATCACTCGCTCGAGTTACTGGGCAGCAACCAGGTCAATCAAATGAATAATTTTAAACGTTCCTATTTGTAATTTTGTCGGTCCTGAGTCTACTGTGACAAGTTGGGATGAGGAGTAGTCCAAGATCTGGACATTTGCAGTAATCGCTGTTATAAGCGCAATCAATCTAAAAATTTACCAATCAAAATAATATAATAATGCTGCAAAATTCATTATTCCATTTATCTTTATTACTATGCATTAACTAATTCAATTTCGAATTAAACATTTCAATTTTTATTATTTTGTTATTAATTTTTTCCTTTTTTTTCTTGAAAGAAAATATTTTACTGATTTTACTTTAAAAAAAAAAAAAAAATTTAAGAGAATTTTTCAAAAAATCTTTGTTTACGAAAGAAAATACTTATGTGATTTTATTTCCTAAAAAAAAACTTTGTTATTTTTTTATTATTTTTTTTTTTTAGTATTCATTTATTATGTTTTTGCTTTCTCCTTTTGAAGACAAATATTGTCTTAATTTTACCTTCAAAAAGAAAAAAAAAATGAATGAATTTATCAAAAAATTTTTGTTTACGAAAGAAAATATTTATTTGATTTTACTTTCTAAAAGAAAAATTTCTTGTTATTATTATTTTTTTATTTTTTTTATTTAATTTAATTTTTTTAAATTTTTTTTATTTTTTTTTTTTTATCTTTTTATTAGGCTTTTATGAACGACTTTACCAGATTCTGTTAGGATGGTTGATGATTTGTTTTCTTTAACTATTTCTTTTTTGTAGCGGGGTGTCAGTTTTGTACCGTATCGTTTGTTAATTTTTATGTAAATGGTCTGTCCAGGTAAGTAGTCTTTATAGGGTGTTCTAGTCTTGTTATGGTATTCTAAATATTTTTCTTGCTTAAATTTCAACTTCTGTATATTATTTTTCCTAGCTTCCTCATATCGTTCAGGGTTAATGTAAACCTTACGTCCGAAAAAATTTTCTATTGGTTTTTGCCCAGTTGTAGAGTGGATTGAAAAGTTGTATTCGTAAACGGCTCTGTCAAGTAATTATTCAAAGGTCCTGTCTATATCTTCGGTTTTTAGACATCTTAATATTTCTGCGAGGGTTGAATGGAAGCGTTCAACTTGTCCATTTGCTTTGCTAGTGTGTGGTGGTGTTTTGTAAATTTTAATCCGTAGTTGATCTTCCAGCATGAAGATTATTGAGTGGGAGTTAAGCGATTTCTCGTTATCAATTATTATAGACGGTGGTATTCCGAACGTAAATAGTATTTGTCTGAGGGGTTCACGTATGTCTTCTGTGGATCTAGATTTAATTACTTTTGCTTGGGCGTACTTTGAGTATTTGTCTATGGCTGTTAGTACTAATTTCTTTTCAGCTATAAATACATATATCAATATGAAGAATTTGTCCTGGAAATTCGGGTATTGGGGTAGGTTTAATTTCGGGTTTATTTGGATGTCTGTCATATTTGTTTTCAGCACAAATTCTGCACTGTTTGACTATGTTGTTAATTTTAGCCTGCATTTGGGGAAAATAGAATTGTTCAATGAATTGTTTTTTGTTTTCTACGGCATTTCTATGTGCTCTTTTATGTTCGAGTAAGATTTGTTGTTCCTGTGTCTCTCGTCGATTGTCTGGTCAGCTATTGGTATTTGGTTTCCGTCTGTCCTAATAATATTTTGAATTATATTCCGTCCGTCTGTATTTAAGATTTGTGTCACCACATCTCTTATGAGGTTCGTTAAGTCGGGTGTAGGTTGCAGGACTGGGGCTGGATTTGGATCTGGCTTAATCTGGTTGTTTCCTAACACTGGTGGTCGTACGAGGTTATTTGGATTTGCCATTTTATTAAAAAAATTCAAAAATTCTTTAAAAATAAGTTTTTTTTTTTATTTGTTCTTTAAGAAAAACGTTTTCAAATTATTAATGCTTACAGTATAAAATCGTTACTAGTTAGAATTTAATTTCACCTTCGTTGTTTTTTTTTCTTTCTCTCACAATTCAAAGGGGTTTTGCAATGATTTAAACAATTTATAATTTTTTAAAGCTTAATGGCTTTCTTCTTAAAGGATATGCGAATGTCCTTCACACTTTTGATATAGGGTTATCCCTTTTTTTTCTTTTATATAATTCGCAATTTATAAATTTTTTTTTGCAAAAATTACATTCACATCGATTTCCTAATTTAATACTTAAATTTAATATTCTTCACTTACATATCTAAATGAATCTCCATCCCACGTCGGCCTGGTCCCGGCGGATTGTTCCCTTTTCTTCGATGTACTTAGGTCCTTCCTAGGACACTGGGCTCGATAATGTCCGGTGCTGGTTGTCCATATCCCTTTTTGCTTTTAGTGATGCTTTGGTGGCATTTTTGTATAATTTTCTTTATGAATAATGTTCGTTGATTATTGGCTCGATTATTATTATTATCGTGGCACTTTATTATTGTAGTGGCACTTCGTTTTAACAAATATTTATGTTGTTGTTTGGTGGCACTAATATTATTATTGAAGTGGCGCTTATTTATTAGTTCATTTATTTTGTTTAGTTCTTGTTATCGTTACAGCTTTTCTTTTTTATTTTAGTGGCACTGTTTTTTCAGGAATTTTTATTATTATTAATGTCTGTTGCATGATGGCTCGATTATTATCATTGTAGTGGCACTTATTTATTAGTTAATTTCTATTAATTACTCTTCATTATGGTTACGGGTAAATTCTTATTATTGTTAATTTAATTTGCTTTTAGTGGCACCTATAGTGACACTTCGTTTTTTTTTTCAAAAGTTTATGTTTAACTTTCACTTGTTTATTACTAAAGAAGCTTTTGCTTTGTTTGGTGGCACTTATAGTGGCACTTATTTTTTTTCATTTAATGTTCACTTAATAGTTAAGAAAGCTTCCACTTGTTTAGTGGTACTTATAGTAGCACTTTTTCAGAAATAGTTCCAATTTAATTTTTGGAGAAGGACTCGCCTTATTTAGTGGCACTTATAGTAGCACTTTAAGTTTTTGCACGGGTAGTTTTACAACTGTCGGGCGCCAATTGGGGATTTTGGAATTAAAACTAAAGTTTTTAGGTTTTCAACCGAACCCGGACACTTTGGGATGAAGACTAAAAATTTGAATTTATTCTTTCGATTAAGTAAGCTAATGGCTTACGTTAATGGCAACAACAAAGCTACGCTATTTCTAAAGCTTAAATGTGCCAGACGCAAGCGTCAGCATTTCACAATAAGCAAAGGCATTGCAGCGGATGCGCGTGCAATAGGTTGCTGACAGAATTTAATTCGTTGTGCTTATTCTTGGAATTAGCACAACTTGATTTTGAAATAAATATTCATGTTACATTAAAATTTAAATGGAATTTTACTTTATTGTGGGAGCCAAAGGAAAATATTCGTATTTCTTTATAATTACTTGGAATTGGCTTTTTTGTATGAATGCAAAGAAAAGCAAAAAATTGCTATGTAACGAGTCAAAAGGTAAGTAAACATATTATGTGTTAACTTATACATACATATATCCTTTTTATATTACACACATACGTACGCTCACAGCCAATATGCTGAGGGCCACCTTGTTCTGTTGCGCTTATTATCACTCGCTCGAGTTACTGGGCAGCAACCAGGTCAAGAAAGCGTGGTAAATTCAATAAACAAATTAAACGAAAATACTTAAAAATTATTTGATGAAAAAAACAAAAAAATGCAAATAATATGGTGAATTTGTGCAAAACGTGAAATGGGCAAATCATTAGGCAATGGTAACAAAATCCATAAGAAAAGAATAAAAATCAAGAAAAGTGGACTCAAACTGTCACGTGGCAATCGCAACAAATACAAACAAAACAAAAAAAAAAAGATTATAAAAAATTTTAAGTCTCAAGTTACTAAGAAAAAAAGTTTAGAAGCGAGTTCCAGCCAATTTGAAAAGGAAAATTACCTTTACACTATATAATAAAAATAAGCATAAAAGGTCAATTATAAAAAAACCAAAATGGAAAGTTAACCTAAAAGGAATTCGTGTAAGAGAACTCAGGCGAATTTACATGGTGCTGCTTGTCGTTTGGTGGTGTAGGCCTAGTCCGCTCGGTCCTTGGGGGCTGAGCTGCGTACACACTGCTGCCATTTATGTGGGGGATTACTATTCCCTTTTAAATAAAAACACTCGTTTTAAGTAGATAATACAACTTTGACTTTAATATTCAAAAATCGCTTGATGGCGATCTTCAGCACAGTCAAGTCGGTGGTTGAAATTCGAATGAATCGTCCTCTCTGTTTCATTTCGGTTCGTCCCGTCGTTTTCTGTCAATCAGGGTTGCATGGCCTGGAGTTGCCGTCTTATCATTTTCCCACAATCGGCCATCCTGCGTTCTCATTCGTCCCGAATGAGGGGTCCCACTTTTTCAAATACTCGGTAATAGTGGTGGTGCGCGCTGGCCCTTCATGGTCGCCAACCTTCTGTACTTCGTATCGACAATGATTTAGCTTCTCCAACACTTTGTAGGGGCCTAGAAACTTAGGCTGCAGTCGTAAGCCGGAACCAAATTGGGTTCGCTCGATGGCTACCAGTTCTCCAACTTCGTATTGCTCTTCGGGTTTGGGCTTACTATTGAAGGATTTACGATTCTCACTTTGGATGTGGGCGATATTTTTTTGAGCTTCTCTGCGCGCAGCTTCACGCTCCTCGACGGCCACGGTTTTTAAGATCTCTTGCAACTCTGGCATGCTTGGAATACGCATATCAACTCCGGTTAGTATCCGAAACGGGGCAAACTTAGTGCTCCTCGGAGGCGTATTATTAATGTGTTGCTGAACCTTTTCCACATGGCGATACCAATGGCACGGATTCTCCTGGCAAAGCTTCGCTATCATAGGTACAACCACTTTATGTATAATCTCGACCTGGCCATTCCCGCGCGGAACACCGGTCGCCATCCTCAAATGTTTGATGTTCTCTTTCGTACAGTAGTCGGCAAAGAGATGTGAAGTGAAGGCTGAGCCTCTGTCAGTGATGATTCTTGCTGGGTTACCAAATATCGCTGCCTGTTTCCTTAAGCGATTCACGACCTCTTCTGCTCCAGTACTCTTGGTGGGGTACAGCCACACGAACTTCGAAAAGGCGTCCACAACAACCAAAATGTAGTTATAGGCTTTCTTGGTCTGTTCCATGGGTCCTACATGATCAACATGGTACGTTCCCAAGGGCCGATCCTCCTTGTTAATGGGATTCAAAAAACCTTCAGGTTTACCATGTTTACTTTCGGTGACAATACAACTAATACAGCTCTTTACTATTTTCGCTACCTTTGCGCTCAATTGTGGTATAAAAAATCTCTTCTCTACAACTTCTTGGGTCTTCTTAGCGGAAAAATGCCCCTGGTTGTGCGCGATTTAAATGATCTCACCTTCCATAAGCGACGGAACGACAATAAGCTCTTTATGTAGTATTCCGTGCTTTACATAGAAATCGTCGTATTCCTCCTTTTCTAAGACTTTGCGCACCGCCTTTATCCATTCATCGCTTTCCTGTGCCTGTCTCAGCCGATGGATCAGACTATCTTCCAGAATCAAACAATGTACTCTGCTTAGGGCGTCTACGTGTCTCATTTTGGTGCCTGATCGATGCTCTATTTCGTAGTCGAAGTCTTGGAGCAACATCACCCACCGAGAAACTCTTACCGGGACTTCCTGCTTCTGCATGGTCATCGCAAACGCATTGCAATCGGTCACGATCTTGAAATGGATCCCCATCAAATAAACTCTCCACTTTTTTAACGCTTCGACGATCGCTAACACCTCAAGCTCGTACGAAGGGTACTTCTCCTCCACAGGCCTCGTTCTTCGGCTCATATACTGGACTGGATGCAACTCCTGGTCATCGACGTCCTTTTGGAGAAGGACTGCACCATAGCCCATCATACTTGCATCCGTATGAACTTCCGTAACTGCTTTCGGATTATAAAGTTTCAATACTGGCGCATTAGTCAGAGCAAGTTTCAGCTGTTGGAACGCTGCCAGCTGGTCGTCGCCCAAAACGAATTTTGCTTCTTTTCTCAGCAGGTCAGAGAGCGGTCTGGCTATTGCAGCGTAGCTGTCCACAAACTTCCGGAAGTATGACGTCAGTCCAAGGAATCGCTGTAGTGCTTTGCGATCATGAAGAATCGGAAACTTTTTGATAGCAATGGTTTTGGCTTCTGATGGCTTTATTGAGCCGTCCTCAATGACATAGCCTAAAAAATCTACCTTTTTAGTTAGGAACTGACACTTGTTCCATTTGATCCGTAGCCCCTTAGATGATGCTACCGACAACACGCGCTCTAGTTTATGTAGACCCTCTCTTTCATCCTTGGCGGGAATGATAAGATCATCCATATAGACTACCACAGTTCCATCTTGTATCAACTCTCGTAGCACAGCAGAAATATACCTTGTAAATACCGCGGGAGAATCGGATATACCGAAGGGAACATATAGGAACTCATACTGGCCGTTGGGTGTGACGAATGAAGTAAACTTCCGAGAGCCAGCTTCCACAGGAACATGGAAAAATCCATTGGTTAGGTCCAACGTGGTGAACACCCTTGCTGCTTGTAGGTGCTCGATGACGTCGTCGATTAGTGGCATCGGAAAATGATCTCGAACAATTTTCTGATTCAAACGCCGATAATCGCAGCACAATCGCTTTTCACCATTCTTTTTTGCCACCAATACAACAGGTGATGCATACTCAGAGCAACTAGGTTGGATGATGCCATCCTTGAGCAACTGAGCCACTTGGTCTTCCACCACACATTTATCGGCATAGGATAACCTCCTCAGCTGTTGATACACTGGAATATCGTCCGTTAATAATATCTTCATTTCTACTGCTGATTCAGCATTCCTCTGGGGCTTATATGAGGTGACCAAACGTTGTATTTTGTCAGCATCCGCACGTCTCAAATGGGGCAGGTCCATCTCACCCTCCATGATGTTTGAAATCAAACACATTTTCGTGAATTCATCATCAACGTCGTCGCAAACGTTACTTGACCGCTTATCAACGTTCTTCAGTGGGTTACAGGCCTTACTTGCCTCCACTCTACGTTCTTTTGCGCTCTCTACTACACCATCTTGTGCACGCCTCGACGGATTACAGACCTTACTTGCCTCCGCCGAATTGTTAACTTTGCCGACCGTTTTCTGTAACACAATCTCAGTACTTCTCCTGTCGCCCTCGTGCTGGACACTCCTTGAATACCCGTCGTCGTTCCGTTTACACTGTGCCTCTATTTCGCGTTTCTCTGCTTTCTTAAAAATTGTTGGATTTACACCAAACTGACCCTTTATCACCTTAGCCTTCTTCCTAAACTGCGCCCCGTCATAATTAAGTCGACTTGTTGCAATATGTCATTGCCTAATACTGCTGCATACTGTAGATCGCGATCCCTAGTGACATGAAATGATAATGCAAGCTTCACGTCATCTATGGTCAACTCCGTAGTGAAACTACCGATAGTGGTTAGCTGACTTGTACCTATACCAAACAACCTATTTTTGTCATGATTTAGCTCATCATCAGCGTATCATATCGGATCAAACTTAGGTCGGAGCCCGTGTCTACCAACGCCGAAACTTTCGATTCATCTAGTAAGAAGTCTTTAAAAATTAGACCGCTTTTCTTCCTTACGATGCTGTATTCGTTCCGCATTGCATTGAGGCTGCCTCCCTCTGGCTTAACGTTTTTTGATTTGCTTTTGCATTCTATAGCCCTATGACCAGATTGACCACAACTGAAACATTTTGAGCGTTTTGGACACTTTTACTGAAATGCCCCGAATCACCTAACTTTGTGCTGCGCTTCCTTGAATTAGCACTTCGCTGCTTCTCAGTAACGTTTCGCTGCTTCTCAGTAACCTTTCGCTGCTCTGCAGTAACGTTTCGTTGCTTTATGATAGCCGTTTCGCTGCTTTGTGGTAACCGTTACGCCGCTTTATAGCAACCGTTATTTTATGCCAACGGGACAATGTCCACATTTAGGTACATGTGCGTACGGATATTTTCCAATTTCGCTTTTATAGGAATCACTTTACTTGCGTGTGCCTATTTGACGATATGCTTGCAAGTGGTGAAACTGACTCCTTAAGTTATGCCTCCAGCGACTGCTTGCTGCGCTGCCTTTATTTGCCTGAGCGTTTAGCTGCTGCGCTTTTTCTCATCCGATCGCTGCTGATAACTATTTTGTGCTTTATATGTTAGCTGTTGCACACTTACTGCAGTAGCGCTGCTTCACTTGACTGTGTTTTGCTGACGCCACCACACTTTTTATGTTAAATTTAATATAAAAATTTTGAGTAACCTTGCGTTAAATTCGCATCACACTCTGACACCACTGTGGGGGATTACTATTCCCTTTTAAATAAAAATACTCGTTTTAAGTAGATAATACAACTTTGACTTTAATATTCAAAAATCGCTTGATGGCGATCGTCAGCACAGTCAAGTCGGTGGTTGAAATTCGAATGAATCGTCCTCTCTGTTTCATTTCGGTTCGTCCCGTCGTTTTCTGTCAATCAGGGTTGCATGGCCTGGAGTTGTCGTCTTATCATTTTCCCACATTTATGTTATCTGCTCTTCTCGCTTTCAATCTTGATGATATCAATTGATGTGTTGCTCGTTCTATTGCTGTTTGTTTTCTTTTTTCTACCCCTTTTGCCTTTTTGCATATGTACTTTCTTATGTATAAAGTTACTCGAAGGAAGGCAGTCACAATCACACGCACACTCCTAACTGCCTTACCGATCAATAGCTTTAGCGAACTTTCTCACTCTGACACAAGCACTTCCTTTCGGGCATCCTGTAGTTTTGAATTAATGTTAGATAAACACAGGCTAGCATAAACACAGGCTCATTTAAGAGTATCTGACAAGTAGCTGTCGTTACATAACCGTAAATATGCTTCTGCAGGAAACGGTTTAAGGTGGCGAAGAAGTTGTTGCATACGCCAGTGACGTCGCAATCCCACCCAAGGGAAAGTTTCCACAAACACTGTGCGAGCTGATGCAACGAACTCTACGGGATGCATCCATGTGGTCCACCCATTGCGGACTTAGGGTCAACCCAAACAAGGTGCAACTCGTATAAGACACCCTCGGCAACTCCACCGGAAATAAACGGCAACCGGCTAAGTCTTTGCAGAAGTTTCAAACTTTTAGGCGCAATTTTAGATAAGAAGTTGAACTGGAAAGAAAACATAGCTCAAAATTATGAAAAGGCTTCTGAAGCGCTATATACCTGTAAGCGAGCCGTATCCAAGAAATCCCCAGCTCCGTCGATGGATATTTACAGCAGTCGTTAGACGAATTCTCCTATATGGAGTGATCGTATGGCGGCCTTCATTAGAAAAATATGCTAACCTCAGAATACTCACCAAAGTGCAAATATCTAGTATGATATGCGCAAGCGGGACGCTCAGAACCACGCCTAATGATGCAATAAATGCTCTGCGATTAAGAGACATCCCAGTGGCATTCTGATACCCAGGGGCACTCTTGTATATTAAACAAGTCTGACTTCATTCCGAGCAGCATGGATCGATATGCTTCGACATCGGGTTCTGAAAGTTTTAATACAAGTATTCCTAGTAGGGAGGAGTGGAAACTAGATTTTAACAGCTCCACCGGACAGTAGTGTCACCTATACAGATGGCTCGAAAGTCAAAAGTAAGGTGGAAGGAGACATGCTCTCACGAAACCCTCCCGTGCATATTACTTTTCAGACAACTGCAGTGTATTCCAGGCTGTGCTCTATACTAATATCGAAGCAGAGAACCGGAATTCTAGGAAGAGGCATTTTCATTTATAGTGATTTGTCAGACTCTAATCAAAGATCGGACCACAGACCTGGGCTGCCGCCTATCTCTGCGAGAGATGGCCAAGCATAACACACTGTAGCTCGTTTGAGTCCACGGCCACAGGGGCATAGAGGGAAATTACATGACAGATGAAATTGCAAGACAAGGCACGGCCTTGCAAACTACTACCTAAAGAATGTATATATAAGCAAGCTGGCGATATATGGAGTCAAAATACGACTTGTTGAACCTTAAGGCAGATGTGGCCGAAATGGGATATATGCTAACATTTCTAACCGTCGCTGTCTAGGAGCAAAACATGCTAAAGGAATAAGCGTGCATTTCGAAGATGCAGCAGGAGCTGTAAGAACTACGTGTGAGTGTCCTGCGCTGTGCAAAATCAGGCTGCGATATCTGGGATGACCGATTTGGATGACCTTAGCGCGGTTTCAAACACCCATTCCAATTGCCTGAAGAGAATCATCAGCGATGCAAAATGGTTCATCAAGGCTTTCTTAGGATGGTGTCAGTGTTTTGTGGTAGCACAATAGGCCTTCTATATATGCTCACTCCTACCTACCTAGCTATATTGAACTACCAAAGACAGTTAAGAAACATAAAAACATCACCGAGTTTAAATGAAAAATGTTATATTAAATTGAAGTCCAAATGTTAGTTGCTACGAACAAATGGTTACATCTGTCATCATTTAAGCCTACAGTTACTGAAGTCAATATTATACCTTATGTTGCTAACATTCAAAAATTTAAAAACATCATACTTCATGTTTTAAACTTGTAGAAAAAGATACTGACATTAAAAGTTAAAACAAACTTAATTTCAAGCTTGGGGTCTTGGCTTCATTATAAGACCATATTCTGAATCCATCACTGTGGCTTGCTGAGTTCAAGGCTCGCCCATTTCAGTTTTTTCAAAGGGAAGATCTCTCCAACAAATAAGATTAGGTTCGTTTAAGAAGCTTAGGGACTTACAAATTTATTTTTAAACTATGGGAGGTATTAGCACCAAGTCAGAGCCTATAAGTTCCGTTAGTGCCCATTTGGATTTCGAGAACGATGTTGGCAAAACGGCCAATCTAAGACAGAGAAACACCTGCAGGCGATGTGGCGGGAATGCCGTTTTACTTACGAATGCGACAACGAGCGGCGTGAATTCTGTTGGGAGTGTGGGCGATGCAACATACAAAAGAGAAAATTTTGCCGTGTATCATCGGGAAACGGCCGGAGGCCTCATCAAAACCGTGGTGTGGGACCTCAAGCAGTGAGACCTCGATAAATACAACAATTTTGAAGCAGAGAGCGCTTTGTGGCGGATGCAACAAGTAATGGCGAAGGTGTGGTAGCAACAATGACCAATGCTAAGCTGGTGCGCATTCAAGTGGCCAAGTAGAATAACCAGTATTAGCTTCGACGCAAAAGTTCACTTTGCAAACGGATTCGAGCGACTTCGGACTAGGAGCAGTACTCACCCAGGATCTCGATGGCGAAGAGCGAGTAATTGCATATGCTAGCTGCCGCCTCAAAAGGCGGAACAAAACTACTCACCCACAGAAAAGGAATGATTGGCCATCGAATGGGCCATTCGAAAGATGACACAGTATCTGGAAGGCTACTAGTTTACTGTCATTACTGACCATTTACCCCTGAAATGGTTGAACGCGATTGAAAGTCCCCCTGAGCTGATAGCTAGATTACAACAAGCTAGGAATTAAAGAAACGCCCATTCGATACAGCTCTGCGTGATTGGGCAGACGAAGGAAATACGTACTTGCAAGTGAACCCAAGGAAATCGAGGAGGTGAACAAAAATTCAAAGAAGTTCATGAGTAGGCAGTTCAAAAGGTTCTTACAGGATTATGGGATCAAACAGCAACTAGCCGCACTCTATACACCGCACGAGAATCCAACTGAAAGGGCCAACCGAAACATTAAGAGGACGTTGGCACAGTTTACCGGCAGAGCAGCGGAATCATGACGAGCCGCGAACACCGAACGCGCTATACGACGAACAAGCGTTTGGAACAAGTGAGACGACAACAACGCCGAACGAGAAGGCGATAAAAATGATGGAGATCTTCAGTCGGTTTTACGCTACCGGAACGACCCAGATCTATTTATATCCGGCCAAGGACTGTCACTTCAGCAGCATTCCCCAAAATTTTACGGGGATTGCTTTATGCTGTTACAACAACAGCAATAAGGGAGATCTTCAAACTTGTATGGCGGAATCAGCAGCAAGCCAAGTCCAGCCAAACACGCACCCAAGTTTAGCGGACCATACCTCTTACCTACACTCTGTCACTCGTTATCGTCGAATTGGGTAAGATGCATAACAGCAGGAGAAAAATACCACACGCGAGCGAATCAAAAACATTCCACGCAGAGGAACCAAGTGAAAGCGAAGAAGGACGACAACCGCGGCGATTGCCTAACGAGACTGACCGCCAAACAAAGAAGACATTAGAAGAAGGAAAACTTATAAAAGAAAAAGGAATGAAGGAGGAAGAGAGAGAGAGAGCCTTCGTGATGAAGTAGTTGACGATTGACGGAAAGAGAAGTCCGTCAACATATTGGCAGCGAAGGCTGTCAAACGAGCCAAAGCGGGGGTGACAGCAGCGGAGGAAATCAGCAAGATGCCGGGGACAGTTATAGCGTCGAAAGTACGCAACAGTTTGTTCTGCCGTAAGACAGCAGAGATGAAAACGACGATTGGCTGGGTAATCCTTGCTGGATATATTGGCCGGAACGGAGTTGGTAGGCGATATTGAGCGTTGGCTAGAGGAGGTCCGTCTGGACCTGGGTGAGTTACCAGAAGAATTAGTGGCGGAAATCCATTCGCACACAAACTTCTAGCTCCAAAGCACCAAACGGCAGTCGTTCAGACCCGTTGTCCACGGCCAAGTGTATTGAATACGCATAACTAAAACGGGAAAGTGATCGTTTGTCTAGCTGGCGGAGGTAAGGAGGCAGTGTGAGGACCCCGGATGCCACGGCCTTGTGCCCCAAAATATATTTTATTTTGTATTTTCAATTTTTGAATTTTCAATAAATTGATATAGTATAAAATAGTGGCGTTGAAAGGAAAAGGAGGAGTCGTTAGGCATATTATTATTTTATTATTATTATACGAGTGGTTTCAGCTACTTCTTATTAATATTCAAGTGGTTTCAACCACTGAGATTGGTGCTAGTCATTGGGCTTCAACCAAACTCTAGCTGTATGCTTATAGAAGAAATAACATAAATATAGGCAGCCGAGAGCTTACCCCGGCATCCCGGAAACTCCGTTACAATATTACATCGCTAATACAACGATAGTAAAAATTAATAAGCATTTGTTCAATACTAAAAGCAATTACTTTCCATCTTCAGATATGTGGCCCAATAAGCAGCGAATAAGGTTTGTGTTGCAGGCAGGATTCTTTCTAAAGTAAACATATTAGTTGATTATTTTTTTGCTTTCCATTGTGTCTTTATAAGCATCCGTAACACAATGAACTGAGAATGTCAAAGAGAATAATTTGTTCTAATCGCGGATCGAATGCGTTTCTGGTAATGCCACTATTTTATTTCATCTGCACACTGCATTATTGATCGTTTTTAACTCCCTCCGCAACCTTAATAAGCATGATTATACCACAAATAAAAAAGACAATAAAGCTTCTTTGGCATACTTCTCAGCTTAAAAATCTGCGACATGAGTTTCATAAAAAATTACAAAATCGGGGAACTAAATTTTCCTTATTAAATATCAGCACTATATTACAAAAATTAATTGCTTAATTAAATCTCTCTATAGAAACTACATCCTTAGAACTGAGGAGAATATTAAGTCCAGTCTGAAACCTCTTGGCACTTCATTAAATCTAAAAAGTATTGCGCTGGAGTGCCCTCTGTACTTTATTTAAATGATAAATCTGCGAGTACACCTGCTGATGTGATCAATTCCTTTGCTGTTTTTTTCTGATAAAATTTCATTCACATTTTCTTTTCGTCAGGCTAATAAGCTTTCGTCATTAGATTTTAGAGATTTAAAGCTTTCATCTGAGGGCATCAAAAACGGGATCTTGGGTTTAAAGGCTTCTTCGCAGACGAATTTGGATGGACTTTCGGCGATTTTTCTAAAAAGCTGTCCGTCCATTGTTACCCCTCTACAATTACTTCCCAACAAATCATTATCTTCCGGGTTTATATCAATGACTGGAAATTGGCAAATATTACTTCAATTTTTAAAAGTGGTTGGAAGAATGATGCCTGCAAGCCGATTTCGAAGCTTTCGACTATATCGAAACTTTTTGAATATATTTGTTTTGCTGCTAAAAATCTTATTATTTCAAACCAGCACGAGTTTGTTGCTGGTAGATCTACCATATCCTAGCATTTTTTAGTGAATATTGCTATACAGCCTTCGCAGCTGGGCTTCAAATTTATACAGATTTTGCGTTCGACAGTGTTTCACAAAAACTCATTAGTTAAACTTGATTCGCACGGGTTTCATTCGAGTTTCTTTCAATGTCTTATTTATCTAATAGACGATGTGTGGTTTTGACTGGGGCGCATTGTCGGAGCTCTTCATTGCATTCTCAGGTATACCTCAAGGCAGTATTTTAGAGCCTCTACTTTTTATCATATTTATTAATGACAGTAACTGTTTTTCTTGTTCAAACGACCTCTTATATGCCGATGACTTGAAAATATTCTCTACGATAAGAAGCGCAGACGATGTTCTTAGGCTTCGATCGGATATTAATGCGATCCTTCGCCGTTCTATTTCTGCTACTCATGAGCCTAATTATATAAATAAATTAGCCGTATCAATTTCTGTCTACTTGGTGTGGGCTAACAGCTGGATTATAGTTCTCGTAATTTTACCGATTTAAACTTACAACTTCGAGACCCACTTGCGAGAAATCCAGAGTTAAATTTATAAATAAAGAAATAACTCAGAGTTAAATTTGTAGTTTCATAGCCCAGACATTGTTTTGCATAAAATAAATCCAGTAACCCGAGCTACGTACATTCCTTTTCCATTTTCTTTGAATTTTTTGAATTTATTGAAATTTAAAATTAAAATAATTTTTGGAGGTTCTAGTACAACAACGAAATGATTGGTATGATTGGTCTCTAATCTCGTGGAACTGATCGCTTCCCTTTGCCAAGCTCCGTTAAAGGAGTTGGAGCCTACGCATTCGCTGGCATCCCCATTATTGTCGAAAAAAGCTATTTGTTTCAAATTTTTTTCGTTTATTTCAAAGCATGAGGTCAGGTTTGTATTAGGGAATAATATGAGAAAACAACAATTTTTCAAAGTGGTAGAAGTGATAGCTGCTATTTCGGAGATCACCACATCTCCTCATCAGACTTCTTTCTTTCTAGACTTTACCTGGCTTTGAACCAGGGTACAAGGAGTTGTTAGGCGAGCACGCAACTACTCAGCCACGCTAGCCGTGTGAAAATTGTTTGTTTTCTCATTATCCCTATCTCCAACCATACCGCTATTAAGTGGTAACATTCTGCTGTGCAACAGATTTATCAATTTAACCGGTAAACTTTGAGTTAAATAGATAACCTGCTTTCTCGCAAGTGTGCCTGAGTATATTATAATCTGCTGTTCATTTGTCTCTATAAGACACTATTTTTTCTGTCTACTTCATAAAAATCACAATCTGGGGTTCCCGAATCCTCAAAATATTTGTAGTCTGGTCGGAGTCGATTTGTACCAATTTTTTTTACATGCGTCTGCGAAAAATGGTTACTATAGTGGTTTGCTTTTTTTAACAATGATAGCCTCGAATATAGTAACCTGGAATGGAAATATTACCTAGATTACTCTTGTGGGCATGCGTGTTACAAACCAATACAGTCGCCAACAGAAAGAAAAGGAATACTTATTAGGAAAAAGATTAAACACCATCCACTAGAAAGTATTGTAAAAACTAATTCACTCTACTTTAGCATATAAATGTGGTAAAATAAAACGCACGTATTACTTCCGTTTACTTAGTTAAAACTTATTATTTGTACTTTAACGTGTTCACTTCTTCAATCTCTTTTTTCAACTGACTTTGTATTCTTAACCTTGTTCCTCTTACACCTATTGATGGGACGCTTCGATATGTTTCGGTGAGTTGCAAGGTTGCAGCTTAACTAACATACTAACGCTTTTGATGATAGTTTCCATCTACTTCCTATCCCACAATTGGTCGTCGTGACCTATTATTCGACCCCGAAGTTTTTCCAGCTCCGGTTTTTATATTCTCCATCACTGTCGTAGTTTTCTTTGGTCCCTCCTGATTCCCTACTCAACTTCGTATCGTTCGCGATTTATTTTCGCGGGTACCCTGTACGATCCCAAATATTTAGGTCTCAATTTCCTTATCACAATACTCCTTAAAAGCATTTGATGTAAATGCAACCCCTCTATCCGTTACAACCCGTTTCGGATTGCCAAGAACTGACGATTGTTTTTCCAATCCTACTCTCCTGCGGTTATCTAGGCCACCTGGTGTTTCCCGGGTGGGTAGAGGCGGATGCCTGCCTTTTCTTCTGTTTCGCCTACCTTCCGAGCTTTGCGCTTTACTTTGGCCGGATTCCGGGGAACGGTGTCTGTAATGTGCCGGCGATCTACCTGGATGCCTCGAGACAGATCCGTCCAATCGTGTCCCAACAGTCGTGGTAGAAGACGTCGGAGATCTGGAGGGATGCCTGGAAACAGATTCATCTGATCCCGGAGAGAACCACCTCGTTTCCACTGGTCATCCATCTTTTCATTGATTTTTGGTTTTATTTTGTTAGTTATTCATAATGCACACTTCAGCTCCTTGATCCTTTCGATGGAAATCAGACAGAGGTTTAATGACCATAACATAGTTTTGGATAAACCGTCTGAAAAATTAAGTTAAACCCAGGAATCGTTGCAATTCTTTTTTGCTCGTAGGTATTGAAAAATTACTAATCGTCTTCATTCTCTCTTTGAAATATGAATTCCCCCTTTCTGCACAATACACGCCAAAAAATTAATTAGTTTTTTCCAAAATCTGACATTTTTCACACCTAATGTAAAACGCATTTTCGTGCCGTTATCAAAATAATTTGAATGCACCTTGGTAGCGACATCATTTTTGTAGTACGCATTGCAAAAACTGTCAGTTTCGTGAAACTATTACAAAGTGCACGTTGTTTTAAAAAATGAGTTCCGCGTACGAGAAGCGATTTGAAGCTGTATTTCTTTGTCTACACCCTAGAGGGCCGAAAATGTCACGTTTAGCTGCAACAAAATATATGAAAAAGTCGAAGTCATTCGTAACGAAGTGGACGAATCGGTATTTAGAAGTAAAAACTGTCGACGATTTGCCTGGGCGGGGCCCTGAAAAAAAGACCTCACCAAAGCAGGACAAGAAGATCCTTGATTTGTTTGCGACGAAGCCGGGCTTATCGTTGCGTAAAGCTAAAGAAGTTGTAGAGAAAAGTGTTGTTTAAATATCGGTAGAGACGATTCGAAATCGTTTAGGCGCTAACGACGTCAAATACCGCAGCTCTCTTAAAAAACCGTTGCTCTCATCATCACACGTTCAAAAAAGACTAGCCTGGGCCTGCGCCAATTCAGAACGGAATTGTAATAATGTAATATTCACGGATGAATCTTCATTTTGGGCAAATAGTAACATAAATCGATCTGCTCCAACGAACTGTTAAACACCCAGTGAAGGTCCATGTTTGGGGATGTTTCTCAGAAAAAGGATTTGGACGCCTTTTCGTGTTTACCAGCAACTTGAATGCGGGTTTGATGAACAAATTTTATCAAACAGCTTTATTACCATCAGCTGCGAAGATGTTCAGGAGAAGAGGTCACTCTTGAATTTTGCAAGAAGACAATGACCCCAAACATCGCAGTCGAATGTGTGCAGAGTGGAAACAGCAAAATGGTGTTGAGGTGTTAGATTGGCCTTCACAGTCGCCTGATGCCAATCCGATAGAAAATGTGTGGGCAATAGTAAAGCAGAAACTCAGAGGAAAAACGATATGGACAACAAAACAGTTGTCAAGACAAATTCGGCAGATTTGGAAACGATTGCCTCGGCAACTTGCTCAGAACTTAGTGCAAAGTATGAGTCGGAGGTGTGAGGCCATAATAGCGAATGGTGGTGACTATACATGTTATTAAAAGTATTGCGTACAATAAATATTATAAACGTGTAAAATGTTGTTTATTTGAAACGAATCGGGGATCTAGAGAACATGGTGAACGTTTTTACGATGACCTGCTCAAATGCCCTAGATCAGGCTTGCCCTGAATCTAACCAATGGGGCAAACGTAAACCCCATTGGTGGCCACGTGAGTTGGACTCACTACGTAAATCTTGTACGAAAAATTTCAACAAAGCCAAACGACTTAATCTCGAACTGGTATGGCAAGAGTACAAAAAGTCTTAGCTTTAAGGGCGGCAAAGAGATCTTCGTGGAGAGACTTCTGCGGCTTCATCGAGGGTGTAAGGTATAAAGTGCCTTCGGTGACTCCACCGGTACTAAATGGCATCCGGTTAAGTATTTCTACAAGTGCCAAATTTCTAGGCGTTGTTTTAGATGGGAAGTTGAACTAGAAAGAGAACCTGATTCAACGTCATGAAAAAACTTCCATAGCCCTCTACACATGTAAGAGAGCCATAAGCAGGAAATAGGGTCTTAATCCCCGGATCCGTCGGTGGATTTTCACAGCGGTCGTCAGACCAATTCTCCTATATGGGGTGATCGTATGGTGGCCTGCTTTAGACAAAGAGGTTAACCTCAGGCTACTCACCAAGGTGCAAAAATCTAGTATGATCTGCATAAGTGGGGCGCTCAGAACCACGCGAAATGAGGCTTTGAACGCCATTTTAGACCTCCTTCCTTTAGATTTGGTCGGACAACAGACGGCAGCGATGACTGCTTTGCGACTAAGAGAGACATCCCAGTGGAACCCTGAATGCCAAGGGCACTCTAGTATGTTGAACAAGTTCTGCTCTATTCCGAGCAGCACGGACCGGTGAGCTTGGACATCGGTAAATGAAAGTAACTTTATTACACGAATTCCAAGCAGGGAGGAGTGGAAACCTGAGTTTCATACTCCACCTGATAGCATTGCCATCTATACAGATGGCTCAAAACTCGATAACCACGTAGAAGGGGGCGTTTTCTCACGAAACCCTCTCCTGCAAATTTTCTTTATGTTACCAGATCACTGCAGCGTCTTCCAGGCTGATGTCTCAGCTATCATGGAAGCGGTGAAGAAGTTAGAGACCGGGATTATAGGAAGAGACATCTTCATTTTTAGTGACAGCCAGGCTGCAATCAGAGCTCTGAGCTCTTTCACGTTTAACTCGAATATCGCGCTGGACTGCCGCCGATCTCTACAGGAGATGCCTAAGCAGAGCAGACTGCACCTCATTTGGGTCCCTGATCACCAGGACATAGAGGGAAACTGCATGGCAGATGAACTTGCAAGACAAGGTACGACCAAGCAGATTCTTCAGGATAAAGAACGCATTGGTATGCCGTTTGCCACTTGCAAACTGCTACTCAGAGATTGTACATATAAACAAGGTGACAATAGATGGAGGCAAAACACGACCTGTCGAACCTCAAGGCAGACGTGGCCTAAATGGGATCGGAAACGGTCGCGCAGCGTTCTCTCTCTAAGAAGGGAAAACATTTCTAACAGGGCACTGTCTGATAGGGAAACATGCTGAAAGGCTGGGAGTGGCCTTCCGAAGATGCTGTAGGAGCTGCAAGAATGACGAGGAGGAAACGATCTTGCATTTACTGTGTAGGTGTCCTGCACTGTGTAAAAGCAGAATGCGATATCTGGGATCACCGTTTCTGGATGACCTTAGTAAGGTTTCAAGCACCGAGGTAAATTGTCTGTTGAAGTTCATCAAACTGGTTTGATAAGAGGTAATTTTCTTTTGGATGGTACAAAACTTTTCTTTGTGGTAACACAATGGGCCTAATACTGGCCTAAGTGAGCCGCTGAAGGCGGTTGCCACTCCAACCTAACCTAACCTAGTACAACTGGCGATGCATACTCAGACACGCTATTTTGAATAATGCCTTGTTTCAGGATCTCAGCCACATGTCCGTCTATAAATCGTTGATCCGCGTGAGACACCCTATGTGGTCGATTAAACACTGCTTTTTCGTCCGTTAAAACCATCTTCGTCTGCACTGTCTTCTTGCACATATTCGTTAATCAGCTTATTAACTATTTTTTCATTGTACTATCTCATATGCAACAAATGGACCTTATCCGACTCTTACCCTACTTCGGTTTCAATTGAGCATAATATTTCAAGTTATTTAGTTAATCCCCTGCCATTTTCCATAACTTCCAATTCTGCATCTAATATACCTCTAGTATCGCCATCTTCCCTCAAAACCTTACCCTGATCCCTGTGATTGATATGGACTGCCACACCCGCTTCAGCACAACCACAGTAGTAATCCTCCCAGTTACCGCTCGTTTTACTGCCTCCTAGCAGCTTTCACTGGTTTCCTGAAATCAACTTAAAGATTAACTCGACATCTTGCAGTAGTGCGATTCACTAACTTTAAACTGTACGACAATTGTTATTTTTAGCGGCAATATTTGCCGTTTGCACTAACGATTGTGCGATTCACTAACTTATTCTTAACGACACTTAACAGCTGTTTCGTTGTATTTATTCAAAGTGATAAAGAGTGGCATCTCAGTCAAACTAAATGCCAAAATAAGCGAAAAGCACAAAGAGGAATATAAAAAAACAAACGAATGCCTGCTGCCAAATATAAATTTGAGCGATTTTGTTATATTTCATTAAAGTGAAATAGATATTAGTTTGTTTCAAACTACAAACACTTAAAATTCTTTATACATATATGTATATTGCAATGATCCATTGTAGCAGAATTCCGGACTCTTCTATGAGTGTTTTGTTAGAATAGTCATCAATTCGACTCCAAGGAATATGCGGAATAACCTGCAAATATGCCATGGTTATCGTTTTCAAACTTCGCGTTGTGCTCCAGCGAATTTAGGATTTACATACATATATATAATTTTTTTTAATTATAATCATTTATCTATATATTAAAACTAAACTATATTTTTGTTTTTATACATGGATCCTTGTAAAAGTTTGCTTTTACCATTTGCATATTAATTGAATAGTAGATGTGGTGGTTGGCATAAGCCTTATCATGATTCCAAATTGATATGTGCGTGGAATCGACGACTCCAATACAGCCTCCTACAAAGGGAGACGACGCCGAAGCAAACATTTCTTTAGCAGAATGGCGTTCCACTTGGGTCATAGAAAACCTCACTTTCTGGTAAAACAACGAATCATTGATTGCATCCGTTACCCGATGAATGCCGGCTTACGGAAAACTGGCTCATGGATATTCCCCATTGTTCACCTACGAGTCGTTGATAGCAACCAGTTGCGAAGAACCTTAACGCCGCTAGAACCTACCAATATAAAAGTAAAATTTAAAATTGCATACAGGCTTAAAGATTACACGAGCTACCTGTTTCTCAGTTGATATTGCTGTTGTTCTGGATCCTCTTATTTGGTTATCAAGCTGATAAATTAGGTATTTAGCCAAGTCTGGAGTTAACCGATACAGTTTTTGAAAGTCTGTTGCATTTAGATGAAAGGGATTGTCCACATCTCGGAGTAAACGTCCATCCACTGTTGGAGCGCTTACTTCTTCATCAGTTCATAAAGTTGAGTTAACCAAACGAATATCTTTAAAATAAGTTAGTGAATCGCACTACAGGAAATCATTTCCGATCATTGCTGCGTACAAATTATCACGCTCTCCAACCACCTGAAACTTTACTCTCAAAGACAACCCATCCACCGTCATGTCACCCATAAACCTGCCTAATGATGCAGGTTCGCCTTTTCCTATTCTGAACAAACGTTGTCTTTCCCCGGTTAACTCTCATGATACACGTACTGCATCCGGTGTCTACTAAGACACTAAAAGTAAAGTTATTAGTTGTCCACTTATAAGTTTGGGCAAGCGTCACTGTTTCTCCACTTTTTAATTAACTTTCCGGTTAATTCACACCCCGGACTAGTCCTCAATTTGTGGTAAAATGAAACGCATGTATTAAATGGTTAGTAATTTCAATTATTAGTTAAAAATTATAATTTGTACTTTAACGTGTACACTTCTCCAATATCGTTTTTCAACTGACTTTACATTCTTATATTAAGAGGAATAGTCTCTTAACCCTATTGATGGACGCTTCGATATGTATCGGTAAGTTGCAAGGTTGCGGCTTAACTAACTTACTCTCCCTTTTATGATAGTTGTCATCTAGCTCCTAACACACATAGTATATAGCTCTGGTGAAATAAATATATCCGCTATATACTGCCCACACCGTCACAAGATATCTGAAACTCAATCCACGTAATATTTTTCTAAGTTTGGTAAGAGATTTCTAGCAGCAGATGACTTAATCGCAGCCATCCAAAATATCAGATTGACTTCGGAGGAGCCTCGATCAGGAACAAATTTAGATAAACAGGAATATTCTGCAATTCACTCTCAATCGGAAATTTTCATTTCACACAATAAGATAACACTTCAGATAAGTACAAAACGCGAATTCAATCAATTGCAGAACAAGCCCGAAAATCTTTTTTTTTATCTTTCCTGTAATCATTCACCACGTTTACTAACTCTTAACATAATTCCGACTTTTAATCAATCTCATCCAAGTTTAACTAATAGGTTTACTGATTGCCTTAAATATACAAAAAAAAATATAAGAACGCATGCCAAGTCAAACACACCGTTTGAATCATTAATAGACGTGAACCATGCAGTTATAACCTATGCTGACTTACTTCATATAACAGCGTGGATTCCATCGCTTGCTTTGCCTAGAACTAATCATAAACAAAGTTTTAGCGCTCTACGACGTGTTAAAGACATCACCAACCTAGTAAACATGAAAAGGAAACTTAGAAGAGATTGACAAAGGTATCCTTACCCTGCTTTGAAAAGTGAACTCAGCAAAGGCACAAAAGAGTTTCACGAGATTTTAGCTGAAAAAAGTTTTTCCAAAGGGAGAATGCATGCAATAAAAAGAAGTAGGTTAATTTAATAAAGCCCTCTTATCGCGTAGAGAGTAAAAGATTTATTTTCAAAATATGGGAGACATTCGCACCAAGTCAGAGGCTATACGTTCCTGTGGTACACATTTGGGCTTCGATGTAATAAGTTTTGTTCAGACATGGTTGAACGCAAATATTTACGACGAAGAGTACTTCGGTACAAACTTATAGAATTATTTTCGTAAAGACCGCAATGGAGACAGAAATGGCTCTGCTAACATAATCCCTTGAATCATATGTTATTAATAATATTTTAATCCTATATTCAATACAAATGAACTCTTTCAGGAATAAGCTTAATATAATGCTTGATCTCATTTTCGTTAGTGCAAATATTTATATTCCTGAATGCTTTCACCCTTCTCGCGTGCTGAAAACATCACCTGCCTCTCGTTTATAAGTAGTATACCGGATATGAAAGTTGCTTTCAATTACTGCTGTTGCGATTTTTCCAAGCTTAATGGCATTTCACAAAATATTAACTGGGAGGTATTGTTGAATATTGAGGAATGCTATTATGTTTTTAGATCTCAGGTGCGTGGAATAAATACCAATAGATGCTTTCAAGTCAGGATTGAAAATAGTCTACTTCAACCTGTTACAGAGATCAAAGTCACACCGGGCAAAGAAAGCGTGACTGGGGCAATTTGTTGAACTCGGCGAAATCGCGCAGGCAGTTATAGCGCCAATTTAGTAAGTAAGTAACAAATGAGAAAGACTAGGTGTGATCTACATCTAGGTGTGATCTTTATTTGATGAGAGAAGGTACTTCGTTTTGCCCTCCTTCACCTCCCGACACATACACTTTTCTTTTTAATCCGGTTTAGAAAAGGCAGAAGTAACGGCGCAGTTGTTGAGGCCGATGACATCAATATCAGTGCCTGAACGGTTTAATCCTGCAGCTCGTATTATCTTTTCTAACATACGGTTAAAGAAGTCGCACGAAGGAGAATCACCCTGTCTAAATTCTCGTTAGGGTCAAACGGCTCTGAGAGATCCTTCCCGATTCTGAAGTCATTTTACGGTTATTAGTTTGGTTGGGATACAAAATTCAGACATTGGGACAAATAGGCAGCTTCTCGAGATGGAAAGCGGATGTGAAGTCGACAAAAAGATGTTGTGTGCATATTTTTATTCTTTGATCTTTCCCAAAATTTGGCATATCGTACATATTTGGGTACATTATAAGGCACACTGACAGATCCCGCTGTAATGTCGCATACTCCAGGATCACTGAAATTTTTAATTGGAAGCTGGCGGGTACCAGGCCCAGCGCACAACCAGATTCTGGGGCATTTAGTTTTGGACATATTTTAAAGCGAGCCGCTTGCTCCAAGTCAGACACCCACTCGCAGTCGCACCTATTGGTGAACAGACGGTGCAGATCCTGGTGGGCACTTAAACTGAAATTGTAGGAGTGACCCCGGAAGCTTTGCCAAATGAATGTTCGGGAGTTACCCAGAGGGTACCTTGGGTGAAATCACCCGGAAGTTGTGAGCTGCTTTAATCACATGAACTCCCAGGTGAATAGCAATCAGAGACTTGCTCCACTTGCGTGGACTTCTACACACGGCTCCATCCTGTAGTTGTTGTAACAGCATCAGACATTCCCCATAACATTTATGTGGAATGCTGCTGAAATAACAGCCCTTGACCGGGTAAAAGTCCGGATCGTTCCGGTATCGTAGAACCAGCTGTCGTAAGAACGGCTCCATCCTCATGCTCATTTGTTAGTCACATTGATTTTATTATATCTAATTTCTAAGATTGATAAAGTAAAGTTTGCGCCTATGCCGAACGAAAAATATTTACGATCTGCGCATGTACGCCACACCATCGATTCAAGTACGATAATATCGGGTGTTTTTTTTACAGGTTTGTTTTTCGAATAGAGATAAAACTGGCATTTTGTGGTCAAATCTGGCAACTCTAATGTCATTTATGTTCAGTTTGGTTTGCCATTTCATCATGAACAGGTTGACAAAAGAACAACGCTTGCAAATCGTGCAAATTTATTTCGAAAATAATGGTTCAGTTCGCGAAGTTTACCGCGAGCTCCGTCAATTTTATGGTCGACATAATCGTCCATCAGAGCAATTAATTCGGTTAACCATGGATCGTTTTCGCACTACGTTTACTCTATGTGATAATACGCATCCGCAGAGACGTCGAACAGTGCGCACCGAAGAAACAATTGCCGCTGTAGAGCAAAGTGTTGAAGAGGACCCGAATGAATCGATTCGCCACCGTGCACAGCAATTGGAGCTTTGTCCATCAACTTTATGGAAGATTTTGCGCAAAGATCTTGGCTTGCGACCTCACAAGATCCAGCTTGTGCAAGAATTAAAGCCGCGAGACCATGCAATGCGTCGTGATTTTGGTGTATGGGCCGAAAATGAGATTGATCTCGATGCTGATTTTCATCGCAAAATTTTGTTCAGTGATGAGGCTCAGTTTTGGTTGAATGGCTACGTCAACAAGCAAAATTGCCGCATTTGGAGTGAAGAGAATCCACATGAGACCCTTGAAACGCCATTACATCCACAAAAACTGACTGTTTGGTGTGCTCTATGGGCTGGTGGAGTCATTGGGCCATACTTCTTCCGCAATAATGCTGGAGAGGCAGTTACCGTTAATGGAGACCGGTATAGAGGCATGATAACCGACTATTTTGTTCCCGAATTGGATGGCATGAATGTGGATGAGTTGTGGTTCCAACAAGACGGCGCTACATGCCACACAGCGCACGTCACAATCGATTTATTGAAGGGAACATTCGATGAGCGCATAATTTCGCGGAATGGACCTGTAAATTGGCCACCAAGATCGTGTGATTTGACACCATTGGATTATTTTCTTTGGGGATATGTGAAGTCGCTCGTCTACGCCAACAAACCAGAAACGTTAGGGGAATTGGAAGCCAACATTCGTGGCGTTATTGCCGACATACGGCCCCATATGCTCGAAAAAGTGGTTGAAAATTGGACCTGTAGAATTGGCTTTATTCGAGCCAGCCGCGGCGGCCTCATGCCCGAAATCATATTTAAACATTAATGGCATAAAATTATCCTTCCAATAAAGCCAAATTGATGGACCTTAAAACGATTTTCTTGTGTTTTATTTCAATTCGAAGTTCTATACCCCTAAAAAAAACACCCGATATTTGTTATATTACGATATTTGAAACTCCTATAGGATTTGGAAAGAAAATATATGCATAGACAAACATTTCTATTTATAGAATTGTTAAAATCTGGCACCACCACAACAACGTGAATCTTTTTTGAGTTTACTTTGTACTGACATTCTTATGAAGCACATACATTTTTCTATTTTACTTCTGATTAAACTTCTGATCTGTGAACATTGAAACACGTGAGTTTTATTAGGTGATGGGCTCAGAGGCTCAATCTTATCCTAAAAGTTTTTCTAATTTAAAATAAAAGTTTGCGTAATGACGTCGCTTTATACCATAGATAAGCTTGAGCTACAAAACCTGGTAGTGCGTAGTGTGCTTATTCATGGTGGTCTATGGAAAGTGGTGACTGGCACGAAGCCATCGAATGTAAAGGAACTTACGCTATGAACCGTGAATGATGAGAAGGCATTACCAACTATTCTACTGAGCGTGAAGCCCAATAAACTGAACTACGTAAAGAATTGGAACTCGGCGGCAAAGGATTGGCAGCAGCTGCTAAAGTGCACAAGCCACAAGGGCTGGTACAAAAAGTTAGCTTGTACTAACAGCTTTTGAACAAGCGCATGCTGGAAGACGAGAATATTGTGGAGTTTCTCAATTCTTTTACGGAAATCGCCAATAAGTTGGCAGAGATTGGCATAGTCATTCAAGATTAATTGTTAAGTATAATTCTGCTTTC
Source organism: Anomoia purmunda (assembly GCA_951828415.1). Lineage (NCBI taxonomy): Eukaryota > Metazoa > Arthropoda > Insecta > Diptera > Tephritidae > Anomoia > Anomoia purmunda. The sequence goes on along the minus strand of OX639993.1, from coordinate 84,802,267 downwards.
TAGCTTGCCTAAATCGTTTGAAAATTTCTTCGTGGCGATAGAGACACGCGGCAGTTTGCCCTCACTTAGCGCTTTAAAGTTAAAGATTTTGGAAGAGGGTGAGACGCGAAAGCGGCAAAATGAATCGTAGGACGAAAGCAGACAGCAGGGCCTTCATAGCACGTGATCATTGCAAGAAGCAGCAGAAAAAGTTTAAAGGCAGCGCTTTGCTTGAGGGAAGAAGGGTCACTTTGCCAATAAATGCAAGGGAAATCAAAAAGAAGGAGAGGCAGCAATGAATGACATAGCAACAGCAAACACACCCAGTGGTTTCGATCGATCGTGTTGGTAAATTGGCAGCGGGGCGACAAACAATAGAAATATGTTTGTAAAATACGATGACTGTAAAGAAAAAATTTGGTTAGCAGCGAACTACGCTGTTACTGCGCTAGGCAATGGTGAAATAGTTTTGCGTACGAAGCATAGAACAGTTTTATTGCGCAATGTGTTATACTCGCCGGAGTTGAAAGGAAATTTCATCTCAATTAGCAAAGCAGTCGAAAACGGCATGACGGTCAGCTTTGAACAGCATTATGGTTTGATACGGAACAAACAGGGAGATGTTATTCTCAAAGCGAAAAAAAAATGTAATTTGTATGTTGTTGATTTACATCAACATTGCTTGTACGCTGTAAGCAATAACGAAGTTGGGCACAACAGGTATGGTCACCTGTAGTGCGATTCACTATCAGCATAGAAAAACATAAAATCCAATGTGCCAGTGCATGTGCGGCAGGGACCAGATGGGCAACATCACCCTTCCCTCACACCTCTCTCCACGACGACTCTCCCGAGGCAAACGACTCTCCTTCAACTGAACTGCAATGGGCTGCAGGGCAAGATTGAGGAGATAACCGACTTTATGAGTCGGCATAATCTGTCAATAGCTGCGATCCAGGAAACGAAACTCCACAGCAACTCAACCTTGTGCATCGTAAGGATCGCGAGCGAGGTAATGGTGGTGGCTTAGCATTCATCACCCATCACACTGTGCAGTATCGCCGAGCTCAAAATATTCAATGTTTATATACCCCCTGTCACCTGCTGCCCGGCACGATATTACCCTGACATAGGTGCGCTCCTCAGAGGTGAAAACCGATTGGTAGTTGGTGACTTCAACGCGCACCACGATCTCTGGCATTCAAGCCTACCAGCTGATCGTAGGGGAAACGATTTGGCAGAGCAGATAGACGATTCGACATTCTGCACGATGAATGATGATGCCCCCCCCAGGATTATGGATAGTTGCAGCAGCTCGCCTGACCTAACAATAGCTAGCGCAGGTCTGATAAATAGCATAACGTGGCGACCTATGCTATCGCTTGCATCAGATCACCTACCCATAATCATCTCGATTGACAGAGCTGCCGACTTCGTCTCCGCGGACCACCGGACCTATATCAACTTTAAAAAGGCTGACTGGGTCAGGTTCGCGGAGTTCACCGAAAATGCCTTCAGATCTCTTCCCACACCCACTTACGTTCGTATTACTTGAAGCCATGCTGCTCCCCTACTTCTCACACCACCAGGGCCCGGCTAAGCATCAACATGGCTTCCGAAAGGTGTATAGCATAACAACAGTACTAAACGTCATAAACACGCAGGTGAATCGTGGCTATACCCACGAGCACCCATGTGAGAGACCCGATTTATTGCCATTGACACGGCCAGTCATGCAACGCTCCTAAAAGACTTTGAGACATCTACTCTCCCACGGTGTCTAACTGGACTGCGCATAACCTGAGCGGTCGATAGTCCTCAGTATATTTTAGATACCCAACGTAAAAACCGAGAAGGGTTAAACAAGGGGTACCATCAGGTGGCGTCCTCATTCCCATCACAGTCGGTTCTACGTACCGGGAGGTACAAGGACTGTTGTTTCGGCGATCTAACCCTGTTTAGATCGGCCTACCCCAAAAGTCGTCTATCTCTCCTGGAGCAACACCTAGCAGCAGGGTTGCTCCACCTCCTTCTGCTCAGGGCTGGCATCGAGCCAAACCCTGGACCAGAAACCTATTTTCGCTGCGTCTGCCAGAAAAGCCTCCATCCGAGCTCCACACGTGTAATTCGTGCGACGGATGGAGCCATCTTAAGGTCTGCTCAGTAGTGCGATTCATGTCATCAACATACACCGCGATGAGAACTAACTCGACGCCGGAATTCATATTGTGCAAACATGGCTCATCATCACATGCAACAAAACCAATTTGTCGAAAAACTTCGTCCAGCTTGAAGTTTCACTGCCTGCCAGATTGTTTCAATCCATAAATCTCCAAATATCTCGTCCTTTAAATCTCCGTTTAAGTAAGCCGTGCTTACATCTAACTACTGAAGGTGCATCTTTGCATCGACCACTATTGCCATCAGCATACGCATTGTAGCATACCGAAATACTGGCGAGAAAGTTTCTAGGTAGCCGATACCAAATCGTTGTTCGCACCCCTTTGCTACCAGCCGTGCCTTGTAGCTTTCAATTTCTCCACTTTTATTGCGCTTTACAGCAAAGACCCACCTAATTTCTAATTGCCTTCTTACCTGGTGGTAGATCAACGTTATATTTTTCTTAATCGCTGCAAATTCAACCTGCAGAGCATTCTTCCACTCGTTGCATTTTCCACTCGAAAGGGACCCCCGACGCTCGTAGGAACACTTGCACCTGTTATGCTATTGACCGCCTGGTTGTCGCTGCTATTTTCGCCTACAGACTCAAACGCTCTTCATTCATCTGCGCTGTTATAAAATGAACTATCGCTCTCAGACTCATCGTTGCTTTTTGTTGGCGGTGAACTATTTCATATTCTCGAGAAAAACTTGGAGCACATCAACACTTTCGTTGCTTTTATCACCATCACTGCAAGCTTTGCCGTTATCATCGAAATTTTCGTTAAACAAAGCCGTGCATCCCTCTTCATAACAATTTTGTGCGACCCTTCATCATACAAAAGGTATGGCTTACTTTCCAATGAATATCCAATCATAATCAGCTGTTTACCTTTTGCTGCAAACTTTTCTCGTCGTGTCTTATCAAGTGCCACGGCAACAGAACCAATCGTTTTCAAGTGGCCGACTTTTGGTTTACGATTAAACCACATTTCGTAGGGAGTTTTATTCTATAGAATAGCAGCCGTTGATAGTGCTTCCGCCCACAAACTCTGCCTTCATCTGCGCCATCTCTACCAGAGTGCGATTCGCTCGCTCCGCAACTCCATTCTGCTGCGGCTATGTGGCATTGTTAATTGCTACCTCAAAAACGCATCAAAATCATTATTGACACCCCTTGCCATTATCGCTCCTTAACGCTTTAATTTTGCAGTTCGTTTGCCGTTCTACGTAAGTCTTGTATATTTTAAACTTTTTGAGCACCTCGCTTTTGGCTTTCAGAAAATAAACGCAGATGAACCTCGATTTCATTTATTAGCGTCAGAAAATATCGCGAGCCTCCAATAGATTTTACGTTAATAGGACCGCATACATCAGAGAGTATTAGCTCTAACAGATTTTCTGATCTGCGCTCGGTTGCCTTCGGAAATGGTAGATCATGTATTTTGCTCAACATACAAGTATTGTAGCACGTTTGCTCAACCTTTTCGTCATACTTTAACCCGTTCACCATATCACACCGACTTAACTCACGAAGGCTTTGATGGTTCAGTAGTGCGATTCACTAACTAATTTTAAAGATACTCGATTGGTTAACTCAACTTAACCAAAATTTTAGCGACCCTGCTATTCAGCAGCCATTTTTTAACGATTCGCGTTCGCCGAATCAGTTGTTGATGTTAGCTAGTCGATGACCGAAAACTAAACGACAACAAATTTGATGTTGTTAACTCAATCGAGAAAAGTGGAATCAGTGATTTCAACTTAAATAAAAGATAAGTTTAAAATTCAGTGATTTGTTTTCTTGTAATTAAAAAGGAGGATTAAATAATGTCGTTTGAATATTTGGCATATGATTTATCACGAGGTGAGGAAGAAATAAGCGCTCCAACAGTGGATGGACGTTTACTCCGAGATGTGGGCAATCCCTTTCATTGGAATGCAACAGAATTGTAGAAGCTGTATCGGTTAACTCCGGACTTGGCTGAATACTTAAATAAGAGGCTCCAGAATAGCAGCAATATCAACTGAGAAGCAGGTAGCTCGTGTAATCTTTAAGCCTGTACGTAATTTTAAACATTACTTTTATATTGGTAGGTTCTAGCGGCTTTAAGATTCTTCGCAACTGGTTGTTATCAACGACCCGTAGGTGGACAATGGGGAATATCCATGAGCCAGTCATCCGAAGCCTTGGCATTCATCGGGTTACGCATGCAATCAGTGATTCATTGTTTCGCCAGAAAGTGAGGTTTCTTATGAACCAAATGGAACACCAAGCTGCTAAAGACATGTTTGCTTCAGCGTCGTCTCCCTTTGTGGGCTGCACTATTGCGGCCGTCGTTTGCACACCAAAGAACCATGAGAAGGCTTAAACCAACCACCATATCTACCATTCAATTAATGTGCAAATGGTAAAAGCAAGCCTTTATCAACAATCCAAGTACAAAAACATAAATATATTTTAGTTTTAATATAAATGATTTTAATTAAAAAATTTTAAACACATATATGTAAATCTTTAATACGCTGGAGCACAAAACGAATTTTGAAACCGAAAACCATGGCATATTTGCAGGTGATTCGGGATATTCCTTGGAGTCGAGTTGATGACTATTCTACCAAATCGCTCAGAGGAGAGTCTGAAATTCTGATACAATGGAATATTGCAATATATAAAAAGAATTATAAACGTTTGTAGTTTGAAGTAAACTAGTGTCTTATTTCACTTTAATGAAATATAATAAAAACGCTGAAATTTATATTTGGCAGCAGGCAATCGTTTGTTTTTTCTCTATTCCCCTTTGCGCTTTTCCCTCATTTTGACATTTAGTTTGACAGAGATGCCACACTTTATCACTTTGAATAAATACAACGAAACAGCTGTTAATTGTCTTTAAGAATGAGTTAGTGAATCGCACAATCGTTAGTGCAAACTAAATCTAAGGATATTTTTCTATCAACGTCTCGCGCTGAATTTGACGTTTATGTTTTTGTTGAAACTTGGCTCAACAATGATTTTTATGCCGAAGAATATTTTGACCATAATCTATTTCATACATATCGTAAAGATAGAGACGCTACAAAAACAGGTCACCTCAGAGGTGGTGGTATTCTTATTGCTTTGAGGCGTTCTTTAAGATCCTCAATCTATCAACTTTTAAATTATGATTCACTTCTTGACCAGCTGTGTGTCTGTATTTTTGGCTCATTCGGTAAATTATTTATATGTGTTTCTTATATTCCTCCGAACAGTTCAGATGATTTGTATAGAGAACACGTTGATAACATTGTTAATCTTTACGAAAAAAATGAAAAATGTAATTTTTGTATCCTAGGCGATTTTAATCTCACTGATGTAATTTGATCTCATTTTCAAAATAATGATACTTTAAGTAATGATATTTTAATACCAACCAATGTTAATAGAGCTCATGAAATTAATTTTATAGATAGTCTTTTTAGTATTAATCTAGTCCAAATCAATAATGTATTTAATAAGCTTACTAAAATACTTGATCTTGTTTTTGTTGATGAAAACTTAATATTTAATTTAGATGAGTGCTCTTTTCCCATAAGTACGACTGATAAACATCACGTGCCCCTTTCTATTTCTTTGGAATTTTACGATGTTGTTGGCAATGAAAACAAGAAATCTCTTTCTTATAATTTTCGTGATGCTAATTTTAGTGACTTGAACGCTGCCATATCAGAGATAAAATGGGATACTGTTCTTTCTTCAAATGATGTTTCGGAATGTTTTCAGAATTTTCTGCTCAAGATGTCCGAGGTGTTTTCGAATAACCTTTCCGTTCTCTTGCCTCGTCTCCACAAATTACCCTGGTACACCAAAAATCTTAAAAAACTTAAAAATCAACGAAATAAATATTATAAATTGTACAAGGCTTATAATAATAATATCTGTTACAAAGAGAAGTACTTTTATTACATGAATCAATTTAATGTCCTCGATAAATTTTTATACAATCAATATATATGTAGGTTTGAATCTGAACTGAAAGAAAATCCTAAAGCCATTTGGAAGTACATTCGTTCTAAAAAGGGCTGTACGAACATTCCAACATGTATGAATTTTAATGGGGTTTGTTCACGAAATTTGTCTGATACTGTCAATTTATTTGCAGATTATTTCAAGACTAATTATGTGACTGACGATGGAAACGCTGATACAACCACCAATTTTGGTCATAACCAATCCCTGGATTTTGGTTGTCTTTTCTTATCTGAATTAGATGTTATTAATGGTATTTCCGCCCTAAAACCCTCTTTGAAAAGTGATATTGATGGTTTTTGCTTTTCAGAATTTTGTGTTTCAGCGTTTAAGTGTGGGTTTCAAGTAGATACTATTTATACTGATTTTTCTAAAGCTTTCGACAAAGTTTCGCATACCATTTTACTCCAAAAGCTAAAAAACTTGGGGTTTCACTCAATTTTTTTTATCTTGGGTAAAATCATATCTTACTAATAGATCGTTGTTTGTCGAAATTGAGACATGCAAATCGTATTCGTTTGTAGCTACTTGTGGTGTTCCACAAGGTAGTATCCTTGGTCCTATCTTGTTTATACTTTTTATTAATGATATTGGATCTTGCTTTAAATATTCAAGGTTTTTACTTTATGCCGATGATTTGAAACTTTTCCGTAAAATAACACGCCCGTCTGACGTATATCTCTTGCAATATGATCTGGACAATCTTGTTTCTTGGGGTCTTAGAAATAAGCTTTCTTTGAATATCGATAAATGTTTTTACATGACTATCTCTAAGTCAGCAAATACCTTAATTTCATCCTATAGTATATTAAATCATCAGCTCACTGCAGTGAAAGATTTCGTCGATCTGGGGGTACTGTTTGACAGTTGCTTTACTTTTGTAAATCATATATGTTACATTCTGCCAAAGGCATACAGTAATTTAGCCTTTTTACGCCGATATGCGAAGGACTTTAAAGATCCCTATACAAGGAGTTTTCTATTTAATTCGCTTGTTCGCTCAAAATTGGAATATGCTTCCATAATATGGAGCCCAATTTATAACTGTCATGCTAATAGAATTGAAAGAGTGCAAAAAAAATTCACTCGGTTTGCACTTCAACCATTAAACTTTGCGGACCCCTTCCCAACGTATAGTGCTCGTTGTATGCTTATACATTTGAAATCTCTAGAAAGTAGAAGAATTATTCAATCATTAATGTTTGTATACGATGTGATTTGTGGTTTCATTAACTGTCCTGAACTCCTTGAGCAGATAGGCTTTAACGTACCCAACAAAGTATTGCGTTCTCAATATCCATTTTATCTCAATGTTGTCAGAGCTAATTATTTTACCATAGCTCCAACCTATAGGGGACTTTCAGAATTCAATAAAATATCGAAAAAACTGTTTCCTGACTTTTCATTGCCAAGGTCGGTATTTAAATTCGGAATCGAATCATTGTATCCTTAGAATATATGTATATATTTTTTAAGTGTCGTAATAATTTACTTATAAGTATTACTTTGTGAGTCTAGTCTGTAAGGTTATTAAAATCATAGACTAATAAATTGAATTGAATTGAATTGAAATATTGCCGTCAAAAATAACAATTGTCGCACCGTCTAAATTTAGTGAATCGCACTACAGACCGTAAGACCCATAAGGAGGGGTCCACAAACTATGTGGCCCCATGTTGTTCGCGCCCTACAACGCCCATAGCCTCTACGGCCCACCCCAACCGCACCAAGTGCACCGGTGCTTAGCACCGGCAGAACCTCTACGGTTCGAAGGAGCACACAACAACATGGACGCTCCTCTCCCACACCCGGCTCCGCCCCTCGTGTGGGGAGTAGCCAGCAGCTCCTGGTGCCCCACACAGTCTGTTCCGTGTGTCAGGCCAGGATATAACGGAATGTGACATCAGTCAGGTGCAACTCGGGCCACGGCTGGTGTCACTTTCGTGTATGTTCTGGTCTGCGCACCACCCGTGCATGGTCGGGTGACTACCTGGCTCCTTGCTGTAGAGCCCCGCAATCGCACTCGCCCATGGTGCCACGGCATGTGCAGCAAGGACCAGGTGGGCAACATCACCCTTCCCTCACACCTCTCTCCGCGACGACTCAACCTTACTGAGTTGCAAAGGCTACAATGTGCATCGTAAGGATCGTCAGCGAGGTAATGATACCACTGCATGTGCAGCAAGAACCAGGTGGGCAACATCACACCTCTCTCCGCGACGACTCCCCTGAGGCAAACGAGACTCCTTCAGCTGAATTGCAATGGGCTGCAGGGCAAGATTGAGGAGATAACCAACTTTATGAGTCGGCACAACCTGTCAATAGCTCCGATCCAAGAAATGAAACTGCACAACAACTCAACCTTGTTGAGTTGCAACGGCTACAATGTGCATCGTAAGGATCGCGAGCGAGGTACTGGTGGTGGCTTAGCGTTCATCACTCATCGCACTGTGCAGTATCGTTTCATTGAAGACGACATCGACCGCAGGGACACTATCTTAGAATGTCAAGGAATAGCTGTCCGGTCAGGCGATGTCGAGCAGATTCGGAGACTGGTTGACTGGTTGCTTTGGTCCACCGTGAAGTCCTTATCCAACCCGACGAAGCACGACGACCGAGAGGGGATCGTGCCTCGTCGGACCCAAAGAGACGCGCGGACTATTTTAGCCGGCAATTCATATTGCATCCTTCGGGGGATAGGGTCAAGCGGAAAGTGATCAGAAGGCTGCGCAAACTGCCAACCAAAAGCGTGCTCACCCGCAGAGACTGAAACGGTGGACAACGAATTACCTGTGTGGTCGCCAGTCATCGGTATTATTCAGAGACAAAACATCAAAACTAAGGAGGATTAAACAAGGGATACCGCAGGGTGGCGTCCTGTCGCCACTCTTGTTTAATCATTACATTCCCAAGCTCCCTCAACCGCCAGAGGGCGTCAGAATAGTCTCTTATGCCGATGATTGGTCGATAATGGCAACCGGCAATGTCATATACGGATATATCTCCGAACTTGCTCATTTCTTCACAAGTAGAAACCTGGCGTTGTCCCCTGCAAAGTACTCGGCGACAGTCTTTACCACCTGTACGAAGGAGGCCAGGCTGGATCTCAACATCCATATAGATGGCACCCCCATTCCGACGGTTAATCACCCGAAGATCCTGGGGGTGACTTTCGACAGCCTGCTCTCCTTCACCACGCACACTACCGCAATCGCCAATAGAGTACAAAGCCGGAACAATGAAATCAAGTCGCTCGCTGGCAGCTCTTGGGGCAAAGGCAAAGAAACGTTGTTGGCAACATACAAGGCGATTGGCCGGCCGGTATTAAACTATGCTGCGCCAGTGTGGCCCCAGGAACCAGTAGGACACAGTGGATGAAGCTGCAGACCTGCCAGAACGCCGCACTTCGTACGGTGACGGGATACATGCTGATGTCGCCTGAGGAACATCTCCACCAAGAGGTCAATGTGCTCCGCATTAAGGAGCACAACCTCATGCTCAGCAAGCAGTTCTTTGCTGGGTGTCACCGTTCGGGACACCCAAACAGGTATCTGTTTGCAGTGGGTCTACGCCCCAGACAAATCAGAAGGCATCTCTTAGAACTAAAGGACGAGATCCAGCCACTCATAATGCAACCCAGGATCCGGAGGCGTACCGGTGGGTCCTAAGCAACATCCACAGAGAGACAGTCACTACCACCATTGACTCTCGCCATTTATCGGAGCCCAACCACCACCTGTAGCCGATGAAAAGTCCCTGCTACCCCGCGAGCCCCGCGTCACTCTGGCACAATTGCGGTCTGGATACTGTAGTAGGCTACAGAACACTCAGAACGTAGCACTCCGGACGGCAACAGGATGTCTTCTGATGTCACCGATAGACCAACTACGCGATGAGGCTTCAATACTCCCAGTTAGGGAGCACAATTACATGCTCAACAAGCAGTTCCTCGTTGGTTGTCACCGTAGTGGTCACCCAAACGGGCACCTGCTCGCTGAAAATCCTCCTCCTAGACACGGCAAAATGCCGTCCTCGGGGTCAAACCACCACCCATAGCAAAGGAGGAGTTCCAGCTGTCTCGTGAATCCCGCGTAACTCTGGCTCGATAAAGATCTGGATATTGTAGGAGGTTAAACTCTTACCTATACAGAATCAACCCAGCGTACTCATTGTACATACATATGTCCGGCATGTGATATTTCTTCGCACGATACAACTTTCCGGACTGTTTTAATGGATTGTGCGAAGGAGAGAGCCGATGCTGGAGGTTGTACCGACAGCGCTGCTGGGTGAAATCATAACTGAAAAGATTGCCTCGGCAGTTAACAGTTTTTCACCAAACAAATCCACAGGGGTGGATGGCATCCTTCCTATTCCTACTATCCGGCCTCGTTAGGGCAAAGGTGAAAAAACCAATCAGAAATTTAATCTCGGCCCGCTTCTAAATCGTACAATATCAGCTGAGCTAGGGGGAGCAAATATGAACAAACAAATATGTAGGGACCACCACAGAGAGGAGTGCTTTCATCTCTTTTGTGGTTCATCAGCATAAATGACATCCTATTCGAAATTAACACAGGTGGGTATTAGAATGTGGCATATGCCGGCGATGTGGCAATCCTGGATAAGACAGAGTAAATCCCGAGCAAATATAAATATAATTTCAGACCTCAAAGCCTAAACAACCGACAATTACCAAGTATTTGGGGCTGATAACCGACTGTAAGTTAAATTGGAAAATGTGCATTGATGAGCGAGTTCGGAAAGCATGCATTTCTTTATATACTTCGATGTTTGGCATTAAGTGGGATCTGAAGCCGAAGCTGTTACTCTAAATGTACCAAGCGGTGGTGCAACCGGTGCTATGACTCTCTAGTCTGGTAGGAAGTTCTCCGCAAGAGGTGCTCAGGGAAACTGGGTGCTGGAAGGATATACGGCTAGGGCACAGTAGTATCTTAATCAATTACCTTCAGACATTGTTAACACGCGGACGGATTTCAGCCCTCGCAAACTGGAGTTTAAGCACGATATCGGCAAAAATATTCACCGACAGTTCACAGATGGACTCTGAAGTGGGAGCCGGTATCTACTCCGAATCCTTGGAACTGTTCAGACGGAAGTTTTCGCGATTTGGCAAACCTGTACAAGATGGTAACAGGTGAGATAACCATTTTTCCGACAGCTAGGCAGAAATAAAGGCTCTAGCTGATTTTTTATAATGATACTAAAAGTATAAAAACTATAAGAGACTCAACTTCAACTTATACAGAATCCACCCAGACATTCCAAATAGATCTCCGGTAAGTGCAGATTCAACGCACGGTACAAATCAGCTACTCACATGTCATGTTGGTTTAAGACCAACTCATCTAACACCGTTAAGAAAGTATTTTAACTTTTTTGTCCGGATTGTTGACTTGTCAGAATTTACAGTTGTCGGGATTTTGCTTTGTCTGGATATCGTGTTATCTGTATATCGCATTGTAGGGATCTCGTTGTCTGTGTTCTTTCCTTCTCTGGATTTTAAAATATGGTCAGGATTATGTCTTGTTTGGATTTAAAGGCCGGGATTATGGTGTGCTCCCCTCTTGAAGGTGCTGTTCTGACACCAACGTCTACTTTGCATATATGTGTTTGTAACCACTCCGATTAACAACAATAAATCTATAGTATACAACAACACCATTAAACCATCGCTGCTACAAAAATACCAAAAATTCCTTCATCTATCAACAACATACTTAATAGTGCTCACATTGAAACACGCCAAACCTACAAGCATTACATACAAAAATACCCACCTTGGCTATTTAATCCAGAATCGTACAACACAGTACTCGCCCAACATAAAAAAGACAAAGTACCCAACTGAATGTATGTACAACTGTTCTATCATAAATTTCTCAAACCAAAACTACAGGGTTTTTCAATAGGAACGCTACAAAAGTTTTTTTTAAGTAAAACAAAAACGGTTTGGGATATGAATTAAATTCTTTATTCCTGTGAAAGTACATTCGGTGCCATTATGTATGGAATTCGAGCATAAATCGACCGATACTGCTGCAATTTCACGTTCGATATTCGTACGAAGTTCATTAATCGTCGCTGGCTTGTTGGCATAGACCATAGACTTGACGTAGCCCCACAGGAAATAGTCTAACGGCGTCAAATCGCACGACCGAGGCGGTCAATTGACTGGGCCATTTCGTGAGATAACACGTTCACCAAACTTGGTTTTCAATAAATCGATTGTGACATTCGATGTGTGGCTTGTGGCGCCGTCCTGTTGGAACCACATATTGTCCAAGTCCATATCATCCAATTCGGGCCAAAAATATTCGGTTATCATTGAGCGGTAGCGATTCCCATTCACAGTAACGTGCCGGTCTTGATCATCACGGAAGAAGTACGGCCCAATGACCTCGCCGGCCCATAAACCGCACCAAACCGTAATTTTTTCGGGATGCAATGTTGACTCATGGAGTACGTGTGGGTTGCTGCCTGTACAATAACGCATATTTTGCTTATTGACGAAGCCATTCGGCCAGAAATGACGACGATTGGACGTAGCGCTCTTAAAGTTGAGGCCATTGACTCCGAATTTCGGTAGTAAATTTTAATAATTTCGACTCGTTAATGGATCGTATATCTTTCCATGATGAAATGGCAAACCTTACTGAAGAGAAATGCCAGAAGAGCGGGGGAAAATATGGCGCTGTTTGCTGTCACTATCGGTCTACTTTTGTAGGGTCCCTATTGAAACCCTCGTTACGAACATACCACCATCGTCCATGCAGTAGTTACTCGCATGGTCAAACTGTATTATATTTCACAATGGGATCGACCGCCTCGGTATTCACCGCTGAAGCCGTCGGAATACTAGGCGCTATACATGCCCCAGCACACCACACTTCTATGGATACCAGGACACGTAGGCATAACCGGCAACGAATAGGCAGACAACTCAGCTAAGTCAGCATGTTCTTCCCCAACCATAAAACATCATCATGGAGAAACTAGATTTACAGCGACATAGCCTCAGACAATACAGAAGGCATCTAAACACACAAAATACATGCAATCAACATTTGCACTACACAACCATACACCCGGATAACCCAATCAGCATAGAAAAACATAAAATCCAATGTGCTAGTGCATGTGCGGCAGGGACCAGATGGGCAACATCACCCTTCCCTCACACCTCTCTCCGCGACGACTCTCCCGAGGCAAACGACTCTCCTTCAACTGAACTGCAATGGGCTGCAGGGCAAGATTGAGGAGATAACCGACTTTATGAGTCGGCATAATCTGTCAATAGCTGCGATCCAGGAAACGAAACTCCACAGCAACTCAACCTTGTGCATCGTAAGGATCGCGAGCGAGGTAATGGTGGTGGCTTAGCATTCATCACCCATCACACTGTGCAGTATCGCCTTATTCAAGACGACATCTACCGCATCCGGTCAGGCGATGTCGAGCTCAAAATATTCAATGTTTATATACCCCCTGTCACCTGCTGCCCGGCACGATATTACCCTGACATAGGTGCGCTCCTCAGAGGTGAAAACCGATTGGTAGTTGGTGACTTCAACGCGCACCACGATCTCTGGCATTCAAGCCTACCAGCTGATCGTAGGGGAAACGATTTGGCAGAGCAGATAGACGATTCGACATTCTGCACGATGAATGATGATGCCCCCCCAGGATTATGGATAGTTGCAGCAGCTCGCCTGACCTAACAATAGCTAGCGCAGGTCTGATAAATAGCATAACGTGGCGACCTATGCTATCGCTTGCATCAGATCACCTACCCATAATCATCTCGATTGACAGAGCTGCCGACTTTGTCTCCGCGAACCACCGGACCTATATCAACTTTAAAAAGGCTGACTGGGTCAGGTTCGCGCAGTTCACCGAAAATGCCTTCAGATCTCTTTCCACACCCACTGACGTTCGTAAAGGCGAACAGAAGTTCCGCAAGGTGGCTGCGTCAGCTGCGGCTCGCTTCATCCCGGCTGAGAGGATCCCTGAGATCCGTCCCAACTTCCCGGCCGAAGCGGCCGCTCCGATCCCCGTAATCCGAACATTAAGGATTTAAATGTGGAGATTCGGAAGCTGGTGGACCAAAATAAGCGGAACAAGTGGGAGGAACATCTGAAGTCCTGCAACCTAGTCACGGGTGTTGGTAAGCTCTGGTCCACCGTGAAGTCCTTATCCAACCCGACGAAGCGCGACGACCGAGTGGAAATTTCATTCGGGGATCGCGCCTTGTCGGACCCGAAGAGATGCGCGAGCTATTTTAGCAGACAATTCATACTGCATCTTTCGGGGGATAGGACCAAGCGGAAGGTGACCAGAAGGCTGCGCAAACTACCGAACAACAGCGCGCCTCTTACCTTCACTTGTGGCGCGGTGAAGGAAGTCATCGGGAAGGCGAAAGCCTCCAAGGCCATTGGCCCTGACGGGCTAAGCGTGTTGATGCTGAAAAATTTAGGCCCCGCGGGAGTTGAGTTCCTCACAGGGATCCTCAACCTGTCAATGGCCACCCTCATCATTCCTGGCATCTGGAAGGTTGGGAGGGTGGTCCCACTGCTGGAACCAGGGAAGCCGGCCGACAAGGGTGATTCCTATCGGCAGATTTCCCTGCTTTCGCCACAGTGGTAAAGACGCCTGAGGCCCTACTCCTCCCGTACTACACATACCACCTAGGGTCGGCTAAGCATCAACTTTGCTTCTAGAAAGTGCACAGCACAACAACAGCACTTAATGCCATAAACACACAGGTGAATCGCGGTCTTAACCAAAACCGCCCCTGCGAGAAAACCGTCTTCGTAGCGTTGGACCTGTCTAAAGCTTTTGACACAGTCAGTCACTCCACGCTACTAGCTGACGTGGAAGTATCGACTCTCCCGCAGGGACTGAAACGGTGGACCGAGAATTACCGGTGTGGTCGTCAATCATCAGTATGGTTTAGAGATAAAACATCCAAACTAAAGAGGATTAAACAAGGGGCACCACAGGGTGGCGTCCTGTCCCCACCCTTGTTTAATCACTATATCTCCAAGCTCCCTCAACCGCCAGAGGGAGTCACAATTGTCTCCTATGCTGATGACTGTTCGATAATGGCAACCGGCAATGTAACTGACGACCTGTGTTTGAAGGTGAACGGATATCTCTCCGACCTTGCCCACTTCTTTACTAGCAGAAACCTGGCGCTGTCCCCTCCTAAGTCCTCGGCGACCCTCTTTACCATCTGGAGGAATGAGGTCAGGCTGGATCTCAACATTTATTGATGGCACCCCCATTCCGACGGTTAATCACCCGAAGATCCTGGGGGTGACTTTCGACAGCCTGCTCTCCTTCTCCGCGCACACTACCGCAATCGCCAATAGATTACAGAGCCGCTACAATGTCCTCAAGTCGCTCGCCGGCAGCTCTTGGGGCAAAGACAAAGAAACGTTGTTGGTAAAATACAAGGCGATTGGCCGGCCGGTAATAAATTATGCTGCACCAGTGTGGTCGCCGGTAACCAGCAGGACACAGTGGATGAAGCTGCAGACCTGCCAAAACGCCGCACTTCGCACGGTGACAGGATGTCTTCTGATGTCGCCTGAGGAACATCTCCACCAAGAGGTCAATGTGCTCCACATTAAGGAGCACAACCTCATGCTCAGCAGGCAGTTCCTTGCTGGGTGTCACCGTTTGGGGCATCCAAATAGGCAGCTGCTTGCAGTGGAGCTACCCCCCAGGCACATCAGAAGACATCTCCGAGAACTGAAGGACGAGATCCAGCCACTCATCACGCAACCGCTGGATCCGGAGGCGTACCAGCGGGTCCTAAGCAACATCCACAGAGACACAGTCACTACCACCATTGACTCTCGCCAGGCCAATGCAGTTATCGGAGCACAACCACCACCTGTAGCAGATGAGGAGTCCCTGCTGCCCCGCGAGTCCCGCGTCACTCTGGCACAATTGCGATCTGGATACTGTAATAGGCTCAACCCCTACCTATCCAGAATCAACCCTGGCATACCCAACACATGTCCGGCATGTGGAGATTCTCCGCACGACACCAATCACCTATTCACATGCCCCCTCAAACCAACTCATCTAACCCCCCTCTCCCTCTGCTCCAACCCTGTCGAAACTGCACGTTTCCTGGGTCTCCCCCTAGATGAGTTCGACGACAACGACCATGGGTGAATCCGCTCTTTACGGGGCGCGACTAGCCGCTACAACAACAACGACATAAAATCCTAGTGTTGTTACACTGCAACACAAGTCTAACTGTCATCTACCTCCTACAAGAATGTCCGGCCTTCCGTGGAAATTGAACAACTATCTTCAACATCCATAACCAAATCCATCTACTCAAGACACCTACAATTCACAACATCAATACTATATACAGATACATTCAAGCCATCAATATTAAAATATAGACCAATCATTTGAATATTTCAAACGAGCCAATATCCCCGCCGGTAGCTAGTGCTGACGCTTAACAAAATGCCGTATAAAAATTCGAACATATTTTTGTTTACATACGTCAAAAGTGGATAACTATTAATAGCATTAATATTATTTTACCTGGTTGCATTATCTCTAGCATCGAAATTCCATCCGTCCATCCCTGACTGTTATCACGGCTGCTGTAGGAAGATTTCAGTTTTAAAAATTTCTCAAAAGCAACGGAACTTTCAAAACCATTTTTTTGAGGATGTATACAATTTTCCAAATACAAGATGATTATTCCACATGTATGTCGCGCTTCAATCGTTTCCACAGTTAAATAAGATTCTCGTATAATGTTAATTAGAACTTCTGCGGATGATGGTTTTAAATAGGTTTTGGTTGTAAACAATACGAAAAGAAGTTTTATCAAATCACATCGATGCTCATAATTATGTCTCGTTCCTAACGATGTATCACATATTAGGCCAAATACATTTATTACTTTGGCTTCAATTTTCTGAAATTAAAATAAATAAATATTTAACAAGTATAAAGTTAAAATTGAATACCAAAGCGCTGTTAAAATGCAGGTTATTGGGTGCTGAATTTATAATTTCATATATACATCTTTGTGTTGCATCGATAAGGTCACGAATAATTTGATCCCTTACGTCTGTCGGAGGTATACATTTTCCATACGTATTCTATAAAAAAAAATGTTTTTATATTTAGGTTAGGACAACATGTATTTTAAAAATTATATAGGGTGGTTGTCGGCCATGTCAATATTCTACTTATAATATTATAAAGATTCGTTTGTTTGGCTATTTAAATTTGTATGAACTTTTGTTCATATACAGAATATGAACTGGCTTCGAATATAAGCTGAGCGAATTTCCTTTCAACGAATCAAAACAAAAACCAATTTAAATTTTGTGGAATTGCATGTTCACAATAGGTAGGATTAAACCAATTATAATGTATTAAAATAGATGCAACATATAGCAAACTACCAATTTTAACACTGTTTATAAGATTTTAATATTGTATATTTTCTAAATATTTATACTTATATCGAGCCCTTTGCGTAAAAGAGATTTAAACACCATTATTTTCGTTTGTTTTTTAGGAAAGCCCATTATTTATTATTACGAGCGTCATCTCTCAAAATTCCAAAATTGTAAAATGTGCATACGTCATGAAAGCAATTTTGATGTAAGTCATAGTGATTTCATATTTATAAACTGTTGTTTTTTTATATTATAGATGTTATTAAGATTTTGTTTAATTTATGAATAAAATGGCTTTCGTTTCATACAGTGAAAGCGATACTGACTCGGAATGTATTGAATCCTTTTCTGTAGACACAGCAAAACATAATGAGATAATAACAAATGTCCCACTTCTTTTATATAAGAATCAATTTAAAATTGCATCCATAACACAATATGATACATTTTTGCGATAAAAACACAATACCTCATAAGTTTCACAAATTTAAACACAAAATTAGCAACAACTTGTGGTTTTCAATGAGGCAATACCTTTTTCGGAGTTGGTCTTTTTGACATCTGTTACTTGATTTAAACTCAGTTTGGTTTGCCATTTCATAATGAACAGACTTACTTCGGTAAAACGTTAGCAAATCGTGCACATTTATTACCATCGCATTACTCATCGCGCGCTGCGTCCAATATTCGGTCGACCTAATCGCCCAGCAAGAGTCGTTAATTCGAGCACCCATGGCTCGGTTTCGCACCATGGTTGGTCTAGTGGATAAGCGCGTCGTACGTTAGGTGTATGCTCCGAAAACGAGACGGCCACCGATCCCGATTGTCACAAGAAAATTTTGTTCATGTGATTAAGCTCACTTTAAGGTGAATAGGTACGTTAATAAACAAAATTGTCGCATTTGGAGTGTGGAATATACAAAAGCCATTGTTGAGACGCCGTTACATCCTCAAAAAGTCACTGTTTGGTGTGATCTATGAGCAAAGGAAATCATTGGCTCATATTTCTTCAAAAGTAAAGACTGCCATAATGTTAGTCAATGGGGAACGATCTAGAGCCATGATTAATGACTTCTTCATGCCTGAATAGGAGGATGTTGATGTGGACGTTCGAACAAGACGGCTCTACATGCCATACAGCCAACGAAATAATAAATTTATTGAAGGAAACTTCTGGACTATTTTTTGTGGGGTTATGTGAAGTCGCTTGTCTATGCAAATAAGCCCGAGATCATTGACGCCTTGGAGGAGAATATTCGGCGCATTATTGCTAACATACATCACCAATTGCTGCAAAAAGTGGTCGAAAATTGGACCTCTCGGCTAGAATTTATTCGAGCTAGCCGCGACGGTCACTTGCTCTAAATCTTTTTAAGAACATAATGGCAAACACTTATCTTTATAATAAAGCTAAATTCTTGGCCGTAACATTAAAATTATATGCGTTTTATTTCTTCTTGAAAACCACATGTATGAAAAAATACGAATCGCATACCCTTTATATATTTTTTGACAAATACAATTATTAACAAAAGGAGTTAATTCATTCATAAATTAAAAACAAACGGAGATATTGGGTTGGGTTGATGGTGTGTTTTTATGGTTGGTGAAGCACATGCTGACTTAGCTGAGTTGTCTGCCTTTTCGTTGCCGGTTATGCCTACGTGTCCTGGTATCCATAAAAGTCTGGTGTGCTGGGACATGTATAGCGCCTAGTATTCCGACGGCTTGAATACGGAGGCGGTCGATCCCATTGTGAAATATGATACAGTTTGACCATGCGAGTAACTACTGTATGGACGATGGTAGTATGTTCGTAACGGGTTTTTCAATATGGACGCTACAAAAGTAGACCGATAGTGACAGCAAACGACGCCAAATTTTCCCCCGCTCTTTTGGCATTTCTCCTCAGTAAGGTTTGCCGTTTCATCATGGAAAGATATACGATCCAACAACGAGTCGAAATTATTAAAATTTACTACCGAAATTCGGAGTCAACGGCCTCAACTTTAAGAGCGCTACGTCCAATTTATGGTCGTCGTCATTTCTGGCTGAATGGCTTCGTCAATAATCAAAATATGTGTTATTGTACAGGCAGCAACCCACACGTACTCCATGAGTCAACATTGCATCCCGAAAAAATTACGGTTTGGTGCGGTTTATGGGCCGGCGAGGTCATTGGGCCGTACTTCTTCCGTGATGATCAAGACCGGCACGTTACTGTGAATGGGAATCGCTACCGCTCAATGATAACCGAATATTTTTGGCCCAAATTGGATGATATGGACTTGGACAATATGTGGTTCCAACAGGACGGCGCCAGAAGCCACACAGCGAATGTCACAATCGATTTATTGAAAACCAAGTTTGGTGAACGTGTTATCTCACGAAATGGCCCAGTCAATTGACCGCCTCGGTCGTGCGATTTGACGCCGTTAGACTATTTCCTGTGGGGCTACGTCAAGTCTATGGTTTATGCCAACAAGCCAGCAACGATTGATGAACTTCGTACGAATATCGAACGTGAAATTGCAGCAGTATCGGTCGATTTATGCTTGAAAACCGTCGAAAATTGGGTTCAGCGTCTGGACTTCTGCAAGCGTGCCCGTGGCGCCCATGCAAAAGAAATCGAGTTCCATACATAATTGCATCGAATGTACTTTCACAGCAATAAAGAATTTAATTCATATCCCAAACCGTTTTTGTTTTATTTAAAAAAAACTTTAGTAGCGTTCCTATTGAAAAACCCCTGTAGTTTTGGTTTTGAGAAATTTTTGATTGAACAGTTGTACATACATACATTCAGTTGGGTGCTTTGTCTTTTTTATGTTGGGCGAGTACTGTGTTGTACGATTCTGGATTAAAAAGCCAAGGTGGGTATTTTTGTATGTAATGTTTGTAGGTTTGGTGTGTTTCAATGTGAGCACTATTAAGTATGTTGATGATAGCTGGCGGAATTTTTGGTATTTTTGTTGCAGCGATGGTTTTAATGGTGTTGTTGTATAATATAGAGTTGTTTTTGTAAAGTATCTTTGGGAGTAGTATACATCTGTTTTCAAGGATTCTTCCTTCTAATGATGGGAGACCTGATTCGGTTAAAATGTTGTTCATCGGAGTGGTTACAAACACATATATGCAAAGTAGACGTTGGTGTCAGAACAGCAAGGAATCACCTTCAACGAGATCCCCACCTTGCAATATACAGATAACACAATATCCAGACAAAGCAAAATCCGGAGAACTGTAAACTCCGAAACGACCACAATCCGGAAAAAAAGTTAAAATACTTTCTTAACCTTCTCCTTCTCCAATATACTGATAAAAACGACAGAGGATCCGACTTTGTTAATCCATTTATATATTTTTTTGACAAATACAATAATAAACAAAATAAGTTTGTTCATTTCTACGTGTATCAGGCGACTCCAATAAAAAATCGGCATTACTGTATTAGAGTACCAACTTTCAGCCATTAAATACGAAGTTTCAAGAAGATCTGTCAATTTTTTTTTTTGCAGCCATTCGAAGCAAACAACTTTTGAGTTTTGTGAAGCTAGGAAAAAAGTGAATTTTGTGTTATCATCACACACTTCAATGAAAGCAATGGCAAAACTGAATGATTTAGGATAATAATTGATCCCACATCCTCCGTATTCTCCAGATTTGGCTCCTTGTGACTATTATCTTGAAGAAATGGCTCGGTGGTTAGAAGTTTTAATCAAATGAGGAATTTGAATTAGAAACTGAGGTCTATTTTCGAGACTTTGACGCATCAAAAAGTTGGAACATCGTTGGAAATGTGCCCGAAAATATCTTGTTTTCACTATTTTTATACGGACTTTTCAATTTGGCCCCGTAAATTAAAGCCGAGTGTGTAGCGTGTGCGTGCTTCATTCTGTGGGTCCCGGGTTCCAATCCTGGCAGGGGCAAGTAACATCAAAAATTATAGAAAACGTTTTTGTTAATAGCGGTCGCCCCTCGGGCAAGCAATGGCAAACCTCCGATTGTATTTCTGTCATAAAAAAAAAACATCTCACAAAAAAGCATTCGGCGTTCGAAGTCGGCGTAAAACTGTAGCTCCCTCAATTTGTGTTACGTCAAAACGCACACCACAAATTGTAGAAGTTCGGCCAAAATCACTTATAGCGCCAGGGAAGATTTCACCAAACGCTGTTTGGCAATAAAATCAAATGCTATTGGCGTGGATGGAGTTATTGTACGTTTTTTAAAAGTAATTCTCTTCTATTTACTAACCACTCTTCAACATATTTTCATTATCCGGTAGGTAACCTCTCTTACCTTTCCTAATCAATGGAAAGTTTCCAACATTATTCCGATTCTTAAAAACAACTCTGTGTACTCCCTAAAAGACTTTAGACCTATTCGTATTCTACTAGCTTTAGCAAAGGTTTTTGAAAAATTGAGTCCACCTTAACAAGCACATCTTAAGCGAGATCTAATCTGAATTTCGATCTAAGCACAGTTGTTCTACGGTCGTGTTAAAAATTATGGAAGATATCCGCCCTGCTTTCGATGATAAGCTACTTACTATTTTAGTGCTTTCATATTTTTCTAACGCGCTTGATATAGTCAGATATAACATTATTCCCTTAAAACTGCGGTATTACTTTGATTTCAACTCTACTTCACTCAAACAGATGCCAACAAGTCCAATGTGGAGACTTATTTTCTTGTCGTAGTAAAGTCACTTCTGGCTCGATCCTAGGTTCCATTCTTTTCAGTGTTTTCGTAAATGATACTGTCTACTGCTGCCAAAACTCTGGTATTCATTTATATGCCGATGACACGCATATTTTTTTTCACGCCCTATTGGCCTTGATGAGGTTAAACAAACAAAATAAACGGCCTCTGTATAAACGCTGCGAAAACACAATTACTTTCTATATCGCTTGATTATTTTGATTTGAGTAGTTTACCACCATTAATGCTGAGCGATACTGTGCTGAAATTCCAATCTGCTGTGACAAATCTTGGCTTTAAAATGAATTCACATCTAACCTGTACATATCATACTAGCTATTGTTTAACCAAGATATATTGTATTTTAAGGAGCTTATGGCAAACGTCTACCAACTAATATAAAATGTAAACTGATACAGTCACTTATTTTGTTCTTCATATTTTATATTCCGAATTGGTTTATGGTTATCTGGACAGTGAATCCAAAAATAAACTATATCTGGCTTTAAATAACGCAGCCAGATTTATTTACGGTAAAAGAAAATATGGCCACATCTCAGTGCTTACCAAAAACATATTGGGTTCTAGTCTGGAGAACTATATGAAGGTTCGCAATTTCAGTTAATAAGAAACCACTGATCATGCTATCTCTACCGAAAACTAAGCCTAGTCCAATCGTCTCGCACCCATAATATTATTGTACCTAAGTATAAAACGTTAACAGCCTCTAGATTGGTTTTTGTTAATGTTGTCAGAATCTGGAATTTATTTGCCGATCTAAATTAAACGTAAAAAAATGTTAAGATGTTTCAAATGCAGCTGCAAATCTTTTTATGTAAGTAATATTTGTCTAAAAAACCTAGAACATTATTAGTAGCTGTCTAATGTATATTTTTAATTTTATTTTTTACTTACTACTATTAGATATAATTATTCATTGTTGTTATATATTGCATTCTATACTTTGCTTAATCTAATTTAAAATAAAGTAAGTATGTTAAATAATGAAAAGATTCCTATCTGAAGGAATAACTTTAGCGAATACAACTTTACGCAGGTGCCTAAGTAATCTCCAGAAGAATCATATCATAAATATTAAGCTTAAAGATTATTACTGGTCACGCAATGAAATGGCAGGTAACATTTTTTTTTATTGGCACTGCATTTGGATTGAGACGTCTTCTTTTTGGATTATTTTCACTTGATTTGAAGTGCATGGAACAGATTTTGGATGATGATGTCATTCAAATGAGTTGGATGGCACACTCATTTGTACATTACCGTTTCTGTGACACATTGTCCGGCATTTTTCGAGTTTCTAAACGGAATTTTTTGAAAGCTCAGACGCAAAAAAAAAGTGTAGGTGCAAGAATGATAGAAAACCAGCGATCCCTGCCACAGGAATAGCGAGAAGACAAGGAAAGTGATAACTGCACTCGGGCGTTTTATTTCCGCTGCAACTGCTACAATACAAAGCTGGGCACTTCACATTTATAATTCTGCGTTCTACTTTTTGTAAAGATCACTCAAAACTCAGAATAACTTTTAAAGATCCATTTGTGACGTCAATCCTTCAAATGAGGCAAGTACAAAGTAACGGAAGTGCTTGTGTCGTCACCTTCTTTTCTCAGCATCGTGATGTAGGTGAATAAAAAAAATCAAATCAACTGCTATACATCTATACACCTTATATGCAATGAAAGTACGTAAGCAAATTGTTTAAAAATAAGAAAATGAGTTCCTGCTTAAACGGCTGTCCTAAAAGCCTTCAACTCTGCAAGGAAACTAACATCAAATTCTTTAGTATTCAACTCTGCAAGGAAACTAACATCAAATTCTTTAGTTTCCCTGAGTTGCCATATATGCGACAAAAATGGATAGAATCGTGTATTGTAAACGAACAGGACTTGCCGAATCGACCCATTCTATGCTCACTGCACTATTTATTATTATTGTTAGAATTCTGTTACGTTTGAAGTGCTCATCCATTTTAAATATTCATATGTATATTATTCTTCGGCCTGATTTTTTATTAAACGAGAATATTAATTTTTGAGCTCAAGGCCAGTATAGGGAAAAGTATATATTGTTGTATATATATATGTATATAAAAACATTCCAAATACAGTCGGTTCTACGTACCGGAATGACCTTGGTTTCACCCTGGCATCGAGCCAACCACTGGACCAGAAACGTATTTTTGCTGCGTCTGCCGGCAAAGGCTCCATCCGGAATCCACTTCGGTAAGGTGTAATTCGTGCGACGGATGGCCTGAGCATACCTTAAGACCCACAAAGAGTGGCCCACAAATTATGTGGCCCCATGTTGTTCGCGCCCTACGGAATGCGTCATCAGTCAGGTCGAAGCCGACCTCCGCATCCTCTAGGTTAGTTGGGGGCGTTGTTCCGGATGGTCGCGCAGGTGGGTCGCAGGGGAAATCGCCCGCGGCCTCTGGAGGGGGGGCCCTGGACGATATCGCCAGTACCAGCAAGGGTTTATCCTGCAGCGCACCGGTGCAGGCGAAGGAGACCCAAAGTCAGCCCGCCGAGGGATCTAAGCGGCGTTTGGGCACGGGTAGAAGGGCCCACTCCGATCGTCGAATGGCCTCCAAGATTCTGGAGCGCTATGGCGACCAAACTGGATCTCAGTTGTCTGAGAGACATGTTAAGTCGCTCGAGTGGGCCAAAGGGGTGCTGAGGGAGAGCGCGAATGCGCCTTCGAAGAGCTCAGCCCCTAAGAGACAGCGGTCGCAGGAGGGGGAGACCTCTTCAGTCAAACGGCCCAGGACTGGGGTTGCGCCAAAAACGTTCAGCGAGGTCGCGAAACAGGCGGGCTCCATTATCCTGGGTGTCGTGGACCGCAGCAAGGAGGACGGTGCCATCTCTAAGATGGACTGGAGGCGTGTGGCGGCAGCGATCTCTGCCGTCTTTATGAAGGTGATCAGGGATAATCCTGGTCCACCTCCTCGCTGTGAGAGTGCGGGTTGGCACTCTGGCCTCTTCAAGAGGATATCGTGCGCTGACGAGCGGTCGGCCACGCTTTATAAGGCGGCGGTTGCCCTGGTGGGGGAGGTCTGGAAGGGCGCCAGACTCGAGGCCGTGGATAAGAAGGATTTGCCTTTGCGTCCGAGGGCTCGGGTTTGGCTCCCTGCTGAGCCCTCCGCACCGGGTGACATTGAGGAAATCCTCCGCTATTGTAACCCGAACCTTCCGGCGCACAATTGGAAGGTTGTTCGGTTTGAGGGGTCCGAGGAACCATATCGGCAAGCGCTGATTCTGCTTAATGCGGAGTCCCTCGGCCCTCTCGCCGAGCAGCAGGGAGTCATTTCCTATGGCTTCGAGAAGGTAGCCCTCAAAATCTACCAATCCGATGCCAGGGGTAGTGACGCCATCCTTCCGGTTGAACCAGAGCTGGTGCCGGAGGTCTGCGGACCTGACGCGGAGGAAGCGGTGGAGGTTATGGAGGCCTTCATGAGCATGGAGGTTGACTCCGTTAGGTCGGACGCCGAGAGCGCTGGGGGAGTCTCCTCGGTAGCGGGGTCCGTCCTAAGCCTAAACAGGCTGTTCGATGGGGTCGAGGAGGAGAGGCTACTTGCCTCGGATGGTGAGGACGCGGCCGCCGGGGGGCTGGAAGAGATTACTGAGGATGATTATCCTGCAGATCAATCTCCAGCACTCTAAGGCCGCGTCCGCCAATTTGATGCTCCACCTTGAGCAAGGTGGGGCAGATATAGTCCTGATCCAGGAACCGTGGCTGAGCAGTAACGGTGTTTCTGGTATCGGGACGAAGAAATACAAGCTTCTGGTGTCCAGGGACGCAGGTAAACCTAGAGCTTGTATGCTCGTCAGGCGTGAAATAAATACTTATTTTCTGTCTAATTTCAGCAACGGAGACGCAGTAACGGTGAGACTCGAGGACGGGGCCGAAGAACTTTGGCTCATGTCCGCGTATATGGCTCACGATGATGAGGTGGAACCACCTCCAGTTCTTCTGAGGAACGCTCTGGCGGAAGCGAGGCGCAGGAAAGCCGGCGTCGTTGTGGGCTGTGATGCCAATTCGAGGCACTCCTGCTGGGGTAGCTCGGACATCAACGAAAGAGGTGAGTCCCTCTTTGATTTTATACTTAGCGAAAACTTGTCTATATGTAATAGGGGGAGCGACCCTACGTTTGAAACTTCGGTAAGGGAGGAGGTCCTGGACCTTACCCTGGTTTCGTCTGAATTGGTATCCCGTATCTCGAATTGGAGAGTTCTTAACGATCAATCTTTCTCTGATCATAGATATATTCAATTCTTCTTGGGCGATACGCGTCCCCAAAATCGTCCCTTTAGGAATCTGAGGAATACAGATTGGGATCTTTACTGTAAAAAGCTGCAGGAGTTTCTTCCTGAGGAACCTCAGGGAAGTTCACTCCTGTCGGAAAGTTCGATCGACAGCTTAGTGGAAAAATTCACCGTAGCTTGTAATAAAGCGATTAATATTTCGTGTCCGCTGAGGAGGCCTTTGGGCAAATCTAAGCCGTACTGGTGGACTTTGGAAATTTCGGAGCTCAGGGCTTCGAGTAGAAGACTTTTTAACCAGGCGAGGAAGAGCAAAAAACCCTCGGATTGGGAATATATAAGTCCGAAATAAAGAAGGCTAAGCGGGAATCGTGGAGAAGTTTCTGTGAAAACGTCGAGGGATGCCACGAGTCCTCCAGGGTTAGGCGGGAGCTCGCGAGGGCTCCCGTCCCCTTGGGATGTCTCAGGGACGACACAGGAAATTGGGCCATGAGCAGTGAGGAGTCGCTCAAACTTCTCCTCGATTCCCATCCTTCAAAGCGTTCAAATCGCCAGGACCTGATGGTATCATTCCTGCTCAGTTGCAGATATCCGAACGGGTGTCGTGTCGGTGGTTGGCGCCTATTTACGCGAGCTGCATAAGTAGGGGCTATATTCCTAGACTTTGGAGGAATGTGAGGGTTACATTTATTCCCAAGCCGGGTAAGAGCTCTCATGTTACCCCAAAGGACTTTAGGCCTATCAGCCTCTCTTCTTTTCTTTTGAAGACCCTGGAGAGGCTGATTGATCTTCATATAAGATAGGAAATACCGCGGGAGCGGCTGTCGCATGCTCAGCATGCCTACTCGAAGGGCAGGTCCGTGGATACGGCCCTGCATACGGTCGTTAATGTCATTGAGGAGTCTCTTGAACATAAGGACTTTGCAGTTGGTGCCTTTCTAGATATAGAAGGTGCCTTTAATAACATTCAGCCACAGGCAATAGTCGGATCCCTGGCGGAACTTGGGGTTGAGCCGGGTCTGGTAAGGCTCATCAATCACCTTCTCCGGGACAGAACTGTCGTGGCGGAATGGGGCAGCGCCTCCATCCAGCGAAAGGTGAGTAGAGGCACTCCACAAGGAGGAGTTCTCTCGCCACTCCTTTGGGTCATTGCTATCAATGGCGTACTGAAGGAGCTGGAAAGGGAAGGCTGCACGGTTATTGCCTATGCTGACGATGTTACTCTCATTGTCAGGGGTCAGTTTTTGAGCACCCTGTTTGATATCATGCAGGGGTACCTTAATCTGATCGTGAAGTGGTCTACAGGGTGTGGGCTCGCGATTAATCCTAGCAAGACAAAGCTGGTACTATTTACCAGGAGGTATAAAGTACCGGTCGCCCATCCTCCCTCAATAGGTGGCGTCCCGTTGGTGCTTTCTGACCGGGTCAAGTATCTTGGTTTGATCCTGGATAGGAAACTCTCCTGGGGGCCAAATATTGAGGAAAGGGTGAAAAAGGCCTCGGTTGCGGTGTACTGTTGTCGGGGTGCAATTGGGAAGAGATGGGGCCTTTCTCTCCAAGGTAAACTGGCAGCCGATTGGCTACTTACCAATGTAATGCCCTCTAGACGGGCAAACATTTATTCGGATAGTCAGGCCGCTATTAAGGCCTTAGGATCGCTAATGGTGAAATCAAAATTGGTCAGGGAATGCCTGACTTCTCTCGCAGCCGCCTCGGAATATCTCGACGTTAGACTAATTTGGGTACCGGGCCATAGCGACATTGCAGGGAACTGCATGGCTGATGAGCTTGCTCGGCAAGGTACCCTGGAAGTCATTGCTCCTTGCAGGGAGGGGGTTGGGGCTCCTTTGACTGCCTACGGGCTTCTCCTGGACAGATGGGCTTTATGTCGTCTCAGCGAGCGCTGGGAAATTGCCACGACATGCAGAATTGCAAGGTCCTTCTGGCCGAGAGTGGATCGTGGGCGCTCAAGGGAGCTGATGTCGCTTACTAAGTGGCAACTCTCGACCCTGGTTGGTGTTTTGACTGGGCATTGTCCGTTGGGTATTCACGCGGTTAGGCCGAAAATAGTCTCTGACCCTTTCTGCCGCAGCTGTATGGAGGAGGATGAGGTGGATTCATCTTGTCATTTTCTGCTCAGCTGCCCTGCATTTGCGAGACTGAGGTTCAAGTACCTAGGCTCGTACTTCTTTAGCTCTCCAGAAGACCTTTCTGGAGTGGAGATTGGTAGTTTGCGTGACTTCATTCGGGGCACGCAACGTTTCTCAGGTTAATCTTTCCTGACTTTCCTGACTTCCGATTCACGTTACCGTTCATAAATTAGGTGGTATCACAACGGACTCCTACTATGTCTAAGTGAGTTCCCTTTGGGGAACTACCACAGTAACCTAACCTAACCAGGTGCAACTCGTACCTGGGCTGGGGCCACTTTCGTGTGTTCTGGTCTGCGCACCACCCGTGAATGGTCGGGTGACTACCTGGCTCCCTGCTGTAGAGCTCCGCAGCCGCACACGCCCGTAGTGGTGCTGTCAAACAACACCTCAAGGCAGCCCAATGTGCCACTGCATGTGCAGCAGGGACCAGGTGGGCAACATCACCCTTCCCTCACACCTCCCTCCGCGACGAATGCCCCGAGGCAAACGGGACTCCTTCAGCTGAACTGCAACGGGCTGCAGGGCTAGATTGAGAAGATAACTTTGTTGAGTTGCAATTGCTACAAAGTGCATCCTAAGGATCGCGAGAGGTAATGGTGGTGGCTTAGCATTGATCACCTATCACACTGTGCAGTATCGTCTTATTGAAGAAAACATCGACCGCAGGGGCACTACCTTAGAATGTCAAGGAATAGCTGTCCGGTCAGGCGATGTCGAGCTCGAAATATTTAATGTCTATGTACCCCCTGTCACCTGCTGCCCGGCAGGATATCAGCCTGACATAGGTGCGCTCCTCAGAGGCGATTGGTAGTAGATGGGTGGTTGCGTCTTCATCCCGGAAGGGAGGATTCCCGAGATCCGTCCCAATTTCCCGGCTGAAGCGACTGCTCTAGCGAATGAGCGCGACCGCCTTCGCCGCTCCGATCTCCGCAATCCCAACATAAGGGATTTGAACGTGGAGATTCGGAGACTGACTAAGCACCTGAAGTCCTGCAACCTAGTTACGGGTGTCGATAAGCTCTGGTCCACCATGAGGTCCTTGTCCAACTAGACGAAGCGCGACGACCGAGTGGAAATCTCATTCGTCGGACCCGAAGTGATGTGCGATCTATTTTAGCCGGCAAATCATGTTGCCTCCTTCGGGGGATAGGACCAAGCGGAAGGTGACCAGGAGGCTGCGCAAACAGGCAAACACCAGCGCGCCTCTTGCTTTCACTTAAGGCGAGGTGAAGGAGGCCATCGGGAAGGCGAAATCCTCCAAGGCCATTGGCACTGACGGGCTAAGCGTGTTGATGACGCGGGAGTTGATTTCCTTACAGGGATCCCACTGCTGAAACCAGGGAACCAGCCGACAAGGGAGACTCCTATGGGCCGATTTCCCTGCTTTCGCCAGTGATAAAAACACTTCAGGCCCTACTCCTCCCGTACTACACTTACCACCTGGGCTCGGCTAAGCATAAACATAGTTTCCAGGAAATGCATAGCACAACAACAGCACTTAATGATATAAACACATACATAGGTGAATCGCGATCTTAACCAGAACCGCCCCTGCGATAGAACCGTCCTAGTAGCGTTGGACTTGTCAAAAGCTTTTTCTTTCCACGCTACTAGCTGACGTGGAAGCTCAGCTCTCCCGCAGGGGCTGAAACGTTGGACCGCGAATTACCTGTGTGGTCGCCAATCATCGGTATTATTCAGAGACTCAACATCTAAATTAAGGAGGATTAAACAAGGGGTACAGCAGGGTGGCGTCCTGTTTCCACTCTTGTTTAACCACTACATCTCCAAGCTTCTTCAACCGCCAGAGGGAGTCACAATAGTCTCTTGTGCCGATGGTTGCTCCATAATGGCAACCGGCAATGTAATTAATGACCTGTGTTCGAAAGTGAAGGATATCTCTCCGACCTTGCCCATTTCTTCACAGGCAGAAACCTGGCGTTGTCCCCTGTTAAGTCCTCGGCGACCCTCTTTACCACCTGGATGAAGGTCAGGCTGGATCTCAACATCCACTTTGATGACACCCCCATTCCGACGGTTGATCAATCGAGGATTCTAGGGGTTACATTTGACAGCGTGCTCTCCTTTTTCGCGCACACTACCGCAATCGCCAACAAAGTACAGAGCCGCAAGAATGTCCTCAAGGCGCTCGCCGGCAGCTCTTGGAGCTAAGACAAAGAAGCGTTGTTGGCAACATACAAGGCGAATCGGCCGGCCGGTAATTAACTATGTTGCGCCAGTGTGGTCCCCAGGAACCAGTAGGGATGAAGCTGCAGACCTGCCAGAATGCCGCACGCCGCACGGTGACGGGATGCCTGGTGATGTCGCCTGAGGAATATCTCCACCAAGCGGTCATGCTCAGCAAGCAGTTCCGTGCTGGGTGTCACCGTTCAGGGCACCCAAACAGGCAGCTGCTTGCAGTGGAGCTACCCCCCAGGCACATCAGAAGACATCTCCTAGAACTAAAGGACGAGATCCAGCCACTCATCACGCAACCGCTGGATCCGGAGGCGTACCGGCGGGTCCTAAGCAACATCCACAGAGACACAGTCACTACCACCATTGACTCTCGCCAGTGCAATGTAGTTATCGGAGCACAACCACCACCTGTAGCAGATGAGGAGTCCCTGCTGCCCCGCGAGTCCCGAGTCACTCTGGCACAATTGCGATCTGGATACTGTAATAGGCTCAACCCCTACCTATCCAGAATCAACCCTGCCATACCCAACACATGTCCGGCATGTGGAGATTCTCCGCACGACACCAATCACCTATTCAAATGCCCCCTCAAACCCACTCATCTAACCCCCTCTCCCTCTAGTCAAACCCTGTCGAAACTGCACGTTTCCTGGGCCTCCCCAGGAAAATTTTTTTTTGCTATGTCATCGACAACATATGCCCTCAAAAACTACAACACAACAACACCATGAAGTACTTATTAAAAAACTGGTGTGGCGTTTTGAGTTTTTCGTTCTGAAAAAAAAAAAACAAAAGTTAATTTTTATTTCTGAGAGAAAAAATAACTTTCAAGAAATGAGTTTTATTTCTGAGCAAAAAAATATAACTCAAAAAGTAATGATTAGTTTTTATGAAAAAAATAAAAAAAAAATATAATTTTTGTGACCAAAAAAATTAAACCCAAAAAATTACAATTATTTTTGATCAAAAAAAGGCAATAAAAAAAATAATCATTATTTCCGAGTAAAAGAGTAACACTCAGAAAACAAGTTTCATTTTTGCTCAAAAAAATATAACTCGACATATATTTTTCCTGAACATAAAAATAAAACTAGAATTTTTTTGATTATTACTGGGCGATTATTTTAAAATCTTAAAATAATGATTAAATATCAATTTTTTTGGTAGAACTCATAATAATTACGGTCTCTGATTTTATGTAAAAATCACTCAGAAAAATCGGCTTTTTAAGATACTTTAAAAACGAAAATCCTTCAAACGAAGCAGTAGGAAGTAATTGAAACGCTTTTGTCGTATTTTTCCTGCATTTTGTCCGTAATCAGTACACCGTGGATGCGGTTGCTAGCAAGCGATAATGACTAATGCAATCGTGCAATGAACTTGCACACCAATTAAGAAAATAACCTTTAGCTACACATTAGCAATTAAAACTTAAGAAAAAATTACAAAAATCCTGTACTTTCATCTAAATTGCAAACTTTTTAATCAGAATTTGTTAAAACAATATTGGTATGCAGATTTGTAGCCCCTAAAATTTCAGTGCAATAAAGTACACCTTTCAATTAGCTGAAAAATTCACACGATTTTTGAAAATTTTTTTTACCGGCGGTGTCATACATTTTCTTCCATATAAAGCAAAAAAAAAAAAATTACCAAAAATTAACGGATATTTTCAGCTGACTGGAATTTACACTAAAATTTAATGGGCTATAAAACTGTATACTTAGAATTTTTATAAAAATTCGAATTAAAGGGTTTGAAAATTTTACGAAATTTTGTAATTTTGTGGAGTAATAAGGTGTTCGTTATATTATGAGCTATACTTTTATAAAAAATAATAAACATTAAGCAAACAAAAGAATAATGATCAAAGCTTGTCAAAAAGCCGCGACACTGTTAATTTATCCGACCCTATAAAGTAAAGGTCTATAAAAATATAAATTTTGGAATAAAGCTAAATGAAATTATTCAAAAACAATTTTGTGTATAAGCTTGCCAAACAGTGTGCTTTAGACTTTTTGATTTCATTTAGTAATAACGAATGTTTTCGGGTATGTACATGTTATAATCAGGAGTGTTCGTGATGAAAAGACAGTAAAAATTTAGATACAAGATGTTGAAGACGAAATACGAAATACTTTTGAATACGTTTATTTGAAGTTTTCGCCAACAAAAGCGACGAGTTCGCCGAACAGCTGATTTGTAAAACTCTGTTCAGACTAGGTTTGCAGGTGACTGAAAAATTGAATAATAAGTTTAAACTGCTGATGTACTTTTTTTTGTAACGAATTTCCGTAATCCTTTATCAAAATAGCGTTATCACATTTTTAGTATAATTTTTCGAACTAAATATGGCTCGAAGATGCAACAACGCCGCATCCGGTTTGTTTCCAAACACAAGATGGCATGAAATGACAAAAAAACCAAAATAAAAACCAAAAACAGTTAATATATGTTCATGAATATATGCATATGTGTATGGATATAGCTGTGAATAGAAACAAACCTATTGTTAATATTTACCTTTGAAAAAGTTGTATGGATAGAAGGAATATCTAAAATATCTGTCATTAAGAAATTATTGGTTAAATCACTGCGGCTACCTTGATTTACATGTTTACACCACAGGCTAATGGCATTAGACACTTTCACGAGTAAGCGCCTAAAATAAGAATAAATTAAATTTGGAATTGTTTTCTTAAAATGAATAAGCTATTGAAACTTACATATATGATTTCTTTTCTTCTGTTAGTGCTTTAAACGTGCTAAGCCTTTTCAAATCTCCCAAAATCATCCAGATTTGATTATAATATCTTCTCAAATTTTTTCCTAACCTAAATAATTGCACATAGTTAGTGATGATTCGATATATTGATAATGTTTGCGCTTACGTCAAGATTGTTGTCTCCAAAATTTGTAACAAAATATAATACAATTGAGGAAGCAAAACACCAAGCATTTTGTCGTTAATTGTCTTATTTGTTCGCGACATTAAGTGTGAGATGTCCAAAGCACTCTTTATGAGATTTAAAATTTTTTTAGGATTAATAAGTTTCTCCGCCAAAAATGGTTCCCTTTTTTATTGGATAGAAGAGGTATACTTAACGGGAAAATGTTTTAAGTGGGATGTTCTTACCGTATGGTAACTATTAGATGGATAGCAAGGTTTTTAAAACGAATGAAAATTTGTGGAAGTCTTTTTATTGGATCGTCACTAAGTGGTAGCATTGATATGTGTAGCGGCTCACAATTCACTGCTTCCATAACATTATGAGAAAGGCGGCCAAAAAACATATTCAATAAAGTGTGGAGTCCTTCTACAAGTTTTTGTTCATATATCCGCCAGAGCTCCTTCATTTGCGTATAATGTAATTGATGTTTCGATGCATTTAAAAGAAGATGATAACACTTCGCGGAATATTCTACTGTATCGTAATACGGTGAATCCGTAAATTTTGAAAGAAAATTTTTTACGTTAACGCTGGCGTGAATGCTATATTCTGGATAAAGTTTCAAAAGAACAATCATACAATGTAATACGCTTATATTATCTTTTGGCACAAAATACTCCTTAGTTATTATATTCAACATATTGGTCACATGATTCGATCCAAACAATTTCTTTGATTCTTCAGATGTGTTAGACAGTTTAGCAAGTTCACCTGCGAAAAAATTGCCAAGCTTTAATGGACTTTTATTTATAGTATTCATACCTAAAGTTATTATAATTTTATGCGCAAGACGAACTTCTTTACAAGATACATATAAGTTTAATAGTAACGAAGCCCAAAGACACGAGTTTTTCTCCACCAATTCTCCGCGAGCGCTATTTAGCAAACGAAGTGCCAATGAATAATTTTCTGGGTTCTGCATAGAAGAATTTATCACTTTTTCCAAAGCACCCTGTTAAAATAAGATAAATCGAAAAAATAAATTAAACAAATAATTTAAAATGTATTTATTATATTTAAAATTTAGTGGTAAGATCAATAAATAGTTTTATTGGACTTGTTTATTTGTATGTACATATTTAGATATATAGGGATGCCAATTAGAGGTATGCATTAAGGCGAAAAAACACATTCATAAAGTGCTCAAAAACATTTCAGCTTTGTAGCAGCATGGCTACATTCCAATGCATTGTAAATATATATACATATATACGTGGTGTATATAACAACCACAATTACTTATGTAAGTTAACACCAGCGACAGGTTGATACCCTCCCATAAAGTGCTGACAACCCGCTGGTCAACACGCGCATCCGCTTGCCATTTCGTCACAACAAAAGCGACAATAAGCAGTTGGCTTCTCAGAAAACTGACTTCTTAACAAATTAGCTCCCGGCCAACGAAAAGCTATTTCCACTGAAAGAGTGCTGACGCTCGCCCGTCTGCACGCGCATCCGCTTTGTCAGTTCGACGCAGCACAAACAACAGCATAACGATCAA
This sequence comes from Anomoia purmunda, assembly GCA_951828415.1. NCBI lineage: Eukaryota > Metazoa > Arthropoda > Insecta > Diptera > Tephritidae > Anomoia > Anomoia purmunda. The sequence continues at coordinate 84,766,863 of OX639993.1, read as the reverse complement.
CACAAACCATTTCCCACCAAAAGCGCTGACACCGCATTATGTCTTCAAAACAACAACAATCAACGTGCAACTATTAGGTAGATTTAATATTTAAATAATAAGTTCTGTTTCTGTATTTTCACTGTGACGTGCGCACTTGTAGTTAACGGCTGCCGTGGGTTCGGACCCACCCGTGTTTCCAATAATACATTTCCTAAATAAAAAAACCGAAAAGGAACAAAGTGGACAATTGCTAATATAAGCAAATGATAAAAAAAGTGGACAATTACTAATATAAAGCAAGTGAATAAAAAACCGAAAGGGAACAAAGTGGACAATTGCTAATATAAGCAAATAATAAAAAAGGTGGACAATTGATAATATAAAGCAAGTGAACAAAAAACCCGAAAAGGAACAAAGCGGACAATTGCTAATATTAATTTAAAAAACCCGGAAAGAATAAAGTGGCCAGTTGCTAATAAAAGCAAATAATTTAAAAAACCGGAAAGGAACAGTGGGCAATTGCTAACACAAACAAACAAATAAAACTCAAAGCAATAAAGTGGACAATTGAAAAAACGGGGGTCTTGTTGAGAACCCAAAATTGTAAACAAATCAAAACATTGAGAGCTATTTGCAACTCCAGGTGAAATTATCAATAAATCCCTTGGGGAATTTAAAAAGGCTCGAAAATAATAAATTTAATATTGGAATTGCACGCCAAGCCGAGGCGTCGCCAACGCGGGATTATCCAGGAAATTCCAGACCGCTTCCAATCATCCAGCAGATCATCATCCAGCAGATCATCATCCAGTCATCCAGGACATGCTGCTATTCTGTTTGTGAGTCTAGACTAAGAAAATTTTACTTTAAGGAAAATTGTAAAAATCTAAAAAATTTCAAGAAATTATAAATTTTGTAACGCATATTGAAATAATTTCGACTTTGCAAAATGGACGCACAGACGATTCAGGCCTTATTAAACGCGGCAATCCGTGCAGCCACGGAACAGACGAAGCGAGAGTTTCAGGCCACAGTGGGAGGATTGACCCAGAGGCTTAGGGCGTTAGAACTGCCTCCTGCAGTTGTTGAATATTGGGAGATAGTGGTAGACCCAGCCGCCGCAAGGTGCGACGAAACGCTGGATGTAGTGAAATCCCTACCAGAGTTCAATGGGGACCAGGCAAGATACGTATCCTGGAGACAGGCGGCATTTGCCGCTTACAAATTGTTCGAGCCTTATGATGGTAGTTCCCGTCACTACCAGGCAGTAGCAATCATAAGGAATAGGGTCGTAGGAAGGGCTGATTTAGTTCTGTCTTCATTCAACACCGTCCTGAACCTTAAGGCCATTATAGCTAGGCTTGACTTCACCTACGCTGACAAGAGGCCGGCCCACCTCATCGAGCAAGAGATGGCAACGTTGAGGCAAGGCCGAATGACGGTCACGCAATTTTATGACGAGGTTGAGAAGAAGCTAACGCTTCTAATCAACAAGACAATCATGGTGAATGAAGGCAATACGGAGCTAATAAACTCACTTAAGCAGAAGTACAGACAAGATGCCCTTAGGACATTTATATCTGGCCTGCAGCAACCAATGTGCGACATCCTGTTCTCGTCTAGGCCAAAGGACATGCCTTCAGCTTTGGCGCTGGCGCAGGAGTTACAATCCAACCACCAGCGCACGGCATTTGCGAACACCTTTGCCACCTATACGGAACGTCACAATTACTTTAATTCACCCCATTACAAACAGACCTCCCAGCAAACGCAAGGACAGAACAGACCCGTGCCCATGGAGGTTGATGCCTCAACGTCCCGGTTCGTACTAAACAAACCGAACCAACAATTCCCTACCAATAGGATGCAAGCTGCATCTAACCGACTACCAAGGACATCATACGACCCGAGGCCTTTACCGAACTATAGTAAACCTGCTAACGCACAGGGATCTTCAAGACCAGAAGGTCTTAATTTCCAAGACAAAGCTATAAAAAGACAGCTAGGTTCAGATAGGCAGCCAATAGCAAAGGTTCAGAGGATTAACAACTTAGCGGAGCAAGTCGATCCTCAAGCAAAGGACCATGATGAAGGTACCTACGATAACCACTATGATACTTACGACCAATACAACGATACAGAAACCAATTTTGGGTACGACGACGACGAACTAGGAACTACAGATGAAGTTAATTTTTTAGAGGACAATCCCTCCTCCCTTACATTTCAAGGACACTAGGAGGGGTAAAGCTTAAATTCTTGATCGATACCGAGGCGTCGAAAAATTACATTAAAAACTTAAATACTTTGAAAGGAATAAAACCCACAAAGACCCCATTTTCAGTTCAATCTATTCACGGCAAAACAAAGATCACCTCAGAATGTATGGTGAATGTCCTCGGCAGAACCACCCCTTTCTTTATATTACCTTACCTTAATAGCTTTGACGTAATAATTGGTTATGACCTCTTAATGAAAATAAATGCGACAATCGATGTAAAGAGGGGAATTTTACACTATGATGGTAAAGAGGAAAAGCTTCTCTACCTTTATTCAGGAAAACTAAATCATCTTGCGATTGACAATACAACTATTCCCCCGGAACTCAACGATAATTTCTCAGCCATGATTCAAGTTCAGTCAGGTGTGTTCGCGGACCCCGCAACACCATTGCCCTATAACACCAATGTCATTGCTACCATTAGGACTACAGATAATGAGCCCGTTTATTCAAAGGCGTATCCGTATCCGATGGCAGCAACCGAGTTTGTGAATAAGGAAATTGAGAATCTGCTTAACGATGGCATTATTCAACCTTCACGATCACCGTACAATAACCCAATATGGGTAGTCGACAAGAAAGGAGTCGATGAAAACGGCGAACGTAAAATGCGTCTAGTAGTTGATTTCAGGAAATTGAATGAGAAAACTACTAGTGATAAATACCCGATTCCCGACATGTCAGTCATCTTAGCCAACCTAGGCCATTCATCCTACTTCACTACACTAGACCTAAAATCAGGATTCCACCAGATCAAATTGGCTGAACGTGATAGAGAGAAAACCGCATTTTCGGTAAATAACGAAAAATACGAGTTTTGGCGACTCCCATTCGGGCTAAAGAACGCGCCGAGTATTTTTCAAAGAGCGATCGACGATATCCTTAGGGACGAAATCGGCGGATGTTGTCACGTTTACATAGATGACGTGATTATATTTTCAAGGACAAAAGAACAACATCTCAGGGATATCGGCAGAATCCTTGCCAGACTCTACGATGCCAACATGCGTGTTTCTTTAGAAAAATCAAAGTTCTTTAAAGGCGAGGTCGAATTTTTGGGCTTCGTCGTATCAGCCAAGGGCATTAAAACCTGCCCTGACAAGGTCGACGCCATTCTGAACTATGAAATACCCAAAACCCTCCGCTCCCTAAGATCCTTTCTAGGCCTTTCTGGGTATTATCGGCGATTCATCAAGGATTATGCACAGATCGCCAAACCTCTTACTAAATTTTTACGTGGGGAAAACGGCACTATAGGCACAAATAAGTCAAGGAAAATTGAAATTAACTTAGATAGCGAAGCAATTACGGCTTTCGAAAAAATCAAGAAAATTTTGGCTTCGGAAGAAGTCCTTCTTCTCTACCCTGACTTCGAAAAGCCATTCGACCTCACGACAGATGCATCTTCGCAAGCAGTAGGTGCTGTCTTGTCACAAGGCGGAAGACCCATTATGATGATTTCTCGAACATTGTCCAGCACGGAGGAGCACTATGCAACGAATGAGCGAGAACTTCTAGCTATAGTGTGGGCCCTACAAAAGCTGCGAAACTACCTTTATGGAGTCAGACAACTTAATATCTTCACTGACCATCAGCCATTAATTTTTGCCATATCAGATAAGAGCTCAAACGCAAAAATGAAAAGGTGGAAGGCCTTTGTAGAGGAATTCTCCCCCCGATTTTTTTATAAACCAGGAAAGGAGAATTTCGTCGCAGATGCACTATCTAGGCAGTTTATGAACAACCTTAATGAGGACGACGCGTTGAGTTGTCTCACAAATCACAGTGAGGAATCCCTCACGCGAACCATACCGACGGTGCAAAACCCAATAAACTGCTTTAGAAACCAACTGATTCTCGACTCGGGGACGACGGCAAGGAAAACTACTAAAATTTTTTTTCAAACACAGGTCCGACACGAAATTACATTTTCTTCGCAAGAAGACATATTCGACCTGCTAAAGACGGCTGTAAGCCCCAATGTGATCAACGGAATATTTTGCGAACTGTCAGTATTAGGGCAGATCCAGGATAAACTAATTAAAATGTTTCCATCCGTCAAGTTCCGTCATACAATGAATAGGGTCATAGACGTCACTAACAAAAGCGACCAAGTCGAAATTCTTGCTACTCAGCACAACCGTGCTCATAGGTCAGCACGGGAAAACACCTTGCAGGTTTTGACTATTTTTTTCCAAATATCTACAAAAGCTCCAAAGAAATCGCTTCAAACTGCAAAATCTGCCTTGAAGCCAAGTATCAACGCCATCCCCCAAACCCTACAATAGGGAAAACGCCAATACCCACACAACCCGGTGAAATCCTACATTTCGATATATATTCAACAGACAGGTGCCACTTCCTAACTTGCATCGATAAGTTTTCCAAATTTGCAGTAGTTTCACCTATTAATTCCAGATCGATAATAGATGTGAAAGGACCAATGATGCAAGCTTTGAATTTCTTCAAGGGGACATCAACGGTAGTATTTGATAACGAAAAATCTTTTAATTCCGAAACAATCAAATCTCTTCTAAGGGACCATTTCGGGATAAACACATTCACAACACCCCCATACCATAGCAGCTCTAACGGACAAATCGAGCGTTTCCACAGCACTCTAACAGAGATTGCGCGCTGTATTAAATTAGCGCAAGGAACGAGCGATACCACCGATATAGTCTTGCTTGCTACAGTAAAATACAATAGATCGGTCCATTCGGTCACGAAACAAAAACCAATAGAAGTTATCAGTTCAATTCCAGATAGTCTGAAAGAAGAAATTAAAACTCGAATCACTAAAGCGCAGGACGTGGAACTCCGAAGATGTAATGAAAATAAAATAACGAAATTATTCCAGCCTGGTGATAAGGTTTTTTTTTTAAAACTAACAAGCGCATTGGTAATAAATTTTCCACGTTATAATTAACAATCGCTACGCAGAAATACAGCAAGAAGACAAATCAATGATTACTGTAAATGGCACATACTTAATTACATTCAAAAGCAAGGTGACCATTAACAACACTAGTTACATCAACCACAAGAATGAGTACCAACTGACTCCGGAGACTCCCATGGCACAAGATATTAAGTTTACCGAGCACATTGCAAAGCTGTCGTTACCGTATCTAGACGAAGTCAACATACGGAATTTAAGGCATATCGCAACACTAAGGTACAAACTTAATATAAACTCAATCATAATGTTTAGTTCTCTTAGTGGATTGATTATCTCGGCGGTCATAGCGCTGACTATATTTCGCTGGAGGAAGAATAGGCAGAAACGCATTGTCATAAATTTGATAGAGAATAATATTACCGAGGTTCCAGGACAGGACGATGGCGCGCCCGAGGACGGCCGGTTTTAGAAAGGGGAGAGTTAACACCAGCGACAGGTTGATACCCTCCCATAAAGTGCTGACAACCCGCTGGTCAACACGCGCATCCGCTTGCCATTTCGTCACAACAAAAGCGACAATAAGCAGTTGGCTTCTCAGAAAACTGACTTCTTAACAAATTAGCTCCCGGCCAACGAAAAGATATTTCCACTGACAGAGTGCTGACGCTCGCCCGTCTGCACGCGCATCCGCTTTGTCAGTTCGACGCAGCACAAACAACAGCATAACGATTAACACAAACCATTTCCCACCAAAAGCGCTGACACCGCATTATGTCTTCAAAACAACAACAATCAACGTGCAACTATTAGGTAGATTTAATATTTAAATAATAAGTTCTGTTTCTGTATTTTCACTGTGACGTGCGCACTTGTAGTTAACAGCTGCCCTACATAGTAGGGAAATAAATGTTAAAGAAAAACCAAGTGTCTCGTCTTTTACTTGTACTTATGTAAATAGTCTACAATATCCAGTATATATATTTCCCATAGTCTGTAAGTGTCATTTCCACGCTTTCAGTATTGATCTAGAAGTTTCCATTTCCCCTTTTTTATTATGAAGGGTATTTTTAAGCGCATAATAGTTCAGTTAAGAGGAAACAGAATAAATTTGACAATTAACCATGACGGACGTGTTTTATTTTATGCGCTTAAATTCTCAGATTTAGCAAACAGAGAAAAAAACAGAGCTAATTGGAAATAAGAAAAAGGTTAACATTTTGTGACGTCTTGAAGATCTCGCCGTAAATAGACTAATACGAAGACCTCTTCATTAAAACCCAATTATTTTAAACATTGCACCTGAATATGATGAGAAATCAAGTGTTGACAGGAATAGGAGAGTTCGAAGCGAGAAAGTAGAGCCGGGGAAATTTTTACGCAATATTACAATGATAAAAAAGTTTTGCCAAATACGCATGTTGAAGACGACGAGTAATTCGACTATTTAATCGATGAAATAGCTGATGAGCATATTTAGTGAGTGTGTTTCTTGTGCTATTTTTCGAAGTCTCAGCTATTGCAAGCTTTTTCCACAGTCAATTTGACATAATTTGCACCTAGTGTCCACACTAACACAGATGAGCAGCACAAAGCGATTTAACCCTGTTTAGATCGGTCCACACCATGAGTCGTTTAGCATCTCCAGAGCAATACCTTGCAGCAGGATTGCTCCATACTTCTGCTCAGGCCTTGAATTGAATCCAACCCTGGTCCAGAAAATATTTTGCTGCAATTGCCAGAGAAAACTCCATCCAAACTTCACCTCGGTAACGTGTAATACAAGCGGTGCATGGAGCCATCTTAAGCTCTGCTAAGTCCACGACCCATACGGAGTGGTCCACAAATTATGTGGCCCCATGTTGTTCGTGCCCTATAGGCCCAAAACGTCCACCTACCATGCGAGTGCTACATAGCACCCACGGATCTCCACAGGAGCACTGAGCAACACTCTCACTCAATTTCTCTCCCAACCCCAACCTGCTTTCACCCAGCTCCGGTCAGGCAATATCGAGCTCGAAATATTTAATATATACATATGTCATCTGCTGCCCGGCGGTATAGCACCCGGACATACTTGCGCTTCTCAGAGACGGCAATCGTTTGGTAGCAGGTGGTTTTAATACGCACCACGATCTATGGCACAGATACGATTAGAGATTCTGCAAAAAGAACGATGACGCTCCCACCATGACTACGGGTAGGCTGCAGTAGCTTGCCTAACCTAACAATATCTAGTGCAGTAGTGCGATTCACTAACTAATTTTAAAGATATTCGATTGGTTAACTCAACTTAACGAAAATTTTAACGACCCTGCTATTCAGCAGCCACTTTTTAACGATTTTCGCGTTCGCCGAATTAGCTAATCGATTATCGAAAACTAAACGACAGCAAATTTGGTTGTTAACACAATCGAGAAACCACTTAAATAAAAGATAAATTTAAAATTCAATGATTTGTTTTCTTGTAATTAAAAAAGGAACATTAAAGAATGACGTTTGAATATTTGGCATATGATTTATCACGGAATGACGAAGAAGAAAGCGCTCCAACAGTGGATCGGCGTTTACTCCGATATGTGGGCAATCACTTTCATTTGAATGCAACAGAATTTCAAAAGCTGTGTCGGTTAACTCCAGACTTGGCTGAATACCTAATTTTACAGCTTGACAACCAAATAAGAGGCTCCAGAATAACAGCAATATCAACTAAGAAACAGGTAGCTCGTGTAATCTTTAAGCCTGTATGCAATTTTAAATTTTACTTTTAATTAGTACGTTCTAGCGGCTTTAAGGTTATTCGCATTTGGTTGCTATCAACGACCCGTAGGTGAGCAATGGGGAATATCCATGAGCCAGTCATCCCTAACCCGTAGCATTCACCGGGTAACGGATGCAATCAATAATTCATTGTTTCCTATGACCCAATGACAGCATTTTCTTAGCGCAATTGCGAAACGCATCCAAGAGCCACTAATTGCAAATTTTTTACCATTTTTACATTCATGTCCAAGAATTCACAATAAAAGTAAAATTATTATGTTTAATGTTTTGAATATTTATGGTTTCACTTTTATCGATATATATTTATATAAAAATTGAGATAGCATTTTCTATTCTGTCTTACATACGAGTATAGTCTTTTAATTCAGGAGATATTAAGTCCAAGTTTGGAAATTCATTTGTACATTTGTATGCATACATATTTTATCACATTTCAATCACTGTATAAAAAATATAAAACAAGGAACTAATCGTCACATAGAGAAACATTCAGCTATTTCAAAAAAGTTCATTAAATTAAAACTAAATGAAATTGTATATTATGATAAAAAAAATTCACTTCAATTCAATTTCACTAATTTTTTTACGTTCATGTCCAAGACATCTCAATAAAAGTAAAATTATTACGTTTAATGTTTTGCAAAATATTTATGGTTTCACTTTTATTGCTATATATTTATATACAAATTGAGAGAACATTTTCTATCCAGTCTTACATACGAGTATAAAGTCTTTTAATTCAGGAGATATTAAATACAAGTTTGCAATATCATTTGTACATAAGTATGTGTACATATTTTATCACATTTCAATCACTATACAAAATATATAAAACATGTAACTAATCGTCACATAGAGGAACATTCAGCTATTTCAAAAAAAGCTCATTAAATCAAACCTAGATGAAATTGTACATTATGATCAATAAAATTCACTTCAATTCAATTTCACTATAACAATATAAATTAACACAAAAATTTCAAAAGTACAAGAATATTAAATTAATATTAAAAGTAGTTCAAACTTATAACTAAAGCTTACTTTCTTATAAAAGAAAATAAAAACATGAATTTAGATACAAATATTCTACATAATAAAAAAAATTAAAATTAATTCGCGCGGTAGATCGCATTTGTTAGATCGCTTAGCTTTCAACCTTTCCCCCAAAGTGATTATTGCCTCCGCCATAGTTTTCTCAACATCGACACGCGCTGCACTGGATTTGACTAAGATCTATTAAGGTACGCCAATGTATGCGTACTAGGCAAATATTACGAACCTTTAAAGCTTCTGCCTGTTGTTTGGCAACTTCCGACACTTTGTTTGTTAGATTCAGCTATAATCTATAAGAAGAGAATTCCAAACAGAATAGTAGAAAAAACATTGCACTGTAACTTCGAAAGCAATTTACCTTTAAACCAGCTGCTTGTTTTTCAGCGATCTCCAAAAGTTTTGTACGTACGTCGCTGTCCTCCTCCGCACATTTCCTCTTTTAACTCCTGCATGGTGTCTGGCAGGGGTGTTAAATGCTGGTGACCGCAAGTCGATGCTTTCATCGACTACAAGTGAGCTGTGTGGAATTTCGAGAATGAAACTTTCGTCGTCTTCTTGAAGTTCCTAAGAATGAGAAAAATTGTAACATACACTCAAAAAACATTACTCACTCAATATATCATAACTCACCTTCTCTATTGGGACATTTTCGGCCACTTCATGCCCCTCCACATATACCGTCCTAATAAGTGCAAGCACACGCCTATCAATTTCTGAGAGTCTCCTCATTGGCTGGCCTGTTTCCGCCAAACCTGTTTTGGGGAAAAAATTTTTGTATTAGAATATCTCAAATAATTCAACAATGTTTGCTGACCGTGTGCCATTGATCGACAGTCTTAACTGCTCCGCCAAGACTATTTAAAATTGTCGCTAATTTCTTCCACTTCCTGTGGCACTTAAATTTTCCGCGGAGCTTCTGGAACCGGCTAACCCCGGATTTTCAAACAAAAAATCCGTTATACAATTAAGTTGCTCGGCTGTGGCGCGGTTTTTAATAATAGTTGTCGCCATTCTATGTAAAGCAATATATACAAAATTAAATTATATTAATGATTTATTTTACTTACGCTATTCAAATATTTTCAACACACGCCAAAAATTTGCTTCATTCACTATGTTAACATGTATTCGTTTGTTTTTCCTCTACTCCTTTTTGTGCTTTGCCCTAATTTTGATATTTAGTTTGATAGAGATGCCACACTTTATCACTTTGAATAAATACAACGAAACAGCTGTTAAGTGTCGTTAAGAATAAGTTAGTGAATCGCACAATCGATATTGCCGTCAAAAATTGCGATTGTCGCACCGTTTAAAGTTAGTGAATTGCACTACAGGTCTGATAAACAGCATATCGTGGCGATCTATACTATGATTGCATCAGACCATCTACACATAGCCATCACGACCGACAGACCTGCCGGCTTTGTTTCCGCGGATCGGTCCTTACCACACCGACAGATGTTCGTCTTGGCGAACGATAGTTCCGCGAGGTGGTTACGACCGCTACTGCCCGCTTTGGTAAGCCAACCAAGCGGAACAAGTGGGAGGTGCACCTAAAGTCCGGCGGCAGGTGTGGGTAAGCTTTGGACCACCGTAAAGGTCCCTACCCAAACCGAAGAAGCGAGATAATCGAGTGGAAATTCCATTCTGCAATCGCGCTTCGTCAGACCTGAAGAGATGCACGAGCTATTTTAGCCGGCAATTAATACTTCATCCTTCGGTGCAAAGAACCAAACAGAAGGCTGCGCAAACTACAAGAACGGACCGAGCGACTTACCTTCAACAGCGGCGAGGTTGCGGAAGCTATCGGGAAGGTGAAAGCCTTAAAGACCGAGTCTTGATGTGCTAAGCATATTTGTGCTGAAGAATTTGGATCACACGGGAACAGCACACAAATTTTCAATTTATTGCTAGCCACCCTTATCATTCCAGAGATCTGAAAGGCTGTGAGGGTGAAACTGGCTGAAAAGGTTGAATCCTATCGATAGATTTCTCTTCTTTCACCAGCGGTAAAAACACTTGAAACTACGCTGCTCCCCTACTCTACACACCATTTAGACCCGGCTAAACATCAACATGGCTTCCGGAAGGTGCACAGTATAACAACAGCACTACACGTCATAGACGTCATAGGTGAAACGCGGTCTTAAAGTATTTTGAAATTAACTTTGTTGTTGTGGGTTATGAACCAGTTACCTAGTCGTTGTTATAAAGAAACATTTAATGAATTGTTTGTAAAATATTATCTGAAACCAAAGCATCCCAATAAACTTAAGGTTACGATTGAAATGAAGTTGACTTTAAGTAATGTGAAAGCGTTTAACTGACCACAGCGGCGATTATCATAGCTGAGAAAACTTAATTGCAAAAGCTGTTAGACGAATACTTAGCAAAACAGAACATCCAATCGAGTAAGTCCGAATTTGTGTCGCCGATCGTACTGATGCGAACGAAGATAGGTGATATAAGAATGTGTGTTGATTACAGGCCTCTTAGTATGGTTACAGAAAGGTAATTATCCAATCCCGTTGACCGACGGCTTGATAGGTTAGCTAGTAAGATATTTTTTTACCAATTGGACTTGAAGACTGGCTTTTTCACGTTTTGATGCATTCGAAATGCGGTCAGGTTTACATCACTTATCACAACATTAGGCCAGTATAAATTTTCACCAAAAATGCTCCGTCTGCATTTCCGCGTTTTGTTAACAAGATTTTCACAGACATGGTTGTGGACAACAGGGTAATAATAGACATAATGATAGCTACCGAAAGGTTAGATGAACCTTTAGATACGATTTGACTAGGAAAGATAAAAAGTTTGAGTGTGGGGTTGAGGAGTTGCGGAGCTTCGGAACGTTAAAGCAAGTTATTGTAAGCGTCGATATTAGCTTTATACGAACTACTAGATTCAACAGAGTTGCATTGTGAGCTAAAAAAAACATTGTGGATGATTTACGCACACAATTTAGAGTGTATGTATAGGGCTTAAAATGTAAGTTAGTTACAGATGGACTCATTAACGCTGACGTTGAATAAGAAAGAGTCAAATTCAAGAATTGATAGGTGGGGTCTGTCCAATAGCTGCAAAATGATGGCCACATTTTGGAGCATTGTTCAGGTACGTGCGGCAATACATTGCTACTCTTAATGTTTTAGTTTTAGGATCGAATACGTGTGAGGAGAAGACGCGAATATTAGGGAGTTCTGACAAATGTTACAAAAAAGTGAGCAAATCCAATTCGAAAGCCTTAGTGGAATCTTGTGTTTAAAGATACAGAACGGTGACAGACCCAGAGAGAAATTTACATTAGGATAATCTCTTCGAAAAAACACTGTAAATCGAACAATTAAAGCACATCTAAGTGATGGGGCTTGGAGTAAGGCAGCGCGGAAAACTTGAAGTGTTAAAAGAAAAATTAGCGGAAAATAAGAGAGCTCCTGAATTAAAAAGTCATGCAGAAATAAGAGAAAAGGCAGCTAAAATGATCTAAATTATAAGAGGCAGAGCCCGTATATAAAGAAAGTGATTATGCTATTGTAATAAGTTTTGACTCAAACATGGATATGACAAAGAAACTGACATGTTCATACCACAGTAATAGCGAGACGAAAAGGAAGGTGATAACTGCACTTAGGCGTTTTATTTGCATTGCAACTGCTAAAATACAAAGCTCGGCACTTCACATTTATTATTCTGTGCTTAAATTTTTGTAAACATCACTCAAAACTCTGAAAAATCAACTTTTTAAGAGCCATCTGTTACGTCGATCCATCAAACAAGGCAAGTGCGAAGTAACGGAAGTGCTTTTGTCGGCAACTTGTTTTCTCTGCATCGTGCGTATTCGTCGCTTGTGATGCGCGAACATGACATTGAAAACAAAAACATCTGCTTAAAACATCAGATTAGCTTAGATAAGAAAAAATTAGCGCAAGTCATAAATTAGAGCGTTTAATTGCATTAACGCTTTCGTCGATTTTGATCAGAATTACACTGTGAATTGAAAAATTGTTATTTTTGTGATAAATTTGTCATATAAAAAGCAGATTAGTTTATGAACGAACATATTGCACATTAAATACAATAGTCACAACTCAAAATCACATCCAGAAGTATAACAGCTACTATGCAAAACAGGCATAACGGCAGTTTTCTAGTTAAAAACGATAAATAGCCTGGTACGTAAAATGTTGAGTTGTTGGACTTGCGTACAGCAGTCTCATTTCTGTGGAAACTTCTTTTCAACAAACATGGTGCGTTTGCAACAAAACATTGACTTTAAAAATAACTTTGCATTGTTTCCCCAATGTTATACAAGCGTAAAGGAATTCATTTCGATTCGTATTATTATGTACTTTATCTTTCTCGTGGGAAACTATATACAATTTTTAATTTCTTAAAGCTAAAATACGTATAAGCTTTTTGCTCCCTCTGCATGAAATAGCAAAGTGAGCGAAGTACATTTAAAATCCTTACTTAGTACTGCATTTATAATATACATATTGGTATATCTTTTCTATTTATTTGTTACAGTCTAATGAATGCCTAATGAAGATAAATTATATTTACAATATATTACAGGATATTACAAAATCTATACATTGACCCTTACGCCCACTTGCGATAAAGCAGGTTATACATTTAACTCAGTTTTTACCGGTTAAATTGATAAATTTGCTTGCACAGCAAAATATTAGGCATCAATTTAGAGTTAAAAACATAAATATTTAACCTAGCAATTATTCAGGGTTAAATTTTAAGTTTGTGACATTCTGTCCTGAATAAGGGAATACTAGTAGAACCGTAATAGAACAGAGATGGTAATGCTTGTGCAACATCTAAAAATATATCAGTACAATATAACTCTTTTTCAAAAGTCGACCGTATATGTGAAACTATTCTGTGTACTTGCTCAATTGTACTGTGCTTCGCTATAAAACCGAGTTGGTGGTGTGGTATAATTGCTTAATTTTAAAATGGGTTTTGGTTTTAGTAAAAGTGTATTCCGAATATTTTTGAAAATTATTGAAATTAGACGAATAGATTTACACGAGCTAACTATGGTAGGATCTTTGCCTGGTTCAGGAATTCTAATGATCTAGAAGTTTTTTTTATTTATTTACTTATTTATTCCATATCGTCCAAAACATAGTAGTTCTTACAGTATTTTTAAGACTATATAAACTTATATAACTAATCCAAATTGAACTAAAAAGCGATGTTTAACAATGCAGAACATTCTATTCTTGAAACCGCAAAGTCAAGCGAAATAGAATTCGGGATCTCGTTATATTCACGAAGTGTTCGAGGAATAGGAGCATTACGCGCATAATTCGTGTTAGGGACATTCGAATAAAAAGGAATTTCGTAGTCTTTACTGGAATATGAAAATTAATTCTATGCAATAGAGATGAATGGGAGGTGGGGTGTGGTTGAAGACGAAGACCACTGGACCTTGCGAGGTCTACTACAGCAGCCATGTACAGCGACTTAAGTAAGGTTTTAAGACCGGGCAAATTCCCGTAAGAACAAGAACGGCGACCTGGTTACTGCTGCCCAAAGCACACTCAAAGTGTGACGGGAACATTTATCTACTTTGTTAAGTGGCGACAACGAAAACGTCGCCGGGGGAGATGCAGATCCCGAACCCCAAGTCGCTGATTAACATCCCGTCATCCGGCCTCGATGAAGTTCGAATAGCAATAACGCTGCTACGGAGCAACAAAGCCGCTGGAGCTGATGATTTACCAGAGCTGTTCAAGAATGGTGGCGAAGGGCTGGTAAGGTGCATGCACCAGCTCATGTCGAGAATGGCCTGTTGAATGCACTCCCGCCGACTGGAATTTAAGTGTGCTCTGTCCAATTCACAGGAATGGTGGCATCCAATACGCGCCAATTGCCGTGAAATCAGCCTCCTTAACTTTCATACAAGGGTCTACTTGTTTATTGTGAGAAAGACTGAAGGCAACTATCAACGAACTGATTGGACCAAAGTAGCATGGAAAATCAAGGTTGGCATCACGAACTCACATTACCTTCCATCTCAAACACTTTTTGCAAGACAAATATGGCAATCTTTTGGTATCAAAAGAAATGTTAAACATTGTTCTTGATACGAAATTTTACTCAATACTATTCAGTCGTGTTTTCGAACTGAATCAACATAATTTCTTAATATACCCTTAATCTGTCAGAAACTCTAGAAGAGAAGAAAAATTAAGATGTTGATGGAGATAATGAAATACTTCAACTTATAATACCAGCCCAGGAAGAAAATTTCACCGTGGACTTGGAACCAGGTAAACCCCATAACAATGTGGATAACTTAGATTATAATTAAATTATAATTTTAGAACAAAATGAATTCCCCGAATTTGATTGCTTCCGGGTCTCTTCAACCGCGAGTCCCATTTCTTTTTTATTTTGTCAAGAAATACGTTATTTGTTGTCTGCCTTTTGGCTATTTCCTCAAAAAGAATCGTGGAGTATCACCGGCTTCAGAGATTGGAAACATCTATCTGAGCGCATTAAATTTAACGAAACAGCGGTATGTCACGTAGAATGTTGCACAATTTATGAGATGTCTCGGAAAAACAAAACCGTCTATATAGCTTCTCAGAAATCATTTCGAGGAACATAATTTTTTCGAGGATTCAAATAAGGGCCATTTTTTTCAGTCATCGCTCTGTTGGCCCGATTTTAAGTGAATTGTTAGCAAATAGGTTCTGTTAAATATTTAAGTCCTCAAATACAGAACGAATTCATTTGTCTCGCGACTTGAAAAATGTTCCATTTTTTCATTTATTTTGGATACAACTCAAGACGCCAGTAAAATTGATCAACTTAGTGAGGTTTTTTGTTACATGAGTATCATTTACAATGATAAAGGGGAGCTAGTTGATATACAAATCAACGAGGTGTTTACTTCTTTTAGAAGATAGGTCTTGATCTTTAAAAATGTCGAGGTCAAGCATACGACGGTGCAGTAGTCATGAGTGGCGATTACACAGGTTTACAACAGAGAATCAAAGATTACGTTCCTCATGCACATTTTGTTCATTGCGCTAGTCATAACGTGCAATAGAGAAATTGAAGAATTCTTCGAAACTGTTCAATCTGTGATGTTCTCAGATGTTTAAGACAGATAGTATTAAAAACCAAAAAATCTGCTGAGAAAAACGCCGCGTTGGGTATTAAGCAAAAAATCGAGAATTTTGATTTTGTGATACTTCTTGTTCGCACATGATCAATTGAAAAATACCTTACTAGGTATAAATAAGCTGAAGGACGGAGTCGGTTCATTATTTCGAGATGTTTCAGCAATATGCGATGTGTGAAAAATATCGAAAAAGTTTGTTAATGATCCTGAACAGCGCTTCCGAGTGACAATTTTCTATCCGATGATTGATACCATACACGAATTCTTGAAATATTTTCATTTCAGCAGAAATTGATTCATAAGCTTCTACTTTGATATCATTCCGTCGATATGATGAAAGATTCATGCTCCATAGAAATGCATGCCATTTGAAAAGTTTTATAAATTGCAATACTTCAGTATTTCCATTACAATTATTCATTGTTTAATTGCGGAAGATTTTTTGTACACTAACCGCGAAAAGTTATTTGCAAACACTATGTGAGTAGCTGTTCAATTTGACTATCAAGCTGCCACACGACTTGGAAGGAACAATTCATTTTAAGACGACGATCAGGTTCGAAAAGTGAGTGTATTGGTAAATTGTTAGGCAACTTGATCGTGTAACTGCCGGATAATATACGTAGAATAATGGCCCGCCCACATGGGGCTTTCGCTTTGACGTTGGCGTTAGTTAACAGCAGACTATAAATACACACTAATAAATCGGTTTGTCCACCTATCAACGACAACGCAAAAGTTTTTTTTCTTTTTTTTTTTTAACACATTTTATTTAAAATCTGTCGGTAGACAATAAGTAAGTTGTTGTAATATATATTAATGACATTGATGCGTAGAGTGCAATATTTTCCTTAAATATAGATTAAGGTGTAACTAGCATAATGAACAATTGTTAAAATTAAAGGCTATGTCCTAAATGGTAGGTCTAATGGATGCATCCTCTGTAGCCGCCGAGTGTCTTCGCTGTTGTCTAAGAAGTTCATGGCGAGAGTATTTGCATGATAGTTTAATCTGTTGACATATCTGGCACTTCATATTTTAATTTCATCCTTTACGTTGGCTATTCCAAGATCTTTATGTAAATGCATGTTCTTAATGTACCATGACGCGTTAGCTACTAATCGTAGCGTTTTCGATTGGTATCTTTGGAGGATCTCCACATTGGAATTACTGCTGTACCCCACAATTGGATTCCATACGTCCAAATTGGTTTTAAAATTGATTTGTATAGTAGTATCTTATTTTTTATGCTAAGTTTAGACTTGGGACCAATAAGCCAGTACATTTTACTTGTTTTCGTATTAAGCTGTAATCTCTTGGCTTTTATATGTTGCTGCCAAGTAAGCCTCCTATCCAAGTGCATACCGAGGTATTTAGTACTGCTACATTTTGGAATAACTGTTTGGTTAAGGCTGACACTAGGGCAGTCTCCTTTTTCACGGTAAAAGTGACGTGAGCTGACTTTGTGGTATTCACCACGATGTTCCACTTTTGTAGCCAATACTCTATATTGTTCAATTGCTCTTGAACAGTTTCCGATGTCTCAACGGGAGAGGGAGAGAATGCGAGGATGGCAGTGTCATCTGCTTAGGTAGCAACTGTCAGGTTTTCATCTTCTATAACTGGCATATCGTTAGCTTCATAAGAAAAGGTCGTAAGTCATTTTTTTTAATTTTACAGGAGAGACATAAAACTCAATAACTTTTAAAATAATTTTTTTTTTCTATAACTTTTAATGCATGTTTTTGAAATGAGTGATTGTAAAATGAAGTTGATTTAAAAAAATAAAAAAATAAAATGTGTATACCTTTGATTCAGGTATTATATGACTTAGAACATTTACTAATGAAAAAAATAAAAACAAAATTGTACTTAGAACATTTTCTAATGAAAAAATCAAAAACAAAATTGTACTTAGAACATTTTCTAATGCAAAAAAAAATAAAAACAAAATTGTACTTAGAAAAATCAAAAAATCTTTACGCATTAAACGGAAATAGGAACTTCTTTGTTTATTTTATTATAATTAAAATATACATCTCTTAAGTATATATCACTTTTTGAGATAAAAAATTAATTAACATTGAAAAATTGATTAAAATTAATCACAAATTAAAATTTCACAGTCTCATTCTTTGCTGCTTATTAATAAAAATAAAAATAGTATAATAAAAAAAAATAATCATAAGGTAAGTCATCATAAAATTGATGATAGTCTTTTGGCAATGTTAGTTTAAGGCACTGCAAGTCTTCATACTTTTTACGCGTAATTGGTCTTCTAGTTTGGTAAAGTTGCTCCAAATCGCACCACTTCATTGCAACTACATTTTTATTAATTCTTTGTGGTAAAGCTTTCCAAGGATCATTAAATCTTAGTTTAAAATAAATATCTCCATTTGTGTTGTATTGGATTGCGCGTATGTCTGTCACTTTTGCATCGCCTTTCCCACGTCCTGGACGAATACTTTTACAAAATTCAATTTTATTGAATTTTTTAAAAAAATCGTGTGTTAGGTAATGTACTTCGTATGGATATGGCTTTTTGCGTGCTGACTTGCATATTTCTATGTATTCAGCCGGAACATGAACAGTTCTCTTTTTGATCACACGCTCGGTAGTTGAGTGCACGCTGTCGACCTCCATTTGCGAATGACCAGTTTCCAATATTTTTTGTTCTATAACAACATTATTTTGTATGGCTGTATTAAGAAGTGCATTACTAAGTAAAGAGTTGCGGTTTTGATAGCCACACCCATCGCTATAAAAAATTATTTTGTTAGGCTCTTCATTGTCAAGGCTAGGAAGTATCTTGTTTTCAATAAACCACATCCAAATGCTTGCAAACTCCTCAGCATTAACTCCGCCTTCAGCTTCATTCCACAGGAAGCAATACCCTTTTTTGTTTATGATATTATAAAACACTAGATTATGTATCTGCAACTTTGTTTTATAATATAAGCTACTAACGTTAGATTTTGGAGCCATAAGTACTGCTTGCAGATCCACTGTGAAAACGGTTTTTTCTGAAGCTTTATCACTTTGTTTCTCTTTTCTTGCTTCTTCTTTCTTTTCTAAATGAATCGAGTAGTGTTCATGTGAAATACTATCAACATTGTAACGGGCACATATTTCGCATTCATCCTTCTTTGGTGCAAACAAACTCAGATTTCTGCTCTCAAATTCTGTATGAAATAGGGTAAGTGAAAGAGGCCGCACGTTTTTTGCTCTACACCACACCACTCTTTTGCATAAAAGTCATAAATCATTTTTTTCGAGCTCCATTCAGGCAAAAGATATTTTTTTTTGGATACGGAACGACAATAATGTGATTCCATTGCTGGGAGGGTATCAAAAAATAAACTCAAATTTTGTCTTTCTTCAGGTTTGGTTTTTAGAGTTTTTTTTGACACATTGTTGTGTGCATTCAAAGGCTTCTTAACCCAACTCTGTACAATCCGCTCACCAATACTTAATGTGTTTAAAAAAAAAGTTTTGCATACCCGAAAATTTTCATTATTCACATTCAAATGGTATTTCAAAGACCTAAATCTTCTGGAGACATTAGGATCAGCACGATTGCGTGGATGAGTAGGTTTTACTGAGTGCACCAACATAATAACATAAATTTGTTTCTGCTTCCAGTTCATCTCCCAGAAATTTTTGAATATTTGTTGCCTTTGAGCATCAGTCACACATGCGCATTTCATTATCTTTTTTTGCTTACACTGACATCTTGGCTTTATTGCTTTGGGTTTTTTGTATATTTTGTAATTCCAGGCCCCATCTTCCTTTCGTTTTCCATGATAGCTTTTGCCAGTCATTCGTCGTTTTTTATTTGTTGCATTAATCCATGCTTCGTTTTCCACTTGCTTTCTCTTTTTGCGTGTTTTAGAGGATGTTGGCATTACAAAGGAGTCTTCTGAGTCACTATTGAATCCGTACGGCACCAGTCCAACAACTCCATCGTCAGATTCAATCCCATAATTATCATCGGTGCACTGAAGGCAGCTAGATAAACTATTGTTGTTAAAATCGTCCAAATTCATGAGATTCTTCTAATAATTAATGTTATTTATTGTATTCAATAATAATAATTTCTTACCTTTTACACAAATAAGTATTAAAATTAACAATTTAGTGCAATGAGTGCGCAAAACAGCAGCCTAAATTTGAATAAATTACAGCGCTTTCATTGACAAACAGCTGACTTACAACTTTTGCGCTTTTTTTTTTGACAAATATCTGACTTACAACTTTTGCACATCATTGCCAAACAAGTGGAAAAAACAATAAATTTATTATTTTCTTCGTTTCATACGATATATTTTTAATTTATTTATCGAACTGCATTAAAAAACAAATTTTCATAAAAAATGGACTTACGACCTTTTCTTATGAAGCTAACGATATCAGAAGTAAATATCGTGTACAGTGTTGGACCAAGTACACTATCTTGCGGAACACGTGCATTTATCTCGTAGATATCGGATGTTTCGTCTTGAATTTTTACAAAAAAGTATCTGCCATCTAGGTATGATCTTAGAAATAAGTAAAATGGTGTTGGTAGTATTTTTTTTAACTTAAAGAGAAGTACTGTGTGCCACACCCTGTCGAAAGCTCGTTGTATGTCCAGAAAAACTGCAGAGCAGTATTTTTTGTCTTCTAGGCTATATAAAATACTTAGATTTTGCTACACGGTGGCATTGCTCCGGTGTACCATGCATAGGTCTGAAACCAAATTGGTGGTCAGGTATGATTGAAGAGGACTCCAGTACCGGCAATAATCTCTGAAGAAATACTCTCTCGAGTACTTTTGAGAATATTGACAGCATGCTTATTGGTCTATGTGACGTTAATTCATTCTCAGGCTTGTTAGGTTTGGCGATCATAATGATTTGAGCGCATTTCCACTGCGTAGGAAAGTGGCTTAATCTAAGGCTGCTATTCAATAGGGTGACTAGAAATAATAAGCATTTTTTTGGTAAGTTTTTTACTGTCCAGGCATCGATATTATCATGTCCTGGAGATTTTGAATTTTTTAAACGTGTGATCTCAGTTTCAACTTCAGACAGTCGAACGAAGGGTAAGGGTTGGTCCATTTGGCAAGGAGCGTCTAAATATGCTTCAGTTTCTTGGCGATAAGAGTCACTGTTAAGGAGAAATGGCTGAAAAGTGGCTTTTAAGTGATTAGCGAAAGCATCAGCTTTACTTTTGTTAGTTCTGCACCACATATTATTTAGATCTTTAACAGGAACTTGCCTTTTAGTTGGTCGCTTCAAGTATCTTTTAGCAGTCCAAAGGTTACATTCATCATTTTTGCTTGGGTTAACGTTTTTAAGATAATCTCCAATCGCTTCGTTTTTTAACTCCGATAGCTTGTATTTTCATTCCTTAATTGATCTGTTAAGCGCTGTTTTATCGATTGGATTTCTGCTATTTTGCCAAACTCTACGAAAACGCCTCTTATTTTGAATTAAACTTAGTATTTCAAGGGAATATGGCGAATTTTTTCGTTGGATGTGACCAGGCTTAATGTTTCGGTTTGCAAGAGAAGCGCCCTCGTGAATTTTAAAGGTAAAGTTTTCAACGGCGTCATCTAACTCCGTATTTGAATTTATTTCCACGTTAAGATCAGTATGGAACTCGAGCCAGTATTGAAAAAACAATATACCGGATGATTTTCTTAGAATACGTTGCTTCCGTGTGGTAAGGAGAGCAGGTATGTTAAAATTAATGATAAGAGCAGAGTGGTCTGAATTTAGGTCTTGGCTATCAAATATTTCTAGACGGCCGGAGTCTATTCCGGTGTAAATGGCGAAGTCAATAAGATCTGGAATTTTATTCGAGTCGGTGGGCCAGTAGGTGGGACTTCCAGTAGATAATGCGCTAAAGTTTTTTTCAGAAATACATTTGTATGACTCTCGTGCTTTAGGGTTCGTAAGTCGCGACCCCCACCAGGGATGCTTTGCATTGAAGTCACTTCCAGTCAAAAATCTTGCGCCTAGATTTCCGAAAAACGTCTTAAATGTTTGTTTGTCAATATTAAAACGAGGTGGCAGATACAGTGCGCTTATTACAGTATCGCCGTTGACACAATGGATTTTAATGGAAGTAGCTTGTATCGAAGGGGTAGCAACAGGTTCTAATTGGATATATTTTATTGATGATTTGATGAGAATGGCAGAGCCACCATGTGCTTTACCATCGGGATGGTTTGTGATTACTAGGTCGTATCCATTTATTCTAAAAAATGTTTTATTAGTGAAATGCGTCATATCAGTAGTATGTCGGCGTGGTTAGTCTTAATGAATAACTCAACTTCTAATTTATGATTGCTTAGTCCATTGGCATTCCAAATTGCTATTATAAGACTTAATTGCATAATCTAGATATAAGAGAAGACATCATTGTCATTAGCGTTGTAGTTAACTCTATTTGCTTGGAAATCAGTGGTTCCAGTTTCTCTAGGCTTTCGTTGCTAGGGGTGACAGTTTGTTGCCCTTTAGTGATATCTGCATAACTAAAATTATTGTTGTGAAGTTGACCATCCGATTTGAAGTTAATTGTGTCATTTGGTTTTGGTACATTACGAACTATCTTATGTGAGTCTTTCTTAGACACCTGTTGTTGGTATACTTTAGAGCCCTTGTAGTTTGCAGTATGATTTTGGAGGCAATGAACACATTTTTGTGGTATATTTATACTTTTCTGGCAAGTGGAGGAGGGATGATCTTGTCCGCATTTCACACATCTATACGGTTTTTTACAGGATTTTTTGGTGTGCCCAAACTCCTGGCATCGAAGGCATTGAACTAGATCATTAAATTTACGAGGCGTTTCAATCTTGACTACTGCATGACATAGCTGTTTGATGTCAAATACAAGGTGGGGGGCTTTCTCAAGTGAGCCTCGAATTTTCCAAAGGTTCGAATAATCAATCAATTCTGTGCCGAATGAGAGTCTTGTAAGAGAGTAGAACATCCTGTGAATTTCGTCCCAAAATTCTTCATGGTTAATTTTTTATTAACAATTGAATTTTTCCGCATCAAATTAGAAGGCAAATTTTTTCTCAGAAACTACCTGATAGATTTTATTAATTTTCTTGTGCTCTGTGCTGCCAAATCACCATAACGTTTGTACAAATAACTAAACATTCCCCAAACAAGTTTTTATTCCGGCTATATTAAAAATACTTCAAATTAAATCTTCAAGTACGTATTCTTACCTTAATATCTGTTTCCATTTACTTTTCTAACGAATCTATATACCTGAAAATTTTATTCTATTTTCTCTATCTTTATAAATATTAAGTCGCACAAAATGTGCGGATATTTTGGAAATGGAAGTAATGAATTGTTGTTTGATAATATCTATGTCTCGGTCATACACCTCTATATTAAAAAATCACCATAACAATAGTAAGGTAATCACCAGCTCTGCTAGAACAGGCACATTGAAGTGGTGCAGGGGCTTAATCACAAATCGGATCTGATCAGAAAGGTGTACTGCCTAAGTGGTGGGATGGGAACCGCTTGAGGCCGATGGCCAAGAACTGCCAACTCCTAATCAAGGGTGTTATGCGACACCACGCCCATTGGACGGTTTGCAGCCAGTAGTATTAGTACAGCGGCTTCTTGACACCAGGTCGAATCGAGAAGTATCGGGGGCGGCGAACTCCCGATACCCCCACTCAAATAGCTAGACCGTGAGTATCATTTCGGCAGGGAAAGCGGTCGTACGAAAAGGGGAAGACAACTAAAACAAAAACCAAAAACGAAGGAGAGAAGGATGACCAGCGGAAAATAGGGAGGCGAGGTGGTGCCCTCCCGGAAGATTATCTCCCCCGCAGATGCAGCCCGCTTCGCCGAGCACGTTCGAGGAACAGGGCAAGCCATCAGCTATTTGAATGCCCTAAAAGGAGTCCGTTGGGCGGTACTGCCTGAAGGCTACCCGGCGGTGATGCTGGGATCTGAAGACCTTACCGATCTGCAAGAGGCGATCTCGGATGAGGACTTTAAAGAGTGGACTTACCCGCTTTTCTTTTGTGGGGTGTACTTCCGTCCGGTGTACATACATCCATCCTGGGTGCGTCCAATGGATGAAGAGTCATTCAACAAACTGAAGAGGGACGGCTTCAGGTTGAACTACAGATTTAGTTTCGTCATCGTCAGGCCCTGGCGACCAAAGATCGCGGGCGACTTAGATACTGCGCAAGAAAAAGTACAGGATGAAGAGGCGTCTATACAGATACATCCACCATCCAAGGCACGTCCCAAGCAATCCCGGCGAGCATTCTGGAACCAGCAAAGACGGTCACTGAAAAAGCGGAGGTTCCCACAACAACTTATCGAGGGGATCGACCTAGATAGGCTCAAGCCCGATAAAGGCAGCGAAAGCGAACTAAGGCTTTATAGCTAGAAGGTATCCCTCGGAAGATCTGGGTATCATACTGGCTCAGGACCCGTGGGTATACAAACGGCAGGAAAGGGGCCTAAAGGAGTCAAACAATAAGGTAATTTGAGATTTCTCGTCTGAGAGACCCATAGCATGAGTATTACAGAGCACGAACTTCTCCAAGTGTGCGTCTTGATATTGTAACACAAATTGAGAGACCTACTGTTTTATGCCGACTCAGAACGGCAAGTAATTTTTGTGAGAAATTTTTTTCATGGCAGAAATACATTCGGGGATTTAGCATTGCCTGGCGAGGGGCGGCCGTTATTATCATGTTACTTGCCCCGGCCAGGATTCGAACCCGGGACAAACCGAATGAAGCGCGCACACGCTACACACTTGGCTCTCGCGGCTGCCGGCGGGGGTTCTTTACTCGATTATATATTACATAACGATCTGGACATACTGCACCGCATATTGGGAGGAATACGTAGCAAATCTAACGAAGTACAGTAAGAAAATCAGACTGACTGCGTGATAGCTAAAAGTATATTTACTCAACACTCAGCGAGATGGACCATGAACTCATTTGAACATTATAAGTTTCCGGGAGTTGATGGTATCCGGCCGGCAACGTTACAGCAGGCCGGCGAAGCGATAATATCACACCTTGTGAATGGACTCTGTAGAAAATTAATAAGTACACTAACATAACTCGCATATACATATGTACATATACATAGGTATGTGCGTTCTGCTTTGCTTTCAAACATACTCTCATTGTATTCTCTTTTCAAAGTATATTTGCTTACTTATGTACTTAGCTTTAATTAGTTAGTTAGTTGATATTAAATCGTTCACCGAGACTGTCTTAAATCGGGCACCCTCAAAATAGCGCGTTTCATTTTAACGATTTTGCACATGGTGCCGAAACCCGGTACAGTCGAACTTAGCGATCGGTTGAATTGATAAGCGAAAACGAATTTAATACACTTTACTAAAAAGCGACTAATAGTTACTTCACGTTATGGAGGCCGTAATTCGATCGTCGTGCCGAACACAAGTAACGAAATTGTGCAACGCGGCTACTGATTATCTAAAAACTGTTAAAGCTACAAATTTGGCTGAATCAGGTTGTCCAAACGGAATGGAAGAGGAGCTAAGCATCCTCAGGCAACGATTAAAAAATGCTCATTCCAATCTTAAAAAAGCGGACGACGCTATGCGAAGCACCGTCAAACTGGACGATATGCACAAAGAAGTGGAAAGCGTAATTGAATATGACGATAAAGCAGCAACGATGCTTGCAGAGCTGGATTACGCTCTTTGTACGTATTGTAAGCCAAAGAACATCAATACACCTAACAACGGAAATACCGGTCAAAATGACGAATGTGGTCATATTGGCATTAAGTTAAAGGCGTTCGAATTGAAGAAATTCGACGGAAAGCTGGAAAATTGGTTGCCATTCTGGGATCAGTTCAAGCTAGCGGTTCATGAAAATCAAAAATTATCAACAGCAGCAAAGTTTAATTTCCTAAGCGAATCTTTGTTTGGAAAAGCTGCGAATTCAATAGCTGGGTTTACGTCATCCGATCAATGTTATAACGACGCCATAGCTCTGTTGCAAGAGGAGTACGGCAATAGTGACAAACTAATAGACAAATTTTTGCAGAAATTGATAAACGTTAAATTGGTACAGTCGTCGAGCGACGTTCATGGCCTGCGCCAACTGTATAATCAGGTGAGCGCCACTATGAGGTCACTAACGGCACTCCAAATACCATCGTCACAATATGAAGTTATGGTGAAGTCGATATTGCGGAAAGCTCTACCAGCGTCCCTGCGCATACAATACCATAGAGCAGCGGGCAGGAGTTCTCTCTCTAGCACGCTCTTTAGCTCCAGCCACGATAATTCACAAAATAGCGGATCAAGTGATGCCCAGTTAAAGACTCTCCTTGAATTTATCAGAGTCGAACTGGAAGCTTTGGAAAAGTCGCTATTGTCAGAGCGTGAATGTAATAGGCATGACGACCGCGATCGCAAAGGGCAGCATGCAAGAGCAGGTACCGCCACTGCTTTGTTTACCAACTCGAATGATAAGCTGCAGCAATGCGTCTTTTGTAAGAAAAATAATCATCTAACAAAAAACTGCAAGAGTAATTTGAGCATGGAACAGCGGAAAGCTATTCTTCGCCGTGAGGGAAGATGCTTTCGTTCAACAACCAAAAATCACAACTCTAAGTTCTGTAAGGCACAGTGGCTTAAATGCGACTTGTGCAGCGGTCGACATGTGACGTCAGTGTGTGAGCGGCCGACGAAGGGCGAACAAAGCGCAATTAATGATAGAACTCATGAAGACGACAAAATGTCACCTTCAACAGCGAGTGCTGCTACATTAAGCACGATAGACGACAGCGATGCTGATATTTTTCTGCAAACAGCGAAGGCGATAATTAGCAACAAAAATAATACGGAGCGTATTCTATCTAGAATTATAATGGACAATGGGAGTCAGCGAACCTATATTAGTGAGCGAGTAGCAAAGGAGCTCAATTTACCCGCTTATGATACTGAGAAATTACGACTCATTGTATTTGGCGATAAAAAGGGGAGCAAGCAATTGAGAGAATTCAAACGCGTGGAACTGACACTGATGAGTCAATATAGCGGTGCACAAAATACAATCATAGCGACAGTTGTGCCTTCTATATGTGAAGATGTTTTGCCAACGCCAAAAATTGAAAATAAGAAATTGAAGCATTTGCAAATTGAATTAGCCGATTACAAGAATTGTAACGAAAGGCTTATCAGCGGTATTAATCTCTTGATTGGCCAGGACTATTATTGGAAATTTAATACATCGGAGAGCGAATTAGTGGCAGACAATTTAGTAGCAGTGAAAACATTTTTCGGTTGGACCATGCAAGGCCGACATAAACACAACAAAAGAGCGGCTTGTGTGTTTCAAGTGCACGAAGGGAAAGGAGAAGATTTTGACGTTTCACAATTTTGGAATTTAGAGTCAATTGGCATAGTCAATATAAAGTCGTCCGGTGAAAATTTAGCGATCAATGACACTGTGGCCAGTATTACCACTTGTGATGGGCGATATGTAGTGCATTTGCCGTGGATAATAAGCCGTACGTCACTAAATAACAATAAACAAGTAGCACTCAGGCGGCTACATGGGCTTACTCAAAAATTATGTAAAGTTTCCAAATACTTGTCTGAATACGATAACGCAGTTCGCGAATTAATACGTGGAAAAATCGCAGAGGAAGTGACTGCAACTGACATTGAGCACCCCGTGTATTACATGCCGCATATGCCGGTTTATCGCGAAGATAAAGCTACTACCAAAATGCGCATTGTATTCGATGCGTCCGCTAGCGAATCGGGATTTACATCTCTCAACGAACACTTAAGTCGAGGAGAAAATTTAGTTGCCGATCTCGTGACAACCATTTTAAGGTTTCGTTCCAATAAAATTGCAATTATTTCCGATATTGAAAAAGCATTCTTACAGATTTCCCTAGCTACTTGCGATCGTGATGTACATCGATTTCTGTGGTACAAGTCCGTGCCAAACTCATATGACCAACTCCCAGAAATAGCTGAATTTCGCATGACGAGTTACCTTTGGTGTTACTTCGAGCCCGTTCTTGTTGGCTGCTACTATTCGTAAGCACCTGGATCTTAGCGAGAAGCAGTATGGCCCTATTTGCGAAAAGCTAAAGAAGTCATTTTACGTTGACGACCTGGTACTAAGCGAGCAGAATTTGGATCTGGCTCTAGCCACATATCATCAAGCCACTAAAATCATGAGCGACGCGAAATTCAACTTGCGAAAATGGAACACTAATGATCCTGAATTACGAAAATGTTTCCATAAAGATGGTTTACAACCCGTTTCCAAACAAAAGGTCCTTGGAATAAATTGGTGTACGATAAGTGATGATATTAGTGTAGATGTAGCAAACAGCATCGACTATTTAACGTCATTGCGAAGTACAAAGCGAAACATTATGAAAGCTATGGCGAAAATGTACGATCCAATTGGAATTATTGGTCCCTTTACACTTACAATAAAATTAATTTTACAAAATATTTGGAGGGAGAATGTAGAGTGGGACCAGACGCTGAGCGGCGAATTGGCCAGTGATTTTCAGTGCTGGCAAGACGATTTACACTTTCTACGCCATTTTACTATAGAGCGATGTTTATCTACGAGTGCGTACGGAGCGGTTGCGTACGTTCGCCGAATATCAGCGAGTGGAGATATATCTACAAATTTCATATGCTCAAAAAACAGAGTGAGCCCAATCGGAAAGGGTTCATCGGACAGCGAACTCACTTTACCAAAATTAGAATTGACAGCGGCATTAATAGCAGCGAGATTAAACGATTTTTTAATAAAAATCATTAGATTTCGAAATAGCGTCTTGTAACCTGTGGACTGATTCCACCATAGAGCTCAATTGGATAATCGGTCAAGGTAAGAAGATTAAAAACTATGTTGCAACAAGGGTAAACGAGATAAATGGGTTAACGAATATTTACGATTGGAGACATTGCCACGGTAAAACAAATCCAGCAGACTTATTAACCAGGGGTGTCCGAGCTAAAGTACTAGCAGAGTCAAATTTATGGAAATATGGTCCATCGTGGCTATCAGAAGATTCGTCAAGCTGGCCTTCGAAATTCATTATTCCAAATTCTACTTCTACTCTTTTAATGGCGAATACCAGCGAAAGTATCAGCGCACCGGAAGGGGAGCCAATTTTGCTCATCGATGACTTTAGTCAGCTTAAGCGTATCTTGCGTATTACAGCGTTCATTTTCCGATTTTT
The DNA here is from genome assembly GCA_951828415.1 of Anomoia purmunda. Classification (NCBI taxonomy): domain Eukaryota; kingdom Metazoa; phylum Arthropoda; class Insecta; order Diptera; family Tephritidae; genus Anomoia; species Anomoia purmunda. Next base: position 84,737,455 of record OX639993.1, on the reverse strand, counting down.
GCGAAACTTGAAAATTCGTTTATCACAACGACATTTGAAATCAATCAAAGAAGTAGAAGAGCTGACTCACTATGAACTACAAGCGGCGGAACTATACTGGATAATTACTACGCAAAATAAATGTTATTTCAAGGAAATTCAGTCCCTGTCCAAAGGCTCGACAGTTCCGTATGATTCAAAAATTATCTCTTTAAATCCTAAGTTGGAAGATGGTGTTTTAAGACTTACCAGTCGTTTCCCCGCGAAGGAATTTGGTAAGAATATCTCTATGCCAATAATATTGTTGAAAAATTCTCATTTCAGTCAGCTGCTCGTGCTAGAAGCGCACAAAAATATGCTTCATGCTGGAGTTAATGCGGTTTTAGCACAAATTCGGAAAAAGTACTGGATAGTACAAGGACGACAGCTTATCAAGAGAGTTTTGCGGCATTGCGTTATTTGTAAGCGTCTGCATGGTAAAAACGCCTCCGAGCCATGGACGGTATTACCAATTGAAAGAGTATCGGCAAGTCGACCGTTCGAAACCACTGGTATTGACTTTGCTGGACCACTTTTCGTGCAGTCAGACAGTGAAAACCAACAAAAGAAAGTATACATCATGCTATTCACATGTGCAGCGATTCGGGCGATACATTTAGAACTAGTAGGCGATATGTCAGTTAAAAGTTGTATCGCTGCATTGCGTAGATTTATAGCGCGTCGTGGAGTGCCAGCTACTATAGTTTCAGACAACGCTAAATCGTTCAAGCGCGCAGACCTAAGGCTTACTAAACTAAACGAGCTTATGAAAACCAATGAAATTCAGCAATTAGCGGCACACCAAGCAATCAATTGGAAATACATACCCGAGGGAGCAGCATGGTGGGGTGGATTTTGGGAGCGCCTTGTCAGAAGCGTAAAGACGGCGTTGAAGGCAGCTGTTGGAAAAGCACGTTTAACGTATGATGAACTAGTGACCCTTCTTGCTGAGGTCGAAAGTGTTGTAAATGCGCGACCTCTCACTTATATAACTAACGATCATAACGATATGGAGCCGCTTACACCATCTAATTTTTTAACTGATTGTAAAACTATTTTAATTCAAACAGATTTTCAAAGTGACGGAAGTGCCCTTGCACAATCGTGGCGCTTGCGACAAGCCCTATTGAACCGATTTTGGAAACATTGGCAAGAGGACTATTTAAATCAACTTCGCTCCATTCATCATAATCAAAGTGGCCCAGCTCGTAGCATAAAAATCGGTGATGTTGTTTTAGTCCACGAAGACAACAAACCACGTTTACTATGGCGTTTGGCAGTTGTACAAACCACGTATCCAGGGCGCGATGGTCGTGTTAGAGCCTGCGATATACGGCTACAAAACCAGCAGATTTTGAAGAGGCCTATCCAGCTTCTATATCCACTTGAAATTACATCATCTATTGCCGGGGCCGAAGATGTAGAAAATTAATAAGTACACTAACATAACTCGCATATACATATGTACATATACATAGGTATGTGCGTTCTGCTTTGCTTTCAAACATACTCTCATTGTATTCTCTTTTCAAAGTAAATTTGCTTACTTATGTACTTAGCTTTAATTAGTTAGTTAGTTGATATTAAATCGTTCACCGAGACTGTCTTAAATCGGGAACCCTGAAAATTGCGCGTTTCATTTTAACGATTTTGTACAGACTCTAAGGTAGCAATAAGCGATTGCTAGCTTGCGAAGTGTTTAGACCAATTAGTTTAACTTCCTTTATACTCTAAACAATGGAGACTATTAATAATGAGGTCAGGTCAAATACTTTGCGGTGGAAACCACTTCACCGCAGTCAGCATGCGTTCAGGGCGGTACGATCCACGGATACCGCTCTGTACCAACTGACGACGGAGACACAGAGTGCTTGCGACTGCTAAGAGACCGTTATACATATGTGCCTTTCTGGACATATGTTATGCGCTGACGAAAAGGAAGTGCAACCATCTATACGTAATTGGATAGAGGCAACCAAAGCAATAATGGCATGTAGACGTCTAGCGGGGGAATCCTGGGGCTGTAGCCCTAATATACTTAGATAGATGTACATCGTGATAGTTAGGCCGATAGTAACCTAGGAAGTGATCCTAGACCTAACGCCCTTCACATAGTTATTATTATTATTATTATTTCATTTATTACGGTCATATGACCTATTTATATGTACAAAGTCTTTAAATACATAACATTTATTGCTAAATTTAATTTTATGTACTAAATAATTAGATTAAGTCTTATATATTAAGCACCATATTAAACATTATACAAAACTATACATAACAACTAGAATAGAATAGTATGTACACGCTTTCCATGTGCTACCAATTTCTTCTGTTAAGCGGGTGGAGGGGTAATTGTATGGGGCTTTCGTCGTAGTGATCGGGAAGGACGTGTTCCCGAGTCAACTCGCCGCCAATTCTTTTGGATATCAGATGGTCGGAAAGAACATGTTCCCGAGCCATCCGTTCACTGATGCTGAGCTGTTCGGGAAGGGCGAGTTCCCACGCCAGTCGCTCGTCGTTTCTTTTTCATGAGCAGACGGTCTGAAAGGACGGGATCCAAAGCCGCGCTGCCTGGGCCGTCGGAAAGGACTGGTTTCCGAGCCGCGCCTTCGCCGTTTATGCTGCAGTGACGGTCGGAAAGTACAGGTTTCCGAGCCGCCACCCGTTGAAAGTGGTCCCACCTCTTTAGTGATTTCGTTACTTATAGATCTAGAATCACACTTCCAGTATGGATGCAAAGGACTAGTTCCCATCCGACACTTTCCATGTACTACAGGACTAGTTTCCATACCACCTCTTCAGTGATTTTCATCTTATAGGCATCGTTCTGCAGTAATTAGATAGTAGCCTCTTGAAACTTCCGAAATTCTCGCTAGTTTTTATTTGAGTTGGTAGTTCGTTAAAACATTTTAATCCTTTGTAAAATATATTTTTCTTGTCTACTTCAGTTTTATATAGCGGTAGCCTAAAGCTACTAGTTTCTCTAAGCAAATATGAGTGGGTTTCATTAATATACCTTAGATTATCACTCAGGTAATCTGGTAGGATACCATGTTTTATATTATAGATGAATTTCATAGCATGAAAGTATATTTGTTGTTTTACACTTAACCAATTTAACTTTGTTAGCATTTCCTGTATGGGTGTATCGTACCGCGTTTTCAGAATAAATCGCAAAGCTTTGTTTTGCATTTTTTGCAGTTTACAAATTTGTGTGTCGCTAGCAATGAAAAATACTTTTGGGCAATATATGAAATGGGGTTCTACCAAAGACCTGTATACCATTGTTTTATACCTCCTTCCTAGGTATTTACATGATCTTTTCATGATACCAATTTTTTTCGCAATCTTATTTACTGTATATTCAATATGATCCTCAAATTTTAATTTGTTATCGATATATATACCTAGATACTTAAAAGTTGTTACTTCTTTGATTTCTGCATCCTTAATTCGTAAGTTGTAACTATTGGAGGTATCCCTAACTTGTCTAGATATGATCATAAATTGTGCCTTAGTCACATTCAGTTGAAGTCTATTTATGCATAACCATTTGTATAGGCCATCAAGATCTTCTTGCATCTTTGTTATTTCATTAGGAAGATTCCTGTCGCTGATCGTTAACAGGGTATCATCAGCGAACAGTTTTACCTTACAATGTTTCAGAACAGATTTTATGTCATTGATATATACATTAAACAGTATAGGAGATAAGACTGACCCTTGTGGTAAGCCAACATCGACTGCTACCTTCGTTGAGAGGGAATCACCGATCAGCGTTTGTTGTTTGCGATCTGAGAGATAACTGCGGAACCAGTTATGCTCATTGTTTTCTATTCCAATATTTGACAGCTTTCCCAACATTATATTACTATCAATCGTTTCGAAGGCTCTTTTAAGGTCAATAAAGACTGCCACGATATTCATCTTGGAGTTCAGATCCTCCTTCCATTGCGATAATACCAAGTTTAGCGCAGTCTCGCAAGAGTGCTTAGCTCTGAAACCTGATTGCTCTTGTATGAATAACTTATTCGACTGAATATGGTATATTAATTGGTTTTTAACCACCGTTTCCAATATTTTTTCTAAGTTAGGTAATGTATTTATTGGTCTAAATTCCTCAGCTTTTATGGTATTTTTAACCTTTTTCACTGATACTATGGTGGAAACTTTCAATTCAGTGGGTACTATTCCTGTCCGGAGACTATTATTTACCAACAAGGCATAGTAGTGGCCCATATATTCTACTGAGTCTTTTATAACACCTTCAGATAATAAATTATTTCCGCCAATTTTTCTTTTAAATCTCTTAGCAATGTCCATAATATCATCTACATTAATTTCTTTAAATCTAAATGCAATTCGTCGATTTTCCGGTTGAATCACATCCAAATTAAAGTTTTGTATGTGTTCTATACTTCTATTTATATTGATTATACTATCCACAAAGAAATTATTTAATTTATCAGCTATTTCTTTACTATTCCTGTATACTATGCCATTGACAATCACCTCTTTGATGTTATCTTTATCATCCGTAGTGTTAGCAATGCTTTTCAGATACTTCCACATTAAGTGGCTATCACTTCTATTTGATTCTACCTTGCTTTCCATATATTTAATTTTTTTAATTTTAACCATTTTTTATATACTTTCCTTATTTCATTGTACTCGCCCCAGTCTCCTACCCTTAGGGCTCTTTGGTGCATCTTAAACTTCTTCTTATTGATGTCCATTAGTTGCCTATCATACCATTTATTTCTAATTTTAACTCGAGTTTGTACCCGGGATGTTAACTGGTTCATGATTGACATCAGACCATTATTGATACGATCAAACATACCATCTACACTGAGACTATTCAGGTCAGTAAAATTACATTGCCTTAAGAGATGTAACAGGTTTTCTAGACTATATCTATCCCAGGAAGTGACTTCCAGCAGCTTTTTAATTGGTATTTGTTACTGAATGTTGCATCTGAACATAATAGTTTCGTGGTCCGATATTCTATGTTCCTCCATTTTTTCACATATAACATCTCTGGTGTTTGAGTACAACAAGTCAATCATGGTTTCGGAGTATTCCGTAACCCGAGTATTAAAATTGACTATCTGTTTCATTGCTTGTTCAGCAAAAATCTCATTTAGCTTCTTACTATATGTAGATACTATGTTCATGTTTATGTTGTAGTCGCCAATAAGAATAGTATTTACTAGGTTTTCACATATTTCAGCTAAAAGGGTATCCATATATGTAACAAAGTCGGCGTCACTAGAACTCGGTGAGTGATAGATTACACCAATTTTCCATCTGGTTTCGCAGTTTTTTAGCTGGATAACTACACACCAAACATTTTTATCAATAGCTTTGTTTAATATTGTTTTAAAGTCTATTGTACTTCGTAGGATAACGATTACACCGCCCGTATGTCTACTGTGCGAGTCACACCTTATTATTTGATATTCTGGGAACTTTATTTCTATGTCTGCTATTTCCTCTGTTGTGCATGTTTCGGAACATAGAACACTATCCGGGTCTACACTCTCAATTAACCGTTCAAGCTCAGCTTTATTAGATATTATACTATTTATATTAAGATAAACGCATTTTAAATATTTGCTTCGCTTTTTATTTAAGCCTATTTGCTAACATCCTACTCTTTGTTTTTCAATTTTCAGTTTCCTGATATAAACAGGACACTCGTGACTAAATGTGTTGTGTTCAATGTCTAGGTTAAGTTCTAAATCTTTATTTGCATCATAGCAGTTACCACAGATGGGTTTTTGGTTAATCTTGTTGCAACTCTCGGATTTATATTCTCCCATGCATTTACTACACCTCAGTTGTTTGTTACAATACTTAGAGGTGTGGTTGAAGCCCAAACACTTATAGCATCTCTTTACATATTGTCCATCGTAGACGGGGCAGCGATCCCAACCAATATTTATTTTCTTTGAGTCCAAAGTTTGTAGAAAGAATTTATGTTCTATCTCTATTATTGCACTAAACGTTGGAGATGCCTCAGTGCTCCGCTTCGATTTAAATATTTTTACGCATCTCATATCTGCCTCGGTTAAAAAGCTATTTTGTGCCTTAATCTTTTTTATGAGTTCCGTCTCATTATACTCAGCGTTTATATGTGCTAATAATATTTTCGGCTTATTTACTTTCGGTTCGGTGACCTCATAATCGTCTTTATTTAAATTACTTGTAAGAGCAGATTTTATTTTTTCTTTTTCTGTGACACTATTAGCACTTATTACAATTGCCCCATTGTTCTTATTAGATACCCTATCAATTTTCATGTTCGAAGCATCGATCTTATTTAGGTCCACCCTAGTTTTCTCAACCGTTTGTTTATTTTTCGGTTTAACAATTATGGGAGGAATACCCTTTAGTGCGCTGGCATACGATACACCCCCTGAACTCTGCATTTTATCTTGCTTTTGGGTTGCTACTTTCTTCACTTCATTTATTATTTCTTGCTTTTGCTTACATAGCTCACTAGTAGACGAATCAACTATGCTTATTTTCTCTTTATTCGATATGCATAAACCTCTACTCTTTTTATTATTTCTAGCTTTTCTTTATTATTCTTTTTTATGCTATCCACTAATACGCTAACCTCTTTGCTGTGACTAGTCAGTATTTTCTCAATGCCCATTTTTCGTTCTTTAATATTTATTTTATTTGTCTCAGCTTTCTCATCATTTCTTTGAGAGCTTCATCGACATTACATATGTACATCACGCAGTCGTCGCACATGAAGCGCAAAAACGGGCAATTGTCTAGTGCTTGTAGGCTGTATTCGTCAGCCGATGCGCAAGCCTTTGTGCTGTGATACACTTTTCCACATACACCTTCACATCTTACTCCCGACTCTCCTCTGATGCCTTTGCGGCATTTTCCACATTCTGACATCTTCGCCTTCACTAATTAGCCGCTATATTTGGGCTGAACACACCAACAACTAATGTGAAAGGTTTTCTTTCGTTTATTTTATTATTTCTATTTATTATTCTTTTGTTTGCTTAGTAATTCCACTTTGTAAATTTTTCACAATTTATGGTCTGTTATAATGGTATTGTGATATTAATCATAATAATATTTGCAATAAAGTTAAATATTATCAAAACTTCACAGAGAATTAAACACGTCCGTTTTGTTTGACAGTTTCGTTGCTGGAGTTATAGAACAGACAGCAAAAAGAACCCTACTTAACATTATTAAACTTCACAGGGACGATATCAACAAGGTTACCAATTTTGAAACGAATTTTAAAATTATATTAGGGAACAAAGCAACATGGCGAGTGACCTACATGGGAAGGACGTCAGGAATCTTCCAAGCGGAGGTGTACGCCATCCAGTTATGTGCAGAGGTCAACCAAAGGAGAAACTACCGCAATGAACGAATAGTCATTTTAAGCGATAGCCAAGCACCACTTAAGGCTCTAGCCCCGTATGAGGTGAAATCCACACTAGCGCTTGAATGCATAGAGAGACTTAACACACTAGCAATACTAAATCAAATTCAGCTCTTCTGGATTCCAGGCATGGCATCGAGGGTAATGAGGAAGCTGATAAATTAGCAAGAGAGGCAGTTTTAAAAACACCTATAGGACCAGAGCCTTTACTAACGATAGGACAACACACTATTAATGAAGAGCTTAGGATATAAGGAAACAAGAAGTTTCTACTGGGAGGATACAACCATGACCGTTTCAAGCAGTTTATGCACCTCTCAAAGAAAAGTCTGAGGATGCTGACGGGCTTTCCAACAGGACACTGCAGCGCTACGAAGTCATCTGCTCAGGCTCGGAATATGCTCGAATGAGTCCTGTCGCTTGTGCCCCTCGGTATCTGGGTACACATAGCCCAGCGAGAGAACTTGTACGCTATTCGCTGACTAGACTTGCTAAATGAGTTGGTATTAGGCGAGACACTGCAGAAGGCAGACGGCGCAATTATAACGGTTACATGATCGAGAAATGTCTCAATGGTCAAAATGACTTGAACACTGTGGCCTAGGCTACCATCAACTTCATAGCCAATTTTACTTTCAAGACACCTTTTTCAAGGAAACTACTTCAATTTTTCGCTTCTTTGAATGTTTTGTAAGAAAAGCGTTTTTCGCCAAATTAAAAGAAGTTAAGGAAAGGGTTCAGCAGCAAACAGAGCAGTTGCGACCGCTTATTGAAAGCATATCAAGCAGACTGACTGATGTACAGAATAAATAAGCTAACCAAAAGAATTGAGGAGATATTGGTGCTATAGAATTGCTAAGGGTGGTGGGGTCGCTATATAAGTTAACACCTGCTAACGCGCTCATGGGAAACATTCCATTCCCATGCAAAATGCTGACGTTGTAAAAATAAATGCGCGTGACAAAAATAAAAACAACGGCAGCAGCGGAGTAGCGATCAACCTGAAACTGCAGGCGCTGTGACAACAACGACAGCGACAGCGGATTGTCGAAATAACTTAAGCTGCAGCCACAGCAAGAGCAACAAAAACCACAACAACGATAACAATGACTATAGCGATTTGACGTTCTAACTCAAACTACAGTTGCTGCGACAACAACAAAAGCCACATAGGAACTACAACGTTCAGTACTACCGATACAATTAAGTAGGGTAGAATAAGCTTTACCTTAATTATAATATTCAGTCTTTTGCCAGGCTCTTAACTCACTGCTTCTACATATGCGGAAGAAATAAAACTTATAATCAAAATCGTAATCAAGCCTACATAGTAAGTAGCGTTTTAATTTACTTCGTACTAAAATTATAACTAGCGCCCAACGTGGGGCCACTCGCGCTTTTAAAAGAATCCTTGTAAAAAGGACAAATCGCGACGTAGTTGTGGGTTCGGACCCACTAACAAAGTTTTAACGTTATTGAAAAGGAGCGGGTCGGACATCTGAAGCAGCCAAACATTCTCGGCCAAGGGCGAAGGAAAGGAACCAGCAGCAGCTGAAAACTAACTGACAACACCGAGGATTAAATAAGAAAATGCTTGTAAGTAGAGTGCCCGACTTCCAAACAGATTATAATTTAATAAAATATTAAAAGTGGTTGTAATTGCGAATTAAATTCAGAAATAGAGAATCAAGAATTTTATTCAATATTTTATAGTTTTTAAAGCTAGCTAAGCACTTAGGCTCCCTGTGTTTATGATTTTAATTGAGAATCATAAGTAATAAATTGTTCAAATAAATACGGATGAAATGCAACTTCGTGCAGTTGTTAGCGCGGCCGTAAGAGTGGCCACTGAACAGACTAAAAAAGATTTTCAGACTGTGATCGACGAAATGACAATAAGACTCTCGAAGATTGAGACACCAACGCAAGTGGAAGAATACCAAGAAATTACATTTGATTTCAGTATTGAATATAACGTGTCATTAGATGTGGTCAAGTCATTGCCAGAATTGTGTGGTGACCAAACGTCTCGTGGCGTCAAGAGGCACATGCCGCTTATACAATTTTCGAATGCTATCCTGGGAGTTGCAAACACTACCAGGCCGTGGCAATTATTCGTAGCAAGATTACTGGACGTGCAGATTCTGTGCTGTCATCGTTTAACACTGTCCTAAATTTCAAGGCTATTATAGCCCGACTTGTTTTTCTTACGCGGATAAGAAACCTATTCGTGTTACGGAGCAGGAAATGTCCACGCTCCGTCAGGGAGGCCTGACAATCAACGACTTCTACGCAGGGTTCGGAATCATTCACTCTCGTTCGTACGCAAACGCGAACGTATACACTTCTTCATTTTTTTTTTGCATTCACGTTCGCGAATGCTCGCGCTGTCTTTCATCTTCATAAACTAATGCATAGAGCTGTCAAACTATCGACGATACTATCGATAGTATCGATGGTCTAGTCACTTGTAACAACTATCGATAGTTTTAGTACTATCGCAACTATCGTTCCATTGATAGCGTAATCTCTTTCCTTGCGCTTTTGACATTTGCACGTATTGGTTGGAGGACAACGAAACATGGCAACATCATTACTAAAAGCGCCATTTTTTACTGTGAGCTTGAAAATGGTTGAGGATGCATTGCTGTCTAAGAAACCAAAAATTTCCGAAGTGTGGAATTTCTTTAAAAAAACAAGCGACAAAAAATTTGCAAAATGCAACTATTGCGGCAAAGAATACCGCACTAGCGGTAATACCACAAATTTAAAAGACCACATTAAAAGATGCTCCTCTATCGCGTGTTCAGGCAGCACTGCTTCATCAACTTCAGAATCATCAACCTCTTCCAGCAGTGGTTCAGTGCAAAGGTTAGTATTCAACGATTGACGTGAATAAATACAATATATGCCATTAACGAACTCTGGTTTAGATCTGTTAGTGCATATTTTACTCGTGAATTTAAATATGATCCGAACTGTGCCCGCAAAAAGAAAATTGACGACGCACTGGCTGAGTTTGTGTGTCTAGATTTGCAACCACTATGCATAGTAAATGATGCAGGTTTCAAAAATCTTTTAAAAGCGTTGGACCCTAGGTATGAAATACCAAGCAAACACTATTTAAAAGACAAACTCATTTTCGAAAAATACGAATGTATTAAGGCGTGTTTAAAACTTAAATTGGAAAAAATTGAGTATCTGGCCATAACTTGCGATATGTGGACATCTCGCGCAGGTGATGCATACCTTACTACTACTGGTCATTATGTTGATGCAGAATTCAATCTGAAAACTATTGTTCCTTCAACAAGACTCTTACTTAACGAAGAAAATCACACAGCGGAAAATATTTCAAAAACTCTTGATGAAATATTCACTGAATGGTCCATCAGTAACAAAATCATTTGCATAGTAACCGACAACGCAGAAGTATGATCAAAGCCTGTGAAATTTTAAAAAAAAGGCACTTACCTTGTATAGCTCATTCCTTAAACTTGGTTGTACAAGATTGTTTAAGACTGGATGAAGTAAAAGGAGTGATTACAAAATGCAAAGGAATTGTAACTTTTTTTAAAAGTAGCTCAGCTGCCATGGCGAAATTCAAAGCTGAGCAAAGCTCAAATCGGCCGCTTAAACTGATACAAGAGGTATGCACAAGATGGAATAGCTGTTTATCAATGATAAAAAGGGTGCTATTATTGAAGGATGAATTAAATAAATGCCTTTTAAATATACCAAAAGCACCCAAACCATTGGAAAGCGGTGATGCACGTCTTCTTAACGAACTTGTTAATATCCTTGATCCATTTGACGAAGCTACCTTTCAATTTTCAAGCAGTAAAAACGTAACTTCTTCTTCAATAATTCCTATTATTTATGGTTTAAATGAAAAATTAAAATTTATTGAACAACAAGAGCTTTCAAGTGAAGGAAAGGTATTTTTGTCGGCAATTGTTTGTTCTACTAAAAAACGACTTTTTTTATATGAGGAAAGAACGATAACTTGGGTATCAACGATATTGGATCCAAGGTTCAAGAAAGAAGGTTTTAGAAGCGAATTTAATGCAAATGAGGCGAACAAGGCTTTAGAAAGCGAAATGCTGTTGACTTCAGATATAAAAGTTAAACCTTCTTCAACTGTTGATCCCTGCTCACCGGACATTCAAGCAAAAACTTCTCTTTTAAATTTCCTTTCTAGTAAGATTGATCAAAAACAGAGAGCAACAAAAGTCGATGTTATCCTGAAGAAGAGGCAGTACTTGAAGCAAGTCAACACAGAGCCAAACACAAACCCGCTGCTGTATTGGAAGGTAGATACTGGAAATCGTATAATACAGTATAAATTTTTGTAAAGATTCTTAACCATTATTTTTTCTTCAGGTATTAGGAAATCAGCTTGAGCCTCTGCCTGATTTGGCAAAAAAGTTTTTTTGCATCCCGGCATCATCAGTCGAGTCTGAAGGCACTTTCAGTAAAGCGGGCTTAATTGTAATCGATAGGCAGTCGAGTTTGAAGCCAAAAACCGTCGATGTATTAGTATTCTTACAAAAAAATTTTAATGAACTGAAAAAAAAAAAAAATTTCTAAAAGCAAGATAACGAAAAATAAATGGGTTTAGAAAAACATATAAAATGGATCGATGCTATCGATAGTATCGATAGTCACCTTTAAGACTATCGTAAAACCTCGATGGTCTTGACTATCGATAGTTTGACAGCTCTACTAATGCATATGCTACGTCGAATATTCGCAGAAGGTTAGTGCAGTAGGCAATATGCAGCAATATTAGATGCAAGCAGTGGTAAAAGAGCGCATATGTACATATGTATTTGTTTAGGTAGACGATGGGCAACGGCCATACTAATCTTGATATTTCTATTTTAAGAGTTCTATCTTTGTTTAGCAAATGAACGATATGTGCATACACATGTATGGTTGATCCGAATAAAATCAAAATTTATTTGCGAAACAACATATATGTATTTATGTATGTAAGTTACGACTTGCTGACAGTTCACGTAAACGCACTGAGAAATGCTCAAGGACCAAGTCCACAGAGGGAAGAAATAGCCTTTAAAGAACAATTAATTAAAATTTGCGATAGAGAAATGGAACCATTTGACATCAATATCTTGGATTACTGTCGAAAAATCTATCGGAATAATTCCGAAATTTTACAAGTAATAGAAGTTGTACTTGCTATACCTGCAACATAAGTTTCTGTTGAGAGAGCGTTCAGTGCACTTTCAACTATATTGACCCAACTTCGTACTAAACTTTCAAAGAAATCTTTAGCAAATTTATTAATTACAAAATTAAATTTTGATCTCCTCAATTTTGCAACACTAGATGTGGAAGATAGCAACTAAGAAAGTAAATGCATTTCATTTTTATTAATAAAAAAATTTTATTGCCGAATATATTAACATACTTTTTTTACTTTAATAGAAGGTATTTTTATGTAAGTATTTTCATAAACATATGTACATTAGGGGTGTCCTTATTTTCAAACATCGGTTTTCTATATATTCCCGGCCAGAAATCGGTTCCTTTATGTATTTAGATAAAACGGTAAAAGTTTGGGGTCAATGCGATAACATTTAGTGGACCCGGAAGCCAGCTGAAAAATTCAATAGGTCAGTATGGGCAAATATCAATGTTCATACATTCGCCTTATATTAGACGCAGTTTTTATAGTATATTTAGCAAAACATATATGTATACAAAAATAATTATTCCATTTTTGTATTCTTATTCGGTAATAACATTTAAAATAATTGTGATAATTTTGCGTATTTAAAAAAAAAGGCATGTAACACAAGCTTGATATTTTGCAAATTTACCGAAATTTGTTTCTACATTTTGAGCGCGCTGGTTGTAGGCAAACAAATTTCCTGAGAAAAAGTGAACTGTGTGGCGACAATAAGTCGTTCAGAAAATAAAATAGTAACTGCTCATAACGGGAAATTTCTGCTGTGAAATATTTCCAAAGCATGCAAGAGGTTCTTGTGCATATTGTGATTTTAATAAGTAAATATAATTGTAAGCGTTCACAAGCAAGAAATAACAATTATTTTGAAGAATAATTATTTGGTTTAATAAATACTTTAAAATTTTTTGAATTTCGGTGGGCGGTTGTGTTTAAAGTGTAAAAAGTGAAGTATATAAAATAAACTAATATGTCTAGTTTAGCAACACGAATGTCAGTTGCCAATTTAAGAAAAGTTAGTTTGATTGGATACACAATGCATCAAATTACAGGTGCAAAACTTCCATCTAATCGGCAGGTTTTAGAAGTTTTGTTTTACAATATGAGATTTGTAGATCTTTCAGCAAAGGAAAGCGCAAAACTTGCTATCAAAGCAGCACAAATATTTTGGCAACAAACACGAATACCGATAAGCAAAGAAGATAAATGTGTTAAGAAGTTATTGAAACTGTACGAAAGTTGGTAAAAAATCCTGAAAACAGTTCCAGAAAAGAGATCCAATTCACAGGAAGAAGTCGTTGATATGTTTGTTGGAAGTTTGGATGATTTATTTGACATGGCCACCGCTAATGCGCTTGAAAAATGAAGTTAGTAGAAGATAAGAAATTTCTTGAAATGCAACGTCAAAAAGGACGGCCAGGTTGCATGATGGGTGTTGATAAGGTTTTGTACGATCGTGAAGTGCGTGCACAAGAAAGACAGGAGAAAGCAGCATTACGAAAAAGGCGGTATGAAGAACAAAATTCTGAATGTTCTAATATAATCGACGAAAGCAATGAAAATGATATAGTACTTGTGGAAGCTGGGAATGAAAATGTAGTAATTCCGTTGGAAAAAACTTGTTTGCAAACTGAGTGTAAAAAGCGACGAGGCGCTAAAAGTATCATAACACCACGATTGTTAGCAGCATTAGACAATGCCAAAGTGTCAGATGGTATGGCCGTACATATTTTAGTAGCCGCTGCTGAAGCATTGGGCCATTGTGTGGAAGAACTTGTTATTAATCGATCAACAATTCATCGTATGCGTCAACAAAATCGGTCTGCAGAATTCAAAGATATTTCTACTGAATTTAAAGAAAAGGTGAGTTCCCTATAGTTGACAATGCACTTTTATTAATGTTAATTTATTCAAACACTTAACAAGGCCAATGCAAATGGAGCACTAGTTGTTCATTTTGATGGGAAGTTCATGACAGATATAAAAGGTCGTAGTAAAGTGGAAAGAATTGCTGTTTTAATTAGCTACGATGGAACATCTAAATTTCTTGGAGCACCAAAGATACAGTCGTCGACTGGTGCAAATATTGCTGAAACTGTTTATCAGAGATTAGTCGATTGGAACATTGTTGAACTTGTTAAAGGCATATCTTATGATACAACTGCTGTCAATACTGGTGTTAAAAATGGAGCCGCAGTCCTTTTGGAAAAAAACTGCAACGCAATCTCATGCACCTACCATGCCGTCATCATACATATGTACGAAATTATTTTGCGCAACGTTTTTGAATCAAAGATGATGTCAAACTCAGCTCCAGAAATACTCTTGTTTGAACGATTTGTGAAGGCCTGGCCAAACCTTAAGAAAACCTTGTTTAAAACTAGTGTTGATGATAAATTTGTGGCATCAAAAATAAGCCAAGTGGAACGGGACGCTCTTGTAAGCTTCTTGCAGGACGCTCTAAATTATACAGATACAGATTCAACAATTTCAGAAGCTATTATTAAAAAAATGTCTAACCACTTATGGTACATCGCCGAAGAAACAGTAGCGTTATCATTTTTTGACTTATCAGTTACCCACGCAGAAAAACGTAAAATGATAAAACAATTAAAAAGCAAGGAACCAGTTGTTCATTTAAAAAATAGCCGAAGCCACTCAAAATTGACAGATTTTCGAACTTACGAACTTAGCGATTTTGTTTCAGAAAAGACAAATTTTTTTTTCAATAATTTTGGGTTATCTTCAGCCTTTTTGGGCGTGGATCCATCCCAATGGGAAAATAATTCAGATTTCGAAAATAATTGGACTTTTTGCCGCAACTTACAAGTTGTTAATGATCCCGCTGAAAGAGGAATACAATTTTTGCAAGACTACAACAAAATTTTAACGAATGATGAAGAGGAAAAGCAGTTGGTACTCCAAATTGTTGAATCGTATCGCAAAAAATACAAATCATACAAAAAAATTGATTTAATGTAAAATATAAATTTAAATATGTAATATGTATGAAAAAAAAATAAAATGTACAATGTTTGCCCATACTGACCTATTAAATTTTTCAGGTGGCTTCCGGGCCCACTAAATGTTATCGTATTGACCCAAAATTTTAACTGTTTACTTTAAATACATAAAGGAACCAAATTCCGGCCGGGAAACTGTAATATAAACATTTTGAAATTTCCCCTTACAAATAAGGACACCCCTAATGTACATACATGAATATATGTTGTTTCGCAAATAAATTTTGATTTTATACGGATCAACCTTTCATGTGTATGCACATATCGTTCATTTGCTAAACAAAGATAGAACTCTAAAAATAGAAATATCAAGATTAGTATGGCCGTTGCCCATCGTCTACCTAAACAAATACATATGTACATATGTGCCCTTTTACCACTGCTTGCATCTAATATCGCTGCATATTGCCTACTGCACTAACCTTCTGCGAATATTCGACGTAGCATATGCATTCGTTTATGAAGATGAACGACAGCGCGAGCATTCGCGAATGCATAGAAGCCACTTGTAGATTCGTTTATGAACGCACGAACTTCGATTCGCGAATGCATTCGCGAACGAACAATAGCGCAATTTTTTCTACCTATCATTCTCGAATACGAACGATATGGATTTTTTTCCACGTTCTCGTTCGCGAACGTGAATGCAAAAAAAAATTTTAAATATTCACGTTCGCGCATAAACTCATAAAAGAACGTACGTGAATATTCATAAGTGAATATTTCCGAACCCTGCTTCTACGACCATAACCAACAAAACTATTATGACTTAAAGAAGCCAGCGACAGGTGATTCGTTAATGGTTAAATATCGTAATGACGCTCTTAGGGTTTTCATATCCGGTCAAAATAGACCATTATGCGACATCTTGTTTTTATCTAGACCGAAAGACATGACAGCGCTTGCTCTAGCACAGGAATTAGAGTCCAATCAAGCTCGATCATTGTTTGCCTCAAAATTTGCTGATAGCAGAAATTTAGACAATCGTTTGCCTAGACCAACAAATATCAGGCCTATCCTACTGCCAATAGCCCTCATTTTAACAGATCAACAAATAATCAGATTCAACAAAAAGTTACTCCTCTGGAGATTGATCCCAGTCTTTCTAAACTGAGGCATCCTACCCAACAAACATTGCCCTCCTCACTCAATCGCCCGACCTACCCTTCGGGCAGGACTCCATTTGGGAATCCACTCCCAACCAATGCCGCTGCCGTGAATACTAAGAGACCACATGGTAGCGACCAATTTAATTACAATAAGTTACAACGAATCAATACCCTAAATCAGTGCGCGTATGATGATGTTGAAGGAACCTACACAGATTCTGAGGCCTACGACGGTAAGGTGCCAGAAGAGGGAGTTTTCAATCCGGATGACGTGGTAGCGGAGGTATCAAGCGATGAAATTAATTTTTTAGAGCAACATCCCTGCTACCATATGTTAGCAGGAAGTCTAAAGGGAACCCAGTAAAATTCTTAATCGACACCGGTGGCTTTAAAAACTATGTAAGAGATTGCGATTGGCAGGGTGTAAAAGCGGTAACATATCCGCTTTCGGTAAAACCTATTCATGGCACCAATCGCGTTACGCGGAAATGCACTATCAATATTTTTAACACTAACTCTGAGTTTTTTCTTCTGCCCACACTTGAAACATTTGATGGAATAATCGGTTATGACCTTTTGTGCAAAATTGATGCTAACCTTGAAGTTAAAAAAAGGGATCCTTTTTCACAAAACTAGTTCAGAAAATTTGCAATATCTCCACTGTAAGGACGTTAACAATATTATACTGAAACCAGACATTGAAGAACTGAAAAGTAAGCATGCGGCAATTTTTTCTAACCCCGAAGAATCCCTTCCATACAATACGGATATTGTGGCAACCATTAGAACAACAGCCAACGAAGCAGTGTATTCGAAGTCATATCCTTTCCCAATGGCAGCATCCGAATTTGTAAATAAAGAGATTGATGCCCTTCTGCGCAATGGCATTATCAGACCTTCAAGGGTAGTCTCTAAAAAAGGATTATCCGAATCTGGTAACAAGAATAAACTTCAGGAAACTCAATGAAAAGACTATCAATGACATATGTATACCCGATTCCTGATACTTCTGTTATATTAGCAAATTTGGGTAAATCCTCAATTTTCACAACAATAGACCTTAAATCTGGTTTCCACCAGATAACATTAGCTGGAAAAGACAAGGGAAAAACAGCGTTTTCCGTAAATTACGGAAAATATGAGGTTTGTAGACTGCCATTTGAGCTGAAAAATGCCCCGAGTGTTTTCCAGCGTGCCATCGATGATGTGCTGAGGAAAGAAATAGGGAAAGCATGTCACGTCTACATTGATGACATAATCGTATTTTCCCAGGACTATGAAACTCACTTCCATGGCGTCAACCGCATCCTTTAAAAGTTATTTTTAGCAAATATGAGAGTTTCTTTAGAGAAGACGCAATTCTTTAAAACCGAGGTAGAATTTCTGGGTTTCGTAGTTTCCAAAAGCGGCATTAAAACATCAAAAGAAGGTGCAGGGCATTGTTAATTATGAGGTCCCGCAGACACTTCGTGCGTTGCGATCTTTCCTCGGCCTATCCGGATACTATCGGCGCTTCATAAAGGATTACGCTTCAATAGCTAAACCTCTCACCAAATACTTACGAGGTGAAAATGGGTCAGTAAGCACCAACCTTTAAAAAAAACGAGTATTGAATTCGATGAAGAAGATTAAAGTGCTTTATACAAAATCAAAGAAATTTTGTCATCCGAGGATGTGCTTCTTCTTTACCCCGACTATCAAAAGCTTTTTGATTTAACTACGGACGCCTCCTCCCATGCCCTAGGAGCAGTTCAATCTCCAGGAGGCCGACCCATTACTATGATTTCCCGTACACACACAAAAACAGAAGAGAACTACGCTACGAATGAGCGAGAACTACTCGCCATTGTTTGGGCTTTACAAAAGCTCAGAAACTACCTTTACGGTGTAAACAACCTCAACATTTTTGCAGACCACCAACCCTTGACTTTTTCAATTTCACATAAGAACTCGAACTCAAAATTAAAGCGATGGAGATCATTTGTAGAAGAATTCTTCTCTAGGTTTCATTATAAACCAGGAAAGGAGAATGTTGTCGCTGATGCACTGTCGAGACAGCATATTAATGCTCTCAGCACGGGCCAATCTGATGAGACTATTCATAGTGAGGAATCCTCGACAATGGTAATTTAAAGTCCCAAATCCCATTAATTGCTTCAGAACCAAATAATTCTTGAAGATGGGGACAACGAGTCGGTTACTACAAAAATTCTTTTCTAATATCAGATCAGGGATCACGTAATTTTCAGTAAACTGGAAAAAATTCCCGACTTAATAAAAAGTTGTGTAAATCCGAATAGTGTCAATGCATTGCTATGTGAACTCCCCGTACTAGGGAAATATCAAAACCACATACTTTTAAGCTTCCCCTCAGTCAAATTCGTTTACACGAATCTTCAAGTAACCGACATCTTTAACCAAAACGACCAGATTGAGATTTTGCAGTCCGAGCGTAATAGAGCTCACCGCCCACTCAAAGAAAACATTAGCTAAGTACTTAGGGACTACTTTCCCAATATTCCAAAAAATTTAAAAGGCATTATTTCTTCATGTTAAATATGTAAAGAGGCCAAGAATCAGCGGCATCCACCCAATCCAGGAATAGGCGAAACCCCCATTTCAAGTAGGCCCGGCGAGATTTTGCACATAGATATTTATTCAACCGACGAAAAATACTACCTAACCTGCATCGACAAGTTCTCCAAGTTTGCTATAGTTCGCTCGATTCCGTCAAGTTCGCTCGATTCCGTCAAGATTTAAAGGAACCCATAATCCAAATCATGAATTTTTTTAAGGACACAAAATATCTCATCTGCGACAACGAAAAATCATTGAACTCAAACACAATAAAAGCTTTATTGCAAGACCACTTCAATGTTTCTATTTACACATCTCCACCAATGGTCAAGTGAAAGATATCATAGCACGCTTTCGGAAATAGGCTGTTGCATTAAGCTGACCCAAGGCTTGAGTGACACTAATGATCTTATTCTCCTCTCCTCTTACAAATACAATAGAACAATTCATTCTGTGACAAAGGAACGACCAATCGATATGTATCACACCGCACAAGAATTTCATGATGAAATACGAGACGGATTAATAAATGACAAAGTTGCTAAAGATTTAGGCACAACAGTTTTAATGAACGGCAAACGAGTTCACAAAGCCAATCTTAGATGACTTTCTTTCTCACTACTTCCAGCGCCCTATAATAATGATTTTGATTATGGCGGCCATTGGCAAGTGGCAACCTTTTCCCAGTACGATTACCTCATTCATCATCAAAACCTGACATATTACGAAACTATTGCCACCGATACACAAAATTTACTAGACTCATTACCAAAATCACACATCAGGAAATTACTACAACTGGACGCAGACCAAATTCTACGATTACTGGATTCACTAAATATTCACCATCGCCATGCCAGAAATATAAATTTCGTGGGTACTGCTTTGAAATACATTGCAGGCATCCCAGATTTTGACGATTTTAACCAAGTATCTACCCGAGAGGAAGCGTTGATAAAATCTAATAATCGACAGATTTTCATTAATACCCAGACTCAGATAAAAATAAATCAACTGACTGACACCATTAACAAGTTACTTAATTCAACGAAGGAACGTTAACTAGACACCGAACATCTCTTCGAAGTAGCATCATCCAGAAATAGACACATCATAGACGAGCTTGAGACAATTATTTATTCAGTTACTTTAGGTAAATTACAAATACAATTTTGTTAAATGAGAAAGAGTCTGATAAACTCATAACCAAAGGGCACTCTACCAATATTTCTATTAGCGATCTGTTAACGGATTCAGAGCTGAAAATCTTACAAAATACCGATAATATTTATTTTATAATCAAATACCCTATCATAAGCTAAATATGTAACAAACTTATGGTCAGACCAGTTATTCACAATAGGAAGACAATAATGTTAGAAGCCAGTATGGTAGCAGAATGTAGTAGCAAGTATTAGCATCTAAATGACTGTAAAGAAACGGCATGAAAAGCAATATGTCGAGTCGCAAACGCAAGTAATTCCTGTCTACTGAACCTAATGAACCGTCAACCCACTGCATGCAAATCTACACCAGCTGACCACATTGCCCCTGTGGAGGAAATTGACACCTGCTAACGCGCTCATGGGAAACATTCCATTCCCATGCAAAATGCTGACGTTGTCAAAAAATAAATGCGCGTGAGAAAAATGAAAACAACGGCAGCAGCGGAGTAGCGATCAACCTGAAACTGCAGTCGCTGTGACAAAAACGACAGCGACAGCGAATTGTCGAAATAACTTAAACTGCAGCCACAGCAAGAACAACAAAAACAACAACAACGATAACAATGACTATAGCGAATTGACGATATAACTCAAACTACAGTTGCTGCGACAACAATAGCAATATAGGAACTATAACGTTCAGTACTACCGATACAATTAAGTAGGGTAGAATAAGTTTTACCTTAATTATAATATTCAGTCTTTTGCCAGGCTTTTAACTCACTGCTTCCACATATGCGGAAGAAATAAAACTTATAGTCAAAATCGTAATCAAGCCCACATAGTAGGTAGCGTTTTAATTTACTTCGTACTAAAATTATAACTTATATTGCAAAAACCAATTAAAATCTCGTTTGGTTTCACATGCTCTCGGTAGTACTTACTACCCAGTTTTTTATCTTGATTACTTAATTGGCCCTTCTCCTACAATTTGTGGTGTGCGTCTTGATGTTGTAACACAAATTGAGGGATGCCCAGTTTTATGCCAACTCCGAACGGCGAATGTTTTTTGTGAGAAGTTTTTTCAAGGCAGGAACACACTCAGAGGTTTGCCATTGCCTGCCGAGGGGCGGCCGCTATTATAAAAAAACTTTTCTATAATTTTTGATGTTACTTACCCCGGCTAGGATTTGAGCCAGGGGCCTACCGAATGAAGCGCGTACACGCTACATACTCGGCTGCGGCTTGCGTTTATAACCCCCACAAATGTGATAATGTGAATGAATATTTTACTATGTTGTCTTCCGTTGCTGCTGACTATGATGATATTATTGTACGTGGTTATTTTAATGTAAATTTGTGACTTGTGTAGCCTTCGTTTACATGATAGTTTCTAGTGCTGGTTTGTCTTTAGTGAATGTGTCCGTACGACAAGATATGGAAATAATTGTTGTCTCAGTCTCCTTGATTATTTCATTGTCTCTGATCTGTCTATTGTATTAAAATTTCACAAAATTTCGTTTTTATCTGACCATGAATTAATCTTCTGTGCATTTAGTATTACTCTTGAGGACGGCATACCTATTAAATATGTATGTGATCAATCACAGCATTACTAGTTCGTGTTTCTCCGAAATATCGAAGGTTGCAACTGTGCTACCGATTGCTAAACGTAATCGCATGCACTCTCCTAAGAATACCTGTTGACAAAAACCAACTGACGTTATTATGCCCTCTTTACTTTTCAGAGACATTTGACTCTGTGGACCATAATTTACTTTGCTCAAAATTAAAAAAAACTATTTTCGTTTTGGGGAATTTGCAGTGCGTCTCATGAGAAGCTATTGGGTAGGTAGGTAAGATACACATATGCATGCGGATGATATACAACTCTATATGTCGGGAACCATTGAGAAGACAGATAGTCTATGTTCTAAGTTTAATGTTGATTTGTTATCCATCTCACTTTGAGCGTCTTAAAACAGTCTCTGTCTTAATAGTGAAAAGTCGTATATCTAAAAGTCAAATCGATTTCTCTGATATTCCGCCCCTATATATCGATGAAAATAGTCTTAAATTTGTCCCTGTCTACATAGTATTACTTGAGACGATCATGTAAAATCCACCGTAAGTAAAGTGTATTATGTCTTACGGATTTTAAGAATGTCTGCAAATTTTACTCCGCTTGAAATTACGAGAAAGCTTGCCGTACAATTAATATTACCAATTATCTGCTATCCAGAACTAATCCGTAGTAAATTGAGTTATCAATCTCCGCACAAAATTGAGGTACTTTATAATCATGTAACACGATATGTGTTTGGACTAGCGAGATTTTTCCATTTTTCTGGCTGGAGAACGCGTTATCTATTAGTAAACTACAGTTTCCGAAGTCTACACGGATAACTGACCTTATAGTGCATAAATATAATTATCTAACTTATGCAAGGCTATTCTTTGTCAACGCGATTCGTATTTGGAATTCTATTCCAGCTTCTATTCGCAGTAGTTTAAACAAAATCAACTTTAAGAACGTTCTTTATGAATATTTTCGTTAATCTATCTACAAATTTAATATAATTATCTACAGCTTAATAATGAGTTTCGCCACCAACGCACAAATGTACATGTAATCTAGACATAGGTGAATACTTATTGTGATATATACATATATGTTAAAATTAGTTTAAATATCTTTTGTTACTTTACTTTTACTTTAAAACTGTTGTACTATAAAAGATCATCTTAAATCTTATTGTACTAATAACTTTTATTAATAAAATAAATGAAATGAAAATGAAATGAATAAATAACACACACATTTTCTGTAGACATTTTCATTTCAGCACAAATTCATTCACAGGCTTCTACTTTGATATCATTCTGTCGATATGATGAAAGATTCATGTTCCATAGAAATTCATGTCATTTGAAAAGTTCTATAAATTGCAATACTTCAGTATTTTCATCACAATTATTCATTGTTTAATGCGGAAGATTATTTGTACAACAAAACACAAAAAGTTATTTGCAAACACTATGTGAGCAGCTGTTCGACTTGACGGGCAATGAAAACAATACCTAGTTGGCATAGCGCTCATTGTATAAAGTATACTTCTAACGAGCGTTTGGACAAACTACACTGGTCGACGGCCAAAATTTACCAGAGACGCCGTTATGAAATTCGTATGTAAAACCACCCCCTGATTTCGAAAATCGAGTTCATTTTTGATTCTATGGTACCGTTTTTGAGATATTTGCAATTTACCGTTATTCGAAAAAACCAAAAAGATGGCTCCCTTTAATTACGTATATCTCGGAAAGACGATAAAATGTACTATAAATGCATGATATATTGTTTTTTGCTCAACCAGATAGTTTTCGAGATATTAGCTTGTCATTTTAGATTTTTGTTTTTTTTTTATGAAAAAATATGAAAAAAATTACTCTTTGCGAGGGCAGCATTCCAAAACCACAACTTTTTTTCCAGATATTTTTTCTTTACGTAAAGCTCTGTTTAATTAGAAAAAAGATAAGCTATCATCGAAGAAAAGCGATGCAAAACTACGTAAGTTATAAACGATCAAATAAAAATACCCAGGTTGCGCAACTTCAATGTATGTATACATACATATATTAAAGGTATAAAGTGCAAATGGGATATTATCCGGATAAACGAATAACACCATAACAATGATAATACTTTTTCTTTAAATAAATCAAATAGTACTTTTAATACTCGAATTGTTTTATAGTAGGTAGAGTGGTTGCATCGAAAGGAAGAGTGGTTGGGTTCGAAACCTGCTGTACGCATGTACATAGTTATAAACATGTATTTCCGTCACTTATGGGTAAGTATGCAGGTAGATTTTCAAAATTATAAGACACAGAAAATTTTTAAAGCCTACATCTAAACCAGGTCGAATTTTCTTTTCCCGGCTTCGTATAAAAATGAACTTTTCTGTCTAGGTAAGACTTGATTTTTTCAATTTTATTCTTGTTCCGAGTATAAATATGAGTTAATGCGCCTTGAAACTTCATAACATCTGCAAGGCTCGCCGGAGATAGTTCAGTTCATAAGTCAAAATTCAAAACCGTGATTTATTCAGATATGTTCTGTTTCATGTGTGGCCAATATACTATCATAAGGCGACGACGGGTGTTCTCAGATCATATCAAAACTTTATACTCCAAGTATTTTGGCATTGAGCCCAAAAATGCTGAAAAACCATGGACACCGAACACTTTGTGTACATCGTGTCGAGTAGAATTGATTCAGTCAGAATCAGGACAACAAATATAATTTGAGACACCAATGATATGGAGAGAATCTACTTGCCATTCAATAGAGTGTTATATTTGTCAAACAAAAGTACTTGGCGATCAAGAAGAGTAACCTATGCTAGCGTACCTACAGTGACATTACCAGTACTACATTCAACGGCAGTTGCGGATCCAGTTCCATTGTCAACAGTAATATCTGAGTGCGGGGAATCAAGTTGTACTGAATTTCGCATGGGAAATGAGAGAAACGTTCTGTCACAAGCACAACTTAATGATTGGATAAGAGATTTGGAACTATCCAAGGAAAAGGCTGAGATCCACACTTCTCGTATGCAACAATTTAAATTTGTGTCATCCGATGTAAAGGTGATATATTGTAGAACTCGTCACGAACCATTTTCCAAACACTATACCAAGAACGACAGTATATGCTACTGCAACGACATTCCTGGTTTATTCAAAGAGTTTGGTCAAACATATGATTCAAAAGAGTGGCGATTGTTCATAGACAGCAATAAACTGAGTTTGAAGGCTGTATTATTGCATATTGGTCAAAAAGCCTTCTATCCCGATCGCACATGCAGTAAATACAAAGGAAACCTACGAGGAAATGCAAAAAATACTCAAATTTATCAAATATGAAGAGCATGATTGGAAAATATATTCTGATCTCAAAGTCGTTGCAATGCTATGCGGTCTACAAAGTGGCTACACCAAGCACTGCTGCTTCCTGTGCAAGTGGGATAGCCGAGCTCGTAAGGACCACTACGTCAGAAAGGATTGGCCGGAAGAGTCGAGTTTACCGTTGGTGTGGATAACATCAAATACACCCCTCAGTCAAGAAAGAGAAAATCATAGTTCACCCCATACACATCAAGCTCGGTCTCATTAAAAACTTTGTTAAGGCTTTGGACAAAGAAGACGAGCATTCGACTATTTGAAAACAATTTTTCCAGATATTTCTCAAGCCAAGATAAAGGAAGGTATTTTTGTTAGACCACAAATAAAAAAATTGATCAACAATAATCAATTCAAAGGACTACTCTCATCAGTTGAGGCAGCAGCGTGGGAATCCTTTGAAAAGGTCGTTGCTTCTTTTCTCGGTAGACACAAAAGCCCTAACTACGAGCAGATAGTGAACGACTTAATCAATAACTATGCGAAAATAGGTAAATATTAAAGGCTTCTTAAAATTAATTTCCCAAAATTTTATAACTTGTTTACCTAACTAATATTTTCTTTCCAGGCGTAAATATGTCTTTACAAATTCACTTTCTCCACTCACATTTGAGCTTTTTTCCGGCAAATCTTGGCGACGAAAGTGACGAACATGGCGAAAGGTTTCATCAGCAAATGAAATTAATTGAGAATCGATATCAAGGATTCTGGGACGTCGCAATGATGGGTGATTACTGCTAGTTTCTCATAAGAGAAACCGATCCTAAACTGAATAAGCGTCAAAATAGAACACATAATTATTTCGACTACATAGTAAAATCAAATTAAGATAAAGATTTTTAGAATATAGTATAAACATAAATAAATTTAAAAATAAGTTAAAAATATGGGTAATTTCATTCATAAATTGAACTTTTAACTCAATAGAAATAGAGCATAGCTAGATATTTCACTCTTCTTTATACCATACATACGTTTTGAGGTATACGTTGAAATTGCGCAACCTGGGTATTTTTATTTGATCGTTTATAACTTACGTAGTTTTGCATCGATTTTCTTCGATGATAGCTTATCTTTTTCTAATTAAACAGAGCTTTACGTAAAGAAAAAATATCTGGAAAAAAAGTTGTGGTTTTGGAATGCTGCCCTCGCAAAGAGTAATTTTTTTCATATTTTTTCATAAAAAAAAACAAAAATCTAAAATGACTAATATCTCGAAAACTATCTGGTTGAGCAAAAAACAATATATCATGCGTTTATAGCAAATTTTATCGTCTTTCCGGTTTTGTAAACTTTTTTTCAATTGCTTGATCCGTTCGTGAGATATACGTAATTAAATGGAGCCACCTTTTTGGTTTTTTCGAATAACGGTAAATTGCAAATATCTCAAAAACGGTACCATAGAATCAAAAATGAACTCAATTTTCGAAATCAAGGTATTAAGCGGCCGACTGGTGTACTTCCACCCGCGCTCTCGATTTCCAATGCCTAATTATTTCTTGAGCTCTCGCTTGCACTTGCAGGCTTATGTACATATGCATACATGTAGGTACATATCGATGCGTACATATATACATATGTATGTATATACATATGTGCATATGTACGTAAGAGCCAAACTGGATTTTCTTTGCCGGCAGGTGAAGCCGTTAGTTCTTGTCCGCTAGGCTCGTATTAATTTTTTGTATGCCCACTTTCTCATTACATTTGGAGAATTCAAAGGGTGAGCGTGTGCTAATATAGTACAGAGGGCACAAATGTAAGTTTTTTATCATACTCATATGTACACAAATACTTTATTAATTGTAACATTTTTTTAAATAAAGATTTCAGCGCAACTATCAACCAGCGCAACTTGTTTTAATTTTGAGAACGGCGCTAGAAATAACTGCCGAAAACACACGCCACAATATCCTGAAATATTTTTGCGACATCCACCAGAATGGAAAACAGGCGAACTACATGTGAAGAAGCGGCGGCAAGTGGAAGCCAGTATGGCGAAACTGCAGGCGGAGATATGGAAGCATGCTCAAATGGAAATGGGATGCCCGCCAATGCAGGAGTAAATGGAGCCATAGCTGGCAAAGGCGAGGGAGCGAGTCACTTGCCTGCGCCGTCTGCTAATTCGTCAACGCCAACACAGCATGGTAACGTCGATCGCAACAAGACACCGTCCAACGAGCTGTTAAGTCAGCTTCTAGAATCATCATTTTTTAATCGTTCGAGCTATGACGTCATGGCTGGTAACCGTAAATCGAATATTGGGGACGAACCCGCTATGTGGGCCGTCTCTGGCAGAATAGCTGCAGCGGGACCACAAGCAAGTATACCGTTTCGGCCTAGCACAGCAGACATCAGTTATTCTTTACCGTACGGTAGCGCATTCGCTGACGTGCCGGCGCCTACGTCGACTGCTCTGCCGACTGCAGCGTCCAGCGGATATAGACCACAGATGCAATTTACTGGTACGCTGCCGACAAGTACCGCATCGTTGAACCGGACTTTGTCAGCAGAGCAAGTAGCAGCGCGACACGTAATTTCTAGAGAGCTGCCTTCGTTTACCGGTAAACCAGAAGAGTGGTTGCTGTTTATAAGCAATTATGAACAGTCAACAGAGCGGTGCGGATTCAGTAACGAGGAGAACCTCATTCGACTGCAAAAATGTCTGAAAGGGCCCGCACTGGAAGCAGTACGGGGGAAATTAATGATTCCATCAACTGTGCCCTATGCAATCGGAACTTTGAAAATGCTGTTCGGGCGACCTGAAATAGTGCATGCCGCACTACAACGTAAATTGAGAGAAGAACCTGCCATCAGACCCAATAACTTAGAGTCAGTTATACGATTGGCTCTAGCCGTGCAGAATTATTGTGCAACGATGTCGTCCGTCGGCCTCTACGACTACCTGAACGATCCGCTCTTGTTAAGCGAACTCGTCACAAAAATGCCAAGTGACCTGAAGCTAGACTGGGGTAGGCATAGGCTGTCAGCTGCTGGTGTTAACTTAGCCACGTTCGACCAGTGGCTGTTTAACGTCGCAATGTGTGCGACTATGGTCACATCGTATGAGCCTCAGTTCTTAGACAATTCGAGAAGTGGAGTGAACAAGCATGCTAAAGAGCGAATTTTAGTTCACGACATTTTCGACGACCACGACCGCAGTGAGCGCGCACAGAAGCCAACGCAATCAGAAAAGGTTTCTTGTCCAAAGTGTAAGGAGCAACATCGTCTTTCAGACTGCGAAGAATTTCGAGCGCTGAGCGTGAAACAGCGATGGGAGTTTGTCAAACGTGATCGTCTTTGCTTCTGCTGCTTTATGCGCCACCTTGTTCGCCATTGCAGAGCAAAGAAGCGTTGTGGTGTCGATGGATGTACATCCACGCACAGCATGTTGCTGCATTCAGATGCCACTGACGGATACGACGTCCAGACCAAACGACAAGGCGATAAGAATAGTTCATCTTCGCCAAAGGAATCTGCTGTGTTATTTCACAGCCGATCTGCTACGAAGGCGTTTTTTCGATATGTACCGGTGACGCTTTATGGTAAACGGCGAAAAGTACACACGTATGCTCTCATCGACGAGGGCGCTGCTTGCACGCTAATAGAAAGTGAGTTAGCGGATGCTTTGGAGCTAGACGGCCCATCAGAGCTGTTGTGTCTAAAATGGACTAGTGACGTTACACAAACTGAGAAAAACTCCAAATCAGTTAGTGTGAGTGTGTCAGCAAGCGGTAATGATGATCAACAATACTTGCTGAAGGATGTCCGTACTGTCGAATGCTTGGACCTACCTATGCAAACCGTCGACGCGCAGCTTTTACAAGCAAGAAACCATCTCAAATCGATTCCTATTCAGCCATATACGAACGTCAAGGCTCAACTCATCATCGGTCTTGACAATATTAAGGTGAGCGTGCCCTTGGAACTACACGAAGCTGAGGACGACGACGTCATTGCTGTACGCTGTAGACTTGGGTGGGCTGTGTATGGTCGGCACAATAGCGGAGATGCAGCTCCGCCTCGAGTTTTGCACATATGTGATTGCAATGATATCAACGGTACGCGCAAGTTAGATGAGGCCATGAAATCTTATTTTTCATTAGAGTCGTTGGGCGTAAGAGTAACAACAAGGCCGTTGAGGTCCAAAGAGGATGAACGCTCGTTGCAAATTATGGAAAGCATGACAAATTATCTCCCGAAGTTTTTCTTTCGCCTGCTTTAGCAAACTACGTAAAGAATCGGAACGCTGACCGATTCGCAGCAAAGTATCCAGAGGCTGTCAAGGCGATCCATGATAACACCTTCGTCGATGATTGGCTGCACTCCGTCGACTCAGAAGAACAGATGATTCGGCTAGCTACTACCGTAAAGTACATACATGAAGAAGGTGGGTTCGAGATGAGGCACTGGCTATCAAACTCTGCCAGCGTCGTACAAGCCCTAGATAAAGATAATGAATCCCCAGCTAAAAATATTACAGTCTCCAACGAGCTTCGAGAAAAGGTGTTGGGCATGTGGTGGCTACCACATGAGGACTTGCTTACGTTTGTGGTAAAACCCGAGTTAATCGAAAAGGCATCAGCATCCAGATCAACAAAACGCCAGGTCCTAAGCGTGGTCATGTCGATATTTGATCCGCTTGGACTTCTAGGTTTCTTCAACATACGGGCCAAAATCATTTTGCAAAATATATGGCGATCTGGGGTCGAATGGGATGAGTCACTTAGAGATGACGACGAGGCTGACTGGAAGCATTGGCTAGGGCTAGTTCCGAAGCTGAACGACGTGCGCATACCACGATGTATACCATTTGCAAGTTGTGCTAAATCGATTGAGCTGCATACGTTTGTAGATGCGAGTATCGACGCGTACGCTGCAGTAGCATTTCTACGCGTTGACATGGAGGGCGAGGCCCAAAGCCTGATAGTGGCTTCGAAAACAAGGGTTGCGCCGCTGAAGCCCATATCAATACCCCGTATGGAGCTGATAGCAGCAGTCTTGGGACTTCGGCTAGCAAAGTGTATTGAATCCGAAGCCTCTATACACATCAACCGACGTATTTTCTGGACGGATTCAAAAGACTTGCTTTATTGGATATGTTCTGATGCTCGCAAGTTTCACCAGTTTGTAGCAGTTCGCATAGGCGAAATTTTAGAGGGCTCAGACGTGGATAGCTGGCGATGGGTTCCTTCTGCTCATAATGTGGCTGACGACGGTACTAAGTGGGTTAAAACGCCAGAAATTAATGCATCGACGCGCTGGTTTATCGGACCTGAGTTCCTTCGAATGGATGAGGCGCAGTGGCCTCATATGAATATGAAAGTTAAATCTAACAATGAGAGTACTCTATGCCACGCCGAGGTAACTGCCGCGCACTCATCAACTTTGTCCTGTATTTTACCCGATCCTCACCGATTCAGCAAAATAGAACGATTGCGTGCGACTCAACGATACGTGCTGCACTTTCTGCGAGCTACATCGAAAAAGCCATTCGATGCACTACTGAAAAACATCATACAACTCAAGCGCGACAGCGAAATGGATGTCGTTCTCATTCGCGGTTGCCAAGAAGAGGTGTATTTCCACGAAATCAATTGCCTCAGTTCTGGACGCCTGCTGACCGATCGAAAGAGTTCGTTGTTTAAATGTTCACCGTACTTAGACGATTATGGAGTTCTTCGCATCAGAGGTCGAGTAGATGCAATTGATGGCGTCGAAGTCAATGTAAAGCGCCCCGTGGTCCTGCCGCGAAGACACCGTATAACGTATCTGGTGGTAGAATTTTACCACAGAAAGTACCACCATTTACATAGCGAAATCGTCGTCAATGAGGTACGACAGCACTATTGGATTTTCGGACTGAGAGCTGTTGTAAGAGAAGTCATAAAAAACTGTTCAGCTTGCCAAATACGTCGAGCCAAACCACAGCCACCAGAGATGGGTGCTCTTCCTGTTGAGCGGTTATCGCCGCATACTCTACCGTTCACATTTACTGGCGTGGATTATTTCGGCCCTATAGATATTGTTGTTGGTCGGCGACGAGAAAAACGATGGGGTGTCTTGTTCACCTGCCTAACTACGCGTGCTGTTTACTTGGACATCGTTCCTTCTCTCTCCACCGATTCTTTTTTGATGGTATTGAAAATCTTCACCACCCGACGGGGCGTGCCAAAGCGTATTCTCTCAGATAATGGAACAAATTTTCGCGGCGCCAGCAGAGCTTTGAAAGAATGTATCGAATGCATATCGCCATCAAGTATAGAGAAAGAATATCCTGAGACGTCATTTAGTTTCATACCCCCTGGCGCACCGCATATGGGCGGCGCCTGGGAAAGAATGGTGCGCTCTACAAAATCGATTCTGACAGAGATCCTGCCAAAGGCCAGATTACGGGAGGAAGTGCTACGATCAGCTTTATCCGACGTGGAGTGTACGCTTAATTCGCGTCCACTTACGTACGTTCCTTTAGAGACATCAGATGCCGAAGCGCTGACTCCGAACCATTTTTTGGTTGGCAGCTCCAGTGGCTTACGCGAGCGTGGGGAGTTAAGCCAAACTGGCACCGGGCTGGCAAAAGATTTTCGTATAGCTGGTCAAATAGCCGACGTCTTCTGGAAAAGGTGGCTGCGGGAGTACCTCCCCACTTTAACTAGGCGTACAAAATGGTTTCAACCACCGATCGAACCAACTGCTGAAGATGATATTGTTATTATTGTAGACGAGAACAACAAGCGCAGCTCTTGGCCAAGAGGTAGAGTGGTGGACGTACACCGTGCCAAGGATGGACAAGTCCGCAGCGCTGTAGTACGCACTGCTGACGGTCTGGTTACTCGGCCTGCAGTTAAACTTGCCAAATTGGACATAAAGATAAATGGTAATGCACGAAGCAATGATGCTTGTGAATTACGGGGTGGGGAATATTAAGCGGCCGACTGGTGTACTTCCACCCGCGCTCTCGATTTCCAATGCCTAATTATTTCTTGAGCTCTCGCTTGCACTTGCAGGCGTATGTACATATGCATACATGTAGGTACATATCGATGCGTACATATATACATATGTATGTATATACATATGTGCATATGTACGTAAGAGCCAAACTGGATTTTCTTTGCCGGCAGGTGAAGCCGTTAGTTCTTGTCCGCTAGGCTCGTATTAATTTTTTGTATGCCCACTTTCTCATTACATTTGGAGAATTCAAAGGGTGAGCGTGTGCTAATATAGTACAGAGGGCACAAATGTAAGTTTTTTATCATACGCATATGTACATAAATACTTTATTAATTGTAGCATTTTTTTAAATAAAGATTTCAGCGCAACTATCAACCAGCGCAACTTGTTTTAATTTTGAGAACGTCGCTAGAAATAACTGCCGAAAACACACGCCACAACACAAGGGGTGATTTTACATACGAATTTCATAACGGCGTTTCTGGTAAAGAGAAAAAGTTGAAATTCGTGGTCCAGTGCTATCGCCAAGGCGAAAGTCTTATGTGGAACGCCCATATGCTCTGAAACTGTTGCGCACAAGGCCGGTCCACGTATGAATTTCGCTTTGGCGTTATCTTAACAGAACTCGCGGTAAGGAACCGGCCCAATGAGCCTGTATGGATAGATATGTACTTAAATATAAAATAAATAATAAAGTTAGCCAAATTACAGCATTTTTCAAGCGCTTGAGGCGTTTTAGCATTTCGAAAAGAGCAAACCTGTATTTAACAGCGAATAAGAAGAAGAAGGCTGGTCCAGAAACCTATTTTTGCT
Organism: Anomoia purmunda; assembly: GCA_951828415.1. Taxonomy (NCBI): domain Eukaryota; kingdom Metazoa; phylum Arthropoda; class Insecta; order Diptera; family Tephritidae; genus Anomoia; species Anomoia purmunda. The sequence continues at coordinate 84,704,189 of OX639993.1, read as the reverse complement.
GCGTTTGCCAGAAAAAGCTCCATCCGAACTCCACTTCGGTAAGGTGTAATTCGTGCGACGGATGGAGCCATCTTAAGGTCTGCTCAGGCCTTAAGACCCACAAGGAGTGGTCCACAAACTATGTGGCCCCATGTTGTTCGCGCCCTATGGCGCCCATAGCCTCTACGGCTCCCCTAGTTGCACCTAGTGCACCGGTGCCTAGCACCGGCAGAACCTCTACGGTTCGCAGGAGCACACAACAACATGGTCGCTCCCCTCCCCCCCCTCAACCTAGCTCCACCCCCCGTGTGGGGAATAGCCAGCAGCTCCTGGTACCCCACACAGTCTGTTCCGTGTGTCAGGCCAGGATATACCGGAATGCGGCATCAGTCAGGTGCAATTCGTGCCAAGGCTGGTGTCACTTTCGAGTGTGTTCTGGCCTGCGCACCACACGTGAATGGTCGGGTGACTACCTGGCTCCCTGTTGTAGAGCCTCGCAACCGCACGCGCCAGTGGCGGCGCTGCCAAACAACACCATAAGGCAGCCCAACGTGCCATTGCATGTGCAGCAGGGTCCAGGTGGGCAACATCACCCTTCCCTCACACCCCTCTCCGCGACGACTCTACCGAGGCAAACGAGACTCCTTCAGCTGAACTGCAATGGGCTGCAGGGCAAGATTGAGGAGATAACCGACTTTATGAGTCGGCATAATCTGTCAATAGCTGCGATCCAAGAAACGAAACTGCACAGCAACTCAACTCTGTTGAGTTGCAACGGCTACAATGTGCATCGTAAGGATCGCGAGCGAGGTAATGGTGGTGGCTTAGCATTCATCACCCATCACACAGTGCAGTATCGTCTTATTGAAGAAGACATCGACCGCAGGGACACTACCTTAGAATGTCAAGGAATAGCTGTCCGGTCAGGCGATGTCGAGCTCGAAATATTTAATATTTATATACCCCCTGTCACCTGCTGCCCGGCAGGATATCACCCTGACATAGGTGCGCTCCTCAGAGGTGAAAACCGATTGGTAGTAGGTGACTTTAATGCGCACCACGATCTCTGGCATCAAGTCTACCAGCTGATCGGAGGGGAAACGATTTGGCAGAGCAGATAGACGACTCGACATTCTGCACGATGAATGATGATGCCCCCACCAGGATTATGGGTAGTTGCAGCAGCTCGCCTGACCTAACGATAGCTAGCGCAGGTCTGATAAATAGCATAACGTGGCGACCTATGCTATCGCTTGCATCAGACCACCTACCTATAATCATCTCGATTGACAGACCTGCTGACTTTGTCTCCGCGGACCATCGGACCTATATCAACTTTAAAAAGGCTGACTGGGTCAGGTTCGCGGAGTTCACCGAAAATGCCTTCAGGTCTCTTCCCGCTCCCACCGACGTTCGAAAAGGCGAACATAAGTTCCGCAAGGTGGTTGCGTCAGCTGCGGCCCGCTTCATTCCGGCAGGGAGGATCCCTGAGATCCGTCCCAACTTCCCGGCTCAAGCGGCCGCTCTAGCGAACGAACGCGACCACCTTCGCCGCTCCGATCCCCGTAATCCTAATATTCAGGATTTAAACGTGGCGATTCGGAGGCTGGTTGACCAACACAAGCGGAACAAGTGGGAGGAGCATCTGAAGTCCTGTAATCTGGTCACGGGTGTTGGTAAGCTTTGGTCTACCGTGAAGTCCTTATCCAACCCGACGAAGCACGACGACCGAGTGGAAATTTCATTCGGGCATCGTGCCTCGTCGGACCCGAAGAGATGCGCGAGCTATTTTAGCCGACAGTTTATACTGCATCCTTCGGGGGATAGGACCAAGCGGAAGGTGACCAGGAGGCTGCGCAAAATACCGAACAACAGCGCGCCTCTTACCTTCACTTGTGGCGAGGTAAAGGAGGTCATCGGGAAGGCGAAAGCCTCCAAGGCCATTGGCCCTGACGGGCTAAGCGTGTTGATGCTGAAGAATTTAGGCCCCGCGGGAGTTGAGTACCTCACCGGGATCCTCAATTTGTCTATGGCCACCCTCATCATTCCAGACATCTGGAAGGTTGGGAAGGTGGTCCCACTACTGAAACCAGGGAAACCGGCTGACAAGGGTGATTCCTATCGGCCGATTTCCCTGCTTTCACCTGTGGTAAAGACACTTGAGGCCCTACTCCTCCCGTACTATACATACCACCTTGGGTCAGCTAAGCATCAACATGGCTTCCGGAAAGTGCACAGCACAACAACAGCACTTAATGCCATAAACACACAGGTGAACCGTGGTCTTAACCAAAACCGCCCCTGCGAGAGAACCGTCCTAGTAGCGTTGGATCTGTCGAAAGCTTTCGACACAGTTAGCCACTCCACGCTACTAGCTGACGTGGAATCCTCAACTCTCCCGCAGGGACTGAAACGGTGGACCGCGAATTACCTGTGTGGTCGTCAATCATCGGTATGGTTTAGAGATACAACATCGAAACCAAGGAGGATTAAACAAGGGGTACCGCAGGGTGGCGTCCTGTCCCCATTACTGTTTAATCACTACATCTCCAAGCTCCCTCAACCGCCAGAGGGAGTCACGATTGTCTCCTATGCTGATGATTGCTCGATAATGGCAACCGGCAATGCAATTGATGATCTGTGTTTGAAAGTGAACGGATATCTCTCAGATCTTGCCCAATTTTTCACTAGCAGAAACCTGGCGCTGTCCCCTGCCAAGTCCTCGGCGACCCTTTTTACCACCTGGACGAAGGAGGTCAGGCTGGATCTTAACATCCACATCGATGGCACCCCCATTCCGACGGTTAACCACCCGAAGATTCTGGGGGTGACTTTCGACAGCCTGCTCTCCTTCTCCGCGCACACTACCGCAATCGCCAATAGAGTACAGAGCCGCAACAATGTCCTCAAGTCGCTCGCCGGCAGCTCTTGGGGCAAAGACAAAGAAACGTTGTTGGCAACATACAAGGCGATTGGCCGGCCGGTAATAAACTATGCTGCGCCAGTTTGGTCGCCGGGAACCAGCAGGACACAATGGACGAAGCTGCAGACCTGCCAGAACGCCGCACTCCGCACGGTGACGGGATGTCTTCTGATGTCGCCTGAGGAGCATCTCCACCAAGAGGTCAATGTGCTCCGAGTTAAGGAGCACAACCTCATGCTCAGCAAGCAGTTCCTTGCTGGATGTCACCGCTCGGGGCATCCAAACGGGCACCTGCTTGCCGTGGAACTGCCCCCCAGGCACATTAGAAGACATCTACTAGAACTAAAGGACGAGATCCAGCCACTCATCACACAACCGCTGGATCCGGAGGCGTACCGGCGGGTCCTAAGCAACATCCACAGAGACACAGTCACGAACATCATTGACTCCCGCCAGGCGAATGCAGTCATCGGAGCCCAACCACCACCTGTAGCAGATGAGGAGTCCCTGCTGCCCCGCGAGTCCCGCGTCACTCTGGCACAACTACGATCTGGATACTGTAGCAGGCTCAACTCCTACTTATCCAGAATCAACCCCGACATACCCAACACATGTCCGGCATGTGGAGATTCTCCGCACGACACCAACCACCTATTCACATACCCTCTCAAACCCACTCATCTAACCCCCCTCTCCCTCTGGTCCAACCCTGTCGAAACTGCACGTTTCCTGGGCCTCCCCCTAGATGAGTTTGACGACAACGACCATGGGTGAATCCGCTCTTTACGGGGCGCGACTAGCCGCTACAACAACAACAACAAGAAGGCTTTGACAAGATTTTTTTTGTTTTTCCTCTTTATTACACTTGCCTATATAGGCATCTTGTAGTTATGTCAGATTGATGGGGGGAAAAAGCATTGTGAGATCAATATCTCAATACAAACATACTCGTAATAGAGGGCAATAAATAGTTTACAATGAAAATGACAGTAACAGAATTATACTACAATTCAAACTTAATCTCATTAATTAGTTGAAGTATCTGGATGGCAAGTCTGACGTTGTTAATTGGTTGAGCCTTCTGTGACGTCTTCTTCGGCTAGGTGTATTTGTTGTACTTCATTGTTGGCGTGGCTTTTCGGGTCTATTTGTGTCATTTGGTGTCATTTGTGATGTACCAAAAATCATCTGCTATTTTACGTATAACTTTTGATTGAGCACCCACATTTGTTTTGAATGCGGTTTCCTATATCTGGATACCATAGATCCAGACAGGAGATATGACAGTCTTGTATATTATTGGGTCTATAACTTAATTCGTGCGGTTTGCTAAGAGATGGCGTAACTTGTATGTATTCCATCGTTCCAAAATATTTCGAACATACGTTGGAAAGCTACTGTCATTGTACGTCTTTTCAGTATATGCCATTCATTTGAAACGTAAACAATAATTTTTTTCCATTCAAATATGTCGAACTTTGTGCCTGAAAAAGTCATCGTATTTTGGTGGAAGTTTATGGTGAACATGCTCTAGCTGAGCGAACGTGCCAAAAGTGGTTTGCACGATTTAAAAGTGGTGATTTTGGATTGGGAGAGGATGAACGTCCTGGGCAGCCAAAAAAGTTTGAAGATGAAGAACTGGAAGCATTACTCGATGAAGATTGTTGCCAAACGCAGGAAGAGCAGCTGGATATATTCAAAAGCAAGGAAATTGGGTTCCACATGAACTCAAGCCGAGAGATGTTGAAAGGCGGTATTGCTTGTCCGAAATGCTGCTGGAACGCCACAAAAGGAAGTCATTTTTGCATCGGATTGTTATTGATGATGAAAAATGGATTCATTACAACCCCAAGCGCAAAAAATCATATGTGAAATTCTGTCAACCAGCCAACACCGCTGTATTATGAGCTGCTAAAACCGGGTGAAACCATCAATGGAGAACGCTATCGAACACAATTAATCCGTTTGAAGAGAGCAGTAGCCGAAAAACGCCCGGAATATGCGACCAGACACGAGGCAATAATTTTCCACCAGGATAACGCTCGGCCCCCGGTGGCTATTTCGGTTAAGAACAATTTGGAAAACAGTGTATGGGAAGTTTTACCCCACCCGCCTTATAGCCCAGACCTTGCCCCTTCTGACGACCATTTGTTCCGATCGATGCAGAACGCCCTCACTGGAATACGGTTCACATCAGAGCAGTATATAAAAAATTTGCTTGATTCATTCTTGGCTGCCAAGCCGGCGCAGTTCTTTTGGGATGGGATCCACAAATTGCCAGAAATATGGGAAGAAACCATAGCTTCAGATGGGCAATACTTTCAGTAATACTATTGTACATGTTTTTCTTAAATAAACGTTCAAATTTTGGAAAACTCCGCACGAATTAAGTTATAGACTAGATAGAATAATATTTTGTTGCTTAAAGATAAGTTTGACTGCTTTTCTCAAATCCATTACAGTTGCCGTAACTTATTTTTTATTTCGTTCCTCTTCGTGTTTATGTGTTTATTTCATGTAAGTTTGGCATCTATTGTAATTCCAAGGTATCTTGCTTTATAGGCAATTTTAATTAGCTGCTGTTGTTTGATCTTGCCGTTTGTGTAAATTACTTGCACTGTCTTGCCTGCATCTATTTGCATTTCCCCAGTTTAACCACCTCTGGATGGCGTTGAATAGGGTTTGAAATTGTTTCCTGCCTACAGCAAGATTTTTCCTTGAACAAAGCAGAATTGTGTCATCTGCTAATGTTGCTATCATGCTGTCTTCATTGGTTGGAACAGTAACATCTGAAATATAGATATGGTAGAGTAAAGGGCCAAACTCACTACCTTGAGGAACACCAGCACTCATGCTGCGCATTTCATCTTGGAGTGTGACAAAGAAGTACCTATCATTAATGTTCCTATTTAGCAAATCGTAATAGTCCATTAGTAGAAATTACTTAAGGTTGCGAAGTAGGCCCTTATGCCATACGTGTAGGATGTGTAGGGAATTCATTTTATTGAGTCAAGATTATGATCGATTAGAAGTTTTTCATATACTTTTGACAGCGTCGGCAGAAAACTCATCGAGGTTGTCTCTGAGAGATTTTTTCCAGTTTTCACCACCGCAATAATTTTAGCAGATCTTCGAATCATAGGGAAATATTTTAGCCGTAATATTGCATTGAAAGCGTTTCTGAAGTATTATTGGCCACGTCAGGTAACTCCCCTTCAAGACTTGTCAAAACCAGGTGATTTTTTATAGTTTAGAGAAGTTATAATTTTTGTCGAATTTGAAAAGGTATTTTCAAAGTGTCGCACGAGGGCATCGGCCTTTTCTGCATTATGTCTGGCCCAGTCCCCATCTGAATTTCGAAGAGGTGGTTAATGCAGTACGGCACGGAAAATATTCTTAATAGCTCTCCAAAGTGAGTATTGGGTTGGCATACTGGAACTCAAGCTGGTCAAGTATTTGTTCGATTTTACTTTTTTCGTAATTTCATTCAGCTTATCTTTGTCTAGTGGGTGTCATTGTCATTGTTTACGAAGTCGTCTTTTTTGTTTTATTTTATTTAAAATATAATTGTGTAATGTTCGCATTTGACAAGATGGGGGTGTTATTGTAACCCTGGTAAAATCCGATTCACCTTGGTTGTTAAACTCATCTAGGGGAGGCCCAGGAAACGCAAGATTTCGACAGAGAGCTTGAGAACGGGCGATTGGTACCGTTCGGACAATCTCCACAAGCGGGCCATGTGTTTAGTGTGGGGGCATCAATTCTGGATAAGTAGGAGTTGAGTATACTACAATATCCAAATATCCAGGTCGTTTTCTAAAACCTGTGACTGTGCTCTCTCTAATGAGACGGGTTTCGGGTGACACGCCCGCTCTCTATCCTCCAAATGCCATATAACTTTTGTACAAATAACTAAACATTACCCAAGCAAATTTCCATAAGGTTAAATTAAACCTTCTTACCTTAATATCCAATTCTGTATACTCTTCTAACGAATCTATATATATATAGCAGAAAAATTGTTCTCCGCAAATGCCTGAAATATTTGAATATTCTCGTCCGTTTCTATTTGTTCCACCTTTATAAATTTCAAGCCAAACAAAATGTGCGCATAATTCGGATATGGAAGTTATAAATCACTATATAAAAATATCGATGTCTCGGTTATACACCTCGATATTACAAAATAACCATACCAATCAGTGAGATAATTACAAGCTCTAATTATGAGCTGCATTCGATCTTCGCTGGTTATCGAAAATCGAAAACCAAATGTCAAATTCATATTATGAGCTGTTAAAAAACATAAAACTATACGTTACTTTTGTTTCACTCGTTGATCAACAGGGTAGCGCCTACCCTTTCGATCACACGCGGAAATAATTGAATGAAAAGACAACAGCAAAAGCAACGTGTTGACGCTTCTTGTAATTTATTCTTTGGAGCTGTGCAACTTTGTCGAAATTTTCGTTGCGAATCGAAATTATTGTTAAATACAATAATTTTGCTTTCAACGCCGTTTCGAGGTGTGAGAAATTTGCAGAAAATGTAAATATTTTGAAATTGTTTTTTGCTTTTTGGCGACCAAACACTATTATTAAACTATTTTTGTGAATTTTTTTCCTGTCTAAGGTCGTAAGTGCGAAACACCAACCGGAAATGCTTGTTTCATTCATAGAAGAATATCTTCAATTTGCAAACGAGATTTGCACAAAGGTTTAAGCGGGGGAAAAATTTTAATTCCCGTTGGAGCTAAATGGTTTGCGACCACCCGTCAGAAGGACAGCAATCGGGATTAAGGTTAACTAATAGTCCGTTTTTTGTACCCGAATTATATATATATATATATTTACAAATACTATGCAAATAAAAACGAATTAGGTCTTGAATCTAAATTTTTCATGTATTTTCCTAGGTCTAATTCTCCATAGCGAAGTTTCTCCCCTTCCCAACACTACATCTCAGGTTGGATATCATTTTACCGAGTTGGCACAACCCGCGTATTTTTCCGAGTTAGTGCTGCTGCTTTACATGCAACTTGTTATCCTACCTGGTGTTCTTTTGCAACTAGGTTACAAAGAAATATATTTAAGCTTTGGTATTTGCATTCCAGAGCACGAAATCGAAGCACTGTTGCTAATTTTAAAATGGTTGGAATTGATTTAGCTCGGATGTAATGCTGCAACGATTCACTATAGTGGACAGCGAAGGCACAAACGCCTCCGTAGATGGTCGAAAGTTTCTTATAAATCTGTAAACAATATTCATATATATTATCAATGAGCCCATTTTATTGTAATCGACCTGCAAAAGAACGCTACAACTCGGATCAAATTTCATTTACGCGCAAAAGCAGCCCCGTTAGCATCTTTCATGAAACATACGATCTATTTCGTATTATTTATAAACGGAAAATAGCTGTGATGCCAAATTTTTATTGATTTAGTTATATATTTAAAAGTACTATGCAAATGAAAACGAATTAGGTCTTAAACTTAAATCTCCCATGTCTTTTCTTCCGGCCCAATCACAATATTTTCAGTTCCCAACACTACATCTTAGGTCGTATATCATTTTAGCTAGTTGGCTCAACTCGCATATTTTTCCGAGTTAGTGTTGTTGCTTTACATGCCGTTTCTTATCCTACCTAGTGTTTTTTTGCAACTCGATTACAAAAACGGGCCTAATACAAGGTGGCGCAAAAGTAAACTTCCGATGTTTTTGGCTGTAATTTAAAAAAAAAATGAAAAACTTTGATTCTTCTTGTGGATTATTTTTATTTGGTCTTTTAATTTTTTTTACATCAAGTCGAGAATATGATGTCATATAAATGGCCGCCGCCATAGTTGATTGTCATTTGAGCCTTTTTTATGGCATTTTCCATCACTTTGGCCAAAACTTCCGGCGATAGGTCCTCACATTCTTGACGGATATTCTCTTTAAGAGCTGCAAGAGTCTGAGGCTTGTTGACATAAACCCGCGACTTCAAAAAGCCCCACAAAAAGAAGTCTGGAGCGGTCAAATCAGGCGATCTTGCTGGCTAGTGCAAATCGCCAAAACGGGAGATTAGCCGCCCGGGAAATGCATCCTTCAGCATATCGATTGTGGCACGTGCAGTGTGTGCCGTTGCACCGTCCTGTTGGAACCACATGTTTTCCAATCCCAATTCATCAAGTTGCGGCAAAAAGAGCTCGTTGATCATTGCTCTGTAGCGCTCACCATTCACAGTAACCGTTTGGCCCGCGACGTCTTCAAAAAAAAAAGGGCCGATGACTCCTCCAGCGAAAACAGCACACCATACAGTGACTTTGAGCGGGTGTAATGGCTCTTCGTGGGTTACACGCGGATTTTCAGTGCCCCAGAAGCGTAAATTTTGCTTATTTACGTACCCGCTAAGATGGAAATGGGCCTCATCACTTATGATTATTTTTGATGAAAAATCATCTTCCTCTTGGTGGTGATTAAGGATGGCTTGAGCGTATGTTAGACGCGATTGGCAGTCAGCAGCTAACAGCTGATACACCGTCTGTACTTTGTACGGAAACAGCTTCAAATCTTGTACCAAAATTCGCTGTAAAGACCGTCGACTGATACCCATTTGCGTGGCAAGTCGTCTGGTCGATGAGGACGGCGCTTCCATGACATCCTCGGCTACAGCAGCAATATTCTCTGCAGAACCGCTACTCCGGGGTCTGCCACGCCTGGCAGCATCTCGTGTTGTGCCAGTCTCTTCGAGGCGAGCGGCTAAACGTCGCAGTGTTTCACCAGTAGGCGTTGGACGGCCAGGAAATCTGCGACGAAATTCACGTTGTGCCAAAGTCACCGACCGATTATTGGTCAAATAAATAGTCAGCAATATTCCGCGTTCTGGAGCATGTGTTTACTACACAAATGTCAAAACAGAATTGACATTAGGGGCCAATCGCAAAATTTATAGCATTTTCTGATAGGAGGATTACTTTAGCGCCACCTTGAAGCTAAGTATATATATTTTTATGTTTTATTTACTCAACTTGCTTGCAACTTGTATTAAATTTCAATGACAGCTGATAGAAATATACCATTGAATACGATCTTAATGTGTGAGATTCACAATGGCGCTATTCTTAATCGAATGTGTGTTCTTAGGACCAAAAATTAATTTCCAATTGAGTTGCTTTAGGAGCTTTTCGGTCGTTAATATCTTAAAAGCAAACAAAAAGTTTATTTTTTTCTCCTACGCGTTTCGGCGTGTTCCGCGCCTTCATCAGGGAGTCTGCATTTTATCGTACATAAAACATATGAACAAGTGTTAACAAAATAAGAATATGTTTGCTTACAACAATTATTGTACTTACATTTTTAATCCCACTAAAAACAGTAACATCAAAATAAACAAAAGTATAACAATAAAACTCCACATATTGAAACTACACACTAATTTTGTGTCCCTCTGTTTACCAATTTCTCGTTAATGCTGTTCTGTATGCACAGTTTATAGTGTTAAGTTTAATTTTCAATTGTGATGCTTTAGGAGCTTTTCGGCCGGTATTATCTTAAAAGAAAAAAAGTTTCTTTTTTTCTGCTACGCGTTTCGGCCGTCTTCCGCGCCTTCATCAGGGAGTCTGCATTTTATTGTACATAAAACATATAAACAAGTGTTAACAAAATAACAATATGTTTGCTTACAACAATTATTGCACTTACATTTTTAATCACATTAAAAACAGTAACATTAAAATAAACAATAAGCATAAACAAAAGTATAACAATAAAACTCCACATATTGAAATTGCACACTAATTTTGTATCTCTCTGTTTAACAATTACTCGCTATTGCTGTTCAGGATGCACAGTTTATATTGTCTACGTCTTCCTTAAAATTCATCCTGTTCTGTATTTTTTGTTGTATTCTCAGCACTTATAATGTTAATATTGTCCTCTCTTCTTTCTCCACGTCTAATATTTTTGTGTTTTCGAAATCGGCTGAGTGTCCGTTATTCGTTGTGATAATGCTGTTGTTGTCTTTTTGTTCTTCGCGTCCGTTTTATGTTCGCTAATTCGAATTCCGAGTGACTGGTTTGTAGTGCCTATGTATATTTTGTCGCAACTTTCGCCCAATTTACCATTGTACTTGATTTCATATACTAAGTTGTGGTGTTGTTCCTTGCTGATTCTGCCTTTTGTTTTGGTAAACACCGAGTTGAACGTGCGATGTGTTTTATGTGCAAAGTATATTTTGTATGTCTGTATACTTCTGCTTATTGTTCTTTTGTCCGTTAGTCCTGGTATGTATGTGATACCTGTATATTTTTTATTTTCGTTTTTGGTTGTGGTTTCAACATTTCTATGCGTCAATGCCCTGCCATTTTGTTGTTTGCAGTTGATAACAGACTCTCTATTTTTGCATTAGGGTATCCATTTTTGTACAGCATATTTTTAATTTTTTAGGTGTTGTCTTTTTTTGAAGTCCTGGTCACTTAAATCGTATATTTTATTTATTAGTTTGATAGATGTGTTTCTTTTTTGCGTTCACGGTTGGTTTGAATGATAATTAATCATCCTTGACGATGCCATCGATTTGACATACTAGTTCGTTTTAATGTTATTTTCGATTCAGTGTATTTCCATGTCTAGGAAGGCTTATTTACAAGTATGGTGGCGAGGAGCTGGTAAGGTGCATGCACCAGCTTATTTGCAGAATATGGTCGGACGAATGCATGCCCGCCGATTGGAATTTAAGTGTACTCTGCCCAATCCACAAGAAGGGTGATCCTGCAATATGCGCCAACTACCGCGGGATCAGCCTTCTTAACATTTCGTATAAGGTTCTATCGAGTGTATTGTGTGAAAGACTAAAGCCAACCGTCAACGAACTGATTGGACCTTATCAGTGTGGCTTTAGACCTGGTAAATCTACCATCGACCAGATATTCACGATACGCCAAATATTGGAAAAGACCCGTGAGAAGAGGATCGACACACACCATCTATTTGTCGACTTTAAATCAGCTTTCGACAGCACGAGAAGAAGTTGCCTATATGCCGCGATGTCTGACTTTGGTATCCCTGCAAAACTAATACGGCTATGTAAAATGACACTGAGCAACACCACCAGCTCAGTCAGAGTTGTGAAGGACCTCTCCGAGCCGTTTGATACCAAACGAGGTTTCAGACAGGGTGACTCCCTATCGTGTGACTTCTTTAACATTATGCTAGAAAAGATAATTCGAGCTGCAGAATTAAACCGGTCAGGTACCATCTTTTATAAGAGTGTGCAACTGCTGGCGTATGCCGATGACATCGATATCATTGGCCTCAACAACCGCGCCGTTAGTTCTGCCTTTTCAAAGCTGGACAAGGAAGCGAAGCGAATGGGTCTGGAGGTGAACGAGGACAAAACGAAGTACCTCCTGTCATCAAATAAACAGTCAGCGCATTCGCGCCTTGGCTCCCGCATCACTGTTGACAGTTACAATTTTGACAAAGTAGAGGACTTTGTTTATCTTGGAACCAGCATCAACACCAACAATAATGTCAGCCTTGAAATCCAACGAAGAATCTCTCTTGCCAACAAGTGCTACTTTGGGCTGAGTAGGCAAATGAACAGTAAAGCCCTCTCTCGACGAACGAAAACCACGCTCTATAAGTCCCTCATCATGCCCGTGCTAATGTACGGCGCAGAAGCATGGACCCTATCAACATCGGATGAGATGGCGCTTGGAGTGTTCGAGAGAAAGATTCTCCGAAAGATTTTTGGTCCCTTACGTCTTTGCGATGGCGAATACCGCAGACGATGGAACGATGAGTTGTATGAGCTGTACCGCGACATAGACATAGTTCAGCGAATTAAGATTCAGCGGCTACGCTGGCTAGGTCATGTGGTACGTATGGAAGAAAATGCTCCAGCCCTGAAAGTATTCGACGCGGTACCCGCTGGTGGTAGCAGAGGAAGAGGAAGGCCTCCTCTACGTTGGAAAGACCAGGTGGAGAAGGACTTGACTACACTTGGGATATCTAACTGGCGCCAGGCAGCAAAGCAGAGGAGCGGCTGGCGTGCAATATTGAAATCGGCCAAAATCGCCTAGGCGGTTATAGCGCCAATTAAGAAGAAGAAGAGGAAGGCTTACTTTTTCCCGTTTTCTGTTTCCGTAGTAAACAGTTAAGTCATTTTAGTATGTCTTCCACCTTCTTGATCTTAACAATAGCGATACTATTTGGGAATTGAAATAGAGCGCGAGGGCCGTAGAGATATTTTACTACATCAGAAGAAATATATTCAAAACGTGGAGCATGACAGATTGCAAACCAGCATCAACACCGTTTGCAAGTGGAGTTATTTCAGACAAGTGTTGCCGGAAGGATTGTCCTGATAAAGTTTATTTAAAAAATATCTATCATTAATAGGAGGGTTAATGTATTTGGCAGTTATATCAAGGGCTGATATAGCACATACATTATCGAAATTATCAAACATTTAATTCGCATCGACACAAAGGCCATTTTACTGCAGCAAAACATGCAATTCGGTAGGAGAACAATATGCTTCGATTAAATATAAAAGAATTGAAAAAGAATTATTATGTTTTACAGATGCAGATTGGGGATCAAATCCAATCGGTCGGAAGTCATATAGCGGCTATGTAATTTGTATTGCTGGTGGGCCTGTGGCATGGGAAGGAAAGAAGCAATGTGTCAGGGTACAAGAGAGGTGATATTTATAAGAAATCTATTGCCTGAAATCGGATTGGAGAATTTATGTTATAAACCTATATTGATTCGCTGCGATAATCAAGGTGAAGAAATTCTAGTCAAAAATCTAATAACACATAAGCGAAGCAAACACAGTGACATTAAGTATCACTATCTACGAACAATTTGAGTCCGAAAAGATTTGCATCAAATATGTTCAAACCTCAAATAATGTTTGCTAATTTATTAACAAAAAGTTTAACTATAGAAAAACATAAATGTTGCCAAATGTTAAAGTTAAATAATTAGAGTTTGAGTTGAGTGGAAATGTTATTGAAACAACTCAATTACATTAAAACTTTGATCTTTATTAAAATGATCAAGAAATTTCGTCCCTTGAAATAAAAACTTTGTATTGCGAACACCTAGAATATTTTGAGATATGTATATATGTATATTGGAAGCATTATATTCTCTTAGTTAACAAATAAAAACCTCAATAAAGAAAATCGATGGAGTGTCCAATAAACGCAAGGGGGGTGGTAGTAATTAGTGGGGAAAGTCTAACTGAGAAGCACAAAATAAAAGCTGTTCTAAATAAAAACCTTAACAAGGAGATGTATGATATTACCGAGCCTAAAATAAGGAAAAACAATGGAGAATTTTCTAGTGCATTGATAAAAGTTGAACATAAATTCCTTTTACAGGTGTTAGATGTGTTGGGTATGTCAGGGTTGATTCTGGATAGGTAGGAGTTAAGTGTACTACAATATCCAGATCTTAATTGGGCCAGAGTAGCACGGGACTCGCGAGGCAGCAGGGACTCCTCATCTGCAATTGGCAGCGGTTGGGGTCCTACTACGGTATTGACCAGGCGAGAGTTGATGGTAGCAGTTACTGTCTCTTTGTGGACGTTGTTTACGACTCGCCGGTACTCCTCCGAATCTAGCGGTGGAGTTATATAAGGCTGGATCTCATTCTTTAGTTCAAGGAGATGCCTTTTGATGTGCCTGGGAGGTGGCTCATTTGCAAGCAGATGCCTATTTGGGTGCCCCGAACGGTGGCTTGCTGAGCATGAGGTGGTGCTCCTTAATTCGGAGCACATTCATCTCTTGATGAAGATGTTCCTCAGGCGACATCAGCAGGCATCCCGTCACTCTGCGGTGTGCGGCGACCTGGCAGGTCTGCAGCTTCATCCACTGTGTCCTACTGGCTCCCGGCGACCACACTGGCGCAGGAAAGTTTATTACCGGCCGGCCAATTGCCGGAGAGCGACTTGAGGACCATTCCCATTATAGTCGGATCTACGTACAGGAATGACCTTGGTTTCACCCGGCCAAGGACCGGTGCTTCGGCGAACTAACCCTGTTTAGATCGGCCTATAAGTCGTTTGTCTCCTCTGGAGAAACTTTTAGCGTCAGGGTTACTTCATATCCTTCGCTCAGGGCTGGCATCGTGCCAACCCCTGAAACAGAAACCAATTTTTGGTGCATTTGCCAGAAAAGGCTCCATCCGAAATACACTTTGGTAAGTAGTAATTGTGCGACGGATGGTCCCATATTTAGGTCTGCTGAGCCCTAAAGACGGCCGCCATAGCCGAGTGTGTAGCGTGTGCGCACTTCATTCGGTGAGTCCCAGGTTCGAATCCAACTCGGAGCAAGTAACATATAAAATTATAGAAAAGTTTTTCTAATAGCGGTCGCCCCTCGGCAGGCAATGGAAAACCTCCGAGTGTATTTCTGCCATGAAAAAAAACTTCGCACAAAAACATTCGCCGTTCGGATTCGGCGTAAAACTGTAGGTCCCTCAATTTGTGTTAAAACATCAAGACGCACACTACAAATTGAAGAGGTTCGGCCAAAATCGCTTAAGCGATTATAGCGCCAATTAAGTAAGTAAGAGCACTAAAGACCCACCAGGAGCGATCCCCAAATTATGTGGCCGCATGTTGTTTGCGCCCTACGGCACCCATAGCCTCTACGGCCCGCTTAGCCGCACCCAGTGCACCGGTAGAACCTCCATGGTTCAAAGGAGCTCACAAAAACAACATGCAGTGCTCTTCTTCCTCACCCACCCCCGCCCCTAGCGTGGGGACTAGCCAGCAGCTCCTGGTAGCCCACACAGTCCGCTAAGTGGGCCAGACCAGGATATACCGAAAGGCGGCATCAGTCAGGTGCAACTCGTGCCACTTTTGTGTATGTTCTGGTCGAGTGACGACCTGGCTCCCTGCTTTAGAACTCCGCAGCAGCAATCGCCCATAGTGGCGCTGCCAAACAACACTTTAAGGCCGCTCTCCGCAAAGACTCTCCCGAGGCAAACGAGAGTCCTTCAGCTGAACTGCAACGGGCTGCAGGATAAAACTGAGGAGATAACCGACTTCATGAGTCGGCATAACCTGTCAATAGCTGCCATACAGGAAACGAAACTGCACAACTCAACCTTGATGAGTTGCAACGGCTAGAATGTACATCCTAAGAATCGCGAGCGAGGTAATGGTAGTCACTTAGCGTTCATCACCCATCACACAGTACAGTATCGTCTCATCGAAGGCGTTTATATACCCCTTGTCATCTGCTGCCCGGCAAGATATCACCTTCATATAGGTGCGCTCCTCAGAGGTGAAAACCGATTGGTAATAAGTGACCTCAACGCGCACCAGGATCTCTGGCCCCAAAGCCTACCAGCTGATCGTAGGGGAAATGATTTGGAAGAGCAGGTAGATGATTCGACACTGTGCACGATTATGGGTAATAGCAGCAGCTCGCCTAACTTAACAATAGGTAGCGCAGGTCTGATAAATAAGATAACGTGGCGACCTACGGCATCGCTTGCATCAGACCACCTACCCATAATCATCTCTATTCACACGCCTGCTGACTTTGTCTCCGCGGACCACCGGACCTATGTCAACTTTAAAAAGACCGATTGGGTCGGGTTCGCAGAGTTCTCTGAGAATGCCTTTAGAGCTCTTCCTATAATCACCGACGTTCGGAAAGGCGAGCAGAAGTTCCACAAGGTTGTTGCAAGGGGAGATTCGGAGACAGAATAAGCGGAACAAGTGGGAGGAGCATCTGAAGTCCTGCAACCTAGTCACGGGTGTTGGTAAGCTCTGTTCAACCGTGAAGTTCTTATCCAACCCGACGAAGCGGGACGACCGAGTGGAAATTTCATTCGAGAATCGTGCCTCGTCGGACCCGAAGGGATGCGTCAGCTACTTTAGCGGGCACTTCTTATTGCATCCTTCGGGGGATAGGGCCAAGCGGAAGGTGACCAGAAGGGTGCGCAAACTACCCAACAACAGCGCGCTTCTTGCCTTCCCTTGTCGCGAGGTGAAGGAGGCTTTTGACACGGTAAGCCATTCCACGCTGCTAGCCGACGTGGAAGGATCAACTCTTCCGCAGAGGCTGAAACGGTGGACCGGGAATTATCTGTGTAGTCGTCAATCATGGGTAATGTTTAGAGGCTCAACATCGAAACTAAAGACAATTAAACAAGCAGTAACACAGGATGGCGTCCTGTCTCCATTCTTGATTAACCACTACATCCCCACGCTCCCTCAACCGCCAGAGGGAGACCCCTTAGTCTCATATGCCGATGATTGCTCGTTAATGGTCACTGGTAATGTAATTGATGAACTGTGTTTGAAAGTGAATGGATATCTCTCCGACCTTGGCCGTTTCTTCACAGGCAGAAACCGTTGCTTGGTGTCAGTTATGAATCAATTAACTTTGCGGAAACAAACCTTATTAGAGTAAGATTCAAATGGTTTGATCTGTAGCTGGTTTAAACTAACAAAGACAAATTTAAATTGAATAGAACATCCATCATTACAGTAGATTGGATATAAACTAGTAAACAAGGAGTATAAGCATATAATAAAATATTGAAAAATGCACAGCAAATTATAGAGGTGAAAGTAGATTAATGTGGAAATACATACTTGAAACAAGTAGTCAATAATGGAGATATTAAAGTGTATATGTGGAGAGTATTGTGGAAATAAATAGAGTTTAGAAGATATCGGTTTTGTCTCGATCCGTCAGACTAATAAGTAACTACGTTTAAATTTTAAAAGATTAAAAGTGAAGATATTATACAAATTGTTAGAAAATATAAGGGAAAAATTGGTGGAAGAGGCTTATTAACTGAGGGTGTTAACGAGAACTCTTTGAAATATATGGGGCAATTTTACGCTTTACCAATAAGTAAGTCAAGAACAATACCGAAAGAGTGGAAAATCTATCTCTCCGACCTCGCCCATTTCTTTACAAGCAGAAACCTGGCGCTGTCCTCTGGGAAGTCCTCGGCGACCCTCTTTACCACCTGGGCGAAGGAGATCAGGCACCCCCATTCCGACAGCTAATCACCCGAAGATTCTGGGGGTGACATTCGACAGCCTGCTCTTTTTCTCCGCGCACACTACCGCAATCGCCAATTGAGCACAGAGCCGCAACAATGTCCTCAAGTCGTTCGCCGGCAGCTCTTGGGGCAAAGACAAAGAAACGTTGTTGGCAACATACAAGGCGATTGGCCGGCCGGTAATAAACTATGCTGCGCCAGTATGGTCGCCGGGAGCCAGCAGGACGCAGTGGATAAAGCTGCAGACCTGACAGAACGCCGCACTCCGCACGGTGACTGGTACCTGCTGATGTCGCCTGAGGAACATCTCCACCAAGAGGTAAATGTGCTCCCCGTTAAGGATAGGATTCCCAGAGCGCGAAAGAAGCGGTGGAAAGGGCGAAAGCCCTGCTGTCTAACTTCCGGGTCACTGGGGCTTCGGTGGAAAACCGCGTGCCTCCGTCAAAACGACAAAGATCGGCGGAGGAACAAACTCCGGCCTCGAAGAGAATCCGGCCGCACTCCTGGGTGGGCAGGCCTAGCTTTGCCGAGGTTGCGAAGGACAGAATCCTGATTGGGGTCCTGGACCGAGGCAACGAGCTCGGGGCCATACCAAAGGACCAGTGGAGGTGGGTAAAGGCAGCTCTGGCGAACGTCATTTTTGACCTCCTGCTGGAGAATCCTGGAACCCCCCGGCCTGTAAGGACGCTGGTTGGTACCAGGGCCACATTAAGGTGGCCCCCTGTGAGGACCTGAGATCGGCGCTGTATAAGGCCGCCGTTGCAAAGGTGGGCCCTGTCTACCCTGGGACTAAGTTGGAGGTGGTGGACTGGAAGGGCATTCCAGTCAGACCCCGGGCGAGGGCATGGGTTCCGGTGACACCATCGGCACCAGAAAGCATCCTAAAGATGCTTCAGATGATGAACCCGGCCCTCCCAACAAGTGATTGGAGGGTCGTCCGGGTCGAGGACGCGGAAGGCCCTTCGAGACAAGTGGTCTTGTCCCTAAACAAGGAGTCCATCGGACTCCTAGAGAAGAGGCAAGGCCGCGTCTGTTATGGCCTCGATGAGGTCAGCATTAAGGTGTACCGCGGGGACGCTCAGCGTGCCTCTGGTGCGGGTGCAGCAATGGACGTGGACATTGAGGCACCCGAACCAGAGCCGGAACCGGAGCTCTGCGACGCTGAAGGCAGCGTCTCCTCCCAGACAAACTTTGCACCAACAATTCACAGGATGTTTGCGGAGGAGGAGCTGCTGCTCAGCGACGGAGAGTGCGAGGCTGATGTCACCGTCGTGGCTGGAGGGGAGGTAGCGGCTTTCTCGCATGAGAATTCTGCAGATAAACCTCCATCGCTCTAAAGCCGCCTCAGCTGCTATTGTTGTTGTTGTTGTAGCGGCTAGTCGCGCCCCGTAAAGAGCGGATTCACCCATGGTCGTTGTCGTCGAACTCATCTAGGGGGAGGCCCAGGAATCGTGCAGTTTCGATAGGGTTGGACCAGAGGGAGAGGGGGGTTAGATGAGTGGGTTTGAGAGGGCATGTGAATAGGTGGTTGGTGTCGTGCGGAGAATCTCCACATGCCGGACATGTGTTGGGTATGTCAGGGTTGATTCTGGATAAGTAGGAGTTGAGCCTGCTACAGTATCCAGATCGTAGTTGTGCCAGAGTGACGCGGGACTCGCGGGGCAGCAGGGACTCCTCATCTGCTACAGGTGGAGGTTGGGCTCCGATGACCGCATTTGCCTGGCGGGAGTCGATGATGTTGGTGACTGTGTCTCTGTGGATGTTGCTTAGGACCCGCCGGTACGCCTCCGGATCCAGCGGTTGTGTGATGAGTGGCTGGATCTCGTCCTTTAGTTCAAGTAGATGTCTCCTAATGTGCCTGGGGGGCACCTCCACTGCAAGCAGGTGCCTATTTGGATGCCCCGAGCGGTGACATCCGGCAAGGAACTGAGGGGAGCGTCCATGTTGTTGTGTGCTCCTGCGAACCGTAGAGGTTCTGCCGGTGCTAGGCACCGGTGCACTAGGTGCAACTTGGGGAGTCGTAGAGGCTATGGGCGCCTTAGGGCGCGAACAACATGGGGCCACATAATTTGTGGACCACTCCTTATGGGTCTTAAGGCCTGAGCAGACCTTAAGATGGCTCCATCCGTCGCACGAATTACACCTTACCGAAGTGGAGTTCGGATGGAGCTTTTTCTGGCAAACGCAGCAAAAATAGGTTTCTGGGCCAGGGTTAGGCTCGATGCCAGCCCTGATCAGAAGGAGGTGAAGCAACCCTGCTGCAAGGAGTTGCTCCAGGAGAGACAGACAACTTATGGGGTAGGCCGATCTAAACAGGGTTAGATCGCCGAAACAACAGTCCTTGGCCGGGTGAAACCCGGGTCATTCCGGTACGTAGAACCGACTGTCGTGGGAATGCTTCATCCACTGTGTCCTGCTGGTTCCCGGCGACCAGACTGGCACAGCATAATTTATTACCGGCCGGCCAATCGCCTTGTATGTTGCCAACAACGTTTCTTTGTATTTGCCCCAAGAGCTGCCGGCGAGCGACTTGAGGACATTGTTGCGGCTCTGTACTCTATTAGCGATTGCGGTAGTGTGCGCGGAGAAGGAGAGCAGGCTGTCGAAAGTCACCCCCAGAATCTTTGGGTGGTTAACCGTCGGAATGGGGGTGCCATCGATATGGATGTTAAGGTCCAGCCTGACCTCCTTCGTCCAGGTGGTAAAAAGGGTCGCCGAGGACTTAGCAGGGGACAGCGCCAGGTTCCTGCTGGTAAAGAAATGGGCAAGATCAGAGAGATATCCGTTCACTTTCAAACACAGATCATCAATTACATTGCCGGTTGCCATTATCGAGCAATCATCAGCATAGGAGACAATCGTTACTCCCTCTGGCGGTTGAGGGAGCTTGGAGATATAATGATTAAACAGTAATGGGGACAGGACGCCACCCTGCGGTACCCCTTGTTTAATCCTCCTTGGTTTCGATGTTTTATCTCTAAACCATACCGATGATTGACGACCACATAGGTAATTCGCGGTCCACCGTTTCAGTCCCTGCGGGAGAGTTGACGCTTCCACGTCAGCTAGTAGCGTGGAGTGACTGACTGTGTCGAAAGCTTTCGACAGGTCCAACGCTACTAGGACAGTTCTCTCGCAGTGGCGGTTTTGGTTAAGACCGCGGTTCACCTGCGTGTTTATGGCATTAAGTGCTGTTGTTGTGCTGTGCACTTTCCGGAAGCCATGTTGATGCTTAGCTGACCCAAGGTGGTATGTATAATACGGGAGGAGTAGGGCCTCAAGTGTCTGTACCACAGGTGAAAGCAGGGAAATCGGCCGATAGGAATCACCCTTGTCGGCCGGTTTTCCCTGGTTTCAGTAGTGGGGACCACCCTCCCAACCTTCCAGATGTCTGGAATGATGAGGGTGGCCATAGACAAATTGAGGATCCCGGTGAGGAACTCAACTCCCGCGGGGCCTAAATTTTTCAGCATCAACACGCTTAGCCCGTCGGGGCCAATGGCCTTGGAGGCTTTCGCCTTCCCGATGACCTCCTTTACCTCGCCACAAGTGAAGGCAAGAGGCGCGCTGTTGTTCGGTAGTTTGCGCAGCCTCCTATCCCCCGAAGGATGCAGTATAAACTGTCGGCTAAAATAGCTCGCGCATCTCTTCGGGTCCGACGAGGCACGATCCCCGAATGAAATTTCCACTCGGTCGTCGTGCTTCGTCGGGTTGGATAAGGACTTCACGGTAGACCAGAGCTTACCAACACCCGTGACCAGGTTACAGGACTTCAAATGCTCTTCCCACTTGTTCCGCTTGTATTGGTTCACCAGGCTCCGAATCTCCACGTTCAAATCCTGAATGTTCGGATTACGGGGATCGGAGCGGCGAAGGTGGTCGCGTTCGTTCGCTAGAGCGGCCGCTTCAGCCGGGAAGTTGGGACGGATCTCAGGGATCCTCCCTGCCGGAATGAAGCGGGCCGCAGCTGACGCGACCACCTTGCGGAACTTATGTTCGCCTTTACGAACGTCGGTGGGTGTGGGAAGAGACCTGAAGGCATTTTCGGTGAACTCCGCGAACCCGACCCAGTCAGCCTTTTTGAAGTTGATATAGGTCCGATGGTCCGCGGAGACAAAGTCAGCAGGTCTGTCAATCGAGATGACTATGGGTAGGTGGTCTGATGCAAGCGATAGCATAGGTCGCCACGTTATGCTATTTATCAGACCTGCGCTAGCTATTGTTAGGTCAGGCGAGCTGCTGCAACTACCCATAATCCTGGTGGGGGCATCATCATTCATCGTGCAGAATGTCGAATCGCCTATCTGCTCTGCCAAATCATTTCCCCTACGATCAGCTGGTAGGCTTGAATGCCAGAGATCGTGGTGCGCGTTGAAGTCACCAACTACCAGTCGGTTTTCACCTCTGAGGAGCGCACCTATGTCAGGGTGATATCCTGCCGGGCAGCAGGTGACAGGGGGTATATAAGTATTAAATATTTCGAGCTCGACATCGCCTGACCGGACAGCTATTCCTTGACATTCTAAGGTAGTGTCGCTGCGGTCGATGTCTTCTTCAATGAGACGATACTGCACTGTGTGATGGGTGATGAATGCTAAGCCTCCACCATTACCTCGCTCGCGATCCTTACGATGCACGTTGTAGCCGTTGCAACTCAACAGGGTTGAGTTGCTGTGCAGTTTCCTTTCTTGGATCGCAGCTATTGACAGATTATGCCATTCCGGTATATCCTAGCCTGACACACGGAGCAGACTGTGTGGGGTACCAGGAGCTGCTGGCTACTCCCCACACGGGGGCGGAGCCAGTTTGGGGGGGGGGGGGGGGGGGGGGGGGGAGGGGAGCGTCCATGTTGTTGTGTGCTCCTGCGAACCGTAGAGGTTCTGCCGGTGCTAGGCACCGGTGCACTAGGTGCAACTAGGGGAGCCGTAGAGGCTATGGGCGCCTTAGGTCGCGAACAACATGGGGCCACATAATTTGTGGACCACTCCTTATGGGTCTTAAGGCCTGAGCAGACCTTAAGATGGCTCCATCCGTCGCACGAATTACACTTTACCGAAGTGGAGTTCGGATGGAGCTTTTTCTGGCAAACGCAGCAAAAATAGGTTTCTGGGCCAGGGTTAGGCTCGATGCCAGCCCTGATCAGAAGGAGGTGAAGCAACCCTGCTGCAAGGAGTTGCTCCAGGAGAGACAGACAACTTATGGGGTAGGCCGATCTAAACAGGCTTACATGCCGTACGAAGCCGAGTACCCCACTCCCCCTACTGGCGGAGCACGGACATCAACGATCGAGGTGAGTTACTCTTCAACTACCTTCTAACTACTAACCTACTTATATGCAACAAAGGTAGGGATCCCACCTTCATTACTAGCAACCGTAAAGAAGTTTTAGATATAACTTTATGCAGTGATAGTCTATCTGAATTGATCGAGAGTTGGCGGGTTCTAGATGAACACTCCTTCTCTGATCATCGTTATATTGAAATCGTATTGAACTTTTCTATTACCAGCCCAAAGGCGTAAAAACCTAAAAAACACGGATTGGTGCTCTTATAAAAGGTTATTTGAGGATAGGCTAAACAGCGAACCTCTTATTGAACCTAATTGTATCGGGGATCTAGAGAACATGGTGGACGTTTTTACGCTGACCTGCTCAAATGCCCTAGATCAGGCTTGCCCTGAACCAAAACAGTGGGGCAAACGTATACCCCATTGGTGGTAACGTGAGTTGGACTATAGGTTGGACATACCGTTGGCATGGAGAAATGTCACGGCTGTCTTTATTTCTAAAGCCGGTAAGGCCTCACACACTAATCCAAAGGATCTTAGGCCTATCAGTCTATCGTCCTTTGCTCTTAAGGCACTTGAAAGGATTATTAGTAGCTACATACCTGTCCGATACCATCGATGGTCGACAACTGTCTAATGACCAACATGCGTACCGCAAAGGCAAATCTACTGAGACTGCACTCCATAGCCTGGTCGGCTATATTGAGAAGTCTCTCAGCGTCAAGGAATTCTGTCTTGTAGCCTTCGTGGACATTGAAGGCGCCTCTAATAAAGTATTTCCAGAAGCTATAACTGGCGCCGTTAGGGATCTAGGGGTTGAACACTCACTGGTTGACTTAATCGGCCAGCTACTCTGTTGCAGAGTAGTAAGGGCTAAGCTGGGTGCGAGCGAATTGTCACGGCACGTGTCGAGGGGACGCATTCCCACGACAGTCGGTTCTACGTACCGGAATGACCCGGGTTTCACCCGGCCAAGGACTGTTGTTTCGGCGATCTAACCCTGTTTAGATCGGCCTACCCCATAAGTTGTCTGTCTCTCCTGGAGCAACTCCTTGCAGCAGGGTTGCTTCACCTCCTTCTGGTCAGGGCTGGCATCGAGTCAAACCCTGGTCCAGAAACCTATTTTTGCTGCGTTTGCCAGAAAAAGCTCCATCCGAACTCCACTTCGGTAAGGTGTAATTCGTGCGACGGATGGAGCCATCTTAAGGTCTGCTCAGGCCTTAAGACCCACAAGGAGTGGTCCACAAACTATGTGGCCCCATGTTGTTCAGGCCCTATGGCGCCCATAGCCTCTACGGCTCCCCTAGTTGCACCTAGTGCACCGGTGCCTAGCACCGGCAGAACCTCTACGGTTCGCAGGAGCACACAACAACATGGTCGCTCCCCCTCCCCCCCCCCCCCCAACCTAGCTCCGCCCCCCGTGTGGGGAATAGCCAGCAGCTCCTGGTACCCCACACAGTCTGTTCCGTGTGTCAGGCTAGGATATACCGGAATGCGACATCAGTCAGGTGCAATTCGTGCCAAGGCTGGTGTCACTTTCGGGTGTGTTCTGGCCTGCGCACCACACGTGAATGGTCGGGTGACTACCTGGCTCCCTGTTGTAGAGCCTCGCAACCGCACGCGCCAGTGGCGGCGCTGCCAAACAACACCATAAGGCAGCCCAACGTGCCATTGCATGTGCAGCAGGGTCCAGGTGGGCAACATCACCCTTCCCTCACACCCCTCTCCACGACGACTCTACCGAGGCAAACGAGACTCCTTCAGCTGAACTGCAATGGGCTGCAGGGCAAGATTGAGGAGATAACCGACTTTATGAGTCGGCATAATCTGTCAATAGCTGCGATCCAAGAAACGAAACTGCACAGCAACTCAACTCTGTTGAGTTGCAACGGCTACAATGTGCATCGTAAGGATCGCGAGCGAGGTAATGGTGGTGGCTTAGCATTCATCACCCATCACACAGTGCAGTATCGTCTTATTGAAGAAGACATCGACCGCAGGGACACTACCTTAGAATGTCAAGGAATAGCTGTCCGGGCAGGCGATGTCGAGCTCGAAATATTTAATATTTATATACCCCCTGTCACCTGCTGCCCGGCAGGATATCACCCTGACATAGGTGCGCTCCTCAGAGGTGAAAACCGATTGGTAGTAGGTGACTTTAATGCGCACCACGATCTCTGGCATTCAAGCCTACCAGCTGATCGGAGGGGAAACGATTTGGCAGAGCAGATAGACGATTCGACATTCTGCACGATGAATGATGATGCCCCCACCAGGATTATGGGTAGTTGCAGCAGCTCGCCTGACCTAACGATAGCTAGCGCAGGTCTGATAAATAGCATAACGTGGCGACCTATGCTATCGCTTGCATCAGACCACCTACCTATAATCATCTCGATTGACAGACCTGCTGACTTTGTCTCCGCGGACCATCGGACCTATATCAACTTTAAAAAGGCTGACTGGGTCAGGTTCGCGGAGTTCACCGAAAATGCCTTCAGGTCTCTTCCCGCTCCCACCGACGTTCGAAAAGGCGAACATAAGTTCCGCAAGGTGGTTGCGTCAGCTGCGGCCCGCTTCATTCCGGCAGGGAGGATCCCTGAGATCCGTCCCAACTTCCCGGCTGAAGCGGCCGCTTTAGCGAACGAACGCGACCACCTTCGCCGCTCCGATCCCCGTAATCCTAACATTCAGGATTTAAACGTGGCGATTCGGAGGCTGGTTGACCAACACAAGCGGAACAAGTGGGAGGAGCATCTGAAGTCCTGTAATCTGGTCACGGGTGTTGGTAAGCTTTGGTCTACCGTGAAGTCCTTATCCAACCCGACGAAGCACGACGACCGAGTGGAAATTTCATTCGGGGATCGTGCCTCGTCGGACCCGAAGAGATGCGCGAGCTATTTTAGCCGACAGTTTATACTGCATCCTTCGGGGGATAGGACCAAGCGGAAGGTGGCTGCGCAAATTACCGAACAACAAACAGCGCGCCTCTTACCTTCACTTGTGGCGAGGTAAAGGAGGTCATCGGGAAGGCGAAAGCCTCCAAGGCCATTGGCCCTGACGGGCTAAGCGTGTTGATGCTGAAGAATTTAGGCCCCGCGGGAGTTGAGTTCCTCACCGGGATCCTCAATTTGTCTATGGCCACCCTCATCATTCCAGACATCTGGAGGGTTGGGAAGGTGGTCCCACTACTGAAACCAGGGAAACCGGCCGACAAGTGTGATTCCTATCGGCCGATTTCCCTGCTTTCACCTGTGGTAAAGACACTTGAGGCCCTACTCCTCCCGTACTATACATACCACCTTGGGTCAGCTAAGCATCAACATGGCTTCCGGAAAGTGCACAGCACAACAACAGCACTTAATGCCATAAACACGCAGATGAACCGTGGTCTTAACCAAAACCGCCCCTGCGAGAGAACCGTCCTAGTAGCGTTGGATCTGTCGAAAGCTTTCGACACAGTTAGCCACTCCACGCTACTAGCTGACGTGGAATCATCAACTCTCCCGCAGGGACTGAAACGGTGGACCGCGAATTACCTGTGTGGTCGTCAATCATCGGTATGGTTTAGAGATACAACATCGAAACCAAGGAGGATTAAACAAGGGGTACCGCAGGGTGGCGTCCTGTCCCCATTACTGTTTAATCACTACATCTCCAAGCTCCCTCAACCGCCAGAGGGAGTCACGATTGTCTCCTATGCTGATGATTGCTCGATAATGGCAACCGGCAATGCAATTGATGATATGTGTTTGAAAGTGAACGGATATCTGTCGGATCTTGCCCAATTTTTCACTAGCAGAAACCTGGCGCTGTCCCCTGCCAAGTCCTCGGCGACCCTTTTTACCACCTGGACGAAGGAGGTCAGGCTGGATCTTAACATCCACATCGATGGCACCCCCATTCCGACGGTTAACCACCCGAAGATTCTGGGGGTGACTTTCGACAGCCTGCTCTCCTTCTCCGCGCACACTACCGCAATCGCCAATAGAGTACAGAGCCGCAACAATGTCCTCAAGTCGCTCGCCGGCAGCTCTTGGGGCAAAGACAAAGAAACGTTGTTGGCAACATACAAGGCGATTGGCCGGCCGGTAATAAACTATGCTGCGCCAGTTTGGTCGCCGGGAACCAGCAGGACACAATGGACGAAGCTGCAGACCTGCCAGAACGCCGCACTCCGCACGGTGACGGGATGTCTTCTGATGTCGCCTGAGGAGCATCTCCACCAAGAGGTCAATGTGCTCCGAGTTAAGGAGCACAACCTCATGCTCAGCAAGCAGTTCCTTGCTGGATGTCACCGCTCGGGGCATCCAAACGGGCACCTGCTTGCCGTGGAACTGCCCCCCAAGCACATTAGAAGACATCTACTAGAACTAAAGGACGAGATCCAGCCACTCATCATACAACCGCTGGATCCGGAGGCGTACCGGCGGGTCCTAAGCAACATCCACAGAGACACAGTCACGAACATCATTGACTCCCGCCAGGCAAATGCAGTCATCGGAGCCCAACCACCACCTGTAGCAGATGAGGAGTCCCTGCTGCCCCGCGAGTCCCGCGTCACTCTGGCACAACTACGATCTGGATACTGTAGCAGGCTCAACTCCTACTTATCCAGAATCAACCCCGACATACCCAACACATGTCCGGCATGTGGAGATTCTCCGCACGACACCAACCACCTATTCACATGCCCTCTCAAACCCACTCATCTAACCCCCCTCACCCTCTGGTCCAACCCTGTCGAAACTGCATGTTTCCTGGGCCTCCCCCTAGATGAGTTTGACGACAACGACCATGGGTGAATCCGCTCTTTACGGGGCGCGACTAGCCGCTACAACAACAACAACAGGGGGACGCCAGAAGGAGGCGTCCTATCCCCACTCCTATGGAACCTCACCGTAAATACGCTACTGCGAGATACGGCATGGGGTGGCGTAATAGTCGTCGCGTACGCTGATGACGTCGCGATTGCACTCACGGGAAAGTTTCCGCAGACATTATGCGAGCTGATGCAACGAGCGCTTCGGGAGGTATCCAAGTGGTCCACCCACTGCGGGCTCAGGGTCAGCTCAAGTAAGGTGGAACTTGTACTTTTCACGAGAAGGTATAAAGTGCCTTCGGTGACTCCACTGGTACTAAACGGTACCCGGTTAAGTCTTTCTACAAATGCCAAATTTCTAGGCGTTATTTTAGATAGGAAGTTGAACTGAAAGGAGAATCTAGTTCAACGTCATGAGAAGGCTTCCGTAGCCCTCTACACATGTAAGAGAGCCATAGGCAGGAAATGGGGTCTTATTCCCCGGATCTGTCGATGGATTTTCACAGCGGTCGTCACACCAATACTCCTATATGGGGTGATCGTGTGGTGGCCTGCATTAGAAAAAGAGGTTAACCTTAGACTACTCACCAAGGTGCAAAGATCTAGTATGATATGCATAAGTGGGGCGCTCAGAACCACTCCAAATGAGGCCTTGAACGTCATTTTAGACCTCCTGATTTTAGATTAGGTTGGACAAAAGATGGCAGCGATGACTGCTTTGCGACTAAGAGAGACATCCCAGTGGCACTCTGGAAGCCAAGGGCACTCTTTTATTTTGAATAAGTTCTGCTCTATTCCGAGCAGCACGGATCGGTGCGCCTTGACATCGGTTTCTGAAAGTAATTTTATTACACGTATTCCAAGCAGGGAGGAGTGGAAACTTGAGTTTCAAACTCCACCTGATAGCATTGTCATCTATACAGATGGCTCGAAACTCGATAATAAGGTAGGAGGAGGCGTTTTCTCACGAAACCCTCTCCTGCAAATTTTCTTTAGGTTACCAGATCACTGCAGCGTCTTCCAGGCTGAGGTCTCAGCTATCATGGAGGCGGTAGAGAAGATTGGGACCGGGATTATAGGAAGAGACATTTCATTTTTAGTGACAGCCAGGCTGCAATAAGAGCTCTGAGCTCTTTCACTTTTAACTCGAACATCGCGCTGGACTGCCGCCTATTTCTGCAGGAGATGGCCAAGCAGAACAGACTGTACCTCATTTGGGTCCCTGGTCACGGGGACATAGAGGGAAACTACATGGCAGGCGAACTTGCAAGACAAGGTACGACCAAGCAGATTCTTCAAGATAAAGACCGCATTGGTATGCCGTTTGCCACTTGCAAACTGCTACTCAGAGATTGTACATATAAACAAGCTGACAATAGATGGAGGCAAAATACGACCTGTCGAACCTCAAGGCAGACGTGGCCTAAATGGGATCGGAAACGGTCGCGCAGCGTTCTCTCTCTAAGAAGGAAAAACATTTATAACGTCATCGGGGCTCTAACAGGGCACTGTATGATAGGGAAACATGCTGAAAGGTTGGGAGTACCCTTCCGAAGATGCTGTAGGAGCTGCAAGAACGACGAGGAGGAGGAAACGCCCTTGCATTTACTGTGTAAATGTCCTGCACTGTGTAAAAGCAGAATGCGTTATCTGGGATCACCGTTTTTGGATGACCTTAGTGAGGTTTAAAGCACCGAGGTAAATTGTCTGTTGAGGTTCATTAGCGAGGCAAAATGGTTTGGTGAGGGGTAACTTTTCTCTTGGATTGTACAAATTTTTCCTTGTAGTAACACAATGGCCCTTCTAATATTGGCCTAAGTGAGCCGTTGTAGGCGGCTGCCACTCCAATCTACCTACCCTAAGGATAGGCATCTGCTTGCAGTGGAGCCACCCCCCAGGCACATCAAAAGGCATCTCTTAGAACTAAAGGACGAGATCCAGCCACTCATAACGCAACCGCTGGATCCGGAGGCGTACCGCCGGGTCCTAAGCAACATCCACATAGACAGTCACTACCACCATTGACAACAATAAGTGGAAAATCTCTACTATAGGTACCTGTAAAAAAGGTAAGAAAAACTTTAAAATCCGGTAAACTTAGGAAATGTGGTTGAAAATCAATTACTACACCATATTGAAAGTACTAAGGTACTAAAGAAAATCAGGTTTTAGACTTAACCACTCATATGAGACTCCGTTAAATTTAGGGCTATCCCAGTGGAAGGAAGACCTTAACTCAAAGATGAATATCATAGCGGATTTTAATGACCTTATGTTGGAAAAGCTTGAATATATTAGCATGAAAAAACTCTAAGCTTGATTGGTTTGGTATTTTTCTATCTGGCCGCATGTAACATACCGTAGTAGTCAACTACGTCAAATAAAGTGCCTTATTGGCTTGCCTCAAGGTTGTGTTAGCTCCAACACTGTTTAAAATTTTTGTAAAAGATATAAATACGACACTCAATCCTTGTAAGATATAAATGTTAGCTAATGATACGCTTTTAACGATAAGTGACAGTAATTTACATAACGGTCCAAAATATCGCCCCAATTGCGCTGGTGCCACCCAGACCCAGGGGGCTTCCACGGACATTCTCACGCACCCAAGTAGTAGGGCTACCCAGCAGCTCTTGGTGCCCCACTCTGTCTGTTCCGTGTGTCAGGCCAGAATACGCCGGAATGTGGCACCAGTTAGGTGCAATATGTGCCAAGGCTGGTGTCACTTTCGAACGTGTTCTGGTCTGCGCACTACACGTGAGTAAACAGTTGACTACCTGCCCCATGTTGCAGAGCTCTGCAGCCGCATACGCCTCCTCCGGCGCTGCCCCCAATGTCCACCACTCTGTTGAATTGAAACGGATATAATGTACATCGTAAGGATCGCGATGGGTTAGCATTCATCACCCACCATACAGTGCGATATCGTCTTATCGAAGAAGACATTGGCCGCAGGGATACTACCCTTGAAAGTCAGGACATAGCTATCCTGTCGAGCTCGAAATACTTAATATATATATACCCCAGTTACCTGCTGCCCGGCAGGATCGTAGGGGAAATGAATTGGCTGAGCAGATAGACGATTCGGCATTCCCAGGATTAGGGGTAGTTGCAGTAGCTCGCCTGACCTAACAATAGCTAGTGCAGGTCGGATAAATACCATAACGTGGCGACCTATGATTTCGCTTGCATCAGACCACCTACCCATAGTCATGACGATTGACAGACCTGTCGACTTTGTCTCCGCGGATCAAAAGACTTTTATCAACTTTAAAAAAGCTGAGTGGTCTGTATTCCCGGAGTTCACCGAGAGTGCCTTCGGTGCCCTACCCACTCCAACAGATGTTCGCGCTGGCGAACGATTCCGGAAATTCGTCCGAATTTCCCAGCGGAAGCGGCAAGACTAGCCAACTTACGTGACCACATTTGCCAGTCCGATCCCCAAAATCCCCGCATCAGGGAGTTAAACGCGGAGATTCAGACTCTGGTAGACGAAGATAAGCGGAACAAGTGGAAGGAGCACCTGAAGTCCTGCAACTTCGCGGCAGGTGTTGGCAAGGGTTGGACCACCGTGAGGTCTTTGTCCGGCCCGGCGAAGCGTGTTGATCGAGTGGATATTTCATTCGGTGACAGCGCCTCTTCGGACCCGAACGTCGGACTTTAGCCGGCAGTTTATACTGCATCCTTCGGTGTATAGGGCTAAACGGCCTCCAAGGCCATTGGTCCTGATGGACTAAGCATGTTGATGCTGAAAAATTTGGGTCCGAAGGGAGTAGCATATCTTACGAAGTCAACCTGTCGATGACCACCCCCATCATTCCGGAGATCTGGAAGACTAAGAGGGTGATACCGCTGTTGAAACCAGGGAATCCGGCCGAAAAGGGGGAATCTTGTCGACAGATTTCCCATTTTTCACCAGTGGTAAAGACACTCGAGGCTATGCTGCTTCCCTATTTTACACCACTTGGGCCCGGCTAAGCATCAACACCGCTTCCGGAAGGTCCACAGCACAACAACAGCACTAAACGTCATATACACCCAGGGGATTCGTGGCCTCTACCGTAACCGTCCCTGTTAGAGAACCGTCTTAGTGGCGGTCCAAAGGCCTTTGATACGGTCAATCCCTCAACACTACTTGAATACGTTGAGACATCTACTACAGGCTACGCAGAACGCAGCACTCCGGACGGCAACGGGATGCCTTCTGATGTCTCCTATCGAACAACTACGCCATGAGGCTTCAATGCTCCCAGTTAGGGAGCACCACTTTATGCTCAATAGGCAGTTCCTCGTTGGTTGCCATCGTAGTGGCCACTCAAACGGGTACCTGCTTGTTGAGGATCCGCCTCCCAGACACGTCAGGAGGCAACTCCTTGATCTGTCCGTTGAGATCCAGTCGCACACCACCAACAGACTGAACCCTGCTGCGTACCGGGTGGTCTTGAACGACATTGACCGAGAGACAACCACCACCTTCATCAAATCTCGCCCTGTGAATGCCGTCCTAGGGGTTAAACCACCACCCATAGCAGAAGAACTCCAGCTGCCTCGTGAATACAGCGTCATTCTGGCCCAACTACGTTCCAGATATTGTAGCAGGTTAAACTACTACTTATCCAGAAGTAACTCAGACACTCTCAATGTGTGTCCGGCTTGTGATAACTCCCCGCACCATACCGCTCACCTTTTCACATGCCCTATAAAACCGTCCCATCTAACCCCCCTTTCCCTTTGGTCCGATCTGAATTCCTTATAGAAATGGTTGTGCTTAAATAAACTTTAGCTGAATTTAAAAAAATACACAGTTTATGACTTTAGTAAGGGCAATCAATCTTGGATCCGACAACTACAACAAAAACTTATGGATGATAAAATTGAGAAAGTCAAACTCATTAATCTCATGGATCGCATACTTGGCCTCTCCGACTATGCTCAACAGAAGAAAATAAACTCCAATTTTATTGTATATTATAATAGTTATTGTGTTTTTTTAATAAAAATTCATTTTAGTATCAAAAACTTCAAAAAACGGAAACAACTCACTATTCGAGAACCAAAAAAAAAACTTGTACACTATCCTTTCATTAAAAATATTGTGTTATATAACATTATACTAACATTATTAGTATTTTGTATGACCACCCTTGGCATCCAGGAGAGCTTGGTCTTCTTCTCATAGAATGAACTAAGTTTTGCGTGACATCTAACGGTATGTTCTCCCATATATCCTGAAGTGCAGCTTTAACGTCATTTTTGCTCCTTACGCTACGCTTTCGTAATTCAGCCTCCATGTATGCCCACAAGTGCTCAATAGGGTTAAGATCAGGGCTCTGTGGGGGATGAGGCAGTACTTTTTTTACGTGGTATAATAGCCATTCCTTAACTATTAACGCTGAATGCTTTGGGTCGTTATCCTGCACAAGGCAATAATGACCGTCTATATTTAATTTTGTATCTGATTGGGCCAAATTATTTTTTAAAATATTCAAATAATCAATTTTGTTCATTATGCCATTGATAAAAAAAAGATTGCCGACGCTTTTTGCACCCATTGCTCCCTACACCATAACGCTACCTCCTCCGTGCTTCACTGTGCTATTTAAATTTTGTTTCTTAGGGCCTGTTCTGCTGGACGTCGGTTTGTGTGGCGGAAAGAGGGACAGGCCCTAAAGAAACAAAAAAATAGGGGGGTTTATGGAGGGGTAAAGGAGGTATTTTCAATATTT
This sequence comes from Anomoia purmunda, assembly GCA_951828415.1. Taxonomy (NCBI): domain Eukaryota; kingdom Metazoa; phylum Arthropoda; class Insecta; order Diptera; family Tephritidae; genus Anomoia; species Anomoia purmunda. The sequence continues at coordinate 84,670,420 of OX639993.1, read as the reverse complement.
TTAATAGCTGATACTTCAAAAAATATATAACCGATTTCAAAAAGAGCGTAAAGAGCGGATTCACCCATGGTCGTTGTCGTCGAACTCATCTAGGGGGAGGCCCAGGAAACGTGCAGTTTCGACAGGGTTGGACCAGAGGGAGAGGGGGGTTAGATGAGTGGGTTTGAGAGGGCATGTGAATAGGTGGTTGGTGTCGTGCGGAGAATCTCCACAACCTTTTCGTCAAAGTGCTCGGCGCAGAACTCTCTCTATGTTAACAAACTTTTAAGCATTTTTAACGCTGAATTCCACCTCGTAACTACATCTAACGGCCGATTTAGCCCTTGGGCTGTCATAGTGGATCTAATCGAAATATTGAACATACACGGAAATTAGTTTTTAAAGTTTAACACTTTATTTTATGAACGATTTTTCGTCATTCTTTGTTAAATTTAGTTTTAATACAAACTGGTTTCAGCTCTATACCATCTTCAGTGTAATTTTTCGGGTAACAGTGCCGAAACCGGTTGGTATCCAAACCAAATTTGATTTTATTACGCAATATATGTATATTGAGTAAAAATCTATTCGCACAGGGAAATAAAAGTATGTAGTTAGAAAAAAAAATAATAAAATAAATTTAAAAGAATATTAAGTACCTTGTTTCAAAAAACGTTGGATTTTGTATTCAGTGCGACTTACCTATGTATATGAGGGAGTCCTTAAAATTTTTATTATTTTTCTTGATCTGTCAATTCGTCCCCCACATGGAACGTCCGCCAAAAAATCCTTCACAGCTACTTGAAGGGTGTGAGCCGCACATTTTATGGAAGTAATAGAAAGGATCTTGATATTGTTTGTCATATCTTCTTCATTTATATCCTCGGTACAATCATTTTCATCGTCAAGCGAATCGAACAGCTCCACTGCTTTCACCATATTTTTACCATTATCAATGGTAACCGAATAAATGTGGGAATTTCCGTTACCGAACTGCTGCAAAATATTCTCCACCTCCGTTTTCAAATTTTCAGCAGTGTGCCTTCTACTCAGTTCCACCATTCCCAAAGTATATACACGGAGCACCAAATCAACGCAAAACTGAATATTCACTACTAAAACTCCTCGACTTTGACGAGTGGCTGTGTCTATTTTCAACGATAACATTTTATTTTTAATCAACGTTTTGATTTTCTGCTTGGTTGACTCGTATTTTGAACAGTCCAGTTCACTTAAAATTGAAATGGTAACTTTTCGCTTGTCACCATATCTACGCATGCATTTTAGACTTCACTGATGCTCACTTTCACAGTCTAATGAAAAACATTCCCGAAACACACCTTCACGATTGCGACCCATTTTATCAAAATGATATTGCTTTGCTTAAAATATTTATTAGTAAGTTTGTTTTTTTTTCAGTTTTTCAAAACAATTTTTTCAGTTTTTCAAAACAACACTTCTAGTCGCAATCGAAAGTATACAAAATTTAGCATGAAAAAAAGAAATAATAATCCGCGAGCGACCGACCGTAAATTCATTAGCGATAACAACAACACAGAATCGTAAGTCTTTTGTGAAATATTTCCCAGCAAACATTTGAATTAAAGAATGCAGATAGTAGATCGTTTGAGAAACTGTCTCTACAAAAAGAACTTAGTTGTAGATATCGAGAAAAATAAGTTATCCAATTGTATTATAAGGTTGAGTTCTAATTGGATACTAATACTAATTTTTGATTATTTTGGAGCTATTATTGGCACTCCTAAGTTAAAAACTGCACGTTGAAATATATTAATTTTATTTTATTTAAACATTTTTCAATAACTGTCATTTATTTCGATAGCGCATTTCGATTTTTCTCTAATTATTCTCTAATAAAATTCGAGAATGCTAAAGATTGTGTTTGCTGGGTTACAATTGCTGGTACACACTTTACAGTTTTCATATTCCAAAAACCAGTTTAGGCACATATATACATATGTACATATGCATGTATGTGCATAGTCTGTCGGAAAGTCAGTTTCGTAAAACAACAGACATTGCAATTAGATGTTATTGAAAAAAGGAGTTTGCATATTATTAAAAACTAGCTGACCCGGCGAACATTGCTCCGCCTTAAAGCAATAAATGAGCAGATTCTTGATTTTATGAGTTTAAATTTTTTATTACGATAATAAATATAAGTAAGTACCAAAAATCAATTATTGTAATGATTCTTTATTGGCCATGTATTTTAGTGCATAGGCTGCACTCTTCAGTGAAGCACCTTGTGATAGACGATATTTTTAGTTTTATTACTATGTGCAAGAACAAATAACGCAGCTGGTCTTCCGACCCTTGAACATGCCGCATATAATTGACCATGGGAAAAACATGGATTTTCTAGATTTCGACCACAAACTTTCAAGGATTGGCCTTGTGATTTGTTAATGGTCATGGCGAATGCAAGACGGATCGGAAATTGAAGTCGTTTAAACTCAAACGGCATGTCGGTTGGGATCATCGGGATCCTCGGAATGAGAACTTCCTCACCTTCAAATTTTCCTTTGAGTATCGTCGCGTAAATCACATTATTCATCAATTTACTTACCACCAAACGCGTTCCGTTGCACAGTTTTGGTGGGTTTATGTTTCGAAGCATGATTATTACGGAGCCAACCTTTAGTCGTAAATTATGCGGTGGTAAGCCAGGCACATCCAAGGAGTTTAAAAATTCAATTGGATAGTTGGTGGCATCATCTGCATTTGTTGCACAGTCAATAGATTTGAACAAATGTAGTGTACTAATGACCTCATTCTGAATTATGTAGTAGCAATGAGTGCAATGGCCCAGGTGGGGGAGTCAATAATGGCAATTTCACTTTCCCATTAAGGCAGCACTTGGCGTTTCTCCGGAAAACTTCAATACTCGCAAACCACATCCATTGGCCCAATGCGAATGCTAGTATGCAAGCAGTAATCAGTGCTGCAATCATATCGAAACGCTGCTCGATTCAAATCAGTACTTGATAAATTTCTCCTTGTGCGTCGAAAATTATCAAGATGTTGATCTCTTAGGTTTGCTCGATGATTTCTCATAGCCAACCGCGCCTTTGCACGGACTGCCTCGCTTTGCTCTTGTGATTGAGAAGCACGAAGTCGAGCCATACTAAAGCGGCGCTCTTCACGTACACTTTCTTGTACTTCTTCAGTCCTTTCATTCCCAACGTTTTGCATCCTAGTTGCATTACGGCTTTTTCGGGGAAGATTTGATCGTCTTGGACGCGGCATTTTAATGATAATAATATCGACACAATATTTATAGACACTCGAAACAAACACAAAAACCGGTAAACTTCAAAATTTCTAACTGTCAATTTTTCACCCAACAAAATTCGTAAAAGTAAACAAAATACATGTTAATATTGGCAATTCACACCAATTACATGGGTATTGCCCTTCTCCGCTAGATGTCACTACAATTTACATCGATATTACCTTTCGCCGCCAGAGTACATGTAAATTTTGATTTTCATACAAAAAAGCAAAAGCAAAATATATGAAAGGCGAAGAAAAAAATCAAATTTACCGTTTTTTTTGTCGTCCCACGGTAACGGGATAAAAAGTATCTTATAACCTGCCCCTGGTTCTAAGCTACCTCCCCACCAATTTTCAGCCAAATCGGTTCAGCCGTTCTTGAGTTATAAGTGGTGTAACTAACACGACTTTCTTTTATATATATAGATTTATAAATGCATGTAAATGTATTTTGTTCATATGTATATATGCAACCCCATATGTATATTTGGTTACATACATATTTATGTACGTAATTCTTTCGTTGTTACACTTTCAATTGAAGTAATATGTACATTTTTCTTATTATTCGTATTTTTTTAATACATATGCATATACATATATATATATAATGTGTAGAAATGTGTTGTAGTTTTTGAGGGCATATGTTGGCGATGATATTACAAAAAAAAACACTCAGGCTTGCACAAAAAATAGAACTCGACATATAATTATTTTTTCGGAGCGATTAATAAAATTCGATACATAATTATTAATTTTAATTTTTATTGATATCGTTTGGAAATTTCTAGATCGTAACAGATTCTTATAGAGCATGAAAATATATACACATATATGTATGTATATACTCAAAACTGTTATCCGGTAATTGGAACCTTTTGATTTTTTCCTTTGAAATTTAAAAAATAATCATTATTTTCGGTCTCTGTTTGTTTGAGTTACTGTGAAAGGGAGAATTAGTCATATTGAGGGTTAAGATCTTTGAGTTGAATCAACATCTGTTTGCCTTGTTAAATGTTTTAATATGGTTCGATAGGTAATTAAGAGATCTCTCACTTATATTTGTATATACAGTAGAATCTCTATAATGAACACCTCGATATAGTGAACACCAAAATTTTTACATGGAGTACTCTAAATAGTGAACAATCGAAAGCCTCTAAATAGTGAACAAAATTTTGAACGCAACGGCAAGCAACAAAAGTTAACCAGAAATGGGAATTCCCCGAAATTGACAATTTTATATTAAGGCATTCCTGGAAAAGCTGCAAGCTGCTGCTTTTTGATTCTAGTTTTTGGTTGTTTCTTGTCGGGTGAAAACCACTTCTTAGTGAATGTGCGCTGTTTTATGTGTTTTTAAACGTTTGTGTTAATAAATTCAGTGTTATAATGCCTGCGAGGAAATTCCTTACGATAAAGCAAAAATCTGAAATTGTTGCCAAAGTCGGAAAAGGCGCAGGTGTTTCATCCTTGGCAAAGATTTACGGTGTAGCCAAATCAACGATATCGGGAATAAAAAAAAATACTCGTAAAATTATATCCCAACAGACGATTGGAGCTTCTAAACGGAAGACTCTTCGAAAAGGCGAGTATCCCCGCATGGAGAAGATGTTATACAAGTGGTTTGTAGCTCAAAGAAAAAAAAACTGTCCAGTTACTGGAGAAATACTTCGGCAAAAGGCAAAAAAGCTGCACGCTGACTTTCAGGCAGGTGAGGGTAGCTTTCATGCCAGCCCCGGTTGGCTATCTGGATTCAAATCTCGCTTTGGAATCCGATTGTTGAAAGTGTGCGGTGAGAAACTATCATCAGATACCGAGGCAACTGATCCCTTTAAGCACAAGCTCAGAAATATTATTTACGAGTTGAAGCTTTGCGAGGATCAGGTATACAATGCAGACGAGACCGGTTTGTTTTGGGAAATGCTTCCTGGAAAAACGTACGTGAGCCAAACCGAAAAAACAGCTCCGGGGTGAAAAGCGGAAAAGCCAGGATTACTTTTCTGGCGTGTACAAATGCAAATGGGCAGCATAAAGTTAAACCGTTAATAATTGGGCGAGCCAAAAAACCGCGCTGTTTCAAGGCCTATGACATACCAGTAGACTACCGGAACTCTAAGAGTGCATGGATGACTGCAAACATTTTCAAAGAATGGTTTCACCATTGCTTCGTCCCTCAGGTACATGAAAAATCCACTTTTAACACCAAACAGTTTTACGGAACTTACTTCTTTGTAATTGTTATTAGGTTCAAAAGTATTTGCTACAAAAGGGATTACCAACCAAAGCTATCCTATTGCTTGATAACGCCCCTAGCCATCCGCCAGAAAATGAACTTAAAACGGCTGATGGATCCATATTCGCGATTTATATGCCTCTAAATGTAACGCCTTTGATTCAGCCTATGGATCAAAATGTTATTCGCTTAACTAAGCTGTACTACAAAAAACATATGCTTCTATTAGCTGTGGGAAAGGATGACATCACACAATTTTTAAAAACTTTAACTTTGAAAGATGCTGTATCATTTTTAACGCTTGCATGGAATCAGCTGCAGGCGAGTGTTATAGCGAAATGTTGGAAGCCTTTATCGGAATGCTTCGAAGCTACAGAACCAAATGAAAGCGAGGTGAAGAAGATGATGTTCCTTTGAGCTTACTTCGTCAAAAGATACTGCAGGAAAAAAATAAAGAAGTCCATGATATACAAGATTGTTGCAAATTGTAGTCCCGATGGTAATTTTATTCACCCTCTTGACATTCCCCTGCTAATTTAGTTTTTATTTGTTTTAGGAAAACTTCACTGAAAATGATGTTGAAAATTGGAATAGCATCGAAAATAATGAACCAATTGATTTAGATAGAGATGGCGAGGATACGGAAGAATCTGAAGACGACCAAGTCGAAGGAAATATCAGAAATCCTATCAAAAGTACCGAAGCTATCAAAATCTTCGACAAAGCAATCTCATGGGCTGAAGCCAACACGACTGACTACGCCGACATAACAGTATTGTCAAGACTACGCGAAAAGGCGGTTCAAAAGTCAATTTGAAAATTCTTTCAATAACTATTCATATATTAATTTTTATTTTTCTGAGAATAAATTTGTTCATGAATTTGAGTAAATAAAGCAAGAAAATGTCAACCTTGATATAGTGACCGATCTGGATACTGTGAACAGGCGTTGCAAAAATTAGTTCACTATATCCAGATTCTACTGTATATTATATACACTTTTCGAGAAAATCAAAAAAAAAAATGCCGCTGGCACACCCACTCCGACGGTTAATCATCCGAAGATTCTGGCGGTGACATTTGACAGTCTGCTCTCCTTCTTCGCGCACACTACCGCAATCGCCAATAGAGTACAGAGACGCAACAATGTCCTCAAGTCGCTCGCCGGCAACTCTGGCAAAGACATAGAAACTTTATTGGCAAACAGGCATCTGCTTGCAGTGGAGCTACCCCCAGGCTTATCAGAAGGCATCTCTTAGAAATAAAGGACGAGATCCAGCCATATATGTATAACGCAACTGCTTGATCCGGAGGCGTACTGGCGGGTCCTAAGCAACATCCACAGAGATACAGTCACTACCACCATTGACTCCCGCCAGGCAAATGCAGTTATCGGAGCACAACCACCACCTGCAGCAGATGAGGAGTACCTGCTGCCCCGCGAGTCCTGCGTCACTCTGGCACAATTACGATCTGGATACTGTAGCAGGCTCAACTCCTACTTATCCAGAATCAACCCCGACATACCCAACACATGTCCGGCATGTGGAGATTCTCCGCACGATACCAATCACCTATTTACACGCAATCTCTCACACGCACTTCTCTAACGCCCCTCTCCCTCTGGTCCAACACTGTCTAAACAGGACGTTTCCTGGGCCTCCCCCTAGATGAGTTTGACGACAACGACCATGGGTGAATCCGCTCTTTACGGGCGTGATAACCGCTACAACAGCAACCACAGTTCTTTTGCGTGCAACACCTTTCTGCTTAGGCGGCCTTCGGCCGCGCTTAAAAAAAAAAATGGCCGATTCAACTCAAGAAGCTTTAATCGCTCAGGATCATAACCCTCAATATGACTAATTCTCCCTTTCACATAACTATATTAAATTATATATCAAAAAAAGGTATTTTTAGGAACTATTACACAAATATATTTTTGCATATAGTGACGTTACGTAATTTTTAAAGGAAAAAATGGTTTTTTGGAAAAATGGGCATTATTTTCTTGTTTTTTGATTTTTTCGACATATATACATACATATATGTATATAATTTAAACAAATATACACATTGGGTGAAAGATCTATTAATTACCTATCCAACGATGTCAATGTTTTTGAAGCCAGTTATATATGTTTTGAAAATACCCCCTCTACCCCTCCGTAAAACCCCTCCTCTTCGTTTGCCGAAAAAAAATGTACACCATAAGAATCAGTAGAAAAAGGCGAACCACGCCCGCTTTTTTATTTTTTTTTAGCTAGTGGACCCTATTCTTTGCTTATGCCCAAGATGGGAGTGTTATTGTCCCACAGGCTAGCTCCACCCTGTTAAGATCAGATTCGTTGTCGTCCAACTCATATAGGGGAGAACCAAGAAGAGCACTGTTTCGACAGAGCTTATGAATAGGTGATTGGTATCGTTCGTATTATCTCCACAAGCGGGCCATGTGTAAGGTGTGTCGGGCTCAATTCTGGACAAGTAGGGGTTGAAGATACTACAATATCCAGGTCTTAATTGGGTCAGGGTAGCGCGGACCTCATGAAGCAGCTGAAACCCCTCGTGTGCGACAGATGGTGTTTGAACTCTTATTGTAGCATTCAAAGAGCGCTGGTGGTTCTCAGTAAATGTCGCGCAAAGCCTGCACTCTGAACGCTGCCGGATCCAGTGGTTTGGTCATTTCCGGTTTTCCCTACAATGGGGCGGGTTTCTAGTTCCACGCCCGCTCCCTATCTGCCAAACACCCCATAACTTTTGTACAAATAACTAAACATTACCCAAACAAATTTTAATAAGGTTAAATTATACCTTCTTACCTTAATATCCAATGCCGTATACTCTTCTAACGAATCTATATATATAGCTGAAAAATTGTTCTCCACAACAGCCTGAAATATTTGAATATTCTCGTCCATTTCTATTTTCTCCACTTCTATAAATTTCAAGCCAAACGAAATGTGCGCATAATTCGGAAATGGAAGTTATAAATCGCTATATAAAAATATCGATGTCTCGGTTATACACCTCGATATTACAAAATAACTATACCAATCAGTGAGATAATTACAAGCTCTAATTATGAGCTGCATTCGATCTTCGCTGGTTATCGAAAATCGAAAATCGAATGTCAAATTCATATTAGGCCCTATCGTCAACTTCACGGGAACAAATCACAGAGAACTTATATTAGACAGAGAAGCAGCATCTCGCTTCATTCCCTGTCTCGTACCGCGGATTTGAGGGGAACTGTATTTTTTGGCTTATCCCACCATCCGATATTTTTCACCTACAAGGGGCAAAATTTAACATCGGTTGAGCGAAAACAACAATTTTAGAGAAAATTAATGTACGTTCTCTGTTATCAGCTACATTGTGTGGTTGCAGATGTTTTTTGGCGAAAATTTTCCTTTTGTTTTGATAAGGAATTTTCGCAATTCTATTTCCAACATTTCAAAAAAATAATAAAAATATGCATTCTTCTATAATTTCAATTTTAGTGTTTTGTTTTATTCTACTAATATTTTCCATACATAACTTTCAATAAATATTTTAAGTGGTTAAACAAAATCTTCAAAAAACACTAAAGAAATTGCATTTATTGTTTATCATATGTATGCACATGCATGCATTTATTTATCAATGCATATTTAATCGAATTACTTCCATGCAAAAGGGCGCGTATAAGCATATGTGTAGATATGTAAATAGAATAGAAATAATTATGTATGTACATATGTTTGTTCACATGCGCGCACATTCAACCGAACTCTAAGTCTGCGCGCAAAGTTTGACAAAATATCTTATCTCCAGTTAGACTTCAATTTTTACCATGTCAAAAATAACAATGTTCTAATGAAATATTTATACAAATAGTTAAACAAAGCTATAGTTCCACAGGCCATTGTGTTAAAAGTTTAATTTAAATATTAAATTTGTACGTCAAAGATAGAAATTCATTGATTTGAAAATAAAAACTCTAAAGCCAAATAAGCTGTTTTGTCAAAACTCCACAGAAATAGTTGCCTCTGCCCGCAATTCACACGAAAAAGCTGCGTCGCAAAGCCGCCATCATTAATCAGGGTTTAGTTGAATTAATTTGTATTTGAGATAGGCATAAGAAAAAAGTGGAGTATGATACAAATATTGATATACTAGATCGAATAGAGCAATATCTGAAATAAAATACTTACATAGAGATACATACATAAGATGTTAAGTTATTTGCCACAGAATTAAATTTCTAAATTAAAATTCTGGTACTTTATACCCTCTCAGAATAAAAATGGTACGGTTTATTTGCAATTTCGGGTTGAAAGTCTTTTGCATAGGTCATTGACCCAGATTGTTGGTTCAGGAAGAAGCAAAAGTAGTATAATTAATTAAAGGTCTCACAAAATACAATTAATTATAGCAATGTTTGCGTTTAATTAGACAATTGTTGAAAAATATGTTAAAAGGTAGTAGATTTTCGACTCCTAAATATATTATTCTGCTACTTGTGCTACATTTGTGATAAGACGAAAGCTCTGAAACAAATGCGACCAAAATTTAGACTACATATTGACATACATATGTGTAATGTACATATGTATGTATGCAAGTAGGCGTAGCGGTAAGGCGTTTGGTTGCGCCGATTTGGAATAATTAGGGCTTTAAATGACATATATAACAGGATTTCGTGCAAAACACGTTTATAATGATAAGGGGTCGTGTATATATTACGTAACGCAATTTTTGATCATTTCAGACCCCCCACCATGTCACACTTTCAGAAAAATTGTTTTTATTAATCGTAAAATTAAATACAATGTTAATTGTTAATATGTTATATATTAGGCAAAGGGAAATAACATGTCACACTTCGTCACAAATCGCAAACCCCCGCCGCCCCCCTATCGCATTACGTAATATGTGCACGACCCCTAAGCAAACATATTAGATTAATAATAGATGAATTTCTTCATGAAATCTTTTACGGGCACAAGCGGGCCAAAATAATATCTATATTCCCATTTGAAGTTGTGAGCATTTGGACCAAAATTACAAAAATCTTCAATTTATGATTTTAGATTTTTGTCTTCGTCGCGAAAAATGTGATGGATGAGGGGCGCATGTCTTTGCGGGGAGATGAAATTTTCGCATTTATGAATGAACGGAAATTTGGTTTCAATAATATGCGCGTGCGTTTATGAATGAATTTTTTGTTGCTGTACTGCAGTTACGCTGCGGTTGAAAACAGACACGCTGGCGGAGGGATGAAACAAATGCTGTATATATGTATCTACATAACAATAAATACATAAATATATGGTGATGATAGATACATATAATGCATATGAATGCATGTGCACTTGATGACATTTTTTGGTACATATGTACGTACATACATGTGCATGAACATGTAAATATATATACATACATACATACATACGTACATATATTTGGATATTTATATATGTATGTACTACATATTATCCATATACATATTTATGTACATACATATATATACTTAGTATGATAACGATTGTTACGCTTATAATATAAGTACATACATAGATGTATTATATTGACATATGTAAGTATATAATGCATGCATAAAACCAAAATTAGCTCACTCTTATCAAATTAGATATTTAGATGTTTATATCAATTCGTTAATATCTTAGCAAAATCTAAAATTCGAGCCAAAACAATAAACATTTATCAGAAATCATATTCTGTTAAACAAATTTTGTCTTCGCTCAGCTCTGTTAACTTCCGACTCTCGGATTTCCCCAGCCGCCATTGCAGTGGTGAGGTAAGCCAAAAAATATTGATGGATTTTGACAATTCACACCGTCATCCTAACATAGGACTTCTCTGTCTAATATAAGTTCTCTGCAAATCATTCCCATAAATTAACAAGCAAAACAAAACCAAAATGATTATTTAAATGCTGAGTTGTTAAAGAACATAAAACTATACGTTACTTTTGTTTTACTCGTTGATCAACAAGGTAGCGCCTACCCTTTCGACCACACGCGGAAATGATTGAATGATAAGAGAAGGGGCTGCCCTGTTGTTTAACGCCAACAGAAAAAGTAACATGTTGACGCTTCTAGTAGTTCCATGTTCTTTGGATCTGTGCAACTTTGTCGAAATTTTCGTTGCGAATCGAAATTATTGTTAAATACAATTTTGCTTTCAACGCCGTTTCGAGGTGTGAGAAATTTGTAGAAAATGTAAATATTTTGAAATTGTTTTTTGCTTTTTGGCGACCAAACACTATTATTAAACTATTTTTGTGAATTTTTTTCCTGTCTAAGGTCGTAAGTGCGAAACACCAACCGGAAATGCTTCTTTCATTCATAGAAGAATATCTTCAATTTGCAAACGAGATTTGCACAAAGGTTTAAGCGGGGGAAAAATTTTAATTCCCGTTGGAGCTAAATGGTTTGCGAAATGGGCCTCATCACTCATGATTATTTTTGATGAAAAATCATCTTCCTCTTGGTGGTGATTAAGGATGGCTTGAGCGTATGTTAGACGCGATTGGCAGTCAGCAGCTAACAGCTGATACACCGTCTGTACTTTGTACGGAAACAGCTTCAAATCTTGTACCAAAATTCGCTGTAAAGACCGTCGACTGATACCCATTTGCGTGGCACGTCGTCTGGTCGATGTCGACGGCGCTTCCATGACATCCTCGTCTACAGCAGCAATATTCTCTGCAGAACCGCTACTCCGGGGTCTGCCACGCCTGGCAGCATCTCGTGTTGTGTCAGTCTCTTCGAAGCGAGCGGCTAAACGTCGCAGTGTTTCACCAGTAGGCGTTGGACGGCCAGGAAATCTGCGACGAAATTCACGTTGTGCCAAAGTCACCGACCGATTATTGGTCAAATAAATAGTCAGCAATATTCCGCGTTCTGGAGCATGTGTTTACTACACAAATGTCAAAACAGAATTGACATTAGGGGCCAATCGCAAAATTTATAGCATTTTCTGATAGGAGGATTACTTTAGCGCCACCTTGAAGCTAAGTATATATATTTTTATGTTTTATTTACTCAACTTGCTTGCAACTTGTATTAAATTTCAATGACAGCTGATAGAAATATACCATTGAATACGATCTTAATGTGTGAGATTCACAATGGCGCTATTCTTAATCGAATGTGTGTCATAATACCAAATGAAAATTTTTTCTGTACTTTTCTTAGGACCAAAAATTAATTTCCAATTGAGTTGCTTTAGGAGCTTTTCGGTCGTTAATATCTTAAAAGCAAACAAAAAGTTTATTTTTTTCTCCTACGCGTTTCGGCGTGTTCCGCGCCTTCATCAGGGAGTCTGCATTTTATCGTACATAAAACATATGAACAAGTGTTAACAAAATAACAATATGTTTGCTTACAACAATTATTGTACTTACATTTTTAATCCCACTAAAAACAGTAACATCAAAATAAACAAAAGTATAACAATAAAACTCCACATATTGAAACTACACACTAATTTTGTGTCCCTCTGTTTACCAATTTCTCGTTAATGCTGTTCTGTATGCACAGTTTATAGTGTTAAGTTTAATTTCCAATTGTGATGCTTTAGGAGCTTTTCGGTCGGTATTATCTTAAAAGAAAAAAAGTTTCTTTTTTTCTGCTACGCGTTTCGGCCGTCTTCCGCGCCTTCATCAGGGAGTCTGCATTTTATTGTACATAAAACATATAAACAAGTGTTAACAAAATAACAATATGCTTGCTTACAACAATTATTGCACTTACATTTTTAATCACATTAAAAACAGTAACATCAAAATAAACAATAAGCATAAACAAAAGTATAACAATAAAACTCCACATATTGAAATTGCACACTAATTTTGTATCTCTCTGTTTAACAATTACTCGCTATTGCTGTTCAGGTTGCACAGTTTATATTGTCTACGTCTTCCTTAAAATTCATCCTGTTCTGTATTTTTTGTTGTATTCTCAGCACTTCTAATGTTAATCTTGTCCTCTCTTCTTTCTCCACGTCTAATATTTTTGTGTTTTCGAAATCAGCTGAGTGTCCGCTATTCGTTGTGATAATGCTGTTGTTGCCTTTTTTTCTTGTACTTGATTTCATATACTAAGTTGTGTGGTTGTTCCTTGCTGATTCTGCCTTTTGTTTTGGTAAACACCAAGTTGAGCGTGCGATGTGTTTTATGTACAAAGTATATTTTGTCTGTCTGTATACTTCTGCTTTTTGTTCTTTTGTCCGTTAGTCCTGGTATGTATGTGATACCTGTGTATTTTTTAATTTCGTTTTTGGTTGTGGTTTCAACATTTCTATGTGTCATTGCCCTGCCGTTTTGTTGTTTGCAGTTGATAACAGACTCTCTATTTTTGCATTAGGGTATCCATTTTTGTACAGTATATTTTTAATTTTTTAGGTGTTGTCTGTTTTTATTTATTAGATTATTTATTAGATTGATAGATGTGTTCCTTTTTTTTCGTCCACGGTTGGTTTGAATGATAATTAATCATCCTTGACGATGCCATCAATTTGACATACTAGTTCGGTTTAATGTTATTTTCGATTCAGTGTATTTCCATGTCTAGGAAGGCTAACTTTTTCCCGTTTTCTGTTTCCGTAGTAAACAGTTAAGTCATATTAGTATGTCTTCCACCTTCTTGATCTTAACAATAGCGATACTATTTGGGAATTGAAATAGAGCGCGAGGGCCGTAGAGATATTTTACTACATCAGAAGAAATATATTCAAAACGTGGAGCATGACAGATTGCAAACCAGCATCAACACCATTTGCAAGTGGAGTTATTTCAGACAAGTGTTGCCGGAAGGATTGTCCTGATAAAGTTTATTTAAAAAATATCTATCATTAATAGGAGGGTTAATGTATTTGGCAGTTATATCAAGGGCTGATATAGCACATACATTATCGAAATTATCAAACATTTAATTCGCATCGACACAAAGGCCATTTTACTGCAGCAAAACATGCAATTCGGTAGGAGAACAATATGCTTCTATTAAATATAAAAGAATTGAAAAAGAATTATTATGTTTTACAGATGCAGATTGGGGATCAAATCCAATCGGTCGGAAGTCATATAGCGGCTATGTAATTTGATTGCTGGTGGGCCTGTGGCATGGGAAGGAAAGAAGCAATGTGTCAGGGTACAAGAGAGGTGATTCGGATTGGAGAATTTATGTTATAAACCTACATTGATTGCTGCGATAATAAAAAATTCTAGTCAAAAATCCAATAACACATAAGCGAAGCAAACACAGTGACATTAAGTATCACTATGTACGAACAATTTGATTCCGAAAAGATTTGCATCGAATATGTTCAAACCTCAAACAATGTTTACTAATTTATTAACAAAAAGTTTAACTATGGAAAAACATAAGAAATGTTGCCAAATGTTAAAGTTAAATAATTAGAGTTTGAGTTGAGTGGAAATGTTATTGAAACAACTCAATTATATTAAAACTTTGATCTTTATTAAAATGATCAAGAAATTTGGTCCCTTGAAATAAAAACTTTGTATTGCGAACACCTAGAATATTTTGAGATATATATACATATGTACATATATTGGAAGCATTATATTTTCTTAGTTAACAAATAAAAACCTCAATAAAGAAAATCCATGTAGTGTCCAATAAGGGGTGGTAGTAATTAGTGGGGATAGTCTAACTGAGAAGCAAAAATAAAAGCTGTTCTAAATAAAAACCTTAACAAGGAGATGTATGATATTACTCACCATGTCAACTGGCGGAGCACGGATATCAATGATGGAGGTGAGATACTTTTTAACTACCTTCTAACAACTAACCTACTTATATGCAACAAAGGTAGGGATCCCACCTTCATTACTAGCAATCGTAAAGAAGTTTTAGATAAAACTCTATGTGTTAGCCTATCTGAATTGATCGAGGGTTGGCGGGTTCAAAATGAACACTCCTTTTTTGATCATCGTTATATTGAAATCATATTGAACTTTTCTATTACCAGCCCAAAAAAGTGTAAAAACCTTAAAACCACGGATTACTTGAGGATATGCTAATCAGCGAACCTCTTATTGAACCTAATTGTATCGGGAATCTAGAGAACACGGTGAACGTTCTTACGCTGGCCTGCTCAGATGCCCTAGATCGGGCTTGCCCTGAACCTAAACAATGGGGCACACGTAAACCCCATTGGTGGTCACGTGAGTTGGACTCACTACGTAAATCTTGCAGCAAAAATTTCAACAAAGCCAAGAGACTTAGTCTCGAGCTGGTATGGCAAGAGTAAGTCTCTCCAGACCTATAAAAATGCAAAGCGTCTTCCAGGCTGAGGTCTCAGCTATCATGGAAGCGGTATAGAAGATTGGAACCGGGATTATAGGAAGGGACATCTTCTTTTTTAATGATAGCCAGGGTGCAATCAGATCTCTGAGCTCTTTCACGTTTTTAATAACAACAATGTTGTCAATTCCGGGAGTCTGTTGGATATCAATGTTAGATCGTGGTTATGCAGACAGCAAAGGCAAGTTATCTAACGTCATTCTGGTTTGTTTTGCTCATCTATACGTCATGCAATGAAATATCGATACCATTAAAGATATTATAACTGTAAAAACCTACTACCACAACGCTGTATAATAAAAAAAGTTTCAGCAATTTTAACAACGTACACGTGCATAAATTTTCGTTCTGACTCTGGCGGACTAACATATTCAAAGTACTAATTTCTAAAACGATACCACTTTCTTTACGGTTAGGGGCTATTTTCCAAACAGCAAAGGGATAGAAATTGAGAAGTTTTTGGTTCGTTGTTACTGTCGTTCATTGTTGTTGTTGTTGTTGTTGTAACAGCATATGACATTCCACATAAATTTAAGGGGAATGAGGCTGAACTGGCAGTCCTTGGCCGGATATAAATCCGGGTCGGTCTGTTATCGTAGAATCGACTGTCGAGCTAAAAAGAGTCGTTCCTCATTTCTTGCGGTGTAGGGTGGTATTACATAGGATCACTTAAGCGAATGGCCACGTAACCTGTGCCTTTTCTATCACAATACGCACTATGCGTACCCATTTGTCGTGTAATAGCGGATCAATGCGGTTAGATGCAAGAAGTTTGCAATATAAAAGCAGCGTTGTCTCAGCAGCACCATAATGTAAAAGTATCGGTCCATACTAGCTGCGAGGTTCGTGGGTAGGTAATGCATTAGCAGCTGTGGTCAGTGTATGCACCAACGTGAGTGAAACGGAGCGGTAATCGGAATCGAAAACAGAAAAGGGTATTTATTTTAATTGTTTGAGCTTTGATCATCGCCACATGTAGATGCAAACACAATTGCGCTGACCTCGGGTGTAGGAAGAAATGGCACGCACTTCTATATTTGTCTCGATCTCCACGCGGTATCTGGCACACTTGGAACAAAATTGGAAAAGTATTTGGAAGATCCTTGAACTCCTATCTACTCAGAGGCCCGAATTTAGGTAGACCTATGCTAGACATATAAATAGAATTTTGCCAGCGAACGATACCAGCCTCTGCTGATATTGAAGAGATGTTCCATCAGGTCGTTGTGGAGAGCCCCTTAAATGAGACGATATTGAGGAGTACTGCATGAGTGTGATGACGTTTGGATCGATATGCTCATCGAAGTATATTGGCGAATCAAGCTGCCGGTACACTCATGGGGCCAGGAATGTTGAGTAGGAATATGGCATAACATATTTAGGTATTTTTGAATTTTAAAATGCGGCCCTGTGCGGCGCTTTGATCTAGAAAAATTGGTAAGGCTGGCAACACTGCCAATTGTAATATATCAAATTTTAAATGTAATCGTTCTATTCAGAATGGAAACAGTTCGAGGACACACGAAAGTGTAAGCATGTATCTTTTATAGTTTCTATATCTAATTATTAATTTCCACAGGAAAATAAAACGTATACGCGACAAAATTCGGACGCAGGATGAAGCAACTGTCCTGATTTTCGAAGGCATAGGACATGCGACATGCACCGCCGCGAAAGCTCTTAATATCGAAAGGTCCGGCAAAGTCTACACCAGAATATATGAAGGCACTCGAAAAGGGTTCAATTAAGATTTTAGATTTAAGTATGTTATGAAGTGGTAGAGCTTTCTTTTAAAAGTTTTGAAGCTAGAAAATTTTCATTAAGAATTCGCTTCGTCAAATTATAGAACACATTTTTGAAAATTGAATAACAATTTTCTTACCTTTAATATTTTTTATTTTTGTGGAAACAATAATAAGTTCCACAATTGGCGATCCCGCCTTTGTTGAACATGTTTTAAGCAACTAAAACGTAAGCAAGCAGAGCGCTGGTAAAATCGAAAGCAGAAGTGATTTCGGCAGTTTTCAGCTGAAAGCCAACAAGCGCTGAAACGAACTGTCTAGCAGCAACATCCTTCACCGCAGCAACATTATGCTATTACTAACAACATTTATCAGCACAAATACGCTACAGCTCCGATACAAATTCCTTAAGTTGCAAAACGAACTCTGTTAGTGCTATTTAAGAATGGAAAATAGCTTAGTTGGTAATTTTAATTTGATGCAGTTATATATTTAAAAGAACCATGCAAACAAAAACACGTTGGAGAGAAGAAAATTTCCCATGTATTTTTTACGGCTCATTCACAGTAGCACAGTTTTTAGCAACACTACATCTCAGGACGGATATAATTTTACCGACAACTCGGTCAACTCGGATAATTTCCGGGTTTTTGTTGATGTTTTACATGCAGTTCGTTATCATACCTAGTGTTCTTTTGCTAGTCAGTTACAGAGAAACATGGTTAATATATGATTCCCCAACAGCAAGTTCAACAACAAATACCACAACTACAGCTGGCACTTCAACTGCCCCACACTTAACTACAAAAATAGACAAATCCAAATATTCAGCCAAATAAGCAGAATATCTTTGCATATGATTTTAGGGTATATTTAAACAAACTAAAAACATCTGCGTATTTAATTCTATTGTTATTTTGTTAGTTTTAAACTTGTGTAAAAACTGTAAGGAACCCTCTTGGAGAATATTATTGTAACGCTGATCCATTCACAACAACACCCATCCCCACGGAAAGATAGTTAAAATGCTTCGCTTATTGATTTGAACCACATCCTTCAAGGGAATTTATCAAAACCTTGTGCGAATCAAGATTTGATCGAATTTGATCGAAAAGGTTGCCCGGAAGCTTGGTTGATCCATGTAGAAATGCAATTTTGTACACAAAATTTACACAAGAAAGCACAAAGTATGAACAAACAATCACAGCGCTTCCGCAAAAAGTAATTATAACGGTTTTAGACTTTATTCGAAATCCACCCAGAGCAACAAATTTTCAAATATAAATCCGCAAACCTTCTAAACTTGATCTATCAATCAGGACATCCTTAAAAGCTTTGGCTGAGAAAGTTGCCTAAAAATGTTATTGCCATATTAGCAGTGACATAAACCAATTAATGAGGCAAGAGGATAATATTTGTGGGGTGATTAATAAGCCAGAAGTATCTTCTATAAATTCTCAAAATTTAAAATCACCAGACCTCATTTGATATTCCCTAAAATTAAATTATCGTGGTAATCAAAATTAGTTGTTTTTCATTCCATTCCATTAAACGAGGAGTCTTCGACCAGTAGGTGCGGCTGTAATCGGTCGTCTGGTTGTCTGCCAGTCAGTATCTGGTTGTGCGTTGGGTTTGGGACCGCCCCGTAGAAACCAAAGTCAATGAAAAATTTTAAGAAGCCTCCGGCGAGATCTCCCTTTTTTGATGACGAACACACGCAATGTATTAAGGACCATGAGTTGAGGGCGTGCACTTTGAATGTCCGAACCCTTAATGGGGAAGGTAAGAGCAAGGGCTGACAACACCGCTATCCAAGAAATGAAATGGACGGGGCAAGGTAAGAAATCCAATGGACCTCGCGACGTCTACTACAGCTGCTAGGTGTTGGATATGTGGTGGGAGAGAGACTTCGTCGTCAAGTACTGTCTTTCCCTCCAGGGCACAACCGTTTCCGGTGATTTGTGTCCACGCCCCGACAGGAGAGAAGGACGATGTGATCAGGGATCACTTCTATGAGCGCCTAGAAAGTACCTACGAGCGCTGCCGCCGTCACGATATCAGAATCGTGCCTGGCGACTTCAATGCCAGGGTGGATAAGGAATGGACCTATGGTCACACTGTCGGAAAATTCAGTCACCATGATGAAACTTCCGATAACGGACTAAGACTGATCGACCCTGCCGGGACTCGAAGCGTGGTAGTCTGTAGCATCAGGTTTCTTACTTACTTACTTAAATGGCGCTACAACCGCTTAAGTGCTTTCGGCCGAACTTCTCATACAATTTGTGGTGTGCGTCTTGATGTTGTGACACAAATTGAGGGACCTACTGTTTAACGCCGAATCCGAACGGCGAATGTTTTTGTAAGAAGTTTTTTCATGGCAGAAATTTACTCGTAGGTTTGCCGTTGCCTGCCTAGGGGCGACCGCTATTAGAAAAGACCTATTCTATAATTTTTAGATGTTACTTGCCCCGAGCTGGATTCGACCCTGGGACCCACCGAAGGAAGCGCGCACACGCTACACACTCGGCTATGGCGTCCGCCACAAGAAAAGGTTTCAGCACAAGAAAATACACAAAGCCACGTGGCTGTCTACACATCGAAAAACGTGAAACAAAAACGATCATATTGCGATAGACAGAAGGCATGTTTCCAGTGTATTAGACGAACGTACATTCCGAATACCGAATACCGGATATCGACTCGGATCTTTATCTTGTTGCAGCCAAGTTTACGGCCGCCAATCTGGGACCAAATAAGCCCTTTGCCGAAGCGGCATGGGAAGCACTAGTGCTGGCTGTGATTGATGCGGGGACCATGACGGTGCGATCTCACAGATGAACTGGGACCTGGTAAGCAGGAAGCTGTGCACGGTCTACCGCGATATACTGCGTGAGAGCTCGAGACCACCACCAAGTTTCTCTGGTGCTGGATGGTACAGATGTGTGAAGACGGTGAAGTGCGCTGATGAAAGGTCGTGGCCCGGAGCGCGCTTAGATGTGGTAGGACGGGAAGTTATTCTCAACCGCTCTAGGTTTAGGGCATTGGCCCCGGATTACACCGACGATCCAGAAGAGGTTTTAGACCTCTTAAAATTGGGCAATCCAGGACTGGGAGGTGGTGAAACTAGAGAAACTTATTAGCAAACGCAGGGTGGCAGTGTTGGTACTCAATGAGGTAAGTCGCTCTTCGAATTTATAGTTAGTTATAATCTTAAGGTATGCAATGTCGGGGATACTTCTACATTTATAACCTCAACAAGGAGGAAGGTATTGGATATCACCCTCGTGAATGAACGAAGGATAAAATTCTTAAAAATTGGAGAGTATCTGGGGAAATCTCTTTTTGCCCTGGTTATCTGCAAAACACGCCCTAGGTGTTGTCTTAATAATTTAAGTTGTGCTTTCGGCTGGAGTTGCCTATGGGTGGTAGTGAGCGGTGTACTGTAGTAGGACTCCATAAGCATACATATTCATAATTTTACTATGAAACTTTATCACTAAACTCCATTGTAACAAACCACCGACCGAGGGATACCTAACAAAATAATATTGCCATCCTCTATGCTCCTACAAATGCTCTTCACCGTAGCAGACCGTAGCGGAAGCAAAAGAAGAAACTTGAAAAAGTAGTCGATGTCCATAAGATTGTATTGGTACCCCTGGGACGACTACACTAAAGGGCCTACCAAATCGATGCAAACTTTTTCCAAGGCTCGACTGATTTGGATCTTTCTATCATGCTGTTGTTGTTGTAGCGGCTAGTCACGCCCTGTACAGAGCGGATTCACCCATTGTCGTTGTCGCTAAACTCATCTAGGGGTAGGCCCAGGAAACGTGCAGTTTCGACAGGGTTGGACCAGAGGGAGAGGGGGGTTAGATGAGTGGGTTTGAGAGGGCATGTGAATAGGTGGTTGGTATCGTGCGGAGAATCTCCACATGCCGGACATGTGTTGGGTATGTCAGGGCTGATTCTGGATAGGTAGGAGTTGAGCCTACTACAGTATCCAGATTGCAATTGTGCCAGAGTGACGCGGGACTCGCGGGGCAGCAGGGACTTTTCATCTGCTATTGGTGGTGGTTGGACTCCTATTACGGCATTTTCCTGAGGAGAGTCCATGGTGGTAGTGACTGTATCTCTGTGGATGTTGTTAAGGACCCGCCGGTACGCCTTCGGATCCAGCGGTTGCTATATATATGGCTGGATTTCGTCATTCAGTTCTATGAGATGCCTTCTGATGAGTCTGGGGTGTAGCTCCACTGCAAGCAGATGCCCGTTTGGGTGCCCCGAGCGGTAACACCCAGCAAGGAACTGCTTGCTGTGCTTGAGGTCCGTAACGCGGAGCACATTGACCTCTTGGTGGAGATACTCCTCAGGCGACATCAGCAGGCATCCCGTCACCGTGCGGAGTGCGGCGTTCTGGCAGGTCTGCAGCTTCATCCACTGCGTCCTATTGGTTCCCGGCGACCACACTAGGGCAGCATAGTTCATTACTTTATTATCACTAACAACGTTTCTTTGTATTTGCCCCAAGAGCTGCCTGCGAGCGACTTGAGGACATTGTTTCGGCTCTGTATTCTATTGGCGATTGAGGTAGTGTGCGCGGAGAAGGAAAGCAGGCTGTCAAATGTCACCCCCAGAACCTTCGAGTGATTAGCCATTGGAATGGGGCTGCCATCGATGTGGATGTTGAGATCCAGCCTGACCTCCTTCGTCCAGGTGGTAAAGAAGATCACCGAGGACTGCGCAGGGGAAGACACCAGGTTTCTGCCTGTGAAGAAATGGACAAGGTCGGAGAGATATCCGTTCACTTTCGAACACAGGTCATCAATTACATTGCCGGTTGCCATTATCGAGCAATCATCGGCGTAATAGACTATTGTGAGGTTTTGAGTGAGCATGGAAATGTAGTGATTGAACAAGACTGGAGACAGGACGTCACCCTGTGGTACCCCTTGTTTAATCCTCCTTAGTTTTGATGTTGAGTCTCTGAATAATACCGATGATTGACGACCACACAGGTAATTCGCGGTCCACCGTTTCAGTCCCTACGGGAGATTCGATGCTTCCATGTCAGCTAGTAGCGTGGAAAGAAAAAGCTTTTGACAAGTCCAACGCAACTAGAACGTTTCTCTCGCAGAGCCGGTTCTGGTTTGAGTGCTGTTGTTGTGCTGCGCACTTTACGGAAGCCAAACGGCTTTCTTTGGTACTGGAATAAACCAAATGGTGTATTTATTACCATATATTTCTTCGAGCTCTCCGATAATTTTATCTCGTGGTACGCTTAGCTTAAATCTTTTTTTCCTGGGAGTTGAGCCGAACTAAAGTCTGCACAGACACCTATTATTGCTATTTTTCGTACAACAACAAAAGGCGCTACTAATCGGCTTTAAATCGTTTCCCTAAACGATTTAATTCAGAGCGAACTTCTTGGTGATACGCAAAGGGTACGTTATAAGGCTAGCAAAACTTTGGTCTTGCACCCAGTTTTAATACTATGTCGGCGTTCAATGAAACACTTATTCCTGATCCCTTTGTAAAAAGCAAACGATCCTCTTGACTTAAGTCTAAATGTGCTTTTAATAAGTTCCTGCTTGACGGCTGACATCCTGAGGATGCATAACATTGAGTAGATTCTAATTCTTTGGAATGTCTACATAAAATCTCAGTTCTCTAATCCAGTATAGCCCAAAGATGTTGTAGGCTTGATTGTTATCCGCTACAGCAAGATGTAAAATCTGAGCCGTTGTACCGTACTCAACTTTTTCGTCCATATTTCCTGACGCATAAACCACATCTATAACTCTTATGTTTTCGAATTTTGATTGACTATTGTTATTCACTAAATTTACATGATTAGCTTTCAGGTGTTTTTTTTCCTCTCTGTGGACTTACAAATTGACTTAATGTGCATGATTTAAGCGCTCATTTAGGGCGAGAGTATGAGGAACTTCTTCTTCTACGGGCTACAAGTTCTCCTCGATTGGAAGACTTGTTTCTAGGTAAATCGTTCGAATAGTTTATTCATAAATAGTGGCTATTATTTGTTAAAAATCCTTGAGTGTTGGATTTGTTTTCGGCAGGGCTGCTGTTCTCACTTTTTCATGAAGTGTGCATTGCGATCATGACGCGTATTTTGCTATCTACATACAATTCCCCGCATTGCAACATAAAAATATACAATCTTTCGAGGCTCCTCGTAATTCAGCTACCCAATCGCGACAAAATTTTAAGCGTGCCGCTAGTACATGTTGTTTTTCAATAAAATACTTGTTTAGTGCGGTTGTTATTTCTTTGAACGTTTTTTCTTTCACTTAGCCCTCAAAAAGTTGCTGTAAAAGTTCCAAATTTTCTGCTTCTTTTGTAGTTTCCCCGCTACACAATTTAACAGAAAATGTTGCTCCAATTGAAATAGGCAAGTATTCTACTTATCATTCGCTTTATGGGTTGTACGAAAATTGGATATTGAGTTTTGCCGTTCACCGCCACTTTTAACGTCGCGGATTGCCTTTTCAAGAAAGTCTTTATTTTCCTTTACCGCGTTGGACCCCGCTTGAACGCCTGATTTGGTGCCTGCAGTTGATTAAGCACCTGCTCCAGAGCTTTGGCAAGTAAGGTAATGTCCTGGCTACAAGTTCACAAATCCTCGCCGCCAGATTAATGTTGTAGCAGAAAGGCTTTTGATTAAAAATACATTTAGTGATAGAATACGGTAGTGTTTATTATATCAAATTTTTTTTATGAAACATTTCCACTTCATATCATTCACTTGATTTTTGCTTTATAAAATCATAAAACCTACGAAAATACAATCTCAAAAGGCACATCAGACTAAAATAGGACTACAAAAGAAAACTTAGGAAACGGACAGACATCGGATATCGTTTCCTACGGGGAAGGACAATGTAGCGATCCGAGGAACACAGAACTTATATTAGACAGAGAAGGATTAAGTTAGGATGACGGTGTGAATTGTCAAAATCCATCAATATTTCTCGTCCAACTCACCATTCTAATGGCCGACAGGGGAAGTTGTGAGAGTGGCGAGTTAACAGAGCTGAGCGAAGGCAAAATTTGTTTAACAGACTATTAATTGTTTTGGCTCGAATTTTAGATTTTGCCAATATATTAACAAATTGATATTAACGTCTAAATATTTAATTAGTCGTGAAATTTGGCTTTACTAAAATATATGCATGATAAGAGTGAGCCAATTTTGGTTATATGCATGCATTGTATACATATTCCCCATCCTTTTGTTGTCGTGTCCCATCGTGACTGCCACTGGGCAATGCTGCGATGCTCTAGCGTTTTTTGTTGTACGTTGGGGTCGATTTGACGATGGTTGCGCGTAATGTTTCGCGCTTTGCATATCTGCTGGACTTCCAGGTTCAATGGGGAGAGGCCAGCTATGATGAGCTCGCCGTCTTTCGATACCGTTCTGAACGCGGAACACACTCTGAGAGCACACAAGCGGTATGTGGAATTTGCACTTTGTGTGTATGAGATAAACTTAAATGCGTCATGCCAGACTGTCGCGCCGTAGAGGAGGATAGACTTCACTACCCCAGCAAGAAGTTGTCTGGCCTGCTGTCTTGGTCCCCCGATGTTTGCCATTATTTTGGACAGGGCAACCGTAGCAGTCGCAGCTTTTTTGCTAGCGTACTCCAAGTGGTCCCGGAAGTTAAGTCGGTGATTCACCAATATCCCTAGGTACTTCACATGCGGTTTGGATTCTATGACGATATCGCCAACTTTAAGCACCACCTTTTCTACTTTCTTGCGACTGCTGATAAGCACGGCTTCCATCTTATGGGCTGCTAAGTTTAAGTTTCTTGAGCTGAGCCATTCTTGTGTTGCTGCTACTGCCTTTTCCGCAATGTTTGCCAGCTCCTTGAGCCTTTTTGAGGTCGCAACGGTTGAAAAGTCGTCCGCAAAGCCAATGAAGGTAGCCCTCTAGTGTACTTTGACCCGTAAAATTCCATCGTACATCATATTCCACAAAAGTGGTCCTGGTGCGGATCCTTGTGGTACACCGGCTGTG
Source organism: Anomoia purmunda (assembly GCA_951828415.1). Lineage (NCBI taxonomy): Eukaryota > Metazoa > Arthropoda > Insecta > Diptera > Tephritidae > Anomoia > Anomoia purmunda. The sequence continues at coordinate 84,644,791 of OX639993.1, read as the reverse complement.
ACTTCATGGTCGCTGGCTCCGAAGTCGCTATCGTAGCGCAATACCCTATCTGGCAGATAGCTGGAAATGATGCGTTGTAGATATCCACGGACATGCAGAGTGCGGAGAGCGTGGAGTATTTCCTTCCAGCTGGCACTGTTGAACGCATTTTTTACATCTAGCGTGACCATTAGGCAGTACTCTTTAGTGTTCCCTGGCTATCGCTTGCCACTGATAGACTTTTCGGCCAATTCCTTTACGGCTTCTAGCGCATCGATGGTTTACCGTTTTTTCCTGAAGCCGAACTGATTTCCTAACAGGAGTTCATCTACATGCGCCTCCAGCCGATTTTTGATAATTTGCTCGAACAGCTTTCCGGTGGAGTCCAACATACATAGCGGTCAATATCCAGTGGGAAGACCAGCACCTGTACTTTTTGGTATGAGTACCAACTTTTGTAGTTTGCAGCTTCTTGGGAAGACACCCTCCTGCAGGTAAAAGTTAAAGTTACTTGCAAAGATAACGGGGTTTTGTGACTCCGTTTTCTTCAGCGCAATATTTGGTATGACGTCTGGTCCTGGCGCCTTTTGAGGCAATAGCTTACAGGTAGCTTGTAGTACTTCGTCCACAGGAACCGTTGATTTGTTGCCAAGATTTTCATCAGGCAGGCTTCTAATGAAGTCGGGATTCGCAGGGAAAAGATCCTTTACGATTTGTGCCAAAATAATTGGACATATTGGCTGCACCGTTTTCTTTTACGCACTATTCCATTGTCCGAGCCCAAAGGGTTGTTCTTAGCATCCTCGCATAGTTCCTTAAACATGCTGCGTTTACTGTCGTGAATGGCATTTTAAATAATCTCCGCTTTTCTTTGTACCACAGTCTAAGCTCCGTGTCATTTTCTGCATTTCGTAATCGCTTGCACAGTCTTCTGGCCCCATTGCATTGCACTCGCAGCTCCGCGATCTCGCTATTCCATCAGTACCCTGACTTACGGGTTTTGCGCCCTCCTTGCCGAGCCATGGCCATGTCACATGCCTTGGCTATTGCTGTCATAAGCTTAGGGGCAGCAGTTTCTACCGTGAGCGATACCTCGATGTCCTGAAAGGCTACTTCGATGAGTTTCTCATCGAAAGATTTTATATTCCAGCCATTTTATCGTGTATAGTTTGCGCCGCATCCTCGTATTTTGCCAATGCTGATTACTATCGCTCGGTGGTCGCTATGTGTATAGCAATCGCTTATGTACCAACTTGTTGCTCTACTTAGTCCCCTGGATATGAAGGAGAGGTCGATGACGGAGCCAGCACCGTTTTTGCTGTAGGTATTTTGACTTCCCCTATTTAGTAATACCAGATCCAGCGCTGCGAGTGCATTAAGAAGTTTCATTCCTTTGGGGTTTGTTCTTTTGCATCTCCAGTCAAATGCCCACGCATTGAAATCGCCCACTATGATTGCCGCACCTCTTTGTTAAGCATCTCTAATTAGGTTGTCGACAATGCCAGTAAAGCCAGGCAGGTCAGCACTGGGTGGAATATAGCAGCTGTGGTGGTGCACGCTGTTTATTTCAACACACACGAAGCCATTTGCAGATACGGCTTTCCCAAAAGCTTCAATTTCGATTTCCAGGTTTGGTCGCCCTCTGGAATGCTGGACACATTCGCCCGCCTGGTATATGGTTGGGATCGCGCTCGCCATTCTTTGCACATACCTCGCACCTCGGTGCATTTGTGCAGCCCTTTGCCTTATGATCTTGCCCGCCACATCTGAAGCAATGCGCTGTGCGATCTTCTTTGTTTGGACACTTCCTGGCCACGTGGCCGAAATCGTGGCATTTGTAGCACCGTGTTATGACTATTTTCTCCCTTATCCGGCAGCTAACCCATCCAATGCGGATTTTGGACACGTTTATCAGCCTTTGTGCAGACGCTGGTGGCAGACTAATTATACTGGTCTGTATGCCTCCATATGCAGCGTGTATTGAGCGAATTGCAGCTAGCGACACTTTACATTCGGTGATGCTATTCCGTATAGCATCTACGATTTCCTCTCTGGTAGGGACCTCGTCCATGTCTTTTATATCAATTATAGCTTTTTGAGTTAAGGAACGAACTGACGCATTTTCACCGAGAACAGTTTCTACAGCTGCCTAGAGTTTTTCAGTGACAGGATCACTCGTCTGCTTCAGCTCAAACAAGAGCTCGTCCTTTGCAGTTTTCCTAATGCTCTTTATATTTTCACTGAGTTCCTTCAGCTCGGGTTGCGCTTTCATCTTTTTTAATATTTCCGCATATGAAAGCTCACCAACAACTTTTAGAACCAGCGCATCTGGTTTCGTTGGCTTGATTTTGCCCTTGCGATTGACGACTTTCCTCCAGGTTCCACGCGATTGGGTGGCGACAGCACCTATAGGCACGCTCGCACCGGCTTCCTCCGCGCCTTGTTTGCTTATAGTAGCCTCCCTCTCACTCTTTGATTGGCTGAGGCGCCGTTGTTGCTGTTTATCTTTCGAACTTATATGCCCTTTTGGTGAGGCCAAACGAGTGCGCTTTGACTTCTGCTGCGGCGAATTGGATGCATCCCGCATTTTATCACGGGCTGCACGGGCTCTCTTTGGCTTGCTGATCTCGCTGTCAGCTGGCCCAGTTTGCGTATACTTAGTTGTGCACTCAGTAGGCGGCTTTGCTATACTCTCACCAAATCCCTCATAGGCATATTAATGTACCTTTGTATCTAAATCATGCTGATAAGCTCCCTTAACTTTTCTCCCAGCAAGTATAGGGGCTCACCATCTGGTTTTCTCTGTGCCGCTGGTGCATTTTCACATTCCCTCAGACATAATGTGCTGCTCTCTTCGCTGCTTGGAGTCGTAAGCTCGTGTCGCTGCTTGTCTATGGGCTCTTGTCCTAGTGGAAGCAATTCATTTCGCATGGGTGAACGTGTGGTTCTCGCACTTTTACCAAATGGGTTCGGTGCATCTTTTACTTCAGCGCATCTACTCGGAGATTTATCAGACATGTTGTCGGCTAATCTGAATGTAAATCGCGCGCAGATGCAACTACTTGTGTGGAGTTTTGACAAAACGATTCATTTAGGCTTAGAATAATTGATTTAAAATCAATAAATTGCGATCTTCCAACAACAATTTAATATTTTTATTTGAGTTTTACCAAGATAACCCGCTAACTATACATTAGCTTAACTATTCATTGGAATACTTGGTTGGAACATTGTAGTTTTAAGCTTCTTAGGAAAAAACGGATAACTGAAATAATTTTGCTAGTGAAATTTCCCTTTTTTTCAATTTATTCAATTCTGAAATGCAATACATCTTTATGAATAAAAAGCAACATTTTAATGAAAAGTCATGGTTACTATTATTATTTTTTTAATTGGTTTTCAATTTTGATTATTTCATTTTACATCTTTGAAAACTGTATTAACTTAAAATTTCCTGCAACGAAAACAAAGAAGGTTGAAACGAAAAAAGAAAAGACATATTAAATATTAGATATGTTGTAAAAAAGGTACTACAAAATAAACATAATTTGAATCAGAGTTACGAAGCTGTCATTTGTATAACAACATTTTCTATCACGAACTAATCAATAGGTTAATTCAGACCAGGCTCGGTAATGTAATTATTTACCGAACCGCCGAATTAGCGATTAGGCTGCTTATTTACCTGCTTTTTAAAACGTAACTAAATCCATAGTAACTAAGTTAAACGCTTTAAAATGGTAGGCTCTGATGCATAGGTATCTGTGGGGGAAAATAAAAAGCAGCCGAAAAAAAGAGAAAAGCTGAAAAATAAAAATGAAAAGAGAAATACTGCAAGTCCCTGAAATAAATATTAAGAAAGTGAATGAATACAAAAAGTTTTATTCAAAAGTTTTACAAACCTCAAGAAACGATGCCTCTTACGTGTTGGCCCCAAACATATAATTTACAATTTTTTTAATTTATCGCCCCGCTCTGACTTCTTACGGTATTCGATTCTTCGCGCAACAACCACTTTGAGTTCTTAAATAAAGGGTGGTTAAATTTTAAGGCTCGATGTTGAATGTAAACCACACCTAAACGTTAAGTTTTTTTCTGCATTTCATTTGACATTTCTCAATTTCCGACTAACTCAATTTGAACATGGAAAGATACACAATCGAGCAACGTGTTAGAGTTATTCAGGCTTATTATGAAAATGGGCGTTCAAATCAAAATGCACATTTCACCTCACAAAGGCACATTTTGACCTCAGTGGATTCGTCAATAAGCAGAATTGCCGCATTTGGGCGAATGATAATCCAAGAGTGATTGTGGTGGCGGTATCATCGGGCCGTATTTTTTCCAAAATGAGGCCGGTCAGGCAGTTACTGTGAATGGTGTTTGCTATCGTGAGATGATAACGAACTTTTTATGACCCGAATTAGAACATATGGATGTGGACGATATGTGGTTCCAACAGGATGGTGCCACTTGCCACACAGCCACCGAAACAATGGCTCTTTTGCGCGACAAATTCAATGGCCGTGTTATCTCACGTGGTGGCGATGTCAATTGGCCACCAAGATGATGTGATTTGACACTGTTGGACTACTTTCTTTGGGGTTATTTGAAAGAAAAGGTGTACGTCGATAAGCCAGCAACATTTCAAGAGCTAAAGGATGAGATAATTGGGCACATTAACGGCATAGAACCTCAATTATGCCTCAGCGTCATCGAAAATTTGGACCAAAAATCAAAATCAACATCGGCCCTTAAAATTTAACCACCCTTTAAAAGGGCAGTTATTATATCTACATATGTTCTCTACACTCGCCAGAGACTTGGAACCAGTCGGGAAAAACTTTCTCTGTATTTTCTTTGATGGTAGACAACATTAGGCATTTTATACTAGTTATGTGAGCGTATTTCTCGAAAAGATGATGGTACCAGATCATCTGGAGGCGACACACTTCGAAAACCCTTTCTTCAGTGTCTTCGTCATGATCTTGGCGCATTTTTCGCACTTCAGTTTACACAGAACTTTCTGGTAAATACCATAACCTGTGTAATACCGTTGCACATGTACTTCAGCCCTTTCTTCTTCGGCAAAAGTTTGGTCTGGTATTTCAATGTCGTCCAAGACAAGTCTTTCCGCTTCTAGATCGCTAACTACCTGTTCAAGATGAATAGAACGAACGGTAATGCAAAATCCTTCAATACATTTAACACGCGCACCGTTAGGAAGTTTTAAGGCCCTCAAATATTCCACGTGGGCATTTAATCTATTAATATTCTCTACATCTCCACGTTTAATAGGGCATCTGTGACGGTTATTAGTAAGGAAATTTTTACAGTCTAATTCATCGAATAGATCGTTCATTGTTTTGACGAAAATTTTAGTCGGCTCAGCACACTTTACCTCGTATTCAGAATTGGCAAATAATCTTTGTCTAGATGCCATTTCAATATCAGAAGCTCCGGAATTGCTCAACGCAAGGCTTTGACGTTAAGTCTGATATTCTTAAGCGCTGCAATATTTTTTTTGACGATCGGTAGTAAGGTGTTCGCATTGATACCGCTTTTGGTAATATAGTAGGAAAACACATATTTCCATTTCGAACATAGGCCATTCACCACGAAAAAACAACATCTCCTAATTAATAAAATTGTGATGAAATATTACTTCAATATTTCGGTAACTATGTACATATGTATATAGGCTGCTATGAAAATGAACTCAGTAAGCCTATTATATAAAATTTGTAAATAAGTATATATAGGATTAACTGTTTTCAGTACTCCTATTTGAAAGAAAAACTTGAGCTAGGTATTTTATTTTACGCCCCCGTACATATGTACATATGTAAGTTATGCCAACATCATGGAGTAAGCACCCTTTCGGAAACTAAATTAAATTTAAAGTATTTTAAAACTACTTTTTTCAATGATTAATTACCATTTCATACAACAAACTATTTTATTTAATATGGCGATGTCATAGGAAGCAGTCAATTACCCTATCTTGCATATGTTTGCAATTAATTTATTTGTAGTTTTCGTTTAATCACTTAAAAATGTATTAATTTCAATTTAGCACGGTATATGAGAATTTAAAAACGAAACTAGCTCACGCTACATTTGAATTAAATTAGTTTAAAAGTAGTTAACAAAAAAATTTGTTTTCTTGTCATTTGCAACTGACTTATTTTTCCAGCAAGGCATATTGTACGTGCATACATGCATTGACATTAAGGCGCATCACCAAAAAAAAAGTTGCTGTTCTGTTGATTAGATAATACCTCCAAAAATATTATTTTTACATAGGATTTATAAAAATTCTTGGAGGTATTTTCTAATCGGCCCGGCTCATCCACATATTAATATTATAGCGAAATATTTTGATGAATTTCTAAAAATATAATGAATTTTATAATTCCGATGCAAAAACATTATATATTTTATTTTGGTATCGGGATTGATGCACAAACACACACACTCACATGACAACATATGTACAAACATATGTGCAACGCACAAAAGCAGATGCCAAAAACTTAGCATCCGGCTGACTCCGTGGAGACGGGCTGGGTTCCCTGTTATGTGGGAACTACAACAATATTACCAACAGATCAAATGATAAATATTAATAAAATTAAAATAAGAAAACAACATCGTGTAGGGTCGATAATTCCACTTTCACAGTGAACGAATCTCTTCCGGTACGCTCTTGCAAGCTAGGCCAAAAGCTACACGCCGGCCTGTATATCGCCTAGTTCAGCGATATTGTTGTTGGTGCCCATCATTATGGCGTCGGTACGTAAATTCTCAACTGAATTGGGACACCTTCACGAACGCCACCAACGACACACATTAACACCAACAGTCGAATTTTCCACTGCAGTTACAGGGCGGACAGCAAAAATGCGGCAAGAGCGGGAATTCGCGACACCTTGTCTCAGCTCTCATCGTGCATTTTTATGTTCTTCCTATCCTTACATTGGCGGTCCTATTTTGTGCGGACTCTCCCATTTGAGACTTATTCGCTGGTTGGCAACGCACAACAATAACCAGCTTTGTCAACACTTGAGCATTTTTTGGGGATTTTTTCGGCAGATAAAGAAAACATTTTAAATATTTGGTTGCGGCTAGTCCGCGACAATTAATAAAAGCAAACTAATAAAATATATAAATTCAACATCACATAGCAATTCATTCAAAAGAAACAAAACTACTTGGTAATAAAAAACAAAATTCAGTAACAAGTATACATTTTTAAGCACATAAGATAAAGAAAAAAAAAATGTATGAAACCCACGGCGATAAATTATATAGTTCGCATATATTATAACAAACCAAATTACTCAAATCATGAAAATTCGAATACAAAAAATAGCCCATCCCAAAAAATCAAATCAAAAAACAAATGGTTTTGCGATTTTAAGCAATAACATGATTTCTTTATTAAAACAAATTACTAGAAAATAAATTCTAATTCTTATAAAAACTGATTTTATTATAACAACAAAAGTACGGTTCTGCGTCTACCATTTTCTCGAACAATATCTGGGAAACCAAAATATATGCCAAGTAGAATCAAAATTGTCCGCGTAAATTTTTTCGATTTTTGCATTAAGTTCATTAGGAGATTTTACAAGGTGATTATTGGTAAGCTGTTTCTCCATGGTGAAGAAAATATCGTTTTCTGTAATGCCTTGATGATGGCAAACCCATTAGAAAGCTACGCACTTTGAGATACCTAAAATACATACATATATCTGGAGGAATAAACAAAAGCGCCGCAATTTACAAAGTTTGCCAAGAAGTGTCTCTAAAGGGTGAGTAACGTGGTATTTGATACTGATCAGGCTTGTATAAAAATATAAGAGACATGCTTCGCAGTTATTCTCGACTCAAATGACCTTCCTCTACATATGTATATGACCGAAAAAATTTTCTAATTTATCCTGTGTTAATTTTTTAATAAATCAATAAGGGAATCCCTTAAGTGACCCGTATCGCCACAAGCGTCGTAAACTATTAATGAATACCTAGAACTATTTTTCAACTAAGTCATTTGGCCTATCATTTTCTATTCCTATGCCTATTATGCAGTTAACGGAAAATCAAACTTCTCTAAACAGATCATTAAATTACACACACAAATTTACATTATAAAGAGAAAATAAGTTAAAATTCTGAGAATTAAAAACATTCAGATAATTAAATCAAAAAATTGATTGTCTTTTTATTTTTCAAAAAGTTTCGCATTTCTATTTTCTAAAAGATTGGACACCGAAAACAATTTTTTTCAGACTCATAGGTAAAGTCACATTGAAGTAGTCTCTTCTTATATTATTTAATACTTGAGATCTAAGAAAAACTCCTTAAAAAACCGCTATAAACAAATGTTAAGCACATTTCCCTTTGCAACTCTCTACTGGGTAGGTGAAGTTACCGAAATCTCTTCACTTCTACACAATTGTGCAACTTCTTAAAAATCACCTTCTTTTTACTGATCTCACCTTCTTCTTATTGAAAATTGTTTCAGGACAACGGATATATAAAAATATAGAAATATTAGTTAAAAATTGGTTGCAAATCCAGAATTTTAACAAACCTTTGTTTTCTTAGCCTTTTCCTCTGTGCCGTTTCGTTTGAATTGAAGCAGCCTGCTCCAAGAAGGGTTCCATTACAATGGTAATTATGCAGACCTATAACAGTTTGTTCATGATGGTTTGTAACAATTGCTGTTAGTTAATAAAACAAAAGAAAGAAAAAAACGAGTAAAAATACATAAGCTAGGATTGTATATTACTTTTAGTTTTGCTTTGTGCACCGACAAATGATGCAAGTTGTTAAAATTTTTGCGTTAATGTGCTGTTTTTACTGGATAACTTTTACTGAATTCCCGCATGCACACTCCGATTATTACCCAGTTGGAAAACTGTAGATCATATCACAATATCACCAGTAGTGGCGGAAACTGGCATACACATGTGATCGTGCATCTCTTTTCATCACATTCATTTGAGTATGAATTGTGAGTAAGAGATGACTGACCACTTCTGGATGAATTATGAGGCAGAGTGGTCAGCTGATTATGACTTGTGAGTTCTCACCGGTTTATACGTCAGGACTGACTCATCAGACCTAATTTAATTATAATTAACAACTGATTTAAAATCTACCGAATGCTGACGTAAATACCAATCCAATCCTTGGTGACTAAAATTTAAAGGTAATACATATTTCATATTTACATATTTTGTTTTTACACATAACGGTTGTTTGTAGATATAGCCATATATATACCAAAATTCTTAGAATTAATACCGAATTTGAATAAGCCATGTGTGTCAGTCCGCCCGTCAGTCGGATAACTCTAGTAAATATTAAGCCATCGTAACAAAAATTGCTATACACATTTCACTGGATCAAATTTTTGGTATTGCAAATGGGCGAAATCGGACAATAACTACGCCTACATAACGGTATTTTATGAATATCGAACGACCGCGATATTTCAGTAACTCTTCCAGGTAATTTGATCAAATTTGACACATAGGCTTGAGTTTGCGAAATGAGTACGTGTGTAAATTTGGTTTTGGGAAATGGGCGTGGCCCCGCCTACTTTACATGAAAAACTTATAGCTCCGAAACTACTTGACAAACTCTACCAAATTTGGTTCACATATTGTATTTGAAGTCAGTAAGCAACATTTCGAAAATTGTTGAAATCGGACAAAAACCACGCCATTCGTCCACTGTAGAGCAAATAAGCATAACTCCGAAACCATGCTACCAAATTAGGTAGACACATCACATTTGATGTAAGTATGCGAAATTTTGGTAAATTGTACAAATCGAACCAATACCACGCCAACCTCTCATATAACAGTAGCTTTCAAAAATAAAAAAAACGATGTTTTAGTCAGCATTAAAGAGAATTCGTTCAAATTTCATATGAAGGATGAAGTTGCACAAGCAAATACGCGTAATAAAATAAAGATGGTGACAGGCGTTGCACCATCCACTTTCGAACAACCAGGTATTTCTCAAAAACTATGCCACCAAACTCCTCCAAAATTTCGAGAACTGAAAAAATCGTACAAAGCCACGGTCCACCTTTCATATAACGGCAAAAAACTTCGGTATTTATTAACTATACAAGGCAATTTGCTCAAAGTAGATACACAAGATTGATTATGAAATACATGGAATCGTTAATGTTGGGAATGACCACGGCAAATTGGTATATCTCCGAAACTTCTTTGTCAAATTCGATACATTACCCACAATTTGCATTTATAATCAGAAATCACAATTTCGAAAATGATAGAAATCAGACTAAAACCACACTCACCTCTCATATAACGGTAATTTGCAAGAAATGAAAATATTCAATATTTTAATAAATCATGTCGCGAATTCTATTAAATTTGGTATAAAGAATTTAATTGGGGAGAGAAAATAATTCATACTGATTTCCCTTTTTTACTTAAATCAATAAACGGTGTTTAAAATTTCAAAATTTTGTTATACTACCAAACCCGCCTTGCTGTGATGGGCCAATAAAGACATATGTTATCTAGAGCAATATTCAATGCTTAAAGCATACTTTATACCTTGCTCTTAAGGGAATATATATGTTTATACCGATCATCAAATATATTCGTCAAATAGCTAGAAAGATATTGTGAATAGCAGTTTTTTCTAAAATGGTGGCATGCCTAAAGCCTACTGATAATTGTTTAGAAAAATTTTGTAAGGAAACCAGTTTTAGATCGTTGTTAGGTCTAGAATGTTCTATAACACTTGCAGCGACGCAAATTGACTGGGAGTTTTCAAATTTGGATGGTGATATGGTTAACGCAATTAATTATGAAACATTTCACAGTTACCACGACAGTATTTGCATTTCTGACTTTTACTAAATTTCCCTATTTTAATATTAAGAATAGCATTAGTATATTTTATATATACTTTACTTTAGAACGAAGGTATAATTATTTGTATTTATATTTTATGAAAATTGTTTAATACAATTAAATCAATTTAATATAGTGAATAGAACAATACTTTCTTAAGTATATAACTGTACGTAAAGCCATACATTAAAGCATACCAATTTATTTTCGGTTTCATTTAAATAAAACAAAAACACATTTAGTTTTTCAAAATAAAGATTATTACGTTCACTGGTTTTATTGCATACAACAAGCACGGTTTATTTGAAATAAAACTTGGGCCGGGTATTTAAAGTTCGGTTCCACCCGAACTTAGACTCTTCCTTCCTTGTTTTTAATAGGTTCACTTTTTAGACAAACACAAATTAATAAACATTAATCTAGAGCTTAATCAACACCTTAAAGATATTACGGTAGTAAAAACCAAGATATTTTAGCGCTTAACTTGATCGAATTTTTGACAAGTGATTCCTCAATTTTTACAGGATGATGATCATTATATTATATTTATATTTTCAAGTAATTTCATTTATCATTTAATAATTAAATCGACTGAATAGTCATATATATGCATATACAGTTTTATAGTTTTATAGAATATATCATATTTCAAAGCTGTTTACGACGGCAGCGTAAATAATTTTCTAACCACCCTAATATGTATCGTATACACTTACGTATACATATGCAACCACGAATTATTCCGGTTAACCATATTTCCCGCCGGATAATTACTTTCGTTAAATTGTTCCGTTTACTTTTCTTCCAATATAATTGCATTTGACGGCAACCGTACATTTTTTCTAAACTTCACTTCGTCTCAGGATCTCTGAAGGAACACACGTCGACTACCACTTCAAACCACAAGGTAAAACCATCATTGTGATCATTTATCAACACATAACTGATTATATATATTTGATATATGTACATCTATACATTTGCTTACAGTCTGTCTAGTAGAAGCCTGATCGCCATAACTTGGACACTATTTGTCCGATTCGTTTCAAATAAACAACATTTTACACGTTTATAATATTTATTGTACGCAATACTTTTAATAACATGTATAGTCACCGCCATTCGCTATTATGGCCTCACACCTCCGACTCATACTTTGCACTAAGTTCTGAGCAAGTTGCCGAGGCAATCGTTTCCAAATCAGCCGAATTTGTCTTGACAACTGTTTTGCTGTCCATATCGTTTTTACTCTGAGTTTATGCTTTACTATTACCCACATATTTTCTATCGGATTGGCATCAGGCGACTGTGAAGGCCAATCTAACACCTCAACACCATTTTGCTGTTTCCACTCTGCACACATTCGACTGCGATGTTTGGGGTCATTGTCTTCTTGCAAAATCCAAGAGTGTCCTCTTCTCCCGAACATCTTCGCAGCTGATGGTAATAAAGCTGTTTGATAAATTTTGTTCTTCAAAACCGCATTCAAGTTGCTGGTAAACACGAAAAGGCGTCCAAGTCCTTTTTCTGAGAAACATCCCCAAACATGTACCTTCACTGGGTGTTTAACAGTTCGTTGGAGCAATCGATTGTTAGCGGTACACCAAGATCGATTTATGTTACTATTTGCCCAAAATGAAGATTCATCCGTGAATATTACATTATTCCAATTCCGTTCTGAATTGGCGCAGGCCCAGGCGAGTCTTTTTTCAACGTGTGATGATGAGAGCAACGGTTTTTTAAGAGAGCTGCGGTATTTGACGTCGTTAGCGCCTAAACGTTTTCGAATCGTCTCTACCGATATTTCAACAACACTTTTCTCTACAACTTCTTTAGCTTTACGCAACGATAAGCCCGGCTTGGTCGCAAACATATCAAGGATCTTCTTGTCCTGCTTTGGTGAGGTCTTTTTTTCAGGGCCCCGCCCAGGCAAATCGTCGACATTTTTTACTTCTAAATACCGATTCGTCCACTTCGTTACGAATGACTTTGACTTCTTCATATATTTTGTTGCAGCTAAACGTGACATTTTCGGCCCTCTAGGGTGTAGACAAAGAAATACAGCTTCAAATCGCTTCTCGTACGCGGAACTCATTTTTTAAAACAACGAGCACTTTGTAATAGTTTCACGAAACTGACAGTTTTTGCAATGCGTACTACAACCAAGAAGCATTCAAATTATTTTGATAACGGCACTCTATGTGCAAATTTTGCCGATCACGCTTCTACTAGACAGACTGATTATTCAGTAAGCCGTCTCAAGTCTCTAATCTCAAAATAACGTCACTAATTTGTCACCTTGTCCTGAGTAGGCCACAAAAAAAAAGAAATTAGGGAATGTATTGAACAAATACCAAAATGAAATAGCACGCGAACTGTATCATGGTCGTTTGCTATATTTTACTTAAATCTGTAAAAAACACTCTTAATTTATTGAAAATTAATATTAATAATAACACAAAAAAAAATATTTACTTACATTTAATTATGTGTCTTGTTCTGCCATTTTGATCGAATGTGCATACGGATGAGGAGTTGCTTTTATCGATTATTGAAAATTCCAATTTTTACACAGATTTTAAATAATCGGTTCACATAAAATAAGTAATAAGCTGAACTTAAATAACTTGATACTGCTTTTCCGCACCACCGCTGAGGTTGGAATACAGGTGATGATGATTTTTTTATTAAAACAATTTATTAGAAAATAATTTCTAATTCTTCTAAAAAAAAATTATTATTCCAACAAAAGTGCTGTTCTACGTCAACTATTTGCTCTAAGAATATCTGAGAAACCAAATTCTAAGCCAGGTTGAATCAAAATTGTCCGGGTCAATTTTATCGAGTGTTGCATTGAATTCCTTAGGAGATTTTACAAGGTGATTATTAGCAAATTGTTTCTCCATGGTGAAAAACAGAAACGTTTTCAGTAATGCCTTGATGATGGCTAACCCATTGGAAAGTGATTAAATTAAATGAAATACTTAAAATAACTACATATATGTATGTATGTATCTGAAAGAATAAACAAACACGCTGCAATTTAGAAAGCTACTTTCGTCAAAATCTATAGAAATATCGATTTGACCATCTTGAAATGAGCTGAAATACGACCGTGGTAAACCTTGAAAAGTTTGCCATGAAGCGTCCCTGTCTAAAGGATCATTAAAAGCGGTGAGTAACGTGCTATTTGATACTGATCACGCTTGTCTAAAAATATGGGAGAAACGCTGTGGAATTATTCTTGAGTCAAATGACCTTCCTCTACATATATGACGAACAAATTTTCAAAATTTTCTTGTGTTCATTTTCTAGCAAATAAATAATTGAATCCCTTAAGTGACCCGAATCTCGATAAGCGTCGTAAACTATTAATGTTGAGGAGCCAACCTTTTATAAAACTGAAATTATTTGTGAATCACGACCAAAGATATTGACTCACCTAGAGAGGATATATTTGGGTATTCTTCGTGTACAATGGGATCAAATGGCACACTCAAGGATCCTCAGCCAGATCGTTGTTTGAAGTGAAGGCGCTATCTACACATTTGTGTGAAAAAGTACCGGTACAAAATCTACAACTTACTTCAGCGATAGCGTCCATCTGACCTACCTATAACTTCTTTTCAACTAAGTCATTTGGCCTATCATTTTCTATTCCTATGCCTATTATGCAGTTAACGGAAAATCAAATTTTTCTAAACAGATCATTAAATTACACACACAAATTTACATCATAAAGAGAAAATAAGTTAATATTCTGAGTTTTAAAAATATTCAGATAATTTAATAAATTGTCTTTTTACTTTTCAAAAAGTTTCGCATTTCTATTTTCTAAAAGATTGGACACCGAAAACAATTTTTTTTCAGACTCATAGGTAAAATCACATTGAAGTAGTCTCTTCTTATATTATTTAATACTTGAGATCTAAGAAAAACTCATTAAAAAACCGCTATAAACAAATGTTAAACACATTTCCCTTTGCAACTCTCTACTGGGTAGGTGAAGTTACCGAAATCTCTTCACTTCTACACAATTGTGCAACTTCTTAAAAACTCACCTTCTTTTTATTGAGCTCACCTTCTTCTTATTGAAAATTGTTTCAGGACAACGGATATATAAAAGTATAGAAATATTAGTTAAAAATTGGTTGCAAATCCGGAATTTTAGCAATCCTTTGTTTTCTTAGCCTTCTCCTCTGTGCCGTTTCGTTTGAATTGAAGCAGCCTCCTCCAAGGGTTCCATTGCAATGGTAACTTTGCAGACCTATAACAGTTTGTTCATGATGGTTTGTAACAATTGCTGTTAGTTAATAAAACAAAAGAAAGAAAAAAACGAGTACAAATACATAAGCTAGGATTGTATATTACTTTTAGTTTTGCTTTGTGCACCAACAAGTGATGCAAGTTGTTAAAATTTTTGCGTTAATGTGTTTTTACTGGATAACTTTGACTGAATTCCCGCATGCACACTCCGATTATTACCCAGTTGGAAAACTGTAGATCATATCACAATAGCACCAGTAGTGGCGGAAACTGGCATATACATGTGATCGTGCATATTTTTCATAACATTCATTTGAGTATGAATTTTGAGTAAGAGATGACTGACCACTTCTGGATGAATTATGAGGCAGAGTGGTCAGCTGATTATGACTTGTGAGTTCTCACCGGTTTATACGTCAGGACTGACTCATCAGACCTAACTTAATTATAATTAACAACTTTTTAGAATTAATAGCAAATTTTAATAAGTAAATATTAAGCCATCTTAACAAAAATTGCTATACACATTTCACTGGACCAAATTTTTGGTATTGCAAATGGGCGAAATCGGACAATAACTATGAATATCGAACGACCGCGATATTTCAGTAACTATTCCAGGTAATTTGATCAAATTTGACACATAGGCTTGAGTTTGCGAAAGGAGTACGTGTGTAAATTTGGTTTTGGGAAATGGGCGTGGCCCCGCCTACTTTACATGAAAAACTTATAGCTCCGAAACTACTTGACAAACTCTACCAAATTTGGTTCACATATTGTATTTGAAGTCAGTAAGCAACATTTCGAAAATTGTTGAAATCGGACAAAAACCACGCCATTCGTCCACTGTAGAGCAAACAAGCATATGTATCTCCGTAACCATGCTACCAAATTAGGTAGACACATCACATTTGATGTAAGTATGCGAAATTTTTGAAAATTGTACAAATCGAACCAAAACCACGCCCACCTCTCATATAACAGTAGCTTTCAAAAATAAAAAAAAGCGATGTTTTAGTCAGCATTAAAGAGAATTCGTTCAAATTTCATATGAAAGATGAAGTTGCACAAGCAAATACGCGTAATAAAATAAAGATGGTAACGGGCGTTGCACCACCCACTTTCGAACAACCAGGTACATCTCAAAAACTATGCCACCAAACTCCTCCAAAATTTCGAGAACTGAAAAAATCGTACAAAAGCCACGGTCCACCTTTCATATAACGGCAAAATCTTCGATGTTTATTAACTATACAAGGTAATTTGCTCAAATTAGATACACAAGATTGATTATGAAATACATGGAATCGTTACTGTTGGGAATGGCCACGGCAAATTGGTATATCTCCGAAACTTCCTTCCTTCCTTGTTTTTAATAGGTTCACTTTTTAGACAAACACAAATTAATAAACATTAATCTAGAGCTTAATCAACACCTTAAAGATATTACGGTAGTAAAAACCAAGATATTTTAGCGCTTAACTTGATCGAATTTTTGACAAGTGATTCCTCAATTTTTACAGGATGATGATCATTATATTATATTTATATTTTCAAGTAATTTCATTTATCATTTAATAATTAAATCGACTGAATAGTCATATATATGCATATACAGTTTTATAGTTTTATAGAATATATCATATTTCAAAGCTGTTTACGACGGCAGCGTAAATAATTTTCTAACCACCCTAATATGTATCGTATACACTTACGTATACATATGCAACCACGAATTATTCCGGTTAACCATATTTCCCGCCGGATAATTACTTTCGTTAAATTGTTCCGTTTACTTTTCTTCCAATATAATTGCATTTGACGGCAACCGTACATTTTTTCTAAACTTCACTTCGTCTCAGGATCTCTGAAGGAACACACGTCGACTACCACTTCAAACCACAAGGTAAAACCATCATTGTGATCATTTATCAACACATAACTGATTATATATATTTGATATATGTACATCTATACATTTGCTTACAGTCTGTCTAGTAGAAGCCTGATCGCCATAACTTGGACACTATTTGTCCGATTCGTTTCAAATAAACAACATTTTACACGTTTATAATATTTATTGTACGCAATACTTTTAATAACATGTATAGTCACCGCCATTCGCTATTATGGCCTCACACCTCCGACTCATACTTTGCACTAAGTTCTGAGCAAGTTGCCGAGGCAATCGTTTCCAAATCAGCCGAATTTGTCTTGACAACTGTTTTGCTGTCCATATCGTTTTTACTCTGAGTTTATGCTTTACTATTACCCACATATTTTCTATCGGATTGGCATCAGGCGACTGTGAAGGCCAATCTAACACCTCAACACCATTTTGCTGTTTCCACTCTGCACACATTCGACTGCGATGTTTGGGGTCATTGTCTTCTTGCAAAATCCAAGAGTGTCCTCTTCTCCCGAACATCTTCGCAGCTGATGGTAATAAAGCTGTTTGATAAATTTTGTTCTTCAAAACCGCATTCAAGTTGCTGGTAAACACGAAAAGGCGTCCAAGTCCTTTTTCTGAGAAACATCCCCAAACATGTACCTTCACTGGGTGTTTAACAGTTCGTTGGAGCAATCGATTGTTAGCGGTACACCAAGATCGATTTATGTTACTATTTGCCCAAAATGAAGATTCATCCGTGAATATTACATTATTCCAATTCCGTTCTGAATTGGCGCAGGCCCAGGCGAGTCTTTTTTCAACGTGTGATGATGAGAGCAACGGTTTTTTAAGAGAGCTGCGGTATTTGACGTCGTTAGCGCCTAAACGTTTTCGAATCGTCTCTACCGATATTTCAACAACACTTTTCTCTACAACTTCTTTAGCTTTACGCAACGATAAGCCCGGCTTGGTCGCAAACAAATCAAGGATCTTCTTGTCCTGCTTTGGTGAGGTCTTTTTTTCAGGGCCCCGCCCAGGCAAATCGTCGACATTTTTTACTTCTAAATACCGATTCGTCCACTTCGTTACGAATGACTTTGACTTCTTCATATATTTTGTTGCAGCTAAACGTGACATTTTCGGCCCTCTAGGGTGTAGACAAAGAAATACAGCTTCAAATCGCTTCTCGTACGCGGAACTCATTTTTTAAAACAACGAGCACTTTGTAATAGTTTCACGAAACTGACAGTTTTTGCAATGCGTACTACAACCAAGAAGCATTCAAATTATTTTGATAACGGCACTCTATGTGCAAATTTTGCCGATCACGCTTCTACTAGACAGACTGATTATTCAGTAAGCCGTCTCAAGTCTCTAATCTCAAAATAACGTCACTAATTTGTCACCTTGTCCTGAGTAGGCCACAAAAAAAAAGAAATTAGGGAATGTATTGAACAAATACCAAAATGAAATAGCACGCGAACTGTATCATGGTCGTTTGCTATATTTTACTTAAATCTGTAAAAAACACTCTTAATTTATTGAAAATTAATATTAATAATAACACAAAAAAAAATATTTACTTACATTTAATTATGTGTCTTGTTCTGCCATTTTGATCGAATGTGCATACGGATGAGGAGTTGCTTTTATCGATTATTGAAAATTCCAATTTTTACACAGATTTTAAATAATCGGTTCACATAAAATAAGTAATAAGCTGAACTTAAATAACTTGATACTGCTTTTCCGCACCACCGCTGAGGTTGGAATACAGGTGATGATGATTTTTTTATTAAAACAATTTATTAGAAAATAATTTCTAATTCTTCTAAAAAAAAATTATTATTCCAACAAAAGTGCTGTTCTACGTCAACTATTTGCTCTAAGAATATCTGAGAAACCAAATTCTAAGCCAGGTTGAATCAAAATTGTCCGGGTCAATTTTATCGAGTGTTGCATTGAATTCCTTAGGAGATTTTACAAGGTGATTATTAGCAAATTGTTTCTCCATGGTGAAAAACAGAAACGTTTTCAGTAATGCCTTGATGATGGCTAACCCATTGGAAAGTGATTAAATTAAATGAAATACTTAAAATAACTACATATATGTATGTATGTATCTGAAAGAATAAACAAACACGCTGCAATTTAGAAAGCTACTTTCGTCAAAATCTATAGAAATATCGATTTGACCATCTTGAAATGAGCTGAAATACGACCGTGGTAAACCTTGAAAAGTTTGCCATGAAGCGTCCCTGTCTAAAGGATCATTAAAAGCGGTGAGTAACGTGCTATTTGATACTGATCACGCTTGTCTAAAAATATGGGAGAAACGCTGTGGAATTATTCTTGAGTCAAATGACCTTCCTCTACATATATGACGAACAAATTTTCAAAATTTTCTTGTGTTCATTTTCTAGCAAATAAATAATTGAATCCCTTAAGTGACCCGAATCTCGATAAGCGTCGTAAACTATTAATGTTGAGGAGCCAACCTTTTATAAAACTGAAATTATTTGTGAATCACGACCAAAGATATTGACTCACCTAGAGAGGATATATTTGGGTATTCTTCGTGTACAATGGGATCAAATGGCACACTCAAGGATCCTCAGCCAGATCGTTGTTTGAAGTGAAGGCGCTATCTACACATTTGTGTGAAAAAGTACCGGTACAAAATCTACAACTTACTTCAGCGATAGCGTCCATCTGACCTACCTATAACTTCTTTTCAACTAAGTCATTTGGCCTATCATTTTCTATTCCTATGCCTATTATGCAGTTAACGGAAAATCAAATTTTTCTAAACAGATCATTAAATTACACACACAAATTTACATCATAAAGAGAAAATAAGTTAATATTCTGAGTTTTAAAAATATTCAGATAATTTAATAAATTGTCTTTTTACTTTTCAAAAAGTTTCGCATTTCTATTTTCTAAAAGATTGGACACCGAAAACAATTTTTTTTCAGACTCATAGGTAAAATCACATTGAAGTAGTCTCTTCTTATATTATTTAATACTTGAGATCTAAGAAAAACTCATTAAAAAACCGCTATAAACAAATGTTAAACACATTTCCCTTTGCAACTCTCTACTGGGTAGGTGAAGTTACCGAAATCTCTTCACTTCTACACAATTGTGCAACTTCTTAAAAACTCACCTTCTTTTTATTGAGCTCACCTTCTTCTTATTGAAAATTGTTTCAGGACAACGGATATATAAAAGTATAGAAATATTAGTTAAAAATTGGTTGCAAATCCGGAATTTTAGCAATCCTTTGTTTTCTTAGCCTTCTCCTCTGTGCCGTTTCGTTTGAATTGAAGCAGCCTCCTCCAAGGGTTCCATTGCAATGGTAACTTTGCAGACCTATAACAGTTTGTTCATGATGGTTTGTAACAATTGCTGTTAGTTAATAAAACAAAAGAAAGAAAAAAACGAGTACAAATACATAAGCTAGGATTGTATATTACTTTTAGTTTTGCTTTGTGCACCAACAAGTGATGCAAGTTGTTAAAATTTTTGCGTTAATGTGTTTTTACTGGATAACTTTGACTGAATTCCCGCATGCACACTCCGATTATTACCCAGTTGGAAAACTGTAGATCATATCACAATAGCACCAGTAGTGGCGGAAACTGGCATATACATGTGATCGTGCATCTTTTTCATAACATTCATTTGAGTATGAATTTTGAGTAAGAGATGACTGACCACTTCTGGATGAATTATGAGGCAGAGTGGTCAGCTGATTATGACTTGTGAGTTCTCACCGGTTTATACGTCAGGACTGACTCATCAGACCTAACTTAATTATAATTAACAACTTTTTAGAATTAATAGCAAATTTTAATAAGTAAATATTAAGCCATCTTAACAAAAATTGCTATACACATTTCACTGGACCAAATTTTTGGTATTGCAAATGGGCGAAATCGGACAATAACTATGAATATCGAACGACCGCGATATTTCAGTAACTATTCCAGGTAATTTGATCAAATTTGACACATAGGCTTGAGTTTGCGAAAGGAGTACGTGTGTAAATTTGGTTTTGGGAAATGGGCGTGGCCCCGCCTACTTTACATGAAAAACTTATAGCTCCGAAACTACTTGACAAACTCTACCAAATTTGGTTCACATATTGTATTTGAAGTCAGTAAGCAACATTTCGAAAATTGTTGAAATCGGACAAAAACCACGCCATTCGTCCACTGTAGAGCAAACAAGCATATGTATCTCCGTAACCATGCTACCAAATTAGGTAGACACATCACATTTGATGTAAGTATGCGAAATTTTTGAAAATTGTACAAATCGAACCAAAACCACGCCCACCTCTCATATAACAGTAGCTTTCAAAAATAAAAAAAAGCGATGTTTTAGTCAGCATTAAAGAGAATTCGTTCAAATTTCATATGAAAGATGAAGTTGCACAAGCAAATACGCGTAATAAAATAAAGATGGTAACGGGCGTTGCACCACCCACTTTCGAACAACCAGGTACATCTCAAAAACTATGCCACCAAACTCCTCCAAAATTTCGAGAACTGAAAAAATCGTACAAAAGCCACGGTCCACCTTTCATATAACGGCAAAATCTTCGATGTTTATTAACTATACAAGGTAATTTGCTCAAATTAGATACACAAGATTGATTATGAAATACATGGAATCGTTACTGTTGGGAATGGCCACGGCAAATTGGTATATCTCCGAAACTTCTTTGTCAAATTCGATGCATTACCCACAATTTCCATTTATAATCAGAAATCACAATTTCGAAAATAATATAAATCAGTCTTAAAACACGCTCACCTCTCATACTGATTTCCAATTTTTATTTAAACCAATAAACGTCGTGTAAGATTTCAAAATTTTGTGATACAACCAAACCCGCCTTCCTGTGATCTGCCAATAAAGACATACATATGTATGTTCTTTAGAACAATGTTCATTGCTTAAAACATACTTTATACCTTGCTCTCAAGGGAATATGCATATATCGAATATCAAATATCTTCGTCAAATAGCTAGAAAGATATTGGGAATAGTAGTTTCGTCTTGAATGGGGCCATGAGTCCCCATTTGTGGGGATCTTAATCTATACCTGCCTAAATTCTACTGAGAGTTGTTTAGAAAAGTTTCTTAAGGAAACGAGTTTCTGATCGCTGTAGGTCTAGAATGTTCTACTACACTTGCGGGGACGCAAATTGACTGGGCCAGAGAGCTTATATTAGACAGAGAAGCTCTAAGTTAGGATGATGGTGTGAATTGTCAAAATCCATCAATATTTTTTTAGCTTAATTCACCATTGCAATGGCGGCTGGGAAAATCCGAGAGTCGGAAGTTAACAGAGCTGAGCGAAGACAAAATTTGTTCAACAGAATGTGATTTTTGATAAATGTTAATTGTTTTGGCTCGAATTTTAGATTTTGCTAAAATATAAATATAACTTGATGGAAACTTGCGTGGTGGGTGGTGCGATTTGGCTTTAATTAAATACCCACATGATAAGAATGAGGCAATGTTGCTTATACTTATGTACATACATTTATGTAAACATATGCCATAAATAGCTTTATTCACTTGCTGTTTAGCCGTTTTATATTTTGTATGAAAAACTATATGAAATTTAATAAAAGACGAAAAACTTAAGAAATACCACTTATTGTTAGGCATAAAATGCCAAAAATTAGACGAACCTTATCATCATATGTATTTATGTAATGGAAATACAAACATAAATGGTACAATTCTAGGTGGGTTGACATGTTTTGCTACATTTATATATGTACATACATGTGTAAACATATGTAAATGCATTCTTACTACAAATGTACATACATATGTATATATCGGGTGTTTTTTTTAGGGGTATAGAACTTCGAATTGAAATAAAACACAAGAAAATCGTTTTAAGGTCCATCAATTTGGCTTTATTGGAAGGATAATTTTATGCCATTAATGTTTAAATATGATTTCGGGCATGTGGCCGCCGCGGCTGGCTCGAATAAAGCCAATTCTACAGGTCCAATTTTCAACCACTTTTTCGAGCATATGGGGCCGTATGTCGGCAATAACGCCACGAATGTTGGCTTCCAATTCCCCTAACGTTTCTGGTTTGTTGGCGTAGACGAGCGACTTTACATATCCCCAAAGAAAATAATCCAATGGTGTCAAATCACACGATATTGGTGGCCAATTTACAGGTCCATTCCGCGAAATTATGCGCTCATCGAATGTTTCCTTCAATAAATCGATTGTGACGTGCGCTGTGTGGCATGTAGCGCCGTCTTGTTGGAACCACAACTCATCCACATTCATGCCATCCAATTCGGGAACAAAATAGTCGGTTATCATGCCTCTATACCGGTCTCCATTAACGGTAACTGCCTCTCCAGCATTATTGCGGAAGAAGTATGGCCCAATGACTCCACCAGCCCATAGAGCACACCAAACAGTCAGTTTTTGTGGATGTAATGGCGTTTCAAGGGTCTCATGTGGATTCTCTTCACTCCAAATGCGGCAATTTTGCTTGTTGACGTAGCCATTCAACCAAAAATGAGCCTCATCACTGAACAAAATTTTGCGATGAAAATCAGCATCGAGATCAATCTCATTTTCGGCCCATACACCAAAATCACGACGCATTGCATGGTCTCGCGGCTTTAATTCTTGCACAAGCTGGATCTTGTAAGGTCGCAAGCCAAGATCTTTGCGCAAAATCTTCCATAAAGTTGATGGACAAAGCTCCAATTGCTGTGCACGGTGGCGAATCGATTCATTCGGGTCCTCTTCAACACTTTGCTTTACAGCGGCAATTGTTTCTTCGGTGCGCACTGTTCGACGTCTCTGCGGATGCGTATTATCACATAGAGTAAACGTAGTGCGAAAACGATCCATGGTTAACCGAATTAATTGCTCTGATGGACGATTATGTCGACCATAAAATTGACGGAGCTCGCGGTAAACTTCGCGAACTGAACCATTATTTTCGAAATAAATTTGCACGATTTGCAAGCGTTGTTCTTTTGTCAACCTGTTCATGATGAAATGGCAAACCAAACTGAACATAAATGACATTAGAGTTGCCAGATTTGACCACAAAATGCCAGTTTTATCTCTATTCGAAAAACAAACCTGTAAAAAAACACCCGATACATATGTATGTAAATATTTGCCAGTATTCATTTCATCCCTCCACCAGCGTGACATTTTGAAAAATCTTCAACTACTACATACAACAACAAAACATTCATAATCGCACACACACATGTCTGCGAATAAATGCCGTTCATTCATTAATGCGAGCATTTAATCTCCCCGCGGACGCAAATGCCCTCCTCAACAATCTTTTTCGCGACGATCACAAAATGCTAAAATCTTAAATTTTACAAACCATCGACGATCATTGAGAAGTCACAACATCGTCATATCAGACAATGCTGCAATGAGGCACCATAGCCCAGAAACATTTGTCGCATTTTTCGTGGCACATTTATGTATGTACTTATTGTATATATGTATGTAAATATGTCGGGTACATGTCGGAACGCAGCTTTTTCCTGCTAATTTCGCGCAGAAGCCGCTACTTGTGTGGAGTTTTGACAAAACGTCTCATTTAGGTTTAGAATATTTGTTGCAATCCTTCTCAACAAAATTTAATAATTTTATTTGACTTTTACCAAGATAACCTGCTAACTATAGCTTAGCTTGTCTATCCAATGGAATACTTGGTTGGAATATTGTAATTTTAAGCTTGATAGTAAAAAAGATAACTGAGTTAATTTTGGTAGTGTTATTTCGCTTTTATCTTAGGTGTTGTCTGCCAAGCGGACGGGGGAGCTTGCATACATATGTACGTTTGTATTTATTTATGTAAGCATGTGTTTATTTGATTGCTTATAGAAATGATTTTTATCTACATACATACATACATGCTTGGAATTGCCTAAGTTATCGACGATTTTACACATCTTACCAACATTTATTTCAATTCTTAAGTAGGTACAATATATCTTTATGAATAAAAATGAACATTTTAATTGAAAATAATGGTTATTTTTAACTTTTTTAACTTTATTTTAATTTGTTTTGAATTTGTGTTATTTAGTTTTACATCTTTGAAAATTTTACTAACTTAAAATTTCTTGCAACGAAAAGAAAAAAGATTGAAACGAAAAAAGAAAAGAAATAGTAAATATTAGATATGTAGTAAAAAAGGTATAACAAAATATATATAATTTAAATCAGAGTTACGAAACTGACATTAGTATAACAACATTTTCTCACACGACCTAATCAATAGTTAATATGTAAATTCAGACCAGGCTCGATAATGTTTTAATCAAGATTTACGGAACCGCTGAATTAGCAATACCAATTAGGGTGCTATTTCTCCTGCTTTTTAAAACATAACTAAATCCATCGTGATTATGTTAAATGTTCTAAAAAGCTAGGCTCTGATGCATGTGTAGGGATCTGTGGACAAACATTAAAAAAAAGCTTACAAAAGAGATAGGCTAAAAAAGAGAAAAGCTGAAAAGAAAAAAATAAAATAAAAAGAGAAATGCTGCAAACCCCTGAAGTAAATATTTAGTAAGGCAAACCCATTCAGAGCCAACACAAGGGGAGCGACTTCTATGTACTGACTCTAAATGTAAAGAGGGAAAACACCTATCTCAATTCCTATATTTAGTTACATATTTAACATCAAAGTTACGTTGATAAATAAAAAGCCTGTCAGAGCATTTCAGCTCTTTTGTGATGCCTGACCATTCGTCCTGCGGTTGCTCATCATATCCTAATTAATAAAATTCTAACATTAATACTTCGGACTTGACAGAAAAAAAGCGATAACTCGAGAAGTTATTTTGATGAATTCCCAAAGAAATGTGTATAATAGAAATTGCGCGAAATTGGAAGAAAGTCCATACTAGAAAAGTTTTTAAAATTGTGATCAAAAGTTTGAAGTTTTGATGAAATTTTTTTTTGATTTTATTTCGTACAACGCCCAAAACTTTCAAATAACATTGAATTGATTAAGCTATATTTATAAAATATCGTAGCCTAAAATCCAAAAAGGTCGTTACTAACAAACAATCCAAAATTGGCTTTTTGATTGCTTGTGATGCTTTTCAACGATACTATTAGCAAAACTCCAAAGTGTTTTCTTTCTAAATTGCTCAAAGTTTTAGCTTCTGAAAATTTTGATTGAGAACTTAGAACAATTTTAAACTTTAACTTACATGGTTTTTGTTAATTAGCCAACTATATTGCTAATAATATTATTTTATTATTAAAATTATTGAAATTAAATAATGAAAGGCAAAATTTTCAAAACATGTCAACACACGTTGCTATTATATTTATGGACACATGTATATATGTATGTACATAAATATTTACTATGTATGTGGGATTTGCCGAGTGGTTGGCACTATTAAAACGCGTTCCAGTTTATTCTTAAGTTAAAATAGTTTATTGAATTTACTTTCTTATATTTAAGTTACACAGTTTTCTTATGTTTAAGTTTATTTTAGCGAGATTGGTTAACGTCCGTTCGGTTTTGTAGTCGCGCAACAAGTGTGTGTTTCAGTTCTCTACTCATTTCTGTAAAGTATCATTGTTTCGTCCTTTGTCAGTCCGTTCCTCTGTAGCCCGCCCAGGGTTGCACATGCTTATTGCCTAATGGCAAGTTCATACGCTCCTACATTCGGCCATCCTGATGTGTCGTTTGACCCCAAACGATGGCTACCAGGCTTTCATATACTCCGCTATGGTCGTTGTTCGCCTTGGGCCTTCACCTTCATCCACCTTCTCTACTTCATATCTATCGTGGTTCAGTACCCTGACGACCTTATAAGGGCCTAAGAATCGTGGTCGAAGCCTAAGTGAACTGCCGAACTGGGTACGCTTAATGGCGAATAGTTCATTAATTTTATATTTTACGGCTTCTTTGCGTTTCGAATCAAAATTTTTGCGGTTTTCATTTTGAATCTTTGAAATATTTTCTTGCGCCTCTCTGCGCACGGCTTCTCTTTCCGTAAAAAGTTCGTTTATCGTATCACTCTCGAGAAATTCTTGCAGCTCGGGAATCGAGCTTACACGCATTTCGACTCCAGTGAGCAGCTTGAACGGCGAAAACTTTGTACTCCTTGGAGGTGTGTTATTAAGCGTCTGTTGTACTTGGTCGACGTATTTGTACCAACCAGACGGATTTTCGGAGCACAACTTTGCCAACATCGGTATGATGATTCGATGTGTTCGCTCGACTTGACCGTTCCCTCTTGGAACACCAGTCGCTATCAATAAATGCTGAATATTCTCATTTTTGCAATACTCTCTAAATAAACCAGACGTAAAGGCTGTTCCTCTATCTGATATGATCCGGTTAGGATTTCCAAATGTGAATGCTTGCTTTCTTAATCGTTCGATCACTTCATCAGTTCCTGTACTTCGTGTAGGGTATATCCAAAGGAATTTTGAGAAAGCATCAATGACGACTAGGATGTAACAGTACCGCTTATTAGTTTTTTCCATTGGGCCAACGTGTCCACATGGTATGTTGCCAACGATCGATCTTCCTTATTGATTGGTTCTAAGAACCCTTCTTTCTTACCGGCTTTAGATTCTGCTATAATGCACTGCACGCAACTTCTTACCAGTTGCTTTACTTTTGATGATATTTGCGGGATGTGGAATGTCTTTTCGATAATATCTTGGGTTCTCTTAGCGGAGAAATGACCCTGACTGTGAGCTATCTGTATAATTTCTTCCTCCATTGATAATGGTACTACTACCAGTTCCTTGATGGGATCTTTATATAAAATTCCGTTCTTAATATAAAAATCTTCATATGAATCTTTATTTAATATTTTTATTACTGCCTGTGTCCAATCGTCTTCCGCTTGAGCTAATTGCAACTTGTGCCGTATGGAATCTTCTAACAATAGGCAAGTGATTCTGCTCAAAGCGTCTACGTGCCTCATTCTGGTACCCGACCTATGCTCAATCGTGTACGAGAAATCTTGCATAAATAGTGCCCAACGTGTTATTCTTAATGGAACATCCTCTTTATGCATTGTCATTGCAAAAGCGTTGCAGTCGGTTACAATTTTGAAAGTTATACCTAGCAAATAAACTCTCCACTTCTTCAACGCGGCTACAATGGCGAGGACTTCGCGCTCATAGGAGTGATACCGTTCTTCAGCTTCGGTAGTCTTTCGGCTCATATACTGCACGGGGTGGTACTGCTGGTCTTCACTATCCTTTTGAAGAAGGACTTCTCCATACCCATACTTAGACGCGTCAGTATGAACCTCTGTTGTTGCTTTAGGGTTGTATAAGCTCAACACTGGTGCACTCACCAATGCGGCCTTTAACTGTTGAAATGCTATCATTTGTTCGTCTTTTACAACAAATATTGTTCCACCTCTCAAAAGATCTGAAAGTGGTTTAGCGACCACTGCGTAACCATTTATGAAACGTCGGAAATACGAAGTAAGCCCTAAGAATCGTTGAACAGTTTTCCGATCTTTCGGTACAGGAAAACTTTCAACTGCCTGAGTTTTTGCATGGGATGGTCTTATAGTACCAGCTTCTATGATATACTCCAAAAACTCTACCTTTTTTTTTAGTACTTGGCACTTGCTCCATTTAATTTGCAGATTGCATTCGCTCGCCCTGTTTAAAACTACTTTTAATTTGGAAATACCTTCCTTATTATCCTTCGCCGGGATAATTAAATCATCCATATAAGTAACAACTATATGATTTTCTACCAAACTCCTAAATACTTTTTCCTTGTGGTAACACAATGGGCCTCCTAATATTGGCCTAAGTGAGCCGCTGTAGGCGGCTGCCACTCCAACCTACCTACCTACCTAAATACTGCGTGAATGTACCTAGAGAAAACCGCGGGAGCATTGCAAATGCCGAAGGGTACGAACATAAACTCGTACTGACCTTGATGGGTCACGAACGACGTGTACTTTCGTGACTGCTCTTCAATGAGTACATGGAAAAATCCGTTGCGTAAATCAATTGTAGTAAATGTTTGTGCGCTTTGTAATTTTTCGATGACGTCATCCATTAGTGGCATCGGAAAGTTATTCTTTATTATTTTCTGATTCAATTTGCGGTAATCGCAGCACAGCCTTTGACTACCGTCCCTTTTGGCTACTAATACGACCGGAGATGTATATTCTGAATAACTAGGACGTATAATACCAGTTTTCAACCACTCTGACACTTGATTATCTACAACACACCTATTAGCGTAAGACATGCGTCTTGGCCCTTGATATACCGGCACGTCATTCAGTAAACAAATCTTCATTTCGATGGGCGGTGCGTGCTCCATCTTTGGGGTGTAGTTCCTAATAAGATTTTCTACTTCGTTAACTAGATCGTCACTAAGGTGTGACACATCCACTTCCGGAGCGTCTTTGACAACGGGTGATGCCGCCAAACACAAGTCCCTGAACTCCTTTACCAGCTCGATTTCGTCAATATGCTCTGCCGCGAAATCAGTCTGATCTCTATTACCTTTCTCCTTAAAGGTGACTTGATCTTCAGTTACTATCAAATCCACTTGCTTTAGAACATCGTTGCCAATATTAGCCTGGTATGCAATATCACGCTCTCGTACTGCATGGAATTTTACCTCCAGCTCTAAACCATCTATAACTAATTTCAAATTAAAACTACCCAATGTGTAAAGACCACTTTCACCTATCCCTTCCAAACGATGTTTTTCTCGAGACAACTCGATGTCTCCTATCATTAATAAAACGTCGTACCGAATTAGACATAAGTCACAACCTGTGTCTAATAACGCCGAAAATGTAAAATTATTGAATTTTAAATCTTTAAAAACAACACAACCCATAGACTTAAAGCGCTGCGTTATCCCCAAAGTATTTATTTTTGGTTTATCTTGATTAGTCGAAGATTGGGTTTTAGGGCACTGTGCTTTTCGGTGACCTTGTTGACCACACCCATAGCAACCCGACTGCTTCTGTGAACAATTTGGAGCAATATGCCCAACAGACCCACATCGATAACAGCGCTTAGAATTGTTCGATTCTGAATTAAAATTTTTATTTTTATCATCGACTACTCTTTGCGAATTTGTGCCGGGTTGACGCCCGTAACGCACCTTTTCGTAAATAACTATCTGGTCTTTTAAATCCTGTATTGACTTTGCTTGATATAAATTGCTTTTGCTGACTCTCGAATCTGGAATACCATCAACGAAGTATTCGATTAAACTCCTATCGTCTAGCTCTATGGTTTTCCCTATTTCCACTAGGCTATACAGGTATTCACGAAAATCTTCATTAGGGCGCTTTCGACGGTTTCTTAACAGTCGATGTACTTCAATCGATGACGGTATTATACCAAATTCACTTTTTAACGAACGCTTTAGTGAGCTCCAATTTGTAACCCCTCGTAATACAAACATTTTAGCAGCACCCTTTAAAAGCTGCTTACCATAAATATATTTTTGTAACTCATCCCACTGAACTGCGGTGGCATTTTCTTCGAATGTCTCGAGCCACTCTTCTATAGTTGGGTAACCTGAACCACTAAATGCTAACATTGAGTTTTCTACATCTCGGAGCGTGAAGGTTGCGCGCCCATTGCCCATATGCGGTGACACAAAGCTCTGCACTGATTCACTTTCATCGTTTGACACCTCATCGTCACATACAGTTAAACCGAAGTGCTTGCACAACCTGTCCTGTAAGGTGGCCTTGCGACCAGTTGTAGAAAGATTCTTCCCCAATAGTTTTTCTTTGAGTTCATTAACGTTCAATTTAAATATCTGTTCTCTGTCCATTTTAGCAATAATATTTAAAGTAATATACAATGAATAATACGAACTATGCAAAAGATATATGCCTTAAAGAAACTAGTATGTATGTAATGGTAATATTTTGATTAGCAATTGTAAATTTTTTAATGTAATGATGTAATCTTTAATTAAAAATATTATCGAAATAGATTTTACAAAATTGTGCTGATTACTGAATTTTTAACAAAACAACTTTTCACTTTACTTTACACTTCAGTTTGCAAATTATTTATTTTTACACATAAAAATCTTCTTGGTATTAGACTTTGTTTACGTTTCTTCGCAAAATAAAACAAAGCAAATTCACATGTGTATGAATGTAAACACTAGCATGTAAGTATGAAATATCAAATTGATTTGGATTTAGTTACAAAGAAAGGGAGAACTAAGTTCTTGAGTAAACATATGTACGTGTAAGCGAGTAAGAAAAATAAATCATACCTTGTGATTTGAAATACACACAATTTGTTCTAATTACCGACTGTTCCTCTTCTTAGCTTCCTCTCCTTTTTACGCACTGATTAAGTTAATACAAGTTAGCTTTTACAAACTACCCTTATAATCTGCTCTAATACTGATCAACGACGTAGCTGCTGCTGTCCCACGTTGCTTGTTGAAAAGATGGCTGTTTTGCTAGCACTTGTTCTTTCTGCTTGCTGTTATTTAAGACTTTGCATATGCTTCTTTCAACGTTCGACGATTATTCGTTTAATTGTTTCGTTTGCCGGTTCTGATTATAGCTGTGTTAAAGTGAGTGCGCACTTCGTAACTTTTGATGCTGTTGCACTTAATTCTTCTCCCGAACGTTATTGCGTTCTGCTTTTCTGTCAACCGATGCTTCACGAACAAGTTTCGACGCTCGCGCACTCTGCTAACTTCACACAGAAATTTTGATGATTTTGCGCTCTGCAGGCACTCCGCTATGGTGACTGCGCACTTTGGTACTTCGCCCAGAAGTTTCGATGCTCGCGCTCTGCCAACACTGCTTGCGCGTTTAATTATTTTACCCTCAGATGATTGCGCATTTGGTATCTTCACCCAGAAGTTCCGACGCTCTCGTGCTCTGCTACCTTCACACAGAAGGTTTCGACGACCACGCGCACTGCTTTACTTCACACAGAAGATTTCGATATTCGCGCTGCTAACTTCACACAGAAGTTTGAACGCTCGCGCTCTGCTTACTTCACACAGAAGTTTCAAATTTCACAAGAAGTGTATCATCCAATCTTGCTGCTACAACTTTGGCGCCTTGCGACACTGCTGCGTTATTAACGGCACTCTCCGTTATAATTTGGTTTTGGCGTCTCTTGTATGACGCTTCACTTTTCTGTCTATAACTGGATTTTTTTCCCTCCGTTACAACGGGCCTACCGAATACCGTCGAGACCGTGGTACAGTTTGGCGACTGTAACAAACGCAGCTAACTCTTACCGAACCAGACGAAGTACGAATTTTTAATTTTTAGCAAATTAATGTAACCGCACTTGATTTATCTCGCTACTCAAAAAAAATAAAATTTTTGTTAATTTCCGTAGAAGCTTTTAACGGATCCTACTCTGACACCAATTGTGGGATTTGCCGAGTGGTTGGCACTATTAAAACGTGTTCCAGTTTATTCTTAAGTTAAAATAGTTTATTAAATTTACTTTCTTATATTTAAGTTACACAGTTTTCTTATGTTTAAGTTTATTTTAGCGAGATTGGTTAACGTCCGTTCGGTTTTGTATTCGCGCAACAAGTGTGTGTTTCAGTTCTCTACTCATTTCTGTAAAGTATCATTGTTTCGTCCTTTGCCAGTCCGTTCCTCTGTAGCCCGCCCAGGGTTGCACATGCTTATTGCCTAATGGCAAGTTCATACGCTCCTACATGTATGTTGTGTATTTGATCTTGTTCGAAAAAAACAAATTTCAGTAATTTTTACATTAGTACGCATTAAATTATATAAAAGTTGCACTAATCGAGACGGTAATGTAATTATTTACTCTCAAATTAAAACTTTTTAATCATAATTTATTTTCGGTTTTTGCATTTAAAACACAAAGTAAATCATTTATGCATAATTAACCGCTTAAGTTTAATAAATAATTTCATTAAAGTTAACGCAAACTATTTCGCACTTCAAAATCAAAGTAATAAACAAACACTTTCACATACATACAATACATGAATATGTACATACATATATACATATATACTACAAAATACACACTTTCACAATCGGGCACACGACACTTTCGCGGATTCGGCTTTTTTTTTGCATTTTGAGTTTTTTTCTTTTTTATAGATAGTACAGTGCATTTTTTGTGAAATGAAAGTTTAGACAAAAACACTGGCAACTCCACATACTTTACATTCACTCTCCCTAAAATTGTATTTTCGCTCAACTGCTGTTAACTTTTGCTGAAGGGTGCTGAAAATTATCGGGTGGTGGGATAGCCCACAAACTACAGTCCCCCTCAAAACCGCGAGATGCCACTTCTCTGTCTAATATAAGATCTCTGAACTGGACGTTTTCCAATGTGGATGGTAATATGGTTAACGTAGTTAATTATGCAATGGTTCACAGTAACCACGAGTATTTGCTTTTATCTTTGACTGAATTCCTCTATTTTAATTTTAAGATTAGCATTAGCAAATTTTCTGTATACTTATACCTTAGAAAGAAGGTAAAATTATAAATATTTATATTTTACAAGTAAAAATAAAGTCATATATATACACAGAGATAACAAATTTTATAAAATATTTCATATTTGAAATGTTGTAATTGAGACCTTTCGGTGGTGAGATAGATTTTGAGACTATTGCGCGTTCAGTAAGCCGTCTTAAGCATCTAATCTCAAAATAATGTCATTAATTTGTCACCTTGTCCTGAGCAGGCTACAAAAGAAAGAAATTAGGGAATGTATTGAACAAATACCAAAATGAAGTAGCACGCGACCTGTCTCATGGTCGTTTGCTATATTTTGCTTAAATCTGTAAAAAAATAATACTTGATGTATTGAAAATTAATAATAATAATAATACAAAAAAAATATTTGCTTACATTTATTTATGTATCTTGTTCTGCCATTTTGATCGAATGTGCATACGGATGAGGAGCTGCATTTATCCATTATTAAAAGTTCTATTTTTTACACAGATTTTAAATAATCAGTTCACAAAAAATGCGATAATAAGAATTTTGAATGGCTAATTTCAATGTAAATTTCACATTAACCATATTATTTTAGGTTTTAAAGAGCAATAATATTGTTGACAAAGAAATGAAAAAGTATATTGTGTGTTATTGAAGTTAATTAAGTCCTTTTGACTTCATTCAAAAACTTAAAGTTGGGGCCAGTCAACTTGGCCCCTGTTGATACTTACACCAATTTTCAAATATATCTCCAAAAACTCAGTTGATTCGATTATATTTACTACTTTATTTAACTATGCAACTGCGTGTCTCCCAGCAGACTGCCTCTTCTAAGACTAACCCTTCTTATATGTAAGCTAAAGCAATGCTTAGCCTGCGATAACTTATTGCTACCTTGCACTTGCCCGCTAAACTTATGCAATCCACGCTGCACCCGTATGCGACCGGATGCGCGTACAGTGAGCCAGACGCAAAGTCAGCACTTTCGGAAGGTGAGTTGACTGCCGGCTGTGGTAACTCCTCCCCCTTTAAAAATCTGCGTCCCGTAGATCTCCGTGGATGGAACGGGGGATTGGCGAAGTTCCTTCAGCTCTTCCTTGGATTGGCTTGGTATTTGGAATGGTGATGGTACAGTGATCTTCCTCCAGATTACGTAAAATACTGCGGTGAGAGTTATCATCATCGTGATTTCGAACGTGGCAGAGATGTAGAGTCTGTCACCTAATTTACCTTAACGATTTATATTCTGACCCCTTAGCGCGTGAAAATAATCCATATTTAGTTTCAGCCCGTCCTCTGCTACATTGCTTAAGACCGAAGGAAGAAGTTGGAATTTTTGTATTCCTCGGTTTTCGAAGGTGCGATTGCCAATGCGAGTTGTCTCATTACTTCGCTGGATAAGAAAAGACCCTTCAAGAGTTCTTGAGCCTTTTTTATCTTGAATAGTACCATTAAAGTTTGACAAGAACACCGTGTGACTGTTGAGTAACTCCATACTTTCATCGTTGTCAAAGCGACGTTTCGTGTCACCACCTTTTAACAGACGCGGCAGGCATTGGTCTTCTTCCAGCTTTTTCAGGCAGTTTCCTTCACAGATCGTTGCATTGTTAATTTTGAGACCTTTGCCAATGAGTCCATACGTTTCTTCATCATTCACCAGCAGCTGCGGAAATTCCGCTTGCTAGAATTAGCTGGTAACGTGTAGACTTCACTTTAGGGACAGAAAGAGCATGATGAGAAGTGAACCGTGCGATTACATGGATGGCTTAGCATATTTCATCGCCCCCTCGTAGTTTTGATATGGAAGCGCTTCCTCCTCAGAGATAATTTTCGCGGCCTCAGTTTGGTCAAGAAGATTTGTGTTGATGATTCCAGTTTTCGCCAATTGGCTTGCCCGAATAATTTCTGAAATATGCTCCTTTAACACAAGAACCTTACTGAGAACCAGGAATCTATGCTTTTTGTGTTGCATGTCCTTATCGGCGTCGTTAGTTAAGCGTATTATGCCATTAACTCGTTTAACAGCTTCTTGAGTGACATTAAAAAGCTTTCTATTAATAGAGATTTGATTATTTTTGCTGTCGACAATTTGGTTTTGACTGCGGAGGACAGCATCCTAGTCGCTAACATCAGGTCAGTCAGTTTATTGATCGAGGCTTCTTAGATTTATCGCCCTGGAATTCCCTAAGGCGCAACTTTGCCTGGTTGAGGTGGAGTTCAACAATCGCTTTCATGTAGCTTTTATTTAAGTCATATTCCAAAGTGGCCTTCAGCTCGGATATAGTTTCGACGAAGTAATCGAGGTCCATGATGTGCAATAGTTTAAAGTAACTTTTCAACTCTGCATTATTATCTGCGTTAGGGAGACATCTTTGCATAAGAATTTTTATGAGGGTTTAGCAATCCCAAAATCTTTTATCACTTTAGATTTTGCATTTTGCGATTGATTGTTTCATTTTTTGCTGTTACGTCCCTAATGAGCTTTATAAAATTTTTAGAATAAGTAACGATGTCGTGTGACCACTGGACTAAAGATTTTTAACTAGATTTTTATGGATCTTTTTCTCATGTTCCGTTCTGAGCGTGACCCTATTATCTTTTTGTACAGTTTCCCTTTTATACAGGGACAGAAGCCCTTAATCTGTCTGTCTCTCACATACACAACATCGCCCCTCGCATACTCCTGCGGCTTTTGTCTGTTCTTTTTGAGTCGCAGGTTAAGCAATTCCTGGCTTTTTTCGAGCCGCTCTTTTATTTCTTACTGCACTTTAGGACAAAAATCTGTCAACTCCTGATAGCTGATCCGCTGTGTTCTATCAAAAATTATATCACTAGGTTTCAGCTTTGTTACCGAGTGAACCGAATTGTTGTCGCGGTCTACCCCTATATAGAGTAATTTCTAAGGAGAGACGGGGTCAATTTCTTTTCTCTAGAATGGTGAAGTGCAACCTTTCAACCTGACCATTAACTTCGCTACGATGAATGGGTGCCTGATAAACACTTATTCCAAACTCCTTACATACATAGTTACTTACCAAGGGGCTCACGAAGCCCTTCTCATTATCAGTTACGGTCATCCTTGGAGCAGGAAAATAATGGAGTAGCTTAGCAAATTTACTTCGCAAGTGAATTGCAGGTTAGTTTTTTATGTGGGAGAATTTTGCGAATTTCGAAAATTTATCTAGGCAACAGAGAAATTTTTGTCCTTGAATTTGGAATATATCTATATGTAAGATTCCGCAGGAATTCTTCGGTAGTGCTTTTTAGCTCCGGCACAAATGGATGCCGTTTATATTTGCTTACGTGACAAACTTCACAAGCCTTCGTATCCAACTTATACGGTTCGCCCTTTGTGGAAAATATAATCTTTCCAAAATCTGCATTTTATTCTCGACAGGATTACTGTGAGCTCTTTTATGTTCCCCCTCAATTATTGCGCAGATTCTTCCTTCATTTGCCACATCTTCTACTACTCTCTGCGTTATTCTTATTTTAAAACAACGGAAATTTTCCAGATAGACATTCTGGAGCAACTGCGTACTTTGTTCTGGTATCTTAATGCCGTTAATCACGGCCGGGTTGAGTCGCTCTCAAATCTTTCTATTGTTACATAATGACGGGTATATCCACGATGACATTTTCTATCGTAAGGAACTCCTTCCCTTCGCGCACGAGTATTTGGTTCTTAAATACATTCAAAGGTGCTTCAACATGAATGATTAGATCTGAGGAGTCCTGCAAGGCACTGTGCACAGTTTTACATTCATGTGCTGATTCGGTTTCGGATTCACGAGCAGCTGTCAATGTTCGAGAATTATCCGTAGCCCCTTCGCTCGCTGTGTCTGTGCTTGAATCGTTGCCATTAAATATCCTTCGGGTTGGCACTTCATTCTTGAGAGAGCATCAGTCACAAAGTTCAATTTACCTAGTGCAAATCAACTCCTAATTGTGCTGCTCAATGCGGGATTTCCATTGTTTCAACTCGGCATTAGAATTCCTATTCCCCATTGCAAACGTGAGAAGCTGGTGATCAGTGTAGATCTTTATTTTCTTCGCACCGCACAAATAGGAACGGAAGTTGTCAAGAGCCCAGACAATGGACAGCATTTCCTTCTCTTTTGTGGCGTAATTTTTTTCGCACTTATTGAGCGGCCTTTATATCCCGGCAGAAATTGGCTTGTCCTTGCCGAATTCTCCCTGGAATAGAACATCACCGGCAGCATAATCGGAGGCGTCGGTGGTTAGGTTAAACGGTTTCTCAAAATCTGGGAGCACCAGCATCTCTGAGGAAACAAGAAGAGCCTTTAAATCATCAAATACCCTCTTGGTCGCGTCATCGAGTGTGACTGCGCCCTTACTGGATTGGTTGGCCTTTACCTGCGCATTCAACCCCCGCGTCAAATTGGTGAGAGGTTTCCTTACTTTAGCATAGTCGCGAATAAACTTCCTATAATAAGGGGTCATTCTCAAAAAGCTTTTGAGTTCGTTTATCGTCACCAGTGGTTTCAGATTTTAATAGCGCACACCTTTTTTAAATCTGGCTTAATGCCATCAAGGGTAATCACGTATCCTAGTAAATCAACCATGGCTTTCATAAATTGGGTTTTCTCTAGGTCGACTTTTAATTTCGCTTCAGATAGCCTTTTAAAGATTGTCTCAACGTTTCTCAAATGCTCCAATTCATCTTTCCCAAACACGATTATGTCGTCGAAGTAGACATAGGACATTTTTTCTATGAAATCGTTCAGCACATCAAGCAAGCACTGAAATATGGCTGGGGCATTTTTCAGGCCAAAAGGAAGCCTCAGGAATTCGAACTTGCCGTTTCATAGCTGAAAATGCCGTCTTTGGGATATCAATTATATTCTCATGCGAACTTGATGAAAGCCATAAGGAAGGTTAGTGGTGGTGAAATATTTTGCTTCGCCTAAACTGCCCAAAGTAGAATTGATTTCTGGGATGGAATACGCGTCGGGAATGGTTACGGCGTTCAATCGCTTGAAATCAATAACCATCCTATATTCCATTTCCCCAGATGGGTTTGGCCTTTTTTGGCACGACCCAGATCAGTGAATTGTACGGACTCTTAGAAGGGTGTATAACACCCTCCCTTAGCAGCTCACTGACCTGTCTATCTACTTCCCCTCTCATGCAAGCAGGATACGGATATATCTTGGTTTAGTTTGGATCCTCCGTTGTAGTTCTTATTTCGACCCTTACGTTTGTTCTGGCGATTATCTTATTTTTTAGAGGCCCAAAAAGCGTCTTATGGCGGCGAATAATTTTTTCTAGTTTTTATTTTATGTCCTGCGGGAGATCACTGCCCCGAAGCGGATAGACCTGCTTGGAAATTTTTTCCAGGAGCGGAATTTCCAAATTTGAGTTAATAGGGTATTTCGCTTCCTATCGATTACCGCTTCCAATTCCTTCTGGGTATCGTCACCGATAATACAATCGACTGTACAAACAAAGGTTTGTCCAGAATTTTTCTGCCTTACGACAATGATTTGTTGATACAATTTTTATTAGAACCGGTATCAACTAGGAATTCATGAACTTTGCCCTCTCTTCCAACGTATTCTATGTATGGTACACTGGTTTGAGGCTCATTCACTCTTTGGATGTTAAACATTCTTTGGTGTTTCGGGCGGAAATTGAGTGAAGCGTACCTCCTTTTAGTGTTAAATCGATGCTGCGCATTACTAGCATATCCGCTACGCCGAGTCTCTGGAGAAGGATCTACTCCCATTTTTGTTACCGGTTGAAAAGGTTCCGGCTTTTCTGCGAATTGATGATTAATGAATGAACCACTTTGTGGACGAGGAGGGCGAGAGGGTAGAATTCGTCAAGTTTTAAACCCCCGTGAGTAAGTTGACCAAGTTTGTGCTCTAAAGTATGAATCTCGCGCTTATCCGCGTAGTGGAGTGAGAGGCAAGCTTTTATAGAGGGCCAATCCCTCTCAAAGATATTGTGCGAGATCAGAGCAGAGTTCGCACTGCCTCTGACTTTGCCGCGA
The DNA here is from genome assembly GCA_951828415.1 of Anomoia purmunda. Taxonomy (NCBI): domain Eukaryota; kingdom Metazoa; phylum Arthropoda; class Insecta; order Diptera; family Tephritidae; genus Anomoia; species Anomoia purmunda. Next base: position 84,605,221 of record OX639993.1, on the reverse strand, counting down.
ATGCTCTTCAGGATCGCTCTGTTTGGTCCGCACCTTTTTTATAGTCTTTGAGGATGCCTTTCACCGAATGCACCCATGACACGTACTGGGACGGATCCCCTTAAAACATTTGCAGGTCTCTCACAGCCTATCTCCTGTAGCTCCTGTTCAGTGGATGGACCTCTCAATGGGTGTTCGCCCGCAGGGTACTGAGGCGGTTGGTTCGCTCTCTCGAGTAGGCGAATGCGGCTTTGGGCCTTCCGCAACTCGGCTACTAAAGCTCCTACTGACCCTGTCAGCTCAGTCACGGCTTGGGTCAAAGAATCCATATTTTTTCCTCTTATATTTTAACTTAATCAAACAAAACCAGTGGTACTCACTTGTTACTTATTCCTGCCTTAGGTTTTTTACTTTTAAATGTATTGTCGTTTCGTTTTGGTCCTCGGCGACTTACAGCAGTCGGAACATTCATTCAGTTCAAGATTAAGTTGTTTCTGAAATATAGGTGACGTTAGCTCAAGTCTTTAAAAATCAATCGAGTTAGCTTTGAAAAGTAAAATTTAAATTTTTAAAAAATAAATCATCGGTGGATTATGGCAAGGAGTCGAACCTCGATGCTAACCGGTCAAGGGGCATCCCACCAAAGTTTGCCAAAAAAATCACACCGGAATTTCAAGTGAAAGCACAGAAGTAGCATGGCAGTAAGTTAATGTCCCAACAGGGAGTCGAATCCCATATCTGTAGAAAAAAGCCGTTTTAGTCGTAAGGCAATAAGCTTGCCAGTAGCCTACTAAGGTATAAGCTTCGCACTGCAACCAGACTCCCCGTAAAGATAACCCAAAAGGAGCGATAGCTCAGCAATTAGCTTTTATACACTTTAACACTTGCACCTGCACTTGCACTCTCTTTTAACTAGCTTTCTTTAAACATATTTTATTTCGGTTTTTGCTTCAACTTCGGAAATTTCTTTAAAATTTTGTATTGCTTTCTTTCCGCAAGTAACTTTTAGTTTCGTGCTCATATTAATTTCTCTATAAGTGGGCACTTTATTATCTTAATCACAGATGCAGGAGTGTGCAGGGAAGGCTTGAATTGATTTTTTTCATTCAAAATTAGCTCAGCAACTGGGCATTAGCGCCGTTGGCTGCCTTTCGCCTTTTTACAAATTATATTCTCTAGGGATGTTGACGTAGGAATTTATTTGGCACAGATTTAATTTTTTTATAAACATTTTGAGAAATAGTCTGGAGGGTCCCCCCGTAGGTGGTGAAGGTGAATCACTGGGCTATTTTACAATTATTATAATTATATTTTCACAATTATGTTTTATTACAATTATATTTGAGATATCCTGGGCTGCCCCGTAGGATCCAGAGATAAATCACTATTTTAAAATTATTATAATTATATTTGAGATTTAATTTTTTTATAAACATTTTGTGAAATAGTCGGGAGGGTCCCCCCGTAGGTGGTGAATCACTGGGCTATTTTACAATTATTATAATTATATTTTCACAATTATATTTTATTACAGTTATATTTGAGATATCCTCGGTAAGAGATAAATCATATCACAATTTTATATGGCCACTGTTTTATTTTACCTTTTTTTTAACACCAATTTAACTTATTGCACTTTCGCACTACACCACTGCACTAATACTAACTTTTTATTTTTTGGAGCACTTTTCTTAATTTCATAGATTCCTTTTTTGGAATCCCTCACATTGACCCACTTCAAAAATGAAGAGGGTCCCTGCTCGGGCGCCAGCTAATGAAGTCCTTTTGACTTCATTCAAAAATTTAAAGTTGGGGGTCAGTCAACTTGGCCCCTGTTAATACTTACACCAATTTTCCAAGAGATCACCAAAAACTCAGTTAATTCGATTATACTAGTTAATTGAACTGTGCAACTGCGTGTCTCCCAGCAGACTGCCTGTTCTAAGAGTAACGCTTCTTATATGAGTTGGAGATTTACTTATTAAAGAAATGTTTACTTCTTTTTTCGGGTTTTTATTTGAATCAGTAAATTTATAATTGTTCTTAACAACTAAACTTAAAGACTGAATTAACCTAAATCAATAATTGGCTTAAATACTATTTTCCGATCAACAGCTTTAATGGTGGCGTGATCCAAATCCTCTGTTACGTTGCTTAAGACCGAAAGAAGAACTTGGAATTTTTGTATTTCTCGGCTTTCGTAGGTGCGATTGCCAATGCGAATTGTCTCATTACTTCGCTGGATAAGAAAAGACCCTTCAAGAGTTCTTGAGCCTTTTTCATCTTGAATAGTACCATTATCATCGTTGCCAAAGCGACATTTCGTGTCACCACCTTTTAACAGACGCGGCAGGCATTGGTCTTCTTCCAGCTTTTTCAGGCAGTTTCCTTCACAGATCGTTGCATTGTTAATTTTGAGACCATTGCCAATGAGTCCATACGTTTCTTCATCATTCACCAGCAGCTGCGGAAATTCCGCTTGATAGAATTAGCTGGTAACGAGTAGACTTCACTTTAGGGACAGAAAGAGCATGATGAGAAGTGAACCGTGCCATGGATAGCTTAGCATATTTCATCGCCCCCTCGTAGTTTTGATATGGAAGCACTTCCTCCTCAGAGATAATTTTCGCGGCCTCAGTTTGGTCAAGAAGATTTGTGTTGACGATTCCAGTTTTCGCCAATTAGCTTGCCCGAATAATTTCTGAAATATGCTCCTTTTACACAAGAACCTTACTGAGAACCAGGAATCTATGCTTTTTGTGTTGCATGTCCTTATCGACGTCGTTAGTTAAGCGTATTATGCCATTAACTCGTTTAACAGCTTCTTGAGTGACATTAAAAAGCTTTCTATTAATAGAGATTTGGTTATTGTTGCTGTCGACAATTTGGTGTTGACTGCGGAGGACAGCATCCTAGTCGCTAGCATCAGGTCAGTCAGTTTATTGATCGAGGCTTCTTAGATTTATCGCCCTGGAATTCCCTAAGGCGCAACTTTGCCTGGTTGAGGTGGAGTTCAACAATCGCTTTCAAGTAGCTTTTATTTAAGTCATATTCCAAAGAGGCCTCCAGCTCGGATATAGTTTCGACGAAGTAATTGAGGTCCATGATGTGCAATAGTTTAAAGTAACTTTTCAACTCTGCATTATTATCTGCGTTAGGGAGACATCTTTGCCTAAGAGTTTTTATGAGGGTCTAACAATCCCAAAATTCTTTTATCACTTTAGATTTTGCATTTTGCGATTAATTGTTTCATTTTTTGCTGTTACGTCCCTAATGAGCTTTATAAAATTTTTAGAATAAGTAACGATGTCGTGTGACCATTGGATTAAAGATTTTTAACTAGATTTTTATGGATATTTTTCCCTTGTTCCGTTCTGACCGTGACCCTATTATCTTTTTGTACAGTTTCCCTTTTATACAGGGGCAGAAGCCCTTAATCTGTCTATCTCTCATATACACAACATCGCCCCTCGCATACTCCTGCGGCGTTTGTCTGTTCTTCTTGAGTCGCAGGTTAAGCAATTCCTGGCTTTTTTCGACCCGCTCTTTTATTTCGTACTGCACTTTAGGACAAAAATCTGTCAACTCCTGATAGCTGATCCGTTGTGTTCTATTAAAAATTATATCACTAGGTTTCAGCTTTGTGACCGAGTGAACCGAATTGTTGTAGCGGTCTACCCCTATATAGAATAACTTCTTAGGAGAGACGGGGTCAATTTCTTTTCTCTAGAATGGTGAAGTGCAACCTTTCAACCGGACCATTAACTTCGTTACGTTGAATGGGATTGCTTAGCAAATTTACCTCGCAAGTGAATTGCAGGCTAGTTTTTTATGTGGGAAAATTTTGCGAATTTCGAAAATTTATCTAGGCAACAGAGAAATTTTTGTCCTTGAATTTCGAATATATCTATATGTAAGATTTCGCAGGGATTCTTCGGTAGTGATTTTTAGCTCCGGCACAAACGGATGCCGATTATATTTGCTTACGTGACTAACTTCACAAGCCTTCATATACAATCTTATACGGTTCGCCATTTGTGGAAAATAGAATCTTTCCAGAATTTGCATTTTATTCTCGACAGGATTTCTGTGAGCTCTTTTATGTTCCCCCTCAATTATTGCGCAGATTCTTTCTTCATTTGCCACATCTTCTACTACTCTCTGCGTTATTCTAATTTTAAAACAACGGAAGTTTTCCAGATAGACATTCTGGAGCAACTGCGTACTTTGTTCTGGTATCTTAATGCCGTTAATCACGACCGGGTTGAGTCGCTCTCAATTCTTTCTATTGTTACATAATGACGGGTATATCCACGATGAAATTTTCTCTCGTAAGGAACTTCTTCCCTTCGCGCACGAGTATTTGGTTCTTAAATACATTCAAAGGTGCTTCAACATAAACGATTAGATCTGAGATCAGATCAGATAGCCTTTTAAAGATTGTCTCAACGTTTCTCAAATGCTCCAATTCATCTTTCCCAAACACGGTTATGTCGTCGATGTAGACATAGCACATTTTTTCTATGAAATCGTTCAGCACATCGTCAATCATGCACTGAAACATGACTGGGGCATTTTTCAGGCCAAAAAGGAAGCCTCAGGAATTCGAACTTGCCGTTTCATAGTCGAAAATGCCGTCTTTGGGATATCAATTATATTCTCATGCGAACTTGATGAAAGCCATAAGGAAGGTTAGTGGTGGTGAAATATGTTGCTTCACCCAAACTGCCCAAAGTAGAATTGATTTCTGGGATGGGATACGCGTCGGGAATGGTTACGGCGTTCAATCGCTTGAAATCAATAACCATCCTATATTCCATTCCCCCAGATGGTTTTGGCCTTTTTTGGCACGACCTAGATCGGTGAATTGTACGGACTCTTAGAAGGGCGTATAACACCCTCCGTTAGCAGCTCACTGACCAGTCTATCTACTTCCCCTCTCATGCAAGCAGGATACGGATATATCTTGGTTTAGTTTGCATCCTCCGTTGTAGTTCTTATTTCGGCCCTTACGTTTGTTCTGGCGATTATCTTATTTTTTAGAGGCCCAAAAAGCGTCTTATGGCGGCGAATAACTTTTTCTAGTTTATATTTTATGTCCTGCGGGAGATCACTGCCCAGAAGCGGATAGGCCTGCTTGGAAACCTTGGGCACCTTTTTTATAGTCTTTGAGGATGCCTTTCACCGAATGCACCCATGACACGTACTGGGACGGATCCCCTTCAAACACTTGGAGGTCTCTCACAGCCTATCTCCTGTAGCTCCTGTTCAGTGGATGGACCTCTCAATGGGTGTTCGCCCGCAGGGTACTGAGGCGGTTGGTTCGCTCTCTCGAGTAGGCGAATGCGGCTTTGGGCCTTCCGCAACTCGGCTACTAAAGCTCCTACTGACCCTGTCAGCTCAGTCACGGTTTGGGTCAAAGAATCCATATTTTTTCCTCTTATCTTTTAACTTAATCAAACAAAACCAGTGGTACTCACTTGTTACTTATTCCTGCCTTAGGTTTTTTACTTTTAAATGTATTGTCGTTTCGTTTTGGTCCTCGGCGACTTACAGCAGTCGGAACATTCATTCAGTTCAAGATTAAGTTGTTTCTGAAATATAGGTGGCGTTAGCTCAAGTCTTTAAAAATTAATCGAGTTAGCTTTGAAAAGTAAAATTTAAATTTAAAAAAAATAAATCATCGGTGGATTATGGCAAGGAGTAGAACCTCGATGCTAACCGGTCAAGGGACATCCCACCAAAGGTTGCCAAAAAAATCACACCGGAATTTCAAGTGAAAGCACAGAAGTAGCATGGCAGTAACTTAATATCCCAACAGGGAGTCGAATCCCATTTCTGTAGAAAAAAGCCGTTTTAGTCGTAAGGCAATAAGCTTGCCAGTAGCCTACTAAGGTATAAGCTTCGCACTGCAACCAGACTCCCCGTAAAGATAACCCAAATGGAGCGATAGCTCAGCAATTGGCTTTTATACACTTTAACACTTGCACCTGTCCTTGCACTCTCTTTTAACTAGCTTTCTTTAAACATATTTTATTTCGGTTTTTGCTTCAACTTCGGAAATTTCTTTAAATTTTTGTATTGCTTTCTTTCCGCAAGTAACTTTTAGTTTCGTGCTCATATTAATTTCTCTATAAGTGGGCACTTTATTATCTTAATCACAGATGCAGGAGTGTGCAGGGAAGGCTTGAATTGATTTTTTTCATTCAAAATTAGCTCAGCAACTGGGCATTAGCGCCGTTGGCTGCCTTTCGCCTTTTTACAAATTATATTCTCTAGGGATGTTGACGTAGGAATTCATTTGGCACAGATTTAATTTTTTTATAAACATTTTGGGAAATAGTCAGGAGGGTCCCCCCATAGGTGGTGAATCACTGGGCTATTTTACAATTATTAAAATTATATTTTCACAATTATGTTTTATTACAATTATATTTTAGATATCCTGGGCTGCCCCGTAGGACCCAGAGATAAATCACTATTTTACAATTATTATAATTATATTTGAGATATCCTCGGCTGCCCCGTAGGACCCAGAGATAAATCATATCACAATTTTATGTGGCCACTGTTTTATTTTGCCCCTTTTTTTTAACACCAATTTAACTTATTGCCCTTTTGCATTACTCCACTGCACTAATACTCACTTTTTACTTTTTGGAGCACTTTTCTTAGTTTCATAGATTCCTTTTTTGGAATCCCTCACATTGACCCACTTCAAAAATGAAGAGGGTCTCTGCTCGGGCGCCAGCTAATGAAGTCCTTTTGACTTCATTCAAAAATTTAAAGTTGAGGGTCAGTCAACTTGGCCCCTGTTAATAATTACACCAATTTTCCAAGAGATCGCCAAAAACTCAGTTAATTCGATTATACTTGTTAATTGAACTGTGCAACTGCGTGTCTCCCAGCAGAGTGCCAGTTCTAAGACTAACCCTTCTTATATGAGTTAGAGATTTACTTATTAAAAGAAATGTTTACTTCTTTTTTCGGTTTTTTATTTGAATCAGTAAATTTATAATTGTTCTTAACAACTAAACTTAAAGACTGAATTAACTTAAATCAATAATTGGCTTAAATACTATTTTCCGATCAACAGCTTTAATGGTGGCGTGATCCAAATCCTCTGTTACGTTGCTTAAGACCGAAAGAATAACTTGGAATTTTTGTATTTCTCGGCTTTCGAAGGTGCGATTGCCAATGCGAATTGTTTCATACTTCGCTGGATAAGAAAAGACCCTTCAAGAGTTCTTGAGCCTTTTTCATCTTGAATAGTACCATTATCATCGTTGTCAAAGCGACATTTCGTGTCACCACCTTCACCACCTTTTAACAGACGCGGCAGGCATTGGTCTTCTTCCAGCTTTTTCAGGCAGTTTCCTTCACAGATCGTTGCATTGTTAATTTTGAGACCTTTGCCAATGAGTCCATACGTTTCTTCATCATTCACCAGCAGCTGCGGAAATTCCGCTTGCTAGAATTAGCTGGTAACGAGTAGACTTCACTTTAGGGATAGAAAGAGCATGATGAGAAAGGAACCGTGCGATTACATGGATGGCTTAGCATATTTCATCGCCCCCTCGTAGTTTTGATATGGAAGCACTTCCTCCTCAGAGATAATTTTCGCGGCCTCAGTTTGGTCAAGAAGATTTGTGTTGACGATTCCAGTTTTCGCCAATTGGCTTGCCCGAATAATTTCTGAAATATGCTCCTTAAACACAAGAACCTTACTGAGAACCAGGAATCTATGCTTTTTGTGTTGCATGTCCTTATCGACGTCGTTAGTTAAGCGTATTATGCCATTAACTCGTTTAACAGCTTCTTGAGTGACATTAAAAAGCTTTCGATTAATAGAGATTTGGTTATTGTTGCTGTCGACAATTTGGTTTTGACTGCGGAGGACAGCATCCTAGTCGCTAGCATCAGGTCAGTCAGTTTATTGATCGAGGCTTCTTAGATTTATCGCCCTGGAATTCCCTAAGGCGCAACTTTGCCTGGTTGAGGTGGAGTTCAACAATCGCTTTCAAGTAGCTTTTATTTAAGTCATATTCCAAAGAGGCCTCCAGCTCGGATATAGTTTCGACGAAGTAATCGAGGCCCATGATGTGCAATAGTTTAAAGCAACTTTTCAACTCTGCATTATTATCTGCGTTAGGGAGACATCTTTGCCTAAGAGTTTTTATGAGGGTTTAACAATCCCAAAATTCTTTTATCACTTTAGATTTTGCATTTTGCGATTAATTGTTTCATTTTTTGCTGTTACGTCCCTAATGAGCTTTATAAATTTTTTAGAATAAGTAACGATGTCGTGTGACCATTGGATTAAAGATTTTTAACTAGATTTTTATGGATATTTTTCCCATGTTCCGTTCTGACCGTGACCCTATTATCTTTTTGTACAGTTTCCCTTTTATACAGGGGCAGAAGCCCTTAATCTGTCTGTCTCTCATATACACAACATCGCCCTCGCATACTCCTGCGGCGTTTGTCTGTTCTTCTTGAGTCGCAGGTTAAGCAATTCCTGGCTTTTTTCGACCCGCTCTTTTATTTCGTACTGCACTTTAGGACAAAAATCTGTCAACTCCTGATAGCTGATCCGTTGTGTTCTATTAAAAATTATATCACTAGGTTTCAGCTTTGTGACCGAGTGAACCAATTTCTTTTCTCTAGAATGGTGAAGTGCAACCTTTCAACCTGACCATTAACTTCGCTACGATGAATGGGATTGCTTAGCAAATTTACCTCGCAAGTGAATTGCAGGCTAGTTTTTTATGTGGGAAAATTTTGCGAATTTCGAAAATTTATCTAGGCAACAGAGAAATTTTTGTCCTTGAATTTCGAATATATCTATATGTAAGATTTCGCAGGGATTCTTCGGTAGTGATTTTTAGCTCCGGCACAAACGGATGCCGATTATATTTGCTTACGTGACTAACTTCACAAGCCTTCATATACAATCTTATACGGTTCGCCATTTGTGGAAAATAGAATCTTTCCAGAATTTGCATTTTATTCTCGACAGGATTTCTGTGAGCTCTTTTATGTTCCCCCTCAATTATTGCGCATATTCTTTCTTCATTTGCCACATCTTCTACTACTCTCTGCGTTATTCTAATATTAAAACAACGGAAGTTTTCCAGATAGACATTCTGGAGCAACTGCGTACTTTGTTCTGGTATCTTAATGCCGTTAATCACGGCCGGGTTGAGTCGCTCTCAATTCTTTCTATTGTTACATAATGACGGGTATATCCACGATGAAATTTTCTATCGTAAGGAACTCCTTCCCTTCGCGCACGAGTATTTGGTTCCTAAATACATTCAAAGGTGCTTCAACATAAACGATTAGATCTGAGATCAGATCAGATAGCCTTTTAAAGATTGTCTCAACGTTTCTCAAATGCTCCAATTCATCTTTCCCAAACACGATTATGTCGTCGATGTAGACATAGCACATTTTTTCTATGAAATCGTTCAGCACATCGTCAATCATGCACTGAAATATGGCTGGGGCATTTTTCAGGCCAAAAGGAAGCCTCAGGAATTCGAACTTGCCGTTTCATAGTCGAAAATGCCGTCTTTGGGATATCAATTATATTCTCATGCGAACTTGATGAAAGCCATAAGGAAGGTTAGTGGTGGTGAAATATTTTGCTTCACCTAAACTGCCCAAAGTAGAATTGATTTCTGGGATGGGATACGCGTCGGGAATGGTTACGGCGTTCAATCGATTGAAATCAATAACCATCCTATATTCCATTTCCCCAGATGGTTTTGGCCTTTTTTGGCACGACCCAGATCGGTGAATTGTACGGACTCTTAGAAGGGCGTATAACACCCTCCCTTAGCAGCTCACTGACCTGTCTATCTACTTCCCCTCTCATGCAAGCAGGATACGGATATATCTTGGTTTAGTTTGGATCTTCCGTTGTAGTTCTTGTTTCGGCCCTTACGTTTGTTCTGGCGATTACCTTATTTTTTAGAGGCCCAAAAAGCGTCTTATGGCGGCGAATAACTTTTTCTAGTTTTTATTTTATGTCCTGCGGGAGATCACTGCCCAGAAGCGGATAGACCTGCTTGGGAATTTTTTCCAGGAGCGGAATTTCCAAATTTGAGTTAATAGGGTATTTCAAAGGTTTGTCCAGAATTTTTCTGCCTTACGACAATGATTTGTTGATACAATTTTTATTAGAACCGGTATCAACTAGGAATTCATGAACTTTGCCCTCTCTTCCAACGTATTCTATGTATGGTACACTGGATAGGCCTCCGACGTAAAATTTATTTGGTCCTCCACGTTATCTTCTGCCAGTGTCCGTCGTGGCATTCGTTTGAGGCTCATTCACTCTTTGGATGTTAAACATTCTTTAGTGTTTCGGGCGGAAATTGAGTGAAGCGTACCTCCTTTTAGTGTTAAATCGATGCTGCGCATTACTAGCATATCCCCTACGCCGAGTCTCTGGAGAAAAGGTTTTTGTTACCGGTTGAAAAGGTTCCTGCTTTTCTGCGAATTGATGATTAATAAATGAACCACTTTGTGGACGAGGAGGGCGATTGCCAGCATGGTTGACTCGCGCGTAGAATTCGCCAAGTTTTAAGCCCCCGTGAGTAAGTTGACCAAGTTTGTGCTCTAAAGTATGAATGTCGCACTTATCCGCGTAGTGGAGTGAGAGGCACGCTTTTATAGAGGGCCAATCACTCTCAAAGATATTGTGCGAGATCAGAGCAGAGTTCGCACTGCCTCTGATTTTGCCGCGAATGCTCTTCAGGATCGCTCTGTTTGGCCTGCACCTTTTTTATAGTCTTTGAGGATGCCTTTCACCGAATGCACCCATGACACGTACTGGGACGGATCCCCTTCAAACACTTGGAGGTCTCTCACAGCCTATCTCCTGTAGCTCTTGTTCAGTGGATGGACCTCTCAATGGGTGTTCGCCCGCAGAGTACTGAGGCGGTTGGTTCGCTCTCTCGAGTAGGCGAATGCGGCTTTGGGCCTTCCGCAACTCGGCTACTAAAGCTCCTACTGACCCTGTCAGCTCAGTCACGGTTTGGGTCAAAGAATCCATATTTTTTCCTCTTATCTTTTAACTTAATCAAACAAAACCAGTGGTACTCACTTGTTACTTATTCCTGCCTTGGTTTTTTTACTTTTAAATGTATTGTCGTTTCGTTTTGGTCCTCGGCGACTTACAGCAGTCGGAACATTCATTCAGTTCAAGATTAAGTTGTTTCTGAAATATAGGTGGCGTTATCTCAAGTCTTTAAAAATTAATCGAGTTAGCTTTGAAAAGTAAAATTTAAATTTAAAAAAAATAAATCATCGGTGGATTATGGCAAGGAGTAGAACCTCGATGCTAACCGGTCAAGGGACATCCCACCAAAGGTTGCCAAAAAAATCACACCGGAATTTCAAGTGAAAGCACAGAAGTAGCATGGCAGTAACTTAATATCCCAACAGGGAGTCGAATCCCATTTCTGTAGAAAAAAGCCGTTTTAGTCGTAAGGCAATAAGCTTGCCAGTAGCCTACTAAGGTATAAGCTTCGCACTGCAACCAGACTCCCCGTAAAGATAACCCAAATGGAGCGATAGCTCAGCAATTGGCTTTTATACACTTTAACACTTGCACCTGCCCTTGCACTCTCTTTTAACTAGCTTTCTTTAAACATATTTTATTTCGGTTTTTGCTTCAACTTCGGAAATTTCTTTAAATTTTTGTATTGCTTTCTTTCCGCAAGTAACTTTTAGTTTCGTGCTCATATTAATTTCTCTATAAGTGGGCACTTTATTATCTTAATCACAGATGCAGGAGTGTGCAGGGAAGGCTTGAATTGATTTTTTTCATTCAAAATTAGCTCAGCAACTGGGCATTAGCGCCGTTGGCTGCCTTTCGCCTTTTTACAAATTATATTCTCTAGGGATGTTGACGTAGGAATTCATTTGGCACAGATTTAATTTTTTTATAAACATTTTGAGAAATAGTCAGGAGGGTCCCCCCGTAGGTGGTGAAGGTGAATCACTGGGCTATTTTACAATTATTATAATTATATTTTCACAATTATGTTTTATTACAATTATATTTGAGATATCCTGGGCTGCCCCGTAGGATCCAGAGATAAATCACTAGTTTAAAATTATTATAATTATATTTGAGATTTAATTTTTTTATAAACATTTTGTGAAATAGTCGGGAGGGTCCCCCCGTAGGTGGTGAATCACTGGGCTATTTTACAATTATTATAATTATATTTTCACAATTATATTTTATTACAGTTATATTTGAGATATCCTCGGTAAGAGATAAATCATATCACAATTTTATATGGCCACTGTTTTATTTTACCTTTTTTTTAACACCAATTTAACTTATTGCACTTTCGCACTACACCACTGCACTAATACTAACTTTTTATTTTTTGGAGCACTTTTCTTAATTTCATAGATTCCTTTTTTGGAATCCCTCACATTGACCCACTTCAAAAATGAAGAAGGTCCCTGCTCGGGCGCCAGCTAATGAAGTCCTTTTGACTTCGTTCAAAAATTTAAAGTTGGGGGTCAGTCAACTTGGCCCCTGTTAATACTTACACCAATTTTCCAAGAGATCACCAAAAACTCAGTTAATTCGATTATACTAGTTAATTGAACTGTGCAACTGCGTGTCTCCCAGCAGACTGCCTGTTCTAAGAGTAACGCTTCTTATATGAGTTGGAGATTTACTTATTAAAGAAATGTTTACTTCTTTTTTCGGGTTTTTATTTGAATCAGTAAATTTATAATTGTTCTTAACAACTAAACTTAAAGACTGAATTAACCTAAATCAATAATTGGCTTAAATACTATTTTCCGATCAACAGCTTTAATGGTGGCGTGATCCAAATCCTCTGTTACGTTGCTTAAGACCGAAAGAAGAACTTGGAATTTTTGTATTTCTCGGCTTTCGTAGGTGCGATTGCCAATGCGAATTGTCTCATTACTTCGCTGGATAAGAAAAGACCCTTCAAGAGTTCTTGAGCCTTTTTCATCTTGAATAGTACCATTATCATCGTTGCCAAAGCGACATTTCGTGTCACCACCTTTTAACAGACGCGGCAGGCATTGGTCTTCTTCCAGCTTTTTCAGGCAGTTTCCTTCACAGATCGTTGCATTGTTAATTTTGAGACCTTTGCCAATGAGTCCATACGTTTCTTCATCATTCACCAGCAGCTGCGGAAATTCCGCTTGATAGAATTAGCTGGTAACGAGTAGACTTCACTTTAGGGACAGAAAGAGCATGATGAGAAGTGAACCGTGCCATGGATAGCTTAGCATATTTCATCGCCCCCTCGTAGTTTTGATATGGAAGCACTTCCTCCTCAGAGATAATTTTCGCGGCCTCAGTTTGGTCAAGAAGATTTGTGTTGACGATTCCAGTTTTCGCCAATTAGCTTGCCCGAATAATTTCTGAAATATGCTCCTTTTACACAAGAACCTTACTGAGAACCAGGAATCTATGCTTTTTGTGTTGCATGTCCTTATCGACGTCGTTAGTTAAGCGTATTATGCCATTAACTCGTTTAACAGCTTCTTGAGTGACATTAAAAAGCTTTCGATTAATAGAGATTTGGTTATTGTTGCTGTCGACAATTTGGTGTTGACTGCGGAGGACAGCATCCTAGTCGCTAGCATCAGGTCAGTCAGTTTATTGATCGAGGCTTCTTAGATTTATCGCCCTGGAATTCCCTAAGGCGCAACTTTGCCTGGTTGAGGTGGAGTTCAACAATCGCTTTCAAGTAGCTTTTATTTAAGTCATATTCCAAAGAGGCCTCCAGCTCGGATATAGTTTCGACGAAGTAATCGAGGTCCATGATGTGCAATAGTTTAAAGTAACTTTTCAACTCTGCATTATTATCTGCGTTAGGGAGACATCTTTGCCTAAGAGTTTTTATGAGGGTTTAACAATCCCAAAATTCTTTTATCACTTTAGATTTTGCATTTTGCGATTAATTGTTTCATTTTTTGCTGTTACGTCCCTAATGAGCTTTATAAATTTTTTAGAATAAGTAACGATGTCGTGTGACCATTGGATTAAAGATTTTTATGGATATTTTTCCCATGTTCCGTTCTGACCGTGACCCTATTATCTTTTTGTACAGTTTCCCTTTTATACAGGGGCAGAAGCCCTTAATCTGTCTGTCTCTCATATACACAACATCGCCCCTCGCATACTCCTGCGGCGTTTGTCTGTTCTTCTTGAGTCGCAGGTTAAGCAATTCCTGGCTTTTTTCGACCCGCTCTTTTATTTCGTACTGCACTTTAGGACAAAAATCTGTCAACTCCTGATAGCTGATCCGTTGTGTTCTATTAAAAATTATATCACTAGGTTTCAGCTTTGTGACCGAGTGAACCGAATTGTTGTAGCGGTCTACCCCTATATAGAGTAATTTCTAAGGAGAGACGGGGTCAATTTCTTTTCTCTATAATGGTGAAGTGCAACCTTTCAACTTGACCCTTAACTTCGCTACGATGAATGGGACTGCTTAGCAAATTTACCTCCCAAGTGAATTGCAGGCTAGTTTTTTATGTGGGAAAATTTTCCGAATTTTGAAAATTTATCTAGGCAACAGAGAAATTTTTGTCCTTGAATTTCGAATATATCTATATGTAAGATTTCGCAGGGATTCTTCGGTAGTGATTTTTAGCTCCGGCACAAACGGATGCCGATTATATTTGCTTACGTGACAAACTTCACAAGCCTTCATATACAATCTTATACGGTTCGCCATTTGTGGAAAATAGAATCTTTCCAAAATTTGCATTTTATTCTCGACAGGATTTCTGTGAGCTCTTTTATGTTCCCCCTCAATTATTGCGCAGATTCTTTCTTCATTTGCCACATCTTCTACTACTCTCTGCGTTATTCTAATTTTAAAACAACGGAAGTTTTCCAGATAGACATTCTGGAGCAACTGCGTACTTTGTTCTGGTATCTTAATGCCGTTAATCACGGCCGGGTTGAGTCGCTCTCAATTCTTTCTATTGTTACATAATGACGGGTATATCCACGATGAAATTTTCTCTCGTAAGGAACTCCTTCCCTTCGCGCACGAGTATTTGGTTCTTAAATACATTCAAAGGTGCTTCAACATAATCGATTAGATCTGAGATCAGATCAGATAGCCTTTTAAAAATTGTCTCAACGTTTCTCAAATGCTCCAATTCATCTTTCCCAAACACGATTATGTCGTCGATGTAGACATAGCACATTTTTTCTATGAAATCGTTCAGCACATCGTCAATCATGCACTGAAATATGGCTGGGACATTTTTCGGGCCAAAAGGAAGCCTCAGGAATTCGAACTTGCCGTTTCATAGTCGAAAATGCCGTCTTTGGGATATCAATTATATTCTCATGCGAACTTGATGAAAGCCATAAGGAAGGTCAGTGGTGGTGAAATATTTTGCTTCACCTAAACTGCCCATCCTATATTCCATTTCCCCAGATGGTTTTGGCCTTTTTTGGCACGACCCAGATCGGTGAATTGTACGGACTCTTAGAAGGGCGTATAACACCCTCCCTTAGCAGCTCACTGACCTGTCTATCTACTTCCCCTCTCATGCAAGCAGGATACGGATATATCTTGGTTTAGTTTGGATCCTCCGTTGTAGTTCTTATTTCGGCCCTTACGTTTATTCTGGCGATTATCTTATGTTTTAGAGGCCCAAAAAGCGTCTTATGGCGGCGAATAATTTTTTCTAGTTTATATTTTATGTCCTGCGGGAGATCACTGCCCAGAAGCGGATAGACCTGCTTGGAAATTTTTTTTAGGAGCGGAATTTCCAAATTTGAGTTAATAGGGTATTTCGCTTCCTATCGATTACCGCTTCCAATTCCTTCTGGGTATCGTCACCGATAATACAATCGACTGTACAAACAAAGGTTTGTCCAGAATTTTTCTGCCTTGCGACAATGGTTTGTTGATACAATTTTTATTAGAACCGGTATCAACTAGGAATTCATGAACTTTGCCCTCTCTTCTAACTATTCTATATATGGTACACTGGATAGGCCTCCGACTTAAAATTTATTTGGTCCTCCACGTTATCTTCTGCCAGTGTTTCTTATTCCGTCGTGGCATTGGTTTGAGGCTCATTCACTCTTTGGATGTTAAACATTCTTTGGTGTTTCGGGCGGAAATTGTCTGAAGCGTACCTCCTTTTAGTGTTAAATCGATGCTGCGCATTACGAGCATATCCGCTACGCCGAGTCTGTGCAGAAGGATCTACTTCACTTTTGGTTACCGGTTGAAAAGTTTCCGGCTTTTCTGCGAATTGATGATTAACAAATGAACCACTTTGTGGACCAGGAGGGCGATTGCCAGGATAAAAACGTCGCCTATCTTGCGAATATACTAATGACTGGATATTCGTTCTGCTCAATTCCTTCATAGCGACCGTAACCTTTTTTCTTAAGCCGACACTGGGTAGCTTCTAAAATTTAAATTCTGAATGTCAAAGCTGGCAGTATAGGCTTCGGGCAATGATTTCGGCCTTTGTACAATGAGAATCCTGGAGAGATCAACGTTCAAGCCTCTAACGAAGACGTCAAGTGCCCTATTCCCATACGTCTCCATCAGAGCATCGACCGTCTCAGTTATTTTCCGTTTTTTGCTTATTGATGGTTAACTCGCGCATAGAATTCGTCAAGTTTTGCGCCCCCCTGAGTAAGTTGATCAAGTTTGTGTTATAGAGGGCCAATCACACAGAGTTCGCACTGCCTCTGATTTTGCCCCGAATGCTTTTCAGTATCGCTATGTTTGGGCCGCGCTTTTTTTATAGTCCTAGAGGATGCCTTTCACCGAATGTACCCATGACACGGACGGATCCCCTTCAAACACTTGCAGGTCTCTCACAGCCTATCTCCTGTAGCTCCTGTTCAGTGGATGGACCTCTCAATGGGTGTTCGCCCGCAGGGTACTGAGGCGGTTGGTTCGCTCTTTCGAGTTGGCGAATGCGGCTTTGGGCCTTCCGCAACTCGGCTTCTAAAGCTCCTACTGACCTTGTCACGGTTTGGGCCAAAGAATCCATATTTTTTCCTCTTATCTTTTAACTTAATCAAACAAAACCAGTGGTACTCACTTGTTACTAATTCCTGCCTTAGGTTTTTGCTTTTATAGGTATTGTCGTTTCGCTTTGGTCCTCGCCGACTTACAGCAAGTATAGGTGGCATTAGCTCAAGTCTTTAAAAATCAATCGAGGTAGCTTTGAAAAGTAAAATTTAAATTTAAAAAAAATAAATCATCGGTGGATTATGGCAAGGAGTAGAACCTCGATGCTAACCGGTCAAGGGACATCCCACCAAAGGTTGCCAAAAAAATCACACCGGAATTTCAAGTGAAAGCACAGAAGTAGCATGGCAGTACGTTAATGTCCCGCCAGGGAGTCGAATCCCATATCTGTAGAAAAAAACCGTTTCTTTTTTCCTTTAGTGAGGATAAATCATGGAAGGATTGTATGATCCGTTTTAGTCGTAAAGCAATAAGCTTGCCAGCGGCCTACTAAGGTATAAGCTTCACACTGCAACCAGACTCCCCGTAAGGATAACCCAAATGGAACGATAGCTCAGCAATTGGCTTTTCTACACTTTAACACTTGGTCCTGCACTTGCACTCTCTTTTAACTAACTTTCTTTAAACATATTTTATTTCGGTTTTTGCTTCAACTTCAGAAATTTCTTTAAATATTTTGTATTGCTTTCGATCCGTAAGTAACTTTTATTTTCGTGCTCATATTAATTTCTCTATAAGTGGGCACTTTGTTATCTTACTCACAGACGCAGGAGTGTGCAGGGAAGGCTTGAATTGATTTTTTTCATTCAAAATTAGCTCAGCAACTGGGCGTCAGCGCCGTTGGCTGCCTTTCGCCTTTATACAAATTATATTTTCTAGGGATGTTGACGTAGGAATTTATTTGGCACAGATTTAATTTTTTTATAAACATTTTGGGAAATAGTCAGGAGGGTCCCCCCGTAGGTGGTGAATCACTGGGCTATTTTACAATTATTATAATTATATTTTCACAATTATGTTTTATTACAATTATATTTGAGATATCCTGGGCTGCCCCGTAGGACCCAGAGATAAATCACTATTTTACAATTATTATAATTATATTTGAGATATCCTCGGCTGCCCCGTAGGACCCAGAGATAAATCATATCACAATTTTATATGGCCACTGTTTTATTTTGCCCCTTTTTTTTAACACCAATTTAACTTATTGCACTTTTGCATTACTCCACTGCACTAATACTCACTTTTTACTTTTTGGAGCACTTTTCTTAATTTCATAGATTCCTTTTTTGGAATCCCTCACATTGACCAACTTCAAAAATGAAGAGGGTCTCTGCTCGGGCGCCAGCTAATGAAGGTCAAAAGGTCATTCAAAAATTTAAAGTTGGGGGTCAGTCAACTTGGCCCCTGTTAATAATTACACCAATTTTCCAAGAGATCGCCAAAAACTCAGTTAATTCGATTATACTTGTTAATTGAACTGTGCAACTGCGTTTCTCCCAGCAGAGTGCCAGTTCTAAGACTAACCCTTCTTATATGAGTTAGAGATTTACTTATTAAAAGAAATGTTTACTTCTTTTTTCGGTTTTTTATTTGAATCAGTAAATTTATAATGGTTCTTAACAACTAAACTTAAAGACGGAATTAATTTGAATCAATAATTGGCTTAAATACTATTTTCCGATCAACAGCTTTAATGGTGGCGTGATCCAATTCTCCAGAATTTGGCTGTTGGTAAACAGGAAAGTTCAAAAACAATTGTTAAGAAATTTAACAGCAAGTGCATAACTGTCTCCAGAAATTTGGTTGTAAAAATACAAGTGCAAAACAATTCTTCATAACTTTGTCTGCATGTACCGGAAGTCTATTTCCTTTGTGTTGCAATTAATTTGACATGTATTAACTACGTGAATTAGTCAAAAGCAGAAAATGATTATTTGGCAGTTTAGCTTTTGTGGGAAAATTTTAATTAAAAGGGTGAAAACTTTTGTGGTGTTAACTCCTCCCTTCTTAAATCGGTTGTCCTCAATCGTGTTATGGATATGAATGGTTGGAGAAAGATATATATGTAAGTTAGTTGTGTGGTACCTGAATTTTTCTCGATAGGTAATGGATCTGCAGGGGCCTGCTTTGTGTAGATTTCCAGTTTGCTCTTCTTGCAGGGCCAGTATAGGATTAAGATGACACAAATAATGGCTGCGACTGCACTTATTGATAATGTGCCGGATGTCGTTGTAAGAAGTTTCAGATTGCTAATTTTTCTGGTATTTTTGATGTGAAGTTCTCTTAACGATTCTAGTGATGGTAGATCCACATGGAATTTAGTGAATGGCCTTGACTGAAGAATGGCTGGTATAGGTATTGCTTCGAAGTTACTATAGATTTTCCCATTTACTCTAATTGTAGAATTGTGATAGGTTCAATTATTATTGTGTTGATTTCAATATTTCCATTGACGCTGGTCCTGCACTTGCACTCTCTTTTAACTAACTTTCTTTAAACATATTTTATTTCGGTTTTTGCTTCAACTTCAGAAATTTCTTTAAATATTTTGTATTGCTTTCGTTCCGTAAGTAACTTTTATTTTCGTGCTCATATTAATTTCTCTATAAGTGGGCACTTTGTTATCTTACTCACAGACGCAGGAGTGTGCAGGGAAGGCTTGAATTGATTTTTTTCATTCAAAATTAGCTCAGCAACTGGGCGTTAGCGCCGTCGGCTGCCTTTCGCCTTTTTACAAATTATATTTTCTAGGGATGTTGACGTAGGAATTTATTTGGCACAGATTTAATTTTTTTATAAACATTTTGGGAAATAGTCAGGAGGGTCCCCCCATAGGTGGTGAATCACTGGGCTATTTTACAATTATTAAAATTATATTTTCACAATTATGTTTTATTACAATTATATTTGAGATATCCTGGGCTGCCCCGTAGGACCCAGAGATAAATCACTATTTTACAATTATTATAATTATATTTGAGATATCCTCGGCTGCCCCGTAGGACCCAGAGATAAATCAAATCACAATTTTATGTGGCCACTGTTTTATTTTGCCCCTTTTTTTTAACACCAATTTAACTTATTGCCCTTTTGCATTACTCCACTGCACTAATACTCACTTTTTACTTTTTGGAGCACTTTTCTTAGTTTCATAGATTCCTTTTTTGGAATCCCTCACATTGACCCACTTCAAAAATGAAGAGGGTCCTTTTGACTTCATTCAAAAATTTAAAGTTGAGGGTCAGTCAACTTGGCCCCTGTTAATAATTACACCAATTTTCCAAGAGATCGCCAAAAACTCAGTTAATTCGATTATACTTGTTAATTGAACTGTGCAACTGCGTGTCTCCCAGCAGAGTGCCAGTTCTAAGACTAACCCTTCTTATATGAGTTAGAGATTTACTTATTAAAAGAAATGTTTACTTCTTTTTTCGGTTTTTTATTTGAATCCATAAATTTATAATTGTTCTTAACAACTAAACTTAAAGACGGAATTAATTTAAATCAATAATTGGCTTAAATACTATTTTCCGATCAACAGCTTTAATGGTGGCGTGATCCAATTCTCCAGAATTTGGCTGTTGGTAAACAGGAAAGTTGAAAAACAATTCTTAAGAAATTTAACAGCAAGTGCATAACTGTCTCCAGAAATTTGGTTGTAAAAATACAAGTGCAAAACAATTCTTCATAACTTTGTCTGCATGTACCGGAAGTCTATTTCCTTTGTGTTGCAATTAATTTGGCAGGCATTAACTACGTGAATTAGTCAAAAGCAGAAAATGATTATTTGGCAGTTTAGCTTTTGTGGGAAAATTTTAATTAAAAGGGTGAACACTTTTGTGGTGTTAACTCCTCCCTTCTTAAATCGATTGTCCTCAATCGTGTAATGGATATGAAAGGTTGGAGAAAGATATATATGTAAGTTAGTTGTGTGGTACCTGAATTTTTCTCGATAGGTAATGAATCTGCAGGGGCCTGCTTTGTGTAGATTTCCAGTTTGCTCTTCTTGCAGGGCCAGTATAGGATTAAGAGGACACAAATAATGGCTGCGACTGCACTTATTGATAATGTGCCGGATGTCGTTGTAAGAAGTTTCAGATTGCTAATTTTTCTGGTATTTTTGATGTGTAGTTCTCTTAAAGATTCTAGTGATGGTAGGTCCACATGGAATTTAGTGAATGGCCTTGACTGAAGAATGGCTGGTATAGGTATTGCTTCGAAGTTACTATAGATTTTCCCATTTACTCTAATTGTAGAATTGTGATAGGTTCAATTATTATTGTGTTGATTTCAATATTTCCATTGACGCTGGTCCTGCACTTGCACTCTCTTTTAACTAACTTTCTTTAAACATATTTTATTTCGGTTTTGCTTCAACTTCAGAAACTTCTTTAAATATTTTGTATTGCTTTCGTTCCGTAAGTAACTTTTATTTTCGTGCTCATATTAATTTCTCTATAAGTGGGCACTTTGTTATCTTACTCACAGACGCAGGAGTGTGCAGGGAAGGCTTGAATTGATTTTTTTCATTCAAAATTAGCTCAGCAACTGGGCGTTAGCGCCGTTGGCTGCCTTTCGCCTTTTTACAAATTATATTTTCTAGGGATGTTGACGTAGGAATTTATTTGGCACAGATTTAATTTTTTTATAAACATTTTGGGAAATAGTCAGGAGGGTCCCCCCGTAGGTGGTGAATCACTGGGCTATTTTACAATTATTAAAATTATATTTTCACAATTATGTTTTATTACAATTATATTTGAGATATCCTGGGCTGCCCCGTAGGACCCAGAGATAAATCACTATTTTACAATTATTATAATTATATTTGAGATATCCTCGGCTGCCCCGTAGGACCCAGAGATAAATCATATCACAATTTTATATGGCCACTGTTTTATTTTGCCCCTTTTTTTAACACCAATTTAACTTATTGCCCTTTTGCATTACTCCACTGCACTAATACTCACTTTTTACTTTTTGGAGCACTTTTCTTAGTTTCATAGATTCCTTTTTTGGAATCCCTCACATTGACCCACTTCAAAAATGAAGAGGGTCTCTGCTCGGGCGCCAGCTAATGAAGTCCTTTTGACTTCATTCAAAAATTTAAAGTTGAGGGTCAGTCAACTTGGCCCCTGTTAATAATTACACCAATTTTCCAAGAGATCGCCAAAAACTCAGTTAATTCGATTATACTTGTTAATTGAACTGTGCAACTGCGTGTCTCCCAGCAGAGTGCCAGTTCTAAGACTAACCCTTCTTATATGAGTTAGAGATTTACTTATTAAAAGAAATGTTTACTTCTTTTTTCGGTTTTTTATTTGAATCAGTAAATTTATAATGGTTCTTAACAACTAAACTTAAAGACGGAATTAATTTAAATCAATAATTGGCTTAAATACTATTTTCCGATCAACAGCTTTAATGGTGGCGTGATCCAATTCTCCAGAATTTGGTTGTTGGTAAACAGGAAAGTTGAAAAACAATTCTTAAGAAATTTAACAGCAAGTGCATAACTGTGTCCAGAAATTTGGTTGTAAAAATACAAGCGCAAAACAATTCTTCATAACTTTGTCTGCATGTACCGGAAGTCTATTTCCTTTGTGATGCAATTAATTTGGCAGGCATTAACTACGTGAATTAGTCAAAAGCAGAAAATGATTATTTGGCAGTTTAGCTTTTGTGGGAAAATTTTAATTAAAAGGGTGAAAACTTTTGTGGTGTTAACTCCTCCCTTCTTAAATCGATTGTCCTCAATCGTGTAATGGATATGAAAGGTTGGAGAAAGATATATATGTAAGTTAGTTGTGTGGTACCTGAATTTTTCTCGATAGGTAATGGATCTGCAGGGGCCTGCTTTGTGTAGATTTCCAGTTTGCTCTTCTTGCAGGGCCAGTATAGGATTAAGATGACACAAATAATGGCTGCGACTGCACTTATTGATAACACTAGTTTACAGTACATTTGTTGCCGAAGAAATTTTAGCTGTTGCTGACTACATATAATATGCTATTTTCAAAAATATAATTAGAATATTTTTATCAGCTCTAGTTTCTGAGTTTCAGCTATGTAGGTATTAGACAGAAAAAAACATGTATATGTATTTAATAAGAAAAACTTTATTTAAAGAAACAATTAATCATTGAGTTCTAAAAAACTTCGTTTTAAAGCTTTTCTCCGATGTGTCGACTTTGGAAAATGGCGTATTAGAGACCAACAATAGTCAGACATCATATTTGTATCCCAGAAACCCTGATAGCGCTCTTTCATGACGCGTAAGTCTTGATGCATACGCTCTAAATTGAGTATCATTCGTAAGTTGTCTAATTTGAGGGCCATCAAAGATACCGGCTTTAATCTTTTCCATAGTGAGCTGAGGAAATTTTTGGCAAATGTAAGAAAAGCAGTTCCCATTTTTATCTAGTGATTTTACAAACTGTTTCATGATGCCCAGTTTTATGTGTAATGGTGGAAGGATAATTTTGTCACGAGATACTAATGAATTGTGGACTATATTGTGCTTTCCAGGCTCCATATTTGCTCTCACGGGCCAGTTTTTTCTTACCCAATGTTCTTGTTTAGCTCTACTGTCCCAAAGACATATAAAACAGGAAAACTTGGTGTAACCACTTTGTTGACCGAGAAGAATGTTGACCATTTTTAAATCGACACAAATTAGCCACTTATGGTCATTGTATTTTATTTTGTTCAAGACTAGCGAAATGTTACAATATTCCTCCTTTAACTTTGTACTGTGGGCAATAGGTACCCCAGCATATTTATTTCCATTATGTAATAGAATACATTTTAGGCTACGTTTTGAGCTGTCAATGAATAAACGCCAGTCATTTGGTTCGTATTGCTTCAAGCCCATTTTTATCAACAATTTTTTGATATCTGAACAAAAGGTAATGCCATCTTCTTCGGAAAAATAACACCGTAATTCTGTATCTCTTTCACGATAAAAACTTATTTTAGTATCCGAGGATAGCAAATTTTTTTCTTTTAGTCTTGATGCTAACAATTCTGAAGCTTGTTTAGAAAGATTTAAATCTCTTACAAGATCATCTAACTCATTTTGGGAAAAGCATTTTGGCTCATTAGACATAGCTTCAAAATCAGGATCATTTTGTGATGAGCTTGGTCCTTCAATGTCTTGCTCTAATGGTTCAGATATATTTTTAAGCTTTGAAGAGTGAGGTGAACGCTGCACTGGACGTTGAACACAACTAGTACTTGGGTATTGCCATTTAGCTCGATTTTTAGTGTTTAAACCGTTTATGTTCACACTACAAAAATAACAGTCTATGAGATGATTTTGTGGTTCTCGCCAAATAGTCGGTGTTCCAAATTTAAAGGCACTTCTTTTACCACTTTTCCATAATCTTAAATATTCCACACACGACTTACAAACACAATTGGGAGCCCAAGACTTCTCATTTTTATCCAAGAGCATCCCAAAATACTCAAAATAGGTATTTTTCACCAACTCTGATATAACTTTTCTACTATTGTTAAACACATATTCTCCGCATATATAGCAAAAATGATCTAGATTGTTTAAACAACGTCTCCTTGAACTACTCATGACGCAAAAACTAGAGAAACTAATTTTAACACAGTAAAATATGCCTGTTATCGATTAATATATATGATATAAATTAATATAAATGATGAAATCAAAAACAAAGTAACTCGAGCTGCTCAAAAAATTTTGAGGGTAGATTTGACAAAAACAAGTGATGAGTGAACAATATCAACCACAGGATTCGCGGCAACAGACAAAAAGTTTAATATTGTAAACCAGTGTAATGTGCCAGATGTCGTTGTAAGAAGTTTCAGATTGCTAGTTTTTCTGGTATTTTTGATGTGTAGTTCTCTTAACGATTCTAGTGATGGTAGGTCCACATGGAATTTATTGAATGGCCTTGACTGAAGAATGGCTGGTATAGGTATTGCTTCGAAGTTACTATAGATTTTCCCATTTACTCTAATTGTAGAATTGTGATAGGTTCAATTATTATTGTGTTGATTTCAATATTTCCATTGACGCTGTTTAGTAATAGTACGCCCAGTTTTATTTCCTCTACTCGAAGTATATGGTGTCCATTTGTGGTAGTACAAGTGGAGTTTAAACCATTAATTATTCTCGTAATACAAGTACCATGTTTTAAATCTAAAATTTGGTAATTTTTACAAATCTTAATTCGATTATAATCTTTACATTGTTTTTCAATTCTTTTAAAATCTAATTTAATTACGCTATTTTCGTTTGTTATAACAGGTTTTAATGTTATTGGTTGAAAAGTTTCATGTAACGTTAGTGGAATTTTTATCATATAAACAATTGTCATTTCATTACTTAGTTCATTTATGTCTGATATTTCGAATGCTTCTTCTGCATTTCCAAATGGCATATTTTCTTCAATTAATTTCTGTACATACATATAGCTATTCTAATTTCTTCTTCATTAAGCAAGACTGAATTAATGATTTTACTTTTTGCCCATTGTATGGCATATTTAATGTTGATAAGTTCTTCTTTAACTAATCTAATTTTATATTTTTCTTAGGACCAAAGTTTAATTTCCAATTGAGATGCTTTAGGAGCTTTTCGGTCGGTAATATTTTAAAAGCAAACAAAAATTTTCTTTTTTTTTCTCCTACGCGTTTCGGCGTCTTCCGCGCCTTCATCAGGGAGTCTGCATTTTATTGTACATAAAACATAAAAACAAAGTGTTAACAAATTAACAATATTTTTGCTTACAACAATGATTGCACTTAAATTTTTAATTACATTGAAAACAGTAACAGAATCAAAACAAACAAAAATATAACAATAAAACTCCACATATTGAATTACACACTACTTTTTTGTCTCTCTGTTTAACCATCACTCGTTATTGCTGTTCTGTATGCGCAGTTTATATTGGCTACGTCTTCCTTAAAGTTCATCGTGTTTCGTATTTGTTGTTGTATTCTCAGCCCTTCTAATGTTAATCTTGTCCTCTCTTTTTTCTCCACGTCTAATATTTTTATATTTTCGAAATCAGCTGAGTGTCCGCTATTCGTTAAATGTTGTGCCAATGCTGTTGTTGTCTTTTTATTCTTCGCGTCCGTTTTATGTTCGCTAATTCGAATTCCGAGTGATCGCTTTGCGGTGCCTATGTATACTTTATCGCAATTTTCGCCCAATTTACCATTGCACTTGATTTCATATACTACGTTGTGTTGTTATTCCCTGCTGACTCTGTCTTTTGTTTTGGTAAATACCGAGTTTAGCGTGCGATGTGTTTTATGTGCAAAGCATATTTTGTATGTCTGTATACTTCTGCTTATTGTTTTTTGTCCGTTAGTCCTGGTATGTATGTGATACCTGTGTATTTTATATTTTCGTTTTTGTTTGTGGTTTTAATAGTTATGTGCGCCAATGCCCTTTTGTTGTTTGCAGTTGCTAACAGACTCTCTATTGTTGCATTAGGGTATCCATTTTTGAACAATATATTTTTAATTTTCTTGGTGTTCTCCTTTTTGAAATCTTGGTCACTTAAATCGTATATTTTATTTATTAAATCCGATTTCGAAAATACAAAAATATTAGACGTGGAGAAAAAAGAGATGACAAGATTAACTGTTGTTACTGTTTTCAATGTAATTAAAAATGTAAGTGCAATCATTGTTGTAAGCAAAAATATTGTTAATTTGTTAACACTTTGTTTTTATGTTTTATGTACAATAAAATGCAGACTCCCTGATGAAGGCGCGGAAGACGCCGAAACGCGTAGGAGAAAACAAGAAACTTTTTGTTTGCTTTTAAAATATTACCGACCGAAAAGCTCCTAAAGCATCCCAATTGGAAATTAAACCTTGGTCCTAAGAAAAATAAAAATTATATTATTCGGAGTGCAAAATAAACCGATACACACAAGTATTTAAAACATAAATTACACAACATGAAACACTTCTTTCAGCATATCAGGCTTAAGTATGGCCAAGAAACCTGCTACATCATCAAACTATATAACAAAAACAACAATAAGCTTACAAAACAACAACAGAGACTAAAATTTATATTGAAATGCAAAGATTTTGGAGTAACACCACCGCATTTAAAAGGAAAGATTAAAAATATATATAAAGGATTTGAACTTGACATAACAAAAAAAGAACTACACAAGATTGAAGAGTAATTTATCATGAAGGTGTTAAACTTATAAATTAAAGAAGTAAACATACAAATGAAAATTATTCGTTCAAACATTGGAGACTTTAGGGATGTAATACACAATAAACTGGATGAAACAGACTACAAGATGATTGAAGAAAATCAAAAACAATTTATAAAATACTACACAACCACCACAGAAGAACGACTAAATACAAAACTTAGAACACAAATCACCAACAACTTCGACAAATTTGGTTTTAGAACGAATGAAGATTGGTTCGTAAATAAAACAAATATTGAGGTACCCCAAGAATGTAAATGGCTTCTTTCTATGGGGAATAAATTTGCGTTACCAGTAACGAGGAAAACGTTCTCGCCCATACATTTGATCGCCGACATAGAGCAGGGAATTCAAACTTTGGAAGACGAAAAAGAGTTTACGAAGAGAGTTACGAAGTCACGAAAAAGTTTATCGCACAACAAAAGGACCAAATAATAATAACGAATGCAGATAAAGGTAACAAAACGGTGATGATGAACAAGGTGGAATACAGATAAAAAATGAAACATCTTCTAAGTGACAAAACTACATATAAAACCATCCGTATTGACCCAACACAAAAGCTACGGGGGAAAAACAATGCCATAGTTAATGACATCTACGAACAAAAGAAAATTGACGCAAAACTTAAATACTACTTGACATGCAATGCCGCTACAGCACCAATACTAAATGGCCTTCCGAAAATACATGAGAAACTCTTTTCTCAGGCCAATTTGATCTTTAATTGGTGTACCGTGCTACAAACTTTCGAAACATATAGGACAAACATTGAGACAGACAATTTCGGAGGACTAGAACATCAACAATTCTTTTCAGCTCAAAGAAAGATTACAACATACTAGGACTAGAACATCAACAATTCTTTTCATCTCAAAGAAAGATTACAACATACTATAACGATCGAAGAGGATACAATTCTTATTTCATTTGACGTGGTTTCCCTATTCACGAATATACCGATACCACTAGCAATACACACGATTATGCAACATTGGACCATCCTAGAAGAACATACCACACTCACTAAGAAACAATTTTTGACAATACTACAATTCTGCCTACGGGAAAACAACTATTTCACCTATGACGACACCCACTATCAACAGATACAAGGAATGGCAATGGGCAACCCACTGTCACCCACCGTAGCTGACATTGTATTAGACAAAATACTGGACGACAGCATCGCTGATCTTTAACGAAAGGACATATACATATATCAAATACATTAACAAATATGTAGATGATATATTCGCTATTGTTAAGATCAAGGACGTGGAAGACATACTAAAAACACTAAACGCATAACATACTAAAATAAATTTCACTACGGAAACAGAACACGGGACAAAGTTAGCCTTCCTAGACATAGAAATACACCGCCGAATCGACAATAAAATCACAACGAACTGGTATGCAAGATCGATAGTATCGTCAGGGATGATCAATTATCATTCAAACCACCCGTGGATGCAAAAAAGAAACACAGCTATCAATTTAATAAATAAAATATACGATTTAAGTGACCAAGATTTCAAAAAGAAGAACACCAAGGAAATTACAAATATATTGTACAAAAATGGATACCCTAATGCAACAATAGAGAGCCTGTTAGCAACTGCAAACAACAAAAGAGCATTGGCGCACATAAATATTAAAAATATTAAAATATCACATACATACCAGGACTAACGGACAAAAAAACAATAAGCAGAAGTATACAGACAGACAAAATATGATTTGCACATAAAACACATCGCACGCTAAACTCGGTATTTACCAAAACAAAAGACAGAATCAACAAGGAACAACAACACAACGTAGTATATGAAATCAAGTGCTATAATAAATTGGGCGAAAATTGCGATAAAGTATACGTAGGCACCACAAAGCGATCACTCGGAATTCGAATTAGCGAACATAAAACGGACGCGAAGAACAAAAAGACAACGACAGCATTGGCACAACATTTAACGAATAGCGGACACTCAGCTGATTTCGAAAATACAGAAATATTAGACGCGGAGAAAAAAGAAAGGACAAGATTAACATTAGAAGGGCTGAGAATACAACAACAAATACGAAACACGATGAACTTTAAGGAAGACGTGATGGTTAAACAGAGAGGCAAAAAAGTAGTGTGTAATTCAATATGTGGAGTTTTATTGTTATATTTTTGTTTGTTTTGATTCTGTTACTGTTTTCAATGTAATCAAAAATACAAGTGCAATCATTGTTGTAAGCAAAAATATTGTTAATTTGTTAACTCTTTGTTTTTATGTGATATGTACAATAAAATGCAGACTCCCTGATGAAGGCGCGGAAGACGCCGAAACGCGTAGGAGAAAAAAAGAAACTTTTTGTTTGCTTTTAAAATATTACCGACCAAAAAGCTCCTAAAGCATCCTAATCTAATTTTACTTTTATATTTATAATTTTTTCTTAGATAATGCTTAAGTCTTTTCTTATACTATTTGAAATATTTTCTGTTATTTTAGTAAGATTATTTATTCTCTCATTAAAGAGTTTGTTGATCACTACTTGATCATTATTTTTGTCATTTAGTCTTAATAAATTTCGATTAATAATTTCTAGATCTTCATGATCTGGGTATCCCGCGATACACTTCCACAATGATCCTATAGCATTTATTGACTTATTTTGTCTTAAGAGCTTGGTAGGTTTAAGAGTTTGCAATATGTCCATGGTTTGTCGGGTTTCCTGTTTTAGAATGGGGAAAAGAACATTGTTCTTTGGAGTTTGTGTTTCGATGTAATTGAAGGTTTCGTAAGAAAAGTTTCATATTCTTCAAGTTTAATCAAATGAATTAGTCTAAATGTTCCGTCCTGAATCTTTGCTAGTCCGTCATTAATGGTAACTACCTGTGCTGTGCTATACTCAAATATTTGTATGTCCGCTGCTTGTCCTTGTATCATAAACGTCATCGTAGCAAAAAGGACTGTAGTCCAGTACATTTTTATTGTTATCTTAAAAAGAAAAAAGAAGAGAAATTAAATAATTTTTAATATAACTTTTATTAACTACTCGATTTGATTCTGTCTCCATTGTAGACGTGCTATTTTCCTTAACTATTTCCTTTTTAAATCTAGGAGTTAGTTTTGTCCCTAGTCGCTGATAAATCCTAACGTATACTATGTCTCCTGATGCGTATATTTTTGGTTCTTTCCTTTTTATTATGGTAACTTAGGTCTCGTTTTCGTACTTGTATTCTTCGTATTGTTTGGGGTATGTGGTGACAGTTCTACCGAAGAAAGTTTCTAAATGTCTCTTATCCGTGGTGGAGTGTATAGAGTAATTATATTCATAAACTGATTGATCTAATAGTTCTTCAAAATTTTGTACCCCTCTTGTATTTTTAAACCTCGCATTATTTCTGACAACGTTGAATGAACCCTTTTTACCTGCCCATTCACGGAGCTTTTATAGGGTGGATATTTGAATTTTTCTATACCTAGTTGCTCCCTTATCATAAATACTATTGATGCAGAATTTAATGTCTTTTCATTGTCTATAACTATAGCTTTTGGAATACCGATAGAAAATAATATCTTCCGAAGAGGCTCTTTAATATCCTCTGTAGATCGGGATTTCATTATATGAGCTTGGGCATATTTTGAAAATTTGTCGACAACGGTCAGTACTAATTTATTATCCGTTTTATATAGTATATTTATGTGTAATGAGTGACCGGGGTATGTGGGAATAGGTGTTTCCTTGATATCCGGCCGATTTGGCTTTCGATCGTATTTCGTTTCTTGCAAATGGAGCATTGCTTTACAATTTTTTTATTTTCTTAGCCATTGCTGGGAAATAGAATTTCTCTAAAATTTGGATTTTATTTTCCCTACAGTTCCAATGAGCTGTTATGTGTTCTTAATATTATCTCTTCTTATTGTTGATTATTTATTACGTCCTCTACTTGCAGCTGAGTGAACCTAGCTTTGTACCTACCGAAATGTAGCGGGTATACTTGTTGTATTTTTCCCATTATACTTTCGTCTGCTTTAATACAATTTATGACAGACGGGTTAAGATATCGTCGTAGAATCTCTATTAACTTTTCTTCGGAGTAGAATGGCTCGGTAATTATATGCCGGTGATACGTGGGAAAGACTATTTTAAATTGGTACGTGGAAGTTGTACCTGTGTTTAGGAGTAATTGATTTTTAAACACATTAATAGGTGTTTCTATACTATGTATCAGTCCATGTGATGAACTTTCGTCTGAGTTTGTCGCTATTGACAATGTATGCATGAACGATTTTTGTGGAGGCATTCTAGATAAGGCATTTGCTATCACGTTCATTTTCCCTGGTTTGTAATATAGGTCGTAATTGTGTTCTTCGAGAATTGATTTCTACCTTTTGATTTTGCTATTAGTATTCTTGTTACTGAGTGCATTCGTGAGCGGTTGGTGGCCCGTGAACATTTTTACTTTGGCTGAGCCATACAAATAATTTCGCAATGAATTTAAGGTTCAAATGATGGCCAGCAATTCCTTTTCATTGGCAGCATAGTGTTCCTCTGCCTTGTTAAGTGTTCCTGATAAAAAGGATATTGGTCTGTCGTGCTGGGACAGGACTGCTCCAAGCGCAAAGTTGGAAGCGTCTGTTGTTAATTCGAAATCCTTCTGATAATCTGGATAAGCGAGCACAATGTCTTCGGAAATAAGAGAATTCTTAATTTTACTAAAGGATTATACGGCTTCTTTGCTTAACACGATTTTTACAGTTGAGGATTTATTTTTTGAAATTCTTCCTCCCTCCCCTCTTAAAAGGGATGTCAGGGGTTTCGCGATTTTGGCATAACCTTTAATGAATCGCCGATAATACCCCTACATACCTAAAAAGCTGCGGAGTTCTTTTAGGGATTTTGGCTGCGGGAAGTTCGCAATAGCCTCGAATATCGCAGGACTGGTTTTTATACCTTTATTAGATATTACATAACCTAAAAATTCAACACTTTCTTCAAAAAACTTACATTTTCCTAGCTGAACCTTAATATTTGCATCTTCCAAGGTTCTAAATATTTTCTGAATATGAGCGAAATGTTCTATTTCAGTTTTGCTAAAAATAATTATGTCATCTATATAGACATATATCATCAAGAGCACGTTGGAAAATTGAAGGTGCGTTCTTACATGCCGAATGGTAAACGTGTAAATTCATATTTACCATTATTTATGGAGAAAGCCGTCTTCTCTACATCAGATTCCTTGAGTGGAATCTGGTGGAATCCGCTTTTTAGGTCGAGTACGGAAAAATAATTACTATTTCCAAGTTTCGATATTACTTCGGATATTTCCGGAATTGGATATTTGTCCGCAATTGTTACCGCGTTTAACTTTCTTTAATCTATCACCATTCGGTGCTGTTTTCCTCCCGATGCATCCGCCTTTTTCGGCACAATCCACACAGGTGAATTGTATAGGGATCTAGATGGTCTTATAATGCCATTATTCATAAGTGTTTCCACTTGTTTCTCTACTTCCGTTTTCAAGGATGCAGGGTAGGGGTAGGATTTAGTGTACACTGGAGTGTCTGTTGTGGCTCTAATTTCTCCCACAACTCTAGTAGTGTACGTTAGTTTTTCATCAGGTTCCATGAGTAATTTGGGAAATTCCCTTGCAATAACGTTTTTTGTTGGGGTGATGCTTTACATATACATATTTAAATTATTTACTGTTGCCGATGAAAGTTGTTTAATGCCTATTTTTCTCCCATTCCCCAATGTCATGTAGTTGACATGATGAATTATGTATGAATTACTACTTGTAATTCCCTAAGGGTTTCGTTTCCGAGAATGCTATCAAAAGTCTTAAGGGAGGCATCAAAAAGAATTTAATTTCTTGATTTAAGTTAAAGAGTTTCACCATTGTTTGTTCAGTAATTGTAATGTCACCTACAACTGATTTCGCATATAATG
Organism: Anomoia purmunda; assembly: GCA_951828415.1. Taxonomy (NCBI): domain Eukaryota; kingdom Metazoa; phylum Arthropoda; class Insecta; order Diptera; family Tephritidae; genus Anomoia; species Anomoia purmunda. Next base: position 84,572,019 of record OX639993.1, on the reverse strand, counting down.
ATGCTTTATTTTCTATTTTTTTCTTTGCCAAGTGGGGCTGGAGATAATTTTTACTTGATCCGTTTTAACCTCCGATATAATGTAACGAAGAGCTTATTAAGCTAAAAAATGAATATCTCTGGGTTCAATATATTCTCTCTCGTGTGTTTCTGGCTGTTCTGTATCAAGTGGAATGTTCTTTGTAATTTCCTTTGTTGGGGGTATGAAATTGCACCAGGTCTTTTCCCTTGCAAGTTATCTCGGTGAGGTCTATTTATGTAATTTATATGCCGGGAATGCATACTTTGGTGCACGTCCATGAGCTCTGGTCGTGTTTGAGGCTTAGGTGGTCTCTGTGAATTGTTTTGATAAATAATTTGCTGTCTACGTTGCCAAGTTGGCTGGTTATTTTGAAATATATATGTTCTAAATGAGGGTAGAATCTGTTTGGATTTCTCCTCTCAAAGTTCTGCTTTGGAGGTAATGGTGGTGCAACTCTTTTTGTATTGTGAGCATGGTTTGCTCGAAAATTCTGATTCTAAAGTTTCAGACAAAGATGTATATCCTGTGGTAGGTCCACTAGCTCCCTTGTTCCTAGAAAACGTGGTAAGTCCCCATTTAGACCCTTTATAAATGTGTATAAGGCTTTGTCTCTGTAAGATTTTGTAATTAAGTTAAGTGATTCGTTACTCGTTTGCAAACATCCTATCTTATTACGTATAACTGATAAAAGTCTTGCACACTTTGGTTACCCTGTACCAGAGTTGGCATCTGGTACTCTAATGTTAATAAATCTCGTTTGTCACCGTAATGAACAGTTAAACATTCTGAAGTGGCTTGTAAATTTCTAAGATTCTATCTACACTCTTCTTCCATGAATCATATTCCCCCAGTTGACCTGTAAATTCATTTAAGCATTTGACTACGTCCGGAATTTTGTCCATGTCTTATAAGTTATTCCTATGTCTTTCGTCTATCTGTTGGTCAGTAACATTTTGTATATTTGCATGCGGGTTTAGAGCCGCCTGAACCATTTGGGGTCCTTGTTGCGTAAAAATGTTTGTGACAACGTTTAAATGAGTCTCGTTGAGTCGTCCATATTCATTTGAATGTTCTGTGGAAGATTCGCGGGAATAACGGGTGGCCGGATCAGATTGCTTGGATTTGACATTTTTACTTAAATCTTGACTTTAACAAAAAAAATTTTAGTGCCCAGAGGGTATTATATCAGATACTTTTGTATAGGTTTTGGTTTCTAAGTTATAAATTTTCGCTTTTAACCTAAATCTTACTCTATACCGGATCTCCATCTTGAATTCCTCTATGGCTTTCGGTGTTATTCGTATTTCTGGTGGTTTCTTTTCTTCATCTATAGGTAGTACAGCAAAAGATGATACCATTTTGAATTTTATTTCCTCTGTTTGCACGTCTTCGAGCAGCATGAGCACACTTTGTGAAATTATAATAGTTCTTAACAACTAAACTTAAAAACTGAATTAATTTAAATCAATAATTGGCTTAAATACTATTTTCCGATCAACAGCTTTGGTGGTGGCGTGATCCAATTCTCTAGAATTAGGCTGTCAGTAAACAGGAAAGTTGAAAAACAATTCTTAAGAAATTTAACAGCAAGTGCATAACTGCATCCAGAAATTTGTTTATAAAAATAAAAGGGCATAACAATTCTTCTTAATTTTGTCTCCATGTGCCGGAAGTCTATTTACTCTGTGTTGCATGTGTTAACTACGTGAATTAGTCAATATCAGAAAATGATTATTTGGCAGTTTTGCTTTGTGGGAAAATTTTAATTAAAAGGGTTAAAACGTTTGTGGTGTTTACTTATGCAAGCTAAAGCTATGCTAACCCTGCGCTAACTTATTGCTACCTTGCACTTGGCCACTAGACTTATGTATGCAATCCGGTTCCCACGCTGCACCTGTATGCGACCGGATGCGCGTACAGTGAGCCAGACCCAAAGCCAGCACTTTCGGCAGGTGAGTTGGTGGCCGGCTGTGTTAACTTCGATGAACACATATTCATTGAGGTTGATTGTGCAGCACTAGCTGAACCTAAATAACTTTATACTGGTTTTCTGCATCACCGCTGAGGTGGAAATACAGGTGATGATGATTTTTTTATTAAAACAATTTACTAAAAATTAACTTATAATTTTTATTTAAAAAATTGGTATTACAACAAAATTAAGGTTCTACGTCTACCAGTTTCTCTAACATCGTCTGGGAAACCAAATTCTAAGCAGGTAGAGCCAAAATTGTCCGGGTCAATTTTATCGATTGTTGCATTGAATTCGTTAGGAGATTTTACAAGGTAATTATCAGGAAAGTAAATCGTTTCTCCATGGTGAAGAAAAAATCGTTTTCTGTAATGCCACCATCAAATTGCGGCAAACCCATTGGATAGTTACGCACTTTGAAATATGTACTTAAAATATATATGTATGTATATCTGGAAGAATGCATAAAAGCGCTGCGATGTAGAAAGCTACTTTCGTCAAAATCTATAGAAATATCGATTTGAACATCTTGAAATGAGCTGAAAAAAGACCTTCGCAAATCTTGGAAAATTTTTCAAGCACCGAACAAATTTTCTAAATTTTCTTGTATTCATTTTCTAGCGAATAAATAAGGGAATCCCTTAAGTGACCAGAAACGCCACCAGCGTCGTAAACTATTAATGTTGAGGAGCCAACCTTTTATAAAACTGAAATTATTTGTGATATCAACCAAAGATATTGATTCACCTAGAGAGGATGTATTTGGGTATTCTTCATGTACAATGGGATCAAGCACACTCAAGGAACCTCGGCCAGATCGTTGTTTGAAGTGAAGCGCCTTTTGAACATTTGTGTGAAAAAGTACCGTTTCAAAATCTTCAACCTAGTTCAACGATAGCGTCTTGTATCTTTTGTCTACCTCCTACCTATAACTATTTTTCAACTAAGTCATTGTGCCTATCATATCGTATTCCTAGGCCTATTATGCAAATTTCTCTAAACAGATCATTAAACTACACACAAAAATTTACATAATAAAGAGAAAATAAGTGAGTTTTAAAAACAGTCAAATAATTAAATAAAAAAATTTTATTTTTATTTTTCCAAAAGCTTCGCATTTCTATTTGCTAAAAGATTATGCACCGAAAACTAATTTTTTTCAGACTCATGGGTCAAATCACATTGAAGTAATTTTCTTCTACAACTTCCTATAGGGAAGGTAGAGTTGAAGAAGTCACTTCATATATCATTTAATACTTGAGATCTAAGTTTTGAGTTGGGAGAAAAGTGCTCAAGGTCCTTCTCTTTTAATAGCTGACAATACTTAGGGAAGTATGAACAGAAAACTTTTTAAAAATCCGCTATAAAGAATGTTAAGCGTACACTTAAGCACATTTCCCCTTGCAACTCTCTACTGGGTTGGTGAAGTTACCGAAATCTCTTCACTTCTACACAATTTTGCAACTTTTTAAAAACGCACCTTATTTTCATTTATGTAACCTTTTTCGGGTTCGAATCCAGGGCAAGTAACATCCAAAAATTATAGAAAAAGTTTTTTCTAATAGCGTTCGCCCCTCGGCAAACCTCCGAGAGAATTTCTGCCATGAAAAAACTTCTCACAAAACCATTCGGATTCGGCGTAAAACTGTAGGTCCCTCGTTTTGTGTTACAACATCAAGACGCATACCACAAATTGTAGGAGAAGTTCGGCCAAAATCGCTTAAGCGGTTAAAGCGCCAATTAAGTAAGTAAGTAAGTAACTTTCTTCTTATTGAAAATTGTTAATTGAATTTTAGCAAAAATTTGTTTTCTTAGCCTTCTTCTCTGTGACGTTTCATTTGAATTGAAATAGTCTCCTCCAAGCAGGGTTTAATTGCAATGGTAACGTTTCAGAAACTTAGTTTTTTCATGATGGTTTGTAACAATTTCTGCCGGTGAGAAATACACCTGATCCCAACATTCGGGAACATAATCAACCTAGAAAATAGTGTTTCTGTAACCAAGTTAATAAAACAAAAGAAAGAAAAAGACGATTAAAAATACATAAGCAAGGATTGTATATTACTTTTAATTTTGCTTTGCAAATGATGCAAGTTGTTACAATTTTTGCGTTCATGAGCTGTTTTTACTGGATAACTTTTATAAATTTCTGCACACTCCAAATATAACTGCAAAACTGTCGATTATATCACTGGTATTGCTATTGAATATTTCGCCTGACTGACCACTTCTGGATGAATTATGAGTCGGAGAGGACTGATCAGCTGATTATGACTTGTGAGTTCTCACCGGTTTATACGTCAGAGCTGACTGATCAGACCTAACTTAATTATTGGTAACAACTGATGTAAAATCGACCTAACGCTGATGTAAATACTAATCCTTGATGACTAAAATTGAAGGGTAATACATATTTCATTTTTACATATTTTATATATATACAGGTTGTTTGTAACAGCATAAAAAACCCGAGATAGATATAGACGTACATATATTTACCAAAATTCTAAGAATTAATAGTGAATTTGAATAAGCCATGTCTGTCTGTCCGTCCGTCAGTCGGATAACTCCAATAAATATTGAGCCATCTTAACAAAACTTGGTATACACATTGCGCTGGACCAAATTTTTGGTATTGCCAATGGGCGAAATCGGACAATAACTACGCTCACATAACGGTATTTTGTGGAAATCAAAACACTTTCGGGTTTTGGATATGGGCTCTGAGTTGGAACCCGGTGAAAATATGAATTCTAAAAGTTTCAAAATGATGATGAGCACGGGAAGGAGCGCCCGTTTCGATCGTCGCATGGCCTCCAACATTCTGGAACTCTATCGTGGACAGGCGGGGTCTCAGATATCTGACAAACACGCTAGGTCGCTTGAGTGCGCCAACGGGGTGCTGAGGGAGAGCGCGGGTGCGTCTCCGAAAAGCTCAGCCTCAAAGAGACAGCGGCCTCAGGAGAGGGAGACGTCCTCAGTCAAACGGCCCAGGACCGGGGTCGCGCCCAAAACGTTCAGCGAAGTCGCTCAGCAGCCGGGCTCCATTATTCTGGGTATCGTGCACCGCAGTAGGGAAAACGGTGCCATCTCTAGGTTGGATTGGAAGCGTGTGGCGGAAGCGATCTCTGCTGTCTTCATGAAAGTGATCAGGGATAATCCTGGTCCACCTCCACGCTGCGAGAGAGCGGGCTGGCACTCTGGTCTTTTTAAGACCATATCTTGTGCCGACGAGCGGGAGGAGCTTTCCCTCAGCCGTAAATTTAGGCTTCCGGACTATTGTAGTGTATTTCAAGCAGAGGTGACCGAAATCAAGGAGGCAGCCGATTGGCTACTTACCAATGTAATGCCCACTAGACGGGCTAACATTTATTCGGATAGTCAGGCCGCTATTAAGGCCTTAGGATCACTAATGGTGAGATCAAAACTTATCAGGGAGTGCCTGACTTCTCTCGCAACCGTCTCAGAGTATATCGACGTTAGACTAATGGTGCCGGGCTATAGTGACATTGCAGGGAAGTGCATGGCTGATGTGCTCGCTCGGCAGGGTACCCTGGAAGTCATTTCTCCATGCAGGGAGAGGGTGGGGGCTCCTTTGACTGCCTGCGGACTTCTCTTGGACAGATGGGCTCTCTGTCGTCTCAGCGAGCGCTGGAGAACTGTCCTTGCAAGGATCCTCTGGCCGAGAGCGTATCGTGGGCGCTCAAAGGAGCTGAGGTCGGTTACTAAGCGGCAACTCTCGACCCTCGTAGGTATTTTGACTGCGCATTGTCCGTTGGGTATTCATGTGGTTAGGCGGAAAATAGTCTCTGACTCTTTCTGCCGCAGCTGTATGGAGGATGATGAAGTGGATTCATCTTTTCATTTTCTGCTCAGCTGCCCTGCCTTTGCGAGACTGAGGTTCAAGTACCTAGGCTCGTGCATTTTAGGACTCCAGAAGAGCTCTCTGGGGTGGGGATTTGTGACTGGCGTGACTTCGTTCGGGGTACGCAACGTTTCTCAGGGTAATCTTTCCTGATTTTTCCGATTTACGTTACCGTTCATAAAAGCAAGTGGTATCACAATGGACGCCTCTACTATATCTAAGTGAGTTCCTAGTGCGGAACTACCACATTAACCTAACCTAACCTAATATGAAGCATTTTGCACAAGCAAACACACCGAATCAACAAAAAAATTGGAAATAGGCTCACTTTAGAGCAAATAAGTATATCTCCGTAAACATGCTACTAAATTTGGTGTACACATCACACTTGATGTAAGTAAGAAAAATTTCGAAAATTGTACAAATCGAACAAAACCCACGCCCACCTCTCATATAATAATAACTTTCAAAAATCAAAAAAAAAAATGCCGAAATTTTTGTCACCATTAAAGAGAATTCGTTCAAATTTAATATGAAGGAGTAGGTTGCACAAATACAAATACACGGAGTAAAATAAAGATGGTAACAGGCGTTGCACCACCCGCTTTCGAACAACCAGACATATCTCAGAAATTATGCCAACTCCACCAAACTCCACCAAAATTGTAAAAATCGTACAAAATCCATGGTCCACTTCTCATATAACGGCAAAAAACTCCGATATTTATTAACTATATAAGACAATTTTCTCAAATTTGATAGACACGAGTGATTATGACATACATGGAATCATAAATGTTGGGAATGACCCAGGTATCGCCCACCTTAGAGCGAATTGATATATCTCCGAAACCTCTTTGTGAAACTGTACGAATTTATAGTCAGAAAACACAATTTCGGAAATGATAGAGATCAGACTAAAACCACACTCACCTCTCATATAACGGTAATTTGTAAGAAATGAAAATATTCAATATTTTAATAAATCATGTCGCGAATTCTATTAAATTTGGTATACAGAATTTAATTGGGGAGGGAAATAAATAAATTCATACTGATTTCCCGCTTTCATTTAAATCAATAAACGTCGCGTAAAATTTCAAAATTTTGTTATACTACCAAACCCGCCTTGCTTTGATGGGCCAATAAAGAAATACTTTATTTGGAGCAATGTTCAGTGCTTAAAACATACTTTATACCTTGCTCTTAAAGGAATATGTATATATCGAATATCAAATAGCTAGAAAGATATTGTGAATAGTAGTTTCGTCTTAAGTCTACTGAGAAATGTTTAGAAAAGTTTCTTAGGGAATGCGGTGTTAGATCGCTGTCAGGTCTATAATGTTCTACTTCACTTGCAGGGACGCAAATTGACTGGGCGTTTTCAAATTTGGATGGTAATATGGTTAACGCAACTAATTATGAAACGGTTCACCGTTACCACGATATTATTTGCAATTCAGTCTTTGACAGCATTAGTAAATTTTATATGTACTTATACTTTAGAAGGAAGGTATAATTGTAAGTACATATTTATATTTTACAGGTATGGTATGAAAACTGTGTAATATAATAAAGAATAAATATTGTTTTTAATAGTTTACTTTTATAGGCAAATACAAATTAATAAACATTAATCTAGAGCATAATCAATAGCTTAAAGATATTACGGCAGTAAACACAAACATATTTTAACGCTTAACTCGATCGAATCTTTGACAAGAGATTCGTCAATTTTTACGGGATTATTCGCTCAAAATTGACAAACTTTATATTATATTTACATTTTCAAGTTATTTTACTTACAATGTAACAAACAGGGTTTTTCAGGTAAATTGATAAATTATGCATTAAATCCAGTAACATATCAACTCATAACTTCACTGGGACTTCATGAAGACAAAACCTAGGTACACAGGAAAGTAATGAAGATAATTCAGAATTTGTAATTCGCAAAAGTATTTTGCATAGTTAGGTAACTCAGAGAAGTATTTAGCATTTGAGTAAAAGTGATATATAAATAAATGTTAAAACTATCTATCCATTTTTATATTCAGCTTCCAAGCGTTGTGGCATCGATTCTACCGACTTTCGACAAAATTCAGGTTGTATTTCTCCCATTCCCTTTGCAAAACCTCCTTGAGACTATTTTTTGATAAAATTTTGTGTTCACGAACTCTATATTCAAGGTATGCCCTTTTGAGCTTTGAGCTTTGAAGGGGTGTTGGAAAATGGTTTGCGTTGAAAAGTGACCACATTTTAACGGCGTGAACCGTATGTTTCGGGTCGTTGTCATGATGAAACAAAAATCAGTTTCTTGCCAAACCCATTTTTTCAGCACTGAAGTGTAAATTACCTTTAAGGATAGACAAATATACATAATTGTCCAATATACTGTCTATAAAAACAAGATTTCCAACTCCCTGAGCCGACATACATCCCCACACCATCGTTCATTCACTTCGTTTTCTCCCAACCATACGACGGCCATCCGATCCAAAAGTATTATATTTGCTTTCGTCGCTAAATATTACAGTTTTCTAAAACTCGAAACTTTTACTTTTATAGGTGTTGGCGAATAAAATTCGCTTTTCTTTATTAATATTTGAAATAAGTGGTTTTTTTCGAGTCACGCGACCATGAATATTATTCGTCCTGAGCACTCTGCGCACTGTCTCATCAGGAACTTGGGTTTGTAGATCTACTTTAAGCTTGCCGTTAAGCTATGGTGCGGATAAATGTGGATTTTGGCGGCTGGATTTAAGTATTTTGCGTACCTCTCTCATAGTTACGAGATCATCTTTGGTCGACCACAACGGGTTAAATTTTCTATACCGTGGCGCACCTTACACCGTTTTACTACATCGTTTGACGACATAATGTAAACATATCGTAAGTGTATTTGCTAGATTTTCCTTCATTGTGAAGGTGCAAAATTATTTTTTTTTACTGATATTGTCACTTCTTTAGCTTTTGGCATTTTTAATGTGCACTATCACAATTATAAACGAATTGATTAAAATTAAGACAATTTCAATAGAAATACGTACCAGTAACCATAAATTCTTCCGAAATTTGCAACAAGTTAACAAATCTGCACCAAATAACGGATTTTAAAAATAAGCAAAATACTTTTGCGAGTTACAAATTCTGAATTGCTTACAGTTTGTTCTTATGTACAATGATTGTCTGTGTGTTAATGAAGTCTCAGCGAAGTAAAGAGTGAGATCAGGGAACTTGTAAGAAATGAGAAGGCGCAAATGTTAAAAGAGCTTTTTCATCAACAAAATTTGTAAGTGCGATCGAGAGAATTCAACATAGCAATTTAATTCTACCATACCAATAAAAACCATTTTCACCATATTTTGCTATAATTAGAGCAGAGGGGCTGTATTGCGGAGGCGAGCGGCTGCATGTGTACAAAAAGAAGATAAATAATAAATCAAAACAAAAACCATAGAAGAAAAATAATTAAACAAAAAAAACAGTTTCTGGATCGCGAGGAGCAACTTGAGATGCATTATTGTCTGATATTGCGATGTTGAATCAGCGTATTTCCTGCTCAGGTGGGAACGTAGCTGCTGGTGCAATATGAATTCCGCGGCAGCGCTGTTGCGCGTGCAATATTTTCCATGTCAGCGTTTTCGCTGGTAACTTTAGCGGAGGTTGGCTATAACGCTAGCACCATATTTGTGTTTGAATGCTTCAATTTCTTGAATGTTGGTAATGTGCAGTTCCTTGAGCAGTTGTAATGATAATGCTCTTCGAAGGTAGTTGTGACATTTGCAGATTGAGCTATGGCTGGTAATGGGGTTGCTGCTGAGATTCCTCTATTCCAGTATATCTGATTTTGTACGGTGAGTGTAGAGTTCTCGTGGTGTATCAAAAATGTTCCTTGCAGTGGTATGCTTTGATTATCAATTTGGATGTCTCAGTTGAAGTTGTTAAGGACCAATATGTTCGGTGTTAGTTCTTCGGCAAGAGGCATATGTTGATTGTTTGTGGTGGCGCATTTTGATAGTGCGCTTCTGAGTAGATTTGGGATGCAATGGGAGGCAGTGATATTTACAAAGGTTCATACGTTTACAAAGTGCTATGTTGTTTAGAGTTTTACATTTATTCCTTATTCCTAATATTTGATATTTACATAAAATAACATTTTCGTAATCAAGTTTTATACCAGCATATTTCGCTTTTTTTTACAGATTTCATTAAAATTTGTTGGCAATTTTCTATACTTGTTTTTTGCAACGTTACGATATATAGCAATGTTGTTTCATTTTATGCATTGCTGACTTCGCTAAATTCTAAAGCTTCTATTAAGTTAACAAATGGCATATCCTGGTCATCGAAAAATATTTTTTTTACATTTATTTCAAAGTTCGATAGAACAAAGGAATTTATAATGTTTGCTTTTGCCCACTGTATCGAATAATCTATTTGGGTTAACTCGTTTTTTATTACTTTGAACTCACGATGCAGCGAAAACAAGGTGACGGCAAAAGCACTTCCGTTACTTCGTACTTGCTTCGTTTGACAGAAAGACGTAGCAAGATGTTCTGAGTGTTTGTTTAGGTACGAATACAGATTGGAAACACAGATTGTGCTTTTTTTGTGATTTTTGTGTAAAATTATCTTTAAAATAAAGAAAATAAAGTGCCGCGTTATTAATTGTGCAAGCAACAGCAAAAACAAAGATAGAAAGTGCAGTTTTTCAAATTTCCCGCTGATGATGCTGTGGCTGTGTGTGCGAGGAATTCTTTGTAATTGCTTTGTTATTGTCAAATTATCACCCTCCTTTTTTATTATTCTTGGCAGAGGATTTCTGTGACGTGTACGCTGCCGGCGGTGTCGTAATCTTGTCTTCTATCATTCTTGCTTTCAATCTACGCTCTATGTTACTGTATTTAGTAGTTTCCAGTATTTAAAGAAAAAGTGCATATGTGAAATTCCTTTTTATATATACAAAAATGTCATAAATAAAGTGCAGTACACAAAAACTATAGATCAAACCCGGCAAATTAATTATCGGGTGCGACGCTTACTAAACAAAATTATAAATTAAACACAAAAACTTCATTTAATAATGCAAACCGGACGCACAACAATTAAATCACAAAAACAATAACAAGAAACCCACAAAGGAGCCACAGAACAACAAGGAAATATTCAACTAGGGAGAAAGGAACACCCTTAGCGCTACGACGTAACCCAAAAACCCATACGATAATTCCTTATTCCCCTATGTTCAGAGTGAGTTGTATCGTTTTCAAATTTGTACCTATTTTTTGCTGAAAAAATTGCCAACAAAAAAGTACATGTAAATATCTCAAAGAAAGAGTTTTAACGGAGACACAAATATCGCAACATATGTGAATACATACATATTGGCATACAACTAATGTACTGTTCAAGTAAATTCTGAAAAAAAACTGAATTATATACAGAACGTTTTTTGCAATTTTATTGATAATATGAGAAAGCGACAATATTTCAAAGTGATAGCTGCTATTTCATACATCCATACATCTCCTCATCAGAGTTCTTTTTCCTTCTAGACTTTACCACGATTCGCAAACAATAAATCGCTGCAATTTAATGAAAAGCAAAGGGTTGTGTACAAATTGGTTTTCATACTCCCATATTTATTACCACAAAAGACATCATTTGGTGTTTCACATTACGAATTTCACACACCCGCCCCAAAAAAAATCGAATGCTACAAGAACCAGTGGTTTAGTTGCAACAGCCAGACCCGAATATCACGAGATACGAAATCCCGCTGATGAACAAGAACAGCCATGCTGTTCAAAAGCAGAAAATACACAACCGCTTCATTCTGAAAATGAAAACAAAATTTTATAACCCATAGCAATAGTCTCTGTCGAAAATCGAGGAGATCTATTTAGACTCAGAGCCTTAGTAGATCAAAGATCGCAACGATAATTTATTGCTTCTAAGGTACAAACGCCAATTTGCCAATAAAAAGTGGCAATTTGGAAATTTCGGAAATGCATAAATGAGTAATTTAACCTTCTCATTAACCCTCATTTACCCCATTCGGATACAAGAATACAAACACAAGCTATATTTCTTCCGCAACTTACAAAATAAATAGCAACGGTAGGAAAAATATTAGTACTAAATTACTTACTTAATTGGCGCTATAACCGCTTAAGCGATTTTATTTATTTATTTATTTATTTATTTATTTATTTATTGGTTACAGTCTTGCGACTTTAAAATGTACAATTTTACAAAGTTATAATATATTTTACATTAAAGCATGCGTATGAATACATGTTAGATATATTTCTAGAAATCATGAATAATGAATAAATTTGCTTAACAATAATTGCGTAGTTGGGTAGCTGGAAAGGCCTAGTTTCCAGTCTACCATTATGTGCCAGGGGCGGAAAGGCCAAGTTTCCGCTCCGCATTCCTGTTATTTGGTTTCTGATGGTCGGAAAGACCGAGTTTCCGATCCACATTCCACTTTTTTGCTTTCCATACTCTATGTGAATCAAGTGAAAAGGCCTTCTGCTCCGATCTATATACGAAGAGTTTATCATGGTTGGAAAGGCCGTGTTTCCGATCCATGGTCGTATCGCCTTTATTTGATGCTGGGACGGATGGAAAGTCCAAGTTTCCATTCCGAGCCCTTACCGCATGTTTTACAATGGTCATACAGTAATTTCTTGAAACTACTAAAGTTAGTGCAATTTTTTATGTGCGACGGTAATTCATTAAAACACTTTAGCCCTTTATAGAAAACATTTATTTTATCCACATCGGTTCTATAGAAGGGTAGCGTAAAGCTATTGTTCTCTCTTAGTAGGTATGAGTGGGTGTCGTTAATGTATCGAAGATTGTCACTTAAATAATCCGGAAGTCTGCCTTCTTTTATGTTAAACACGAATTTCATAGTATGATAAAAAACTTGCTGTTTCACACTAAGCCAATTCATATCAGGAACCATCTCTCCACATTTTCCAGAATTTTTTCAATATTTGGAAGAGTGTTAATTGGCCTCATTTCTTCAGATTTTATAGTACCCTTTACTTTTTTAACGGGGACTGTCGTCGAAATTTTCCACTCTTTTGGTACTATTCCTGTTTCAAGGCTCTTATTTATCAGTAAGGAGTAGAAATGTCCCATATACTCTACTGAGTCTTTAATAACACCCTCAGACAATAGATTTTTCCCTCCTATCTTCCTCTTCAATTTTTTTACGGTATGTACAATATCATTAGAGGTAATCTGGTTAAATTTAAACTTATTTGCCTGAATAGCCTGCGGTATAAAGTTACTGTCAATGTCTTCTATATTTCTGTTTATTTCCACTATACTTTCTACGAAGAAATCGTTTAGGTTTTCCGCAATTTCTCGGCTGTTTTTGAGTATTTTACCCCTTATTAGTACTTCTGTTATTTTTTCTTTACTCTCTGATTTATTAACCACTTGTTTTAAGTGCTTCCACATTAATCGGCTATCATTTCTATTTGCTTCAGCTTTCTGTTCCATGTAGCTAATTTTCTTAATTTTGATCATTTTTTTGTACTGTTTTTTTACCATGTTATATTCTGCCCAATCTCCTGTTAGCACTGCCTTTTCATGTAATTTGAACTTCTTCTTGTTAACCTCAGTTAATTGCCTGTCATACCATTTGTTTCTAATCTTAACACAAATTTGTCGCTGACTGGTTAATTGGTGCATAGCCGACATCATACAATTGTTAATGTGCTCGAGCATCCCTTCAACATCAAGACGACTTATGTAACGGAAGTTATACTGTCTCAGCACATTAAGCAAATTATCAGGGGTATACATATCCCAGGAAGTAAATTCTGACAGCTTTTTTAACGGGACTAATTTGTTTATATTACATCGAAACAGTATAGTTTCGTGATCCGTTATTCTGTGATCATGTAAATTTTCACATAACACTTCCTTGCTGTTAGAATATAACTTCTCCAACAATTTGTGATGTGCGTCTTGATGTTGTAACACAAATTGAGAGACCTACAGTTTTACGCCGAATCCGAACGGCGAATGTTTTTGTGAGAAGTTTTTTCACGGCAGAAATTACCTGGGAGGTTTGCCGTTGCCTGCCGAGGGGCGGCCACTAATAGAAAAAACTTTTTCTATAATTTTTGAATGTTACTTGCCCTGAGCTGGATTCGAACCTGGGACCCACCGAATGAAGCGCGCACACTCTACACACTCGGCTACGGCGGCCGAGGAAAAATATGCCCGCTTCAAATTGGCGGATACAAATTGTCATACCCCTGCTCAAATTGATTTTCTATTAGGAAGTGACCTGGTAACCCAAATAATGCTAGAAGGCATTGAATCTAAATCCATGTTACCATCTTTGGATAAATTCTAAGTGGTCAAATAACAGACAAAATTTCTACCTACACAACTCTAGTGGAAGAAATTTTAGATGAATACCTCAATTCAGAATTAAGAAAATTTTGGGGATTGGAAGAACTTCTCCCCATACAAATCAGCATTTCAGCGTACAATGGTGTACTGGAAGAATACCTCAATTTAGACCATATTGAAGAAGTATACCCCTATGAAAAAATAGCTAAAGGAAAATACAACTCGTTTTACTTACCACATCACGCAGTAGTAAAGCCCGATAAAAAGACAACAAAAGTTAGTGTAGTCTTCAATGCCTCGAAATGTACAAGTTGGGGTAATCCTCTAAACAACGTTCTCTATACGATATCTACTCTACACCCCGACTTAATGCTCCTCATTCTTAATTGGCGTATGTTCAAGTACGTATTCAACGGAGACGTCGAAAAAATGTATAGGCAAATCGTCAAACATTAACGTTTGGCATCAACTGTGCCCTTTCCAACGCTATACGAATTGGTAAAATATATACAACAAAAATTACCCCTGTCAAATCAGGTGTTAAAAACGCAAACATATTGCTCGGGGCGGGATGAAAAAATAGAGTCCGGGAATTCCTTTTGAATTCCGCGGCAAACGGTTCGCGTGAAGGCGCCGATCGTTAAGAATTTATATCGGGTCTTGCAATAGGAGCGCTACAAAAGTTTTTTTAAATAAAACGAAAACGGTTTTGGGATGTGAATTCAATTATTTATTCCAGTGAAAGTACATTCGATGCCATTATGGGTGGAACTCGATTTCTTTTGCATGGGCACCACGGGCACGCTTGCAGAAGTCCAGGCGCTGAACCCAATTTTCGACGGTTTTCAAGCATAAATCCGCCGATACTGCTGCAATTTCACTTTCGATATTCGTACGAAGTTCATCAATCGTCGCTGACTTGTTGGCATAGACCATAGGCTTGACGTAGCCCCACGGGAAATAGTCTAACGGCGTCAAATCGCAAGATCGAGACGGCCAATTGACTGGGCCATTTCGTGAGATAACACGTTCACCAAACTTGGTTTTCAATAAATCGATTGTGACATTCGCTGTGTGGATTGTGGCGTCGTCCTGTTGGAACCACATATTGTCCAAGTCTATATAATCCAATTCGGGCCACAAATATTCGGTTATAATTGAGCGGTAGCGATTCCCATTCACAGTAACGTGCCGGTCTTGATCATCACGGAAGAAGTACGGCCCAATGACGTCGCCGGCCTATAAACCGCACCAAACCGTAATTTTTTCGGGATGCAATGTTGACTCATGGAGTACGTGTGGATTGCTGCCTGCCCAATAACGCATATTTTGATTACTGACGAAGCCATTCAGCCAGAAATAATGACGACCATAAATTGGACGTAGCGCTCTTTAAGTTGAGGCCATTGACTCCGAATTTCGACTCGTTGTTGGATCGTATATCTTTGCATGATGAAATGGCAAACCTTGCTGAAGAGAAATGTCAAAGGAGCAGGGAAAAATATGGCGTCGTCTGCTGTCACTATCGGTCTACTTTTGTGCGTCCCTATTGCAAGGCCCTATATATATAGCGACACAGGTAGTCGTAAATAAAACACTTGCGTCGCTTACTAAAAAATTATATTTTTATTAAATTACTTGAGAAACAAAACTTGAAGTTAAATGCAAACGAGCGAGCATCCGTACAGATCGACGAGCCAAGTAGAAAGAGGCTGAGATTAACGCGCCATAGTTAGACGTACATATGTAGGTATTTTCCAGGTACGATACTGGAATTTGACATTTTGAGCAAATCTCTCAGCTGATTCGGAGTGAGTGGCTCTCGGTGTGTGGAAGAGTTGCCACATGCCTCCCCTTGTTATTTAAATGCTTTACATTACATAAATTTAAAAAAGTACAATATATTGTAAATTATAACTAGAACTAGTTTAGACGTTATCCGCAAAATGAACATGTCTTCCAGCTTGGCTGAGTCTTGCTACTGTCGGCTGATCTTCGTCTGGTGTTGCGTCATGTAGCTCGTAGACAGGCTTAAGTCGACATAAAAATGTTTGTCATTACGGGATATTACACGGTACGGCCCTTGATATGGTGCAACAAATGATGGCCCGATTTGTCCTTGTCGGATCAAAA
Organism: Anomoia purmunda; assembly: GCA_951828415.1. Lineage (NCBI taxonomy): Eukaryota > Metazoa > Arthropoda > Insecta > Diptera > Tephritidae > Anomoia > Anomoia purmunda. Next base: position 84,555,640 of record OX639993.1, on the reverse strand, counting down.
CATGAGTGCAGGTATCGAGTTCCCTAAATCGAAAAATCGAACGTTTTCCGTGTCGCGACATTTTGTCAGGTGCTAGCTTGTAAAAGTGATTTCTCAGGCTTTTTAATAGGCCTTGAAGAGGCTGAGTTTGATTTGCTGGGTTAATAAATTCGCCAGGAAGTCGAATAGGCTCGCCATAAACCAGCTCAGCGGGAGTTGTGGAAATATCGTTCTTCCATGAAGCGCGTAGTCCCATTAGTACGATTGGTAGGACGTCAAACCATGTCTCATTATGGCATAGCAACGCCGACTTCAACTGCCGATGTAAACGTTCAACGAGACCGTTGGCTTGAGGGTGGTAGGGTGTAGTCTTTAAATGATTGATTCCGAATAGTTGTGCGAGTTGACGAAATAGGGTGGATTCAAATTGACCACCGCGGTCTGAGGTTATTCTCAGAGGAACGCCATACCTTGCGATACAATGGTAAAATATTGCTCTCGCGACTGATTCTGTATTCCCATTTTCCAGCGGGACAGCTTCAGGAAAACGCGTAAAACGATCGATTATCGTCAAATATTGACGAAACCCCTTTGACGATGGAAGTGCGACTAAGTCTATATGTATATGTTCAAATCGTTGTGTCGGCAATTGAAATTGGCCGGGAGTTGTGACGACATGACGTTGAATTTTGTTTCGCTGGCACTCAATGCACGCCCTTGCCCAAGCGCGACAGTCTTTGTTTATAGCAGGCCAAACATAACGACTTGTTATAAGTTTCTGCGAGCGACGTACTCCGCAAGGCGAATTCATACAAGGTGGAGTGAAGAAACAGCTGAGTTTTACTTTTTTTTCAATTCGGCGAAGCGGGTGTAATGTCAAACTAGTTTTGTTTGTTTACATTCTAATTTGTGTGTTTACATTCTAATTCAGATTTTGACATAACTCCCGCTCAAGGCGCAACAACAAAATACATACGTTTTTTCTTGCTATCACCTTGTATGAATTCGCCTTGGTACTCCGGGATGAGAAAGAGAGTGCAGTGAGTCGAACACTGCTCTTCTCCGTGATGAAGAAATAAATGGACGGATTGTACCTGAAGAGATATCACAGTACAGACTGACGTTGTGCTCTGGAAATTTTAGTTTTTGTAATTGGAGCGTCGCGTTAGCGTTAGCAACGAGTTGTTGAAGCTCTGTGTCGTTTTCTTGGGCGGCGGCTATTTGTAGTGGTGAAACAGAAATCGAGACTACTTCGATATGAGACAGCGTATCTGCCACGATGTTTTCTTGTCCACTTAAATGTCTGATTTCAGTGGTGAACTGGCTAATCAGGTTTATTCGACGAAATTGCCACGGAGATGCGCGTTCTGTTTAAATACATGTTGCAACGGCTTGTGATCTATATAAATTACAATATGCCGCCCCTCAAACATGTGTCTGAAATATTTCACAGCCTCGAATATAGCATGGAGTTCCCGATCGTACGTTGACAGCTTGCGAATTGACTCTGGCAGCGTCCGACTAAAGAATGCAAGTGGTTGCCAGGCATTACTTACGCGCTGCTGTAACACAGCGCCAACTGCCGAGTTAGATGCGTCAGTGAGGACAGCCAAGTCCGCGTTCATGTTAGAGTGCGCGAGCTCAGCGCATGTGGCTAAGGCTTCCTTGGAACGTTCAAATGAGCTTTGAAGTGTTGTCGTCCATGCCACTGGATGTGACCCTTTGACTTTTGTACCTGTAAGAACTTCGTTTATGGGAGCGAGTAGCTCCGCCGCGTTTTTGATAAACTTGCGGTAGAAATTTATCATGCCGATGTAGGCGCGTAGCTTCTTCACAGTCGCTGGTGGTGATAGGTTTCGAATTGCGCAGACTTTTTCTGGCAGTGGTTTGATTCCACTACTTGTGATGTGGTGGCCAAGAAATTTCGCCTCGCTTTGACCGAAACTCGATTTAGCAGCATTGATAACAAGGCCATAGTCTTGTAAGCGCTGAAAAATAATTTTAAGGTGTTCGAGGTCTTGTAGCTCGTTATCTGAGGCCACTAAAAAGGTCGTCAATGTATGGAAATACGTATGGAAGATCACGCGTAACTTCGTCCATAAATCTCTGGAACGTTTGCGCAGCATTACTGAGTCCAAACGTCATAAAAGGGAATTCAAATAACCCGAAAGGGGTGATTATCGCAGTTTTTGGGATATCGCTTTCAGCCACCGGAATTTGATTAAGATCTATGGTAGAGAATATAGATTTTGCATGCAGATTTGACCCAAAATCTTCCAAATAACGAACGGGATATCGGTCAGGCACTGTACGATCGTTAAGGCGCCGATAATCTCCACAGGGCCTAGTTTCACCTGACTTTTTTGACACCAAGTGTAGTGGTGACGACCACGGGCTATCTGACGGGCGAGCGATTCCCATCTTCAACATTTTTTCGAACTCACCTTTGGCGATTTTTAATTTGTGTGGTGCGAGACGCCGTGCTTTACTTGAAACTGGGGGACCTTCTTTTGTTCTAATATGATGCACCGTTGCGTGTTTTGTCTGTTTGAATGCACCGTCCGGTCGAATGATAGACGGGAATTCTCGTAGCAAAGAAATATATGGCGACTGTCCGAAAATCGATTTGATTGTTAAAATGTGGGGTGTATTACGAACGCGTCCATTTATACTTATTCCTGATTTTTCGTCACTAATGAGGCGGGGTTTAAGGTCAACTAACAAACCAAAATGACTTAAAAAATCGGCTCCAATTATCGGCTTCGTAACATCGGCTATGATGAAGCGCCATAGGAAATCACGTCTTAACCCGAAGTCAAGCGAAAGGGTCTTGTACCCATACGTTTCAATTGGTAGATCTGTTGCGGAATACAACTGGTAACCTACTGGCGCTAGGTGTGATTTAATTCTGGCACGAGGAAAGACTGATAGATCCGCACCCGTATCTACAAGGAACTGTGTCCCCGTGGTGCGATCTGATATGAATAGGCGGCGCGATGTTATTGAGGGAGAGTTTTTGACCGCCTCTACTGTCCCTCTTTCGAGTTTCCCGAGAATTTGCAACCGGGAATGCAACGTCGGGCGTCTTTTCCGAACTTTTTATGGTAGTGACAGATGCCGTCTGCTGCCATACCTGTGCGACTGTGTGAGGAGTTACGCCTATTAGAGTACGATGTGTTTTCCCTATTACGATTTCGTCGCGTCTTTACGTTTAGAGAATCTAATCTCTTTCTGAGTACTGCTATTTCTGCGCGCAAAGACTGCTCTTCAGAAACCGTAGCTATAGAGCATGGAACGTTTGGCATAACCTCGTGTATTTTGTCTGCTAACCTGCTAAGATCTTCTAAAGGTGCGTTGGGCTGTGCTGCGAGACAGGCACGTGTTTGGGGTGGAAGTTGTGACTGCCATCTTGCTTTAATAACATTGTCTGACACGACACACTGGGCATAAGCTACGTAAATGGCGAAAAAATTGTGATGGTGTACGATCACCAATTTGTTCGCCGTCTAAGAGTTGGAGCAACTCTAGTTAGCGTCTTTCGACTTCGTTAGTCGTTCGATAAGGCATTGCTTTAGCGTTGTATAAGGTGTGGTTGCGGTAGGACATAAAATTATGTCTTCTACCTCCGCTGCGGACTGCGTGTCAATAAGCGAGACTGCGTGATGAAACTGGACGTGTTCGTCGGCAATGAATCGAATTCTGAACTGCGCCTCTAGTTGGGCGAACCACAACGCTGGCCTCTCTGCTGAAAAAGGAGGTGCACGTACTGTCACATTCCCAGAAATGTTTGTTGGTGATGAGACCACGTTGGCTTGAGTGAGCGGTGCTATTTCATCTGCTATTTCGGTAGGGTTCATTGCGATTTGAGCTGTGTATTTTGCACGAAAAATTTTTTGTGCGTCGAAAAAAAAATAACTCAATAAAAAATCCTAGCAACAAGATATGCGCGTTGGGCGGGCAGTCCAATTCCTTTGTGGAATACTCTACCGCTGCATGAGATTGATGTAGTTCTCTTCTTGGTACGGATGCTCGCAGATAAAAAAAGGTCAAAAACCGTTTTAAGAATGAACTAATCGAGCTTACAAATGTTTCGCGTTCACGATATCGGGGTCACCAATGTAGCGACACAGGTAGTCGTAAATAAAACACTTGCATCGCTTACTAAAAAATTATATTTTTATTAAATTACTTGAGAAACAAAACTTGAAGTTAAATGCAAACGAGCGAGCATCCGTACAGGTCGACGAGCCAAGTAGAAAGAGGCTGAGATTAACGCGCCATAGTTAGACGTACATAGGTATTTTCCAGGTACGATACTGGAATTTGACATTTTGAGCAAATCTCTCAGCTGATTCGGAGTGAGTGGCTCTCGGTGTGTGGAAGAGTTGCCACATATATACCGAACATCAAATATCTTCGTTAAATAGCTAGAAAGGTATTGAGAATACTAGTTTCGCCTTAAATGGGGCATGAGTTCCCATTCTTAGGGATCTTAATCTATGCCTAAAGTCTACTGAGAATTGTTTAGAAAAGTATCTTAAGGAAAACAGTTTAGTATCGCTGTTAGGTCTATAATGTTCTACCACACTTGCAGGGAAGCAAATTGACTACGCGTTTACAAATTTAGATGGTAATTAGATTAGCGCAATTAATTATGAAACGGTCCACAGCTATCACGATAGTATTTGCATTTCTGACTTTGCCCAAATTCCCCTATTTTAGTTTTAAGAATGGCATTAGTAAATTTTATATACTTATATTTATATTTTAGAAGGAAGGTATAATTATAAGTATTTATATTTTACAAGTATACTACGAAAATTGTGTAATACAATTAAAATAATATTTTCAATATACTAATTTAATATAGTGAACAGAACAATACTTTCTTAAGTATATAACTTGATGTAAAGACATACATTAAATGCATACCAATTTATTTTAGGTTTTATTTAAATAAAGAAAAGTCATTTAGTTTTTCAAAATAAAGATTATTACTTTTATTTGAGTAGAACTTGGTGGCGGTATTTAAAGTTCGGTTGTACCCGAAGTTGGACTCTTCCTTCTTTGTTTTTAATAGTTTAATTGTTTAGGCAAATACAAATTAATAAACATGAATCTAGAGCTTAATCAACTGCTCAAAGATATTACGGTAGTAAAAACAAACATATTTTAACGCTTAATTCGATCGAATCTTTGACAAAGAATTCGTAAATTTTTACAGTTTTATTCGCTGAAAAGTGGCAAACATTATATTATAGTTATATTTTCAAGTAATTTCACTTACCATTTAATTATTAAATCGCCTGAATAGTCATATATATACATATAGAAAACAATTTTTATAAAATATTTCATATTTCAAATGTTTTTAGAAAAAGTATGCCGGTATTCTCTAAGCAGTATCTAGTCATTAATTGAGACTTTACGGTGGTGAGATAGATTTTGAGACTATTGGGCATTAAGTAAGCCGTCTCAAGTCTCTAATCTCAAAATAACGTCACTAATTTGTCACCTTGTCCTGAGCAGGCCACAAAAAAAAGAAATTAGGGAAAGTATTGATCAAATACCAAAATGAAGTAGCACGCTATCTGTGTCATGGTCGCTTGCTATATTTTACTTAAATCTGTAAAAAACACTCTTAATTTATTGAAAATTAATAATAATAATAATACAAAAAAAAAATATTTGCTTACATTTACTTATGTGTCTTGTTCTGCCATTTTGATCGAATGTGCATACGGATGAGGAGCCGCATTTATCGATTATTGAAAGTTCTAATTTTTACAAAGATTTTAAATAATCGGTTCACATAAAATCCAGTAATAAGCAATTTGAACGGTTAATTTCAATGTAAATTTTACGATAACCATATTGTGTTAGTTTTTAAAGAGCAATTGTATTGTTGACAAAGAATTGAAAAAGTACATTGCGTGTTACAGATGAACACATTTTCATTGAGGTTGATTGTGCAGCTCTAGCTGAACCTAAATAACTTGATACTGCTTTTCCGCACCACCGCTGAAGTTGGAATACAGGTGATGATGATTTTTTTATTAAAACAATTTACTAGAAAATAACTTCTAATTATTCTAAAAAAATATTATTATTACAAAAAAAGTACGGTTCAACGTCAACCATTTGCTCTAACACTATCTGGGAAACCAAATTCTGAGCCAGGTAGAATCAAAATTGTCCGGGTCAATTTTATCGATTGTTGCATTGAATTCGTTAGGAGATTTCACTAGGTAATTATTGGTAAATTGTTTCTCCAGGGTGAAAAATCGTTTTCAGTAATGCCTTGATGGTGGCAAACCTATTGGAAAGTTAATCACTTTGAAATACTTGAAATACATATATGTATGTGTGTATCTGAAAGAATAAACAAATGCCCTGCAATTTAGAAAGCCACTTTCGTCCAAATCTATAGAAATCTCGATTTGAACATTGAAAGAGCCATCGAAAGCGGCGAGTAACGTGCTAAAAATATAGGAGACACGCTTCGGAGTTATTCTCGAGTCAAATGACCTTCCTCTACATACATATGTATGTATATGACCGAACAAATTTTCGTAATTTTCTTGTGTTCATTTTCTAGCAAATAATTAAGGGAATCCTTAAGTGACCCGAATCGCCATATGCTTCGTAAACTATTAATGTTGAGGAGCCAACTTTTTATATAACTGAAATTTTTTGTGATATCACGACCAAAGATATTGATTCACCTAGAGAGGATGTAGTTGGGTATTTTTCATTTAAAAGTTGGTTAAATTTTAAGGGCCGATGTTGAATGTGAACCACACCTAAACGTCAAGTTGTTTTCTGCATTTCATTTGACATTTCTCAATTTCAGACTAACTCAATTTGAACATGGAAAGATACACAATCGAGCAACGTGTTAAAGTTATTCCATAATAAAAAGAAATTACAATAATTTCCAAAATGATTTGTGTTTTATTCAAAATCAAAATCGGCCCTTAAAATTTAACCACCCTTTTCATTGGGATCCAGTGGCACACTCAAAGAACTTCAGCCAGATCGTTGTTTGAAGTGAAGCGTCTTTTAAACATTTGTGTGAAAAGGTACTGTTTCAAAATCTTCCATCTAGTTCAACGATAGCGTCTTGTATCTTTTGTCCACCTAGAACAATTTTTCAACTAAGTCATTTGCCCTATCATGTCCTATTCCTAGGCCTATTATGCAGTTAACGGAAAACAAATTTCTCTAAACATATCATTAAATTACACCCAAAAATTTACATTATATAGAGAAAATGAGTTAATATTCTGAGTATTAAAAACATTCATATAATTAAATCAAAAAATTGATTGTCTTTTTATTTTTCAAAAAGTTTCGCATTTCTATTTTCTAAAAGATTGGACACCGAAAACTAATTTTTTTCAGACTCATCGGTAAAATCACGTTGAAGTAGTCACTTCTTATATCATTTAATACTTGAAATCTAAGAAAAACTCATTAAAAAATCGCTATAAGCAAATGTTAAGCGTACACTTAAGCACATTTCCCTTTGCAACTCTCTACTGGGTAGGTGCAGTTACCGAAACCTCTTCACTTCTACACAATTGTGCAACTTCTTAAAAACTCACCTTCGTTTTACTGTTAAATTTCCGCATGCACACTCTAATTATAACCCAGTTGGAAAACTGTCGATCATATCACAATAACACTTTTAGTGACGGAATCTGGCTTATAGTAATTGAGAACACACTTGTGTTTTCTTTGGTTGTCACTTAACAACTGCCGTTTCATTAATTTTCAATTTTACATTCTAGTTAACATACGAATACATAAAATACGGAATACATTAAAGAAAACTTAAAACGAAACATGCAAAGTAAGCCAAATTGTATTTGTAATTCGAATTATATATAGAGTTGTGAGTGCATCTGCCAGCCAGCACAGCTGCAGGTTTGCAACCTGAGTGGGAAAGCGTGGGAATGCTTATAAAAGTGGACCGCATGTGACTCCTCCACCCCCAGATTCAACAGTCTCTGTTAAAGCGGGCTGCACTGACAATTCCATACGAGTATTTACATTTTTATCTTTTCCTTTTTTCCTGCTGTAAATAATGTAGGCGATTGCGATTATTATTATAATTAAAATCAAAGTTATTGTACTTATTCCATAATTTACATTTTTATGAAATTTTAGCTCCATAATTTTGTTAATGTTCCCTTCCTGATTAATTTCGATTTCAGAGAAATTTATTTGTTTTTCAAAATTCAATAGATTAGTTGTGTTTTCTGGGGAAGAATATTTTTAATTAACAATAGTTCTTGTGTTATAAAATATTTCATCTCCTATTTCGATTTTACAGCTATAAAAGTTTATAAAAACATTGTTTGTAATAATTATGTCCGTGTTGTCGCAATTTTGTTTTATTTTTGTGTTGAAAGCATTTTTTACAAGTATGGTATCGTCTTCGATTTTCTTTATTGTGGTACTATTGTTATACCTTAGTTTACATTTATTTGAAGTACAAATTTCACTTTTCTTTAGGTTTTTACAACTTATTTGTTCGCCGTATTCGTAAATTTTATTGTTAATATTCATTACATATTTATCTTCTTCCGTTATTTCAAAAAATTGTTAGTTCGGCATTGGTGTAATTAAGATTAAATCTGCCTTAATATATGTTACGGGTAGCTGATTACAAATACTAATGAATCTTCTTTATATGAAAGAAGTCCAATTTCCGCAAGTTTCAATTTATAAAAATCGACTTTAAAACGTTTAATTTCCTCTCTCGATAGAATACTGGGGTATAAAATATTATGCTTAACCGATGCTATACTGTTTTGAATCTGCTCGATTTTATCTTCTAGATATTTTAGTTTAAGCATCTGGTCAGAATATAAGATATGTTCAACTATTTTACTATTTGTTTCTTTTGATTTATTAAATGCATGCAATATTTTTGTTCTGTCATCTTCTATAGTTTTCTTCAATATACTGATAGATTCATTAAAACGATCATTTATATGAATTTGTCTATTAACTATTTCTATTATGTTATGGCTATTTTTGTCCGTTATTTTCAGGTAATTTAGTATTTCTTTTCTGTCCTCGTTATCCATAAGTCCTAATAACCATTTATGCCCAATTCTTATAGCATTAATCAAACCTCTTCGTCTCCTATTATTATCTGTTGGTATTAAAGTATGAATTTCGGCTTCGACTGTTTTTATTTCCTCGAATAGTATCTTCCTATCGTTTATGTCAAATTCATTCAAATTATTTTCTATGTTACTTCCTATTTTATTAATTATTGATTGTATCTCTGTGGGGGGGTGTATGATGTGTAAGATCTTTGTGGTCTCATTAACCACATATACTTCTCCGACTCGTATTTATGCATAGCCTAATTCGTTCTCTAGTTGGTTTATTTGTAGTAGTGTGTTGGTGGTCGTTGCCATCATTAATATCAATATTGCGTAAGTAACCGTCTGTGCCATTATCCCGTGTTAAATTTCCTGAAATTTAAATTTTCGTTTAACCTGTGTTATATAAAATTTGTTATTTTGCGATTTTAAATAATTTCCCTCCAATTCGCAATTCTCATGTTTTTTTGTATCTGGGTTGTGATTTTCCTGCACTATTACTGTCCACATATTTGTTCATAAAGTCGATTTTGGTCCTGTTATCGTCCCTATTTCTATTTTCAATTCTTTTTATTTGTTCTTCGTGTACCCTACTGGCCAGCAGTTGTGATGTCGTCTTTGCAAACAGTGTTGTTTAATAAGTCTACTGGTTTTATTTTTGTTGTAGAATGCCTTGTATTGTATGCCATAACGGTATGGTGTGGTGTAATGGACATTTATTTGATTTTCTTCTAAAAACTGCCTCACCATTACTTTCTTTAGTTCATTGTCAGTTACAATTAATTTAGGTTTTCCTAAGTATTGTATTCTAATTTTGAGCGCCTCGATTATTGATACCCAAGTCCTGTCTCTTAATGGGTGGGCCGTTGCGTATTTTGTGAGTTTATCAATACTGGTCAAGTACATGACGTTTCTTTGTGGATACCAAATGTCAACATGGACTACCTCATTATGTTTTTCTGGGGTGTCTGTAACATTAAATGGGTGTTTGATAGGCTTTCTGTCAAACTTTGCTCTATTGCACAATTCGCAATTGTTGAAGTACTTCTGTATTTCTTTTTGTAATTTGGGGTAGTAGTGTGTTTTCTTTATTTCCTCTTATATTTCATTTATTCCCCTGTGATTATTTTCCAAGTGTTTCGCTTCTATCAATGTTAAAAGTTCTCCCTTGTCTGTTAGGTCTTCAAAATTATGTTTGCTTTCATTATTTTTAGGTTTGCATTATTTGCTAAAAATGTTATATATAACTCCTGAGCTTGTAGAAATAATTTGTCATCTGGGCAGTAAATTACAATTAGTCCTTTTTCCGGTAGGTTCTCTCGCATTATTTTTAAAATGTCGCTTTCGAGTGTTACATTTATTATGCTTCTTATTTTCTTTTGATATATTATTTTCTTTGTTATTGATTGTCTTTGCGCTCTTTGGATTATAAGTTGATTTTTAAATATATTGATTGCGTTTTCCGTTATTTTTATAAAGTATGTACTATCAGCTTCTGCGCTGTGTACCGTATCTATGTCATCATCATCAAATATTTCATTTAAATTTAGTTCCATCTCATTATAATTTTCATAACTTAGTCTGCTTAGACCGTCCGCGATTACATTTTCCTTTCGTTTTATGTAGTTAATGTCGAAATGGAACTCATTCAGCTTTATTTTCCATTCATTCATATATTTCATGTATTTCATATATTTATGAATTTGTTTTTGTCTATACCATTAAGGTGATTGGTGTTAACGAATTCTGTGACACAGTTAATTTTTATATCGTTGTTGAAGATTTCCACTTAATTTTTTTATAGCTTATTTTGCTATATATTTCTTCTTCTTTTGTTAAGAAAAAATTTATTATTGCTTTATTTGTTTTTAAAGTTCAGTTTGTATAATCTATTATCGTATTTATCTTCGTTAGGATATTGTTACCGATGAGTCCGTCAAAGTTTTTGTTGAAATTACATTTGAGAAATTCGCACATGAAATCCTTTTCATTGAATTCCTTAAATATTGGGAATCTGCAAAGTTTCTTAACTTGCGTTTCTCTTCCCATTGCTGTGACTTGCGCATTTACTTCCCTCTTCCATTTCGGGTAACAGAGATTTTTATTGATCAGACTGAACTCTGCTCCAGTGTCAATGATGAAGTATAACTTTCTTATGTGTGTATCTATTGTTATATAACTAGGGTAATTGTTTCGTGGGCCCTGCTGAAAATTTGCGTTTGCATTGCTGATATCCATAGGTTCTGGTCTATTACGATTTGATATTGCGAACCGATTATAATTTCCTGATTGATTATAATTTCGCATTTGATTCCCATTTCCTTGTTGATTAAAATTTCTTTGTGGGTTAAAATTTCCGGGTTGATTATAATTTGTGTTGGTTGTCTGATTTGACATTCTAGTTTGACTGGACCCGTTGCCATTGCTGTTATAGTTATTACCTGCATTCCTTCGATAATAGCCAGTTTTGTGGCATAAATTGTTATAATTGTTATTGTTGTTATTTTCGCTTCTAGGGACATAGCCATTATTACATCCGTTGTGTCGCATGTTATTGTTATATCTATTATAACTCCTGTTATAACTGGGAATATTATTCATATTCTGGTTGGGTATAGAAGATGTTGTATTGTTAGCGTTTTCGCTAAAATTAGTCCTACGATAGCTATTTGGGTTCGGATCTTTCCTTTGTTGCCCGAGTGCTGTGGAGGATTGATGTCTAGCTTCTATAATGATTTTATATGCTTTATATAAAGTATCAGGGTTTCTGGCAATGATCATTGTTTTTGTAGGCTCGGGAAGGTGTTCTTTAAACGTTTGTAGCGCTATCCTATTAACTTCTGTAGTTGAAAAGTTTAAATCATTATGTGCTAATATCCTATTGTGTAATTTATTTCTAATTTTATTGATTCTGAAATGATAATTTTCTATCGTTGAGTCGAGGAACATCCATAAGTTCCGCTGCACTTCTCTTTTCTCCGCAATTACTCAAAAGTATTGGTTTCAATGTTTCCCAATCACTAACTTTTCCGTATCTGTGAATTATTTCCCTTGTTTTTCCTACGCATCTTCCTTTCAGATAACACTGGACCACGAATTTCAACTTTTTCTCTTTACCAGAAACGCCGTTATGAAATTCGTATGTAAAACCACCCCCTGATTTCGAAAATCGAGTTCATTTTTGATTCTATGGTACCGTTTTTGAGATATTTTCAATTTACCGTTATTCGAAAAAACCAAAAAGATGGCTCCCTTTAATTACGTATATCTCACGAAAAAGTCAAGCAATTGCAAAAAGGTTTACAGAATCGGAAAGACGATAAAATTTTATATAAACGCATGATACGTTGTTTTTTGAGAAATTAGCTTATCATTTTAGATTTTTGTTTTTTTTATGAAAAAATATGAAAAAAATTACTCTTTGCAAGGGCAGCATTCCAAAACCACAACTTTTTTTCCAGATATTTTTTCTTTACGTAAAGCTCTGTTTAATTAAAAAAAAGATAAGCTATCATCGAAGAAAATCGATGCAAAAGTACGTAAGTTATAAACGATCAAATAAAAAACCCAGGTTGCGCAACTTCAATGTATACCTCAAAACGTATGTATGGTATAAAGAAGAGTGAAATATCTAGCTATGCTCTATTTCTATTGAGTTAAAAGTTCAATTTATGAATGAAATTACCCATATTTTTAACTTATTTTTAAATTTATTTATGTTTATACTATATTCTAAAAATCTTTATCTTAATTTGATTTTACTATGTAGTCGAAATAATTATGTGTTCTACTTTGACGCTTATTCAGTGTAGGATCGGTTTCTCTTATGAGAAACCAGCAGTAATCACCCATCATTGCGACGTCCCAGAATCCTTGATATCGATTCTCAATTAATTTCATTTGCTGATGAAACCTTTCGCCATGTTCGTCACTTTCGTCGCCAAGATTTGCCGGAAAAAAGCTCAAATGTGAGTGGAGAAAGTGAATTTGTAAAGACATATTTACGCCTGGAAAGAAAATATTAGTTAGGTAAACAAGTTATAAAATTTTGGGAAATTAATTTTAAGAAGCCTTTAACCCTCTAACCGGCAACGGTACCAAAAGACGGGGCACAGCAAAGTGGCGATTACTTTCTTTTTTTTGAACATTTACAGTTGTAACTGTATAAGCATGCTTCTAATTGTCTGCTTCATTTGATAAACTGTAGCTGAAAGCTGTGAAGTTAGTATTTGCGAGTGAGTGCCCAAGAGAACACAACTTTTTGCGTGAAATATAAGAAAATATTATTTTGCAAATAGCACAATTTTTGGAACGAAAAAACAAATATTTCTCGTGCATAACTGTATTTAATTAAATTATTTCTGTTCTGGTAAGTTGTTAGTAATATATACATATTTTTACTTTCTTATTTTACAATATTTTGAAGATTTTAGAAGGACAAAAGCGAACACCGCCAAAAGGCGGACTTGCCTGTTGCATACAAATTTTTTCTTACCAATACAAATTTTTGAGGTGCTTATTTAAAACATATTTTTTATCAGTAATTTTTAAAATTTTGAATATCTTTTAATATAAAGCGTATTAAAATGTTTTCCCAAAGAAAACGAAACATTTCATCAAATTTAAACGATGAGGAAATTGAACGAATCATGAGTCAATGCGAAGAAAATAGTGAGTCTGATGATGGGGGTAGCGACTTTGGTGATGATGACAGTGTAGTTGATCCAAATTTCGAAATAGCGAGCACTGACTTTGCACAAATGGATAATTACATTCAGGCATTAGAAACTGCGGATTCCAGTGACTTTTTTCTGCTGCGATAAATTTGTTTGTCAGTGTAAGCAGTCCGTTGCAAACACCTAATGCGCCACCAATGATAAGAGAACCGTTAAAAAAAATTGCTGAAACCAAGAACGTAACAACTGAAAACACAAATTTAAAATCAAAAAGACAAACACGAAAAAGATCGCCTTTACCAGAATTGGTTGAAGGTGAGGTTGACACAACATTTAATGCTGGGACCTTTATTGGAAATGTGAAAGACATAACACCACAGGCTCCTGATTTTAAAAATATTTGATGAAAAAAAAAAACACTTGGAACTAAACAGAATCGAAATTGTGTTCAAAGGCGAGCGCAGATTACCGCATGAATTCAACCAATTAAAAACTCCGTATAAATGCTTTTGTTATTTTCTTACCGATCAGTTGCTGGACGACATTGCATTCCAAACAAATCTCTATGCCCGCCAGCAATTTATATGTAGATACTTCATTTAGTGCCAATGCATCGGATTTGAAAAAGTACATTGGCATATTATTGTATATGTCTGTTTATCAGTACCCCAATGTAGAAAACTTTTGGTCAAAACATGCATTTGAAGCGATAAGAAGCACTATGCCTTCTAAACGATTTTTTGAAATAAGATTTCTCCATTTCGCTGATGGCTCCAACATGAAAAAAAAGGAGAGGATGGTTATGACCAACTGTTCAAAATTCGACCTATTGTTAATCACCTAAACGAAAGATTTGATTCTGTGCCAAAATATCCACGACTTTGTGTTGACGAGCAAATGTGCTCCACAAAAATGATGACAGCATTGAAGCAATATATGCCAAATAAGCCGCACAAGTATGGAATTAAATTGTTTGTTTTGTGTGACTCAAGTGGATATTCTTATACGTTTGAAGTCTACAGAGGTGCTGGGGATAATATTATTATGAAGGACACTCCTGACTTAGGTACGACGGCAAATGTTGTCATTCGATTAAAATCAACTGTTCCGGAATTCAAAAATCATGTAATATATTTTGACAATTTTTATTCCTCACTCCCGTTACTTGTATATTTGCGAAGCAAAGGAATATTTGCTCTTGGAACAGTCCGTGCAAATAGAGTACCCAATTGCAAATTGTCAAAGGATATCGCTGTGAAAGTAAAAGTGCGGGGATATTCGGAAGAATTTGTAGGCAGTTGCTTTGGTGTCGATGCCAGTTCAGTACTATGGAAGGACACGAAATGTGTAAGATTAATTTCAACATATGCTGGGGATCTACCTTTTCGATCAAATGACAACGCTCAACCATTAAAAGCAACACGTTATGATCGGAAACAGAAATCCTATGTGAATATCGAATGTCCGAATATTATAAAAGAATATAATATGCATCGATCTAATGGATGGTTTGTTAGGGCGTTATCATATAAAACTGAAAACGAAAAAATGGACGCTTCGTTTGTTTTATCACCTTGTAGATATGGCAATGGTGAATGCATACATTTTGTATCATCGCGTACATGATATGACGTCGGAAAATACATGTCATACAAAATTGCCGGACTTTCGGGTTCAAGTCGCTGACGTGTTATGCAGCAAGGATCCAGAGAAAAATCGAGTTGGCAGACCATCGAGCCAAAGTCCGGTTGTAGCAACTGCTTACAGAAATAGATACGTTCCAGCCGATGAGATTCACTTTGATGGTATTCATCACTTGCCAGATGCATTAGATCGCAGAGAAAAGCGCATGTGCAAAATGACTGGATGTAAATCGGAAACACAAATGTTTTGCACCAAATGCAAGGTCAACTTGTGTTTATCAGCAACAAAAAAGTGTTTCCATTTTTTCCATACGACAAACTAATTTTCGTTTACTAAAATTTACATTTTTTATAATGAATATAAATTTTATTTTTTAATTAAACACATTCTGAATTATAACTGAAACTATTATTTTAATTCGAGTTAACAGGCAAGTCCGCCTTTTGGCGGAGTATACATTTTTGCTCCTGGCAGGTAAACAATTGTTTTTTCTTCATTGTGAGCTCATTTTCGTGTTTCTCGCATGGATTTAAGTCTAGGGTAAATTATTCGTTGAGAAAAAAAATTAGCCGGTTAGAGGGTTAATATTTACCCATTTTCGCATAATTATTGATTAAGTCGTTCACTATCTGCTTTTGTGTCTACCGAGAAAAGAAGCAACGACCTTTTCAAAGGATTCCCACGCTGCTGCCTCAACTGATGAGAGTAGTCCTTTGAATTGATTATTGTTGATCAACTTTTTTATTTGTGGTCCAACAAAAATACCTTCCTTTATCTTGGCTTGAGAAATATCTGGAAAAATTGTTTTCAAATAGTCGAATGCTTCGCCTTCTTTGTCCAAAGCCTTAACAAAGTTTTTAATGAGACCGAGGTTGATGTGTAAGGGTGGAAGTATGATTTTCTCTTTCTTGACAAGAGGGGTGTACTTGATGTTATCCACACCAACGCTAAACTCGACTCTTTCCGGCCAAACCTTTCTGACGTAGTGGTCCTTACGAGCTCGGCTATCCCACTTGCACAGGAAGCAGCAGTGCTTGGTGTAGCCACTTTGTAGACCGCATAGCATTGCAACGACTTTGAGATCAGAACATATTTTTTGCATTTCCTCGTAGGGTTCCTTTGTATTTACTGCATGTGCGATCGGGATAGAAGGCCTTTTGTTACCAATATGCAATAATACAGCCTTCAAACTCAGTTTATTGCTGTCTATGAACAATCGCCACTCTTTGGAATCATATGTTTGACCAAACTCTTTGAATAAACCAGGAATGTCGTTGCAGTAGCATATACTGTCGTTCTTGGTATAGTGTTTGGAAAATGGTTCGTGACGAGTTCTACAATATATCACCTTTACATCGGATGACACAAATTTAAATTGTTGCATACGAGAAGTGTGGATCTCGGCCTTTTCCTTGGATAGTTCCAAATCTCTTATCCAATCATTAAGTTGTGCTTGTGACAGAACGTTTCTCTCATTTCCCATGCGAAATTCAGTACAACTTGATTCCCCGAACTCAGATATTACTGTTGACAATGGAACTGGATCCGCAACTGCCGTTGAATGTAGTACTGGTAATGTCACTGTAGGTACGCTAGCATAGGTTACTCTTCTTGATCTTCCAACGCCAAGTACTTTTGTTTGACAAATATAACACTCTAATAAATGGCAAGTAGGTTCTCTCCATATCATTGGTGTCTCAAATTTTATTTGTTGTCCTGATTCCGACTGAATCAATTCTACTCGACACGATGTACACAAAGTGTTCGGTGTCCATGGGTTTTCAGCATTTTCGGGCTCAATGCCAAAATACTTGGAGTATAAAGTTTTGATATGATCTGAGAACACTCGTCGTCGCCTTATGATAGTATATTGGCCACACATGAAACAGAACATATCTGGATCGTTATTACACTCACATTCTCGCGTCCTTTTACTCATTTTATTTTTTTTAATAAATCACGGTTTTGAAATTTGACTTATGAACTGAACTATCTCCGGCGAGCCTTGCAGATGTTATGAAATTTCAAGGCGCATTAACTCATATTTATACTCTGAACAAGAATAAAATTGAAAAAATCAAGTCTTACCTAGACAGAAAAGTTCCTTTTTATACGAAGCCGGGAAAAGAAAATACTACCTGTTTTAGATGTAGGCTTTAAAAATTTTCTGTGTCTTATAATTTTGAAAATCTACCTGCATACTTACCCATAAGTGACGGAAATACATGTTTATAACTACATGCCTACAGCAGGTTTCGAACCCAACCACTCTTCCTTTCGATGCAACCACTCTACCTACTATAAAACAATTCTAGTATTAAAAGTACTATTTGATTTATTTAAAGAAAAAGTATTATTTTTAGAATATAGTATAAACATAAATAAATTTAAAAATAAGTTAAAAATATGGGTAATTTCATTCACAAATTGAACTTTTAACTCAATAGAAATAGAGCATAGCTAGATATTTCACTCTTCTTTATACCATACATACGTTTTGAGGTATACATTGAAGTTGCGCAATCTGGGGTTTTTATTTGATCGTTTATAACTTACGTAGTTTTGCATCGATTTTCTTCGATGAAGGCTTATATTTTTTCTAATTAAACAGAGCTTTACGTAAAGAAAAAATATCTGGAAAAACAGTTGTGGTTTTGGAATGCTGCCCTTGCAAAGAGTAATTCTTTTCATATTTTTTCATAAAAAAAAACAAAAATCTAAAATGATAAGCTAATTTCTCGAAAACTATCTGGTTGAGCAAAAAACAATGTATCATAATTAATTGGGTCCGATCTCGTCCGTCGAATTCTGCAATTCCATTAGTGCAGTTTAAAATGTGTTGAAAATGTGATATGGTAGCTGCGTCCATTTTGAGAGAATTTTGTATCAATTGAGATTAAAACAAAAATATTCGTATTTATTCAGTAAAAAGTTCCTACTGGTTATTTTAATTGATCGTGTACAGTTCGAGAGGTGCTGCCCACTGTTGTAGTGAAGACACCTATCTAACAGTTTTGAAAGCACTACTTTAGCCAAGACACATTAACAATTTTATCGTTACAGTTTGGAGCCACTGTTTTAGTGAAGGCACCTTAATAATTTTAAAGTTATTATTATTATTTATTTTCAATTTTGCAACACCCGTGTGTATGGAACGAATTTTTGTTTTACACTATTGTGCGATAGTTTTCGCACATTGTTTCCATATATTGTTTGAAAAGGAAGGATTTTTACATTTATTTTATATAATTGTTAATTTTTTTTCATAATATACTAACTCTACCTTACTGTTGTTGCTGCTACTGCTGCTGTTGCCACTTCTATTGTTGTTGCCTTTGCTGCTGTCGTTGCCGTTGCTGTTATTATCGTTGTTATTTTTGCTACTGCGTTTTTCATTTAGATTTTTTCACTTTTTGTTTTCGATAAATTTTACTTTGTTGTTGTTCAGTTAAAATTCAAATTAGGATCGCGTTATAAGTATTTTTTTTTTATCAGTTTCCTGCCAATTTCTTTGTTTCTTTCTTTTTTTCTCACATTTTCGTTACGCCTTGCGCAAACACAATCAATAAACTTGTATTTTGTATAAAAGTTGAAATATCAATTTCTCATAAATGTTAAGAATATTTATCAAATAGTTAAATCCAGGGACGTAACTGTTATAAGAAAAATGATAAAAAGGTCCCATTTAACCATTAGTACTGATGTATTCAAATATTGGTTATAATTAACCATTACCGTAAGAGATACTTTATATTGGTCACCATAACCATTATAAATGAGAGAAAATTTTTTTGGTTACGAATAACCATTAAGTCAACCAAAATATTTTTTTGGTTAACAATAACCATTATCGCAAGTAATATAATTTTTTGGTTATCCATAGCAAAAAAAAAGAGTTAAAAACTCTTAAATTTATTTTATCATAAAAATCCGAACAATAGAAAAGTGTTTATACGATATTTTCTCTATGGCACTAGGACTTATTATTTAGTTTAACGAACATTAGCGATCGCAATGAATCATCTGAGAGGTTACATCTAAGATCACTTAGTACCAGCCTCAATGCAGAGAATGTTCGTTCGACGCTAACTTGAGTTGCTGGAGCGGCATGAACAATGTCTGCCAGTTCATTGAGGAATGGGAGTGAATATTTTTCTCCTCCCAGTATTGCAGAAGGTTGGCATCGACATCAACTCTTCCCTCCCTGTAGGTGTCGATTTCCGCAAAGGTTTTTACCAGTGTTTGTGAAACCACGCTTGCCGTCTCATCCTCTGACGACGAGTCAACTTCCAAGCTTCTTAAAGTCTGACGAACTAAAGACGAAGTGCTAGTATTTGACGTTTCGTCAATGAACACATTACTTTCTGAAGGGCACTGCGTTGCTTGAGGAAGATGTCTATCGCTCTGAAATAGAACATAAGTATCATTAAAGTATAAAGCAAAGTTTAGTATCGGCGCCCACAAACCTGATTCAATTCATTAACTTGTGTTGCCAACTTCTTCAGGTGAACTCTCGCTTCTTCCTTTTTATTTGCTGGAAGCAAACGACGAAAGCGTGGATCCAAAAATATTGCAGCGTTAAGGACGTCGGCGTTAAGCAAATCTGGCTCTCTCGTTTTTATACAATCCACAACAATTACTGATGCCTCGGTGTTTAAACTTTCCAATTTCACCTTCAGCTCAAACCAAGCTTTGTAAGAATCGCCCATAACCAGTTGCTCTCGCTGCAATTTAAGTGTCGTTTCGTGAAGGGGGCTCAAAATAACCAGCAAGTCCTTTAATTCACACCATTCTTTATCTGACAATGGTTGATTCAGATATTCATTGCAAATTTCCTTATATTTGGAGAGCTTCTCTAGCATTGTAAATGTGGAGCTCCACCTAGTAGGAACATCTAAGGAAGGTTTGCCTAGTTTAAGCATTTGCAAGACTTGTCTAAGCAAATAAAAATATATGAATAAATAATGATAGTATTTAAATTGAAACCCGAACTAATTCAATAAGTCAAACAAATAAGTTAAGCGTCTTGTTTAAAGTACAATTCGACGATTGAATTTGAGGTTTAAAGTTAAAGTTATACTACATTTTAAAAATTGGTTCAGTGTTGGAAACTTACCTGCACTTCGGCGTTCTTAAAGTTTTCACTAGTTGTCTCGCTTTTTCAACAATTGAATTAATATTGGCTTTGCTCAGAAAGTCTTTCACAACCAATTGCAAGGTGTGAGCTGCACATTTAACAGAAAACATATTTCGATTTTCTGCGCTGAAGGTATTTTCAAACTCTTCAAGGTTAAATAATGATTCCTCGGAGCCATTTTGAGCACTATTCTCTTCATGTTCAGTTGCTGCAAGCAAATCAACTGCCTTTAGCATATTTCGACCGTTATCTGTAGTTATAGTATATATTTGCTTCTTAGATATATTAAAGTCTCGCAATAACCGCAGTCTGCGGCACATAAAGCTCTTTCATGGATAATGTAAAAACTTCCACTTTTCCCTTTTCTAATATTTGCGCATTAATACCGAAAACTGAACGGTTATGTCGGGTTGCACTGTCCATTTTAAGGGATATTATTTTTCTTTTAAATTTTTTCGTAATAAGTCTTTTCAGTCTTATTTCTTCTTCGTTTACTACTGCCATGATATTGTGAGACGTAATGGGAGTCATATTAAGACCTTGAAATATTTGTTCAGTCAGACTCTTAAAAACATTTGAATCGAAGAACGATAGCGGCTGGGACTCCTGTGTAACCAATTCGAGGCAAGCATTATTGATTTGTTTTTTTGAATACTTCACAGAAAATTTTACTTTTGCATCCCAATCACTCGAATTATCAAGGTCTTCGTACTCTTCAATGGACTTTTGACATTTACATTTCATTATGTTTACCCATCATGTGCCTCCTTAAATTCATTACATGATTTCCTACAAATATCATGGTGCATGTCTTGCAAGTCGATTCGTTTGTCCTTTCATTGTAATGGAAAAAATCGCGAATAATGACGTTTCGTTTTCTACCAATATTATTTTAATTTTGAACAATAAACCAACCTAATTTTCCGCGTTCCTAAAGTGCACTATAATCGGTCACAATCACTTTACAAATGCACATGAACAACCACACGAACACAACTACAGTGAAGTATCGTCGAACCCTTCAATGGATAGCGAAAAGTAATTGAGATACATATACATATGTACAATTTTCGAGTAATGGGACTTTTAAAATTTACTAAACTTGTTGGATTATTTACAAAAACGTATGCAGTTTACCTGATTTATTCTGCTTTTATGATTTGAAGTTTTTAATTATTCAAAGGTTTGTAGACAAATGTTTATTTAAATACATAATTTCGTACTGTTACCGATATTCTCATAAACGAGGTTTCCCTGTAGTTGGAACGCTTTATACAATATTTTCGAGATAGAGAATGGATTTCCAAAAACAAAATATGTATACTAAAACATGTGTACATGCTCAGAAATAAGTAACGGTAAATTGTGTACAATTGCTTTTACGCTTTTTCTTCGAAATTGACAAGAATAAGTTCATTGAAGTGTAAACTACGAATGCTTTTCTGATCATGCCATAATAACGTAATATAAGAAAAATTTACCACTATCCAGAAAAAATAGTTTGCTGTCGAGTGGGTCACCGATAACCAAAAAATTATATTACTTGCGATAATGGTTATTGGTAACCAAAAAAATGTTTGGTTGACTTAATGGTTATTAATAATATTATGACCAAAATAAAATTCCTCTTACGATAATGGTTAAAAATTCCCTAAAACATATAAAGGGAATTTTCGCGTAACCTTTTCTTCCGAAAGAATAAAATAACAATTATATTCGGTCCCTGGTTAAATCTCATGCGATTCTGAAGTTTTAAAACGATTTTTCCGTATAGTTGGTTGAAATATTGTTCGATTATATTTTAATTTTAGGGTGGGCGGGTTTTGTGATCCTCGTCGCCAGTAATTGAGAATACACTTGTGTTTTCTTTGGTTGTCACTTAACAACTGCCGCTTCATTAATTTTCAATTTTACATTCTAGTTAACATACGAATACATAAAATACGGAAAACATAAAAGAAAACTTAAAGCGAAACATGCAAAGTAAGTTAAATTGTATTTGTAATTCGAATTATATATAGAGTTGTGAGTGCATCTCCCAGCCAGCACAGCTGCAGGTTTGCAACCTGAGCCGTTCGTGGCAATTACATCAACAAGCCACGGGTTGTGTGGGAAAGCGTGGGAATGCTTATAAAAGTGGACCGCATGTGACTATATACATGTGATCGTGCATCTCTTTTCATCACATTCGTTTGAGCATGAATTGTGAGCAACAGATGACTGACCACTTCTGGATGAATTATGAGTTAGAGCGGTCAGCTGATTATGACTTGTGAGTTCTCACCGGTTTATACGTCAGCACTGACTCCTCAGACCTAACTTAATTATTAGTATCAACTGATGTAAAATCTACCGAACGCTGATGTAAATACCAATCCTTGGTGACTAAAATTTAAAGGTAATAAATATTTTATCTTTACATATTTTGTATTTACACATAACGATCGTTTGTAGATATAGCCATATATGTATATACCAGAATTCTAAGAATTAATAGCAAATTGTAATAAGCAATGTCTGTCTGCCCGTCCGTCAGTCGGATACTTACTTACTTACGTAATTGGTGCTATAACCGCTTAAGCGATTTTGGCCGAACTTCTACAATTTGTGGTGTGCGTCTTGATGATGTAACACAAATTGAGGTACCTAAAGTTTTACGCCGAAATCCGAACGGCGAATGTTTTTGTGAGAAGTTTTTTTCATGGCAGAAATTCACTCGGAGGTTTGCCGTTGCTTGCCGAGGGGCGACCGCTGTTAGAAAAAACTTTTTCTATAATTTTTGAATGTTACTTCCCCGAGCTGGATTTGAACCTGGGACGCACCGAATGAACCGCGCACACGCCACACACTCGGCTACGCCGGCCGCCCGTCAGTCGGATAACTCGAATAAATATTGAGCCATCTTAACAAAAAATTTTGTACACATTTCCCTATACCCAATCTTTGGTATTGCAAATGGGCGAAATCGGACAATAACTACGCCCACATAACGGTACTTTATGAAAATCAAAAGACCGTGATATTTCAGTAACTATTTCAGGGAATTTCATCAAATTTGACACATAGGCTTAAGTTTGTGGAAGGTGTACGTGTGTAAATCTGGTTTTGGAAAATGGCCGTGTCCCCGCTTCGATATTTCTTAACTATACAAAGTAATTTGCTCAAATTAGATACACAAGATTGATTATGAAATACATGGAATCGTTAATGTTGGGAAAGACCATGGCAAATTGGTATTTCTCCGAAACTTCTTTGTCCAATTCGATGCATTACCACAATTTGCATTTATAATCAGAAATCACAATTTCGAAAATGATAGAAACCAGACTTAAACCACGCTCACCTCTCATATAACGGTAATCTGCAAGAAATGAAAATATTCAATATTTTAATAAATCATGTCGCGAATTCTATTAAATTTGGTATACAGAATTTAATTGGGGAGGGAAATAACTAAATTCATACTGATTTCCCATTTTTATTTAAACCAATAAACGTCGTGTAAGATTTCAAAATTTTGTGATACAACCAAACCCGTCTTCCTGTGATGGGCCAATAAAGACATATGTTATCTAGAGCAATATTCAATGCTTAAAACATACTTTATACCTTGCTCTTAAGGGAATATGTATGTTTATACCGATCATCAAATATATTCGTCAAATAGTTAGAAAGATATTGTGAATAGCAGTTTTGTTTAAAATGGTGGCATGCCTAAAGCCTACTAATAACACTGGCTTACAATATTAAACTTTTTGTCTGTTGCCGCGAATCCTGTGGTTGATATTGTTCACTCATCACTTGTTTTTGTCAAATCTACCCTCAAAATTTTTTGAGCAGCTCGAGTTACTTTGTTTTTGATTTCATCATTTATATTAATTTATATCATATATATTAATCGATAGCAGGCACATTTTACTGTGTTAAAATTAGTTTCTCTAGTTTTTGCGTCATGAGTAGTTCAAGGAGACGTTGTTTAAACAATCCAGATCATTTTTGCTATATATGCGGAGAATATGTGTTTAACAATAGTAGAAAAGTTATATCAGAGTTGGTGAAAAATACCTATTTTGAGTATTTTGGGATGCTCTTGGATAAAAATGAGAAGTCTTGGGCTCCCAATTGTGTTTGTAAATCGTGTGTGGAATATTTAAGATTATGGAAAAGTGGTAAAAGAAGTGCCTTTAAATTTGGAACACCGACTATTTGGCGAGAACCACAAAATCATCTCATAGACTGTTATTTTTGTAGTGTGAACATAAACGGTTTAAACACTAAAAATCGAGCTAAATGGCAATACCCACGTACTAGTTGTGTTCAACGTCCAGTGCAGCGTTCACCTCACTCTTCAAAGCTTAAAAATATATCTGAACCATTAGAGCAAGACATTGAAGGACCAAGCTCATCACAAAATGATCCTGATTTTGAAGCTATGTCTAATGAGCCAAAATGCTTTTCCCAAAATGAGTTAGATGATCTTGTAAGAGATTTAAATCTTTCTAAACAAGCTTCAGAATTGTTAGCATCAAGACTAAAAGAAAAAAATTTGCTATCCTCGGATACTAAAATAAGTTTTTATCGTGAAACAGATACAGAATTACGGTGTTATTTTTCCGAAGAAGATGGCATTACCTTTTGTTCAGATATCAAAAAATTGTTGATAAAAATGGGCTTGAAGCAATACGAACCAAATGACTGGCGTTTATTCATTGACAGCTCAAAACGTAGCCTAAAATGTATTCTATTGCATAATGGAAATAAATATGCTGGGGTACCTATTGCCCACAGTACAAAGTTAAAGGAGGAATATTGTAACATTTCGCTAGTCTTGAACAAAATAAAATACAATGACCATAAGTGGCTAATTTGTGTCGATTTAAAAATGGTCAACATTCTTCTCGGTCAACAAAGTGGTTACACCAAGTTTCCCTGTTTTATATGTATTTGGGACAGTAGAGCTAAACAAGAACATTGGGTAAGAAAAAACTGGCCCTTGAGAGCAAATATGGAGCCTGGAAAGCACAATATAGTCCACAATTCATTAGTATCTCGTGACAAAATTATCCTTCCACCATTACACATAAAACTGGGCATCATGAAACAGTTTGTAAAATCACTAGATAAAAATGGGAACTGCTTTTCTTACATTTGCCAAAAATTTCCTCAGCTCACTATGGAAAAGATTAAAGCCGGTATCTTTGATGGCCCTCAAATTAGACAACTTACGAATGATACTCAATTTAGAGCGTATGCATCAAGACTTACGCGTCATGAAAGAGCGCTATCAGGGTTTCTGGGATACAAATATGATGTCTGACTATTGTTGGTCTCTAATACGCCATTTTCCAAAGTCGACACATCGGAGAAAAGCTTTAAAACGAAGTTTTTTAGAACTCAATGATTAATTGTTTCTTTAAATAAAGTTTTTCTTATTAAATACATGTTTTTTTCTGTCTAATACCTACATAGCTGAAACTCAGAAACTAGAGCTGATAAAAATATTCTAATTATATTTTTGAAAATAGCATATTATATGTAGTCAGCAACAGCTAAAATTGCTTCGGCAACAAATGTACTGTAAACTAGTGTAATTGTTTAGAAAAATTTCGTAAGGAAACCAGTTTTAGATCGCTGTTAGGTCTATAATGTTCTAACACACTTGCAGGGTGTTAATCTATGCCTAAAGTCTACTGAGAATTGTTTAGAAAAGTATCTTAAGGAAAACAGTTTAGTATCGCTGTTAGGTCTATAATGTTCTACCACTCTTGCAGGGAAGCAAATTGAATACGCGTTTACAAACTTAGATGGTAATAAAATTAACGCAATTAATTATGAAACGGTTCACAGTTATTACGATAGTATTTGCATTTCTGACTTTGCCTAAATTCCCCTATTTTAATTTTAAGAATGGCATTAGTAAATTTTATATATATTTATATTTTAGAAGGAAGGTATAATTATAAGTATTTATATTTTACAAGTATACTACGAAAATTGTGTAATACAATGAAAACAATATTTTCAATATAATAATTTAATATAATGAACAGAACAATACTTTCTTAAGTATATAACTGGATGTAAAGATATACATTAAATGCATACCAATTTATTTTAGGTGTTATTTAAATAAAGAAAAGTCATTTAGTTTTTCAAAATAAAGATTATTACGTTTATTACGTAGAACTTGGTGTCGGTATTTAAAGTTCGGTTGTACCCGAAGTTAGACTCTTCCTTCTTTGTTTTTAATATTTTAATTGTTTAGGCAAATACAAATTAATAAACATGAATCTAGAGCTTAATCAACTGCTCAAAGATATTACGGTAGTGAAAACAAACATATTTTAACGCTTAATTCGATCGAATCTTTGACAAAGAATTCGTAAATTTTTACAGGATTATTCGCAGAAAAGTGGCAAACATTATATTATAGTTATATTTTCAAGTAATTTCACTTACCATTTAATAATTAATTCGCCTGAATAGTCATATATATTCATATAGAAAACAATTTTTATAGAATATTTCATATTTCAAATGTTTTTAGAAGAATTATGCCGGTATTCTCTAAGCAGTCTCTAGTCAATAATTGAGACTTTACGGTGGTGAGATAGATTTTGAGACTATTGAGTATTCAGTAAGCCGTATCAAGTCTCTAATCTCAAAATAACGTCACTAATTTGTCACCTTGTCCTGAGCAGACCACAAAAAAAAGAAATTAGGGAAAGTATTGATCAAATACCAAAATGAAGTAGCTCGCAATCTGTGTCATGGTCGCTTGCTATATTTTACTTAAATCTGTAAAAAACACTCTTAATTTATTGAAAATTAATTTTAATAATAACACAAAAAAATATTTACTTACATTTACTTACGTGTCTTGTTCTGCCATTTTGATCGAATGTGCATACGGATGAGGAGCTGCATTTATCGATTATTGAAAGTTCTAATTTTTACAAAGATTTTAAATAATCGGTTCACATAAAATGCAGTAATAAGCATTTTAAACGGTTAATTTCAATATAAATTTTACGATAACGATATTGTGTTAGTTTTTAAAGAGCAATTGTATTGTTGACAAATAATTGAAAAAGTACATATATTGCGTGTTATAGATGAACACATTTTCATTGAGGTTGAAAGTTCTAAATTTTACACAGATTCTAAATAATCGGTTCACATAAAATGCAGTAATAAGCATTTTAAACGGTTAATTTCAATATAAATTTTACGATAACGATATTGTGTTAGTTTTTAAAGAGCAATTGTATTGTTGACAAAGAATTGAAAAAGTATATTGCGTGTTATAGATGAACACATTTTCATTGAGGTTGATTGTGCAGCTCTAGCTGGACCTAAATAACTTGATATTGCTCTTCCGCACCACCGCTGAGGTTGAAATACAGGTGATGATGATTTTTTTATTAAAACAATTTACTAGAAAATAACTTCTAATTATTCTAAAAAAATATTATTATTACAAAAAAAGTACGGTTCTACGTCAACCATTTGCTCTAACACTATCTGGGAAACCAAATTCTGAGCCAGGTAGAATCAAAATTGTCCGGGTCAATTTTATCGATTGTTGCCTTGAATTCGTTAGGAGATTTTACTAGGTAATTATTGGTAAATTGTTTCTCCATGGTGAAGAAAAAATCGTTTTCAGTAATGCCTTGATGGTGGCAAACCCATTGGAAAGTTAATCACTTTGAAATACTTAAAATACATATATGTATGTATCTGAAAGAATAAACAAATGCGCTGCAATTTAGAAAGCTACTTTCGTCAAAATCTATAGAAACAACGAATTGAACATCTTGAAATGAGCTGAAAGACTGCCTTGGCAAACTTTGAAAGTTTGTCAGAAGTGTCTCTGACTGAAGGGTAATTAAAAGCGGTAGATAACGTGCTATTTGATGCTGATCGGGGTTGTCTAAAAATATACAAGAAACGCTTCGGAGTTCTTCTCGAGTCATATGACCTTCCTTTATGTATATGACCAAAGAAAAATTTTCTAGTTTAACTTGTGTTAATTTTCTAGTAAATAAATAAGGGGATCCCTTAAGTGACCCGAATCGCCACAAGCGTGGTAAATTATTAATGTTGAGGAGCCAACCTTTTATATAACTGAAATTATTTGTGATACCATTATTTATATTTGGGTATTCTCCATGTACAATGGGATCAAGTGGCGCACTCAAGGAACCTCAGCCAAATCGCTGTTTGAAGTGAAGCGCCTTCTAAACATTTATGTGAAAAAGTATCGTTTCAAAATCTTCAACCTAGTTCAACGATAGCGTGTTGTATCTTTTGTGTACCTGACCTACCTAGAACTATTTTCTATTCCTAGGCCTATTATCCAATTAACGGAAAACAAATTTCTCTAACCAGATCATTAAATTTCACAAAAAAATTTACATTATAAAGAGAAAATAAGTTAATATTCTGAGTTTTAAAAACATTCAGATAATTAAATAAAAAAATTGTCTTTTTACTTTTCAAAAAGTTTCGCATTTCTACATTCAAAAAGATTGGACACCGAAAACTAATTATTTTCAGACACAGAAGAAGAGGGAGACAAAATCAGTCCAGGCTCTAATAGCTTAATTTGAAGCTTAAACAAAAACCAAAAAGTAAAAGAAAATGCAGAAATATGAGAAAACTGAAAACAACAAACGAAGTGAAGTACTTTTCTTCTACAACTTCCTACAAGGAAGGAGGAGTTGAAGAAGTCACTTCTTATATCACTTAATACTTGAGATCTAAGTTGTGAGTTGGGAGGGAAGTGCTAAAGGCCCTTCTCTTTTAATAGCTGACAACATTTAGGGAATTATGAACAGTAAACTTCTTAAAAAAACCCGCTATAAACAAATGTTAAGCGTACACTTAATCACATTTCCCCTTGCAACTCTCTACTGGGTTACCGAAATCTCTTCACTTCTACACAATTTTGCAACTTCTTAAAAACTGATCCTTCTTTTTATTTATCTCACCTTCTTCTTATTGAAATATGTTTCATTGAATTTTAACAAAAATTTGGTTTCTTAGCCTTCTCCTCTGTGTCGTTTCATTTGAATTGAAATAGTCTCCTCTAAGCAGGGAGGATTGCAATGGTAACTTTGCTCATGATGGTGTGTAACAATTGCTGCCAGGGAGAAATTAAGCTGATCCCAAAATTCGTGAACACAATCAACCTAGAAAATAGTGTTTCTGGAACCATGTTAATAAAACAAAAGAAAGCAAAAGACGAGTAAAAATATATAAGCAAGGATAGTATAATACTTTTAGTTTTACTTTGAGCACCTAAAAATAATGCAAGTTGTTACAATTTTTGCGTTCATGTGCTGTTTTTACTGTATAAATTTTACTGAGTTTCTGCCGAACGCTGATGTTAATACCAATCCTTGATGACTTAAATTTAATTTCATATCTATATATTTTATATTTACACATAACGGTTGCTTGTAACAGAAAAATACACCCGAGATAGATATAGACGTATATATATCAGAATTCTTAGAATTACTAGCGAATAAGCCACGTCTGTCTGTCCGTCAGCCAGTCGGATAACTCGAGTAAATGTTGAGCTATCTTAACAAAACTTGGTATACACATTGCCCTGTACCCAATCTTTGGTATTGCGATGGGCGAAATCAGACCATAACCACTCCCACATAACGGTGTTTTGTGAAAATCAAAAGACCTCGATATTTCCGTGACTATTGCAAATAGTTTTCTTAAATTTGACAAATAGGATTAGGTTTGGGAAAGGAATACGCGTGTAGGTGTGGCCCCGTCCACTTTATATGAAAAACTTATATCTCCGAAACTAATTGACTAAACTCTACCTAATTTGGTACACTTATTGTATTTCAAGTCGATAAGTAAAATTTTTGTCAGCATTAATGAGAATTCGCTCAAATTTAATATGAAGGATGAGGTTGCACAAGCAAATACACGGAATTAAAAAAATTTAATGGTAATTTGTTTAATGTGATGACTACTAAGCAAAACGTGAAATATATTCCTTAATGAAATTTTGTTGCAAGCACTGCTGCTGTTGAAAACTTTTTTTCGTAAACTGCTTGGCACAAACGGCCTCGAATTTTCACCTGTCACCTCGCACCAAATATTAAAATATTAATGTGATATTATTTGAAATCTCTCCTGATTTTAATTCATTTAATTCATCATCCTGATTTTGTTCACTTGTAAAATTTTAAAGTTTGGCTCTGTGTTTTAATTTTATCAAGTTCAAAAGCTCCAGATAATGTGTCAGCTATTTTTACTTTCCCTTTAACATACCGTATGCCATTTGTGAATTATGCAACGAATTCCATATGCCTAGTTCCTCTCGGACTACGTTCGGGTTTTGAACTCAAAGAAAATATCAAAGGCGTATGATCTGTAAAAACTGTAGACTATCGTCCCTTGTCAAATGCACTGTCCTTAATCTCGGATGGAGAAAGTTTCCTAGAAAATAATGCAAGGCACCTATTGCAGTAGTAGATGCAATTACAAACGTTTAGAGAGAATTTTTCATCTTTGTTAAAATGAATAGCATGGCGCGCAATCAGCAGCAGCATAGATCAGGCTGATTCTAGGTATGAACGAAGATTCATTCAACAGACTGAGGAGGGACTGCTTTAGGTTGAATTATAGGTTAAGCTTCATCAACGTCAAGCTCGGCGACTAACGATCGGGGGTGAAATATAAGGTTTGCCGAAAGAAGTGCAGGATGAGGTGGCATTTATACTGATAAGGCAGTCACTGAACATAACTTATCGAGGGACTGGATCTAAGTGGGCTCGAGTTCGAACTAAGTGAGTATTTACAAGAATATATGTATATTAAGCAACGATTCGAACGCATGTAATGTAGGGCGTACACCGACGTTTGTCACCAGAACCATTACTCTCAGCAATAAACCGATGGATAATCTGATCTTGAAGTGGGAAATTTCCACGGACACCTCTCTGTCGGATCACAGAAGCTTTAGGTGAAAGCAAAGTCAAGGGCCGACAATACCATGAAAAACGCGAGGAGAACAGACTAGGAGAAATATAGCAACCCAGTTAACTTGAGCTTGTGTAGTATAGGCCACATTCGTAGAAAATCAGACTGTTATGTAGTTAGAAAGCAAATTAACAAGGCTCAATGATTTTATCATGGCGCTTTTAACTGCAACTACTTGAGACAAAACCAAGTGGTTGAACGAAAATTCCCTGGTGGTCTCACCATCTCTCATCCCTTCGATAATTCAACAAAACCAAACGCACAGGATGCTGGGAGGAATACGCAACAAGTCTAACGAAGTTTAGTAAAGAAATCAAAAACTCAAAACGGGACGGCTTAACACACTTATGTGAGGACATACCTTCCAATCCAGTGGCATCAAGTCTTCACGGAGTCCTAAGAAATTTAAAAAATAGATACGAAACTAGCAATTAAACTTCCGGGCTGTACGCAAGTATAGCGCTAGTGAAGAAGGAAGAGCATTTGGCTTGGATATGAGAATTTTTGCTCAACACTCAGCAAGAAGGCCCTTGAACTTCGCCGGTAGATGGTATCCGGCTCGTGATGCCATAGCAGGACGACGAAGCGCTAATACTACACCTTGTGAAGAAAATGAGGGGCTCTTTGGCTTTCACATATATTGCAATGATATGGAGGATGGCCAAGGTTTTTTTACCTAAGGTAGGAAGAAGGGATTACTAGCTTGCGAAGTCCTTTAGACCAATTGGTTTAGTCTCCTTGGTACTCAGCAGAATGGAGAAGAGCATTGATAATGAGATCAGGGGCAATATCCTGCGGTGGGAACCGTTCAGCCCAGTGAGTATACGCACAGGGAGGGACATTCCTACTGACGGCGGAGACACTGAGCGCTTTCTACACCGAAGGAACTGTTATACGAGTATGTGCTTTTCTGAACATAGAAGGAACGTGCAACAATCTAAAATTGAATAAAGATGCTACTTAGGACAAGAACAGCAGAAATAGCTGTATCATGCGGTGTTGTACTGCTAAAACCCAATAAAGGATGTCCATAATACGAGTACTATCTCGGACGGAACCTAGTAGTAGGTGAACTGTTACAGTTACTGAACGACAATGGAATTCGCTGCGAAGGATACGCGAATGGCATTGTCGTTATAGCTAGAGGGAAATACGAGAGTACATTATGTGATATTGCGCAAATAGCTCTAAATATGAAAAAGGTATGGTGCGCCAGGGTGGGGCTCTATACAAGACGGCCATCGTACCTCACTTACTGACTTAATTGACGCTATAATGGCTTAAGTGATTTGGCCGAACTTATATTAGAATTTGTGGTGTGAGTGTTGATGTTGTAACATAAATTGAGTGACATGCAGTCTTATGCCGACTCCCTAGGGTTTATATTTGGATTACTGTTCCTTGTCTTAGCGTTCTGCTGGATGATTCTGTGTTCCGCCGAAATTTCCCACTGTGAGATCAAATCGTCAGCCACTTTGTTGCTGAGTGTTATGTTAAGTACTTCCTCTCTGGCTCTGGTAATGAATGTTGGGCATAACATTGTGCATACTTAAATCACTGCTTGTTATGTATTCTAATAAGGACTCACCGCGTCGGTTGGTATGGGTACAGACCCACTCCTCATTGTGCGCGTTGGTATCGCAACCAATAATGACTATCACTTTTGCTTTCTCGCAGTACCTTACTAGTCCCCAGCAAAATAGGCGGACGCTAACACTACGTTCATGAAGACTTTGCACACCTCCTACCAAGTCCTGCGTCAGATATTCTGTAATGCAAAAGTATTCTATATTGTTCTTAAGCACTATACAAGCTCTAGGCCTCTCAGATGAGAGATGCCATATTATCTTATTTCTAACTTCCCCTCGTTTAGCTCTTGTGTGGAAGGAACCTCCGTACCATCATGAGCAAAGTTTCTGGGAGGAGGGATGGTCGATGTGGATGGTGATGGTGGATTGACGTTTTGAAGTGGAGTCCTCCTTTCCCGCGATCTTGGGTCCCCAGGACCTTATCGTAACAAAGCTGAACCTGTAGGTCAGCCTATAACCATCCTTATTCTTTCTGTTGAAGGACACCTCATCTACATCAACGAATAGTCGCATACCGGTGTCCTCCACGTTTCTGCTGACTGTACGGCAGGCCAAGATATGTATTCCCTCATTTTAGGCATTTAACAGCCCGACGGAGTGCTCGATGGGCTTGTCCGCACTCCTCGGGAAGAACACTGTCATAGTGTGCATTGGAGGTATCTCTTTTCCCCTCCTAGTGCACAGTTTCGTGCCTTTTCAGGCTCCGAGTGTGGGTGCTACCTCCGCAAGCTATGTTGCGGTGTTCTCGTAAGTTAACTCCAAAAAAAACTAGCGGGTGGGTCCATTCCTTAAATACCTCGTCCATTATCGCCTTTTGCAGATTTGTTAGTTCCTCTTAACTCAGAGCTACCGCCGGATAATTTTCGGGCAGCACCGACAGCCGGATATCTTTGAGGGCATTCGAGTAGCTGGTGGGCTGTCCAGTCCCGTCTCCCTTACTTGTTGTTGCTGTTATTTATGTTGTTTTTGTTGTTGTTGTTTTGGATTCCATCTTGGTCGTACGACCGTTTTCTCGCCGAGGCGTTACTAACGGTATAATCTTGAAAGTGGGGATCTCTAAAGGTCCGCCGCGTCATCGCCCCTTGTCGCGGTAAGGACACCGTTACTCTTCGATTCGGCCCGGTGTCGATGAGGCGCCGTTATACTACAACCGGCTGTCCTCCTGGCTGCAAACCGTCCGATGTGCACGGTGTCGCTTAACACCCTGGATTAGGCGATGACAGTTCTTGGTCATCGTGCTCAAGCGATATCTACCATCCAGGTGAGGCATCACACATTCGGCGGTGCCTCATATCGATGGTAGGATCCGATTTGAGCTTCGGTTTAGCACTACGTCAAGGTGCCTGTCCTAGCAGTAGCAGGAGTTGGGGTAAGAGAAGGTACTGTCAAGAGCAGAGAAGAGGATCTGGAAGCTCGAAGTGTAAACCTCTATAAATATACCTATGTGTGTATCTATTTAACAATATCGTAGAATCAAACTTCTCTTTAATGAATGAAAAGCTTTATTGGCTGTGTCATTCCAAATTACGTTTCTTATCTATTCTATTGATTAAGTCATAGCTAATTACCGTAAACTATGCTAATTTTGGTATATATAGACGATAGTAGTTAACTATGCTAATAAATGTCTGTGACTGTTTATCAGATTTCGAAAGTTCGAACTTCAGAGGGCCTAATCCTTGATCCTAAAATATTATGCCCTAAAAAATCAATATTTTTTACTTGTTACGAAGTTCCGTGTTGCTATCACTTTCATAGCTATGGTATATATCGATGATAGCAATTAGCCATGCTAATAAAATTCTGTGCCTGTTTACCAGATTTCGGACGATCATAGTTGCGTAATGTCCAATCCCTGAACCTAAAATATTATGTCCTAAAAAATCAATATTTGTTACTCCAAACGTACATTAGCTTGGTTTAATATTTAACGCGTACTCTGATAGTTGTTCGAAAAGTACACGAAGATCTTTCAAAAGTTCCTCTTCATTTTCACTTGCAACTAGCAGATTAGCAATATAAGTAAAAAGCGGCTGCAAATGAGAATAAACGTCACATAAAGGCTGAAAGTAAGAGTCAGACATAAAAATTGCTCCTTGATACGACTAAAATAATTCGAATAATAATAAGGAAGGAAATACATGTACGGGTTGGTGGAATGTATTTACATATTATTTCCGATTACCAAATAGGAAAACAAGAGTTTAATAAATATTGTGATAAATGCTGTTGCAAGATAGGGCAGCACCCTATTAAGGAAGGGCTTAAGATAAAAGAAAATAATTTAAGGGATGAACACTGGCAACTTCGGCCAGGATTACACCAGGCGAAGTGTCCACTGGGAGGATTCAACCCTAAAAGGCTTAAGCAGTTTATGCTCATCTCAAAGAACAGTTTGATGATGGTGACAGTTTTTTTTACTGTTTTTTAAAAGCAATTTCTTAATAATAAGCCTTGGTCTTTGTGTGAAATTCCTATAGTGAAATGAGAGAAATATTATATAAATGCATTAAGCACTACCAGCAAGGCTATCGCCTGGTCTTAAATTAATAAAATGAAATATTGCATTTTTTTATAGTATTGTATATTACTGATGATATGAAAGTGTATATAGTTTTGATATTTTGTTCGGAGGGATTAGAGAGGATCGATAGAGAGTTTTGTGGGGGGAAAAAGTGTCTATATCTGGTGAGTTGGGGGCAGTCAATAATCGAGTTGTTAATATTGTGGCGCAGCATAACAGACACGTAGGAAAATTGCTTCCAATAAGAAGGTGAGAGAGGGTTAGCCATGTGTGTCCCTGACGGACCCTGATGAAGCACTTGTTCCTACGCAGAGATGTGTTGGTTGGCAGGTGAGTTGGTGAAATGTTCGGATTTATATCCTTGAATTGGTGATGCCTTGTTGACCAGGCTCATGAACGAGTTTTTTTGTGTGTCGTAAGTGTTTGTTTCGTAATAAAATTTGTGGATTTTGGTAGAAATATTGGTACCGGATGTAACAATGCACTCTTCGCATTGGAGTCCGCATCTTCATTTCCACTTATACCCGAGTGATACGGAACCCATATTGACTTTAGGCTTTCTGTATTCTTCCTTAAAGTTTGTCGAATAACTGAAATATCTGCATTCGTATTAGAAATGTTAGCAACGGTGTTCAAGACCGAGCGACTGCCTGTAGCAATTATCAGTGTTTAGGTTTCTTGAAGGACTTTAAAGCAATGTGTATGGCTTTGGCTTCTGCTTCGAATATGGAAGCAGTGTTTGGTAACATACCGGAGCAAAAAGTTTTCCTGTGTTGTTCACTACTGTGCAGGCAACTGCATAACCTTTGGAACCGTACGAGAAAAGAAATTTCCATCTATTTTTGTGTAGCTTTCAAAAGGTGCTGGGAAATTCTGTCTAAATTGTGTTGTTGTAGTGTTTTCTTTTTGAGTAATCTTGTAAGGGTAGTGTCTAGCGATGGTGGTCTTATACACCAGCTTGGCAGCGTATCTGAATCGAAGCAGGATTGGTATTCACTTCCGATGTTATTTGCCTTACTGTCAAAAACGACTCTCTCCTTATATCTGTTCTGTGGTTTTTGTACAGTTGTGTTTTCTTGCGTAATATGTTTTTTGCGGTGTTAATATTTTGTGCGTTAGAAAGGTACATCCGTCTTCTATTGATGGCAGTCCAATTTCAGCCTGCTGGCATTGCCTTGATGGGGCTGGTTCTGAATGCACGAAGGCTGAATCTAATCGCCGCGTGGTACGGTGTTTTTAATGAATTTAATGTTGAATTTCTGCATTTGCCAAAAATTGGGAGGCCATAATCAATAAGCTACCAAAAAATTAGTTTTATGAGTGTACATAAGGAGGGAGTTGGAAAGAACTGGGGACTTATGTGAAGAGAGGAATTTGATGATATTTAATATTGTGTTAAACTTTGGTTCAAAAATGTATGTACAACGATTTTTAAATGTATATTTAGAATCGATATGGACTCCGAGTAATTTCAAGCTGCTAACATTCTTAATTACAAAGTTGTTGATATTATTATTACAATTTAGTTTTGTGCAAATGAGATATCAAATTTCTGTTCCAGCTGAGCTGAACCATTCCTTAATGTTATTAAGTATATTTATAAATTCTAATTGGTTTTCGGTACAAGAATTTTGCTTAGATATAGTATACAAATCATCTGCGTAACCTTATATCGTCATGAGTAATAATGAATAACGTCACAGATAAAGATGACAAGTGAGGAATACCGTTATTCAAAGAAAATTGGTTGGATAATAAGTTACCGAGCGTACAGAGAAGAGGCAAGGCCGCGTTTCGTATGGCCTCGATGAGGTCATTATCAAAGTGTACCGCGGGGACGCTCAGCGTGCCTCTGGGTCGGGTGAAGCAATAGACGTGGACATTGAGGGACCCAAACCGAATCGTTCTAAAGCAGCTTCAGCTGCTCTCCTAGGTCGCCTAAACAAAGGCGACATTACGGTGGTACTCATTCAGGAACTTTGGGTTTGCAACTCAAGGGTATGTGGGTTGAGTGCCACCGGTTTTAAGCTCTTCGTGGAGCGTGGTAAAGGTAAAATTAGAGTCTGTATTCTGGCTAAAGCAGATTTAAATATCTTTCTTTTACCTAATTACAGTGATGGCGACGTCACGGCAATTCTCGCGGAGATAGGGGGTATATCGATCGTGCTGGCATCGGCCTACATGGCATACGAAGCCGAATACCCTCCTCCCTCTATGGTTCGGAACTTGGTGTCCAAGTATGAGAGCGGACACATGTTGGTCTGCAGCGAAGCAAATGCTCACCATGTCAACTGGGGGAGCAAGGACATCAATGATCAAGGTGAGTTACTTTTCAACTACCTTCTAACTACTAACCTACTTATATGCAACAAAGGTAGGGATCCCACCTTCATTACTAGGAATCGTAAAGAAGTTTTAGGTATAACTCTATGCAGTGTTAGTCTATCTGAACTGATCGAGAGTTGGCGGGTTCTAGACGAACACTCCTTCTCTGATCATCGTTATATTGAAATCGTATTGAACTTTTCTTTTACCAGCCCAAAAGTGCGCAAAAACCTAAAAAACACGGATTGGCGCTCTTATACAAGGTTATTTGAGGATAGGTTAACCAACGAACCTCTTATTGAACCTAATTGCATCGGGGATCTAGAGAACATGGTGAACGTTTTTACGATGACCTGCTCAAAAGCCCTAGATCAGGCTTGCCCTGAATCTAAACAATGGGGCAAACGTAAACCCCATTGGTGGTCACGTGAGTTGGACTCACTACGTAAATCTTGTAGGAAAAATTACAACAAAGCCAAAAGACTTAATCTCGAACTGGTATGGCAGGAGTACAAAAAGTCTCTCCAGACCTATAAAAAAGCTTTAAGGGCGGCAAAGGGATCTTCTTGGATACACTTCTGCGGCGGCATCGAGGGTGTTTCCGAGACAGCCAGGCTAAGGAAGGTTCTCTCAGGATCCTCTAACCCGATAGGTTTCTTGCAGAGGCAAGACGGCTCCTGGACCTCAACGGGAAAGGAAACCCTTGAACTGCTACTAGATACTCACTTCCCTGGGAACACAACAGCGGAGGAAAGAACTCCTCCGTTTATTTCTTCCAACCCCGTCGACATACGGGTTTCGGAAAAAAGGTTAAATGGGCTATCCAAAGCTTTAAGCCATACAAATCTGCAGGGACGGATGGGATAATACCTGCTCAGCTAATTAAGACACTGGAGATGTCTGCAAAATGGCTCTCTACTATTTTCAGGGCCTGTTTCAAACTAAATCACATACCGTTGGCATGGAGAAATGTCACGGCTGTTTTTATTCCTAAAGCTGGTAAGGCCTCATACACTAATCCAAAGGATCTCAGCCTTATCAGATAATCATCATTTGCTCTTAAGGCACTTGAAAGGATTGTTAGTTGCCACCTGTCCGACACCATCGACAGTCGACTACTGTCTAATGACCAGCATGCCTACTGCAAAGGCAAATCTACTGAGACTGCACTCCATAGTTTGGTCGGCTATATTGAGAAGTCTCTCAGTGTCAAGGAGTTCTGTCTTGTAGCCTTCCTGGACATTGAAGGCGCCTTCAATAACGTGCTTCCAGAAGCCATAACTAGCGCCGTTAGGGATCTAGGAGCTGAATGCTCACTGGTTGAGTTTATCGGCCAGCTACTCAGTTGCAGAGTAGTAAGGGCTAAGCTGGGTGCGAGCGAATTGTCGCGGCACGTGTCGAGGGGGACGCCACAAGGAGGTGGCCTATTCCCACTTCTGTGGAACCTCACCGTTAATACGCTACTGCGAGATACGGTATGGGGTGGCGCAAAAGTTGTCGCGTACGCTGATGACGTCGCGATCGCACTCAGGGGAAAGTTTCCGCAGACACTATGCGAGCTGATGCAACGAGCGCTTCGGGAGGTATCCAAGTGGTCCACCCACTGCGGGCTCAGGGTCAGGTCAAGTAAAGTGGAACTCGTACTCTTCACGAGAAGGTATAAAGTGCCTTCGGTGACCCCAACGGTACTAAATGGTACCCGGTTAAGTATTTCTACAAGTGCCAAATTTCTAGGCGTTGTTTTAGATAGGAAGTTGAACTGGAAAGAGAACCTAGTTCAACGTCATGAAAAGGCTTCCGTAGCCCTCTACACATGTAAGAGAGCCATAGGCAGGAAATGGGGTCTTAATCCCTGGATCTGTCGGTGGATTTTCACAGAGGTCGTCAGACCAATTCTCCTATATGGGGTGATCGTATGGTGGCCTGCTTAAGACAAAGAGGTTAACCTCAGGCGACTCACCAAGGTGCAAAAATCTAGTATGATCTGCATAAGTGGGGCGCTTAGAACCACGCCAAATGAGGCTTTGAACGCCATTTTAGACCTCCTACCTTTAGATTTGGTCGGACAACAAA
This sequence comes from Anomoia purmunda, assembly GCA_951828415.1. Classification (NCBI taxonomy): domain Eukaryota; kingdom Metazoa; phylum Arthropoda; class Insecta; order Diptera; family Tephritidae; genus Anomoia; species Anomoia purmunda. The sequence goes on along the minus strand of OX639993.1, from coordinate 84,515,555 downwards.
CGGCAGCGATGACTGCTTTGAGACTAAGAGAGACATCCCAGTGGCACCCTGAATGCCCAGGGCACTCTAATATTTTGAACAAGTTCTGCTCTATTCCGAGCAGCACGGACCGGTGTGCTTGGACATCGGTAAATGAAAGTAACTTTACTACACGAATTCCAAGCAGGGAAGAGTGGAAACCTGAGTTTCACACTCCACCTGATAGCATTGCCATCTATACAGATGGCTCGAAACTCGATAATCAGGTAGGAGGGAGCGTTTTCTCACGAAACCCTCTCCTGCAAATTTCCTTTAGGTTACCAGATCACTGCAGCGTCTTCCAGGCTGATGTCTCAGCTATCATGGAAGCGGTGAAGAAGATAGGGACCGGGATTATAGGAAGAGACATCTTCATTTTTAGTGACAGCCAGGCTGCAATCAAAGCTCTGAGCTCTCTCACGTTTAACTAGAATATCGCGCTGGACTGCCGCCGATCTCTACAGGAGATGGCTAAGCAGAACAGACTGTACCTCATTTGGGTCCCTGGTCACCGGGACATAGAGGGAAACTGCATGGCAGATGAACTTGCAAGACAAGGTACGACCAAGCATATTCTTCAAGATAAAGAACGCATTGGTGTGCCGTTTGCCATTTGCAAACTGCTACTCAGAGATTGTACATATAAACAAGCTGACAATAGATGGAGGCAAAATACGGCCTGTCGAACCTGAAGGCAGACGTGGCTCAAATGCGACATCTGGGATCACCGTTTCTGGATGACCTTAGTAAGGTTTCAAGCACCGCAAGTAAATTGCCTGTTGAAGTTTATCAATGAGGCAAACTGGTTTAGTAAGGGGTAAGTTTTCTTTTTGGGATGGTACAAAACTTTTCTTTGTGGTAACACAATGGCCCTAATACTGGCCTAAGTGAGCCGCTGCAGGCGGCTGCCACTCCCACCTAACCTAACCTAAATGGTCAATAAACAGAAGGGCATCTGTTGTAGATTTTGGGATTTAATGTACTACATCAGTCTATTTGAAATAGGTAAAATTGTTATGTATGAATTTAATTTTCTATATCTTTTCCGGGTTTCTTAAGTGGTACAATTATTGGGGGTTTGAAGCTTTGGGGAATTTCGCTGGTTGCAAATATATGGCTACAAAAGTGAAATATATTTTTTTTGCAATGGCAGATTTTTAAAAGTACTATAAAATCAAATCAATCAAAAAATGGTTTTGCGATTTAAAGCAAAGTTTCCTGGGAAGATCCGCACAAATAATTGCATGTTTCTAAAAGATGGATCATTTGCTTTTTATTAAAACAATTTACTAGCAAATAAGTCTTTATTATCACAACAAATGTACGGTTCCATGACTACCATTTTCTCGAACAATATCTCGGACTACACAATTCTTTGTCAAGTTGAATCAAACTTACCTGCGCAAATTCTTTTGATTTTTTCAATGAATTCGTTAGAAGGTTTTACAAGGGGTTATTGGTAAATTGTTTCTCCATGGTGAAGCAAAAAAATGTTCTGCAATGCTACTGTCAAATTGCGGCAAATTCATTGGGAAGTTACGCACTTTGCAATACTTAAAAAAATATATCTGCAAAAATAAAAAAAAAGCTGCGATGTAGAAAGCTACTTTCGTCAACATCAATAGAAGTGCCTCTGAGTGAGTATTTCAGCTGATATTTGAAACTGATAACCCCTCGTATTCAAGTAAGAGTCTGCATCTAATATACTCTATGGTCCAGGCTTGTCTGAAAATATAGGAGAAACGCTGAGGAGTTATTCTCGAGTCAAATGACCCTCCTCTATATGACCGAAAAAATGTTCTAACTTATCTTGTGTTAATTTTCAAGTAAATAAATAAGGGAATCCATTAAGTGGCCAGAATCACCACAAGCGTCGTAAACTATCAATGTTGAGAAGCCAACCTTGTATATGCCTGAAATTATTTGTGATATCACGACCAAAGGTGTCATAAACTTTAAGAGAACTTAAAATCTGTTCATTAAAAAAAATTCGACTGATCCGCAGGAACTGAAAATGATCGCTAAACATTGTCAATGCTTCCAAAGACTTTACTATTAAAAATGTTAAATAAATTTTAAAGTACTATAAATCTTACGGATAATCTTTCTAACGAAATCTACAAGGGCCGTCTCATCCAATGGTGGCAGTGCACATGCTTCATCGCCATACAATAGCATGATGAGAGACTTTTAGATTGTTGTTTTGGTTCGACGATAGAGGGGTTAACTGCGCAGTTGTCTACTCATCTCAAAGTAGCACTTGTTGGAGACAGAGAGAGATTCTACGTTGGATTTCCAGGCCCCAGGCCGACGTTATTGTAGGTGTTAATGCTGGTCGTTCACCTCCAGACATACGTTTCGCGTCTTTACCCAATTTCAAAAAGCCAGAAGTTGCACGCTCTTGTAAAGTATGGTGCCTGACCGGTTAAATTCTGCGGCTCAAATTATCTGTTCTAACATAAGGTTAAAGAAGTCGCACGAAAGAGAGTCACCCTGTTTGAAACCTCGTTTGTTTTCAAACGGCTCGGACAGGACCTTTCCGATTCGGACGGAGCTGGTGGTGTTGCTTAACGTCATTTTACATAGCGATATTAGTTTTGTTGGAATACCAAATTTAGACATTGCGGCTTATAGGTAGCTTCTCTTCGGATTTGAAGTTTTCTTCTTCTTCTTTCTCTGGTCTTTTCCAAGGTATGGAGTATTGTGAATATGTAGACGATGGCAGATTTGCCAGGTCTAAAGCCACACTGATAAGGTACAATCAGTTAGTTTACGGTGGGCTTCAGCCGTTCACGCAATACGATCAAGAGAACCTTATATGTTATGCTAAGGAGACTAGTCCCGAGGTAGCTGGCGCATATTGCAGGATCGCCTTTTTTGTGGATTGGGCAGATTACGCTTCCAATCAGCTGTCATGCATTATTCCGACCATATTTCGAAAATAAATTGGTGCATTCACTTTATCAGCCGCTCGCTACCGCACTTGAACAACTCTACGGGCAGCCCGTCAGCATCAGCGACTTTATTGGTTTTTAGACGCGCTATTGCTGTTCGAGTTTCGTCCAGGTCGGGTAACGGTACTTCGACTCCGTCTTCGATGACTAGAGCTTTAGGTTCATCATCTTCAATATGTTCCGCACCACTACCACTAAGCAGCGTGCAGAAATGCTCCCTCCAAAGTTTGAGTGTATTCTGGATATGGGTCATCAGGTCGCGTTTTCATTCTTACAGGAAATCGCCCCTGCCTTGAAACCTTCTGTAAGCCACCGTACCTTCTGATAAAATTTTCGGGCCTTTTTCCTATCGGCTAGTATCGGCCAGCTCCTCGCACTCGCACATCGTCTCTTCTCTCTTGTTTTCCGGAAAATGCACCTCGCATCATTCTTGAACTCCCAATATCTCTCCCGCACGGTTTGCGATGCGCCCGATCGCGCGCTGAAAACCAGAGACCTCTTCAGCGGCGGTGCGTAATGAACTCATGGGGAGAGAAGTAGTTAAATTCATACTGATGCCCCTTCTTTTATTTAAATCAATAAATGTCGTTTAAGATTTCAAAGTTTTATATATACTTATACTTTAGAAGGAAGGTATAATTATAAGTATTTATATTTTACAAGTACTGTATGAAAATTGTTTAATATAATAAATAATAGATATGTGCAATTAAAAAAATATTTTAAGTATAGAGTGGAAATTCGTCAAGTGGTCATTCGATTTTTCACAATGCCAAGATGGTCATTATTATTTATTGTAATGGGTAGTCTTGAACATCCTCATACGGTTTACGGAGTCGTTTTTCCAAAAATTTGTTTTTTTATTCACAAAAAAACGGTAAATTTTTCTTTCTACATTAATTACGAAAAAACTACTTGATCGAATCATTTAAAATTTTCAGGATATGTTAAAATGAGTATAAACTTTATAGAAAAAAAATTTACACTAATAACAATAAATTTTTTCCTACTTTTTAATAACATTTATCATAAACAAACAATTTCTTCAAACGTCCTCAATCGTTTAAAAACATATTTTTCAATAGATTATATTTCTTATATATATTGACTTTAGATTCTGGAAGAAAATCTTTGGGATCGCACTCAAGTTCGTAAATATTCGATATTTTGTCGCGCGACATGCGCGTTGTACGTGCGTTATAACCGTGCACCTCTAACGTTTAAATTTTAGGTAGGCAATACAAATCTCACCGCTTGCGAGGGGTGTGCGCTGTTGCTGTCGTCTATAAAAAACCTTCTTGTGGCAAATGACCTTTCGGCAAGGTTGCAAGGATTTCCCTGCAGTTCGACGTCCATTCCCGGATGGGGAACCCGGCTTCCTTTAGTACTTCGATGAGTTCGTCGCGGGTACGACTTGCTGTCTCACAATCATGAGCTCCTGCAAGTACATCATCAACGTACATATGTTGAGATAAGACCCTGGAAGCCAACAAAAATTTCAGACGAACGTCTTTCGCCAATTGCAGAAGAGTTCTTATCGCTAAGTTACGACAATCAAACGTAACATTTCGGAGTTCGTAGTTCACAAGCTCTTCTGCTTGTGATTCTCGAAAGAGAATCCTATGGTACCGGGTATCATCGGGGTGCAGAAGGATCTGCATATACATCTTCTCAATGTCTGCATTGAAAACATATTTGAAAAACCGCCAATTGAAAAGCAGTGCGATAAGGTCAACTTGAAGGACCGGCCCATGGTAGAGTGCATCATTCAAACTAATTCCATTCGAAAATGGAGTAGATGCGTTAAATACCACTCGAACCATTCTTGTGGTGCTCTCCGGTTAAACGACTACATGGTGGGGCAGGTAGTATGTGTCTGACTGTGGTTCACTAGCGGCGCCGCTCACTGGCTTCATATTCTCGCAGTACTCGATGATATTCTGACTTCAGCTCCGGTCTTTTCATCATCGCCACTTCGTTTCACACGAATTGATGCGCTGCGATGGTCCGTGAATCCCCAATACTTATGTTTTCAGGAAATTCTTGCCGAAATGGTAATGCCACCACATACCACCCTTGGTCATTCCGCATAGTTATCTCCGCATAATGTTGCTCGCAAAACGCATCCTCCGGACTGAGCTGCTTTTTTTCGGCACTTGTTCAAGCTCCCAAAACCGAGTTAGCAGAGAACTTGAAAATTTCACAGAGTATCAAGATCCAGCCAAAATATTTCTTTTTATGTTTCCCTTCATTATGGAGGTAGGTAGGTACAAATCCGTACCAATGATAATATCGACCTGCTGGTTTCTGTGGAAATAAATGTCGGCTAATTTCATTGGGGCAGTAATTCAAGATGGGCTTCATGAAAACTGGGGTAGGTTTCCTATCAGTTGGGGTTAGAATCAGACCTCTTGCCTCAATTCTAATCTGGGAATTGACTGGAGAACCCATGACAAAGTGGGCGACATTTCGCACCTTAGCTGGTATTATTCGCATTTATTCCACGGATTCGACTGTGAGCTGGTCGTGTAGATTGATATTTCTCTGCAGACGCTACGTGGCAAACATTCCTTCTGAACCTGAATCAAGAAGGGCTTTGGCCTCATAGTGTACTCCTAATTAACTAATATGTATCATGTCTGCACTCAGAACAACGTTTTTGGCACTCAAACAACTGAAAGTGCTCGTACAACTTCTAGACAATTCATGCTTTAATTATATTTTCTAACTACCTTAAACTGATCATCTACCTTCATCGCTAAAAACTGCGCTTGTGCCATTTGACTGTGATGGACCTATATTTTCCTTTCTTGTGTCGCTGCTGATGCACTACTTGGTGCTGCCTTAGGTACTCGTGAACTTTGGATATCAGATACCGTTTCCAAAGTCTGGAACGTGCTCTAGAGGTAGTTGTCTAAATCCTCCCACCTGAGAATCTCAGCCTTGTGAACGATTCGTTGTTTTCACAGAGCTAAAGTAGTGCCCGGCAATCTACTCCAAACCAAAAAGATCAAGATAGCATCCCAGTTCTTAGTTTCGACGCCATACATACATTTGCAGAACTGAGATGCAATTATTTACTGGTCACTGTTGATTTTTTTGTCGGTGACGCGTTCGACTGCCACCGTAGGCAAGTTGAACAAGATCTTCAGCTAACTATTCACCATGATTCGTTTGTTCTCGTATCTATCCGAAAGATTTTGCCACGCAATATCAACACCTTTATGGGTCAAGCGGCATTTCTTTACGATGCCTCTCGCATTCCCCACGAGTCTTCTGATTGAGATAGTATAGTTTTTCCACCTAACTTAAACGTGAATTGTTGACGTAAATGACTGTTAATAAATCCCGAAAAGAGGGACATGCCATATAATCCCCATAAAAAATTTCCGTATCGCACGACGGAAGATCAACGCTTGAGCGCAGATTTGGCTCAGTATCATGGTTTGTGGGAATGACCGTTGAAGAGATTTGCTGAACAAAGGTCAGATTATATATGGTTTCAACAATCAACGCAGCACACGTCAGATGTGCTATATAGCAATCCTGATAACTATACTTTGATAAATTCATGGCCGCATTACTTGACTCGTCTTCAGACAAATTCCGCGAGTGGCTGTCGAAAGATTCTTTTACCTTTGACCATAAAGCTTTGAGTTCCTCTTTTTGAATTTCAAGAGAAAGGACCGAATGATTTGCCTCCCTGGAATTGTTTTCTACCTTTCCTCAAACTCAAACAGGGCATTACAGGCGCGTGAAAAATCGTTTTCGTGAGCTATTTTTTAAAAACTTTCCTTTTATTTCTTTAAAACTGTTTTACGTTGATTTCTCTTCTGATGAGGTGAAGTTCCGTCTACTGGTGTTTCCGGTGAGTGTATCACTGCTAAGCGTTTTCACGCGTTTGCCTTGCTTTGGTCACCAGGTGAATGAGGCCTCCTCTGCTGATTGATCTCGGCTTCTCGTGAGGCACAATTCGCTTTTCTTCCAATTGTTTTTTTTTTAGTTTGTATTCCCACTTAGATGTGAAACTGGTATTTTCGTCGTTCAACCAGTCCAACGTAATTTTAAGCTTGGCGCCCGAATCCGCGAATATACGGGATCAATTTCAAAGGCTTACCTTGTGTGCAGCTTATTGTACCGTTGTTATTGCTGTTGCCGCCAAAGTTCCAACGTACCTATCGTCCTTGGGGTAAATGTTGAGGCGTGCTTCTCGTTCACTACCCTGCTTATTCTGGAACATTAACTGCACTTTATTTCGTTTTCGTTTCCTGTTTTTTGTTTTTATAATGATCTATTATTTCTTAATGGCCTTCAGCCTTTTTAATAGCTTTCAGCGCCTTTGATTTATTGGCACTCGTTGCCAGCGATCACTGCCCAAACTTTAGGGTCTTTTAAAAAACACTCAGCTGCCCTGCTACGAGTATTCAGGGGCTTTCATTTTTTTTTACTTTTACGCAGCGCCATTTATTTTACCCTACCTTTAGCGACTTTTATAAAGCAACACTTTGTTGCCCTGCCATTCAGGAACTTTCACTACCTTTTCGGCTTTTTAATAAATTTTAGCGCCTCTGATTTACTGACACTCGTTGCCAGCGCTCACTGCCCTACCTTTAGAGATTTTTTACAAAAAACGCTTTCCTGCCCTGCTATTCAGCGACTTTCACTGCCTTTTCGGCTTTTCAATAAATTTTAGCGCCCTTAATTATTGGCATTCATTGCCAGCGCTCACTGTCCTTGTTTTCTAGGGACTTTTTCAAAACATTTTACTGCCCTGCTATTCAGGGACTTTCATTGACACTGCACTTCCCTACTTATGCAGGGACTTCTTTCTGCGCTTTGTTTTTTTTTTTTAATTTTTCAGCGCTTTTTATAAATTGGCACTTGTTCCCAGCGCTCACTGTCCTACCATTATGGTCTTTAAAAACACTTAGCTTCCCTGTTATTCAGGGGCTTTCATTTATTTTTACTTTTACACAGCGCCATTTATTTCGTGGCACTTTTTGCCGGCGCTCACTACCCTTCTTTTTAGGGATTTTCACTTTTTCAAAACACTGCCCTGTTATGCAGGGACTTACACTGCCTACTGGTGACCACCGGAAAGCCTTCCTCTATAGCGGCTTATCGCCGCTAGCTAGGGGTCTGCTGGGTCTTCCCGTTGAGCGAATGGAAAGATGCCGAGCGCCTCCGCTGAAATAAGTTTTGGGGTTAATGGCTAGCCAAGTACAATACTTACCAGATTTTTGATTACTGTAGTTTGGAGGACACTTTTCGTTTTCTTCCTCCAGAATGGATGCGCTTCTGCTCTCAGGATATGGCATCTTTACCCTTGGTTCTGCTTTTATAGCGGTTTAGCACCGCTAGCCAGGTTACCGCTACTAGCAGGGGATGGAAGACGCCGAACACCTTTGCTGAAATAGATTTTGGGGTTATCAAATATGATACTTACCAGGCTTTTTTATGATGCTTTTGCTGCTGCCGCTGAGAGGGCACTTTTCTTGTTCCCCCTTCGGGATGGGTGCTCTGCTAGCCTCGGGGAGTAGCGTATTTGCTCTTTTTATTAGCGATTATCGTCACCGCTTATATTTTTGCAGCCAAATGTTATCAACAAAATTGATGTGCAAAAGCAAGAAAGAAACCTCAAAAAATGCTGCTTCTAGTGCATGTGCTCGTTCACAACAAGCTTTGCTTTTAAAACTTGCAAGTGGAACTTGGCGAGGGTTAATTGAGATGAAATAAAGAATGGATTTAAAAAGGAATAACTATTGTCTTGAGGATCCGGCTTGAAGGACCATGTTAAGGGCGGGGTGATTTAGGAATTCGTGGAATTCTGGAAACGGGGATCTGAAAACGGGAGCCGATCTTTTAGACAAATAATTAGCTGATTTGCACTTTGGTTGTGTGCATCCACACCGATAAATTAAAAAACCAATATTTGTATGTAAATTGCCATTTATTGCTGTAAAAGACCTGGGACAATGTACGTACATACAAGAATGTTGGTACTCTTCCGAGACGTCGCTGTAAGAAAAGTAAGACCTTTTGCTGGCAACGGGCTCAACTAACAGGACTCGTGCAAAAAGTAATCTAACTGGAACAATTTTCCCTTACGACTAATTGCAGACCTTAACAACGGTAGTAAACACAAACATATTTTAACGCTTAACTCTATCCAATCTTTGACAAGATTACAGGATTATTTGCTGAAAAGCGGCAAATATTATATTATATTTACATTTTCAAGTAATTTTACTTATCATTTAATAATTAAATCGCCTGAATAGTCATATATATAGATAACAAGTTTTATAGAATATTTCATATTTCTAATTGAGACTTTTCGGTGAGGAGATATATTTTGCGACTATTGGGTATTCAGTAAACCATCTCAAGTTTCTAATCTCAAAATAAAATAACTAATTTGTCTGCTTGTCCTGAGCAAGTCACAAAACAAAGAAAGTAGGGAAAGTTTTGAACAAATACCAGAATGAAGTAGCACGCGATCTGTATCATGGTCGGTTGAAATATTTTGCTTAAATCTTACTTATGTATCTTGTTTTGAGATTTTGATCGAATGTGCATACAGATGAGGAGCTGTATTTATCGATTATTTAAGGTTCTAATTTTTACACATATTTTAAATAATCGGTTCACATAAAATGCAGTAATAAGCATTTTAAACGGTTAATTTCAATATAAATTTTACGATAACGATATTGTGTTAGTTTTTAAAGAGCAATAATATTGTTGACAAAGAATTGAAAAAGTATATTCTGTGTTATCGATAACACATTTTCATTGAGGGTGATTGTGCAGCTCTAGCTGAACCTAAATAACTTGATACTGCTTTTCCGCACCACCGCTGAAGTTGGAATACAGGTGATGCTGATTTTTTTTATTAAAACAATTTACTAGAAAATAACTTCTAGTTCTTATAAAAAATAGATTTTATTATTACCACAAAAATACGGTTCTTTGTCGACTATTTTCTCGAACAATATGTGGGAAACCAAAATCTATGCCAAGTAGAATCCAAATTTTTGTAGATTTTTGTATTAAATTCGTTAGGAGATTTTACTAGGTAATTATTGGTAAAATTGTTTCTCCATGATGAAGAAGATATCGTTTTCTGTAATGGCTTGATGGTGGCAAACCCGTTGGAAAGTTACGCACTTTGAAATACTTAAAATGTAGAAAGGCACTTTCGTCAAAATCTATAGAAATATCGATTTGAACATCTTCAAAAATGCTGAAAGAGAACGAAGTGGTCCCTGACTAAAGGGTCATTAAAATCGATGAGTAACGTGCTATTTGATACTGATCAGGCTTGTCTAAAAATGTAGGAGAAACGCTGCGCAGTTCTCGAGTCAAATGACCCTCCTGCACGTATGTGACCGACAAAAGTTCCTATTTATCTTGTGTTAATTTTCTAATAAATAAATAAGGGATTTCCTTAAATGACCAGAATCGCAAAAGGCGTCGTAAACTATTAATGTCGAGGAGCCAACCTCTTATATAACTGAAAATATTTGTGATATCACGACCAAAGATATCATAAACTTTAAGGGAACTTAAAATCTGTTAATCTTCCTCATGAAAATTCAATTTGTCCACACAAGCTCAAAATGGTTGCTAAAGATTTTTAATGCCTCCAAAAGCTTTACTAAAAATGACAAAATCGGCTGTATTCAACAAAGACGGAGATCTCGAACTGTTTTAATACCCTGAGCTGTAGATAGCGAACATATTAATTGCCAAAGAGTTACTGAAGGCGCTCATTTTTTAGAGGATTTATGTGGAACTTTGTTTATGTAGATGCGTACTGTTCTTGTTTTCTAGGCAGTTCCGAATAACTTTTAGGAGATGAGGAGGCTCAGAGAAGTATATGATATCCTCCCCATTAACTTTAAAGAAGGGTCTCTCTATTGTAAAGCTATTAACTTTACAAAATTTCTACCTTGGTCGCTTATAATTTGGAAGGATGAAAACCAATACTCTGGAGCTGACTTAGGGCTTCTAAAATATATTTTTCTCTAATATCTTCTCTGTACGCCTTGTTAACAAATAAGTACGCTAAGGGATGCGTCTAAGACTCCCCACCTATTTCTTGCACGAATAATGTTGAAACACTTGGAGCTACTCTGGAGGTGCGACTCTCGTCTCCATTATCCTCCAGCCCCATTATTAAGTGCCTATTCCGCCCATATTGAGGATGAGTCTTCAAAGACATTTTCTCTAAACAGTTAGAAACATATCTCTTTGCATCTGTGCAAACACGGCTTCTTAGCTCCGGAATTCCAGCCAGGATTACGTGACCAACCTTGAGGGGTAGAGGGACCATATGTATATAAGATATGTGTTAGTTTAAGGCTGACGACTGTTAGCCCACGTTTGTTACTAAATTTGATTCACCTAGAGGGTACTCTTTATGTATAATGGGATCAAGTGGCACACTCAAGGAACCTCAGCCAGATCGTTCGAAATGAAGGCGCTATCTACACATTTGTGAGAAAAAGTACCGCTTCAAAATCTCCAACTTAGTTCAACGATAGCGTCTTCTATGCTTCGTCCACCTGACATACCCAGAACTACTTTTCAACTAAGTCCTTGGCCTATCATTTCCTATTCCTAGACCTATTATCCAGTTAAGGCAAAAAAACAAATTTCTCTAAACAGGTGAATAAATTACACACAAAAAGGTATATTATAAAGGGAAAATAAGTTAATATTCGAAGTTTTAAAAATATTCAGATAAATAAATAAAAAAATTGTCCTTTTATTTTTCACAATGTTTCGCATTTCTATTTTCTAAAAGATTGGACACCGAAAACTAGTTTTTTTCAGAGTCATGGGTCAAAACACATTGAAGTACTTTCCTTCTACAACTTTCTACAGGGATGGTAGAGTTGAAGAATTCACTTCTTATATCATTTATACTTGAGATCTATGTTTTGAGTTGGGAGAAGGTTTTCAAGGCTCTGCTCTTTTCATAGCTGACATCATTTAGGGAATTATGAACAGAAAGCTCATCAAAAAACCGTTATAAACAAATATTCAGCGTTCACTGTAACAATTGCTGCCAGTGAGAAATATAGCTGCTCTCAATATTCGTCAACACAATCAACCTAGAAAATATTGTTTCTGGAACGAAGTTAATAAAACAAAAGAAATAAAAAGACGAGTACAAATACCTAAGCAAGGATTGTATATCACTTTCAGTTTCGGTTTGTTGTTACAATTTTTGCGTTCACGTGCTGTTTTTACTGTATAACTTTTATTGAATTTCTGCATGCACACTCCAATTATAACCCAGTTGGAAACTGTCGATCATATCACAATAGCACCGTCCATCACGTAGTGTCGTATGTGAGCGTGCATCTCTTTTCAACAGATTCGTTTGGGCATGAATTATTAGTAACAGGTGGCTGAAATGACTGGCCACTTCTGGATGAATTATGAGTCGGAGAGGACTATTCGAATATGACTTGTGAGTTCTCACCGGTTTAAACGTCAGAGCTGACTGATCAGACCTAACTTAATTAATAGGAACAACTGATATAAAATCTACCGAGATAGATATATACGTATGTATACCAAAATTCTTAGAATTAATACCGAATTTGAATAAGCCATGTGTGTCAGTCCGTCTGTAAGTCGGATAACTCGAGTAAATGTTGAGCTATCTTAACAAAACTTGGTATACACATTGCCCTGGACCCAAGGTACTTTGGTATTGCAAATGGGCGAAATCGGACCATAACCACGTCCACATAACGGTATTTTATGAAAATCAAATATTTTCAGGAACTATTCCAGCTAATTTTTTTCAAATTTGACACACAGGCTTGGGTTTGCATAAGGAGTACGTGTGTAAATGGTCGTGGCCCGGCCCACTTTATATGAATAACTTATGGTGGGGTGCAATAACGTCACATGAAATAACGACACAGTGTCTTTATTTCCATTTGAAAGTGAAATAAAGTCACGTGTCGTTATTTCCATTAGTAATTGAAATAAAGTCACAGTGACTTTATTTCCCTTTAGGTAAACTTTCAACAATTTAAAATGTGACCTTATTTCCTTTTAACAAAAACTCTATTTCAATCAAGTACACAAAAATGAAATTGAGAAAATAACAAACATAATAATAATACAAATTTGCCTTATTGCCGTTTGCCTTATTTCATAGTTGATTGAGAAATAACACAAAGTTTTATATTTTACAATTGAAAAATAAAGCAAAACATATGTACATGGTAACACACATGCATTTGACGGTGGGGTGCTACGAAATGAATATAATAATCTTTTTGTAAAAGGGAAACTTCCCTTTTACGAAATGTATTTATTTATCTTTTTGTAAAAGGGAAATTTTATAACATATGTATATAGTAAATTGTACATGATAATCTTTTTGTAAAAGGAAAATTTCCCTTTTACGGAATTTTTATATAGTTCGAAATTAAAAAGTGACTTTATTTCACATTTGCAATATGTGGAATGTGTCTTTATTTCTCATTTACAGTCAATTTTTATGTGTTCTTATTTCCATTTCAATTGGAAATAATGTCCCGTGACTTTATTTCCATTCCAATTGGAAATAAAGTCACAGTGACGTTATTACCAGTGACGTTATTGCACCCCACCATAACTTATATCTCCGAAACTAGTTGACCACACTCTACCAAATTTGGTACACATATTGTATTGTAAGTCAGTAAGCAAATTATCGAAAATTGTACAAATCGAAAAAAACCACGCCCACCTCTAATATAACGGTAATTTTCAAAAATAAAAAAATTAAAGATGAGGTTGCACAAGCAAACACACCGAGCATATAAGTACATATATCTCCGTAACCATGCTACCAAATTTGGTAGACACATCACATTTGATATAAGTTAGCAAAATTTTGAAAATTGTACAAATCGAACAAAAACTACGCCCACCTCTCATATAACAGTAACTATCAAAAATATAAATTAATTTACGGGATCATTTTAAAAACGTTAATTTAAATTTAAAACATAATCAAAATTCTGATGCAAGTGTTTATATACCAAAAGATGTTGAGACTTTTAATTTTATTTTATGCCGTTATTAATAAACAGTCATTGCAACTACTATAGGAACAGACAAAAAAATGTAAACTTCAATTTTATAATGGGATTAAAACCATTCCGATACATAGGCTTAAACCAGATGTAATAAAAACAACGCTCGATGGATGGATAACACAATATCAAACAAAAAACGAGTTATTTTTAATTTATAAGACCTTAGTTCACTCGAATGGGGAGTATTGTAGGGTTTAAATTTGTTTAGTTACTAATATATGTACTTCCTTTATTGAAACTATGTTAATATAGAGCAAGTCAATGGCTTTGACAGGCCCAACCCAACTAAGATGGTTCTCTCGCAGGTGCGGTTAAGGCTAAGGCAGCAATTCACCTGCGTGTTTATACTGAGACCTGCTGTGGAACTCAACTTCGGCGGGTGCCAAATTTTTTAGCATCACCACGCTTAGCCCATCATGGCTACTTCGCTACAAGTGAAAGTAAGGAGTGCGCTGGTGTTGGACTGTTTGTACAACCTTTTGGCCACCTACGGGTCGGTCCTATCCACCGAAGGATGTAATATGAACTGTCGGCTAAAATAGTTCGCGCATCTCTTCGGGTTCGACGCAGCATAATATCCTAATGTAATTTCGACTCGGCCATCATGTTTCGTCGGGTTGGGTAAGGAACTCGCATAGAACTAAGCGTACCAATCAGTTTTTTTAAAGTTGACAAAGGTCTGCACTAGCTATTCTTAAGTCATGGTATACACAATTCTGGTGGAAGCATCGTTGCTCTGCAAATCCATTTCCCCTATGATCAACTAATTCATTTGAATGCTCGAGATCGTGGTGCACATTGAAGCCCTCTATTACCGTACAATGCGGTATAGACATTAATTATTTCGAGCTCGACATCGCCTGATCGGTCAACTATCCTCTGACATTCTAGGGTACTACCCCTGCGGTCGATGTATTCTTCGATAAGAAGATATTGCACTGTGTGATTGGTGATGAACGCTAAGCCTCCACCATTACATCGATCGCGACCCTTGCGATGCACATTGTAGCCGCCTTAACTGAGTTAAGTTGAGTTGCTGTCCAGCTTCATTTTATTTCAGTCATGTGGTCGGTTATCTCTTCGATCTTGCTCGGAAGTCCGTTGCGGTTTAGTTGTAGGAGTCACGTCTGTCTCGGTTGAGTCGTCGTGGGGAGAGGAGTGAGCGAAAGGCGAGGTTTTCCACCTGGCCCTTGATGCACATGCTGCCACCCGTCAAGCTGTCTTGAGGTGTAGGGTGCCAGCGCCACAGCGGCGGGTGCGTTGCAGAGCTCTACAGCAAGGAACCAGGTGCGAAGGCCAGAGCATACCCGAAAGTTACATCAGCATTGCCATGTATTATACCTGACTGATGTCGGAGCAAGGTGTTGTAGGTGCTGGAAGTTGCTCCAGAGCAAACAAACAGGATTAGATTGACGAAACAACAGTCCTTGGCTGGATAAAACCCGGGTCATGCCGGAACGTAAAACTGGATGTCTTGAAAATGTGTTTTCAATGATTCAAACCAAACCTACAAGTTGTTGGCTTTCCAGATGTTGTGGCTCTTCACAGGAAGCCTTCTGGTGAAGGTGTGCCTCAGGCGACATCACAAAACATCCCTTCGTAGTCCGAAGTGTGGCGTCCTGACCGGCCTGTAACTACGTCCACTGTGTTTTACTGGCTCCCGGCGCCAATAAGGTTTATATATGGCCCACCTTGTACGTTGACAACAACGTCTGTTTGGATTTCCCCCAAGTGCTGCCGGCGAATGACTTGAGGACTTTGTTGCAGCTCTGTACTTTATTGCCAATTGCAGGCGTGTGCGCTGAAAAGCAGAGCAGACTGTCGAAGGTGACCCCCAAAATCCTCTTGTGGTTAACTATTGGCATGACAAAGTTCCATAAACAGGGACGTTAAGCTCCAGCTTGATCTGTTTTGCTTATGATGTAAATTGCGTCGCCGAGTATTTGGTAGGAAAGGAGGACATGTTACGGACAGTGAAGAAATGAAAAACGTCAAGAGGTAACTATTTATTTTCGACCAAATGCTATCAATTGGATTGTCGGTAGCCATAGTCATTAACACACGAGATAATATTCTTCCTACTGGTGGTTGAGGTAGTTTCGAGATATAGAAGTTAAACAACATCTGCGAAAAGACGCCACTCTGTGGGACCCCTTGTTTAACTCTGCTTAACCTGGAATTCGCGTCCCTGAACCACACCGACAACTGTCGACCACACAGGTAATTCCAGTCCATCGTTTATGACCCTGTGGAGAAGTTGTTGTCTTAACGTCTGCTAGTAGCATTGCGTGACTTACTGGGTCGAAAGATTTTGCCAAATCTAACACTACAAGGAAGGCTCTCACAAGTACTGTTGTCGCTTGACCCGTAGTTCACCTGCTCATTTATGGCGTTGAGCGCAGTAGTTGTGCTGTGAAAGTCGTGTTGATGCTTAACTGGACGAGACGGTATGCGAACTATGGGAGCAGCAGCGCCTTTAATGTTTGTACCACCTGTGAAAAAGGGGAGCTCAGCTGATAATAATCAACTGTATTCCTCGGCTTCCTTGCTTTCAGCAGTGGTATATGTCTCATATAAGTCAGACACATATTTTTCTGCATCAGCATATTTAATCTGTTAGGTCCAATGGTCGGGAAGGGTTTAGTCGGACACCGATTCCACTGAGGCGTCAAGACACGAAACCCCGACAGAAAGACAATGGTGAACTGTAGTGCCCCCCGAGGTGGCCAATTGTGACGACCGAAGGGCTGCACAGGCAGGCGTAGATTTGAGTGACCCGAAAACCACCTGTAGGCGACTTCTGGTACCAACAAGAAACAATTTTAAAACCAAAAAAAATATATTTTTTACCATTTTCAGGTAAATAGTAATATACGATAAAAGCAACAATTAAAAACAAACAAAAAAAAGAAGCGAAATAAAATATGAATTAAAAAACTCAGTAACCAGCTTACTCTAAACTCATAAGACAAATTTTAATTATGAAGGCAGCACTAACAACACTGAATAAAAAGGAAGTGGATCCCGAACTGAACTCATTCGCAAGTCACAATATCAAAAAATAGCCCAAGCCAACGAGAAGAGCACTAAACAGATATTCTACCAACGTGTCAGAGTAAGGCAAATTAGGGGCATCATAAGTAAAATGGCATACGAATGCACGACAGTATTTCGAGGAAGAAGCCAATAGAAATATCCAGCGTTGACGAGGCCGATACCAGGCCGAGTCAAAGAGGCGGAACATTTTGCCGTGAAAGTTTGGAAGCGCTGGAAAGGCCGACTACGCCTATAGCAATATCTTCCGATGGCGAGGACGATACCAGGGCGAAGTAACGAGGCGAAATTGAAATTACTTACATAATTGGTGCTATAACCGCTTTAGCGATTTTGACCGAACTTCTCCTATAATTTGTGGTGTGCGTCTTGATGTTGTAACGCAAATGACGGGCCTACAGTTTTACGCTGAATCCGTACGGCGAATGTTTTTGTGAGAAGTTTTTTCACGGCAGAAATTCACTCGGAGGTGTGCCGTTACCTGCTGAGGGGCGACCGCTATTAGAAAAAACTTTTTCAATAATTTATGGATGTTACTTGCCCCGAGCTGGATTCGAGCCTGAGACCCACCGAATGAGCGCGCACATGTTACATACTCGGCTACGGTGGCCGCCGAAATTGAAATTAACGCCCGTTAATATTATTAAATTTGTTCAAGCAAATATTTTTAATATTTTATTTTTATATATACCTATATTAATATTTTTTTGGCCTATTTATTTTAAATCAAACAATAATTTTATGAGATCAAGTTATAGCTATTTTGGAGATCACCACATCTCCTCATCAGACTTTTTGCAGGGATTCGAAATCACGTCCCCTAGCTCATAGTCCTTAGGGCAAAGCCAAATCGAGATGAGCCAAGTAAGCTGTGTGTGCTGTTATTGCTTTTTCCTTCTTCCTGTTTTTGCAAACACAATTTCAAGTACAGCAGTCTGCCGCTATTACATGAATGTGTGGTTGTTGTTGATTTTAACAGATTCTATTTATACTACTATTGTTGTTAGAGAAATTGTTATGGTTAGGTGTGCTCAAAAAAACAAATTTTTATAATATTTGTTATTGGCAAAATGGTCATTTATTTATTTTCAAGTCATACAAAAAGACTTTCTTTTTTAGAATTTATTATAGTGTTTGAAGGTTTGAACAACATAAAATAAAGCATTTTTTTTTGTCTGAAATTCAAATTTTCATATTCTTTGTTATTGCAAAAATGGTTATTTATTTATTTTTTTAGCCAAGAAATGAGACTCTCACAATTTATTATTTTAGTGTTTAACGGCGCGAAAAACATGCTAAAAAATTATATTTCACTGTCGGTGCTTTGAACTTAATACCGTTGTGCGTTTGATCTGCAAGATCGGTTCAACCATGGTCGTTATCATCAAACTCATCTAGTAGGAGGCCCAAGAAACGCGCAGTTTCGACAGGGTCGGACCAACGGGAAAGGGGGGTTAGATGAGTCGGTTTTAAGGGGCATGTGGAAAGGTGAGCGGTATCGTGCGGGGAGTTATCACATGCCGGACACACATTGAGTATGGCTGGGTTAATTCTGGATAAGTAGGAGTTTAACCTACTACAATATCTGGAACGTAGTTGGGCCAGAGCGACGCGGGATTCACGAGGCAGCTGGAGCTCCTCCTCTGCTATGGGTGGTGGTTTGACCCCGAGGATGGCATTCACGGGGCGAGAGTCGATCAAGGTGGTGATTGTCTCTCGGTGAATGTCGTTCAGGACTACCCGGTAGGCAGCAGTGTCCAGTCTGTTGGTGGTTTGCGACTGGATCTCGGCGGTCATATCAAGGAGATGCCCCCTGACATGTCTCGGAGGCGGATCCTCAGCAAGCAGGTACTCGTTAGGGTGGCCACTACGATGGCAACCAACGAGGAATTGCCTGGCGAGCATAAAGTTATGCTCCATAACTGGGAGCATTGAAGCCGCATGGTGTAGGTGTTCTACCAGAGACATCTGAAGGCATCCCGTTGCCGCCCGGAGTGCTGCGTTCTGGGTAGCCAGTAGTCTCATCCACTGGGTCCTGCTTGTCCCGGACGACCAAATTGGAGTGGCGTAGTTTAAAACCGACCGGCCAATCGTCTTGTATGTTGCCAACAATGTTTCTTTGTCTTTGCCGCAAGTGCTGCCGGCTAGCGACTTGAGGACTTTGAGAAGTAAACGCTCCACTTTTTGTCTAAGTCGTTTTACTTGGACACTTGATTTAAACTCTTGCTTTAGACAATGCCTTGTGCCTGCGGCCATAAGGTCAATCGGTCCCAGACAGGAGTCCAGTGCAATAAATGCAATAAAAATTTTCATTTACATTGTGTCAATCTGTCGCAAATTGATTTGGATTTCTTGCAAAAATCTTATCAGTCATACAACTGTCATATGTGTCAGTCTGTGCGACGGGCGTCAATTCGGTCACTCCCGCTGATCACCGCCGCAGCTGATTCGCCTACAATATCTGAATCTCCTGGCTCGCGTGATGTGAACTCTAATGCTAAAAACTCTCAAGTTCAGTGCACTCTTTCTGCTTCCTTCGCCTAACAGCAAGAAACTTATGCGGTAGGAGACCTTGCTAATATGTTACAAGTAGTTCTCCGAGAAATTGCTGAGTTCAAAGCTGATCATCAAAAAGCTCTATCGTTAATCAATCCGCGTCATGAGGACAAGTTGCTGCTAACAAATAATGTGGGGGAGTAACAATTACAACTGCACTCAATTCGCCAAGCAATAAATGCCCTCGCTGCGCTGTCCAAAGATGTTACGTATGTAAGAGAGAATGTCTCCGCGCTCTGCAAATATATTAAATCCAGTTCTCCTAAGTTGCTGTCGTCGGTTCGCCGTCTCTCTTCGCTCGTTGCTGTTGATGCTGCAGTAGCTGAATCGCATTCACCAACTATTGTCAACTCATCTTTACCTGCTGTCACTGCTTCTCTTGCTATACAGATGTCGTATGCTGCTGCTGCGGCTCCCTCTATGCTTGCTACTGTTACAGCGCCTCCGTTGCCGGCTACCGTCGATGCTGACGCTAGCGTTACTGAGCCGCAGTCGTCACATGTAAATGGAACGAGTGTCAAGAACAGAAATGGAAGCAAAAGTAAACAACTTTTTGTTGGTACTAGCTGTGACACTGAACTCGTTGTAGCTGATCGGTTTAAATGGTTGCATTTGTCACCCTTTTCTTTGGTAGTCACGGCTGACAATATTAAAGCTTTTGTTACTAAACGTACAGGTATTGAGAAAAATTCCATCTCCTGCTCGATACAATACGCTGAAAAGCGTTAATTTCATATTGGGCGTTCACGTGAATTCAAAGCTTTTATCTCCGGAGCTATGGCCTACTAATGTGATTGTGCGGCCTTTTCGTTTTTTTTCCAAAAAACGATAAATTGTATCAGATGCCCGAGATGCAACAGACACATTTTGGATATGATATTATAGTCATCATTGAGACTTGGCTTAATGAAAACTTTTTTAGCGACGAGTTTTTTGCTTTTCTGCTTTAACTGGCTGTTTTAGAGGTGGTGGGGTTCTTATTGCAGTGCAATGTAAGCATCAAGCCTCTGTGGTAGCACTTTAATCAGAGTGCGCTTCTTGATCAAATTTTTGTGCGCATTCGTGGTCGTTCTGACAAATTTTTTGTGTGTGCCTCGTACATTCCATCTAATAGTAGCCATAGCCTCTACACAGCCCATGTTGACAATGTTACCTCATTGGCCTTAAATAAAGTTGGTGATGGTCATCTATGTATGTGTGCTTGGTGACTTTAATCTTTGTAATGTCAATTGGGCACGCACTAGTTCCAAATCAGTTCTAGCTGCCTGTGATATTGTTACATAGCTCTAGTGAAATATATTTAGTTGATAGCTTTTTAAGTATAGACCTCATGGAGATTAATTATTTTCCCAATAAACTTGGTCGCACTTTGGATTTGATATCTTTAAGTAAAAATGTAAATTTGCCTTATGTGAATGTTCCTTTCCTATTTCCAAATCGGATATGCATCATGTTTAGTTTTTGAATTTTGAATTTTATAAATTTGCAAAAGTTTGTAATGTTAACTCAAATTTGTTTTTTTAATTTTAAATTATGCGATTTTTTGAAACTGAGCAATCTTCTTATGGAGATTAACTGGGATAGCTTGTTTCACCTTCTTCATGTTTCTAAGTGTTTTGAAATTTATAAGTCTACTGTTGTTCAAGTTTGCAAAACTATTATTCCTCTGGAAGCAAAAAAGCATTATAAAGTGCCCTGGCATAACGCGTCTTTGATGAAAGTTCGCAATAGGAGAAACAAGTTTCTTTATAAATTTAAAAAGAGTAATAATTGTGCTTATTTCAATTTGTATAAAAAGTATAATAGGGATTTCCTGTGCTTGGAGAAACTTTTGAATAGAAATTACGTGTTGAAGGTTGAAGACAATTTAAAATCTAACCCGAAGTCATTTTGGAATTTCGTTAAATCGAGGAAAACTTGTTCCAATATCCCGTCGTCTCTGTACCTCTACGACGGAGTGGCTGACTGTCCTATTGATGCCGCTAATTTAGTTGCCGAGTTTTTTATGTCCAACTTTGCATCTGATTCTGACGGTGTTGATAATATTTCTTTTAACATATGTAGGCACAACCTTCTGTTGATTTCGGCAAGCTGGTGTTGTCCTCTGATGATGTGGCTGCTCGACTTAAACCCACCTCACAAACTGATGTTGATGGCTTATCTGATGTTTTGTTTAAACAGTGCAATTCTCTTGTTCTCCCTTTGTTGACCATCTTCAATAAATCCTTGTCTTCGGGAACTTTTATTGATGCATGGAAATTGGCTTTCGTCACAGCCTTTTTAAAAGTGGTAATAAAAACGACATTAGCAATTATAGACCCATTTCGAAGCTTTCCGCCACTTTACAACATTTTGAGTGCATTATTCAAGACAAATTGTCTTCAGTTGTTAAGAATGCAGTATGTCCGGAGCAGCATGGTTTTATTGCGGGCCGCTCGACGGTGCCTAATTCAGCTGTTTTCTCCGAGGACAGTATTGTAGCATTTCAAACTGGGCTCCAGGTGGACACCATTTACACCGACTAAGGCCTTGGACCGCGTTTCGCATGCTATTTTGTTAAAAAAGTTAGCCTGCATCGGTTTCCACTCAACACTCTTGAGCTGAATCTCATCGTATTTACACAAGCGTCGTTGCTTCGTTGTTATCGACAATGTTAGGTCAATGCCCTTTGTTGCTTGCTCCGGCGTCCCGCAAGGTAGCATTCTTGGTCCAATGTTCTTTGTCTTATATATTAACGATATTTATACTTGCTTCTGCAAGATTTCTGCTATATGCGGACGACCTCAAGATTTATTCCCCAGTCAGTAACTCCCTTGATTCTCAATTGTTGCAGTCCGACATTGTTAACGTTAGCAAGTGGTGTATCAAAAATCGGCTAGCATTAAACTAGAATAAATGCTTTCTCGTCACCTTTTCAAAATGTCGTAATGTCATTAATACATCTTATTGTATCCCCATGTCACCTCTATTACGCGTTAGTGAATCTAAAGACTTAGGTGTAATCTTTGACTCTAAGTTTACGTTCGTTAGTCATATTAATTTCACTATTGCTAAGTCGTATGCCATGCTTGCGTTTGCCAGACGCCACAGTTCTGATTTTACCGGCCCTTGTACCTTAAAACTTTTGTATATAGCTCCACACTTGAGTACGCGTTCTTCATCTGGTCTCCATAAGTATTTTTGCGTTTTGCTTTACGCAATCTGCGCTTTTCGGATCCTATTCCAACGTACCTATCAAGCTGTTTATTGATCATTTTAAAATCTTTGCAGAATAGGAGAATTATTCTTTCATTGTCTTTCGTTTTCGATTTAATCCGTGCTGCTGTTGATTGTCCTGTACTTCTTGAGAAGATTTCCTTTAATATTCCTGCTAGAGCTCTTCGTATGTCAGATTTCTTCCATGTTAGCTTTTCTAGGGATCTGTATACACATTATGCTCCTATTACAAGGGCTTTAGCAGAATTTAATAGAATCTCCAAATTTGTTGAGATCGATTTTTCTTTTTAAAAAGATCGCCTTATTAATTCTTTAAATTACTTTTATAATTAGTTTATCGTATGTAAATTTATTTTATTTTTTGCTACATTGTTTACTCTTAGCCTATAAGAATTTGAATTGTATTCATTGGCTAATTTTATTATATATTGTAAATAAATAAAAAAAATTTAACTTTAACAAAAGTCACTGGCAATTTTCAGACACTCAGAAGTTATCCAGAAGCGAGGGAAATCTTTTAGTTCCGTTTTGTGATTTAGATATTTGTTTCCTCATAAACTGCAGGTTCTCTTACATCTTGATAAATTTGATCCCTAGTCCTTTATTGAGTTTTACGGACAAAACCTGAATTTTTTACCACAATATTGGGTTGTAACAACGTGGTAATAGCGACAAAATAAATGTTTTTTTCCTTTTCGGTGTAACAACGTGGTAATAGCGACAAAATAAATGTTTATTTCCTTTTCGGTGTAGGAGCGCATGTTTCACACATATTTAGCTTTAATGACACAATTCATTGCCATTTACAGTTGGGGTTGTGTAAATTGTACGCTCCATGAAGCTGTCAATATTTGGCATTTTATACGACCAAATGTGGACAGCGTTACTGAATAGACCCGTATGTGCTACATTGTATGTTTTATGTTTAGTACTTTTATAATTTATTTTTATAATTATTTTGTGTATTCTTTCCATAGTGTATGTCTATATACTTAAAGTACGTTAATGAGTGATCGTCGCTAACATAATTGTCTCTACAACTTCACTCAGGCTTTTCCTATTATTAATACACTTCTCTATTCCTGTTAAGGTGGTATGGACGCGTTCTATGTGACCGTTTGAATTGCTGTGGTAGGGGTACCTCAAATTGTTCTATACGGTGCTTATTCAGATTTTAATATAAATAAACTTAGAATTTCTAGTAAACCCACCTTAATGCCTAGAATTGTTTTTGTCTCCAATTTCTTTACTATTGCAAATTTTGAAAATTTGTCACAACGTGTAAAAATGAATTTTTTGCGGTAGAATAAATATATATATATAGTAGCTCTCCCGGGAAGGTTTGAATTCGAGTTTCCTTCATTGTGTGGTTTTTT
Organism: Anomoia purmunda; assembly: GCA_951828415.1. Lineage (NCBI taxonomy): Eukaryota > Metazoa > Arthropoda > Insecta > Diptera > Tephritidae > Anomoia > Anomoia purmunda. The sequence continues at coordinate 84,491,267 of OX639993.1, read as the reverse complement.
CGTTTTCTATTGTACTTAGAAACCAATCAGGTTTTATTATTTCAGTCATTTTTTTCCATACAAATAGTATAATATTAATTTGGCGTGTACACCATAGCTTGATGTTCGGCCGAACTTCTCGTACTACTTCTGGTGTGCGTCTTGATGTTATAACACTCATTGAGGGACCTAAAGTTTTACGCAAGGGGCGGTCGGTGTTATAAACAACTTTTTTTTTAATTTTTGATGTTACTTGCCCCGGCCAGAATTTGAACCCGGGACCCCGCGATGGGAGCGCGCACACGCTACAGACTGACGGCAACATGGGAAAAAATTATCATTAGTTATTTGTCTATAGCTTTCTTTAGCATTCCCTCTGTGCTCATGTGTTCATTATTTAGAATTCCTGATTATCCTTGTTGGATACGTCTATTACAAATTTCAACGTATAAGTTAGGTTTAAATGTTTTTATAATTATTTATTCGCTTAAACCATAGAGTACATATGCTGATTAGTAACTGAAACTAATTAAATATGAAAATAAGCATACACAATTAATAGTTGTCGGTCATGAGCACATTATAAGAAATGAGTGATTCTTGTTGAGCACACATATTATGTGTAAAATAATAGATTTAAATATGAAAGCTTAAAAAGAAAATTTAAGTAAAGTATTTAGTATTTTGCACAAATTTTGAATATTTTAATAAATCAGTAATCTTTTGCCCCAAAGAAAAAAAATTATCGTAAATTGTCCTTATGAACATTTTTTCCGTTAATCAACACCGTTGTGCCCAAATCCTTCTCGACTGTTTGCTCTATGAAAACTTTGTCAAATTCGTTTCCCAATCGCCGATTCCTGCGCACAAAAACCTTATTACCTGGGTTAAAATTTTTATTTACCGCAATTCTACTTCTTTGCAAAATGACTTTCTCCTGAGCTATAACAAGCTTTTCTTAAATTTTTTTGAGATCATTTTTCACAAAATTATTTAAAATGTCGATTGATTTTTCACCTGTAACCGAGTGAATTGAATTGTTATATTTTAATACCGCTAGAAAAATTAGGTCCATTGTATCGTCTATGCCCTGCTGTGCCTTCACACATCGAGCTATTTCCAAAAGTGTATTATGCATCGCCGGTACAAAAAATTGCTCATTAGAAAAGCTATCTCTTAGGAAGGTACTAAGTATTGTTCTATAAATGTTTGCCATCGTTTCAATTTTGAATTTGGGTTTCGATCCCGCGAAAGTGAGGGCTTCATGATCAGTAAAAATGTTAACGTCTGTTATACCGTAAAGATAGTGTCTAAGGCTTTTCAAGGCCCAAACAATAGCAAGTAATTCCCTCTAGTTTCTGGGACAAAACAGCCCCTGGTGCTACGGACGATTCGTCTGTGGTTAATTCGAATGACTTTGAATAATCAGGAGGGACAAGCATAACATCTTCGGATGCCAATATCGTTTTTATGTTTTGAAATGCTCTACGAGCATCAGAATCAAGTTCAATTTTCATGCTTTTTCGATTTATTTGTACCTACATGCCCATTTTCGCCGTACAGGTATTTCGTAAGTGGCTCAGCCATTCCAGCATATCCAGCAATAAAACGTCTATATTATCCTGACAACCCCAGAAATGAGCGCAAGGACTTTAAATTTGTTAGTTCTTTATAGTGAAGAATAGCTTGTACCTTGTCAACACAGGTTTTTATTCCTTTATCCGAAACAACCGACCCCAAAAATTCTACCTCTGTTCTAAAAAATTTTGATTTCTCCTGAAACACTCGCATGCCAGCTTTTTCCAGCTTCTTTAAAATTCAGTCGATATGTTCTAGGTGAGAGTTTACGTCTGATGAGAAAATGATTATATCATCCATGTAAACATGGCAGATTTTTCCCACATCGTCCCTAAAAATACCGTCGATTGCACGCTGAAATATGCTAGGTGCGTTCTTTAAACCAAAGGGGAGACGACAAAATTCATATTTGCCATTATTCACGCTAAATGCAGTTTTTTGTTAATCCTTTTCTGCAAGAATTATTTGGTGAAAACCAGCTTTCAGGTCTAAAGTGGTAAACATTTTTGAAAGTCATACTTACTTACTTAATTGACGCTATAACCGCTTTAGCGATTTTGGCCGAACTTCTCCTACAATTTGTGGGGTGCGTCTTGATGTTGTAACACAAATTGAGGGACCTACAGTTTTACGCCGAATCCGAACGGTGAATGTTTTTGCGAGACGCTATTAGAAAAAACTTTTTCTATAATTTTTGGATGTTACTTGCCCCGAGCTGGATTCAAACCTGGGACCCACCGAATGAAGCGCGCGCACGCTACACACTCGGCTACGGCGGCCGTCCTAAGTTGGCCAAAATGACGGAGCTATGGGGTATCGGATATCTATCCTGGACTGTGTATTGATTAATTTTTCTGAAATCTATGACCATACGCAGTTTTTGTCTACCATTTTCATCGAAACCTTTTTTATTAGCGACATGTATCGGGGAATTGTAGGAGGAATATGATTTTCTAATAATACCATCATGGGCAAGCGCTTCAATTTCGGTTTTGACGAACTTTGCAGCTGAAATAGGATATGGATAGCTTCTCGAGTAAATAGGATCATCCGTGGTGGTTTTAAGGGGCCCTATTCGGGTCAGCGAAAGCATTACGGTTAGAGAAAATTAATTTTTGAAACTGATTACGAATACTTGGAGGAACGAAGTTTTGATCAACAACTAATTGGTTTATTTCTTGATTATTTTGGTTAACTAGTACCTCTTTACCATTTTAATGGTACTACTGTACTCCTTCTTTAATGTCAATTATAGCCTCTATCTCCTTGAGGAGATGTTCCTGTTCCTGTTTTGGCGATTGCGCCTTTTTAACATAGATCGGAAAACCTGATAACATTTAAGTCAGTAACATATGTACCTCATTTATCGGAACGTCTAACGAAATCGGACTGCTATAATAAACATATAATTAAAGAAGCCCATAAACCTACAAACACGTTAAAAACATGTTCAAAAACCCAAATCAGTAATACCGTCAACGGGAAAAAGTCACGCCATTTATCAAATCCTTTGCAACGGTAAAAATAACGAGTCATGTAATAGCTAATACGTAGGGACAACGAAATCAAAATTAATAACTAGACTAGCGCAACACAAAAAGTTGGCTTCAAGCAATGATAGGGGCATCCAAAAACACAGCAATCATGGTCCACTGTGCAATCAGCGGCCACTCACCAAATTTAGACAAAGGAACCCTTCTCCAACAAGAACAACACCACAATAAACGCTTTACCTTAGAAATGCTACACGTAATAAACACACCGCCAAACATAGGGCTGAACTACAAAACGGACACTGACAATTGTGCTCACTTGTATAGACACTTGCTAGGGGAAAAATAATTAGTACAAAGCTCCTCGTCGGACAGTGCGGACATGTAAAATCATGCATGTATGAATTCCAAAAAATTGTATACTATATGTGAAATTGTTGTTACTTTTTATGTTTTATGTTATTATCAGTTGCCCTAAAGACGGTTACGGAAGTGTAACCGAAATACAGACCGAAAATACCACATAAAATGTCCTATAGAGCAGAACTAAATTTAGCGGATTTCTCTATGATTTGTTTCCAATAAGTAGCCCTTCTTATTACGACCGGGTATGTCTTTTCACTAAAATCAAGAAGATAATCTGTAAAACTAAGATGAAAACCTTTTCATTAAACTAAGAAGGGAATCTTGGTTTTTATTAGAATATCCTCTCAATTTTCCTAAGGCGAAGATCTTATCAATTTAAAATTATTGGTACCTAAATTTGTTTAATTAGATTACAGATAGTTATAATAATTTTAGGTACTTACTTATGTATTATTATAAAAGGTTTTACATATTTATTTATAAGATATAAGATCAATTAAAATAAGTATTTATAATAATTAGTCTAGCCGAATTATGCATATATGTATGTAAGTAGTATAACGTTAGAAAGATAAATATGTTTTATTTGAAAACATTTATTCCTAAATCATATTTTGTTTTTTAAATTTTTGAACCTCTATTCATTGAAAACTTCTGGAACAATAAATAAGTAAATCAAAAATTTTCATTTTGTAAATACAATAATCCAAATAACAATATTGATTATAGTAAACTAAAAACATTATAAAGTAGATTATTCACAAAGTACATATGGATGGTAAGACGTTAAAAGCAAAATTTGAATTAAGAAGGGCTCTTTTAAAAATTAAAAGTTTTCCTTATTAATGAGAGGATCTCCTTTTTAATTTCCTTTATATGATTTTTAACATAAAAACGAGGATATTTCTTTTTACAATTGCATATTTTTGAGCAAATATTAGTTTTCTAGTGAAAATTTCTTCGATTGTGTCTCCTCACGCACTCTTTGGCCATTAAGCTTGTTTAGACGTCGATCTCTTTAATTATAGGTGAACTTTTTCGTTCTCTTATTCTTCTATTTTAAGACTTGAGCTCGTACCTCCGAGGTTGTTATCTTCAATAAAAAAATGTTTATAAAATATATGTATGTATGTACATACATATGTACATATATACAGCGCAAATTATTTATAACACTTACCCTGCGATTGCAGATCGTTGCGAACGCGCAATCGTTTGAAAGACATTGCGTGTTAACATATGCATGTATGTATACAGATCTATAAATTTGTTTTATATATATTAAATTAAACGTCAGCGTGAATTACATATACATATATGTATGTATCTTAGCAGCTGCAATGCGAAATATGTAGCATGAGCAGACAACCATCATGAGGTATTCCTAATAACTAATTGTTTTTCACGCCTATATAGCAATAAGAAGCGGCAGAAACATTTTCAATTATACTACATTACCTGCGATTGGCGAGGAGGGACTCAGCACTTTGTGGAACATCCATATTTTCACACCCTAAAATTTTAAGTAAATCCTCAAAACTCTTCCGAGACTGCTTGTTTGGAAAATGTTCACCTATATTTATTGAAGTAACTACCTCAACTGCTGTACGCGTATCCACTGCCGATTGTGGTGCTTCCTCTATTTCTAACACGTTTTCAACGGGTAATGCACTCAAAGAATTACTTTTATGAGCTCAAGGGCATTTTTAAAAATTATAGGAAAAAGGAGTACGAGTACGAGTTGGCCGTGGAGGACGTGGGTTCGATCGCCAGAAGAAGTCTGATGCGGAGATGAGGTGATCTTCGAAATAGCTGTAACGTCTACATTGTTGTTTTTTCTACAATTTTTCCTATTAAAAATGGCCTTGAGTTCATAAAAATTATTGTTTCATATAAATGTGGGATTGGGTTTGCAGACCAGAAGCGGTCGAGAGTGTTAAACTATATTTACAAATATTTTATTTATAAAAACCATGTGAATTTAAACCATTAAAATACAACCTGGCAAGTTGCAACACTTTGACGAGAGTGGCATCTTAACGAAATGCCGAGTATTTAAAAGTAAACGAACCAAAAGTAAGTTGTAAAAAAGACGAACTGAACAAGTGCACCGTGGCCTCTGAAATCGTTTATTCAATTAAAATAAGTAACAGTACCGTTTAAATAAATTTAAATTCACTTCAAACATTCATATTTGTGAAAACTAAATAGTATATCATAAATGAATATATGTACATATTTGTGAAAACCTACAAATATTTGGAGGCTCGTCCGGGATTCAGTGCCGCTAAATGCCCTTGCGGAATACATACATATATATACATACAGTATCGTTAAACACTTTAATCAAAATTGAATATCAGTAAACGTCGTCAAACGTTTACGAGTATCATCGTATTTAAAGTGGTACAGCGAAGTCAGCCAGCATCGGAAGAAATTGTGCGAGTTGCAGTGGCAGCTGAGGTGCCAAAATTCCAGACATCAGAGAAGGAAAGGAAAAGTCCGCATCGATGGCAACGCAAGCAGAGCAATTCAGTGGCGTCTCAACTCAAATGTAATGATCGAAAGTTGCAAGATTTTTTGCGTAGAAGAAGAAGTAAGCAAAATTAGAGGTCAAAGTAAATAATCTAATTAGAAAAGGGGAGTGAAGTAAAAAAGCGACGTTGAGTTGCTAGCAGATGAATTCGAAGTTAAGAATCTAATTACCAAACGGGAAGTGAACTTAAAAAGCGAATAGCAAGGAGTCAAGTTGCTAGCAGGAATAAATCGACGAAAATTTAAGACGAATTCAGGTTATAACAGCAGAAGGCGAACTAAAGTAGGGTAGAATTCGAAGCAGAGTCGGAGGAACGAGAAGAAACAAGTGGAAAGAACGAGTGAGAAGTAATTTAACGAATAAAAGGCAGAAAGAAGCAGATAAGTTGCCGAATATTTTAATGTTAAAAATTGTTTGTTTACATACATACTTACATTCAATTGATTACTTTGTTTTGATTTGTATGCATTGTGAATTTTTACATTGCTACTTGCCATCTATGTACATACATATTTTCGCATAGAATAACAGATACTGTATGAATTGAAAATCATTTTTGTAAAGAGGAAACAGAGCAACATGGACAGACAATCGATATTAACTTTTAACGTAAAACAATTGCAAAATGCTCTCCGCGATTTGGATTTGCCACCGCGGGACGTAAAGCAGGTTTACAAAATCGATTATTAAAGTATTTCGGGTTTGAAACGGTTGGTTGCGAAGAGGATAATTCATCAATGGGTTCCCCATATGAGGATGCACCTGGCAATGTGGTTCAAGGCTCCGGCACCGGTGCTGAGTCGGTTGATAGATCAGTGTTCACAGTTAGAGACATAGAGGAAAGTTTGTCGCGGTTTGATGGGCATGACTCTATGGATGTTAGACAGTGGGTCAATGAATTAGAAGAAAACGCTGCCGCAGAAGAGTGGAATAATATTCAAAAATTTATTTATACATATGTAGTAAGCAGCTGCTAAGGGGTACAGCAAAGTTATTTGTTAGGGTCAACGTGGCATTATAAGTTGGGAGTTGCTGAAAGAGGCATTTCTGAATTTGGTTCGCAGCTATCGACATCAGAAGTACATAATCGGTTGAGAAATAGTAGGAAGAAGTCGAATGAAACTTGTCGTGAGTACTTACATTCACTTATGGAAATAGGAAAAGTTATTAGCGTTGACGTACCGAGTTTAATTTCTTATTTTATTGATAGTATACTTGATTGATTCAAGGGGCAACAAGCTGATATTGCATCAAGCCAAGTCTATTAATGCGCTTAAGGAGCAAACAAAAATTTATTAAAAATGTTAAGTACGCAGAATTTAAAGAATGGTAGTCAGCAAAGTGTCACAAATACATAAATCACTAAAATTTATTTATTTATTTATTTATTTATTACAAAAAAAAAATCAAGAAAATATAAAAGTTTCTTACAGATTATTGTGAGTAAGCTAAGATAGTTATAATTACTTAACAATTTCATTTAATAATACCTTAAATTTAGCTTTTGGTAAATCTAAATCAAGTGCAGTGGAATTCAAGATTTTATTATATTCATTTAAAGTTATTTGAATAGGAGAATTGGCGGCATACAGAGTTCTAGCTCGTTCTAGGAAAAAGGTATCATGGGTTCGAAGACTTCTTGTAGGGATATTAATGTGAATGCGTTCTAGTAAGAATGGACAGTCAATCGACCCACGTATAATATCAAAGACAAAGGTGAGCGAGAGTATTGTTCTTCTAGAGTTTAGAGATTTTAAGTTGATGAGCTGGCATCTAGCACTATAATACGGAATCGGGTCACTAAAATGTAAAGAGTGTAGGGCAAATCTGACAAACTTTGTTTGAATTCTTTCGAGTCTCACTATATGGCGATCAGAATATGGCCGCCAGATGAAGACAGCGTATTCTAGTTTAGAGCGTACAAGTGAGGTAAATAATAGTTTCAAAGTATAAGGATCACTAAAATCTGAACTGAATCGGCGAATGAAAGCCAGCATAGAATATGACCTGGAAATAATGGCGTTTAAATGGCTTTGAAATAAAAATGTAGAATCAAAGACCACACCGAGATCGCATATTTCACCAACTGTGCTTAGCTGGTTTTTTCTACACCAGAAAGCAACGTTATCAAGATCCGACTGGATCTTAACCGAATCCGAATTGCTAGATATGGTAGTGAATACTTTCAAATCATGAGCATATAATAGAAATTGAGAGTGGTTAAAACAGTTAGATATATCATTAATGAAGGCAGTGAAAAGGAGCGGACCTAAAATACTCCCCTGGGGTATACCAGAGGATGCAAGGAAAGGACGAGAAGAAGCGTTATCCGCCACGACTGTACAAATGCGAGACGAGAGATATGATTTTATCCAAGAAAGAAAAACTGAGTGAAACCCCAGATTTGCTAATTTGGAGACCAAAATTGAGTGGCTGACTTTATCGAAGGCTTTAGAAAAATCGGTATAAACTGCATCAACTTAGGCTCGACTTAAAAGCGGACAGACAAAATTCGGAGAACACTGCGAGATTTGTTACAGTAGACCTACCAGCGATGAAGCCATGTTGTTCAGTCGAAATCAAATGTTTGGCCGCAAAATATAACTTCTGTTTCACATGAACTCAAACAATTTTGAAACCGTCGACAGTTTAGAGATCGATCGATAATTAGAAACATTATTCTTATTGCCACTCTTGAAGATAGTCGTGATGGAGGAAACTTTCCAATCATTGATAAAAACACCACACTCAAGAGACTTATTAAAAATTATTAAAAAAGGATACGCAAATGCAGAACAGTTCTTTAAAAGATAAGAGGAAACCCCGTCAACATCAGTTTGGCAAGAGGATTTGATTTCTAGAATCCCATCTAACACATCATCGAGCGTTAAGGATAGAGCACCAAAATTAATTGGGGAAACGGTACAATCATTTGTGATCAAATGATTAACTACAATCGAATCGGGTTCAAAATTTGAGCTAAAGAGATCTGCGTAAAGATTAGCCACCTCCGTAGAAGAGTTGGCATGGATTTCATTATAAAACACTTCCGAGGGAATAATTGAGCATGATTTCAAAGAGCTTACATAACGCCAAAAAGCCTTAGGGTTGGATTTGATGTCAGATTCAAATTTACGCACATAATTTATATGCAGAGTTTTACTGAGTACTTTAAACTCGCTCGAGTAACGCAGATATTCATTCCTATGAAATTCGGAACTAGTCAGTTTAATTTTTTTCAAAAATTGGTTTCTTAAATTCTTAATTATTTTTAGTTCATCAGTATACCACGGAATTTTGTAGCAACTTCTTTTAACTAGTGGAATAAAATTCAAGCATATTTCCTTTATTATAGTTTTGAAAGCATAGAAACAATCCGCAACTTCTTTACCAGAAAATACCGAATCCCAATCGATCACAGATATTTCATCATTAACAGTATCAAAATTACATTTTTTAAAACAAAAATTTGTTGATTGGCTGTTGGGAGAAATTGGTTTAAAATCATAAAATTCCAGCTGCAAAACAAGCGGGACATGGTGTAAGCTTTGGTCCGACAAGGGATCAAGGCACTCGATAATCACAAAGACGTCATATTCTATTTGTGCACTCAAATCATACAACAACTTAGACTTTGTCCTTATACCGGAAGCATTATGGAAATACATATTGATATTTTTGGAATGAATTTCAGGCTGAGGGATCGTATTTATTATTCTTGCAGAGGTGCACCGTCTTTGGGAAAAAACTGGAATGGCCGGATGTTAACGTTCGAAGGCCACATATCTGCACTCAATATTTTTTCATAGCACCATTCAGATATGCCTAGCTTAAAGTTGACTCTTGAGAGATCGTCCACCCTAGTATAAGTGCAAAGCAAATCAGGAACTTCTTATCTATGGCTGCATGATTCGAGACATATGCCAGAATAATATCAGTAGTCACACTGGGTGAAAAGGAGGAAATGTGTAACCACCTCATTTTCGATATCACACTTAATTCACTGTTGTTGCTAGAGCCTGTAATTAAGGGTCGTTTTAGCATGCGGCGGCTATTTTTGGTTACATTTTTCCAATTGGGGTTTTTGCCAATACTTTGCGAAAGCGTACTACCTGCAGTTACATTGTTTTGAACGGAAGACTCAGCTGGCGGTATAAGCGCAGCGACATTAGCATACGACGATGCTTGAGTACTTAATGATCTTGATAGAGCGGCACAAGCATGAGAACTCGGAGATAACACAGACGGAGCAGCAGTTATAGTGCGCACAGTCACCGACGTGTACGTATGGCGTGTCTGTTTGTCGGGAGATACACAAAATTGAGCAAAACTCGTGCCCGTGCGTATGTTTTGTAAACAAACTTTGCGTACATAAAACTGTGTTTGTATGCATCAACACAATGTTGCCATTCCTTTGTTTGCATACATACTTTTACACACATCCGCGTTGTCAATCACAATTTTTCATTGTATAATAAACCAAAGCCAAAAACCAACAAATGCAAATAGTTCATTTATCTATAATTAACATTATTAAACATCGATTTTAAATTAATTTAATAAAAATTTAAATTTTTATAAGGTTATTTTGTTAATGATTTTAAAAAGTTCTGCTTGGCAACACTGTGCGGTGAGAGAGCACTCAGCTGACACGGCTTCACGGCAAAAATCTAAATTTCTCTGAATACACACGTACACGTCGCGCGTACCCGTCACACGAACACGTTGATGAGTTTTCATTTACATGGCGTTCTCATAAGTTTGATCGTGTCAGCTGACACGCAACGTACGTTTGCGTCGGTGACTGTGCGCACTATTACTACGATAGTGAGAGCGGTTGAAACAGGCGTAGCGGGCGTAGCGGGGTGAGTAGGCTTAATTAAAAGAGACGACATGTGAGTGGCGTCAGCGAAGCTCGAATTTTTCTTAGCACCCACTACTTTAGTAACAGCAGTACTGAGAGAAGCAGTATCATTTATAACAGCCGTAGCGGACTGGATGGGCATAGTTGGCGGCGACAACGCATGAGCGGCAGTGGCAATGTTCAGTTTTGGCTTCGCGGCTACTGCCTTACTAACAGCAGTATTGCTTGAAGCAGAGGACGTCGACGAAGCGGGGGCAGCAGAATTAAAGCTTGTGTTAGTAGATACAGGCAGTGCGACTCGATTCATACCATCACACTCACTTACAGCACTGGTATGAGATGGGTTGAGATTATTTCAGCTACAAACAATGCTATGCAAATTTTTTATCTCTAATGTTAGTACGGAAATGTCCGCATTCTTGCTGTCTAGTTTAGCTTGCATTGTACGTTCATCGGCATGAAAGGCATCCAATTTTTGTTTTAACTCTAGTTTGTCTTCATTTAGAGAGTTTATAAGAGATAAAACACGCGCGTTATTTGCTCTAAGAGCAGCAATCTCTTGCACTACTCTATTTAATGCTGATTGTAGCAAATTATTGTTCTCCTTCAAGTAGGAATCCAATTTGTTTACATAAGCGTGTGAAGATGCTGAATTGTTTACCGTTTTAGCGATTGCACTCTCCTTCGATACAGCTAACGGGGGAGGCGAGCGAATTTATGTCCGGCGCTCCGCCATACAAGTATTACAAAAGAAAGGCTTCTCTGATGTAAGCAAAAACTCGAGATCAGCTGGCAAAATACCAACACATTTCAGATGAAAAAACTCATTGCACTTTGAGGACTGCACTTTCGGTTGAGAACGATCAACCTTATGTCCGCAAGCACAAGGCATTTTAGATAAAATTAGATTTTTTGTTTTTAACTTTTATTTGAGTTTAATACTCGGTAATTAGAGTCACTCTCTCAATATGATATTACGATATCATCACCGATATATAAATTCACATTAGATATTAGTGTACTTGACCAATGCGGAGCGATAAACTGTTTGTATACACAATTTCGATGCCATGTTTTAGATGTGGGAGTACAAATCATTTGATTCGCGATTGCAATATCAAGCACGTAAAGTGTTTCAAGTTTCAAGGCGTAGGACACAAATCTTTTGAGTGCACGCGTAAGGATGTTTAGTTTGGCATTTAAAACCTTAATTGTAGGAGGGTTACTAGTAAAGGCATTGATCGATACTGGATGCAGTTTGTGTTTGATTAGATGCGAAATTTTGAGCCAAATTAATTTTAAAGGGGAAGTAAGCCATGAAAAACGTGTATTGTATGTCATATGCAAAAAAGAGTTTTCCACATTTGGTAGTTTCGTCGCGGACATTGAGGCTGACGGTTTACAAATTTCGCAAACATTCCACATTACTAGTGCATCCTGAGTTTCCGGTGTTTATTGGTACATCAATTTTAGATCAAGTTAATATTAGCGTGAAACCGGAAGGAGTAAAGTATATGAAGAGAGAAGGTAGTAAATCAGATCCAAATAAGGCTAGTCATGAACAGAGAGGATCGAGTTGCTGGAACAGTTTGACAGTTTATGTATGAAGGGCTTAATACTAACAGTGTTATTCGGGAAATTATAAATAATTATAAGCCACAGAAGACTGAAGAATATCCAATAGAAATGAAAATTATTTTGCAAGATGAAATACCAGTTTACCAAAGTCCAAGGAGACTTTCTAAGGAAGACAAAGACTTTGTAGATAAACAGGTTGAAGCGTGGTTGGGAGCAGGCATTATCCAATCGAGTTTTTCTAAAAATGCGTCACCTATAGTAATTGCTGGAAAAAAGAAGCGACTAAGCGATTATGCTGCGACTATAGGTTGTTGAACAAAAAATTATACGCGATAAGTTTCCTATGGCGCGCATTGATGATGTTTTAAATAAACTGCAAAGGATGAATATTTATACTACGTTAGACCTAACAGACGGGCTTTTCTCATGTGCCCGTAGAAGTTTAATCTAGGAAGAATACCTCATTTGGTACGCCAGATGGACAGTACGAGTTTAAATGCGTTCCTTTTGGTATATGCAATTCGCCAGCTTTGTTTTGCCGTTTTATAAATTTTGTGTTTAGAGACCTTATCAAAGATGGAATAGTAGCCATATATATGGATGATATAATTGTACCGGCAGTAAACGAGGATGCAAATAAATATTAGCAAACTAAAATGCGTTTTGGAGATATGGTCCAGGAATGGAATACGTATCAAATGGAAAAAATGTCCGTTGTTTGAACGAAAAATTAGTTTTCTAGGATATGAGATAGAAAAAGGAACGATTAAGCCATCGACGGAAAAAATTGAGGCGGATCAGAACTATCACTTACCACGTGATAAGAAAGAGTTGACGTCATATTTTAGACCTTTCATGAGCAATTATGCGTTAATAGCGAAACCTTTGTCTGATTTACTGAAAAAATATAGTGAGTTCCAAATAGGTAAAGAACAAGTAATAGCTTTCCATCAGCTTCAAACAGCGCTCATAATTGCACAGGTATTACGATTTTACAATATTAATGCGGATACAGAAATACACACTGATGCATCCAAGTTTGGATATGGCACGATTTTTATGCAGAAATGGGGTGAGGATTAAAAATTTCATCCGGTTAAATTTTTGAGCTGGAAAACAAGCAAGGCAGACAGTTCGTACGAGTTGGAAGTCCTATCAGTGATGACAGCACTAAAAAAGTGGCGAATATATTTAAAGGGTGTCAGATTCAGTATAATTACAGACTGTAACGCATTTGCATTGACTATGAGAAAGGAAGATGTACGGCCTAGAGTAGCGATATGGGCCCTACTATTGCAAGAATTTGATTACCAAATTCAGCATCGATCGGGAACTCAAATGCGTCATGTAGATGTGTTAAGCAGGATGTATTGTCTACAAATGGATAACTCAGGATGACATAGGTTAATGAGGGCACAGTTAGAAAACAGATGGACGAAAGCAGTAAAAACAATTTTAGATAAAGGACCGTACGAAGACATTTACTTAGCTCATGACATTCTATGTAAAGATCATTCCAAGGAACTTGTGGTTGTTTCAATGTTAATGAAAGAAGACATAATCAAACATTTTAACCAACAGGGTCCTTTTGCAGCGCGCCAGACGCAAGAGTGTGTCGAAAAAGTGTATTTTATACCGCAAGTCAGTCAGAAAGTTGCAAAGGTTGTAAATAGTTGTGTCGCATGTATAATAGCAAACGCTAAAGCGGGGAAAAAGGAGTGGTTTCTTAACATCCTGCCTGCTTTTTAATTAGCCTACTGATGTGCCGCTTACTTATTTTAAGAAAAATATTCACTTGTACAAACATTTAACTTTAAACACGTACGCACTTATAAGTCCATACACAGCTGATTCTAGAGCAATCCGATTATCGGTCATTTGTATGCAACGGCAGACCAATATGTAAAATTGTCAAGTACTTTGCACAATTTAAAACAGATTCACGTGCCCAATAGCATATACTTTATAAAAATTAGATATATGATAAACTCGCAATGCATAAAGGCAGTTGATTGTAAATTTTGCAGCTTACCTGATATAGCATGTACAAGTGAATGGATGGATTCATTTTAGCTGTTTTATTGACAGCTAATATGCAAACAAATGTAGATGTGAACATGTTCGAAAACTAACGAATAAATACATTATTCACTAACTATTTTGTTAATGCTTTCAAATTTGATTAATCAAAGCAAAGAACTTAGAAAATAGAGAAAGGGAAATGTAACTTGTTGTCAACACGTTAATTTGAAAATTTGTGTGAAATTTAATATAGTATGATGGATTTTTTCCCTAGGAGTTCACCATACGCTTTGTGTCTCTTTTCGTACGGAGAAAAAGAGCATGAACATTTTCGCTTCAAGTTTAGGGAAATCAAAACAAAGAAGCAAGTGTAATTTTATGTGATTACTGAAATATTTTTGTGAAAACGAAAATTTTCAATGAAAATAGTGAAAATTCGAGGAAAAATCTACATAAAACAATACCAGATTATTGACTCGGTAAGATAAAATACGAAGTATTAGTGCGTGAAATATGTTAAAATATGAAAAATTTGCAAAGTGTAGGTGTTGGTGTGCGAAAGCAAGCGGCATAATAAATATTCGCGCACACAATGTAGGGAAGTGCATACATAAATCATTTTCACCGTGAAAGAAAAGTGTTTTAAAGTGTTTATAGTGTTTTAAAAGAAAACAGTGTACGCTTTATGTGTAAAATGCATTAGTTTGTTAAGAAATCTATGCATTTATATGTGTATATCTGTAAATATATCTGTTTTCATCAAGTGCGCTCGTAGCGGGTTATTTTCCACTATTTCGGAAAACAATTTTGAAGAATTAACTAAGCTCTTTTATTGCTATTTGATTTCGAATTTTATTTATTTTTTACCTAAACTATAATAACAATAACTAACAGTTCGCTTCCATTTTAATATCTTTTTTTGGTGTCTGGTGTCAATTTCGCTTATCTGTAGATGTGAAATAATTTATTTGTTTATTTGAATGAAAAGGTTTTCTTGACAAAAAAAATCACCGGAAACTTATTCAAGTATCGATAAAATTGGAGAAAACAATTGTATTATGTAGTACAATTGGTTTAGATGGCACGGCCATATTCTGTATGCTTTCGTTTTGCTCGAGTTCAAATCCCATCAAGGGCAAGGTTTTTTTTTAATTTGGGGGTTGACTTCGATTTTTTACTTTTTTTGCAATTGCTTGCAATTATATACAGAGACTAGCAAATACGCAGCTTACTTTGTAATGTCGCAAGAAGTGCAACTAATGTAATCAATTTTATGTGTTTGAGTACTGAACAAATTTATTTAGGAAAATACTCTGGTTCAACTTAAAAAATATATCTACATACATACATATGTTTACTGATTTAAAGATTTGTGTGTACCTCCAGTATTTGGTTGTGCGCTGGGCTTGGGACCCGCCACGTAAAAAACTATACCCAATGAAAAATTTCAATGTGCCTCGGATGAGATCTCCCTTTTTTGATGACGACCACAAGCAATGTTTTAAGGACTACGATTTAAGGGCATACACCTGGAATGTCCGAACCCTTAATGGGGAAGGTGCCGCTGCCCGGCTGGCTGATGTCCTCGTAAGAGTAAGGGCTGACATCACCGCCATCCAAGAAATGAAATGGACGGGGCAAGGCAAGAAAACCGTTGGGCCTTGCGACATCTACTACAGCTGCCATGTAAAGGAGCGCAAGTTCGGTGTTGGATTTGTGGTGGGAGAGGCTTCGTCGCCAAGTACTGTCGTTCACTCCAGTGGACGAGCGTCTCGCCACGATTCGCATCAAAGCGAGATTTTTCAACATCTCGCTGATTTGTGCCCACGCACCGACAGAAGAGAAGGACGATGTGATCAAGGATCACTTCTACGAGCGCTTAGAACGCACTTACGAGCGCTGCCCCCGTCACGATATCAAAATCGTGCTTGGTGACTTCAATGCCAGGGTGGGAAAGGAAGGGATCTTTGGTCACACTGTCGGAAAATTCAGTCTCCACGACGAAACCTCCGCCAACGGACTGAGACTGATCGACTTTGCCGGGGCCCGAAACATGGTGGTCTGTAGCACCAGGTTTCAGCATAAAAAATACACTTGGCTACGTGGCTCTCTACAGATCGAAAAACGCGAAACCAAATCGATCATATTGCGATAGACGGAAGGCATGCTTCCAGTATATTAGACGTACGTACACTCCGAGGACCGAACATTGACTCGGATCATTATCTTGTCGCAGCCAAGATGCGCATACGCCTCTGTGCATCAAAAAACGTGCGTGTAAGTTCACAGCGAAAGCTTGACGTCGGAAAGCTGCAATCGCAACAGACAGCTGCAAACTTCACCACTCGACTCTCACACCTGCTCACTGAGAGCACTTCTCAAGAAACCGGAATTTGCGAGCACTGGGAGCACATTTCTCGATCACTGCGTACCGCCGCTGAAGAAGTCGTTGGCTTTCAGCGAACCCGAAAAAATGACTGGTATGATGAGGAATGCCGCGCCGCTTCGGAAAATAAAGATGCTGCCTACAGGGCCACGCTGCGATCGGGCGCAACGCGAGCTGTATGGGAACGCTACCGGGAGTTGAGAAAGGAAGAGAGACGTATCGTCCGAAATACGTGAGTGTGAAGAGCTTGAGATGCTAGCCGACATGAAAAGCGCCCGAAAATTTTTCCAAAAGGTGCGGCGACTTACGGAAGGTTTTAAGACCGGGGCGAATTCCTGTAAGAACAAGAACGGCGATCTGGTGACTGATGTCCAAAGCGCACTTAGATTGTGGAGGGAACACTTCTCCACTCTGCTAAATGGTGACAGCGAAAGCGTCGCCGGAGAAGATGAAGATCCCGAACCCCAAATCGCTGATGACGGCATTAACATCCCGTCACCCGACCTCGCTGAGCTATTCAAGCATGGTGGCGAGGAGCTGGTAAGGTGCATGCACCAGCTTATTTGCAGAATATGGTCGGACGAATGCATGCCCGCCGATTGGAATTTAAGTGTACTCTGCCCAATCCACAAGAAGGGTGATCCTGCAATATGCGCCAACTACCGCGGGATCAGCCTTCTTAACATTTCGTATAAGGTTCTATCGAGTGCATTGTGTGAAAGACTAAAGCCAACCGTCAACGAACTGATTGGACCTTATCAGTGTGGCTTTAGACCTGGTAAATCTACCATCGACCAGATATTCACGATACGCCAAATATTGGAAAAGACCCGTGAGAAGAGGATCGACACACACCATCTATTTGTCGACTTTAAATCAGCTTTCGACAGCACGAGAAGAAGTTGCCTATATGCCGCGATGTCTGACTTTGGTATCCCTGCAAAACTAATACGGCTATGTAAAATGACACTGAGCAACACCACCAGCTCAGTCAGAGTTGGGAAGGACCTCTCCGAGCCGTTTGATACCAAACGAGGTTTCAGACAGGGTGACTCCCTATCGTGTGACTTCTTTAACATTATGCTAGAAAAGATAATTCGAGCTGCAGAATTAAACCGGTCAGGTACCATCTTTTATAAGAGTGTGCAACTGCTGGCGTATGCCGATGACATCGATATCATTGGCCTCAACAACCGCGCCGTTAGTTCTGCCTTTTCAAAGCTGGACAAGGAAGCGAAGCGAATGGGTCTGGAGGTGAACGAGGACCAAACGAAGTACCTCCTGGCATCAAATAAACAGTCAGCGCATTCGCGCCTTGGCTCCCGCATCACTGTTGACAGTTACAATTTTGACAAAATAGAGGACTTTGTTTATCTTGGAACCAGCATCAACACCAACAATAATGTCAGCCTTGAAATCCAACGAAGAATCTCTCTTGCCAACAAGTGCTACTTTGGGCTGAGTAGGCAAATGAACAGTAAAGCCCTCTCTCGACGAACGAAAACCACGCTCTATAAGTCCCTCATTATGCCCGTGCTAATGTATGGCGCAGAAGCATGGACCCTATCAACATCGGATGAGATGGCGCTTGGAGTGTTCGAGAGAAAGATTCTCCGAAAGATTTTTGGTCCTTTACGTCTTTGCGATGGCGAATACCGCAGACGATGGAACGATGAGTTGTATGAGCTGTACCGCGACATAGACATAGTTCAGCGAATTAAGATTCAGCGGCTACGCTGGCTAGGTCATGTGGTACGTATGGAAGAAAATGCTCCAGCCCTGAAAGTATTCGACGCGGTACCCGCTGGTGGTAGCAGAGGAAGAGGAAGGCCTCCTCTATGTTGGAAAGACCAGGTGGAGAAGGACTTGACTACACTTGGGATATCTAACTGGCGCCAGGCAGCAAAGCAGAGGAGCGGCTGGCGTGCAATATTGAAATCGGCCAAAATCGCCTAGGCGGTTATAGCGCCAATTAAGAAGAAGAAGTGTACCTCTTAGACTTCTGCCAGATATTTACCAAAAATAATGGTATTTACGTGTGCTGGACCAACTTAAAAATGCCACCAAAAATTAAGATTTTTTCTAATGATACATTATAAGTATAAATCGGCAAAGTTTTGGCTGAAAAAAGGTCGAAGTTACATAATGGTTGAAACAAATTTGAGGCGATTTTATTGAAAACATTAAAACATTCCCAAAAATTTAAGCAATTAAAATCGGTCCAGCTCACCTTAAACATAATATTATTTCTGTGTTTTATAGATGTGCATACATATTTTAATAAGTAATTTGTATTTCTTTTTTATTTAATTTCAGAGAATCCGTTAAAATTAATTTTAAATTTATACACCCTAATATTTTCTTGTTCTTATACATACATACATATAAATGTATGTTTTGCCAACCCATAATATATGCGTGTATGTTTTATTTATGTATGAACAAAAAATATCAAATAGCAGAAAAATTAATTTCAATCAATTTTTGTTTAAAAGGCAGCGCCGAAAGCCCAAATATGTAAATATACATACATATATACGTGCAAACATATTGTACGCAGTACCAAGCCACCAAAAATATAAGTACGCACACGGGCGTATTTGAATAAAAAATTAAAGAATTTTTGAATTGCGCATGTAACTTTCCTTTCCCTTCTTGCACTCTTTTTGTCTATACTCATATGAGCACCCTCTTGTCGTCGAAAGCGTCCCTTCCGTTTACAACCAAATCTAAATTCAAGAATTTTATAAATTTCCAACCAAAATTCGACAATTAGCCTATGTTGCCGAGTTTCGGGAAGATCTATGAATAAATATTTTGTTTCTGTCTACCATCCCCCTTCCTTTCTATCCTTCCCTCATATGACAAGTTAGTTGAAATACTAAAACATGGGTGCCAAGCGCTTCGTCTCGGAAAGAAGGTTCGTAGCTTATCTTTATGACGGTTGCCACCTGTTTAAAAAGTCTAATTAAATTAATTAACAGCTACTAGTCTGATTAGAAAAATACACACACTTAGTGACGAAGTATTCATAGAAGAAAACAACAAGATAATAATAAATATACTCGAGAAAACAGCTTCCCTAAAGAAACAATACAAAGACTAAAAGAGACAACGGCAAACCAAATTCGGACCCCATGCAGCAACAGAAAAGAAACCATAGAAAACAGAAACAAAAAACATATTGGACTAGCATACATACCAGGCCTCCGTAGCCGAGTGCGTAGCGTATACACGCTTCATTCGGCGGGTCCCTGGTTCAAATTCTGGCCGAGGCAAGTAACACCAAAATTTATAGAATATGTTTTTTCTAATAGCGGTCGCCCCTTGGCAGACAATACCAAACCTCCGAGTGTATTTCTGCCATGAAAAATCTTCTTAGAAACAACATTTGCCGTTCGGAGTCGGCGTAAAAGAGTAGGTCCCTCAATTTGTGTTGCAACACAAGACGCACTCTACAGATTATAGGAGAAGTTCGGAAAAAATCGCATAAAGGGTTATAGCGCCAATTAAATAAAAATAAAAAGCATAATAGGCCTAACAAATAATAAGGCACTTAGAAAGTTATTAAAAATTAAAATATTTTATATGCTGATAGGCTACATAGCACGCTGAATAGAATACTTACGAAAACAAAAGACAAAATTGAAGAAGAGCAACAACACAATGTTGTATACGAGATAAGGTGGAAATGCCCAAATGATATTTGGGAACGACAAAAAGAGCGTTGGGTATAAGGATTGGCGAACATAAGGCGGACGAAAGAGATAAAAAAATGACAACAGCCCTGGCTCAATACCTGACTATACATAAACATACAACTGACTTCGCGAATACGAGGATTCAGCGAGGAAAGCCTACGCATACAACAAAACCAGGAGAACGCGATGAACTTTAAAGATGATGTGGACAAAACAAATAACGCATACACAGCTGTGACCAAAGATGAATATAAATAAGAGCAAAGCAAAATATATGTTTCAGATATTATCAAAATAATGCTAAGTATGTACATACACACATTGCCTGTGATATTTTAATAATTATTAAATTCAATGTGAGTTTATAAAAATAGTTCAAATAGTACTGAGGAAGACGCGAAATGCGTTGAAATGCGTAGGAGGAAAAAAGAAAATTAAATTTTTTGTTTTCCTCTTTTCGGCCGAGGCAGCTCCAACCCAGCAAGCTAATTATATATAATTATAAGCAAATTATATGAAATATCGAAATATGAGATCAAACGGTTTGTTTCACTGAGTTTTTAAGCTAGCTATATTTTTGAAGAGGCCGCCTGCGTGAAAAGTCGAACTTAATTAAATTATACACGAGTTATATTAAACAAATAAATGCAGTTGTCAAACGGTTCATCCCGGCGAGGAGAAGTTTGATACCTACATTTTGGAGAGGGTTGGCAACTATTTGAAAAGACGAATTCAAATAATTATACACAAGGGTATAAAATATTAAAATATTGATGTCAAACTGTTCATTTGGGCGAATGCAAGGTAAAAGGTAAAGGATCGGAAAAAACTAAAAGTGCATTTATGGTGTCCTCCATTGTGTTTTTCCTGGAGCTTTTTATGTTGTGCTGTTCTCAGGTATATATCGGTAGTTTTTATTTTTGGCTTCAAGGGCTTCCTCGGCATCTTACTAAGTGGAAGAGAACAGTCGAAGAGATAATGTCTTTTCCATGAATCAAAATTATATGAACAGACGAATACATGTAAAACTAGGGGTATAAACGAACAAAAATTTCGGCAGTTTCCAAATCGTAGGACCCAAATACCTCATTGTTAATGTCATGCTCGCAGGTAAATGCACGTAATATTACGATGAATCATTGAATCAAAAATTCGTGCACTCCCGTTGTACGCGCTGCAAATTTGGTTGTTGGAAAAATCTTCTTATGGTGCTTCTGTTGTTGGTATTACCAGAATTTGGGATGCCCACCAATAGATCCATTTCTTTTCGTATGTTTGCCTGTATGCGTGTTCTATTTTCTTTAACAACACCCTTGTCAGTACCGTGACCTTGCCACTTTTTTATTGAAAGCCCATAAGGGATGTGCAAGACGCACATGAAAAACCTAATCCAGGCGTGAAGACTTGATTACAGTCGGCCCTACGTACCGGAATGACCCAGTTTTCACCCGCCCCAGGACTGTTGTTTGGCAATCGGCCTACCCCATAAGGAATACTTCACATCCTCCTTCTATTCAGGGCTGGTATCGAGCCAAACCTTGGACCAGACACGTATTTTTGGTGCGTCTGCCAGAAAAGGCTCCATCCGAACTCCCCTTCGGTAAGGTGTAATTCGTGTGATGGAAGGAGCCATCTTAAGGTCTGCTCAGGCTTAATGACTTACGGCGTCCATAGCCTCTTCGGTCCCCTTAGCCGCCCAGTTCCGCCGTGGTGGACTAGCCAGCAGCTCCTGGTACCCCACAGAGTCTGCTCCGTGTGTCAGACCAGGATATACCGGAATGCGGCATCAGTCAGGTGCAACTCGTGGCAAAGCGAGAGCCACTTTCATGCGTGTTCTGGTCTGTGCCCCACTCGTTACTGGTCGGGTGGTTACTTGGCTCCCTGCTGTAGAGCTCCGCAGCCATTCATGCCCATAGTGGCGCTGCCAAGCAACACCATAAGGCAGCCTAATGTGCTACTGCATGTGCAGCAGGTACCAGGTGGACAACATCACACCTCTCTCCGCGACGACTCTCCCGAGGCAAACGAGACTCCTTCAGCTGAACTGCACCAGGCTGCAGGGCAAGATTGCGGAGATAACCGACTTCATGAGTCGGCATAACCTGTCAATAGCTGCGATCCTGGAAACTGCACAGCAACTCAGTCTAGTTGAGTTGCAACGGCTACATGTACATAAGGATCGCGAGCGAGGTAATAGTGGTGGCTTAGCGTTCACCACCCAACACACAGTGCAGTATCGTCTCATCGAAGAAGACATCGACCGCAGGGACACTACCTTAGAATGTCAAGAAATAGCTGTCCGGTCAGGCGATATCGAGCTCGAAATATTGAAGGTTTATATACCATCTGTTACCTGCTGCCCGCCAGGATATCACCCTGACATGGGGCGCTGCTTAGAGGTGAAAACCGATTGGCGGTAAGTGGCTTCAACGCGCGCCACGATTTCTGGCACTCAAGCCTACCAGCTGATCATAGGGGAAACGATTTAGCAGAGCAGATAGACGATTCGACATTCTGCACGACGAACGATAACGCCCCCACCAGGATTATGGGTAGTTGCAGCAGCTCGCCTGACCTAACTATAACCAGCGCAGGTCTGATAAATAGTATAACGTGGCGACCTATGCTATCGCTTGCATCAGACCACCTACCTAAAATCATCTCGATTGACAGGCCTGCCGACATTGTCTCCGCAGACAACCGGGCCTACATCAACTTTAAAAAGGCTGATTGGGTTTTCACTGAGAATGCCTTCAGAGCTCTTCCTACACCCACCGACGTTAGCAAAGGTGAGCAGAAGTTCCGCAAGGTGGTTGCGTCTGCTGAGGCTCGCTTCATCGCGGCAGGGAGGATTCCAGAGATCCGTCCCGGCTGAAGCGGCTGCTTTAACAAATGAGCGTGACCGCCTTCCCCACCCCGATCTCCATAATCCCAATATTAGGGACTTGAACGTGGCGATTCGAAGGATGCTAGACCAGAATAAGCTGAAAAAGTGGGAGGAGTGCCTGAAGTCCTCAACCTAGTCATGGTTGTCGGTAAGCTCTGGTCCACCGTGAGGCCCGAGGCCAACCCGATGAAGCGCGACGATGGAGTAGAAATCATTCGTCAATTCATTTTGCATCCATCGGAGATAGGGTCAAACCGAAGGTAAACAAAAGGCTGCGAAAACAGTCAAATACCAGCGAGCTCCTTACTTTTACTTGTGGCGAGGTGAAGGATGCCATCAGGAAGGCGAAATGCGCCAAGACCATTGGCCCTGACGGGCTAAGCGTGTTGGCCCCGCGGGATTTGAGTTTCTTACAGCGATCCTCAATCTGTCCATTGTCACCCTTATCATTCCTGACATTTGGAAAGTTGGGAGGGTATTCTCACTGCTGAATCCACGATTGCTCAATGGCCACCGGCAATGTAATTGATGACCTGTGTTCGAAAGTGAGGATATCTCTCTGACCTTGGCCGTTTCTTCACAGCCAGAAAGCTGGCGTTGTCCTCTCTTTCGTGCAGAACTTGGTGTAAAAACAAAGAAACGTTGTGAGCAACGTACAAGGCGAATGGTCCGCCGGTAATAAACTATGCTGCACCATTGTGGTCGCCGGGAACCAGTACTACGCAGTGGATGGAACTGCAGACCTGCCAGAACGCCGCACTCCGCACGGTGACGGGATGACTGCTGATGTCGCTTGAGGGAGGCGTACCGGCGGGTCCTAAGCAACATCCACAAAGAGACAGTCACCACCACCACCATCGGCTTTCGTCAGGCCAATGCCGTAATAGGAGCCCAACCACCACCAATCGCCGACGAGGAGTCCCTGCTGCCTCACGAGTCCCGCGCTACTGTGACCTAATTAAGATCTGGATATTGTAGAAGACTTAACTCCTACCTATTCAGAATCATCCCTGACATTTCCAACACATGTCTGGCATGTGGAGATTCTTCACACGGTACCAACCAACTATTCACACGCTCTCGCAAACCTACTCCTCTGGTATAATCCAGTCGAAACAGCACGTTTCCTGGGCCTCCCCTTAGATGAGTTTGACGACAACGACCATGGGTGAATCCCTCCTTAACAGGGCGTGACTAGCCGCTACAACAACATCAATAACTTGATAATCCATATTCAAGAAGACTATAATCAATTGGAAGGCTTTAAACCAAATTCAAGTCATTCATATTTCTTTCTGCATGTTTGGGAAGAACATTCTGCATGTTTGAGAAGAACACTTCGGCATAATAGTTTTTCCATCCATCATACTCATGTGAAACTGGTGATGCATACTAAAAGAGTTTATTTGTGTTGGTACAATATTTAAAATCTGGCTCTTCATATTTTCAATTTCTCAACGAGTCAAATAAGCCTTTTCTTTTTCGCAGAGAATTTTTCTTGGTTTACAATATCTGCTTGAGGAAGGTCGGTTGTTTTTCTATAGAATTTTCGATCCCTGCTGTATTTGCAGTGGTACAATGCAAAGTGAAAATAAATGCTGATCGATCATATTTCCTTCACAGTCGTTGAATTTTAGCCTAAACGTAGAAAATCCTCTGCTGCCATCACATAGCAGTTATATTAGTGTTGTTATGTTGAATAACACTGTGGAACAAATTTAGTTTAGGTCGATTCTGAGAGTGAGGGATGAAAATAGCGGCTAAATTAGAAGACCTGTATCGCGGTGTTTGTTTATGTTAGTTCGAATTTTTTTTTAATCGACCTTCGAACTTTGCAGTCAAATGCCGATTTTCAGCATATTGCTTATTTGGTTTTTTGGCTATAATTCGTCGACTAATTGATATTTTTTCAATCTGTTAGAGCCAAATTATTGCTAGAGACCTGTGCAATAATTAAAATTAAAAAAAAATTGATTTAGAAAATTTTTGTAGTGCTTATGAAGCAAAATATTGGAAATTTTTTTTTCATGCTATTTGAATATATTTTCCACAAAATTAGGTTATGTTAGGTTACTGTGGTAGTTCCCCCCAAGGGAACTCACTAAGACATAGTAGGAGTCCATTGCGATACCACCTGATTTATGACCGGTAACGTGAATCGGAAAGTCGGTACCCAAATTAGTGAAACGTCGAGATACTCCGGAAAGTCAGAGAAAGTCCGGGAAGTCAGGCATTCCCTGACCAGTTTTGATCTCACCGTTAGCGCTCCTAAGGCCTTAATAGCGGCCTGACTATCCGAATAAATGTTGGCCCGTCTAGAAGGGAATTACATTGGTAAGTAGCCAATCGGCTGCCTCCTTTATTGAGATCACGTCTGCTTGAAATACACTGCAATAGTCCGGAAGCCTAAATATACGGCTGAGGGAAACCTCATCGCAGAAGACCCCTCCCCCAACCATACCATCCAGCTTCAAGCCATCCGTTAACAAGTTCACCGTCCCACCGCCCCACAAGCCACCCTCCTTCCACACCTCCCTACGCCGGATGTGAGTGGAGAAGGAGCAACTCCGAGCTGGAGTAGGCAGACAGCAAACTGTTGCCAGAGCGACAAAGTTGAAGCTGGCAAGAATCCTAGAATACCCAAAGGCCGAGCTGAATCTGTATCCATTGCACTCTAGCCGGGCTGCGGCATGTTCTGCTGCAACCCTGCCTGCAATGTCCACAGGTAGCACGTTAAGCATAACATTGAGCGCGAGAGTGGGTGTGGTCCTAAGCGCCCCACTGATCCCAATGAGCGCGGACCGCTGCACCCGCTCTAGCTGCTTAGCCTTAGATACCCGTCTAGTGAGTTCCACCAGACCACCACTCCATAAAACATTATAGGCCTTATTATAGTCTCATAAAGCCAATAGTTTACCTTGGGAGAAAGACCCCATCTCTTCCCAATAGCACCCCGACAACAGTACACCGCAACTGAAGCCTTTTTCACCCTTTCCTCAATATTTGGCCCCCAGGAGAGCTTCCTATCCAGAATCAAACCAAGATACTTGACCCGTCAGAATGCACCAACGGGGCACCACCTATTGAAGGAGGATGGGTGACCGGTACTTTGTACTTCCTGGTAAATAATACCAGCTCTGTCTTGCTAGGATTTATCGCGAGCCCACACCCTGCAGACTATTTCACGATCAAATTAAGGTACCCCTGCATGATATCAAAAAGGGTGCTCAAAAACTAACCCCTGATAATGAGAGCAACATTGTCAGCATAGGCAATAACCGTGTAGCCTTCCCTTTCCAGCTCCTTCAGTACGCCATTGATAGCAACGACCCAAAGGAGTGGCGAGAGAACCCCTCCTTGTGAAGTGCTCTACTCACCCTTCGCTGGATGGAGGCGCTGCCACATTCCGCCACGACAGTTTTGTCCCGGAGAATGTGATTGATGGGCCTTACCAGACCCGGCTCAACCCCAAGTTCTGCCAGGGATCCGACTATTGCCTGTGGCTGAATGTTATTAAAGGCACCTTATATATCCAGAAAGGCACCAACTGCAAAGTCCTTGTGTTCAGGAGACTTTTCAGTGACTTTAACAACCGTAAGCAGGGCCGTATCCACGGACCTGCCATTCGAGTAGGCATGCTGAGCATGCGAAAGTCGCTCCCGCGGTATTTCCTCTCTTATATGAAGATCAATCAGCCTCTCTAGGGTCTTCAAAAGAAAAGAAGAGAGGCTGATAAGCCTAAAGTCCTTTGGGGATACGTGAGAGCTCTTACCCGCCTTGGGAATAAATGTAACCCTCACATTCCTCCAAAGTCTAGGAATATAGCCCCTACTTATGCAGCTCGCGTAAATAGGCGCCAACCACCATCACGACACTCGTTCGGACAACTGCAACTGGGCGGGAATGATACCATTAGGTCCCGGCGACTTGAACGCTTTGAAGGAGCGTACCGCCTAGAGTAGGCGACGCTCTTCCAACAGGTCACAAGGAGGGACATAGCCTGCAATCTCACATGGTTCAGGATTACTGGGGAAATGGGAATCGAGGAGAAGTTTGAGCGACTCCTCACTGCTCATCGCCCAATTTCCTGAGTCATCCCTGAGACATCCCAAGGGGACGGGAGCCCTCGCGAGCACCCGCCTAAGCCTGGAGGACTCGTGGCAGCCTTCGACGTTCTCACAGAAACTTCTCCACGATTCCCGCTTATCCTTCCTTTTTTCGGACTTATATATTCCCACTCCGATCTTATGGAGTTCCAAATCCGAGGGTTTTTGCTCTTCCTCGCCTGGTTAAAAAGTCTTCTACACGAAGCCCTGAGCTCCGAAATTTCCAAAGTCCACCAGTACAGCTTAGATTTCCCCGAAGGCCTCCTCAGCGGACACGAAATATTTATCGCTTTAACAAGCTACGGTGAATTTTTCCACTAAGCTGTCTATCGAACTTTCCGAAAGGAGTAAATTTTCCTGAGGTTCCTCAGGAAGAAACTCCTGCAGCTTCTTACAGTAAAGGTCGCAATCTGTGTTCCTCAGATTCCTAAAGGGACGATTTTGGGGACGCGCATCGCCCAAGGAGAATTGAATATACCTATGATCAGAGAAGGAGTGATCGTTAAGAACTCTCCAGTTCGAGATACGGGATAACAATTCAGACGAAACAAGGGTAAGGTCCAAGACCTCTTCCCTTACCGAAGTTACAAACGTAGGGTCGCTCCCTCTATTACAAATAGACAAGTTTTCGCTAAGAATAAAATCAAAGAGAGACTCACCTCTTGCGTTGATGTCCGAGCTACCCCAGCAGAAGTGCCTCGAATTGGCATCACAGACCACAACGACGCCGGCTTTCCTGCGCCTCGCTTCCGCCAGAGCGTTCCTCAGCAGCACTGGACGTGGTTCCACCTCATCATCGTGAGCCATATACGCGGGCATGAGCCAAAGTTCTTCGGCCCCGTCCTCGAGTCTCACTGTTACAACGTCTCCATTGCTGAAATTAGACAGAAAATAAGTATTAATTTCACGCCTGACGAGCATACAAGCTCTAGGTTTACCTGCGTCGCTGGACACCAGAAGCTTGTACTTCTTCGTCCCGATACCAGAGATACCGTTACTGCTCAGCCACGGTTCCTGGATCAGAACTATATCTGCCCCATGGTGGATCATCAAATTGGCGGACGCGGCCTTAGAGTGCTGGAGATTGATCTGCAGGATAATCATCCTCAGTAATCTCCTCCAGCCCCCCCACGGCCGCATCCTCGCTATCCGAGGCAAGTAGCCTCTCCTCCTCCGCCCCATCGAACAGCCTGTTTAGGCTTAGGACGGACCCCGCTATCGAGGAGACTCCCCAAGCGCTCTCAGCGTCCGACCTGACGGAGTCAACCTCCATGCTCATGAAGGCCTCCATAACCTCCACCGCTTCCTCCGCGTCAGGTCCGCAGACCTCCGGCACCAACTCCGGTTCAACCGGAATGATGGCGTCATTACCTCTGGCATCGGATTGGTAGATTTTAAGGGCTACCTTCTCGAAGCCATAGGATATGACTCCCTGCTGCTCGGTGAGAGGGTCGAGGGACCCCGCGTTTAGCAGAATCAGCGCTTGCCGATATGGTTCCTCGGACCCCTCAAGCCGAACAACCTTCCAATTGTGCGCCGGAAGGTTTGGGTTGCAGTAGCGGATAATTTCCTCAATGTCTCCCTTTGCGGAGGGCTCCGCAGGGAGCCAGACACGAGCCCTCGGACGCAAAGGCAAATCCTTCTTATCCACGGCCTCGATTCTGGCACGCTTCCAGACCTCCCCCACCAAGGAAACCGCCGCTTTATAAAGCGTGGCCGACCGCTCGTCAGCGCAGGAGATCCTCTTGAAGAGGCCAGAGTGCCAACCCGAACTCTCGCAGCGAGGAGGTGGACCAGGATTGTCCCTGATCACCTTCATAAAGACGGCAGAGATCGCTGCCGCCACACGCCTCCAGTCCATCTTAGAGATGGCACCGTCCTCCTTACTGCGGTCCACGACACCCAGGATAATGGAGCCCGCCTGTTTCGCGACTTCGCTGAACGTTTTAGACGCTACCCCAGTCCTGGGCCGTTTGACTGAAGAGGTCTCCCCCTCCTGAGACCGCTGTCTCTTTGGGGCTGAGCTCTTCGAAGGCACTCGCGCTCTCCCTTAGCATCCCCTTGGCGCCATAGCGCTCCAGAATCTTGGAGGCCATGCGACGATCGGAGTGGACTCTCCTCCCCGCGCCCAACCGTCGCTTAGATCCCTCGGCGGGCTGAATTTGGGTCTCATTCGACTGCACCGGTACGCTGCAGGATAAACCCTTGCTGGTACTGGCGATATCGCCCAGTCCTTCCCCTCCAGAGTTCGCGGGCGATTTCCCCTGCGACTCACCTGCGCGGCCAGCCGGAAACACGCCCCTAACCTAGAGGCTGCGGAGGTCGGCTTCGACTCTGGCAGTGACTGTACCCCCCGGTCTAATCACGACTTTGGATATCGGCTCCGACGATCCTTCACTACCCTTAGTTGTGGCCACAGTAGCCGTCCCCCGTACAGAGCAAACGGAGGGAGGCGGTTTCGCCCTCCCCACGTCAGTTGAAGCTGCCACCCGCAGCGATGAGCCAGTTTTGGGGATCGGCTTCGACGCCCTTCTACCGCTCGAAACTTTACTAGAATTTTTGTTTATGTTTTTAGAATTCATTTTAATTTTTATTTCACTGGGTCCCAACTCAGAGCCGCTATCCAAAACCCGAAAGTGTAGTCGTCCTGAAAAGATGGTCCCATGGTTGTCTATGCCGAAGCAGGGAGGCCATGCGAGGGTTGACGCACACCCTTACGAGGTGAACGTTCAGAGCCAGACCAGACGTAAAGACGGGAGCCCTCTCAACCGCACCTACACCACCAACCTAATGACGACTTGAATTGGAACGTACTCTGAAACTTGCCAGATTTTAACGGGACGGAGGCGGCGGGGGCATTAGCCTACCAGCCATTTCTGCTGAGTTTCACCCCAGCATACTACGGTGATAGAATACCACGACCGCCAGCCCAAAGCAAACAGAATCACTAAAGATAAAACAAAGAGTAGTCCATGGACAAAACAGGGGTCGTTACCGTTCAGGTTAAGGCCGCCAAAGCCGCACGATCATTTAGCGTTACCCAGGAGGCACCACGAGGAGGCGACTATGCATTACATCCCACAAAACTAAGTATTTTTTGCTTTCTGTTTGATCTATAATATGCTTCTCAGTTTCATTTGAAAAGAAAACAGCTTAATATTAATTTACTTCTCATTTCTTATGTACCAATTTTTTCTTTGTTGGTTTGAAGAAACATTGAAAAAGAAATTATAAAAATACGGAAAAAATATAATTTTGAAATGTTAGTTATGAAAAGTTTTAAGTAAAAAATTATATAAATTAAATTAATGATGAATGAAACATCACTGCTCTCTCTAATATTTTGGTCATCGTCATCATCATCAGAAAGGTCGATAGTTTCGTCCAACAGATATTCTGGAATTTCATCTTTGTCTTCCCCTTCTTCCTCTTTTTCCTCGTCTTCTTCTTCTTCAAAGGTGTTTTTATACCACCAACAAATTTCACCGAGTATTGCATCTGGAGATTTCTTTCCTCTGTACCTGAAACGAAAATAGTTTTCAATCGTTAACATGTTTAAATTGTGCACTCTGACAAAGATATTAGAAAAATCTGCAGCTCAGGGGTCTGTGGATTGAGTGCCATCGGTTTTACGCTTTTCGTGGTGCGCAGTAAAGTTAAAATTAGTGCCTGGATTCTGACTAAGGCAGATTTCAATATCTTTATTTTACTAATAACAGCAATTGCGACGTCAAGGCAATCCTTGTGGAGTTAGGAGGCATGTCCATTGTGCTGGCATCAGTATTGATGGCTTATGATGCCGAGCACCCTCCTCACTCGACGGTGCGGAACTTGGTGTGCAAGTACGAGAACGGAAATATTCTGTTCGGTAGCGATACGACGCACAATGTTCAGTGGGGGAGCACGGACATATGTAAATGAATGAGGTGAGTTACTTTTCAACTACCTTCTAACAACTAACGTACTTATATGCAACAAAGGTAGGGAGTACACCTTCATTACTAGAAACCGGAAGGAATTTTTAGATATAACTTTATGTAGTGTCAGCCTATATGAATTGCTTGAAAGTTGGCAGGTTCTAGATAAAGATTCATATTCTGAATATCGTTACATTGAAATTGTTCTAAATTTTGCTCTGACCAGTCCAAAAGTGCGTTGAAACCTAAAAAAACCCCGATTGGTGGTCGCGTGAGCTGGATTTACTTGCCAAGAGAATATTGTTCAACGTTATAAAAAGGCTTCCGTATCCCGTTGAAACCTAAAAAAAAACCCGATTGGTGGTCGCGTGAGCTGGATTTACTTGCCAAGAGAATATTGTTCAACGTTATAAAAAGGCTTCCGTATCCCTCTATACCTGTAAGAGTGCCTTAGGCAGGAAATGGGGCCTTGGTCCCGTATATGTCGGTAGATATTTACAGCAGTCGTTAGACCACTTTTCCTATATGCAGTGATCGCATGGTGGTCTGAATTAGAAGAATACGCTAACCTAAGGCTACCCATCCTGGTGCAGAAATATAGTATTATCTGCGTAAGCGTAGCGGCCAGTACCACGCCAAATGATGCTTTGAACTATATCTTTGATCTCGTGCCATTAGATTTGACAGCACGACAGATGACAGCGATGACTGCTCAGGGATTAAGAGGGACATCCCAGTTTCACTCCGAAACCCAGGGTCACTCTTGTATATTAAATAAGTTTCACTACATTCTGAGCAGCATGAATCGAAGTGATTCGGAATCGGTTTTTGAAAGAAGTTTTACAAAAAAAATGCCTAGTAGGGAAGAGTGGAATCTTGTGTTTAACCCTCCACCCTCCTCTGGAAATCTCTTTATCAGAACAGTTACAGCGTTTTCCAGGCTGAGGTCTCAGCTATTATGGAAGCAGTAGAGAAGCTTGGAACCCGCACTGTAGCAAGAGGCGTCTTCATTTTTAGTTATAGCCAGGCTGTAATCAGAGCTCAATTCAATTCAAACATCGCGCTGGACTGTCGCCTGTCTCTACAGGAGATGGCGCAGCAGAACAGGCTGCACCTCATTTCAGTTTCTGGCCACAGAAATATAGAGAGAATCAACATCATGGACGAACTTACAAGCAAACTGCTATTTAGAGAATATACTTATATATAAACAAGCTGATGATAGATGGAGTCAAATTATCACTTGTCGCCCTTAAGGCAGACGTGGCCTAAACTGGACTGGAAACGGTCACGAAGCGTAACTGTTTAAAAAGAGAAGATTTTTCCAATCGTGATTGGGGCTTTAACCGAGCACTATCTATTATTAAAACCGGCTGATGCTGAAAGGATAGGCGTACATTTCCGAAGATGCTGCAGGAGCTGTAAGTATTAGGAAGAGGAGGGAACGTTCTTGCACCTACTCTAGGTAGGTTTCCTGTACTGTGTTAATGGAGGCTTCGGTATCTGGAATCACCGTTTCTGACTTTGGTGTGGTTTCATACACAGAGATTAATTGCCTGATGAGGTTCATCAGCGAGCCAAAATGGTTTATCAAGGAGTAATCTTTCGTCGGATGGTATCAATGTTTGTGGTAACATAATGAGCCTTCTGTATATGACCCAAGTATGCCGCCACAGGCATCGGCCACTCCTACCTTCCTACCTACAAACATGCTTTCCTGGCAGCGGCTTTTTACTCCAAATAATGCCAGAAAGCATTGACAAAGTTTCGAACAGCCTATTAGCCCAAAATACTATCCTTGAATGGGTTCTAAGTGGCCAAGGGAAACAGTTTCCACCTTCACAACTCAAGTTGAACAAATTTCTAATGAATACCTCAAACCACAATTAAGAAACAAACAAGTCTGTACTCCTTTGCGAAAGCTAATACTAAAGCATAACAATGCGTGCAGAAAAAAATCTATAAATAAAGCCAGAATTCCCAGACACCCTTGCCTTTGGTCGCTCCCGAACCTCTGCACTTCAGCAGTTTTTAGGGATGGAAAAAACCAACTTAAAAAGACAAGCTCAAATAAGCATACGTTGGTGTCATGGATAACCATCTTCATTTAGATAATGAGCGGGTTGTAAACCCTGACAAAAATAAAAATTTTGCCGTTTCCGAAAAAAATGTTCGACCCTTCAGGATGGCACTCGCCAATTATGATTCCAGCAAAAATTCTGATACAAGAATTACTGCTAGTCGGAACAAACAGGGACGAAACCACTTCGCTTAGTAAAATGGTACATACTTGCAAACAAATCGCCTACTATTTCGGAGATACGAAATTACTCCTTCATCGACGCCTCTCAAGAGAAATATATAAAGCAAAGGTCAAAACGGCACCTATTGAAACACGAACTGTAGCCTTATTATAGGTCGTACTTAACTCAAGACCCCTCTCTGCACTAACGCAAGATCACTCCGATGTTACTGCTCTCACTTCGTTTTCTTAGAGGAGCTCCTTTTCTGGAGGAGCATCTCAAAGGCCTACACGCCTGACTCATTTAACAAGCGAGCGTTTGGCGTGCATGTAAACAACACAACACTAATATCCCTAAGTAACATTGGTCTCTCAGCTAGACCCCGGTGTACCATCATAACCGGCACCAGGATTATTCGAACATGGTGGCCTACTCTGTGGCCTTTCTCGTCAGCGTTACGCATTGAGCGCCTGTCCAACTTTTCGTAGCCTACAACCGCAATGTCCCACGTGACCTGGGAGTGGACTTCGCGCAGCCTGTGTCCCGTTTGTCACAGGCGAAACAGCACCAAATCGTAATCAGAAACGAAGGTGGTAGATATAACCAGCAAACCGACACCGGGCACCTTCGTTAAGGCCGCACCACCGTCACCAAACCGCTCCTCCACACACACAACACACATATACATATAATTATAATCTTTCGATTGAGAGCCGAATCGGTCGCATCCTTATAACCTCGCCTCCTTGTGTTTATTATTAAAACTTTCAATAATACAATAGCATTTAGTTTTATTTGTGTTCTAAGTTTATTTGAAGTGAGTGAAAAAATTGGTAAGTGCCTATTTAGCCATTTGTTTAAATGTAATTGCCTGATGTATTGTGACAACACTGCACAAATTTCGTTTAACTATTTAAAGGCTTTAATCGCTTCCTCGCCTAGTTGAGCATGTTGTGTTTTTTTTATATTTATTTGCACTGACATCGCCGTTTCCACCTCATACGAGTCTTATGAGGGTTTTATCAATATGTGCATAACCTTTACATGCTCGCAGGCTTCGAACTGATTACATTTAACCTTTTCTGGAGAAGTTTTCAACCCTCTTTGGATACAACGAGATTCAACGAAACGAATTCAGTTTCCACCAGTGAAACATTTTAGTTTATCTATGTATACTGTCATGTTTGCTTTATTCAAAACCATGTCTTAAATGATGGCTTTCGTTTTCTGAATATATTATAGTGTCATCCTTATATACGTGGCCCGATTTTCCAATATTTGGTCTCAATACTTCATCTATTGTACGTTGAAAAATACTAGAAGCGTTTTGGAGGTGTGTATGTGTAGTATTCGAGTTTATTATAGCGGTTGTTTAAGATATCCTTAGCTTACGCTTGATGTTTGCTAGCGATTCGCTGTGATAGCGCTGGGCCCTGCTGACGTCCCACCTAAATCTCTGTTTAATTATTATTGATTTAATTTTCACGTAATTTCAGCACAACTTGTGCGAGATGCGCGATTCCGATGTCTTTAGGTTTCGCTTGAGGTCTGATAGAGATCCACTATGATACGCGTTGCTCCTGCTAACCTACCACTAAAATCTCTGTCTAATTATAACTGATTTTATTTGGATTTACACTTAAGTTCAGTTAAACTTGTTCGAGATGCGCGCTTGAACTCGCTGATATCTGCTAGTGCTCAGTGTTCAAGTACCTACATATGAATCAGCTATTACACAAACCTATACTAAATGCTAATAATAACATCACATAAATACGCAACAGAAGACGTCAGCTCAACATAACGAAAAATGACACTGAAGATGACACAACGCCGAAACCGGTTTGTCTCCAAACCAAACTTGACAAGGGATGACGGAAAATCGAAGCGAAGGAGACGGAAAGGTTTCTACAGAAGAAGATTTGTGACTGCCGTTTTGAAGCATCTATCATATTTAATAGATTTAATTGACACTGGTAAGGAATTCCACAATTTGACTACACTAACAAAAAATCATCTGGACTCAGTTAATGTTTTATACATTGGAACAACAATGTTATGTGTGCGAGATGACTTAACAAAGTTCAATTTCTGAAAAAGGTAGCCAGGCTTACGATATCTAACTATTTTAAATATAAATAAAATATTGCGAACATTGAGGTAATTTTCAAAACTAAGACCAAAAATGTTTTTAGTATATAGCGAAATGTGATCATACTTTCTTTTAAAATATATGAATCTAGCAGCATTTTTTAGAGCTAGGTTTAATTAATTTTTTAGATTCGTAATCAAGATTACTATATACCATTTCAAATTATGATATTTGGGGAACGATAAGGGTCTTTACAAGTTTAAGTTAAGCATCAAACGGCTCGGAGAGGCCCTTCCCGATTCTGACGCAGCCGGCAGTGTTATTCAACGTAATTTTACAAAGCTGTGTTGGTTTTGTAATGATACCAAATTCAAACATCACCGCATTTAGATGATGTCTTCTCGTGCTGTAGATATCTGGTATAAAATCGATAAGTGGCTGGTGTGTGTCGATACTCTTCTCACGGGTATTTTTCAATATTTAGCGTATCGTGAAGAGCGCTGGTAGATGTACAAGTCCTAAAGCCGCACTGAAAAGGTCCAATCAGTTGGTTGACTTCTGGCTTCAGTCTTTCGCACAATACGCTGGACAGGCTTATTCGGCGGTATTTAGTGTATGTATATTGCAGAATCACGCTTCTAGTGGAAGCTGGTGGATGCTTCTTACCAGCTCTTCACCACCACTCTTGAATAGCTCAGCTGGTAATCCATCAGGGATCTTCATCTTCTACGTCATGCGTGTCAGGGCTCCACCGTAGTCTAAGCAATTAATTCACAAAATGCTGAGGTCGGAAGCGATGTCTATTGGTCTGTGCTCGCAAACTTCACGTGGAAATGTTTCTAACAAAGATTTACAAATCGAGCACCATTTTTGTTATTTAAAATTTGCACGTTTTAGCAGTGCTACAGGTTCAGTTGATGAGCTCATAAATTGTAGCACAACCAGTATCTATGTCGTCGACGAATGTATCACTTAAGATTGCATTCGCTGCGAGTGGCTATCTTATTTTGTAGTATTCTGCCAGCTGTTCGAGAAGAGCAGCAAAAGAGGGCGACGAAGAAAGTCCGTAAGTTACTGTGAGTAGTCGACAGTGCTCGATTGGTGAACGGTCATCTTCCTGCCAAATCATTCGTTGGAAATTGGTATCAGACTCTGATACCAAAATGCCGCGAAACATTTCCCCTATATCGGCAGAAAATACGTACCTATGCTGCCAAAACCGAACACATACTCCAATAAATCATTCTGAAGTGGTGGGCCGAAAGAAGATCGTTTAGTGTAATACTCCTAGAATCTTTACAGGATGCATCCAACACGACTCGGCATTTTGTGGTGGAATTGTTGGGCTTAAGCACCGCGTAATGATCCTAATAAAAAACTCTTTTGGGGAGGCACTCGACATTATGTGGCGCAATACGAGGCATATGGCCAAGTGATACATACTCACGCACAAAGTTAACGTATTAAGTTTTGAGCAATGGATCACATCTGAAGCGGCGTTCCATATATTGTAATCTGGTAACGGCTTGCGAAAGTGTTGACGAAATTACTGGTGTACTCTCGTTAAAGGGAGGTACCGTTAATACGCAGGTATGAGTTTGTACAAAATGAGCTTTCCCTGGGTCTGCAAAATTGATCTTTTTTTGAAGAGATTGCATGATGTGTTACTGTATTTCAATAAGTTTTAGTGTGTAGAAACATGCGTTCCAACTGCTACCCAAACAAATACGATATTAAGCAAAACGGGCATGTTGGATTCGAAGTGTTTCTGCTCACCAGTGTAAATGTTTCACAACTGATCAGATCCGACCAGTATGTCATCAATAGGTGCAATGGGTGGATGTAGCAAATGCGCATATGTATGTATTGTTTACTTTGGAGCTTAAAGTAAAATACACTCGTTACTCCGGCATTGCAGGTTGGTAGACCAGAAATTGATATACGACCGTTTGTCCGTGATAGACCAACGCGTTGTACAAAGGTGCGTCAGAAGCACATGCAATTATCGTCCACTGCAGCGACTACCGTGGGAGAAATGTGTAAGGGCACAGAAGCGGTAACTAAGGTTATTGTGCTGACCGCTACATTTGTGCTACATTTTTTAAAGCTATGCTTCGATTGACAAGAGCGTACGGAATGCGAAGACGTAAGACAATTAAAACATAACCTTTGTTTTTTTACAATTGCCCGCTATGATGATTATGATACCTGTTTAAACTGTACGTATTGCCAAAGCGAATGATTGTTTTTGCAAACGATGCATTGAACATTTCTCCTATGGATGACAGTTAAGTACCAACAAAAGGATGCGACATTTGTTTACTGTACGGCAGGGTAAGCAAGCTTCGAAGGTATCACAACGGTGAACATGTTTTCGCTATGGTTATCACATGTGTCTGTATATCTCTTTCACGTTTCGTCGTCTAATTTATTAAGCAAGAGTTGGATAAGCCAAGGGCCGCGCGATGTGATATTTAGTGCATCTAGACTTCTGATGATTTGGTCTGCTCCATCACCTATTTGGCGAAGCACCACTATGTTATTTGAGAAAAGGGTGGGAAGAGCCAGAAGCGCTTGTGCAAGTGACTTTATTGTGAGTGGCTTGCGATTATACCGAACGACTAAGCGGCCCATGCCTATTCATAAGTATCTTCACTATACGAGTATGCTTTATGGTAGCTAGGTCATCGCCTTCTAAATATGACGCTAGGTATTAGAGTTTCTGTGTACAGCTCAATCCTGGCATTTTACCCACAGAACTAAGAAACAAGTCACGAAAAGTAATCCAATCTTCATACTTTCCGGTGAACCAGGCTTGCGGAATTTGAGTTAGTTCAACGGCAAAAGTTTTCATAATGATCATCTCCTGCGTGCGTTCAACTTCCTCGATAGGGTTGACGGAATGTTCTACCTTAGAATAAGTATATGTACAAATTGTCCAGCCTGTACATAAAAGTTTCGCTGGTAAGAGATTGGGTCAGTTGCTTGGCAGCTTTGTACGCACGACTAATCATCAATTTTATCCAAGCTCGCTTCCGCTGCAAAAGCAACATAACCATGTTTAAATTGTGCAGGCGTTAAATGTTTAACGTAAGAATATCGAAATGTTTGAGTAAAGGCGCTAGAAAAAGTGTACAGAATATTAATACGGTAACATTAAAACGCGCACGTCCTTATGCATCTATGTATGTACATACTTATGTACATATGTACAGTCCGCTGAATGTATAAGTACATACTTATGTACATAAGTATGTACTTATACATTCAGCGGACTGTATAGATAAGAGTAGCATTTCTAACAAAGCAAGGTGTACATACATATGTATGTTGGTACATGCAAAAATAGAAACCGTTCTTACAAAAGCTACTTGTACATATGCACGTATGTATCTATGTATGTACATACAAATTTGACGTGAAATAATTTGGATAAAGGGAATACCATTTAGCACGCACATTAGTAACTTAAATAAAGGGGTTTATCGTTCCGCAACATAAGATGAAGTATGTAGAAACCACTGTTTGAGATTAAATCCTAATCGCCTAGTCCACAGATCCTAGACCTCGTGAGGGAAGTCAATTCCTGGTAAAACTCATGTACTTCGAAAACCATCAGAAGCTACTAAAAGTACCCCCAAGAAAATCAATTTGCGTGTCCAAATTCGTCAAAGACACTACTTACGGATATTGAGTTTTATATTCCATCAAAAATTAAAATTGAAAACTCATCAATCTGAAAACTTAACTACAAATACGAAAGGAATATTTCTTTATTTAAAATTAATATTGCTTTGGAAAATTCTGATGCTCTTTTAAGCAATTCATTCTAGCCGATCGGGGTGTTTGTCCGCGAACAAACCGATTATAAAAGCGTTAGAGGCCTGAACACTAATTAATGCATTGCTTATGGATAGGTTGATTTTGCCAAAAATACAGTGCGAGAAGTGCAACGAAATTTTTTATTTGGCTTGTGTTGGAATTAGACTCACAGATGCTGAATTTTTGACTGCTTCGGAGAAGAACTTTTTGTAAAGGTAGTGCGACTTCGCGGTACAGATCAATTCGACAACAAACTTGTGTTGAATGCTGATATCATGCTTTCTGAGGCGTATTCTATGCAGAATTATCTACATAAAAAATGTTACTATCTAGTGAATAACCTGCGATCTTGTGCCATTGCTTCTGTTGAGCTAAATCCAAAAACGTAGTTCGTATTGCTAGTTGCACTCTCTTGTCTTCTTTTGCGATTTCCTCCGCCGGCTGCTCTCCCGCTTCCATTGTCTTTCCATCTGCAGTCTCTCCGCCTGTTTCAGCTTGTGAAGCTACGCAATCTTCCATCTCCTATAGTGATTTAGTCGCTAACACAAGCAATGTTATGCTGACTGATGCTGCGGCCTACTACTCTTACCCGTACTGGTTAGAATACTAATACCAAAGAACGTAGATTACAAAGAAGTTGCATGGCGTTTCCTCCAATTCACCACATACAGAAGTTAATTGGATCTAATTAGATTTTAATATCAATCAGCAAAAGACAAATTAGTTGGGTATGGTGAATTGTACGAGTTTTATTTTAAAGGAACGGCGGATTGGTATGCAACTTCTTTGTAATTAATAATAATAAACGCATGAAGTTGAAACAACCCTTACTTATCGGAGCTAACAACAACAAAGAATTAAGTGTAATCTCTAACCTAAAGCGGCTAAACGTCTCTTAATTTTCGTCCAAAGTGACTGCTGCTGGCATTAAATTGTGCATAACATAACATAACTTAGGGTAACATGCTGGTGTAGATGCTACATTTTTTTTTCTTGCTAAAGTTGAAATTAGAGCAGTTATGAGAAAGTGACCCTTTAATTTTTTACAAAAAGTCGGTGCCCCAGAATTCAAATAACATAAATTTTAATAACACAGTGCTACAAAATGAAAAAAAAAATATGCAGGGGCTCTCGCATGGATTTTTAGTTTCGTCATGGCCCATAAAACACTTCCACATTTGCGGGTTTTCTCCATCACTTCGTTTTTAAATTTTCTGCGTAGAAATATAATACAACTCTAAAATTCTTAAAATTACAACTTCGAGATGCTATAACTTTCTTGTTTCTTGATCGAATTCAATTTTTTTTTATTTGAAAGCTGTTTCTTTTACCCTTCAAACAAGCAAACTAGCTTGCAAATCGACCGAAAAATGACCAAGTTTTGGTCTTTTATTCCAAAAAAAATTAAAGTTTTTCTAAAAATTTTCCTTTTCTGCACGTTTTTATTGGATACTGAAGTTACAAACAATGGCTTTTAAACCTTTATAACAAAACACATAAAATCAGCTTTCCAAAAAGCAGTAGTAAATGAAAATTGATTCCAGATTAGCGTAGTAGCGCTTTATAAAATGAGCGTGTCTTTTTTTTTTTTTTTTTTAATTGTTTTCGTTTGGTTTATTTTTTATGTTCGGCCCTGCTTGAATCTCTTAAAAGAGACCAACAGTAATCAGATAGCATATTTATTGTATTTTTGCCATCATAACGCTGTTCAATCTTTAGTATTTCCTGGTGGAATCGTTCTACTTGCTCATCGCTCATCTGGCCCAAATTTGATGGAAACATGTCCAAATGAGCGTGCAGATGGTGTAGCTTAATTGACATGTTGCAACCCAAGTTATGGTAGGCAGACAACATGTCCCTTACCAGAAAACATTCACACACTGTTTGATTTACGTCGCCTTTTACACGCACTACACACTTAATAACATGGTCAACATCAGCATATTTAATATTTCGTCTTACTTTGAAGTGGTATCTTTTTGTAATCGTCAAACAGAAATAAGAATTATTTGGTCGGTGGATACGTTGTGGAAGCCAAGCAACTGGCTGATCAAAAGTGAATGCTTCACTGCGATTTATCTTCCAAGACCTTAACGACGAATAGCACGACGAGCAACAAACTGTGGGTATATACCACTTATCGTATATAAGTTAATTTTTATTCGGTTGGATTAATTAAAAAAATATATTTTTAACAGAGCTATGCACCTTTATTAGTTGAACTCAAACTTAGAACTGAATTTACAAAACTGATTTTTCTTAAACCTAACTTAATTCTGCCGCTTCGCTCTGCCGCCGCATTCGTTGTTTTCTGCTGACGGGGTGGTTCCCACCGTTTGCTGCATTCCTTGTTATTTGTCTGCTTACTATTGCTGATGGTGCGGTTCCCACCTGCATTCTTGGTTATTTGTCTGGTGTTATATTCCGTTATGGAATTTTGTTTACCGGCACGTGCACATAGGAATTTGTTGTCAACTTAAAGAGTGTTGTATGTGTGACGTGCTAACAGCTCCCCCCCTGAAATTCAAACGTCCGCGTTTGAAGTGCTGGGCTTTGAAAATATTTGGTTAATTCCTTCTTTTGCAGCTTCGGTTAATTCGATAGATGGTTTTTGGTCGAGATTTTTCTTCAACCATATTTTTCGCATTATTATTATGCTTATGATTATTAAAATTGTGATAAGGCTGATGTTAACGGCATGCTTTAAATGACTTGCCGACTCCGCATAGCCGATTTCTTTTGTATTGTTCACGTTGAGTTGTTTTAGCATTTGTAGAGAGAGTATTTCTTCTATATTGTTTGATTTCGAAAAGGGCTGAAGTATAGTTGGCAGGGGTTTGCTCGTAAGTCTTTCCGCATTGTTGAATTTGTTTCCATTAATTTTAATTGTATCGTTATTGTAATGGATTATAAACGTACCATTCAGGGGTGTGAGATCTTCATTAATTAGTATTTTTCCTTTAAAATTATTCAGAAATATGATGTCTGATGCTATCTCTTCAATTTCGGGAATATGTTGACTGTTGGTTACTGTGCAGTTTGGCGGGCGGCTTCTTAGCAGATTACTTATACAATTATCCTTACTTATATCTAATACACTACTTCTAGAACATATTTGGAGTGAGTTATACTGTTTACAGGTTTTTAGTATGCCATAAAGGGTTTCTTCACAATCAAGTATTGTATTAAAATTTATTTTATTGATAGTATTATTTTTCTTA
This sequence comes from Anomoia purmunda, assembly GCA_951828415.1. Taxonomy (NCBI): domain Eukaryota; kingdom Metazoa; phylum Arthropoda; class Insecta; order Diptera; family Tephritidae; genus Anomoia; species Anomoia purmunda. The sequence continues at coordinate 84,448,476 of OX639993.1, read as the reverse complement.
ACTGCTCTTATGTCTATTGTTTTACATATTTGGGTTCCTACTGTGGGTAAATTTATGATGTAAATTATTATCTTGCCATTAGTTGCTATCTTAACTTCAGAAAATTCTAGGGCCTCGTCTAAATTAACAAACGGAATTTCGTCTTTATCAAAAATTTTTTTTGCAATATCTATTTCTTCACTCGACATAATGTAGGAGTTGATTATATTAGCTTTTGCCCAATGTATCGCATAAGCGATATTAACAATTTCTTCTTTTAAAACCTCCAATTTATACTTTAACCTAAGAAATGCTTCTACTTCTTTGTTTTTGTCATTTTGTAATTCCTTAGTAATGTTGTTTGTAATATTCGTAATTTCGTTGATTTTTTCTATTGTAAGCCTATTGATAAGGACTTGATTGTTATTATTTTCAAGGACATTGTTTAATTTATTTACAACTATTTCGTGGTCCTCGTGGTCTGGATTTCCTGCTATCCATTTCCACGCACTGCCTATGAAATTAAGTGATCGTTTTGATCGCCCTTCTATTTTCAAGTTATTTAAGTGGGTCCGTATTTGAGATATAAGGAGGGATATGAATGGATAGTTAGGATTTCTGGAGAGTTTTTCTGTCTGTGCTTTGGATTCGATGTTTTCCAGGATATCGTTGTACTTGTCAATGTCGATTTCGTGTATTATTCTAAACGTTCCGGTCTGTAGCTTGGCTGTCCCTTTTTCTATCGTAACTAATTGAGCGTTAGAGTAATCAAGAATCTTTACCTCGGCGAGGCATAATTGCAGCAATAGTAATCTGAAATAAAATGTATCCCAAAGGGTTAGTTTCGTATCCTGCTTTTGTGTATAACTCGACCTTTCTCTGTTATAACTGTACTATTTCTATCTTCCCTAACTATCTCCTTACTATATGGTTTGCTAAGCTTAGTACCTAATCTTTTATTATTTCTAACATAAATTGTCTGTCCTGGCAAGTATGTTTTAATATCATGTTTACTCTTGTTGTGGAATTCAATATCCTTTCTTTGTTTCTGGGCGAGTCTTTGTAAATTGTTGTAAAAGTCACGTTTCTGCAAAAAAATAAGTCTGCCGGTCTCTTCCCTGTAACTGTATGAACGGTATGGTTATATTCCGATACCGATCTTTCTAGTAACTCTTCGAAGTTCCTATGTCCGCCGTTTTCCTTGATGCAGCGCATTATTTCCGTTAGTGTGGAGTGGAATCTCTCCACTTGTCCGTTCGCCTGACTTTTGTAGGGTGGTGTGGTGTAGACTTGGATTCCTAATTCGTCCTTCATCATGAACATAATCGAATGGGAGTTGAATGATGGCTCGTTATCGATCACCACTATCTTTGGAACGCCGAAGGAGAACAGAGTGTCCCTTAAGGGTCTCCTAACATCCTCTATTGCTCTGCTATTTAACATTTTTGTAACGGCATACTTCGTGAATTTGTCTAAAGCGGTCATCACTCGTTTTCCCTCGGTCAAAAAAATATCTATATGTACTGTATGCCCCGGAAAAGTAGGTAATGGGGTTGCTGCCAGTTTCGGTTTATTGGGGTGCCTTTCATATTTATTCTCTTTGCACACCGTGCAGTTTGCTATGAGTCGTTTAATTTAGGTTATCATTCCTGGAAAATAGCTTTTTTCAAGGACCTGAATCTTGTTCTCTTTTGCGCTCCTATGGGCTCTCAGGTGTTCCCTGAGGATAACTTCTTCCTGCTCCTGTTCGCTATTAATATCATCGACAATTTTCTGGGTATATCTGCACTTGTAGTTGCTAAAATGTTGTGGGTAAATATTCTGAATTATTCCCATTGTGCTTTCACTTGTGTGGATTCCATTAACCACCGAAGGATTCAGATATCTTTTTAAGAGTTCTATTAAATTCCGTTCATTAAACTGTGGTTCCTCGATTATATGTCGATGAACGGTAGGGAAGACAATTTTGAATTGGTAGGATGATGTTTCTTTCATTTTTAAGGAAAACCTGATTCTTAAAAACATTCACGGGTACCTCCGTGCAGGGTATAAGATTGTGATTTGAACTATCGTCGCTATGAGTAGTGGGTGTGAGCGAATTAATTTCGTTCGGTATCCTTGACAATGCATCCGCTACTACATTTGATTTACCCGGCTTATAGACTAGTTCGTGATTATACTCTTCCAATATTGCCTTCCATCGTTTCATTTTACTGTTTGCGTTTCTATGGCTAAGGGCATAAGTTAGGGGTTGGTGGTCAGTGATAATTTTTACTTTCTTCGATCCGTACAAATAACTTCTTAGAGTGTTTAGGGACCAAATTATGGAAAGCATTTCCTTCTCATTGGTCGCGTAATTCTCTTCTGTCTTGTTAAGTGTCCTGGAGATAAAGGTTATAGGGCGATTGTCCTGCGATAGGACTGCTCCTATCGCAAAGTCGGATGCGTCTGTCGTGAGTTCAAAGTCCTTCTCAAAATTTGGATGGGCTAGGACTATGTCCTTTGATATTAAGGTACTCTTAATATTATTAAACGCTTCCATTGCTTCGTTGTTTAGTTGAATTTTCAATTTCCTAGAATTTCTTTTTGAAACGTTACCGGCATCTTCCCTTAGGAGTGCTGTTAAAGGCTTAGCGATTTTCGAATAGTCCCTAATGAATCTCCGATAATAACCTGACATGCCTAAAAAGGATCTTAATTCTTTCAGATTACGGGGAACTGGGAAATTCGCGACAGCCTCAACCTTCTTAGGGTTGGTTTTTATACCTTCTGAGCTGACAACGTATCCCAAGAACTCTACCTCTTGTTTGGCGAATTCGCATTTATCCAGCTGGACTTTCATGTTGGCGGTTTCCAACGTTTTAAATACCATTTCCAGGTTTTCTAGGTGCTCTTTTTCGTTCCTGCCAAATATTATCACGTCATCGATGTAAACGTAGCATCGTGATCCTATATGTTGGCGGAGAATATCGTCTAAAGCTCTTTGGAACGCTGCTGGGGCATTTTTCAGCCCGAAGGGTAAACGGAGGAATTCGTATTTTCCGTTGTTAACGGAGAAGGCGGTTTTTTCTATGTCCACCTCGCGTAATGGTATTTGATGGAATCCGCTTTTTAGGTCTATTACAGTGAAAAATTTATTACTTCCGAGATTTGATAGGACCTCGTTAATTTCGGGTATGGGGTACTTGTCTGGGATAGTTACTGAGTTAAGTTTCCGGTAGTCAATAACCATACGGTATTTCTTTTTGCCGGATGCGTCTGCCTTTTTGTTAACTATCCATACGGGTGAATTATATGGAGATTTGGATTTTTTTATGATGCCATTGTCGAGGAGTTCTTCTACCTGTTTCTCGATTTCCTCCTTAAGTGCCATGGGATAGGGATAAGGTTTGGAATACACGGGATTGTCGTTAATAGTTCTGATTTCACCTTTCACTAGGGTGGTGAAGGTGAGTTTTTCATCCGGATCGGAAAACAAATTTGGACATTTTGCGATGATACCGTTTATCTTTCGCTGTTGTTCTACAGAGAGATGTGGGATTTCTAATACGACATTATTTACCTGTCGGGATACTCGCTGTTTGAGTGGGATGACTATACCCGGAAATATAGACATGATGCTTTTTTCTGTATCTATGATAGCCTTCAGTTTCTTCAACGTGTCGTTGCCTATAATCCCATGGAATGAGTTAAGTGGTGGCAGGATAAAAAATTTAATTTTTTCAATATTCGGTCCGAATACGTCTATGAATGCATGATGAGTTATTTCGATAGTACCTGCGACTGATTCCACTTTAAATGGTTTATTTGGTATGGGGTTTCTTATCCTAGTAGATTGAATATAATTCTTATTGGACCCTGTATCTATTAGGAAATCCAATGTGTCCCCGCGCCTAGATGTAAATTCGTAGTAAGGGAGCGAGGACGGCGTTAGTCTAAAAAATTAATTAGATCCGATTCAGAGTGGTTTTGCTCAGCGGTAGCAAAGTTAACTTCTCTCCCGGCCAGCCCATCTACCTGCTGCGCTACCCCGTAATAATCATCATGAGGATTGGAATCATAAATTTGATTTGGGTCCGGATCTGCTTGATACGTGTTTATATTTGGTGACCCTGCATTCGCATGGAAGTTACGTTGCATTTTGTTTGGAGGGCGAGTATGTTGCGAGGAGAGTGGACGCTTTTGCGGCTGAGTGTTATTGTTAGGACTGGGCCTATTTTGGTAATTAACCTGTCTAGAGTACAAAGAACGGTCCACGTCCATTGGTACTGGTGGTTTTGGGGGTACATTAGGACGACTGTTGAATCCTGAATTGTATTGCTGTTGAGGACGCTCTCCGAAATTAGTATTAGGTTGGAAATTATAATTTGGGCGATTATTGAAATTCATTGGATTACCCTGATTTATTTGCATTCGAGGTGCTGCGTTGAAAGATCTATTGTTATTATAGTTCGCATGTCTTGCAGGATAATTATATCGCTGTGGGGTACCGAATATGTAAGTTCGGGATAAAAGGGTCTGTTACCTACTATGTTCTGCCGGGGAGGTCGCGGAGGTGGTTGGTTTAATGATTTATGTACGTTATGCGCATGGTTCATGCGGAAGGACATGTTGTCCAACTTTTGACACAAGTGAAGGGCTTGTGGCAGGGTTGCCGGCTCGCGGATACTGAGTAGTCGGGGTAAGTCGCCGTTTAGTCCCCTGATAAATGTATCGAGTGCTTTGTCACGGTATGAGTTTGTCATGGTCCTTATGGACTCGTCGCCGAGATCTAAGCATGCGATCTTGTCCAGAATAAGCGAGAGATGCTGATACACTCTTTGGTAGAAGGTCGGAATGTCGTCATGTCGCTGGGCTAGCGTCGTCATTTGGTATTCGAGGGTACCAATGTCCCTTTTATCCGAATAATGCATCATTAAGCATTTGCGGATCTGAGCCCAGTCAAGTGGAGTGCTGTAGGACTCCAATGCAGTGTCGGCATCACCGACAATTTTATGTCGTATAGTATGCAGAATAGCGAAGTATTTAGGAGTGTTTTTCAGAGCTTCGTATGCTCCCATGATTCTATCTACGCTTTTCCGCCAGGAGCTAAATTCTCCCGGTTTACCTGCGAATTCCCGTACACATTTGACCATGTCGGGGATTCTGTCCAAATCGTTTATATTTATTGCATTTAGAGCTATGCTACAATCCTGTCCACTAAAGTCTGTCACGTTAGATGTGCTCATCCGGTCGAGCACCTCGCGCACTATTACTTCCACAGCAGTGGGATTGGGGGTAGGAGGATTAGGTGGATTTTCGGGATTGGATCCTCCGTACTCAAGCCGGAGCTGGCTCAGCTGGTCTACTAATTCTGTTGCGGATCCTGGCATTTTTCCTAATGTTTTTTTCCTAGCTAACAGAATCTTAATTAACACTAAAAGTTTATTTAGGTTTTAATTATTCAATGCTTTTTCTTTTATTTAGAGAATTTAACTATCAGTTTATCAGTTTTCCTTCTTCTTAACAAAAATTGTTTCTTTATAAATTATAAAAAATAGTTTTTTTTTTTTTTTTTTTTTTTTATAAATATTTATTTTTTTTATAAATCTCTTCTTTTTTTTTTACTTCACTTTCCCTTGCTTAAACAGTTTCACGGGTGGCTCTATGAGCGTCTTTATCTGTTCTGTTTTTTGTTATTGATTCAAAAATTTTCTTTATATATTTTTACTTTCTTTTTCTTCTATACTTCACTTATAAAAAAAATTTTTCCCACTTTAACAATACGGACATATATATCTTTTCTTAACACTTTATATATTTTTGACTTTCTTTTTTTTCTATACTTCACTTATAAATTTTTTTCTTTAACAATATGGACATATATTTCTTAATTCTATGCTATTATTTCTTACATTAATGGCCAGCGTGGCATCGTTGGGGTTGTTGGACGTTCCGGGTGCTTCCTTTTTCCTTGTGGTACTTGGGTCCTTCTTCGTCACTGAGGTATTCCACTTTGCCGTGCGAAAGGTTTCGGATTCTAACACATTTAGTACTTTTGTTACCGTTTTACTTCGTTCGCGCGCTGGTCCCTGCTCGGGCGCCAGTTAATTTTTATTCGGTTGGATTAATTAAAAAAATATATTTTTTACAGAGCTATGCTCCTTTATTAGTTGAACTCAAACTTAGAACTGAATTTACAAAACTGATTTTTCTTAAACCTAACTTAATTCTGCCGCTTCGCTCTGCCGCCGCATTCGTTGTTTTCTGCTGACGGGGTGGTTCCCACCGTTTGCTGCATTCCTTGTTATTTGTCTGCTTACTATTGCTGATGGTGCGGTTCCCACCTGCATTCTTGGTTATTTGTCTGGTGTTATATTCCGTTATGGAATTTTGTTTACCGGCACGTGCACATAGGAATTTGTTGTCAACTTAAAGAGTGTTGTATGTGTGACGTGCTAACATATATAGCATCGACCGAAATATTCTTCATACAGCGAAATAAGCTGTTTGTTTGACGACGCGGCAATTTTGTGTCGTGAATCCACATATAATCCGCAAATAAAGCAAAAATTATCCTTTTTATCACATATTTCACAGTTAAGGTGTAAATATTTCTCAATTCTTTATTTCACAATAAATTCACTAAAACATCATCAAATGACCTCCACAAATTTAATACAAAACTTTTATAGAAAAAATTTGAAGTAAAGTGTCCAATTTTGACAAGTCACAAAGAGGACACTCAGATCGCTCTATACTCAGTTTTGTGAAAGTTCATACCTGCTATATGCAAATATTAATCTATATATATATAGAATTGAAAAGTGTATTTTGTAAAAATTGGCTCAAACACTACTGAACCGTTTTTTGTCAAATTTGGACAGTTTATTTTTTGGATAAGTACTCTCAACATAGGATATATTTGTTTCCGCTACATGGCGCTGGCATCCCTATCTTTACAAAATCCGTATTTATGGTCCGATTTTATTCATATTTGGCACGTATGTTTGATAAATGTAAATGTGAACCTCTGTTGCTAGGTGGCGCAGAAGTCGTATTTATGGTCCAGTCTTTTAGGTTTCGTACACAAAGTCGCTGACGACAAATAAAACGAAAACATTAAAAAAAGGCTTACTCACTTTATGAAGCGCTACTACGCTAATCTTGAATCAATTTTCATTTACTATTGCTTTTTGGCAAGCTGATTTTATGTGTTTTGTTATAAAGGTTTAAAAGCCATTGTTTGTAACTTCAATATCCAATAAAAACGTGCAGAAAAGGAAAATTTTTAGAAAAACTTTAGTTTTTTTCGGTCGATTTGCAAGCTAGTTTGCTTGTTTGAAGGGTAAAAGAAACATCTTTCAAATAAAAAAAAATTGAATTCGATCAAGAAATAAGAAAGTTATAGCATCTCGAAGTTGTAATTTTAAGAATTTCAGAGTTGTATTATATTTCTACGCAGAAAATTTAAAAACGAAGTGATGGAGAAAAACCGCAAATGAGGAAGTGTTTTATGGGCCATGATGAAACCAAAAATCCATGTGAGAGCCCCTGCATATTTTTGGTGTAGCACAGTGTAATTATGCTGGGAGTGCTACCGAATGGAAGGTGTACTCCCAAAATTGTGTCGTACTTTTAGTTCTCAGCTCAATTACGACTTTTTTGGTATTGTTGAAACATGCCTTAGTTCAGACTTCCCTGCTAATGAACTCTTCGCACAAACCTTTTTAATGTCTAACGAAAAGACAGAGAATAATAATTTGCTTATGGATCAGGGCTGTGTATGTTTCACGGGCGCGTTTTTGAATGATTCCTTGTTTATCATGGGTTCTTGTATTCCACGAAATAGTAATAACGAACTTTATCGTGGGCATGCTGATAAGGTCAGCTCTCTAGTTTTAAGTAAACTTGGTGACAATCACCTATGCGTTTTGGGAGATTGTAATTCTTGGAATGTGTGTTGGCCGAACACTTTTTTGAACTTCGGTTTCACTCCTGACAATATTACTGCCCCACACGCCTCAAATTTCATGGACAGTGTTTTAAGTTTTAATCTTAAGCAAATTAATTTTAATATAAATTGTATTATTGAAATTTGTTCATATCCTATTCCTCAGTCTGATATGCATCAATAATTTTAAAGCAGTGTTATTTGATTTATGTATAAAAAATGCGAAATTTTTTAATAATATGCCATATAAGTTACCATGGTATAATTGGGAGCTGAAAAAGTAGCAGAACCTTAGAAATAAATTCTTTAAGAAGTTTAAGGTTACTAGAAGTCAGATTTTCTTTGATAAATATCAGAAATATGTATTGGATTTTCGTTGTTTTGATAAATTTCCCTATAAAAATTACATTTTGGGGATAGAGTCATGTTTAAAATTATATTCAAAGGTTTTTGGCATATCATAAAGTCTAAGAAATGTGGGTCTGGCATACCTTCGGCAGTCTTTCTCGATGATAAATTTGCTATTCGCCCTACCGAGATGACGAACCTGTTCGCCGAAGTTGTTATTGCCAATTACGTTTGTGAGGATGGTGTTAGCCCCAATACTGCTACTTCTATCAGCTTTGGGCTGTAACACTTGATGACGTGGCAACATTTCCAAGCTGAAACAGTCTACGAAAGCGGACGCTGATAGGTTTTCTGCTCATCTGGTCAAGAACTGAACCGCACTGGGTCCTCCTCTAAAGTGTATTTTTAATAAGTCTCTTGCGTCGGTTATCTTCATATAAGAATGGAAAATTATCTCTATTAAAGTGGGAATAAAAATAATGTTCGCAATTACAGGCCTATTTCTTAATTATCAACGGTATCGAACTAAATAGTTGGCTAATTAAAACATCTGCAGAATGCAATGACTATAATACAAGCAAACGGTGTATCATCACTGCATGTGTTTCGAATTATGTTTGCTAGGTAGTTATATTTATATGTGTGTCGGTATTAAGTTCAGTGAGTGCTAAATAAAATATACAAAATAACAACTACATATTTTTGAATGGTAAATAAAAGTTACAATAATTTATGCAAATTATTTTTTACACAAATAAATTTAGCGAAAAATTAATATACAAAATCCATGTAATGCATAAGCCCACCAACCATAACATTATTATAACAATAATAATGAAAATAGATTTATTATAACAACAACGACCACACATTTATCTAATAGCGGCACCATGTCGTACTAGAAATTGTGCTTACAAAATAGGAACATCAGTGTACCTGGCTTACTTGGTATACTTGGTTGGGGCGATTGGCTTAGCGAGTATGCGTATGAGTATGCTGTGGAGGAAATGTGGTGATGTCCGAAATAACAGCTATAACTTCTACCATTTTAGTTTTTCCAATAACTTCTTAATGAATAAATGACCTTGAGGTCATACAAATTATTGTTGCTATTCAGACAAGTAAACCTCATAGCGAAAGTTTTATTTATATTAGATACATATATTCATATACAATATTGTCGTTTATTTATTTTTGGGGAAAGTAAAACTCATTTCATAAGTGTTATTTATTGAAAGAAAAATAAAATTCAGCAAGTAAGTATTATTTTACGAGGAAATATAAAATTTATGAAATAATTCTTAAATTTGATGAAAAAGATAAATATTTAATTAACCTTTTTTTCGATATCGCTTATAACTGTTACGATTCCTGATTAATTCAGTAAATTTGTATTAAAATTTCACCAATACGCCATATATATATAGGAGAGTAGGCAGACAGCAGTTCGCCTTAAGTTGTCGGTGAGTTAAGTCGTTAATTTCGTGTGCGGGCATTTGCTAATCTAAAGTCGTTCTTTTCAGTTGTTCAACAAACGTGCCGTACCAAACCGTGGTTACTCGACCTTTTTAATCGTTTTAATTACCTATATATTTCACTTACATATTTCAATTATAACACTGAATTCCGGAAATAAAGAACTAATTACATTATCTTACATTTGGGGGCTCAACCGGGAAAATAATAAAAAAAAAAATCTGATAAAGATTTGGTTAATAAGTTGAAAAAACCAATACCGTGCAAATTTGTAATAAAGTCGACCTAATTGTGTTTTGAAGTTGAACAAACGCTTTCTGGGAAAGTTAAGTTGAAGTTGCTTAATAATCATAAAAGTTGTTAAAAGTAGTATCATATTAAATGATATAAAATATAAACGGTAAAATTTATGTCTATGCAAAAAGGCGAACCCAATTTGCAAGTGACAAAACCAACTAGCCGAGAGCAGCGCGCAATAGCAAGGGCAAAAAGGTCAGCGACAGAAGAGTTCGATTTACTGGAAGAAAATATAAAAGAAAAGTTTGAAGTCGACGACGAAGTTTTTCTCGACGCAACCAACGACGAAACATCAGAAAATAAAATAAAAGCAGAAATGGCTGGAATTGGCGACCTAATAAAACTTCTAACGTTGAAGTTTCAGAAGGAAGAAGAGCAGCAAAAAACAAAGCAAGCAGCAATTTCAACAGAAAACGTTGATAGTGTAATCGGAGATTTCGATGGTCAGTGGAACACACGAACCGGTGGAGAGCTGGTTTGAGAATTTTGAGAAATGTGCAGCAGCTCTGAAATGGAGCGATAATCAAAAATATGTTTTCGCTCGCAAAAAAATGACAAAGACGGCTAAACTGTTCGTGGATTCAATCTGTGTTTTTGATTATGATACTCTTAGAAAAGAGGTTGAACGAGAATTTCGCCGTGACTTTGTAAGTGCCGACATACACAAACAATTGCAGGAGAGACGCAAAAAGAGTACAGAAAGTATGCATGAGTATATGTTACACATGCGACGGTTAGGAACGTTTGGCAAAGTTGATGACCCTTCGATCATGAGGTACATTATCGATGGAATAAATGAAAAAGCAGAGAACAAAACTTTTTTACATGCTGCCAAGAGCTTTAGCGACTTGAAAGCAATGCTGGAAGCTTATGAGAAACAAATAGAAACGAACAGAGAACCAAAAGCAAATAATGGTAGAAATTTTAGTGCAACGGAAAGTAATACAAACAGAAAGAGCAAACGTGAACATTGCTATAAACATACACAAACAATTGCAGGAGAGACGCAAAAAGAGTACAGAAAGTATGCATGAGTATATGTTACACATGCGACGGTTAGGAACATTTGGCAAAGTAGATGACCCTTCGATCATGAGGTACATTATCGATGGAATAAATGAAAAAGCAGAGAACAAAACTTTTTTACATGCTGCCAAGAGCTTTAACGACTTGAAAGCAATGCTGGAAGCTTATGAGAAACAAATAGAAACGAACAGAGAACCAAAAGCAAATAATGGTAGAAATTTTAGTGCAACGGAAAGTAATAAAAACAGAAAGAGCAAACGTGAACATTGCTATAATTGCGGGTCTACTGACCATAAAAGAAGCGAATGCAAAGAGCAAACCAAATGTTTTGGGTGCAATAAAACGGGGCACATATCCAAAAATTGCCCATCAAGTACGCAAAAAAATAATGACGTAAACTTGGCCCAAACAGTTGAGCAGCACCAAAACATGCAAAAGACAATACAGATTAACAACATAAAAGTTCGTTGCCTAATCGACAGCGGTGCAGAAATTTCTATAATTGAACAAACTGCTGCAAAAAAATTAAATTGTTCTCTAAGGAAATGTAATGACAGTCTTTCGGGTTATGGCAATAAAAAGGTGATTGATATCGGCAAATGTGAAGCGAATATTACAGTTGATAACCTTGTTTGTGCGCATAGCTTCTTGGTTGTACCAGACAATTTGTCTAAGTATGAAGTAATCTTAGGTTTTGATTTTATCGGGAAATGCGAATACATTTATGATACAAGTGGTTATAGGTTTACAAAATTTCTTTTGGAAAGAGAAAATTGGATTCGCAATATTTCGATCGAAAATAAAGAGTTAGAAGTGCCAAAAAAGTACATTAATCAAATTGAAAATATTGTAAAAGAGTATTCACCTAAAACTGAAGTGACAAGCCCAATGAGTATGAAAATTGTGTTGTCGGAAGATAAAGTTATTCGACATTTACCGAAGAGACTACCATTGCCAGAACAAAAAGTAGTAAGCGAGCAAGTTGAAGACTGGCTGCAAAAGAAAATAATACGTCCGTCGAGTTCCGAATATTGTAGTCGAGTTGTCATAGTCGATAAAAAAGATGGTAAAAAACGTTTGTGTGTAGACTTCCGAGATTTGAATAAAATAGTGCAAAAAGATCGTTTCCCAGTTCCACTCATGGAAGAGGTTATTGAAGCGTTAGAAGGCGCAAGCATATTTACAACTTTGGACCTTGAAAACGCATTTTTTCATGTACCAATAGAGGAGAGTTCGAAGAAGTACACCGCTTTTGTGACCCGAGATGGTATTTATGAATTCAACAGAGCACCGTTTGGGTTCTGTAATTCACCGGCTATGTTTTTACGTTTCGTCAACCACATCTTTCGTAATTTGATTAGAGAAAATGTTATGCAAATGTACATGAATGACGTTATAGTGCCTTCGAAGAATGAAGAAGAAGGTATAGAAAAGTTGAAGAAAGTATTAAGTTTGGCGGAACAATACGGTCTCCATATTAAATGGTAAAAATGCAAGTTTTTAAAGCACGATGTAGTTTATTTGGGCTTATTAATAAAAAACGGATGTCTTTCACCTGATGCAGAGAAATGTCTTGACATACGAAAGTTCACAGTGCCTAAAAACGTGAAACAGCTGCAACAAATGTTAGGACTGTTTGGATACTTTAGGAAATTCGTTGAAAATTATGCTGTTATCACCAAACCACTCACAGACCTGTTGAAAAATGATGCCAAATTCGTAGTGGGCACCGCAGAAATGACAGCCATTGAACAAGTGAAATACATACTAACTAGTCAACCAGTTTTGCGTATCTTTTGCCCGTCAGCACCAACGGAGCTTCATACCGATGCGTCGAAGGATGGTCTTGGAGCAATTCTTTTGCAATTATTCGATGGAAAGCTGCATCCTATATACTATTGGAGTAGGAAAAATACTGCTGAAGAAAGTAAGTTACATAGCTTTTATCTGGAAATAAAAGCTGCATATTATGCTGTCCAGAAATTCCGTCACTATCTTCTGGGACGAGAGTTTAAATTAGTTACAGATTTCCAAGCGTTTAAGAGCACTACTACTAAAAAAGAGTTACCACCGGCCGTAACACGTTGGATTCTGTACCTTGAAGATTATAAATATATTATAGAGCACCGTAAAGGAACTTTGATGAAGCACGTGGATGCTTTGAGTAGAGCACCAGCGAGTGTTTTAATGATTGACGAAATACTTAAGTGCTAGACTTTGCCTAGCCCAAACGAGCGATGAACATTTTAAAGCCATGAAGCAAATTTTACAAACGCAAGATTATGAAGATTACGTTGTTAAAAATGGTATTTTGTTCAAAAGTCAAAATGGTTTACTACTACTTGCTGTACCACGTTTAATGGAGCAACAAATTATTAGAGAAGAACACGGAAAAGGGCACTTCGCGGTGGATAAAACAGTTAATGCGGTTCAACAAAGGTATTTTATACCACATTTACGTCAAAAAGTTGAAAAATATATTAAAAATTGTATCAAATGCATTTTGTTCAACAAGAAGCTTGGGAAACAAGAAGGGGAAATGCACATCATTGATAAGGGAGATGCGCCACTGCTGACAATCCACATCGATCACCTTGGACCTTTATATGCAACAACGAAATTCTACAAGCACATTTTAATCGTTGTTGATGGATTTAGCAAATTTACTTGCTTGTACCCTACAAAAACAACATATGCAGAGGAGGTAATCAGAAAAATGGCTGAATGGGCTAACATATTTGGAGCACCGCATCGCATTATCAGTGATAAGGGGCCAGCATTTACATCGACGGCATTTAAGGAGTGGTGTCAGACAGAAAAAGTAGAACACGTTCTGACAACAATGGGCGTGCCCAGAGGCAATGGCCAAGTCGAACGATTGAACCGAGTTGTTATAAACGTTATTTCGAAGTTGTCAGCAGATCGTTCGGAAGCCTGGTATAAATACGTTGGCAAAGTGCAAAGAGTCATCAATAGTACCATCAACAAATCAACGAAATACACACCATTTGAAATAATGTTTGGTGTGAAAATGAAAACGCCAATGGGCATGGGCGTCCGCAGGATTTCATATAGGGGGGGCAAAATATTTTTTTCTACAGAATTAAAGAAAATTTATATAAATATTTGTATATCTTTTTGATTTTCAAAGTCTTACTATTTTTATTCGAAGGCCAATCTTCTAGGATTCGAAGAAAATTTCTCCAAAACCTGCTCTACAAAACCATCACGCTCGTCCTTCACACTTTCTCTGTGTAAGCTTAACATACACAAACCTGGTAAATCAGAAGTATAAAATATAACATTTTTGTAATCAAACAAATCCTACCGTTAAGACGATCTTCGGTCATTGTTGACCTCAGCCAAGTTTTGACTCTCCGCAACGTGCTAAACGATCTTTCCACGGTTGCGCTGGTATATGGAAGAGTATATAAGATTTTCAGGGCCTCCGTTATTTTTGGTAAAAATGGATCTGCTTCTTTAAGTATGTTGTTGAGGCTTAGGGATACATCAATTTTTTTTCCCTGCCAAAATCCATACCACAGTTCAATTTCTTCCTCTATACCATCCAAATGGTAATAGCTGGTGACAGCATTAATTTTTGATTTTATATCGAGTAGTGTCCCTTCTTGAATCGCTTTTGGATGAAGAATAGAGAGCGTAAATGCTGGAGTATGTACTTGGCTGAATCTACTTTCAAGTGAACATATTAACGAATCAATATACGGAATAAATATTGACCGTCTGAAATATTCATTACTTGAAGTTGCTGGTTGGTTTGATCGATGAACTTGTTTCCCAACAACCCTGGGCCGTTCAAGTGTATATCCAACATCATTTAAAAGGTTTTCTGCTTCCCTGAATATTTCATCGAAAATGTCTTCAGCAGATGCTCTGTGACTTTTAAATAATTCTATTAGCCTCTGAATATGTTCATTGACTTTCAAAACATTTAGTTCTTTGGATTGCAAAACATTGACAACTGGCCCCAATAATTGTGAATATTTTGCAATTACACATAGTGAAATAACATATGCGGACTGTACTGAAAGGCAGTGCAGTTGAGAGGCGTGTTTTTTTGTGGCAATATTGCCTTCTGTTGTCAGTTTGGCCAGAGCTTGAACAATTAAAATGTAGTTTTTTTTAAAAATTCCAATAGCTTTATATTTTTGACTCCAACGTGTCTCACAAAGCATCGGAAGATTTGGCGCAGAACTTCTTCGTAATGGCGAATCTCGAAAAAAATTAATTGTGTCTTTCACTGTGGACGTACAGTTTCGTACTTCGGGAACAGCATTCAGATCGTTCACCACCAAGTTGAGTTTATGGCTTGAGCAATGAAAAAACAGCGCCCGGCTGAAACGATTAAGTAGAATTTTTTGAACGCCGTTCTCCTTGCCTGCCATGGTTGCACAACCATCGTATCCTTGGCCAAAGCATTTCTCTGTATCAAATTCACATGTGTTTACAATAAAGTTTTCAATAGCCGCCGCTATAGATTTAGCATCCATGGCCTCTAATTGCGTAAAACCTAGAAATTCTTCTCGAATTCTCATTTGATCATTATCGAAGAAGCGAACACCAATAGATAATTGCTCTTTACCGGAAATATCGCACGTTTCATCTGCTAAGATGCTGTAACCAACTGACTTCTTTACAGCTTTACAGATCAATTCTCTTATGTGACTGTCACAAATCGATATGATTTCATTTTGAATCCGAACTGACGTGTACCGGGCATTCGCCTTTGCAGATTCAAAAATTTGATTTAAGTTGTCGTCTGCGTATTTTAGTTTTAATTCAATTAAATCCATAAATGCACCTGAATTTAAAAAATAGTAACAACAATAGCATTGCTGTATGTATAAAAATTTATAGAGTTATAAAAACATGCCTGAATTGCTCTCTTTGCCACGCAAAGCAATATCGTGGGTTCCAAAAAACACTATTGCCGATATGATCAACGACAACTGCTTTTTGTTTTCTTCAATAATTCTTTTGCGGCCACTTTGCATTTGTAAGTCAACAGGAGTATCGTCCAGAAAATGTTTGGCCGCACTTACTGAATCTTTGTGCCTGTTTGATGATGCATGTGCCCTGAAAAATTCATTAGCATCCTTATAATTTGTGAAAGGCCGAATTACAAGTGAGCCATGTGTGCCATGTACATTTGTTGCAGGAAATAAAACACAATATATGCATAAAGCTCCTTTTAAGCGGGCGGAATATGTCAGCCAAGGCGCATACGTCTGTAGCCACTGATGTCTGAACTTGCGCTTTAAATTTTTTCCATCAGCTGAGAAATCATATTGCATGGTTGGTATCCATGGATTCTGCAATATTTCTCTCTTTTTTTCGACCGTCAAACTGAATACCCGACCAACCCAATTTCCAACATCATTTTCAGAATATTCTGTAGGTGCTACCACTATTGATGTGCCCACTGGGGAAGATGCTTTACGCGCCTCACTTGTATCGCTTTCTCCATTGCTGCTTTTGTCTCTTCTTGTGCGCTTTGCTTTACGTTATAGAAAAACTATTTATAATATTTATTTATTTAAGAAAAACCCATGATTTACTTATCTTACCAAAAAACTTTCTTATATCCATATTAAATTCTTTAACTCAGCACTTTTTTGTGAATATGCAACCATAGAATTTCAGTTTTATCGCGCGTTTAACCACATTGAGCGCGGAATCGAACAGCTGATTACCTAAAGAAGCTGCCATACATTCGTATTTTTAGCATATTTAGTTTTTTGGTGCAATGCTTGTCAAATGTTAACAGCTGCTTGCGATTCAAGCTTAGAAAAAAAACAAACAAAAAAACACCTAACTCAAAAATTGAATTGGTCTCAGATATTAGGGGGGGGGGGCAAATGCCCGGTTTGCCCATACCTGCGGACGCCCATGCCAATGGATGTCAACATAAATAATATGGTGGAAAATGAAACAGCCGATATTTTAATAGCTAATCGTGACAGTATGAGAGAAAATGCAAGAAGGGAAATCGTAAACGCTCAGAAAGAATACAAAGAAAACTATGACAGACGTCGTAAATGCAAAAAAATCTACAATTTGGGAGATTTAGTGGCTACCAAACGGTCACAATTTGTCGCAGGGAAAAAGTTGGCCAACGAGTATTTGGGCCCTTATGAGGTGATAAAGGTCAAACGAAACGATAGGTACGATGTAAAGAAGGCAGCAGACTTTGAAGGCCCCAATGCTACATCAACGAGTTGTGACTATATGAAGCCGTGGAAACGAGATGAATCCGATCTATCCGTGACGGATGATATTGTCGAATGGCCGAATGTAGGAGAGTAGGCAGACAGCAGTTCGCCTTAAGTTGTCGGTGAGTTAAGTCGTTAATTTCGTGTGCGCGCATTTGCTAATCTAAAGTCGTTATTTTCAGTTGTTCAACAAACGTGCCGTACCAAACCGTGGTTACTCGACCTTTTTAATCGTTTTAATTACCTATATATTTCACTTACATATTTCAATTATAACACTGAATTCCGGAAATAAAGAACTAATTACATTATCTTACATATACATATGAATGCCAAAGCTGAGACTGAACGATTGACATTTATCCAGAAAAACTTCGTTCTGAGCAATATATTGAGATGCCATCAATGCTGGCGAAAACTCAACAGAATACAGATTAAGAAATATGCGCGACTTATTAATAAATATGTTCTGGATTCTGTGACGTACGATTACGTTTGACATTTATCACACTATATTTATTTATCACGTATTCGGTGAGACCCGCTGTTGGATATATTCATTGGAGTAGCAGAAACACGTATTATGTATGTACATATATATGTACATTAGACTGGTCTTTTTTTGTATGGGAAAAGTTTTTTCTGCAAAAGGAGTGTACCGCCCTCTCAAATTGTTCCTTTTTATGCCAATAACGAAATTCCAAAATCTTAGACTGATTGCCCTAGGTTAAGGCGTGGCACATGCCCACTAAAGTGGCTAAAACCAGTTTATATGGACTTTTCAAGGGACAAGGCACGAAAATATAAGTAAAATGGTTCGTATATGTCTTTAATATATTATTTTATTGAAATTAACTTACGTTTAATGAATAATATTCTTTATAAACATTTAAACTTAAGCGCAAAGGGGTGATTTATTAATGCTACCGTATTTTTTCCTATAATCAGTTACTGTTTGCATAAAAGTTTTTAAACATAACCTTTTAAAATAAATCGCAAAAAGGGAACTCTGTAAACATAGATTTAATTCGTTAAATAAAATGTTGGCAACAACAGAGGAAAGTCAACATTTGGTCAATACCGTGTGTTTTGAGCCACGTGGCATTTAAAAGTGTGTAAAAAGTGAAGTGTATTTATTTTGAGCTTTGAATCATAGAAATCTTATTGCTTTAAAGAGAATTGATATTGATTGTATTTGCAAAATGGACACAAGAGCTAGTGAAAAATTTATTTATTAGAATATGACGAAAGCCAAATTGTTGGATCTAAGCTGTCTTCCATTGGGCAAGTTTTGAAAGTGTTGTTTTATAACATGCGTAAAGTGAAATTGGATCTTCGTTCAAGTGCGCATCTGGTTATCAAAGAGGCCGAAATTCTTTGGAATAAAGCCAGTATTCCAGTGCGCCAAATTGATAGAAGTGTTCAAAAAGTTGAAGCTTTATATCAAGAATGGAACAATCTGCAAAAAAACTTGCAAACGCAGCACACCACTTCAAAAACTGCGAGAAGATCAGTTTATTAAAAATATGGATAACTTAAAATATTATTAAAATCAAATAATAAATTGAATGAAATAATAAGCAATGAAGTAACGCTCAAGTTTTCGAATCACTTGTGGTACCTAACACCAGAAGCAGCAGGTCTTTTATTTTTTGATAATGCTGTAGACCTTGGAGAAAAGAGAAAAATGGTTGAAAATCTCAAAAAAAAGAACAAAATAAAGAGAATAAAAGAATAGTAACAAACATTAATGAATTAAACCAAAACAATATTTCAGATTTTGTTAAAAAAACATTGAGCTTTTGCGAAAGATTTAATATTCAAACTAACTTTATAAAACTTGACCCTTCCAAGTGGCACAATGAATCCGAATTTCAATAAGGAATGAATATTGTGAAAAATTTACATAATGTTAATGATACCGCAGAGCGTTTTGTAAAACTAATGGAAGAATATAATGCAACTGTAACAAAAAGACGAAGAAGAGAAACAATATATCTTGCAAACAGTAACTGATTATAGGAAAAATTAGGGTAGCAAATGTTTATAAAGAATATTAATCATTAAACGTAAGTTAATTTCAATAAAATAATATATTAAAGACATACATATATGAAACATTGGGATGTAACGCATGGTCGCCTCCTCGTGGGACATCCTGGGTAACGCTAAATGATCGGGCGTTTTGTCCATGGACTACTTTTGTTTTACCTTTTCGTGATTCTGTTTGCTTTGGGCTGGCGGCCGTAGTATTCTATCACCTTAGTATGCTGGGGTGAAACTCAGCAGAAATGGCTGGTAGGCTAATTCCACCGCCGTCTCCGTCCCGTTAAAATCTGGCAAGTCTCAGAGTACGTTCCAATTCCCGTCGTCATTAAGTTGGTGGTGTAGGTGCGGTTGAGAGAACTCCCGTCTATACGTCTGGTCTGGCTCTGAACGTTCACCTCATAAGGGTGTGCGTCAACCCTCGCATGGCCACCCCTTCTTCTAAGCGGCGGATGGGCACGGGGAGGAGGGCCCACTCCGATCGTTGCATGGCCTCCAAGATTGTGGAGCGCTATGGCGACCAGGCGGGATCTCAGTTATCTGAGAGGCATGCTAGGTCGCTCGAGTGGGCCAAGGGGGTGCTGAAGGAGAGCGCGAGTGCGCCTTCGAAGAGCTCAGCCCCAAAGAGACAGCGGTCTCAGGAGGGGGAGACCTCTTCAGTCAAACGGCCCAGGACTGGGGTAGCGCCTAAAACGTTCAGCGAAGTCGCAAAACAGGCGGGATCCATTATCCTGGGTGTCGTGGACCGCAGTAAGGAGGACGGTGCCATCTCTAAGATGGACTGGAGGCGTGTGGCGGCAGCGATCTCTGTCGCCTTTATGAAGGTGATCAGGGATATTCCTGGTCCACCTCCTCGATGCGAGAGTGCGGGTTGGCACTCTGGCTTCTTCAAGAGGATCTCGTGAGCTGACGAGCGGTCGGCCACGCTTTACTAAGCGGCGGTTTCCTTGGTGGTTGAGGTCTGGAAGGTTGCCACAATCGAGGCCGTGGATAAGAAGGATTTGCCTTTGCGCCCAAGGGCTCATGTCTGGCTCTCTGCGGAGCCCTCCGCACCGGGAGACATTGAGGAAATCCTCCGCTACGGCAACCCAAACCTTCCGGCGCGCAATTGGAAGGTTGTTCGGTTTGAGGGGTCCGAGGAACCATATCGGCAAGCGCTGATTCTGCTAAACGCGGAGTCCCTCTGCCCTCTCGCCGAGCAGCAGGGAGTCATTTCCTATGGCTTCGAGAAGGTAGCCCTTTAAATCTACCAATCCGATGCCAGAGGTAGTGACGCCATCATTCCGGTTGAACCGGAGTTGGTGCCGGAGGTCTGCGGACCTGACGTGGAGGAAGCGGTGGAGGTTATGGAGGCCTCCATGAGCATGGAGGTTGACTCCGTCAGGTCGGACGCCGAGAGCGCTGGGGGAGTCTCCTAGGTAGCGGGGTCCGTCCTAAGCCTAAACAGGCTGTTCAATGGGGCGGAGGAGGAGAGGCTACTTGCCCCGGATAGCGAGGATGCGGCCGCGGGGGGGCTGGAGGAGATTACTGAGGATGATTATCCTGAAGATCAATCTCCAGCACTCTAAGGCCGCGCCCGCCAATTTGATGCTTCACCTTGAGCAAGGTGGGGCAGATATAGTCCTGATCCAGGAACCGTGGCTGAGCAGTAACGGTATCTCTGGTATCGGGACGAAGAAGTACAAGCTTCTGGTGTCCAGCGACGCAGGTAAACCTAGAGCTTGTATGCTCGTCAGGCGTGAAATTAATATTTATTTTCTGTCTAATTTCAGCAATGGAGACGTTGTAACAGTGAGACTCGAGGACGGGGCCGAAGAACTTTGGCTCATGCCCGCGTATATGGCTCACGATGATGAGGTGGAACCACGTCCATTGCTGCTGAGGAACGCTCTGGCGGAAGCGAGGCGCAGGAAAGCCGGCGTCGTTGTGGGCTGTGATGCCAATTCGAGGCACTCCTGCTGGGGTAGCTCGGACATCAACGCAAGAGGTGAGTCTCTCTTTGATTTTATTCTTAGCGAAAACTTGTCTATTTGTAATAGAGGGAGCGACCCTACGTTTTTAACTTCGGTAAGGGAAGAGGTCTTGGACCTTACCCTTGTTTCGTCTGAACTGTTAGCCCGTATCTCGAACTGGAGAGTTCTTAACGATCACTCCTTCTCTGATCATAGGTATATTCAATTCTCCTTGGGCGATGCGCGTCCCCAAAATCGTCCCTTTACGAATCTGAAGAACACAGATTGGGACCTTTACTGTAAAAGGCTGCAGGAGTTTCTTCCTGAGGAACCTCAGGAAAATTTACTCCTTTCGGATAGTTCGATAGACAGCTTAGTGGAAAAATTCACCGTAGCTTGTTAAAGCGATAAATATTTCGTGTCCGCTGAGGAGGCCTTCGGGGAATTCTAAGCCGTACTGGTGGACTTTGGAAATTTCGGAGCTCAGGGCTTCGAGTAGAAGACTTTATAACCAGGCGAGGATGAGCAAAAATCCCTCGGATTAGGAACTCCTTAAGATCGGATTGGGAATATATAAGTCCGAAAAAAGGAAGGATAAGCGGGAATCGTGGAGAAGTTTCTGTGAGAACGTCGAAGGCTGCCACGAGTCCTCCAGGCTTAGGCGGGTGCTCGCGAGGGCTCCCGTCAACTTGGGATGTCTCAGGGATGACTCAGGAAATTGGGCGATGAGCAGTGAGGAGTCGCTCAAACTTCTCCTCGATTCCCATTTCCCCAGTAATCCTGAACCATGTGAGATTACAGGCGTGGAACCAGGGGCCATCTATGTCCCTCCTTGTGACCTGTTGGAAGAGCGTCGCCTACTCTGGGCGGTACGCTCCTTCAAAGCGTTCAAGTCGCCGGGACGTAATGGTATCATCACCGCCCAGTTGCAGTTTTTCGAACGAGTGTCGTGTCGGTTGTTGGCGCCTATTTACGCGAGCTGCATAAGTAGGGGCTTTATTCCTAGACTTTGGAGGAATGTGAGGGTTACATTTATTCCCAAGGCGGGTAAGAGCTCTCACGTATCCCCAAAGGATTTTAGGCTTATCAGCCTCACTTCTTTTCTTTTGAAGACCCTAGAGAGGCTGATTGATCTTCATATAAGAGAGGAAATACCGTTGGAGCGGCTTTCGCATGCTCAGCATGCCTACTCGAAGGGCAGGTCCGTGGATACGGACTGCCTACGGGCTTCTCCTGGACAGATGGGCTCTCTGTCGTCTCAGCCGAGCGCTGGGAAATTCTGCCGCAGCTGTATAGAGAAGGGTGAGGTGGATTCATCCTGTCATTTTCTGCTCAGCTGCCTTGCATTTGCGAGACTGAGGTTCAAGTACCTAGGCTCGTACTTCTTTAGGACTCCAGAGGAGCTTTCTGGGGTGGAGATTGGTAATTTGCGTGACTTCATTCGGGGCACGCAATGTTTCTCAGGTTAATCTTTCCTGACTTTCCGATTCACGTTACGGGTCATAAATCAGGTGGTATCACAATGGACTCCTACTATGTCAAAGTGAGTTCCCTTTGCGGGAGCTACCACAGTAACCTTACCTAACCTGTATAAAACATTTTATTTATGTTTTCGTGCCTTGTCTCTTGAAAAGTCCATATAAACCGGTTTTAGCCACTTTAGTGGGCATGTGCCACGCCTTACCCTAGGGCAATCAGTCTAAGATTTTGGAATTTCGTTATTGGCATAAAAAGGAACAATTTGAGGGGGCGGTACACTCTTTTTGCAAAAAAAAAAATTAAATCCGGTCTAATGTACATAGTACATATGTGAATTTCTTCATCGCGAAAACAGTTTTGGTTGAAGCGTGATATAAGCTAAAACAAGTAGTAGGCGGTAGTAAAAGTCTTCCAACTTGATACTTGTGGTTTTATATTCATAATCGAGTATGTATAGAACGGCCGATCTTCGGCTTCGGCGCAAAACTAGGTGAACATTTGTCAATATTTACGTAAATAAAAAAGCCTTGGAATTTGATACTTGTAATTTTATATTCATATATATCGAGTATATAGAGAATGACCGAACTTCGGCTTCAGCCAAAAAACAGACGAACTTTGCCTAATCATATGCCAATTTTTATATTTCCTTCTCAGCCGAAAAGGATACAAACTAGGTGCCAGATATCAGAACCTTTTATACAGTGAAGATACGTACACCAGTCCACAAAGCGTTACGCTATTTAGGTAGGTATTCAATTAGCGTAATAAATTGACTTAATTATGTATGTACATATCTGCCCAACACTATATCTTCCCTTTCTTTTGAAACGCCTACCAATGAGACACTCACCATTTCAGTTAGATATTCACGTGGTCCTTGATTGCCACCGTGGTCCTTCATTGATCCGAACCAATTCAATTGGTGGCTACACGCAGCACATATTGCATATAATAATTGGAAATTTAAAATTTAATTAAAATATTGTAACAAATAAATTGTTAACATATTAAACATGCTTAAGGTTTCTTAATTAATATATTTGTACAATTGTAATTTTTCGTTGACGATTTCTTTTTTGGTGTTGCGTACAGTATTAATAAAAATAAAAAAATAAATATTTTTCCGCATTTCGTTGGCACAGCGTGCATATACAGACTTGAGTTCTCTACAAAAAATATTTCTACGAATGAATTGTGGAATCTATCCGCGTTGGCTCATCGTGCATATAGATACTTGATTTTTCTACAAGAAATATTTTTTGGAATGAATTTTAATATTTTTTTACGCATCGGTTTTAGTGTTTGTTTTGTCCTATTTGACACTTCGTGAATAAGAGACGTGGTTATTTATTTTATATTTAAGTGCGCGATCCTTTTGCAACCCGTTCCAACTGTCAGTCTTTTAAATTTTAAACTTTGTGGACTTCTTCGATTCTTGGTATAATGTGCCTAACCGTGACATAAATTTAAAAGGAGAAGGTAAGGAGTTATGGGGTAGAGTTAAGTGGACATACACTGATTTTTGGTGCGGATTCCACGAGCGCTTCAAAAGGGGCCGCTGCTGCTAAAAAGAAGCACAATCAGGCCAATTATGACTATTTAAATTCATGGAGCCAATCGGGGATATCTCTACTAAGGTAAGTAAAGCTGAGAAAGAAAAAGTTGAAGAGGCTTCCGGAATGGATCATCCTATAAGGCATCCACCAGGGAAGTTCTTAAGGTGGATTATTTGACATGTCCAACTTTTCGTGATATATTCACGACCATTTATAAATTAAATAAGCGGCTCACTTATGTATGTGGAAAATTTATTCCACCTTAATCAAAATACTCAGGATGAAGCGTGGAAAACCTGGTCACTCGGTACGAGAATAAAATAATTTCCGTTAATACTCAATTGAAGATCCTCTTCAACCTATCACAGGTAAGAAGAGAATCTGGAAGTGAAATCAAGGAACTCTAAAGCGAGATTAAAAATTATATACCAGCACTCCAGATTCATAAGATTGACATTACGAATTGGGACGCGCCCATGACTTACCTTTGCGCAACCAAATTGTCTGAGATCACTCCTTCGATGTGGGAAGAATCGGTCCAAAATAAATCGGAAATACGAAAGTGGTAGGATATGGCAAGATTTCTGACAAGTCGATTTCAGACTTCGAAAACTGTCTCTGGTATAAGAGAGTCTAGTGTTTCAAGGCCACAAATGCCTCAACCCACTAAACCGAGTTTCAATAAGTCGTATCGAAAATTAAATACTTTACAGGGCAGTTGTGATGTACACAGGATTAGATCTTGCAATTATGCTCGAAGGAATCAACTTTGTTTGAACAGTTTATCTTCCGGGCATGGTCTATCAAAATGCAATAGTGCGTTCAATTGCTCAGTTTGCGACTCTAGGCGCATTTGAACCCTATTGATCAAATTACTTAGAAAAAAGGCGGTTTCTCCGGTTCACCCTAAAGTAGTTCAGAAACTGCATCTAAAGAGATCAGGTATAGTACTAGTTGCGTTAATAACAGTAGTGAACCTCCAAACCATGTGCAGTCGTGAATTAAGAACAAGAACAAGAGAATACTATTTGGAACAGCTATATCGTGTTTCCACATTCATTACGGAACGACTTTGGCGGCGCATCAAGCTAACAATCAAGAACGTCGTGGGTGCACGGGTATCCGAATTCGACAACACGGCTTCGGCGCCGGTCGACGTTAATCCCCAAATTACTCACTCAGTTCTTCGCAAGGACGTCTTAGCGTCACTGTTAGCCCAGAAAAAACTGTTCGGGTGGATCCTCACCAGAGGTACCAATCCAACCAAGCTGGCTACTTCCTAATAGTAAGTAATAATAAGTAATATGGAACTCGAATTTTCATATTGTTCTTCAAATTATTTGTTGATATCTAAATGATTGAGTGGAGCATTCTTATTTGCACTACAAGCGAGACCTGCCTTTCTGCACATTTCTCGAAGTGACGTTCCTTTTTTCCACTACGCAACTGCGTGCTGACGAAGTAACCAAAATGGTGAGCAAACGACGTTTTTGCTCTCACTGCGAACGAATCCTTTATCGTGGAACGTCAATTGATGAACGTTTATTCAAACTAATGGCGTGATAGGGAGAAAAATACGCATTTTCTCTCACTCTCATATGTGGAAATTGTTTTTGGATTTTTGTGAACGAAGAATGAAACGAAAAGGATGTTGCGACGCCGAATTTCAAATTAAAGTCGAATGGTTAACGCACGTACCAAATGTCAGCGGAGTCTCAAATTCCGCGAATATGACCAGCGGGGTATAAATTTTCAGAAACCATGAATTAAACACATATTCATAAAAAAATTTATTTTGGGTACACTTTTTATGACTTCCCAACTTATGTGTCTGCACCTTGTGTAACAATTTTAATAGTTTTACACAAATTCAACTACAACTTTTTACTACTGCGCACTTGTACTTTTCCCGTTTGTCAGGTGGCGGTTTATTTTTGGGATGACGAAATAAGAAACCTTGTGCTGTTGTACTTATATTACAAATTAACGTTACTTTTATTTATTTAAGCTAAGTTAAATTTCATTGAAGTTAAAATTTTAAAAACATCATGACTATCAAGCCCGACGATTCGTGTCGACTTCTCTTTTCGGTTTGTTGCGTTGCCATTATCTTTTTTTATTCTATATATAACTGAACTCGACTGTACATTAGTTGGCAAGGAACTTTATACAGCCCTTATATGCCAGGTTATTCAAATGTAGTATTTAGTTTCGTTCCGTAGTTTATTACACCTTGGTGTATATATATTTAATCAAAATGTTCTGTGATATTTTCATATTTTATAACTTCAAACTTATTTTTTAATAATTCACATATTACTCGACCGGTTGCGACTGCGTTGCCATTCTCTTGATGCAACAAAAATACGGACGTTGTTGCCAGCTTACGGACAATGGGGATCAACGAATTTTACATAATTCCGCCCCACGAAACCCAAGACAAAGAAAAATTTGGAAATTAATGACTATTAGTCTATTAAAAGAAAATTCAGAGGTACAAATTATACCAAAATATTTGGCCTAAACGATAGATACTAGCGATTACTCCGCGCTACTATAAAACGTCAATAATGCGCTGCTAATTTTCCCACTTTATAATATTCAAAGACAGACGAGATTGAACGCCAAATTGATCATCGAAAATACTTTCAAGTCATCGGCATATAGGTTAGGTTAGGTTGGAGTGCCAGCCGCCTACAGCGGCTCACTTAGGCCAATATTAGGCCCATTGTGTTACCACAAGAAAAGTTTTGTACCATCCCAAAAAGAAAAATTACCCCTTACTAAACCAGTTTGCCTCATTGATAAACTTCAACAGACAATTTACCTCGGTGCTAGAAACCTTACTAAGGTCATCCAGAAACGGTGATCCCAGATGTCGCATCCTGCTTTTACACAGTGCAGGGCACTTACACAGTAGATGCAAGATCGTTTCCTCCTCCTCGTCATTCTTGCAGCTCCTACAGCATCTTCGGAAGGGCACTCCCAACCTTTCAGCATGTATACCTATCAGACAGTGCCCTGTTAGAGCCCCGATCACATTCGAAATGTTTTCCCTTCTTGGAGAGAGAACGCTGCGCGACCGTTTCCGATCCCATTTAGGCCACGTCTGACTTGAGGTTCGACAGGCCGTATTTTGCCTCCATCTATTGTCAGCTTGTTTATATGTAAAATCTCTGAGTAGCATTTTGCAAGTGGCAAACGGCATACCAATGCGTTCTTTGTACTGAAGAATCTGCTTGGTCGTACCTTGTCTTGCAAGTTCATCTGCCATGCAGTTTCCCTCTATGTACCGGTGACCAGGGGCCCAAATGAGGTACAGTCTGTTCTGCTTAGCCATCTCCTGTAGAGATCGGCGGCAGTCCAGCGCGATATTCGAGTTAAACGTGAGAGAGCTCAGAGCTTTGATTGCAGCCTGGCTGTCACTAAAAATGAAGATGTCTCTTCCTATAATCCCGGTCCCTATCTTCTTCACCGCTTCCATGATAGCTGAGACCTCAGCCTGGAAGACGCTGCAGTGATCTGGTAACCTAAAGGAAATTTGCAGGAGAGGGTTTCGTGAGAAAACGCCCCCTCCTACCTGATTATCGAGTTTCGAGCCATCTGTATAGATGACAATGCTCTCAGGTGGAGTGTGAAACTCAGGTTTCCACTCTTCCCTGCTTGGAATTCGTGTAGTAAAGTTACTTTCATTTACCGATGTCCAAGCACACCGGTCCGTGCTTCTCGGAATAGAGCAGAACTTGTTCAAAATGCTAGAGTGCCCTTGGCATTCAGGGTGCCACTGGGATGTCTCTCTTAGTCTCAAAGCAGTCATCGCTGCCGTCTGTTGTCCGACCAAATCTAAAGGAAGGAGGTCTAAAATGGCATTCAAAGCCTCATTTGGCGTGGTTCTGAGCGCCCCGATTATGCAGATCAAACTAGATCTTTGCACCTTGGTGAGTAATCTGAGGTTAACCTCTTTGTCTAAAGCAGGCCACCATACGATCACCCCATATAGGAGATTTGGTCTGACGACCGCTGTGAAAATCCACTGACAGATCTGGGGATTAAGACCCCAATTTCTGCCTATGGCTCTCTTACAAGTGTAGAGGGCTATGGAAGCCTTTTCATGACGTTGAACCAGGTTCTCTTTCCAGTTCAGCTTCCTATCTAAAACAACGCCTAAAAATTTGGCACTTGTAGAAATACTTAACCGGGTACCATTTAGTACCGGTGGGGTCACCGAAGGCACTTTATACCTTCTCGTGAAGAATACGAGTTCCACTTTACTTGAGCTGACCCTGAGCCCGCAGTGGGTGGACCACTTGGATACCTCCCGAAGCGCTTGTTGCATCAGCTCGCATAGTGTCGGCGGAAACTTTCCCCTGAGTGCGATCGCGACGTCATCAGCGTACGCGACAACTTTTGCGCCACCCCATACCGTATCTCGCAGTAGCGTATTAACGGTGGGGTTCCACAGAAGTGGGGATAGGACACCTCCTTGTGGCGTCCCCCTCGACACGTGCCGCGACAATTCGCTCGCACCCAGCTTAGCCCTTACTACTCTGCAACTGAGTAGCTGGCCTATTAACTCAACCAGTGAGCATTCAGCTCCTAGATCCCTAACTGCGCCAGTTATGGATTCTGGAAGCACATTATTGAAGGCGCCTTCAATGTCCAGGAAGGCTACAATACAGAGCTCCATGGCACTGAGAGACTTCTCAATATAGCCGACCAAGCTATGGAGTGCAGTCTCAGTAGATTTGCCTTTGCGGTAGGCATGCTGGTCATTAGACAGTAGTCGACTGTCGATGGTATCGGACAGGTGGCAACTAACAATCCTTTCAAGTGCCTTAAGAGCAAATGATGATAGACTGATAGGCCTAAGATCCTTTGGATTAGTATATGAGGCCTTACCAGCTTTAGGAATAAAAACAGCCGTGACATTTCTCCATGCCAACGGTATATGATTAAGTTTGAAACAGGCTCTGAAAATAGTAGAGAGTCATTTTGCAGACACCTCCAGTGTCTTAATTAGCTGAGCAGGTATTACCACCCGGCCCTGCAGATTTGTATGGCTTAAAGCTTAATAACGATTTTCTATCTGGCAACCCTAGTTACATTGAAATGACAGCTGGCACAGGGTTACAAAAAGCTTCCTATCATACCATGTAACCAAACACGTTATGCTGACGGGGTTGGAAGAAATAAACGGAGGAGTTCTTTCCTCCGCAGTTGTGTTCCCAGGGAAGTGAGTATCTAGTAGCAGTTCAAGGGTTTCCTTTCCCGTAGAGGTCCAGGAACCGTCTTGCCTCTGCAAGAAACCTATCGGGTTAGAGGATCCTGAGAGAACCTTCCTTAGCCTGGCTGTCTCGGAAACACCCTCGATGCCGCCGCAGAAGTTTCTCCACGAAGATCTCTTTGCCGCCCTTAAAGCTTTTTTATAGGTCTGGAGAGACTTTTTGTACTCCTGCCATACCAGTTCGAGATTAAGTCTTTTGGCTTTGTTGAAATTTTTCCTACAAGATTTGCGTAGCGAGTCCAGCTCACGTGACCACCAATGGGGTTTACGTTTGCCCCATTGTTTAGATTCAGGGCAAGCCTGATCTAGGGCATTTGAGCAGGTCATCGTAAAAACGTCCACCATGTTCTCTAGATCCCCGATGCAGTTAGGTTCAATAAGAGGTTCGCTGGTCAGCCTATCCTCAAATAACCTTTTATAAGAGCGCCAATCCGTGTTTTTTAGGTTTTTGCGCACTTTTGGGCTGGTAAAAGAAAAGTTCAATACGATTTCAATATAACGATGATCAGAGAAGGAGTGTTCGTCTAAAACCCGCCAACTCTCGATCAGTTCAGATAGATTAACACTACATAGAGTTATATCTAAAACTTCTTTACGATTCCTAGTAATGAAGGTGGGATCCCTACCTTTGTTGCATATAAGTAGGTTAGTAATTAGAAGGTAGTTGAAAAGTAACTCACCTCGATCATTAATGTCCGTGCTCCCCCAGTTGACATGGTGAGCATTAGCGTCGCTGCCGACCAACATGTGTCCGCTCTCATACCTGGATATCAAGTTCCGAACCATAGAGGGAGGAGGGTGTTCGGCTTCGTACGCCATGTAGGCCGATGCCAGCACAATCGACATACCCCCTATCTCCGCGAGAATTGCCGTGACGTCGCCATCACTGTAATTAGGTAGAAGAAAGATATTTAAATCTGCTTTAGCCAGAATACAGGCTCTAATTTTACCTTCACCACGCTCCACGAAGAGCTTAAACCGGTGGCACTCAACCCACATACCCTTGAGTTGCAAACCCAAGGTTCCTCAATGAGTACTACCGTAATTTCGCCTTTGCTTAGGCGACCCAGGAGAGCAGCTGAAGCTGCTTTAGAATGATGGAGTTTATTTGCAGCACCCTCATGCGAAACAGCCGCTTCCTCCCCTCCAGCTACAACGGTGACGTCAGCTTCACCCTCCCCGTCACTGAGAAGCAACTCCTCCTCCGCAAACATCCTATGCATTGTTGGTGCAAGGTTCGCCTGGGAGGAGACGCTGCCTTCAGCGTCGGAGAGTTCCGGTTCCGGCTCCGGTTCGGGTGCCTCAATGTCAACGTCCATTACTTCACCCGACCCAGAGGCACGTTGAGCGTCCCCGCGGTACACTTTGATAATGACCTCATCGAGGCCATACGAAACGCGGCCTTGCCTCTTCTCCAGAAGCCCAATAGACTCCTTATTAAGGGACAATACCACTTGTCTGGAAGGGCCTTCCGCGTCCTCGACACGGATGACCCTCCAATCACTTGTCGGGAGGGATGGGTTCATCACCTGGAGCATCTTAAGGATGCTTTCCGGTGCCGATGGTGTCACCGAAACCCATACCCTCGCCCGTGGTCTGACTGGAATGTCATTCCAGTCCACCACCTCCAACTTAGCCCCTGGGTAGACAGGGCCCACCTTTGCAACGGCGGCCTTATACAGCGCCACCGATCTCTGGTCCTCACAGGCTACCACTTTAATATGTCCCTGGTACCAGCCAGCGTCCTTACAGGCCGGGGGGGTTCCGGGGTTTTCCAGCAGAACGTCAAAAATTACGTTCGCCGGAGCTGCCTTCACCCACCTCCACTGGTCTTTTGGTAAGGACCCGAGCTCGTTGCCTCGGTCCAGGACCCCAATAAGGATCCTGTCCTTCGCAACCTCGGCAAAGCTAGGCCTGCCCACCCAGGAGTGTGGTCGGATTCTTTTCGTCGCCGGAGTTTGGTCCTCCGCCGATCTTTGTCGTTTAGACGAAGGCACCCGGTTTTCCACTGAAGCCCCAGTGACCCGGAAGTTAGACAGCAGGGCTTTCGCCCTTTCCACCGCTTCCTTCGCGCTCTGGGGCAACGTTTCCAACGGGACCTTGTCGTATCTCCTTAGCGTCTTCGCGGTCTTTTGCTTGTCAGCGAATTTGAGCCGCTCCGACTCAAACTTCAGAGGGGCGTGGCTCGTAGTTTCCATCGCTTCCACCCCCTCCATAATTTCATGTGTAGCTGCTTGCCGCCTTAATCCGCTCGGGCCAGACCGTGAGACCCCTGCCTTCGCAAGATTAGGCTTCGCCGCCACGCCGGTGTTTGGCGGGCCCCTAGTGCCTACCGCCACGGAACGATCTGCCGTCTCCAGCACAATCCCCGCAGCTTTGCTGGTGCTAGGCCCCGCCATAACACCCATAGTCACGGGCCGGCGTGCAACCTCCAGCCCGGAAGAGCCCCTGTCGGAGCGAAGCGGCGCTTTAGGCGCTTGCGGCTGCGCATCCTTACCCCGAGATGGGGAAGAAGAAGTTCTTATGCTAGGCGCTCGCGCCTGCATAGTCTTACCCCGAGATGGGGAAGACAAGTTTTTTTGAATTTTTGTTTTATTCGTGTTCATCTTGGTCGTACGACCACCTGCTCGACGAGGCAAGCGTAGTGGTCTGAAAAATATAAGGGGGAAAAGGGGGGTACACCACGACAGCGCCCCTTGCCGCGGTAAGGCCAAACATACTCCCTGAGGTGGCCCGGTGTCAGGGAGGCGCCGTTAGAATACAGCCGGAGTTTAGACCCCCTGGCTGCAAACCGACCAATGGGCACGGTGACGCTTAACACCCTGGCTTAGGGGGAGGATTGACTAGGGAGGAAGGAGAACTGGGAGATATTAGGAGGGATGCAGGGTATGCGGAAATTGAGAGATGTTGGTGCGGTACTCTCCACATAAGAAGCAGGGCATATAGAAAATAAGCAAATGAAAAACATAAGCTCAAATAGTTTATGAATACTACAACAAAAGGACCTTGGGAAACCCCAGATGAGGTAATGAAAGTGTCTGCCGATATGTCACATATTGAGATAACACAGCGTTTGTTAGGTAAGTAGTACTTAATCCACTCCAAAGAAATGCTTTACTAAAATCCGTGTAAATGCAGTCAATGGAAACCAGCCGAAAAACATGAATTAGTATTCACAAAACAAAGCTAAAATTATTTTTTTTTCGTACTTTTAAATGTAGGGTTAAAGAGGGGTTTAAGAGAAGAACCGACGGAAAACCCGTTTTAATATATCAGGAAGCGGTAGCTCTGAAACCCGTACTTTCCAACCACTTCAATACAATACGAAAGGCGAAGACGCGGCTCGGAAACTAATTCTATACAACCGCACAGGCATTGATTTTCTTTCAATAGCTAAAGAAGGCCAGAGTGGATTCCCGATTCTCACATGATATCGCGCTCTGCGTCCCATCCAGGATACTATTAACTTTATTTGATTTTGTTCCAATAGCTGAGGAAGGACAGAGTACATTACTGACTCGCACATGATATCGCGACGAGCGATCTTCGTCTCCAAAGGCCGCTGGATATCCGGTGACTTAATAATTTCCCACCGTAATTTAAGTATTTATTCAAAATGCTTCAAATAATCAATCTTGGTTTATAATGTCTAATGTATTGCAAGTTTTTCAGGCTAACGTCGTGTCGGCTCACTCCAATACAAATATTGCCCAGAGGTCGGAATGTGTAGGCCAACGTCCTTACTTACTGGTATCCAAAACTTTTACATATAATTTTGAAAACAAAAAACACCCCTCTATTAATACTAGACTGAAATAAAGGTACAAGTTGAATTTAATGGACGACCCCTTTCTTTTCATCCAGGGCTTCTACTAACTTTATTTAATTTTCTTTCAATAGCTAAAGAAGGCCAGAGTGGATTCCAACTGTTTTGTTTCGTTAAAAAAGTTTCATTGTTTAAAACAGGGGATTCGCAGCCCAGGACGATACAACGGCGATACATACCAGCCTATATCGCGGTACACCATTTTTTTTTTTTTTTTTTTTTTTTAACTGTAAATATTTATTGAATCTTCTCTGTAAGAGACTAACAATAAGTTTTAAAATCTTAATTTAATTCTTAAACCTACCCCCTATTGGGGGAATGTGTTTGCGAAACGGGCCATTATATTAACTGCCGGGCTGGAAAATCATTTCGTCTGAGTCGAGTTTGTGTTGCTTCATCGGTGAGTGATTGTGCTAGTTGATTTGGGTGCACGTTTAGCTTGTCCAAATACTTTTCTTTGATTTTCGCTATTTCATCTTGAACGGATGGGATGGTGAGGTCTTCATGGATGTTCTTATTCCGAATATACCACGGAGCCCCGGTGAGTGTCCTAAGGATTTTTGATTGAGCCCTTTGAATGATGTCCACATTACTGGCGCATGCATTACCCCACAACTGTGAGCCGTACGTCCAGCATGGCTTTATAATACTTGTGTACAGAAGTACTCTGTACTCCAGTTTTAGTGGGGATCGCGAGTTCATGAGCCAATGAAGGCTATTGGCTTTCAGTTTCATTTGGGTTTTCTTAGAATCAATATGCTTGCGCCAAGTGAGGCGCCTATCGAGATGTACACCGAGATACACCACTTCATTGGTCTGCGGGATCGTAATGCTATTTAGGGTCAATGGCGGACAGGAATTCCTATTTAGTGTGAAGGTGACGTGTTTACTCTTTTGCTCATTGACCCTGATGCGCCAGTTGGCCAACCACTTCTCCAGGAGCAGTAGGTACTGAGCTAGAAGTCTGGTTGCATTGTTTGGGCATCGATATCTGCTAAGGATAGCAGTGTCATCCGCAAAGGTTGATAATGTTAAACGGGGATCTGTCGGTATGTCTGCTGTGTAGAGAATATAAAGGAATGGCCCAAGAACGCTTCCTTGTGGAACTCCAGCTGCGATGTCAAATTCTCGTGTTATGAATCCGTTTTGTCGTACGGCAAAAACTCGATGACTAACATAGCTTTCAAGAACTTTGTGTGTGTTCGCAGGAAGTAGCTTCCGTATTTTATATATCAGTCCGTCCAGCCAAACGCGATCAAATGCTTGAGCGACGTCAAGAAAAATTGCCGAGCAGTACTCTCTTCGTTCGAACGCCGTCCTTATCTCCGATGTTAGACGGTTAACTTGTTCTATAGTCCCGTGTTGGGCCCGGAATCCAAATTGATGCGAAGGTATAATTTTCCTCACGTGTGCACCAATCTTGAGCAGCAAGGTTTTTTCAAAGAGCTTTGAGAAGCAAGGTAGCAAGCTTATTGGCCTGTATGAACATGCTTGTGTTTTGTCCTTTCCTGGTTTTGGTATCATTATTATGGTCGATTTCTTCCAATGTGTTGGAAAATGGCCATATCTCAAAATAGCGTTAAAGAGATTTGAGATGTATGTTATGGCAGGACGCGGAAGTTCCATGATCATCTGTGGGGTTATTAGATCATGTCCCGGTGATTTCTTTAAGTTCAGTTGCTCTTTGATGACTTTCATAATCTCAAGTGGATGCACTTTTATTGGTTCTGTTTGTGAGACAGCAGGGAGTAAAGGTAGAACATATCCGTTTGATGACGTGTTTGGCTGAAATACGTTTTTTAGGTGAAGTGAAAAAACATTTGCTTTCTCTTCATCGCTACGGGCCCATTTCCCATTGTGGTCTCTTAAAGGCGTGTCGACGTTCGTTGGTGGCTGTATACTAGATTTAGCTTTCCATAGAGAACACTTTGCGCTGGTTGGTGACAAGCTTTGAATGTATTTCGCATGAGCACGCTGTTCTTCAGCCTTGAGGGATCTGCTTAGTTTGCGGGTTGCGTCTTTTAGTCGTTGTTTTGCAGCAGGTGATCTGTGGTTCTGCCATTCTCTGCGTAGGCGCCGCTTCTCGGCAACAAGACGTTCTATTTGACTATTTGTAATTTGATGGTTTTGCTTTAGATTTTTCGTTTTCATTTTTGGAGTGGCCTGATAAGCAGCAAATGTTATAATTGAATTTAGAGCCTTTTCGGATTCTTCAATGTCTTTTTCACTTCTTATACTTGGGTTAAGCTCAATGTGGCTACTGCTGTACATCCTATATTTCAGCCAGTTTGTTTTGGGAGACGTAAGTCTCAATGGGTATTCTTTAGGCCTCTGACACTCCTGCAAGGAAAAAACAACAGGAGAATGATCTGAAGCTAGGTCCGAAAGGGCCTCTGACTCTATCAGGTTATTTTGGATTCTTCTTGTTACGGCAAAGTCTATAAGATCGGGAATCTTTGTAGGGTCTGTTGGCCAGTAAGTCGGTGTTCCTGGTGACGCATAGCCAAGGTTGTTTGATGTATCAATAAGTGCTTTATAGAGTTGCCTTCCCTTTGGATTAATCAAGCGGGAACCCCAGTGGGGATGCTTTGCATTATACTCGCCCGCTGCGATGAAGCGATTTCCAAGAGTGTTGAAGAAGTCCATAAATTGTTCAACCGATATGGAGAAACGTGGAGGACAGTACACTGCGGACAAGGTTATATTGCCAGAACTCGTAACCACGCTTATTGAAGTGGCTTGCAGGTAACTCATAGCAAACTGTGGAAGAATATTGTGCTTGATTCGCCTTCTTATTAAAACTGCTGTCCCGCCGTGCGCTTTCCCATCCGGATGATTTGTTGTATATATATCGTATCCTGATATGTGGAAGTGATTTTTGCTTGTTAGATGCGTTTCGACAGAGAGCATGACATCGATCTCCTTATCGTTTAAAAACTTCAAAAGCTCTAGTCGGTGCTGAGAAATGCCGTTGGCATTCCATAGACATATTTTTAACAGGGGCATTTATTTCATCTGTTTGTCAGCGAGCAATTGGATGAGCTGATTTTGATTTTTCATAAGCTCTTGCATAGTTGATTGCATAAAAGTCATGAAATTCATCATGTTTTGTTGCAAGGAGACGATTAAGATCCCAATACTGTTAAGAGTGTTGCCGGAGACAGGTGCTAAGGTTGGTGCAGTTGATTTAAGGGCGGGTTGCTGAAGTCCGGTTTTGACCGCATCAGCAAATGAAACGCTGGAAGTAGCCTTAGAGTTAAACATGGGTGCACGTGAGAAGCACACTTCAGATAGGGTTTGAGATTGCGTAAATGTTGGTTGTCCACGAATCGGGGGTTTTTGAACTAGTCGCTGTTTTAATTCTTTATATACAGGGCATCCCCTATAGTTAGCTGTGTGGTTGCCCCCACAATTGTTGCATTTTTTCATGGAAGGATCGTTCTTATTTACAATGCATGATTCTGTAGCGTGAAGGCCTCCGCAAGCCACACAAACGGCGCGTAAGGTGCAATATGTTTTTGTGTGTCCGAATTCTTGACAATTGGTGCACTGGACAGGGCCATTACGCTTATGGGGCTGTTCCACAGTAACTCTACGGTGCAAAAGGTACTGCAAGTTGTAAATGGGGTGAACAGTATTTTTTCCAAGAGGCTTACTTTCTGGCTCCAGCTCAACTTTGAACATAGGCTGTGGTACCCTATTTCTGTTGATTATGTTTACAACCGCCTTTGCGTTGAACTTCTGGAGTTTTAGGGCATTTAGGATTTCCGCAGGTTCAACAGTAGCCTCGATACCTTTGACTACGACTTGAATGCCTTTTGCACTTTTAAGTTGGTACGTGTAAAAATGTATCTTAGCATCGTTAAGATATTTAGATACCAGGCGGTAATGCTCTTCCGAGTTTATTTGCAGTTTCGTCTCGGGAATATTGCCCTTGGTAAGTGAGATTATGTGAAAAGTGTTTTCACCGATTAGCTGCACTAGTTTTTTTACTAAAGCATTTGAGTTTTGCCCGCGGATATAAATAGGCGGGGGCTTGGCCTTACTAGTCGTGGGCATGATTTCTGTATTGCCCTTGTCCTGAACTGTGTCGCTAAGCAAAGCAAATCTATTGTTGCTTAGTAGAGACTCCTTCTCTCCTTTACTTTCTTCTCGAATTGATTTGGCTTTATTTCCTATTCTAGAATTTTTGGGGCTCAGCTTTCTTTTAATTTGGACATATCGATCCATACCTGTCTGCACAACTGACCTAGTTCTTGACGCTGCTGATGTTTTTGGTGTTGAAATCGTTTTTTGCTTAGTTGACATAATCGATGTTTGCGCTGTGGTTACTGCTGAAGTCGTTGTAGAGCTGGTATATGTGAGGGCGTTCACCGTCGTTGGCGTTGCCCGTGACGAAACTGCAGTCATAGTGGGCAGCGAAGAGAGCGAGGCGTATTGCTGATTCCATGACATGCTAGAATCAGTGGTGATGGGAGTAGTCGAGCGTTCTCCCTCTTTAGTTGTTATTGTCGGTGGTGTTCTTGCGGGTACCGGTGAGACATACGAAAAGTAAGCGTTGTTGCGTTGTATAGAGAGGCGACGTTCTTCTTCGTCTCTTTGGCGCTGAGTGCGAATATCATTTTGGCTCATACTGCAGTTTTCTTTATGAGCTGAAATTTATCGAAATGCTCGTACGCTTGCATTTATTATCTGCTAGCGTTATGCTGTGTATTATATTATATATATATATATATATATATAATATTAATGTTATTTTATTCTTCTTGATTTTTTGTTTTCTTTTTATTCTGCTGAGTTTTTACAAGTTTACCGACCACGGAACGAATTTAAAAAACACGTCGGCACTCGTCAACGGTTAAACACTATGCCATTTATAATAACAAATTATTTGGCGACCGCTGTTACAAAAATAATTTTTTATAAATTTGATGTTATTTGCCCTGGTGCAGGATTTGAACCCAGACCCATCGAATAAAGCCCGTACACTTCTCATACTTAGCTACGGCGACCGCGTTATGCCATTTAGATAACGATATAAACGTAAGTTTGTAAATTGTCTATATTTGTAAAGACAAAAATATTCAATTAGCATAATAAATTGACTTATTATTGAATACGACCAAAGCAAATTATTTTCTTTCTTTTTGAAACGACTACCCACTGGACCATGACCAAAAGCGCTTTGCGCTCATTATAATATTGAAAGAAATTATTCATAAAATAACGCATTGGACACTTTTCGTAATCAACATCTGCTGCCAAGATCGTAGCATTTTTGCTGTTAAAAAATTGCTCAAGTAAGTTTAGTTAGAAATTGCGCAGCTCTGCATGTCAGTTTTACACCGACAGACGGAATCGGTTGCATGATGGAAATGCCGATCGGCTATTATTTTAAAATTACAATACTTATTCTTATTTTTACAAATATGTTAAAGTATGTTTAGGTTATGAGCTGAAATAGATGTAATGTAAACAGAAGTACCTGTTTTTTTAATAATAATACAAAAAATATAGAATTTTTTAAGATTCAGTAATTTATTATTCATAAAAATCTATGTTCGGTCGTTCTCTACTGGCTTCCTGGGCTTGCCAAAAAGAGTTTAATATTTTCAAATCTGGTATGCCGTTAACGTTAGCGAAATCCTATTATGAAAATATAAATGCATACATACATACATATGTTACATACGGGTTCGCTGAGGTGTTTTGGGATAACGAAAAGCAAAACGCAGTAGATAAAGTTCCAATTGAAGTATCTAGCCATACATATCATCTGAGATTAGATGGCTTCGGCGTGAATATGAACCTGAATCTTTCCCCTTTAAGAATAGGGAAACTAGCGATGAAATTGCTAATTTAAATTCGTTAGTATATTTAATTAATTTATAACAAAACCATGTTTTATGCTACAGAAACAATATCATGATCAGGCTACTAAAGAAAATATTAAAATATTGATCGGTCTTCAAATTATTATCGTAAGCATGCAATTGCGTCCGATCTCATTATTTTGATACCCAACTTTGGGGTTAAAAATACTATGACATTGCAACTTTGTTCTGACTTATATTTCGTTTAAAAGTTAAGTGTATCAAATAATTTTAGCGATAAATTTATAAAAGAACATCCATTAATTATTGCGATGAAAAATATATGCTTTCAAGAACCAATAGGACATAACATAGCAATTGTTGTACAACCGGGACACAACTTATATGTTCTTATATCTACGCCTAATTGTATGCTTTTTAGCTAATATATGAATTGTTTAATTTATTTGTAATTAAGTTGAAACTTTAATTCATTTATATGTTTTTAATAAAAATTTTCTAACTATTACATATTATATTGCGTATTCTAACATAAAAGCATTTAAAAAACAACAGCAAGTTGCGTGTTAGTCAGAAACCCTACGTGCACATTGTACAAATGACACAAGGCTATAATTTCTTCTCATAATTTTTTTTCAACACTTTTTGTTTTCAAATTGTTGCTGGGTTTTACAAAGACCAGCTTAAAAAAAGGTTTTCACCGTGAAATAGAGAAATTGACAGTAAAGGGTAAAAAAATTATAGATTTCTGGATCTCATTTTTGTTACTGGTCAAAATTGGCTATTTTATCTTTCTGCGCCATCTACCTTTCCGCCCCAGTTATAAGAATCATGTTTCAATGTTAAATTAGTTTTAGTGTCTAGAGTTAAATTTGATGAATTTTCTATCAGTAAACGTGACAGAAGAATGGCATTTAATTTTTCTTAATCCAACTTTTCCCTGCTAAATGATCTATTAAATGTTATTAATTGGGAGGATATGCTATCGGTTTAAATCTCACCGATTGACTTAATACATTTAAGTCCATACTGTCGGATATATGTACATCTGTTTATCGACTGTTCCTCTCATTAAAAATTACATTATAAGCTTATGTGGTATACACCTAGATTAAAAATCTTAAGAATCTGTGTAATAAATTTTATAGAAAATCGTTGAGTTTTTTTTAAGATATTTAAAATTTTAAATGCTTCAGGAGAGAGAGCTAGAAAAATAACTGCCTGCGATTGCTAACTGACAAAAGAACGATGCGGTGGTCAAATGTCGCTATTCAGTTAGTTAGCCTGCGACTAACGCCTTAGATCTAGCGGGTCTGAAGTAGGTGTGTATGTGCATGAATAAAATAAATGTGGTACCTATAAATGTGGTACCTATAAATGTGTTAGCGTTATGTATAGGATGTGTAAATGCCGATGCACATAAAGTAAATAAGTATATGATGGCAAGTGCATTAATGTTTGATAGCTATTACATATTAAGTATTTCAACTTCTTAATTTAATTTTTATATTTTGAGACAACAAACAACTAGCCATCTGTCGCAACAGAGAATTGAGTCAATATTCCTATTAGCAGATGTACTGGCGATAGGTCCTCGCCATCGTGTTGAAACGTGTTCAAAGATTCCAGCTTTTCACGGTGTCTATACTCGTCTAATCTACACAAATTTGAGTCTGAGAGCGATCCACAAAGAAGGCGCTCTCTGATGATAAAGACATCGATGTGCAGCAAATGGAGCTAACTAAAATCAACTACCCAACAGTCTGGGCTGCTTTTATGGGCCACTTGAACAAACTGTTCAGCATACCACCGCTTGCGAAGAACGTTCTGGATTGCTTACTACGTCTCAATTCAGCTTCCAACAGAAACGCATCAATCACGGCAATACCATTTAGGCAGTGAAATAACCGTTCCAACTTTCAGCGCAATTTAATAGTTTTTGAATGACCGCATAGTTACTATTAACGTTATTGAAAATAGATAGAGTCACATCGATGCCTCAAATCATAATATGTCAGCCATATTTCCAGAACGCGTAACAATAGGAAAACGGATCAATCGGTGAGCAAAAGCTACCATGTAGCCGCTCAGTTAAAAAAGACTGGGTCTTGTTACCTATGTGGTGATGCTCAGAATTATTTCGAGCGTAAAACTATTGTTGATCAGTAACTCGCTCGTAGTATCGCACTTCCCTAGCATAGAAACTTTTCTTCAGTGTGGACAAAGACCTCTCACACTGTTACATGTTCTGACAGCCGTTCCACAAGTTTGAGAGAGCTTCAGTAGCACAATCACAGCTTAATCTGGGAGCTCAGCCTTTTCGCCGCGAAAGCGCTGTTAATTCACTTCCCTGCTAACAACAAGAGTATCCAAGGCAGCAAATTCTACATTTATTGTAACAACAACTACAGAAAAAACGACACGACAAGATCTTTTAGAAATTGCAATGGTAACAATAGGGAATGACATCAAATGGCAATTGCACGTGTTCTCATTAACAATAGTTCCGAACCAGCGATAATCTCTGGACACGCTGCTCAAACCATTGGCTTGTCCTACACTCGCGTTTCAGCAGAAATTCGCGTCAATCGGGCGGCAAGTATATAGTAAGATTTCTATTAAGGCATTTATTATCAAACACAAACACTTGACAAGTCTGAGCAAATAGCACTAAATCGTTTTCATTTTCTAGAGCGTAAGCTTCAACGCGATGAGCGGCTTTACAAGCTCTATTGCGACTCCGTTAATGAATACTTCGCATAAAACCAAATTACGCCTGCTGTAGCAATGGACACCGATCCCTGCGTTCTCACGCAGGCAATATACCAACTATGACCCGTGGTATTCTGCCACATCATGCGGTGGTACAACAAGAGAGCTTAACCTCTAAGTTATGCATCGTTTTCGACGCTTCATGTTAGACGACATACGGCCTCATTTGCTCGGTCTCACTACGGCCACATTTGAAACGGCCTCAGCCCCATACACCGCAAAAAGGGGATCCACCTAATTTCCGAAGATGAAAGAGAGTCATGCCCATTAGCAACATATGTTCTTAAAAATGAATTTTACATCGATGATGTGCTTTCTCGCTGTAGTTATTCGCGAGCAAATTACTGCGGCCCTGCTCTCTGCAGGCATGAACTTAACCAAGTGGAGCAGCAATTCAGTCGCTCTACTGGTACTGGATCTGTTTGAACTTCAACAACACCGAAACGAACAACACACTAGGTATTAGCTGACAATTAAATTAATACACTTTCCTCTTCAAGATAAACTTTGAGGCCGATTTCTCCGCAACAAAACTTGCTATGCTTTCAACTTCCAGTAGACATAAATAATCAATGCGGCTCAACATCAGCTTATGCAACAAATGTCTATCTGCGAGTTGAATGCTCTGATACACCAATTTGCTTATCGCCAAATGTCGAGTAACGCCAACGAAGCGTCTTACTATACCGCATGTCGAGCTCAGCGGTGCTGTGATGGCGACAGAATTTCTAACCTGGACCAAGAAGGCGTTCACAGCTCAAATTTTAGATTTACCTGTCCTCTACTGGACCGATGCTACAAGGCAATTTGTATTGAGTATTCTGTGTTCCTAACCGATGGCATACTTGAATATCGAACGGCGGACGTGAATTGGCCCAAATTTGACTATTTAGCAGGCGATGTCCAGGAGGAAGTGAATGAAGTCAAGCACATGCAGTTGCAAATGAATTTTTCCATGTGAGGTTTACTCACAATGCTTGTACGCAAATTACCACTCGTTTGGCTAGACCTCTGTCAGTCGCAGAGATGAACGATAGTTTACCGAAGAAATATCATTCTCACGAGCTTAGCGCCATTTCTGGATGAGCAAAATGTTTTTCGTGCTTGAATTGTATCATGTGATTTCGCAAAAATCCAGTAACAACAACACAGCTAATGGGAAGTTTGGCATTTCATCGCGTGAATCCACCCCAACGGCCATACCTGGCGACCGTTGAAATCGTCACGATGCCGTGGAAATACCACATCTAAAAGCTACATCTCCATTTATCTTTGCCTAGCAACGTTGTTGCTTCAGCGGCATTAAACGTTTTACTTACCCAAGACTTTTATCACCATACGTACTCATACATTCTTAAAATTGTCAACCAAACTAAATCGAAATATATCCTCTTTCGGCATCCAATAGATTCCTAATATTATTGTAGAGTCTTTGAAACTAAATGATTTTTTAGAACTCTCATTGTCGAAAAATGATAATTGATTTAAAAACCACTTGAATCCTGCCGAATGTAATATCGTTATTACTCTACTTCTAATCAGATCTAGATGCTCAAAGTCTTCTGATCCTGCTGATAGGTCATCAACTTAAAAGTATCTTTATATAGCCATTGAACTGGGTGTATTAGCTCCTTCTGCCTAGGGCCTGATAAAGCCGAGCTCCGGTTTCATATAAATGGCCGAGCAATTTATGGCCAGATTTAAACGGCATTCGGACTTGAAGCCATCTAGCAGGCAAACCTTGAGTAGTGTGGTGAAAGAATATTTATTTAAAGGGGAGCCAATAGTTATTGAAACAGCAGAGTGGATTCTGCTAATCAATATGCAGCCGGGAGATTGCTGGAATGTTGTGAAAATAAAATGCAAAAGTTTTGTAAAATAATTTCTGTTTTATTAATTTGAAAGTAGCCGTGTGTATAATCAATAAATCAAAGAAAAGTATGAACTCAGAATTTTGATACATTAACCTCCTGTGTCGCCGAAATGTTTTGCTTGCGCAATGGCGGCCTCACTGGTGCATTGTAGCAGTGGTTAATGCACTGAGTTGCTTTGTTTACTAGTTAGTTAGTTAACAACAATGCGTGTAATGTCTTGCTCAGAACACTACAGTAGCTGTACTCAGGGCCGTCGAGAGGATTTCCGGGCCCGGTGGGAGAGTTATCTACGGGCCCTCCCCCAACCCCCCCTAAAATCCTTTACTTTTTTTTTTTACTTTATTTTTCCCAAATTTTGTGATTTGGACTGGAATCCGGGCCCCCCTAGAAACTCCGGGCCCGGTGGGAATCCCACCCTTACCACCCCCTCTCGGCGGGCCTGGCTGTACTGATATTGTTTTCACTCTCTTATTGTCCAAAAGTGAGTTTTGTGGAACAAGCCTCTGTAGCCAATTTTTCCAACGCCAATAGCCTTTGAACTACGGAATATATTGATGAGATCTCATCTTCAGTTTGGATAAAGTACTACTGACATTGGTATTTTTCAAACACAACGTAGTCTAGGAGCGTCTTCGATAGTGTTGGATGGTCGGGGCCAGTTTTAATTTAGCTAATAGCTAGAGCTCGAAAAATGTTTCAGCACCTAACAGAAGATATATTCTGAATCAGTCAAGTAAGTTTTTTTTGGTATTTTCCAGCTATTAATTCTAACTTTCCATCTGGATGGTTGGCTGAAATGGATTACATTATCCAGAGATCCGCAGAAAACTCATGGTTCTTCATTTTACCCCTACTTTCTTTCTGGCGTTCCCGATGCCAATGACGTTCAAACTGTTGTTCTGCCAATCTGTATCTGCGATCCCGAATCCAAATGTACTCTTGGTAGTAAATACTTTCTGGAGCTGGAGTTTATATTGGAAACCGCTGTACATAGCATTGCGCAATCGGATACACCCGT
The DNA here is from genome assembly GCA_951828415.1 of Anomoia purmunda. Lineage (NCBI taxonomy): Eukaryota > Metazoa > Arthropoda > Insecta > Diptera > Tephritidae > Anomoia > Anomoia purmunda. Next base: position 84,403,540 of record OX639993.1, on the reverse strand, counting down.
CGTGTGTATGGTCTGCGAGATCGACGGGTGTGATTGATAACAGATAATTACGACAAGTTTAAAAAACAACGTTAGTGGTATTCGCCACATTTTGTTACATGCAATATTAACAAAGGTAATAAGCGTTGTTTGGTATTTGATGCAGCAGAAACTCTAAACGGCATGAATTTAAATAGTGCGTTTATGAAAGGACCAAACGAATATAAGCCGAAACAGTTTCTGCCCATACTATTTAAGTCCCGGCAGGTTCGAGTTGGAGGATGGGGCCGTGTGTAGAAGTCCACGCAAGTGGGGACATTTTCTGATCGCCATTCACTTGAGAGTGGTCAGAGCGAGTCTTCTGCATACGATTTAAGCAGCTCTCAACTTTCGGCTGCTTTCACCCAAGTGTCCTCTAGGTAGCTCCCGAACATCTGTTTGGGGATGAGCTCACGTGAGAAGGCGAATCGGGTGGGGTCACTCCGACGTTCTCGGTTTAAGAGCTCATCAGGGGTTGCAGCGTCTTTTCATCAGTAGGTGCGGCTGCTAGCGGGCGTCTTACTTGGAGCAAGCGGCTCGCTATATAAATGTGCCCTAAATTAAGAAGTGACCCAGAATCTGGTTGTGCGTTGGGTTTGGTACTCGCCACGTAAAAACACCTCGCAATGAAAAATTTAAACAAAAAGCTTCGGATGAGACCTCCTATTCTGATGACGACTACGGCAAACGTTTAGAGGACTATGATTTAAGGTCATGCACTGGGAATGGTCGGACCCTTAATTGAATGTCCTCGTTAAGGCAAAGGCTGCCATCACGGCCATCCAACGGATGAACAGGGCAAAAATTATGGGTATCGGGCCTTGAAACATCTACTAGAGCTGCCATGTAAAGGAGCGCAAGATCGGTGTTGGGTTGGTGATGGAAGAGAGACTTCATCGCTAAGTACTTACGTTCACTCCGGTAGATGAACGTCTCGCCACGATTAGCATCAAAGCGAGATTCTTCAATATCTCGCTGATTTGCATCCACGCCCCTATGGAAAAGAAGGACGATGCGACCAAAGATCACTTCTATGAATGCCTTTAGCGCGCGTACGAACAGTGCCCCCATCACGATATAAAACTCGTGCTAGGCGATTTTAATGGAAAGTTGGGAAGGGAAAGAATTTTTGGTCCCACAGTCGGTAAGTTCAGCTTACAAGACGAATCATCCGCTAACGGACTGAGGCTAATCGACTTCGCTGGGGCCCGAAACATGGTAGTATGTAGTACAGGCATAACAAGAGACATCAAGCTGCATGGCTATCTCCTGATGGAAAAACACGAAGGCATGCTTTCAGAGTCTTGGACGTGAGCACTATTCTAGGAGTTAACATCGACATGGATCATTATATTTTCGCAAACAAAATTCGGACGCGACTCTGTGCAGCAAAAAGCGCGCGCTCAGTGACACGAGGAAAGCTAGTTGCCTAAAAGCTGCAATCACAACAGCTATCCGACCGTTTTGCCCCTCGACTTGCACTGCAGCTCTCTGGGAGCAATGTTAGGGTATCTGCGCGAAATGGGACCACATTTCGCTCTCATTAGTACTGTCGCTGAAGAGGTCATTAGTTTTCAGCGAGCCCGAAAAAATACTGGTACGATGAGGAATGCCGCGTCGCCATGGAAAGAAAAATGCGGCCTACAGGGCCAAGCTAAGATCGGCCGCAACGCGAACTGTTCGGGAGGGATATCGGTAGTTGAAGAAGGTAGCGAGGCACATTCCCCAAAAAAAGAAGAGAAAGAACGAGATGCGCGAGTGTGAGGAGCTTGAAAAATTTTGTCAGGTACGGCAGCTTACAGAAGTTTGTGTGCCAGTGTGGCTTTAGACCTAGCAAATTTACAATCGACCAAATATTCACGATACACCAAATCTTCCAAAATACCCGAGAAAGAATAATAGACACACGATATCTGTTTGTCGACTTAATTCCGCTTTCGATAAAAAAGAAGCTGCCAATTTGCCGCAATGTCTGAATTTGGTATCCCAACTAAACTAATACGGCTATGTAAAAAGACGTTGAGCAACACCATCAGCTCTGTCAAAACCAGGAAGAACCTCTCCGAGCCGTTTGAAATTAAACAAGGTTTCAGACAGGGTGCTTCTCTTTCGTGCGACTTCTTTAATTTTATGTGCTGCAGAGTTGAACTGTTCACGCACCATATATTATAGGAGCGTGCAACTTCTAGCGTATACAGACGATATCGATATCATCGGCCTCAACAACCGCGTCGTTACTTCTGCCTTTTCCAAACTGGATAAAGAAGCGAAACGAATAGGTCGGGAGGTCAATGCGGGCAAAACTAAGAACCTCCTAGCATCAAATAAACAGTCAGCGCACTCGAGTCTTTGCTCCCGCATCACTGTTGACAATTGCAATTACAAAAACGTGGACGACTTTGTTTATTTGGGAACCAGCACTAACACCTACAATAATGTCAGCCTGGAAATCCAACGTAGAATCTCTCTTGCCAACAAGTATTATTTTGGGCTGAGTAGGCAATTGCGAAGTGAAGCATTCTCGGCGAACCACAACCATCATGCCGTTCTATGCCAGCATCAGATGAGACGGCTCTTGGGGTGTTCGAGAAAAATATGCTCCGAAATAATTAAGGACCTCTACGTCATTGCGAAGGCGAATACCGCATACGATTGAACGATGAACTGGATGAGCTTTACCGTGACATAGGCCAGCGGCTACATTTACTGGGGCATGTCGTGCGAATGGACGAAAATGCTCCAGCCCTGAAAGTATTTAACGCGCTATTTGTGGTAGAGGTAAAGGACTTCACGTCACTTGATATTTCCGATTGGCGCCAGTTAGCAGGAAAAAGGAGTGACTGACAGTTTGTTAAACTCGGCCAACGTCTCCTAAGAGGTTATAGCGAAAATTAAGGAAGGAAGGATGGTTCGAGTCGGAGTATGTGGCGACATCATTAATCCGCTTCATGCCGATTTTTGATCTGCTTGGGGTTTTTTGCAATGTGGTGTTGCGTGTCAAAATACTACTGTTAAGGATGAGGCATGAGCCAATTCCTGTTGGAATTTACGTGAAATGGTTGCATTAATACAGAAGTTTGGGCTGCATTGAATGTCTTCAGATGATAGGTTAGGTTAGGTTGGCCGCCTGAAGCGGCTCACTTAGGCCAGTATTAGGAGGCCCATTGTGTTACCACAACCATTTTTCCTCCCTGATGAACCTCCACAGGCAATTCACCTCGGTGCTTGACACCTTACTAAGATCATCCAAAAACGGTGATCCCAAATATCGCACTCTGCTTTTACACAGTGCAGGACACTTACACAGTAAATGCAAGATCATTTTCTCCTCCTCGTCATTCTTGCAGCTCCTACAACATCTTCGGCAGGGTACACTTAACCTTTCAGCATGTTTCCCTATCGGACAGTGCCCTGTTAGAGCCCCGATCACGTTAGAAATGTTTTCCCTTCTTAGACAGAGAACGCTGCGCGATCGTTTCCGGTCCCATTTAAGCCACGTCTGCCTTGAAGTTCGACACGTCGTATTTTGTCTCCGTCTATTGTCAGCTTGTTTATATATACATCCTCTGAGTAGCAGTTTGCAAGTGGCAAACGGCATACCAATGCGTTCTTTATCCTGAAGAATCTGCGTGGTCGTACCTTGTCTTGCAAGTTCGTCTGCCATGCAGTATCCCTCTATGTCCCGGTGACCACGGACCCAAATGAGGTACAGTCTGTTCTGCTTAGCCATCATTTTTACAGGTAGGCGGCAGTTCAGCGCGATGTTCGAGTTTAACGTGAACGAGCTCAGAGCTCTGATTGCAGTCTGGCTGTCACCAAAAATGACGATAATCACGGTCACAAGTTTTTCTACCGCCTCCATGATAGCTGAGACCTCAGCATGGAAGACGCTGCAGTGATCCGGTAACCTAAAGAAAATTCGCAGGAGAGGGTTTCTTGAGAAAACCCCTAGTCCTACCTTATTATCGAGTTTCGAGCCATCTGCATAGATGACAATGATATCAGGTGGAGTATGAATTTCAAGTTTCCACTCACCCCTACTTGGAGTTCGTGTAATAAAGTTACTTTCGGAAACCGATTCAAAGCACACCGATCCGTGTTGCTCGGAATAGAGGAAAACTTGTTCAAAATACAAGAGTGCCCTTGGCTTTCAGGATGCCTCTGGGATGTCTCTCTTAGTCGCGTAGTAATCATCGCTGTCATCCGTTGTCCAGCCAAACCCAAAGGAAGGAGGTCCATAACTCTCTTTCCGGTTCAACTTCTTATCTAAAATTATGCCTAGAAGTTTTACACTTGTAGAAAGACTAACCAGATAACGTTTAGTACTGGAGTTACCGAAGGCATTTTATAGCTTCTCGTGAAAAGTACAAGTTCCACCTTACTTGAGCTGACCTTGAGCCCGCAGCGGGTGGACCACTTGGATACCTCCCGAAGCGTACGTTACATCAGCTCGCATATTGTCTGCGGAAACTTTCCCCTGAGCGCGATCGCGACGTCATCAGCGTACGCGACAACTTTTGCGCCACCCCATGCCGTATCTCACAGTAGTGTATTTACGGTGAGGTTTCACAGAAGTTGGGATAGGACACCCCCTTGTGGCGTCCCCCTCGACACGTGCCGCGACAATCCGCTCGCACCCAGTTTAGCCCTTACTACTCTGCAACAGAGTAGCTGGCCGATAAACCCAACCAGTGAGCGTTCAACCCCTAGATCCCGAACGGCACCAGTTATAGCTTCTGGAAGCACGTTATTAAAGGCGTCTTCAATGTCCACGAAGGCTACCAGACAGAAATCCTTGACGCTGAGAGACTTCCCAATATAGACGACCAAGCTATGGAGTGCAGTCTCAGTAGATTTGCGTTTGCGGTAGACACGTTGGTCATTAGACAGTAGTCGACTGTCGATGGCATCGGGCAGGTAGGTACTAACAATAATTTGAAGTGCCTTAAGAGCAAAAGATGATGCACTGATAGGCCTAAGATCCTTTGGATTAGTGTGTGAGGCCTTACCGGCTTTAGGAATAAAGACAGCCGTGACATTTCTCCATGCCAACGGTATGTGATTCAGTTTGAAACAGGCCCTGAAATTAGTAGAGAGCCATTTTGCAGTCACCTCCAGTGTCTTGATTAGCTATTAGGTATTATCTCATCCGGCCCTGCAGATTTGTATGGTTTAAACCTTTGGATAGCCCATTTAAGCTTTTCTTCCGAAACCGTTATGATGACGGGGTTGGAAGAGATGAACGGAGGAATTCCTTCTTTCGCAGTTGTATTCCCAGGGAAGTGGGTATCAAGTAGCAGTTCAAGGGTTTCCTTTCCCTTGGAGGCCCAGGAACCGTCTTGCTTTTGCAAGAACCTATCTCGATGCCGCCGCAGAAGTTTCTCCACAAAGATTTCTTTGCCGCTCTTAAAGCTTTTTTATGGGTCTGAAGAGACTTTTTGTACTCTAGCCATACCAGCTCGAGGCCAAGTCTCTTGGCTTTGCTGAAATTTTTCCTACAAGATTTACGTAGTGAGTCCAACTCACGTGACCGCCTATGGGGTTTGCGTTTGCCCCATTGTTTAGAATCAGGGCAAGCCTGGTCTAGAGCGTCTGAGCAGGCCGGTGTAAGCACGTTCACAATGTTCTCTAGATCTCCGATACAATTAGGTTCAATTTTATAAGAGCACCAATCCATGTTTTTTGGGTTTTTACGCACTTTTGGGCTGGTAATGGAAAAGTTCAATACGATTTCAATATAACAATGATCAGAGAAGGAGTGTTCATCTGGAACCCGCCAACTCTCGATCAATTCAGATATACTAACACTACATAAAATTATATCTAATACTTCTGTACGATTGCTAATAATGAAGGTGGGATCCCTACCTTTGTTGCATATAAGTAGGTCAGTTGTTAGAAGGTAGTTGAAAAGTAACTCCCCTCGATCATTGATATCCGTGCTCCCCCGGTTGACATGGTGAGCATTCGAGTCGCTGCCGACCAAAATGTGTCCGCTCTCATAACTGGACATTAATTTCCGCACCATAGAGGTAGGAGGGTACTCGGCTTCGTAGGGCATCTAAGCCGATGCCAGCACGATTGACATACCCCCTATCTCCGCGATAATTTCCGTGACAGAATGCAGGCTCTAATTTTACCTTTACCGCGCTCAACGAAAAGCTTAAAGCAGGTGGCACTCAACCTACATACCCTTGAGTGTGCAAACCCAAGGTTCCTGAATAAGTACCACCGTAACGTCGCCCTTGCTTAGGCGGCCAAGGAGAGCAGGTGAGGCTGCTTTAGAACGATACAGGAGGAAGCCGCTTCCTCCCCTCCAGCTACGACGGCGACGTCAGCTTCACACTCCCCGTCACTGAGAAGCAGCTCCTCCTCCGCAAACATCCTATGCATTGTTGGTGCAAGGTTTGTCTGGGAGGAGACGCTGCCCTCAGCGTCGGAGAGCTCCGGCTCCGGCTCCGGTTTGAGTGCCTCAATGTCCACGTCCATTTCCTTCAACCGCCCCGGAGGCACGATGAGCGTTCCCGCGGTACACTTTGATAATGAGCTCATCGAGGCGGTATGAGACGCGACCTTGCCTTTTCTCTAGAAGTCCAATGGACTCCTTATTTAGGGACAAGACCACTTGTCTAGAAGGGCCTTCCGCGTCCTCGACTCGGACGACCCTCTAATAACTTGTTAAGCCGCTCTGACTCCATCTTCTGAGAGGCGTGACTCGTAGTTTCCATCGCTGCCACGCTCTCCATATTTTCGTGTGCGGTTGCTTGTCGCCTTGATCCACTCGGGCCAGGCCGTGAGACCTCTGCCTTCGCCATAACACGCATAGTCACGGGCCGGTGTGTAGCATTCACCTCCAGCCCGGGGGAGCTCCTATCGGAGCGAAGCGGCGCTTTAGCCACTTACGCCTGCACATTCTTGCCCGGAGATGGGGAAGGGGAAATCTTTGTGCTAGGCGCTCGCACCTGCAAAGTCTTACCCCTAGATGGGGAAGATTGAATTTTTGTGTTTATTTTTTTTAAATTTCTATTCATCTTGGTCGTACGACCACCGGCACGACGAGGCAAGCGCGGCGGTCTAAAAATATATTAGGGAAAAATGGGTGGTACGTGGAATTAAAACCACAATATTTTTGTATCCTCACAAGGAGGAATTTTTGAATTTTCTATTGATTTCACGTAGCGCAGAGTAAGGTAAGTTCAAGACTAAATTCAAATCTACTTGTCACTTAACAAGATAGCTTCAGCGGCGCGTCAGTTACGTTGCTTTACAACGTGGCTATTCAAATCGACACGAAAGAATTTTTGGAGTTGCAATCCGTCTCGATTGCGAAACACGGGGAAATGTGGGAACCCAAAAACTAAGCAGAGCAGTATGCCGAAATTGGAGCTGCCGCGACGATGGGGTCTACTGCGTCAGCGATTGCACCGTGAGAATGCAATGCGGTGAGGTGCATGCAAAAAACAAAAAACAGAAGTGCATGGATGAAAAGTAAAAGTGCATATGAATGCAAATGGATAGCGACGAGAAATGCGTCGCCGGAGTTATGTTTAAGAAGGTTAATGACATGTGCCTTAACTCTTCCCCCCTTTAAGCGCAGCTCATCCTGCTTTTTTTGACCTAGCTTGAATGGTCCTACTATTATCGAGGTGAAGTTTTTTAATCAATTGTAGTGATAGCGTTTCTTCGAACACATGAGTAGAATTTATAGATGCCAGAATGGCTGGCAGTGGCTTATAGTCGGACTTCTCATAATAGGAGTAGGTGACTGTGTTGACGGTCACCGAGCTATTTTGATACTGCACAACACAAGTTCCGTTTAGTCTAATTGGATTCCCATGAATTAGTACCGTTCCATTAAAGGCGTTAAATAAAAATACTCCCGGTTGAATAATTTTGAAAGACGGAATATGAAAATTAGTTGTTTTCGTGCAAACTGACGGTTTACTTTTTAGTATGTTGGAAATACATCGAGTATCCGTTATTTCTTTGATATTATCAAACCTGCAAATGCTCATCTTGTCATGTGACTTACATGGTTTCTAAATTTCATATATGTTCATTTCACATATAATTATATTTGAGTTTGTTGGTTTAATTACTTCATGTTCTTTCTTTACTGGCGTAACAAGGATTTTTTGGCAACTATTACTATTTACAGTTGGTAAGCTTACAATATATAAAATGATAGAATTATTTGTAGCTATTTTAAGGTTAGACATTTTTAAACTTTGTAGATTGGCATACGGGAATTTTTCTTGGCGTAAAAGATTTTTGAGTGCATCTATTTCTCTCTCGGAGAAAAGCGCCGTGTTAGTAATATCGGCTTTAGACCATAGCAGGGCTCTGTCTACATTTGTTACCTCTTCTTTTAAAACTTCTAACTCGAACTTGAATCTAATTGCCGTTGTCCTTTGTACGTCTTCGTCGTCTTCGTCGTCTTGTAAATCTTTCATTATAGCGTTCGTTCTATTCGCGATTTCGTTTAGTTTATCTTCAATGAGTCGGTTAATAACAATTTGGTTCTCTGTTTGTCTTAAATTTCCTTCTATTTTGTCGTTGATTAATTTTAAATCGTCCGTGTCCGGGGTACCTGCCAGCCATTTCCAGGCTGTTCCTAATGCGTCGATTGATCTTTTTGTCCGTGGGAAAGGTCTTATTCGTTCTAAAATATGTTCAATTTCAGTAAGTTCGTGTTTCAAAAACGGTAAGAGTGAGTTGTACGGGTTCAGTTTAAAGTTGATACGGTATTTTACTAATTTCAGCTCCCTTCCGTACAGGTCGATGTCCATTACGTGTATCAGCTTGTAGTCCCCGATCTGTATCATGGATTGTCCCACCTCTAATGTTACAATTTCCGAGTTTGAATAGTCCAATCACATCTGATTGTCTGCATCGCAAGTAAAAATATGACGAAGAACATCTTCTTGGTGACAATTTTAATTTTTAGAGATGATCTGCTTCGTTTTCCTTGAATGATGAAATTAATCCTCTTAGTGTTGGTTGTGATTTTCCTCACAATGTTGTTCGTAATTTAGAGATGATTCGTTTCGTAGCTCTTTTTGTTGATAATGTGTTGTTTTTCAAGTTTTCGTTTCGTTATTTTAAAGCTTTGTTTACTGTTCACTTCAATTTTTCCTCTTCGTCCTAGTAAAAGTATATTCGCACGAGGTATTTATTTTTTGTGTTTTGTTTAAGTTTGTTTTATTGTTCACTTGATTTTTCCTCTTTGTCCTAGTAAAAGGATATTCGCATGAGGAACTTACTTTTTGTGTTTTGTTTTAACACTTAGTTTGAATTTATTAAGGGTAGTTCACTACTTAAATTTTCCTCTTTTTATCCTAGCAAGGATATTCACATGGGGAATTTTTTCCTACTTCGTTGGGCGCCACTTACTGACCCGGCTTCGCGGAATTAAAACCTCAATATTTTGGTTTCCTCACAAGGAGGAATTTTTGAATCTTTTATTGATTTCACGTAGCGCAGAGTAAGGTGAGTTTAAGACTAAATTCAAATCTACTTGTCACTTAACAAGAGAGCTTCAGCAGCGCGTCAGTTACGTTGCTTTACGACGTGGCTATTCAAATCGACACGAAAGAATTTTTGGAGTTGCAGTCAGTCTCAATTGCGAAACACGGGAAAAGGTGGGAGCAGAGCAGTATGCGGAAATTGGAGCTGCCGCGACAATGGGATCCACTGCGTCAGCGATTGCACCGTGAGAATGCAATGCAGTGAGGATAGCGACGAGATATGCGTCGCTGTTATGTTTAAGAAAGTTAATGACATGTGCCTTAACTTGTATATATAAAAAAGCTGACAATAGATGGAGACGAAAACGACCTGTCGAACTTCAAGGGAGACGTGGCTTAAATGGGACCGGAAACGGTCGCGCAGCGTTCTCTCTCTAAGAAGGGAAAGCATTTCTAAAGTGATCGGGGCTCTAACAGGGCACTGTCTGATAGGGAAATATGCTGAAAGGTTGGGTGTACCCTTCCTAAGAAACGGTCTTGTATATACTGAGTAAGTGTCCTGCACATTATCAAAGCAGGATGCGGTATCTGGGATAACTGTTTTTGGATGACCTTAGTGAGGTTTCAAGCACCGATGTAAATTGCCTGTTGGGGTTCATCAGTGAGGCAAAGTGGTTTGCCGGGGGGTAATTTGTTCTTCGGATGGTTCTAATTTTGTGGTAACACAATGAGCCTTCTATTACTGGCCTAAGTGAGCCAACCTAACCTAACCTATGCTTTGGCATGATATGCTCGAAGAAGAATCTCCATCGTCGATCGCTACTTAAATCGGCATCCAGATTTCAGTATCAGTAGCGTACCGTAACTGCCAAAGTTTATATCTTTAAAGATTAACTCGCATCGCTTCTCCGACGATAGTACGGACATGTAAAATCATTTGCCCTGAAGACGGTTACCGTAGTGTAACCGAAATATATTGGAAGGAAAACTAAGTAGATCAATTGTTTTACTCATCCAATACCCCATTGACCTCGAGCCGGCAAAACACAAACAAAAAAATTATGACACTCATTTTAGGCTGGCACAGGGAGTCTTTCCATTTAATCAAAGTTAGCAGTTTTAATTTCACAGTATTATACTTTATTTAATTAATTATTATTTAATTACACGTTTAAACAAACTTAGTTTTTAGGTTGAAGCCTGTGGTTTGGTCGGTGCGACGTACAGTGGCGTATACTACCGAAGAAATAGATTAATTCATACAAAAATGTACGTTACCAAGTGTCGTAAGTTTCGTTGAGGTTGTCTGTTCCGTTTGGTTGCCTCTGTCGTCACAGTCCAGTGTTGCTTAAAGACATTTAAGTCCGTTTGTACTTGCAGATATTCGTCAGACAAATCCCACATAAATAAATTATAGCTGATTCAAATTCTAAAAGCGACTAAGGCTTTTTGCTTTTTGTAGGCTTTCTGTTTTTAATGGAAACATAATTCATCTAAAGTAGCTTTCAAGCCATAGTGGAAATATAACCCTCTGCCCATGCTAAAATTTGTTTGTTCTCTGGGAGTTGCTTAAGGGTTCGCATGATCTTTTCATTTTTCTGATTCTTTGTCGTGCACTGGATACCTGCATGAGGATAGAATTTAAATTTCTCTGTTTAAATTATTTTCATTGCTTCAACATGTGATGTGTACACCTGCAATCCCCTCCTTTCGTAGGGGCAATCCCTCATCTTCATTTCAGTATTGCAAATAGGATTTAAATTTTTTTTAGCTTGTCTTTTAAGACATTTACGTTAAGCTTGCGACATTTTTTAATTTTTTATTTTTATTTTTAATTCATAACTTCACACCCGCAACATTTACCTCTTTTGGGTTTGCACTATCCATTATTTGGAAAATTTGTTTACCTCTTCCTCTTTTTGAAACTGTTGCAAATTGGTTAAACCGGAGTGGCTTTCGACTTTGTTCCGAAAAGTCGGTGGAGAAAAGTTTGATTTCCAAGCAATTCGGATGCTTTGGCTTAGTGGGCATGTGCATACATATGTACATATATGTGCACGTGTAATCTTATTGGAATGGGCTTGGGACCAATAAGTTAGGTACATATGTACATAATTTAGGGTTTATATATGTGTGATATACCTAGCGGATGTTTTTCCTTAAGTATTTACTGACACGTACGTCTTTCTTCCACTTTGTTTTTTGTTAAAAGTTTTTGTTTTATACACAAATGTGCATACGTATATTTAATTTAAATTTTTTAAATTGTGTGCATATGTATCCATATGAGTCCTCAAAAACTCTCTTGTGTGAATCGATACGTGAGAGCCCGCATTGACTTGGTGAAGAATGATTTGTCTTCGGCGGTTGGTTTTCCTTAATTCTCCAAAAAGTTTTGGCAAACAAATGGTTGTATACCACTTGGAATTGACCGTTTTAAGTTTATCAAGTGGAACAGTTGCGACATGACCAGATTTTCTGAAAAACAGGCGACCATTTGCTTTGAGGTGCTTCTTGCGCGAACAACTTTTGTTGGATTAGGCTCGTCTTGGAACACCCATACAGTCGATTGCTGCTTTGTTTCCGGCTCATATGCATAAATCCAAGATTCGTCACCTGTTACGATGGCATAGACGTGCTTTGATCCACCGCGGCTAAATTTCTTCAACATATCTTTACACCAATCGACACGAGTTCTTTTTTGGGCAATTGTAAAATTATGCGGTATCCAACGAGAACAAATCTTCTTTACGACCAAATGTTCATGCAATATTGAATGTATGCTGGCCCCACGAATGACCAAGGATGCCTCTATCTCGGGATATGTCACATGACGATCCTGCAAAGATTGGCGGCCACGCAGGAACTCGTTATACCATCGTTTCACAGTGGCTAAGTGTGATGATTCAACACTAAAAGTAGAAGTAAGTTGATTGGTGCACCCCTGCCTCGATGATCCGCGTCGAAAATCGTAGTAAATCATTGCACGAAAATGTTCACGGGTTAATTCCATTTTTAGGCAATATGAATTTTTAAGCTCACTATAAATAAACACAAATAAAACTCGTAAGTGAAAACGTTATATACAAGTTTATGCCAAAAAATACCAAACTTTACGATAAAGATATCTAATTACAGCTAATCACGTGTAGTGTTGCGAAGGCGCAAAATATAAAAGGCAACCGTCGTAATACTCGAAATAAGACACAAACTGATAACGTCAAGGTCAAATAGCAGATAAATCAAAAAGAAATAACTAAAGACGTGAATATAAGTTAACACCAGCAAACTCGCATCCGGCCAAAACTCTGTTCCCACCGATATTGCAGACAGCGCGTCCACAGGTTTTCGTAAGACAACAACAGTTAACACTAACAAGTGATCGCCGCGGCAGCAGCAAAAGCATGGGTGTGTTCGAGCCGCTCAATAATTATAGCAATATTGCAACCCTGTTTCTTACTTGATACTCTGTTTCTGATACTCAGCTGATAATGTGCAGCAATATTGCAGCATTTATTTTGCACAGAACGCGTAATTGGGAAATATGGAGATTTTAACTTTTTTGATAGCTGATGAGATGATGGAAAGGGGCGGTGATAAATTTTTGATAAACATGGACAAAAGAAGGCGAAGAAGACATAGGATAAAACGTTTCTTGTTTGAAGAGTGTTCCAAAAGAAGAAAAGTGAGGAAAGTGAAAAACTTTTTTAAAACTATTGTATTATACCCAGATGACATCTTTTTCAACCATTTTCAGATGACTCGGCGCACATTTGCTGTAAGCTATTAATTTTTGATATGTTCAACATATATACATATTCAAGGTGGCGCAAAAGTAATCCTCCTATCACAAAAAGCTATAAATTTTGCGATTGGCCTCTAATGTCAGTTCTGTTTTGACATTTGTGTAGTAAACACATGCGAAATACACGTTAATAAACAATGTTACGCTACACTGCTCCAGAACGCGGAATATTGCTGACTATTTATTTGACTAATAATCGGTCGGTGACTTTGGCACAACGTGAATTTCGTCGCAGATTTCCTGGCTGTCCAACGCCAACTGGTGAAACACTGCGACGTTTAGCCGCTCGCCTCGAAGAGACTGGCACAACACGAGATGCCGCCAGGCGTGGCAGACCCCGGAGTAGCCGTTCTGCAGAGAATATTGCTGCTGTAGCCGAGGATGTCATGGAAGCGCCGTCGACATCGACCAGACGACGTGCCACGCAAATGGGTATCAGTCGACGGTCTTTACAGCGAATTTTGGTACAAGATTTGAAGATGTTTCCGTAAAAAGTCCAGACGGTGCATCAGCTGTTAGCTGCTGACCGCCAATTGCGTCTAACATACGCTCCAGCCATCCTTAATCACCACCAAGAGGAAGATGATTTTTCATCAAAAATAATCATGAGTGATGAGGCCCATTTCCATCTTAGCGGGTACGTAAATAAGCAAAATTTACGCTTCTGGGGCACTGAAAATCCGCGTGTAACCCACGGAGAGCCATTACACCCGCTCAAAGTCACTGTATGGTGTGCTGTTTGCGCTGGAGGAGTCATCGGGCCTTTTTTCTTCGAAGACGTCGCGGACCAAACGGTTACTGTAAATGGTGAGCGCTTCAGAGCAATGATCAACGAGTTCTTTTTGCCGCAACTTGATGAATTGGGATTGGAAAACATGTGGTTCCAAGAGGACGGTGCAACGGCACACTCTGCACGTGCCCCAACCGATATGCTGAAGGATGCATTTCCCGGGCGCCTAATCTCCCGTTTTGGCGATTTGCACTGGCCAGCAAGATCGCCTGATTTGACCGCTCCAGACTTCTTTTTGTGCGGCTTTTAGAAGTCGCGGATTTATGTCAACAAGCCTCAGACTCTTGCAGTTCTTAAAGAGAATATCCGTCAAGAATGTGAGGACCCATCGCCGGAAGTTTTGGCCAAAGTGATGGAAAATGCCATAAAAAGGGCTCAAATGACAATCAACTGTGGCGGCGGCCATTTACATAACATCATATTCTCGACTTGATGTAAAAAAAAATTAAAAGACCAAATAAAAATAATCCACAATAAGAATCAAAGTTTTTCATTTTTTTTTTAAATTACTGCCAAAAAACATCGGAAGGTTACTTTTGCGCCACCTTGTATATATAGTTGGTATAATGAAGGTTTTTATTTAGAACATACGTGATGCTCTAAGCCCTTTTTGGTGCACTATGGACACCAAGTATTCGTTGGAGCAGTCGTTATACATCACATTGTGGAAACTTGGCAACAGCAGGGTTACTTATCGAGAAATTTCCGATCGCTTCAATGTTGGCAAAGGAACAGCCCATAAATTGATTTTTAAAACCATAAAGGCAATATGCTGCCTCAAAAGCGAAATTTCTTGGCCCACCGTTATTGAGCAGCAACACATAATGGAAAGTTTCCAAACGATCAGAGTGAACTCTCTGGTGGTGTTGGCCTGCGCTATATTGCATAATTTTATAATAAGTAATGGAGAAGATGCAAGCAATTACGAAGGCGTTGGCGCTATACCAAATTCGAATCCTGATTACGAGAATAACCCTGAGGGGGAAGTCATAAACAATATTAATTACACTAACGAAGGGATTAACAGAAGGAATGAGTTGAAAATATTATTTAATTCATAACAAGTCACAAGTCATTTATTAAGCTTTATTTTACTTCATGTTCATAAAAAAATACTGGATTAACAAAACATTATTCATTTGGGTTGATATTATATACGTATAAACTTAAGTTATTCATATCACAATTCATTGATTTAAAAAAATAAATACTAAATTCTAAAAAATCTATCAAAAAGACTGAGATCACTTCCTTTAACAATACTGACATCACTTATTAACAAATTTATCTAGAACTT
This sequence comes from Anomoia purmunda, assembly GCA_951828415.1. Taxonomy (NCBI): domain Eukaryota; kingdom Metazoa; phylum Arthropoda; class Insecta; order Diptera; family Tephritidae; genus Anomoia; species Anomoia purmunda. The sequence goes on along the minus strand of OX639993.1, from coordinate 84,388,163 downwards.
CTCTAAGCTCTAACATTGTCTTAATTTTTTCTTACTCCACTTGCAATTTTTCTTTTTCCAGAACCATCACTTCACTTTTTCCTCAGTCGCCTCTTTTTTAAAAAATTCAAGTAACTCGTTCGCTGGTATTTTGCGTCTTTTATTAGGAACATTTCGATGATTTTCTTTTTCATAACTTTTAGAGGTGCTTTCATCATCGAAGTCAATCTCGACATTATCATTCTCCCCTACACTTTGGCTGCTTGGAATGTCTGGGGAACTCTGCAGATTTTGAGATGGGGGAGAAATGGAGTGTCTACTGCCATACACTTCATCGAATTCGTTAAAATATTCCCAAGTTGTTGCATCTCTTCCCGTAGAATTGTTTCTTTTCTTTATTCTTTTATAGGTTGCGACCATGTTTAAAAATTTTCTTTGCAACTGATCTCTTGTAGGGTTGAGATTTGGATCATCACTTTTCCTCTTGTCCAGTACTTTGCCCCAAAGGACATGTTTCTTTCTCCTCCCGCAAGTAAACTCATCTTTCAGGTCCGATCGACACCTGACCAATAATTTGGTTTCAGTCACGCTTAATTTTAAGCTAAAAACAAATAATAAACAATATTACTTATTAAAATAACACTTATTAAAAACTTTACTTACTTTTCTTCCTCCATCTCAATTGCGCAGTAAAAATTTTTATATTGCGTTTGATTTGCTAGTGATGAGCAACAGATTGTCAACATTTTATTCAACGAACGCGTGACGTTGCCACTGTGGCCGAAATTTTCCCGAAGAACGTGATGCTCTATCATCAAAAGTAACACTGCCGCAATAATAGCAACTCGAACACACCCCATTGCACTTGTACAAGCGGTAAATTGTCGAATTGCATTTACAAGTCACGCGGTCGATAACGTACAGCGGCTGGCAGGGACTGTTAGAGTTTTCAGGTATTTAGGCGAAGTCGTCGAATTAATGTTTAGTTGTATTAACTCACCCGACTTAACCAGCTGCCCTTGCTCTCTTGCAAGGGAAATAAAATATTTAAACCAACGAACTACTTGTTTTACTAATTTATATAACAAAACTTATTGAGGAATAATTAGATTAATACAACTGGAACTAGGTCATATAATTTTTTTTCATTAATTTCTTAAGTTTCGTTTATCTCAAGAACTAGAGCCAATCCAAAAAAAGTAAAAACACAGTTAGTAGCACCGCTACTAATGTTAATAAAAACTATTAACAAAATAATGACCGCAGGTTTTTTTTAATTTTTGTTACGCAGTGTTATTAGCATAATTTTCTTTTCATTTATACATCGATACAGTCAAACTCCTCTATAACGAACTCCTCTATAACGAAAACCTCTCTCTAACGAATTTTTTTTGAAACACTACGATTTTCACAATTTATTCATATATTTAGACCTCTCTATAACGAACTTCTCTATAGCGAATTCCTCTCTGTAACGAATTCTTTGTCATACATAAATGGAATTTTCCATAGCAAATAACCCCTCTATAACGAATTTAGCGAAGAGCTAAAAAGAAGTTGTTATAATACACAAAAATATATTACAGTTCCATCATTCTCCGAAACGTGTGCAGCATTTCAAACTCTATTAACATTTGTTGAATCACGGAGCGATGTACCCGACATTGTATTTAATAAAATTAATTCCTAAGAAGTATTTATTGATAAGGAAAATTCTCAAACAGCTAAACAAACTACAGTCGACAATTTTTCATACCTGAATAATAGGCCTTGAACACAAATACATGAAATTTCGTATGACCTCTCTATAACGAAGCCCTCTCTATAACGACCTTTTTCACCGCCAGAGAGCAAAAGAAATGAGACTAAAAAATGCTGCAACTCAAAAAAAGATGTCCCATTATTTTCCCAGAATAGACCAACCTACAGACAGGAACCTTGAAAAACGGGGAAGAACAAGTCTAAGTAGTGATTCCGATAATATTTAATTTGTTTAAAACAATTTATAGCTCATGAATATAATTTATTAGCTACTAAAATGCATCTTTACTATATATTCTACATACATATTTTTAAATTATTTATGTTTAAATTGAAATTGAAAAACTATGCAAATAAACATATTATATGTTCACATGGAAAATAAAAAAGTTACGTTTATTTCATCTTTAATATGTAATCAAAAAATAAATACTTTGTTTTCTGAAACTATTAGATTTCTTGGATTTTTTTTATGCGATTTCAGCTTTTTTTTACAAGGGAGTTTTAAATTTGCGCGGTTTTTGGATATTTTGGAACGTATCCCTTGTTTTTGTATGAAATAAGAACCTTTTTTTATGCGGATTTCTTTTATGCGGATTTCTCAGGAACTCATCTATCGCATAAAAAGAGACCTGGGTGTAATAGCCTATGTATGCGTGATAGGCAAATGTTAAGATCCTTTAAAGTTTCTGCCTGTTGCTTGGCAACTTGGACACTTTGTTTGTTAGATTCAGCAAGCATCTGTAGGAAGAGAATCACAAACAGAAAAGTAGAAAAAAAATATTACACTGTAACTTCGAAAACAACTTACCTTTGAAACATCTGCTTGTTTTTCAGCGGTTTCTAAAATTTGTATACATGTTTCGCTGCGCTCCTCCGCACGTTTCCTCATTAAACTCCTGCGTGGTGCTCTGGCAGGTGTGTTAGATGATGATGATCGCAAGTCGATGCTTTCATCAGCTACATGAGATCTGCTATGTGGTGGCACCTCGAAAATTACACCTTCGTCTCCTTCTTCCAGACGAAGATGAAGTTCCTAATAATTAGAACAATAGTAACTTTCACTTAAAAAATTTTCACTTCATCTAACTTACCTCCTCTATTGGGACATTTTTGGCCACTTCACGCCGCCATTCCGTCCCAGCAAGGGCAAGCACACGCCTCTCAATTTCTGAGAGGGGCTCCTCAATGACTGGCCTGTTTCCAGTCAGTGCCAGCTTCCTTCGCCGGTCTCGTACCTTGATGCTGGATCTGCTCTTTAAGTCCCGCCAAACCTGTTTTAGGGAAAAATTATTATATTAGCATATATCAAACAGATCAACAATGTTTGCTTACCGTGTGCCATTGATCGACAGTCTTAACTGCTCAGCTAAAACTATTCAACATTGTCGCCAATTCTTTCCACTTCTTGTCGCACTCAAATTTGCTGTGGAATTTCTGGAGCCTAGATCCGGCTAGCCCCGGGTTTTCGTCCGCCATACAATTAAGTTACACGCCTGTGGCGCTGTTTCTTTTAGTAGCAGGTGTCGACATTCTATGTAAAGCAATATATACCAAATTATAAATATTTGTAAAGTTAAATAATATTAATGATTTATTTTACTTGCGTTGATAAAATCACGTCAAAAATTTGCTTCGTTCACTATGCTAGCACTTATTCATTTGTTTTTTGTCTATTCCTATTTGTGCTTTCCGCTTATTTTGACATTTAGTTCGACAGAGGTATCACTTTGAATAAATACAGCGAGACTGCGGTTAAGTATCGTTAAGAAAAAGTTAGTGAATCACACAATCGTGAATGCAAACGGCAACTATTCTCGTCCAAAATTGTGATTGTCGCATCGTTTAAAGTAAAGTTAAGACTGCAGATGCTTGTGATAACCGCTTAAACGCATTAGTTGCACACTATTCATAAACTAACGATTTATTATCTAATACGTAAGGCATTGTAAGGTTATGGATGTGAATAAAATAAAATGGAATGAAAATTCAAATTGAAATACTATCTAATGACTGTGTAAATATTGAATAAACAAAATATTTGTAGGCAAATTTTTGTAAAATTGTACACCATTTGAGATGCTCCTTCCCTCTATATCTCGCACATTATATCTCTCTTATTTTTAATTTTTTACGAAGTTTTACTTCTATCAAGTGTATGGTGGTACACACGACTTTTGTTTTGTTTTGCTCAGTTGATTCTCTCTTTGACTGGAAAATTTGAACCGCTCAAATTCAGTAACCTTTTTCTCTTGTTCGTTTTGCAGCTATTTAAAAAAAACTGTTGAGCGTCCATGTTTTCTTTTCGAATTCAAACGCGAACGCTACTAAAAAAAAATACATCAAATTATCAGAACTTGACCAAAATTTAGACATATGACATATAAATCTTACCCATTTCAAAAAACATACCTTCCTCAAAAATTAAGAGTCGAGGAAATCAGATGAAAGAGGCGTGGTACGAATATTACTTGAACATAAAAACACTATATTGTAGTCGGCAAAGATGTGGTTTCTAAAATAAAAAGAATAATTACGATATTTTTGAAACCCTTCGATTTTTTTATGGGCACGCTTAAGCGATTTTGGCCGATTCCAGCATAGCACGGCGGTAGTTTCTTTGCTTTGTCAACATGCGCCAGCTAGATAACCTTTTCTTCCACTCATACAATACGGCATAACCATCGTCTTGAATTTTAATTAGCTGAAAAACATATCGCATACTACATAAATACAAAAGAGTGACAACTTAAAAATCAAATTATATACATAACTCCTTATAGATCATGGGTCAGTCAAATTCGCTACAACGGATACTTATGTGATCTGAGAACTGATTTATCGACACACTTACAGATAAAACAGTTCATCGTTCCATTTTACATATTCGACTATATGTATAATCGGATGCCAATATCGGATCCTGCTACCAATTCAGGAAACCGAAATTCATAAGTAAAAATGCATAAGTCAAACTTGCAAAATCTCGTCGGTATACAGGCAAAATTGACCAACTACAAAAAATTGTATTTTTTGTGCTTTTGATGGTAAGTTTATTAGAATTTTTCGGTAAAAATTCTGGTAAAACTGGCTAAGTGATATTGCGCTGGGATATACATATGCCAGCTAAAATAAACTGTGAGTTGACTATCTACTTTTAGGCGGAAAAAATTCAGGAAGAACTGTAATGCGATTCACTAACTTATTTTAAGAATACTCGATTGGTTAACTCAACTTAAAATTTTAACGATCCTGCTATTCAGCAACCATTTTTTAACGATTTTCGCATTCGCCGAATCAGCTGTTGATGTTAGCTAGTCGATGACCGAAAACTAAACGACAACAAATTTGATGTTGTTAACTCAATCGAGAAAAGTGAAATTAGTGATTTCAACTTAAATAAAAGATAAATTTAAAATTTGGTAATTTGATTTCTTGTTATTAAAAAAAAGGAACTTTAAATAATGTCGTTTGAATATTCGGCTTATGATTTATCCCGAGGTGACGAAGGATCGACGTTTACTCCGGGATGTGGATAATCCCTTTCAACAGAATTTCAGAAGCTGTATCGGTTAACTCCAAACTTGGCTGAATACCCAATTTCTCAGCTTAACAACCAAACAAGAGGCTCCAGAATAGCAGAAAAATCGACTGAGAAACAGGTAGTTCGTTTTAAAGTTTACTTTTATATTGGTAGGTTCTGGTGGTTTTGAGATTCTTCGCAACTGGTACCAATGCTATCAATGACCTGTAGGCGAGCAAAGGGGGATGTCCATGAGCTAGTTATTCGTAAGCCGGCATTCATCGGGTAACGGATGCAATCAATTATTCATTGTTTCACCAGAAAGTGAGGTTTCCTATGACCCAAGTGGAACGCCAATCTGCTATAAAACTGTTTGCTTCGGCGTCGTCCCCTTTCGTGAGAGGCTCTATTGGAGACGTCGATTCCACGTATATATCAATTTTACCACCAAGCAATCATGAGGAGACTTATGCCAACCCCCACATATACCATTCAATTAATATGCTAATGGTAAAAGCAAACTTTTACAAGGATCCATGTATAAAAACAGAAAATAGTTTAGTTTTAATATATAGATAAATGATTATAATTAAAAAAAATTAAATATATGTACATATGTAAATCCTAAATACGCTGGAGCACAACGCGAAGTTTGAAAACGATAGCCATGGCATATTTGTAGGTGATTCAGCATATTCCTTGGAGTCGAGTTGATTACTATTCTAACAAAACACTCAGAGAAGAGTCCGGAATTCTGCTACAATGGAAGTTTGCAATATATATAAAGAATTTTAAGTGCTTGTAGTTTGAAACAAACTAATATCTATTTCACTTTAATGAAATATAATAAAACGTTCAGATTTATATTTGGCAGCAGGCATTCGCTTGTTTTTTCTCTATTCCTCTTTGTGCTTTTCGCTTAATTTGACATTTAGTTTGACAGAGGTGCCACTCTTTATCACTTTGAATAAATAAAACGAAACAGCTGTTAAGTGTTGTTAAGAATAAGTTAGTGAATCGCACAATCGTTAGTGCAAACGGCAAATATTGCCGTCAAAAATAACAATTGTCGCACCGTTTAAAGTTAGTGAATCGCACTACTGATCAACTTCAGATAGCCAATTTTAACGGAATAAATTTCGAAGTTTAGCCTGTAACAAATTATGCAGGAATGAACTTGCACAAGTTTGTTTGGTAGGTTTTTTGTTTACATTGTGTGATTGCTGCAATTCTTCACTGTTCTATTCATTTCAAGTCAGGATTTGGTTGTGGTTACATGTCGTTAATTCTTTTCAAGTGCTACAAATATCACTTTGGGGTTTTAATTGTGTTTGAAATATTCCTTAATCTTATAATAATGTTATCGAGAGGTAAGTTACTCCTGGAATTGGCTAAAAAGGCTCAAGAATCAGCAGATAAAGGTAAGTGCGATAGCTGGAAATAAAGATGACAGTTTCAAATGAACGATGATAAATTATTTACAATTTTCCATCCCAATTAGATAAAAATATTTCCACTGAAGTAATTCCATCTACATCAAACTCCTTAAATGAAAGTGACTTAAGTTTAGATTTTTCTGACTCCAGTAGTGACAACTACATACATACCTCCGCAACACAACTCTGATAGTAGCAGCTCAGGATCTAATGCGAAGCAGTCCGTTACTTCCGAAACAGCAAGTTTTAAGCGATGGAAAGAAAAAAAGATAAGTACATGGAAACGAAATGTAAACAAAGAAAAAAGAAGCCGTGGTTTGCCTTATACAACATCCGGCAGAAACAAATTGCCGAAAATTCCGAAAACCATTGATAGCGGTAAATGCAAATTCAAATGCAATTTGAATTTTACCGTAGACGTGCAAAATAAAATATGCAGGGAGTATTGGAGTATGGCCTATAACCGCCAAAAAGATTTTTTAATAAATATGGTAGTGGAAAATGCTGTCAAACGTCGAACTACTAACGCTGAAGTAAAAAAAAAGCAATTCGTGTGAGAAATTTCAGGTGTGTAAAAACTTCTTTTTAAAAACTCTTTGCATTAGCCATGTGCCAGTTGACTCTGCAACGTCCGGGAGAAGTGAGTTTGGAACTTTTATCAATGCTGACCAACGTGGTAGTAGAACTCCCTCAAATAAAACACCCAAGAAAGTTATCGATGAAGTAAAAGCCCATATTGAGAGCTTTCCAGTCACTGAATCGCACTATTGTAGAAAATCTTCAAAAAGAAAGCATTTAGGTGAGAAGTTATCAATTGAAAAAATGCACAGCTTGTTTTTGGAAAAGTGTAAGGCGAAATCAATTACTCCTGTGTCTGAAATTATATACCGGCGGTATTTCTGTCAAAATTACAATTTTTCGTTCTTCAAGCCGAAAAAGTACAATGGCTTAACATGTACCACCTACAAAAAAAATAAAGAAAAGGAAGAGCTATACAAAGCACATATTGTGCGAAGAGATGAGGCCAACGCTGCGAAAATGGAGGACAAAATACGCGCAAACACTGATTTTATTTCTGCAACATTTGACCTGCAAAGTGTTTTACAAATGCCATCGAGTGATGTTGCACCTATGTATTATAGCAGAAAGCTATGTGCGTATAATTTAACAGTTTATGAAGCCTCTTTGCCAAACAAATCCTACTGCTTTACATGGACTGAAATTAATGGACAACGAGGGAGCTCGGAAATCGGTTTTGCATTACTCAAATGGATTCAGTCAATACCAAGCACTGTTAAGGAGGTATCGCTATTTTCAGGCACTTGTTCTGGTCAAAACAGAAATCCATATTACAGCATTATTGCTATTTATTGTTGACAAACCGCATTTAGGCGCTGTGCAACATAATTTCTTAGAATCTGGGCATTCACACATGGAGGTAGACTCAATGCATAGTGCAGTTGAATCTGCCAAAAAATATGTTGAAGTATTTGCTCTCCATGATTGGATCAACATTTTCAAAAAGCACGTTCAAAGAAGGTCAAAAAACAAGCGTCACCTTATGTGGTAACGGAGCTCTTATACGGTGACATGAAAAATCTAAAAGATTTGGCTACAAATTTAATTAAAAATCGCTGTGTGGATGAAAATCGAAATAAGGTTCAGTGGTTGAAACTGAAATGCATGCGGTATGAAAAACTTCAGCCAGGCATAATTAAATTTAAATACAATTATGGTGAAGAGTTTAAAACACTAAAAGTAACATGCTGCCGTCAATTAAGAAAATCCAAAATGCCTGATAATCTTGTCAATTTATACTAAAAAGAAATCCCGATTTCCGCTGCAAAGAAAAATTACTTACAAAAGCTTTGTACTACGGGAGCTATTCCAGAAATTTACCACTATTGGTATAACGGTTTGCCATCCTGTCAAAAAAAAGATTACCACCAAGAAGCAGGGGAAAGTTCTGAAACAGAGCCCGAGCTCGAAGATTAAAAATTGAATTAAATTTTCTTTCTTAAAAATATTATTTTGTTTTGTAATTAAATAAAAATAATCATTATGTCAAATAATCTCGAAGGGTTTAATTATAAATTTTCTGTTGGCAAAAATCATTTTCAAGAAAAATTGACTATCTGAAATTTAAAAAAAAATAACGGTTTTAAATAACGTTTTTTTGCATTGCAGCTAACTTTAATGTATATAAGATAACAATAGACAAATTCCAAATGCATCACAATTAAATTCACAGACTAACAAGGATTTCAAAATAACAAAAATCTGGTTTTGCACTTTCCCAAGAACTACCTTTTTGTAGATAGTCAATTTTGCTTGTATACCGACGAGCAACGACATCTTGAGAGAAAAACTCTCTAAGCATTGCACATTCGACTGATCGCGGAACTAGATATAATCCATGCCGCGGCCTTTGTGTAGGAGAGCAGTAAACGGTTATCTATGTTGCAGATTAATTTGCGTGAAAATAATCTCAGTCATGCCTACAAGAAATAAAACCGCGAATTACTTACTCGCCTTTTCTTCTCTTTCAACAAACCCACGTTTATACGTTTATCCCACCCCCAGTGAAGCACTCTCTTCATTGCCTGAATTTTCCACTTTTCTGGTAAATGACTACACTCACCATTGGCTTGCGTTTAGAACCTCACTTGGTTTCCGGTGTGGATCCGGTATCCAATCGGAGGTCCTTATAACCTGCGAATGCTTCCATCATTTGGGACGAATTCGCATTTTTTGCAGGATGGCGAATTCGCTATCATTTTGATCAGCCATTCTCGAGAATGCTCATCACTGTATCATAATAATACCGTCCTTCACGAGCAGTTCTTTAAAGTGTGATTTGTCTTTCGACCCACCGATAGCCTTCCATAGATAGCTATCGAGAAAGTCGGTCTGCCCTTTGGACAGCGATAATTTCTCTTCATCGGGATGCATGTCAACAGTGTATATGTACTTCCCTTTGATTAAATCTGTCTTCCATCCGTCTTACTTTCGCGTTTTTTGCGATATATAATTTCACAGCTCTGTCAATTCTAGTAGCATTGCAATTTAATATCGGATTGCATATAAATAGGGTAAAAGGCTATACAAGAGTTTCTTTGCATAAAGATTTTTGAAAGTTCTATAAAGGAATAAAAAAAAACCAGCTCAAATCAAAAATTGTAAAAATATCTTTAATTTTGAGAGGCTTCTTTTTAATCACTGCAGAACATTGCCCATTATATAGAAAAGTTTAGTAGCGCGTCCTTTCACATCGCCCGGCTGCAAAGTAATCTATAGAAAGGGAGGCTTGAAAACTAGTCCTGTTTCTTCATCACTCGGTGCTGGTACTGTGCCACTCGCGATCTCATTCGTTCCGAGTATATTTAATACAGGTTAGGTTAGTAGGATTGGTATAAAGTAGCTGCTTCTTGGAGCTAACCTAAATCCCAAGGGAGCCATTGTGATACAAAAAAACATTCAACAGAATGGCGTGTTTGCAATGAAGCCACAAAGCAGGCGAATGCCCACCCTTACTACATCCGCCTGAAAGAAAATAAGATGCGCGCCCAGATACCTGAGTCTTTACGTTTTCCGATGGGCCCCTACAGCAGTATAAGGAAAGTTTTCTATCTAGTATTAAATCCAGATGCTTACTTACGAGATCGTTTTTCCAGGATTTACAGTTCCCAGGCCAGCTACTAAACACACTTAGATACCTGTTACAATAAGCAAAAACTCATCCGCGTATACAATAACTTGCAAACTTCCCGCTCTATGTGCAACAGCAGGTCATTGACCCAAAGTAGCGGTCCGAAAACCTCCCCTTAGGAAGTTTCCCTATTCGCCCTTTTTTGCCCGATTCCAGTGAATGTAATAAATAAATAACGGTGAAACTTTAATCTAGTCTAAAATTTATTTTAAAATTCATAAAGTCAAAATTTATTCATACATTTATTAGTAGTTCTAAAAATGTAATAAACTATTTGTATTTGACACACATCATTACATGGACAGAGTTGTAGGCAGACATACACATTACTATATACAAATAAAAAGTCTACTTACTTAACATAAACACAATATATTAAAAATACCATACCATTATATAGAAGAAAAAAGCTAAAAACTAAAAATATACGCTGAACGCAGATGACTTAGAATCATTCTTAGAGCACTGAAGAAACTACAAGAATTAAAACATGAGAGACTGCTGAATAAACGAAATAACATTTTTGCGGACGCAAACAACAAACATGAAGATTTGTAAGCAAAACGAAAGTCCAAAGTTCGCGGTACCAGCCGAAACCAAAAGATTTCCTCTTTTCCAGTGCATCGCCGATCGAGCGGATCTGATAGAGGCTCTTAAAGATGAGGCACTTTTCTAATAAAATACCACACAACAACAAATAGGTGCAATAATTGTGTAGTAATAGATTCATTGGAACGGACGTGGAAATTTCTAAAGAAAAATTACAATATTCGAATGCTAATATCAGATAAAGAAAACCAAACCGTGGTAACAAAACTAGATGACTATAATAATAAAATGACAAACTTTTCATCTGGAGTATGTAAGCGTTGTGCCTATAGATGAACAATACTTTGCAAAAAGTAAACAAACAATTTTTTATGTAAAAATGTACTGTGGTGTGCAGAAACTCAATCCGCTCACCGATTCGTTCCGCTACCCCGCCGACCATCGAAACGCCTGTTACCTTTCCGCAATACGAACACGACTGCGAAGAAATCTCTCTAGAATCAGTTTTAACTTATGGCCGTAAGATCTGAAAATAATAATATGCTCTCTTTGATCAACTCTTTGCTAAGTGAGAAAGAAGCCCTTAACATAAAAAAGAACACTTGCAATCGGAAACACAGTCGTGAGTTAAATAATTGTGCCCACTCGAATACATTACCCATCCTAGCTTGAAAGGAAATCAATAGTAGGTAGACAACTACGAAGCAATTTAATTATATTCAAGTGCACAATCCTTCTACCCACTCGTCAACATCATACGGCAAATTGCTGCAGCTTATGTTTCCTCTTCAACATTTGCTGTTCGAATGCATCCAGCTCTTTGCTTAATAACAAAGTTACGAATGTGCAGTTGCCTTTATCCCACATTAACCAGCCAGTCCAGTTAGATCTTCCTAATGTCTCCTTTACTACTTTAGTTAGAAAGAAAAGCGCAAAACAAAACGCTATTAATGCTGTTACTACTGTTGTTGGATACAAAACCTCTGACAAGCTTAATGTCGTTGCCCAAACGAAATGGATTCATTTGGCATCGTTCAGCCCCAGTATTACCGAAGCAAAAATTATTGACTACGTTCACAGTCACACTATTATTGCCAAGAATTATCTATTGTGTTACAAATTAGTGAAAAACGACGCAGAAACAAAGAGCCTAAACAAAATATCGTTCAAATTAGGCGTAATAGATCAGTACTATGGGAAAATTTTTGATTCATCTCTGTGGCAAGGGAACGTAAGAGTCAGGCCGTTCGAAAATTTTCGAAGGAGAGGTGTGAATACACCGCAAAAATAGTGAGCGCAATCACTTCTAATGGGTCATTGAATTTTTGTTGTATTATCTGACTGCCGGCGTTGCAATACGAGGTTGCTTTTTATATTTTGCGCCTAATAATGAAAACACAGTCAAATTTTAAGGAAAATAGTTTTATTGTTTTTCAAAATATTCAAGTCAATACACTTCTGCATTCGCTTGAACCAATTTTCAAAGCACTTTTGCCAGTCAGAAGAGCATACCTCTAAAACGAGCCGTTTGAAGGCTTCTACAGCTCCTTCAGGCGTTGAAAACGTTGACCTCGCATTTTTTTTTTTGATGTTCGGGAATAAAAAGAAATCATTAGGTGCCAAATCAAGGCTGTAAGGCGGATGACCCATCAATTCGACCTTTTGAGTCCTCAAAAACTCTCTTGTGTGAATCGATACGTAAGAGCTCGCATTGTCTTGGTGAAGAATGATTTGTCTGGTTTTGGTTTTGGTTTTTTGGTTTGTTTGGTGTTCCTTAATTCTCCAAAAAATTTTGGCAAACAAATGGTTGTATTCCACTCAGAATTCACCGTTTTAAGTTTATCTAGTGGAACAGTTGCGACATGACCAGATTTTCCGAAAAAACGGGCGACCATTTGCTTTGAGGTGTTTCTTGCGCTAACAACTTTTGTTGGATAAGGCTCGTCTTGGAACACCCATACAGTCGATTGCTGTTTTGTTTTCGGCTCATATGCATAGATCCAAGATTCGTCACCTGTTACGATGGCATAGACGTGCTTTGATCTACCGCGGCTAAATTTCTTCAACATTTCTTTACACCAATCGACACGAGTCCTGTTTTGGGCAATTCTCAAATTATGCGGTATCCAACGAGAACAAAACTTCTTTACGACCACATGTTCATGCAATATTGAATGTATGCTGGTCCCACTAATGGCCAAGGATGCCTCTATCTCGCGATTTGTCACATGACGATCTTGTATTATCAATTGAGACACATCATCGACTGTTTCTGGCACAACCACCGTTTTTGGACGACCTTCACGAAATTCGTCCTGCAAAGATTGGCGGCCACGTAGGAGCTCGTTATACCATCATTTCACAATGGCTAAGTATGGTGATTCAACACCAAAAGTAGAAGTAAGTTGATTGATGCACTCCTGTCTCGATAATCCACGTCGAAAATCCTAGTAAATCATTGCATGTTCACGGGTTAATTCCATTTTTAGGCAATATGAATTTGTAAACTCACTATAAATAAACACAACTAAAACTCGTAAGTGACTACGTTATATGCAAGTTTATGCCAAAAAATACCAAACTTTACGAAAAAATTTCTAATTACAGCTAATCACGTGTAGTGTTGCGAAGGCGCAAAATATAGAAAGCAACCCTCGTATAACAGGAAAGTGTCGACACAGCACGGCCAGTTTTCGCAGCCTACTTGCAGGCTATGCCCGGAACAAACCCATCCGTAAAGGATAAAGGCGTGCCTCAAATTTTTGGCAGTGAAGTTGGATGAGCGTATCAACGTTGCCAGAATCGAGTCATGCAGGTATTTTTTGAATTAAAGGATTTTTTTCCAACAGACAACTGACATTCATTTCTATTTCAGGTGCAAATGATCGACAACAAAAAATAATCCACGCCTACGTTGAAGTCACTGAAAAAAAAATATTCAAAAAATTCTAAGCAATAAATAATCAACGCCAACGTTGGAGTCACTGAAAAAAATAATATTCAAATGAAAATGATTCTAAACAGTATAATATTTTAATAAAATATATACTATGTCAAGCCTCGGGAAAATCCGTTTAGTAGTGTCGGAGATTACTGCATTCAATCACGCAAACATACAAACAGATTTGCTAATTTTTTTAAAGAAATTGTCAGTGTACAGACACAACTTTTCTATTATAGTATAGAAGATGATCCCAATACTAATACATCAAATGTTGTATACAAATAAGCTTTATAAACTAATTCTTTTACTGAAATACAGTTGTAGAATAGTGATTTGTGCACATCTATCTTTGTATTTAGTACATTACATTACTTTTAATCTATAGTATATCATGTGCTTTATTATAACTATTATATTTTTATTTCTCATTGTACTGACAATAAGAATATTACAACAAATGACAGTCACTTTCTTATATGATCTACATATGTGCAAATGTATGTGCGACGAAAAATGTAAAAATTTCCCATTTAAATATTTGGGTTGAAACAACAGCAAGAATTTTTTTTTAATTAAAGCATACCGGGTGACTATAGGTTTAGCTATCTTCTTTCCATCGATCTTCTTAAAGTCATGTCTGTACATTGAAAATGTCTTTAAAAGAATGACCGATGGAGATGTTTAAACTCACTAATATCCGAAACTACTGAATGGATTTTCCTGGAACTTTAACGTAAGGTATATTTCACAAAAATATAAAATAAATGAAAATTTTAATCATCGTGCTTAAAATATACATAAATATTTATTTATAATAAAACACCCTGGACTGAAAATGAACATACAATCCTGAAATTGGAATTAAAATTTAAATTACAATTAAAATTAAACAACAAAATGTATTTGACTCTCACGGAATTTTTAAACTAGTTCGCCAATCGCAATTTTCTACTTTTATATTAGGATACAAGAATCGAAGTTGCGAATTCCCAGAAAGAAAAGAGATGCCGAAAAAATGAGTGCGAAATGCTTGAGATATTCGCCGTCACGAACACTGCCCGAAAATTTTACCAAAAGATGCGGCGACTTACACAAAGTTTTAAGACCGGTGAAAATTCCTATAAGAATTGGTATATATCGGTATTCGTCTTTCGTCGTGGCCGAGAAGTTTGTTTTGAACATCAGTCACCAGCTAGCTACGATACAGAAAAGGCACGGGCACTGATGGATGGCGCTGTAATATCTATTTATTTAAGGAGTTAATAAAAACAAAAGTTTTTTCTTAATCCAATATATTTCGATTGCTTCACGGCAACTGTCTTCAGGACAACTTTTAAAATTTTTATTTATTTTTTAATTTTTTTTGTTTAATTTACAATCTATCCAAAGTGATAATAGGTAGAAGTTCTAATAATATCAATACTTAACTTAGCTCTGTCGCCTCCAATGAGGTCACAGAGAATTTTAACAACATAAAACATAAATTATGAAAACAAAGTTCACTTGATTCCAAAATACTAAATATATGCATAGGTGGAGTTTTGTACTGTCGATTTGCTTGTAAGTAAGCGTCTATAGAAGTGAGCGTAGTTGTTTGCGTTTTTATACCCGAGCGCACTGCTGTCCAGGGAATTATAACTATGTTCACCTAACGTCCGTTAGTCCGTCAGTAGGATAACTCGAGTAAATATTAGCACATTGCCCTGCAGGGGCACCCATGGTACTTTGGTATTGCAAGTGAGCGAAATCGGACAATAACCACTCCTACATAACGGTGTTTTGTGAAAATCGAAAGACCCTAATATTTCAGGAACTAATTTCCTTGAATTTGACACATAGTATTGGGTTTGGAAAGTGAATAGCACGTGTATTCACTTTTTTTTGGAAAATGGGCGAAAGTACTTGACCAAACTTTACCAAATTTAGTAAACATAACGCAATTCAATTCAATAAGCAAAATAACGAAAATTATTAAAAGCGGACAAAAACCAGGCCCACCTCTCATATAACGGTAATTTTCAAAAAATAAAATAAAACCCCAATATTTAAGTTTGATATATCCGATACCATGCTACCAAAGTCTACCAAATTTAGTAGACATATCACATTTAATGACTAAGCGAAATTCCAAAAATTATATATGTAAATCCGAGCAATACGACGTCCACTTCTCATATAACGATAATTTTCAAAAATCAAAAAAAACTGGCATTTAAGTAAATTTTAAAGAGAATTTGATTAAATTTAATATGAAGAATGAGGTTCCACAAGCAAATACACGGAATAAAAAACTATTAAAATTTGGATACCAAATCCTCACACTGGCAGCAGCAACAGCAGCGACCACCAATCTCGTCCAGCAACCAATCCGTACACCACCAACAGGAACCAACAAACTTGCTTTCTTGCAACAACGTCTCCTCTAGTCCACAGGAAACAATCTTTATATATTTATAATCCCGCACAGCCACAATAAAGAAAACAATTTTATTTATAATTTAATTTTTCAATTTAATTTTCTTTTTCTTTCTTTTCAGGACTTGTCACACCGGCGTCATAAAACGAATGAATGTTAAGAATTCAAATCTTGAGTCTAACAGACAATGTACAGGTTACATTCTAACGGAGTTTTGTAACATGTATGAATATTGTATTTTGCTTATGAAATTCTTATTAATTATTGTTTACTAACATTGGTATAATATAGCGCCACCTGCATGGGTTGCCGGGTCACTTCAATTTATAACTTCACATGCATGGATTGCCAACACACCTCCTCAGAAAACAATATTCATAGCAATGTTCATAATTTGGAATACAAAAATAAAGTTATTTACATTTACATTCAATGTATTAGTTAAATATGACAGTTCAATATAAGTTTCTTAAAATTTACATATGTGACAAGCCGGGCATTATCTGGGAGTACATAATGGTCCAACATTCGTTGCGAGGATTAGGAAAAGCCCAGGAAAACCTAATCAGACCAGCAATAGCAAAATTATACATTTAAATTAAAATTTAATAAGAATTAATAGAAAAAATTTGAATTATAATATTAGATTAAGGCACATAGATTCCTTTCGATTCAAGCATTATTAATATATCAGGAATATTAACCGGTCAGAAAAGTTCACTAGTCAGTCAAACCCATTTGCCGTCTCAGGTTAATGAAGCGTGGAGCTGGAAGTGATTTTGTTAAAATATCTGCAATTTGCTTATCTGTGGAAATATATTCAACTTTTATTAGTTTATTTTCAATCTGTTCTCTAGTAAAATGATATTTTATGTCTATATGTTTAGATCGTTTGTGACATGAGGGGTTATTAGCAATACTTATACAACCTTGATTATCTTCATATAATTTAATCGGTTGTTTCAATTCAATTTTTAAGCTCTCCAATAATGATTTAAGCCACAGTGCTTCTCTAACTGCCTCAAATAAAGCCATATATTCTGCTTCAGTTGATGATGCAGCCACCGAGTTTTGTTTTCTAGTATTCCAACAAATTACATTTGATTCAAACATTTTAAATAAATATCCTGTTGTACTTTTTCTATCACTCCCACTACCACCCCAATCTGAGTCTACATAACCAATTAAGAAATTATCATACTTAATATTTTTCTTAAACACTAATTTTGAATCAATAGTTCCCTTTAGGTACCTTAAAACCCTTTTCAAACATTGCCAGAGTTCTAGATTGTTCTTTTGGCTATATCGACTTAACAAATTAATGGATGTACTTAGATCTGGTCTTGTACATAACATAATGTACATTAAACACCCTATCAAACTTTGACATGGTGCATCATATTTTTCGTCTGAATTCAATGCTTCGTAATTTAGTTTACTTGGAAGTGGAGAACTCACAGGGTTACACCCATCCATCCCAAATTTATTTAAAACATTTTTTATATAAGCTGATTGACTTAAACTTATCTGACCATCGTCTCTGTCAATTTTTATTCCAACAAAATATTTAATTTCTAGTAGATCTGTCATCCTGAATTTTCGCATCAGATAAGTTTTGAAGTTATTCATTGTGTGAATATTTTCTGTTGATATAACTAAGTCATTCACATACAATAAAATATATACATACATTCTTTAAAATGTGACCTTTATCTGATATATAAATGCAACGATCTACAGGAGAATTTACAAATCCAATTTCTTTTAATGCTTGCTCAAATATATCAAACCAACATCTAGCCGCTTGCTTTATTCAGTTTAAAAACCTGATTTCTACCGCAAGCTATTCCTTGAGGAACTCTCATGTATATTTCCTTCTTCAACACACCGTTCAAAAAGGCAGTCTTTACATCCATATGATGTACTCTCAACCCATATTGGTTTGAAAAAGACATTATAAACCTGAAGCTAGAAATTCTAGCAACTGGTGCAAACGTTTCGTCATAATCAATTAAATACTCTTGCGTGAAACCACGCGCAACAAGTCTTGCTTTATATTTAATTGGTTTGCCAAATTCATTATGTTTGAGTGTAAATACCCATTTACAATCTACTATATTTTTATCTGTTGGCATGTTAACAAGTGACCAAGTTTTGTTAAGTGAATGTGAATCTAGCTCATCTCTAACTGCTTCTTCCCATTGTGTCTTATCACTCCTGTATTTTATCTCATCAAATGAAGTGGAAATACTATCTATGGAAGATTGAACATTCATGATACAATTTTCTAGAATATCTCTATATAAAATTTTTGGCTTATCTCTTAGTCTATCACTTTTTCTTATATCTGTCAGCGAGTTTGAGTTGCATTGTTCACCTATATCGTTACATATAGCATCACCAGCTAATGCTGGATCGGCATTTACTTTTTCTGTTACCGGACTTCTAGGCTGTTTATCTGATAGATTACCATATTCCATCTCCGTACTTTTACTTGGACAGATACTTATAGCATTATCCATTTCTAGTTGGTCATTATCATTACTAGTATCAAGCACGTCTTTTTCTACCATTTCTTTAGGGAATTCAGCGTTATTCACGTCAACCACAGCTCTAGAATTCACCATGTTTGCTTCATCAACAATAACATCTCTTGCAATTGCAAATTTTCCAGTTTCCACATCCCACACTTTATAACCATTCGGTTCATATCCAACCAGTATACCTTTCCATGATTTTTCATCAAACTTTCTTTTCCTTATTTTTTTATGAACGTATACTGTTGAACCAAAAACTTTCAAATATTTGAGGCTCGGCTTTTTATTATGCCACATTTCATATGGTGTTTTCTTGCATTCTCTCAATACATTACTTGGACTTCTATTAATTCAATATGTGGCTGTTAATACCCCTTCGCCCCAGAAATACTTCGGTAATTTGGCCCCTATAACCAAGGCACGAGCTTTTTCGGTTATAGATCTTATCATCCTTTCAGATACACCATTTAATTGTGGGGTATGTGGAACTGCTAAGTGGTAACTAATGCCTTTTTGAACACAAAGCTCTCGCATTTCATTCGACAAATATTCCCTACCATTATCAATATATAAGTTTACAATTTTAAAATTGAAATGCGCTTCACTTTTTGCAAGGAAGTCTTTAAAAATAGCAAAGACATCATATTTAAAAGTCATTAAATATGTAACACAGTAATGGGTATATTCATCGATAAAAATTACATAGTAATTCTTGTTATTGATAGTTGAAGGTGATATCGGACCGCACACATCCGAATGAACAACAAATAATGACCTATTTATATGGTATTTGTTCTTGAGTTTTTCAAAACTAAGTCTACCTTGCTTCCCTTTTATGCAAGCCTCACATAAATCATCATTTGGCTGTACATTTCTGAGTAAATCAACATCATTAACCATATTCTTAGCCTTCATTACTAAAAATTTACTTTTACTCATATGCCCTAACCTCTCATGCCACAAACCATAATTGTTCCTATTTGCATTTGATGAAAAAGCCTTATTAGGTAAAGTAAAATGAATAATGGGAACATTGTTGATATATTTACCCTCCATAATATTCTCTTGACCTTTACTAATAACTACACCTCCTGGATAAAATATAACCGTCAAGCCAGCGTCCTGCATCCTTTTAACTGATATTAGATTTTCAGGAACATTAGGGCAGAACAATACCTCTTTCAAAATAATTTTTGTCTGAGAATTACTGCATAGCTCTACTTCTCCTCGCTTTGTTGCATATATAAACTCTCCACATTTTGCCACAGCAATTTTTACAGGTGACTCCAAAGCAGTAACAGTCGTGAAAAGATGTTCACTATTAATCAAATGATCCGACGCTCCAGAGTCCAAGAGGAAAGAAATACTGTCGTTTGTATAACACGCACGTTTCAACATAAATGCAAAACCTGATTGACCGGATTCTGGCTGAGCTTGCACCATTTGCACCTGTTTGTTCTTTTCCTGATTGTTACTACTTTCTCCACCTTTTTCTTTTTTATATATGTATGTTAAATAAATAAATTGAGAAGCCGACCGATGTTATTTCATAGAAAGTTTATTAGCAACTAACTTAACACATATACAGAGTTACCATATTACTTAGGATAGAAAAATACTGAATTCGAATAATCGAACATACAAGTGTTGCCAGAGGATATACTATATATTCAACACTCCTCCTCAACAATTGTATATTTTACATACTATTAGAAACATTTCTTTGTTTATTGTGCTTTTAAGCCTAAAAGCTCTGTGAATTTACAATGATTCAACTTTTTCGTTAAAACATCTGCTATCATAGCATTACTTGGACAATAGTTTAATTCAATTTCATGATTACTGTAAACATCTCTTATGTGATGAAATTTAATATCTATGTGCTTACTACGAGCATGATAAACGGGATTTTTTACTAAACTCATCGCACTCATGTTATCACCGTTGATCATGATCGAACCACCCTTATCAAATATTTTCATTTCTGCCCATAATTTCTTTAAATAAACAGCTTCTTTTGCTGCCGCCGAGAGCGCCATATACTCGGCCTCCGTGCTGCTCAAAGCCACTATAGTTTGCTTTTTAGATTCCCAACTAAAAACGCTGCCACCAAAGAAAAATGCGTAGCCGGTATACGACTTGCGGTCTGTTGCGTCACCACCCCAATCGGCATCGACGTAACCCGTCATCCACTCACCAGTTTTTCTGTAGCATAATTTCAAATTAACCGTTGCTTTAAGATATCGTAGAATATGCTTTGCCGCTGCTAGATGCTCAGCATGTGGATCGGAGTTTCGCTGAGCTAATTTGCACACCGAGTGCAATATGGCGGGCCTCGTGTTCACCGCGATAAACATTAGTGAACCTATCAGCGACTGATACTCAGTTGCGTTGACCTTTCGGCAGTTGCCTTCATTACAATTAACTGCGAAGCTTGGCTCAAGTGGTGTATATACTGGACGACACACATCCATGTCATATTTATGCAAAAGCTGCAGAATTTGTTGCTTTTGGCAAATCGATATTGCCCCAACAGAAATTTGTTTATAGGACCCTTGTCAACTATCTGAAAAATACTAGAAATTTGTTGTTTTATCTGCATTAACTCACCAAGGTCTGAACAGTCAATCATCAGATCGTCAACATAAACGGCAATTATATTTAATTTTCGCCCTTGATTTTTTGTATATAAACACGGCTCGCTGTTACATGCAGAAACCCCCATTTCATTCAAAACTTCATCAAGCCTTGAGTTCCAAACTCTGCCTGACTGCTTAAGACCGTATAATGATTTTTTCAGCTTCAATACGCAGCCGTTGTTTTGCTCGAACATCCCTGGCTGACTCATGTAAATGTCATCATCTAGCTTGCCGTTCAGGTACGCCGTCGACCCGTCAAGCTGATGAAAGTGTAACTCGTACTCTGCTGCTATCGCCAACACCATTCTTATCGCTGCATATCTCACGACAGGTGAGAATATTTCATTGTAGTTAACGCCGTATGTTTGGCTGCAACCTTTTGCCACCAATCTCGCCTTGTACCGCTCGATTTCACCATTAGCATTCGTTTTTACTGCGAATACCCACTTGCATCCGATAACTTTTTGCCCCTTTGGTAACTTTGCTTGCTCCCATGTCGCGTTGTGCACTAAAGCGTTGTACTCCTCCTGCATAGCGCTCCACCATTCACGCGCCTGCTTGCTGTTCATTGCTTCTTCAACCAACACTGGTACTATAACATCTTTAGTGTACGCCAAATTTGCTGCATTTTGTTGTTTTCTTGGTCTGCCAGGTAAACCAGTTCTTATTAACCTTGGCCTACCACGCCGCGTTTGCTGATGTTCAGGACTCTCACGCATTTCATCATCACCTGAACTGCTGCTTACAACATGCTGCTCCACCGTATCGACGACGTCTTCATAATCAGACGGCACTTCTTGTCCTGCTACATTCTGGATCACATCAGTTGGCTCAATTGAAAAATTAGCTAACTCCATTGGCGAAACACTTTCGCCTTTCTGTGAACCCATCATAACCGATTCGTCGAATTTTACATCGCGTTTAATAACTACTTTTCGAGTTTTTGTATCGTAGAGACGATATGCTTTCGAGGCACTGTCATACCCCACCATAATGTACTCGTTGCCTTTTTGCCGGAATTTGCAATGCTCCGATTTGTTCAAGGCTATCGCAA
This sequence comes from Anomoia purmunda, assembly GCA_951828415.1. NCBI lineage: Eukaryota > Metazoa > Arthropoda > Insecta > Diptera > Tephritidae > Anomoia > Anomoia purmunda. Next base: position 84,365,616 of record OX639993.1, on the reverse strand, counting down.
AACATCCAAACACCTTGAAATGCTTTACCACTGGCTTTCTTCCAACCCATAATTCGTATGGAGTAACACCATCAAGCGCTTTAGATGGCGACCGATTGCGAATATACGCCGCACAATTTATTGCCTCTGCCCAGTAACCCTCACTAAGCCCTGAATGTACCAGCATACACCGCGCCATCTCTACAAGTGTTCTATTGGCGCGTTCTGCCACACCATTTTGCTGTGGAGTATATGGGACCGTGAGCTGGTGCCTTATACCACATTCTTCCAAAAAAATTTTAAAATTATTATTCACATATTCGCGACCATTACCTGTGCGTAACATCTTTATTTTTTTACCGGTTTGCAATTCGACCCTTGCTTTAAACAATTTAAAGTTCTCAAAAACTTGGTCCTTAGATTTCAAAAAATATACAAATATCGATCTCGATTTGTCGTCTATAAAAGTTAGAAAATATCGTGAACCATCACATGATTGAATATTAAACGGACCGCATACATCCGAATGTACCAAATCTAAAACATTTTCAGCACGATTTTCTGAAGATGCAAACGGTTGAGCACATATCTTGCTCTTAATGCATGTCACACACACAATATCGTTTGACTTTGGTATCGAATCAATACCATTCACAATATTTTTGTTTGAAAGTTCACTTAGGCTTTGGAAATTGATATGCCCATATCTATTATGCCACATCATCGTATTTTCTGCTCGAATTAAATTACACGACTGTATATTATTTCTTATAATGTACAAATTGTTTTCTTTAAAAGCTTTAAATATTATAGAATTATCTTCTTTATCTCGCACTACTACGCAACTGCTTTCGAACGTTGCTTTACACCCTTTCTCATCAATTTTCCGAATTGATATAAAGTTCATGTGCAAATCTGGTACATACAATCACTTCGTCAATTTAAAGTTCCAATCAGATGATTTTACGACAACATCACCAATACCTTTGGCTTCAACGTTGTATTTACCAGCTAACTCAACTTTTTCACTGTGCTCACTCATTCGCACAAATAAGTTTCTGTCTGTACACATATGCGACGTCGCGCCGCTGTCGATACACCAAACGTTAGAATTTCGCTGTTGCCTCTCTGCCACTGTAAAAACTGCCAACGATTTCTGCTTTGCTTTTTCTTCTCTGCACTGTGCTGCATAGTGCCTCTTCTTTCCACAACTAAAGCATTTGAAGTTTCGCTTTCCTTTGTTTTTACTGTTGTCATTTTGCACACTTGTTCTTTCTGCTTCTGTACGACTGTTACTGTGCGTTTTATATTCAAAGTTCTTCTTTGAATTTGTGTGCGCTACATACGCTTGTGCGTTTTCGAAACCGCTATGCTTAGCGTCTGTACAGTTGTCTTTTCGCCGCTCGTCTTCTTCTGCTATTTTAATTTTCAACGCGTTCAATTTTGGCAAGTCATCCCTTGCTTCCAATGCAACTGCAAGGTTCTCGTAACTTCCAGGTAAGCTCGCCAACAGCATGATCACCAATAGCTCCTCTTGTAATTCGATCGTAACTTCGGCCAACTCGTCGACAATTTTGGAAAATTTATCCATATGATCGCGTACATCTTCGCCCTCTGCCACTCACAGCCCAATCATCCTTTTAAACAGCGATACCTTTCGCACGGGACCACTAGATTTGATTAAATCTTTTAGAATTTTCCACACTTGTGATGCTGTAGTACACTTTTTTATGTGATTAAGGCTCGATGCCGTTACACACAACATTATGGTTGCAATCGCTTTGTTGTTTTTCACCAACCATTCTGACCTATTGTCAGATGTTTCCTTTAGTTCTTCGGAAACCACTGCCCACAAATCTTGATGCACAAGAACACTACGCATTTGCAGACACCACGTGTCATAGTTCTTTGCGTCAAGCTTTTCAATATTAAAGTTCATTTTTTCAGTCATCACTACGTTTGCGATTTTTTTCAAGAACTGTTTCTGCAAATTAACTTTATTGAATTCGCGACACTATTTGTAACGTTTTACACTTTTCGCGTTGTTACTGCCCAACCTGCGTTTGGTCTGGGCCCATAACCTGTTAAATAAATAAATTGAGAAGCCGACCGATGTTATTTCATAGAAAGTTTATTAGCAACTAACTTAACACATATATTAAGAGTTACCATATTACTTAGGATAGAAAAATACTGAATTCGAATAATCGAACATACAAGTGTTGCCAGAGGATATACTATATATTCAACAATATATATAACAGTTCTTCTTAATATGGCCTGCTTTGCCACAGTTGAAACATTTTAGTTTATTATTATTGAACTTCGTTTTAAATTTGTATTTACTCTTTTGAAAATTTTGGTCTTTATTCTTAAACATTGAAAATTTATTTGGTTTCTTACAGCTTGCAAAACTTTTAGGCTGGTATCCTTACAAGCTTGTTTTAATTTGATCTCATGATCTAACAACCTGTTCTTTACGAATGCTAAAGTTAAATTACTTTCTGATAATGTTTCTATAGCAGTGATAATCCCATCATATGGGGAAGGTAGAGTTAAGAGCAAATGGGATATTTTATCCGTTTCCTCTACCTGCGCTCCGGTTGCTATCAACTCGGTTATTAAATCATCAAATGTATTGGAATGACTCAACAATGGTGTTTCACCCCTAAGTTTTAATGATAACAACTGTTTCCGTACAGATAATTGTGAAGCTAATCTTTTTCTTTCATATAAAACATCTAAGTTTTTGAAAATTTCCTTCGCACTACACTCACTTTTAGCAAACCCGAGAAAAGAATCACTCAAATATTCTATCATTAAACTTTTCGCACATCTTTCAAGTTTCATCCATTCCTCTGTTTCTTCTTTATCTTGGTCAATAACTTTAAGTACGTCATTTTCACTTAAAAGGGCTCTCACACGAAACTTCCATATGGAGTATTTTTCTCCATCGAAAGGTTTTATATTTCGCTTACCCTTTTCCATTGTACAAATTTTAATAGTATACTTATCTGCAGTCACTAGGCATGGACTGGGCCCATAACCTATTAAAATTTGGATACCAAATCCTCACACTGGCAGCAGCAACAGCAGCGACCACTAATCTCGTCCAGCAACCAATCCGTACACCACCAACAGGAACCAACAAACTTACTTTCTTGCAACAACGTCTCCTCTAGTCCACAGGAAACAATCTTTATATATTTATAATCCCGCACAGCCACAATAAAGAAAACAATTTTATTTATAATTTAATTTTTCAATTTAATTTTCTTTTTCTTTCTTTTCAGGACTTGTCACACCGGCGTCATAAAACGAATGAACCCAGCAAACACAGTCTCTAACGTTAGAGAAACATTTAGATTTTACATTAGAATTCTAATGTAGTTCTAATGAGCCAAACGCACAGTCAGCTTCTGAAGAAATAAGGAATAGTGAAGTTATTGACGACTTGAGTAGCAGCGAAAACACGGAAATGTATAGTGAATCGGATGATAGCGCGTCTGATGTTGAAGCTGCGGACTTGCGACAAGACTTGACTAAAGGGACCATTGAAAACAACGTAACGACTGCTGCGGCGGACAGTTTGTTAAAAATTTTAGGAAAACATTTTCCAGGACTTCCTTCATGTTCTAGGACTCTTAAAAATACTCCAAAAGTAACACCAAAAGTTAAAATGGGTTCGGGTGAATATATTCACTACGGTGTAAAAAATTCTTTGACTGATTTTATACTCCAAAATGACTTTCATGACGTCCGGTTAGATTTGAACATTAACATTGACGGACTTCCACTGGCCAAGAGTTCCAGTCTTCAGATATGGCCAATTTCAATTAATGTAAACGGGTCGGACGATGTAAGAGTAGTTGGATGTTATTGTGGGGAGAGCAAATCAGCGAATGTTAACGATTTTCTTAGTAATTTTGTTGACGAATTACTTCTTTTAATGGAAAATGGACTAGTTTTTAACGAAAAGCTTTACTCTGTGTCTTGCCGAGCATTCATATGTGACGCACCTGCACGGGCGTTCGTTCTTGGTATTAAAGGTCATTCTGGTTATTTCTGTTGTCCCAAATGTACCCAAAAAGGGCAATTTAAGAACCATAAAATAGTTTTCAGAAAGGAACAATGCTCCCTTCGAACTGATTCAGAGTTCCGTGCACGTGTGGATACGGGTCATCATATTGTTACAGAACCAAAAATAATTGAAAAACTTCCAATAGATATAGTAAACACTTTTGGTTTGGACTATATGCATATAGTATGTCTTGGTGTTACTAAGACTTTGTTGTTGGCTTGGTTAAAGAAACGAAAAAGGCCTTATTCACTTAAACGTCAACAAATCGAGTTATTAAGTTCAAGACTTCAGTTCTTATACAACCAAGTGCCACGAGAATTCGCTAGACGTCCACATTCCTTGAAAGAAGTTGAACGTTTCAAAGCCACTGAGTTCAGATCCTTCTTACTTTATACAGGAATATTTCTGCTCAAAGAAGTTTTAGACCCAGTGAGATAAAGCCATTTTTTGCTTTTCAGCCTAAGCATTAGAATATTTTTAAGTAAAGAATACTGTGTTAAATACAATAACTGTGCACGGCGAATGTTAGACGAATTTATAGAACTTGTACCTCAGTATTATGATGATGATTTCCCATCTTTCAATTTCCATTGCTTAACACATCTGGCAAATGATACTCTACATTTTGGGTCACTGGAAACTTTTAGTGCCTTTAAATTCGAAAATTATTTGTCACAATTGAAAAGGAAAATTAAGAAACATAATCATGTCGCTGCGCAGATAGATAATCGTTTAGTTGAAGAAAGCCTGAGTTCAAAAAAGAGTACAGGTTCATTGCCAGAGCTGAAAAAAGGAAGCTTTAGAGTTTGTGGAATCCTCAAGATTTTACTTTTCACCTAAGGAGCCTGACAATTTTTACAACATTAATGGCAAAATCTATAAATTAGTTGCTATAAACAAAGACGCAGTGCTATTAGGCAAGGAAGTTTTGAATTTAGACGAATTTTTTGAGACACCTATAAGATCGGGAAGCCTAAATATCAAATCATCAATGGGATTGCAGCTTTCAACTGCGATCATTGAGCATCCCTTACACGAAATTTCAGAAAAAATTATTAAATTTCATAGTTATGCTAGTAATCTTAATTTTTTTGTACCTTTCCTACATTAACTTTATTCATGAACTTAATGACAACGATATATATTATTTACTCGGACAGACAATGGATTTTAATCGCATTTTTGAAGACGCGACGGATAATACTCCTGTCACTAAAAAGGGTAACATTTTTAAATGAAATAGTCGCAGTAAAAAATTAATGTACATTTCTTGTTTATCAGATCTTGATAACTTCGAAAAAAAATACTGGATAATATAAAAAAATCGGAACAAAAAATACTCAAAGGTAAAAAACAAACTATACATATTTTATTTATAAATCATAAACATAGGAGATTCCGTATGTTTTTAAACATGTCTATATTAATTACAGAAATAGATTACAACCAAAAATCCGTTAAGAGGGCTTTGACACGCATTTTACAGGAGACAAAGCAGAGGACAAACCACAGCCATAAGCGAAGAAGTGAGATTCTCTTGAAGAATCCTTTTGATAATTTGGAGGAATTTCAAAATTTCGAAAAGGAAGTGCAGGAGCATGCGAGTAAATATGAGAGCCTGGTAATATTATATATTTAAAATATATGTATATAATACATTTATATAAAATTATTATGTCTATAAGATATTTATGAATATCCATTCGAAAATGTATAATTTCAGAAAGATGAACTAACCACGGTAACATCTCATACGGCGGAAAAGTTCGTGAGAAATGCTTGGCGCAAAATTCTTACAGACTGTGTTGCACAGCATTTATGTTGGAAGGGGACAAAGGACAAACCGGCTGTTAGAGCACTAAGCGTGACGGCAGCTTTAAAAAGTATATACATACTTCTAATTTCGAAAATTCTAAAGCACTAATACTTCTTTTTTAATTTTTAGGTACATTTTCATCCAAATTCCCACACGCGACAGACGTAGATTTCGAGAGAACATCCATCGTTTTCTTTCAGCATGCCAAAGGAAGATATTCAAAGAAAAAAGCGTACAAAGAAAATAAGCTAGCAAATTAGAATATTATAATGAAATAGAAATGGATCTCATTTATGTTTTTTTATTATGGTTGTAAAACCTTTTTTTGTGTTTTGAATGTAAATATGAATGTTTTTAGTTTATACAATTTTTTAAATGTACCTTTGATATACATACATACATACTTTTATTTTTAGATTTTGAACTTTGTCAGTTTTAATTTGAATTATTTTTTAAACTTTTAAAAATAAAAAATATGAAGCATATCTAATTTAATTTTTATAAAAAAATGCAATGAAATTGAAAACGAATTTAAGTACTGTTAAGTAATACATATTAAGTTAAGCAACACTTTCAATATTTTAATCATATTTAAGTAAAGGATACGTTGTAAAATATGTGATAAAACATTGAATATATGTATAAATTTATATTTATATGTTGTTGCAATAACTGTGGATTACATCCATTACATATGTACGGTTATAACACATCAAATATATTTGCAATAATAAAACGAAGAGTATATTGCATTGTTTTAATTAACTTACAACTGAAGTCAATTTAAAATCCACATTAGAAACCAATTAGAATTTAACGTTAGAATACGATTAGATATCTAACCCTTTTCTCGATATCGAGAACTAGGTCCCCTTTTTGTAGAGAATGCTGTAGTTCTCGACAGTTTCTCTAATCGTATTCTAACCTTCTACCTTAGAGAAATAAATTAGAATTCGACTCGTTTTCTAATCGTTCTCTAACCTAAATGTTTGTTGGGAATGTTAAGAATTCAAATCTTGAGTCTAACAGACAATGTACAGGTTACATTCTAACGAAGTTTTGTAACATGTATGAATATTGTATTTTGCTTATGAAATTATTATTAATTATTGCATCATCCAATGTTTACTAACATTGGTATAACATAGCGTCACCTGCATGGGTTGCCGGGTCACTTCAATTTATAACTTCACATGCATGGATTGCCAACAAAAACAAATTGTAATAGGCGTAGCACCATCCACTTTCGACCAATCAACCAACCAGCAACCATGTACATATGTAAATATAAAAAATTATGGCACACAATTCTTGATGTTATATATTAAGTTTGTTGTGCTATTCGTAAACCAATGGATGAGTATATCGAAGGGTTATTCTGTTTTTTTGTATTTTTGGAAGCCCATGAATCCTTGACTGTGCGGCTGTAGTGTATCTTTTAAACTGTTGTTTTTATTTTGTAATCTCGATGTGACATCCTGTCTTCGAATTCTGCATGTGGTCAATATTTATAAATTTATTTATTTAGTCTTTTATTTAGTTGAACATATATACATAGGTTACTAGAATGGTGTTAGAATTTTAAATTGTTTTGAACTCACATTTGTTCCACTTTAGAATGGGGATAATAAAGGATATTTTCCATTCTTGTAGAAATTATCATTGGCCAGTGGTTAACATACATATGTATGGAAATAGCTCGGCCATAGAAAAAATTATGGTACGTTTGGCTGTCGGGTTACGTGCTTGGAAGAAATTTGGAATAGTTGGGCTTAGCTTAAATTATGAAGAAAATTTTCTTGAAAGTGTGACGTTTTACTGTAAAAGCAATTGGATCTCTAATATTTTCTTTTTAACCGAAAATGAATTCTATACTCGCCAGTGTTAATTAATGAACTTATCAAAATAATGGAACACGCTAAGATTCCCATAGATGTCAGACTTACAATTCATAATTATACAAACACAGTTATCGATGTTATTTATGTTATTTTGTTACAAAAAAACCAACTAAATATTTGGACGAGGAAGGGTTCCATTCTATTTTGGATCTCTGTATGTAAATTCGGGGGAGAAATGCAACTGGAGCCGCACTGGAGATTTGGGGGAGAAATGCAACTGGAGCGGCACAGCGAGAATATCATCACGAGAAAGGAATGATTAGAATATACTAGACCAATGAGATTCGAGGCAATTATAACTACCTGATAACAAAGGATGCGAAATGGCGAAATGGCAGTTACCAACACTAAAAACACAAATAGTGTAATTCCATTCATATATCACCCACTACAATGGTGTGTGTTTAACTTTAATGAGTTTATCTAGGAGCGCTCTCTTACAAGATTTTTGCCAGTGGCAGCCAGGGAAAAATTATAGTACATTTAATATAGTAGAATTAAGATTGCATTTTAAGTTTAACGATCGGGCCAAGCTCTATCGTTTGTAATTTATTTCCTGCGAGTTTGTGATTTGTTTTTTCCGTGAGTTTGTATTGAACTTATAATTTATTTTCTGTGTTCACTCAAATATTAGTTGCAACTTTTTTCAATTTGTCGAAACTCAAAAATGAAGAATTTCAGAAGATAATACTAGCCCAGGAAGACAATTTCACCATGGACAACCAGGTAAAATTCCTAACAATGTTGGTAACTAAGATTCTACGAGTAATGAAGTGGTCTTTTTAGAACTAAATGAATTCCCCGATTCAGTTACTGATTCATTAGTAAAAATAAATTCGCCTGCTTCCGGGGCTCTTTAACCGCGAGAAACTTTTATATTTTATTCTGTTAAGAAAGACATTGTTTGTTGTCTGCCTTGTTGGCTATTTCCTGACAAGAGATCGTTTGAAAATCCGTGGAGTATCACTGTCGTCAGAGATTGGAAACACCTATCTGAGCGCATTAAATCTCACGAAACATCTGGATGTCATGTAGAATCTTGCACAATTTATAAGATGTCTTAGAAAAGCAAAACCGTCGATATAGCTCCTCAGGAATCATTGCATGAGGAACATATTTTTTGGCGCAAAGTTCTCGAACGGATCCTAGATGTTATAATGATGCAATGTAATGAGGCAAAGTGTAATCTCGCTTTTCGAGGTTCGAAAGAAACTATCGAGGGTTCAAATAAAGGCAATTTTTTTCAGTCATCGCTCTGTTGGCCAAATATGACCCAATTTTAAACGAACTGTTTCCAAAACCTACAGGTTCTGTTAAATACTTTAGTCCTCAAATACAGAACCAATTCATTTGTCTTGCGACTTGAAAGATGCTACATTTTTTTCATTTATTTTGGAAACAACTCAAGACGCCAACGACATTGATCAATTGACTCAGGGTTTTCGTTACGGGAGTATCATTTACAATGATAAAGGGAAGACAGTGGACATACAAATCAACGAGGTATTTACTTCTTTACTGCTGTAAAAGATCAATCTGCTTCAGGCTTCAGAAAACTTGTAATCGGTTGTATACATAAGAAGGGTCTTGATCTTCAAAAATGTTGAGGTCATGTTCGACAGTGTACGATTTTTTCGGTCACAGTATAAGTAGTTGGGATCAAAGGTCTACAGACTCTCAAAACTTTGAATACAACTCACTTTGCTGGAAGGAACGACGCGGTTAATGCTTTGAAACAGAGGTGTTGCGATGTTCTCTAAAGTTTAAGCCAGATAATAATAAAAACCAAAAAATCTGCAGAGAGAAACGCCGCGATGCGGATTCAGAGAAAAATATAGAGTTTTGATTTTGTGTTCCTTCTTGTTCTTCAAGATGAAATTTTGCGAACAATTAATTTACCATCAAAGCAATTGCCGCCGGAAAAAATTGCTCTTCTGTGTGCACATGATCAATTGCAAAATCCTTGCTGGGTATAAAAGAGCTGAGGGGCGGGATTGATTCATTATTTCGAGATGTTTCAACAATATGCGATGTGTGGAAAACACCGAAAAAATTTGTGGAAAAGAGATCACGTAAAGTCAAGAGTCACTTCGATGAACTGTCCCAAGATGAAAGATTTAATTATCCGGAACAGCGCTTTCAAGGGACAATTCTATCCGATTATCGCAAATTGAAACTAGATTTGCTGGAATGAAAGATGACTATCGAGTGTTACAACCACAGTTCCTAGCACATGCTTCGACTAAAGATTTAGAAGAAAAAGCTGATCAGTTCGGATGACCTATCGTCTTCAGTTCCCTCTGAATTGCTTTCAATCAGTCCTACGTTTCAGAAAGAAATCATCCCTATGAATGATGTAAAATATCAATGCGTGCCTCAAATCTTCTTATCTGTGGAGGCGAGTTGAGAAATTGACATTGTCAACAAATATGCTAGAATTTTCGCAATAGCTTCTGCAAATCGGAGAAGGACGATTCATAAATATGCCAGGCAATTACTCAGCAACATTTCCAGAAGACTTCTGCAGCTTGAGTGAATCGTTAGATGATGTTGTTAGGAGTGTCTTCAATGGCATTGTAGCCAATTATAAAATCATGGATGGCTCAGAGAAAGAGCGATTTTAGCACCGCGAAATTACCAAGTGGATAACCTTAACATGACGATTCAGAACAGTCAACTACCCTGTAGAGTTTCTTAATTCACTAGAACCATCAGGAATGCCTACACATCAATTATGTTTGAAAGTAGGATCACCAATAATGATGCTCAGAAACCTGAGGCCACCAAAATTGTGCAATGTAACTCGACTGTTCGTCAAAAATTTACATCCAAACATCATTGAAGCTACGATTTTATCAGGCAAATCTGCTGGAGAAGATGTTTTCATACCACGCATTCCGTTAATTCCTTTCGACATGCCTTTCGAATTCAAAAGACTTCAGTTTCCAGTTCGTCTTGCTTTTGCAATGACAATCAACAAAGCACAAGGGCAATCTTTGAACGTCGCAGGAATCCATTTAGCACCCTCATGCTTTTCTCATGGTCAATTATACGCTGCTTGCTCAAGGGTGGGTAACTCTAAAAATGTATATACTTATGCTCCAAATAATACGACGTTTTTTACCAAAATGCCTTAAAATGGTATATGCATCGATTGAACACTATGGTTATAATTACTACCACTCGTAGGGACGGAGGTTTATTCTTCCTAGAGTACTCTAATTCTTCCGATCTTGATTGGCAGGGGAACTCTCTGCTATCACTTTCTCCTACCACGCGAGCGAAGCCGCGGGTTTAGGCTAGTATAGCATAAAATGACTGATACCATAAATTTGATGTTGTTTCATGAATTCTAATATTATGCAAACTATGTAGTTGGCTCAGTTCTTGATTATTCAGAATGTCTCATTGTCTTCACGTTATGCAGATGTTTGCACGACTTTTCTTATCTTTCTCACAATTCTCGTCACCTCGCAAAAGCTGAACGAACTTTTTCAAAATTAAGATTGATCCAAAATTACTTGCGAAGCACGATGGCACAAGAAAGACTGAGCAACTTTTCACTATTAGCCATTGAGAATCAGAAAGCATGCAAAGCTGATTTTAATAAAGTGATCGACCAATTTGCATGTATTACGCCTAGAGGTCCCAGGTAGAGCGCGCTGGCTAACAACGGCTTCACGAATTCCGCGTATTTAGGTCTCAAAACATCTTTTGGGTTTCATTGTGAAACTGTCCGCACCGTAGTGGTTCCTTGTTAAGATAAACTAAGAAACTTTTCACGGAAGTCGAAATGTATACCAATACTTACGCTGGATGCATCGTCTGCCACTAGACATGCAGTTAATAATTCGTCCCACAATTGAAAATAATACGTATTACTTACATCTAGTAAACATTTTACTATCTATAATTATATATACGGAAGGTTACGCTAATGCAACTATTCGAATAGATGCATATACAACAATTGTGTTCTCTCGAATTGTTCCGCCTCTATCTATCCGAAAATTTAACGTCCCCGGGGAAGTATAAAATTTAATAGCAATTCCTTCGTGGAAATTATAGACTAGAAGAGATTTCAAAATACTCCTCCATGTTTGCAGTTTCGCTTGCAAGAAGAACTGTAAGAATATCATTATTCGAACAAAATTATAAAAATTCCAGGTAAACATTGTTGCTTAAAAGTACTACATACATATATTCACTATTACTTCCTCATAAGAAATTTCATAAATTTAACAGATATTTTATACCATACTAAGAATTCCGAGCGTTTTGCTCATCTTGTAAGTGAATGATCACCTACAGTTTCATCGTCATCTATTTCGATGTATTCGGACTGACGTTTATGTATATTTTGGTTTTCTTACCCCATCAATGAGTGGTCATTTTACAATCGGTAATTTGTCATCTACTTTCTCAAATTTATTGAAGGTACGTCTGCCTCTTTTCAGAAGGTCATGGGCAATGGAAACATTCGTCCGCAGCTCTCTGGGACTTAAATAGTCCATCCTTACACACGGAGGTTACATTCAGCTAGCAAGGATGTGAGCAGCTAATTCCTTTGAATTCAAATTTAAACCGTCTTATAGAGCGTACATATCACTTTCCTGTAGCCGAGCTAAATGGCGACAACGAAGCTGTCTCCGAAGAAGATGAAGGTCCCGAACCTCAAATCGCTGATGGCGGCATTAACTTCCCATCGTCGGACCTTGATGAAGCTCGAACAGCAATAACGTCGCTACGGAACAACAAAGCCACTGGAGCAGAAGGGTTTCCTGCAAAGCTATTCAAGCTTGGTGGCGAAGAGCTGGTAAGGCCAATGCATCAGCTCGTTTCCTCGTTCCGTTGGTGGGACGATTGCATGCCCGCCGATTGGAATTTAAGAAGGCTGATCCTCCAATATAAATAATTGGACCTTATCAGTGTGGCTGTAGACCTGGTAAATCTACCATCGACCAGATATTCACGATACGTCATATATTGGAAAATACCCCTGGGAAGAGGATTGATGCAGACAATTTTTTTATCGATTTTAAATCAGCTTTCGACAGCACGAGATAATGCCGCGATGTCTGGATTTGGTATTCCTGCAGAACTAATATGGCTATGTAAAATGACGCTGAGCACCAACACCAGCCCAGTCAGAATTGGGAAGGACCTTCACATGGAAAATATAGAAAATAAACGTTCTTCATCCACAGAAGTAATTTGAACTTCGCTTGGAGTATATTCAATTTGTAAAACATTTTTTTCATTACTAAACCCAAAAATTATAATTTATTTTTAATTACATACTCACTTCTTAATTGGCCCATAACCGTTTACGCGGTTTTGGCCGAACATATCCAACGATTTGTGGTGTGCGTTTTGATATTGTAACGCAAATTGAGGGACCTACAGTGTTACGCCGACTCCGCACCGCAAATGGTTTTTTGTGAGAAGCTTTTTCATGGCAGAAATACACTCGGAGGATTGCACTGCCTGCCGAGGGGCGACCGCTATTAGAAAAAACGTTTTCTTTAATTTTTGATGTTACTTGCCCTTGCCAGGAATTTAATCCGGGACCCAACGAATAAAGCGCGCACACGCTACATACTCGGCTATGGTGGCCGCCGTATTATTTTTAATTTGCCGTGCGATATTATCTTTTACAGCATAAATTTTCTTTCGTGCGTCGCTTGCGAAACTTATGTGCGCTTTAGGTGAAAAATCCTTAATCTGAATGAATTAAAAATAACTGAGATTTAATTGAGCTTGGTTGTAGTGGTTCTTCAACTTTCTTAATCAAAGCGGTGTCAAATTTGTTGAACACTCTGAAAATTCTTCAAAATATTGGCGGAATGGGTACATTAGGGAACTTTTCTTTAAAAGGGGAACTCGCGATGGAGCTTTTAAGAATATATTTCTGATGCGATACACTAACAAGTTAATGCATTAAAGTTAATTCGTATCTCTTCTGCAGCCCGATGGATTGCGTGAGCCAAACATGTGGCACGCAAAAGCTTTGGGTAAAGTATGTTTAAACTTTTTGTTGACTTAACCATGTAAGAAGCAGCTTCAGGCAAAAAAACTGTTCTTAATTGCTGCTATTGGCGGCCGCCTTAGCGAATGTGCAGCGTGTGCCCGCTTCATTCCATGGCTCCCGGGTTCGAATCCTGACCGGGGCAAGTAACGCCAAAAATGATAGAAAAGTTTTTTAATAGCGGTCGCTCCTCGATGTATTTGCCGATAGATGTCACACAATATCGAAAATAAATGATAGCCGTGCTCACACCAACCTCCGTACTTCGTCAGATGCCAGTTTAAAGTGTATTTTGTTTGCGCGAAACTACCAACTAAAAGATGTACAAAAATTAAATATCCGTAAAACTACCAACTAGAGAAAATATGCACATTTGTAAAGAGACAATATAATGCAAAATAAGTAATGAAAACATATGTACAAAAAATGCGAATTATGCAAAATTATGTATTTATGACTAAAATATGCAAAAGTATTTGAATGCCATTTTTAAGATAGTTTCACGATTCATACATATACTTTATCTATTTCGCTGAGCCATGCCCTAGTAATGTGTATATGTATGTACATACAAGTTATCACTACGGTATCCCACGGTTCGTACACTTGCTCACGTTGCCATGCAGGTGACCGCTACTCGGTTACGCAACTTGCATTCACACGGGCAGAACTTTCGCTGACATGACACACGCGCATCCGGCGCGCCATACCAAATTGTGGGAACCGCTACATCAGCAAGTTGGAGTCGTGGACAGGCGCGCCATACCAAAAGTGTGGGAAGTGCTACATCAGCAAGTTGGAGCCATGGAAGTTATCGTTGGGGCTACTAGGCTAAGAACTTACCTTTTAAGTAAATTGGAATTGTAAAGTTAGTTAAAATTGTAACGTTTTCTTAAACTTGTGTTTAATTTCAAAAGTCGGCGAACGAGTTGGTTCGCCGCAATCTTATTTTTTTCCAACTCTCCTTTAATGAGAGTTAACTGGCGCCCGAGCGGGTTGCAAAATTGATTTGTTTCAAGTGAAAGTATTTAAAGTGACTTGTTTCAAGTAAAAGTATTTAAAGTGACTTCTTTGCAAGAAAAGTATTTAAAGTGACTTGTTTCAAGTAAAAGTATTTAAAGTGAATACAAAAAAGAAATATTTAAAGTGACTTGTTTCAAGTAAAAGTATTTAAAGTGAAGACAAAAAAGAAATATTTAAAGTGACTTGTTTCAAGTAAAAGTAGTTAAAGTAATTTGTTTACTTTACATATAGAAAAGTGACTCGACTCGAAGAGCAATAAGCGCTAAAACCCGAATGAAGTTCTGGGTTATGTAAGTTAATAAGAGAAAGAAAAAATTTTTTTCCGTCTATATTTTCAGAAACAACAATGAATCCGGAGGAAATGAAAAGGTCCCTAACGGAAATGAACGGCGCCGTAAATGCCGTTCTACAGCAGTTGAAAGTTGTAGAAGCCCGTCTACAATCCGTAGAGGCCAGAGACAGTTCACAGTCCTTACAAGGACTCAGTGCTAACTTAAAAAGTTTAGAGGATAGGCTAGATGAAGTGCGTAGGCAATCCCCAGATACTGATCCGCAGGAGGCATATGAGCCTCTTATCAGTCCTCAGACGAAGGCAGAACTAAACGAAATTGCTAGGTTACCAGATTGTGTAAAGGAGCTACAAGTTTTTGAGGGAAATCAGGAACAATATTCGTCCTGGATGCACAGTGCGGAAGAAATAGTTAATGATTACAAGATAGTAAGGCATAAGCCTATATTTAGGGCCATCTTACGCCATATAAGGCACAACATCCGGGGGGCGGCAGACGCCGCATTAGTTGCGCATAATATTCTAGATGGCGATTGGCACCAGATAAAAGAAATCCTTTCTCTGCATTACGCAGACATCAGGGATGTGGAAACTTTAGAACAACAATTAATTCAGATGACTCAGGGACGCCAAAAAGTGTCCGATTTTTATGCACAAATAAATAGGCAGTTATCACTCATGATTAACACAATAAATAGCGAGAAATACGACCATGCAGAAACAGTCATGGCATTAGCGGAGACACATCGGAGAAGGGCACTAGACGTGTTCATAAGGGGGTTGAACGGGGATCTTCCGACCCTGCTTTTGGTTGAAAAACCCAAATCTCTGCCCGAGGCTTACTCGGCGTGTTTGGCGTCCATGAACGTAGACCGAAGAAACGCCATATACCGCTCGCCACGCGCAGCAAACCCACATGGCAGGTTTTTCAATAACAATTTCGTAGCTTCCACTTCTCGATATCCTAACAACAGTTATTCAGGCACAAGCAAACCTTACGCAGGCCAAAGCCAACAAGGACTAAATCCAAGTTTTCCTAGTAAGGTTCAAAGCCAAGCCGGGGGAAACTGAGACTACCCCAGCTCAAATCAAACAAGAAACACTGATCAAACCATGCGAAGTTGGCGCAGTAACTATAATCCTTCAGGAGTAAGTAAAATGGATGTCGATCCTTCCGGCCGAACTCGGCAATTTAATAATTCTGACCAATTTCGGAGGTATGAGAGTTTGAAGGGGGGCCCAAACTCCGGAAAATTTTCCGGCCAAACAAATCCAAACAAGCAGCAGAAACTTTTTCATTTATTACAGGTAAACGGAACGGATGACGCGAACACAGTGCCTGTATCCAATCAGGAACAAAATGATGGTGATGAGATAAATTTTACAATAGGCGCCTCGTGTCCGGCGTACCATATTTAGAATATGATACGCCAAATCAAGGCACTCTAGAGTTTTTGGTGGATACGGGGGCCAACAAAAACTATATCAGCGAGCGCGTGGCACAGACAACCATGCCAGTGGAAAAACCACTTCAGGTAACCTCCGCAGGGGGTAAAATTAAAATAGAGAAGAAAGTTTGTGGACATTTTTTTAAGTTCGTCGGAAGAGACATCTCCACTACATTTTTTGTCCTTCCAGGACTTAAGTCCTGTGATGGCATCCTAGGCGATGATACACTTACAGAAATCAAAGTAGTACTAGATAGGGAATTGAATCTTCTTATTTTAAAACCAGATATTGTGTTACCCCTTAAACGGAGAAACGCACAACAAGTCAATAGCATCACCGCAGACCTTCGTCTTGATCCTTGCATTGCGCAGCATACAAAGGAGAAACTTAACAGAATACTGGACAGACATGAACAGCTTTTTGGCCCAGTCGACCGAAGCACAGAAATTGACACCAACGTTTAGGCGGAAATTAAGACAACAACCGATGATCCTATTTATACAAAAAGCTACCCTTATCCTGTTAACATGCGTGTGGAAGTCGATAGACAGACTCAGGAACTCCTTTCAGAAGGCATTATTCGTCTTTCAAAAAGTCCATACAATTCTCCCATTTGGATTGTCCCAAAAAAATCCCAGCCGGACGAAGAAAAAAAGTATCGAATGGTAATTGATTTTAAAAGGCTAAACGCCGTAACCGTCCCAGATACATACCCCATTCCAGATATAAAGGGAACTATTGCTAGCCTCGGAAACGCACAATATTTTACCACGCTTGACTTGACTACGGGATTCCACCAAATCCCTATGAAACAGTGCGACATTCCAAAAACAGCTATTTCTACCATGAATGGCAAATATGAATTTTTGCGGCTTCCTTTCGGCCCAAAAAATGCGCCTTCTATCTTCCAGCGCATGATAGACGATGTCCTCAAGGAATTCATAGGGCGGATATGTTTCGTCTACATTGACGATATAATTATTTTTAGTAAAGACGAGCCCACCCATTTACGGGATATTGAGACGATCCTTTGTAGACTATCGGCCACAGGTCTTAAAGTTAATCTGCAAAAAACGCAGTTTTTAAAACAAAGCGTTGAATTCCTTGGCTATGTGGTGACTTCCGAGGGAATTCTGCCAGATCCAAAAAAGGTAAACTCAATAAGAAATATGCTACCACCATCGAATTTAAAGGAGCTCAAAAGCTTCTTGGGACTAACCTCCTATTACAGGAAGTTCATTCGCGATTATGCTAAAATCGCCAAGCCACTTACCAACCTTACAAGAGGGGAGCATGCTCAAATAAAGGGAACTCAATCTAAGAAAGTGGCAATTACCCTAAATAAAGAAGCCCTTAAGATATTTGAGGACCTTAAAGAGGTTTTGACAACTTCGAAGGTCCTGACTTTTCCCAATTTCGAAAAAGCCTTCAACTTAACGACGGACGCTTCCGACTTCGCCATTGGTGCCGTATTGTCTCAGGACTATGACGGTAAGGACACACCAATAGCATTCATATCAAGAAGTTTAACATCCACAGAAGAAGGGTATGCGACCAATGAAAAGGAGATGCTAGCGATCGTTTGGGCGCTAGATAATCTCCGAAATTATTTGTACGGCGCAAAGAAGATACGTATATTTACAGATCACCAACCGCTAACTTTTTCGCTCAGCAATCGTAACTATAACGCCAAGCTCAAACGCTGGAAATCTAGAATAGAGGAGTATAACTACGAACTTATCTACAAACCTGGTAAGTCCAACGTCGTAGCCGATGCCCTATCCCGCCTAAAAACTCAGGTAAATCAACTAACGGACTCAACCGTTTCGGCTTCAGAGGTATCCAGCCAAAGAGCAACCGCAGGATCAACGACAGACACCGCGAGTGAATGTGATACAGTTCACAGCGTGGAACAGGATAACTCCGACCTGATTCCATCCGTCGAGGTGCCGTTGAATGTTTTCAGAAACCAAATTGTATTCGGCGGTAGGCTTCACATCCTGGAGGAACCTCACCCAGGATATTCAAGGCACTATGTAGGAATAGAGGGTATGGGCGAAAGCGAACTTGTTAGCATACTTAAGGAAAAATTAAGACCCAGCGTTATTAACGGAGTAAAAATGCCAGAAAGCCATTTGGGCTTACTTCAAAAGGTATTCTTAGAACATTTCTCCAATTATAAGATTCGCGTAGCTCAAACGCTCGTGCAGGATTTGCGAAATCCCGACGTGGTGTGCCAGGTGATAATGAAGGAACATAAAAGGGCACACCGCAATGATAAAGAGAATAGGCAGCAGATTTTAGATCATTACTACTTTCCGAGAATGAGCAGCCAGATTAGGAAGTATGTACTGGCATGCGAAACATGCAAATCTAATAAATACGACAGACACCCAAACAGGCCAGAACTTCAGAGTACACCCATCCCTTCACGACCATGTGAGATAATTCACGTAGATATTTTTGAAATCCAAGGACAAAAATTTTTAAGCTGCATAGATAAATTCTCAAAATTTGCAAAACTCTTTCACATCAGAAACAAATCAAGTTTGCACTTTAAAGACAAACTGATCAAACTAGCGCACTATTTTACGATCCCAAAGATCCTAGTAACTGATAATGAGCGCGGGTTGATTAGCCCGCTAATTAGGAATCTGTTAGAATCACTGGGAATTCGACTTTACCGCACACCATCGCAAAAAAGCGAGGTGAATGGTCAAGTCGAACGATTTCATTCCACCTTAATCGAAATATTTAGATGCCTAAAAACGGAAGCCCCTGATCTCAGGACAAAAGAGCTCGTAAATATTGCAGTAGATCGCTATAACAATTCAGTTCACTCGGTTATAGACAGAAAACCGACTGATATTTTTTTCAATCGCTCAAAAGCTTCTAATTATCAAGAACTTCTTGAAAAAAGTCGAAAAATTAATAGATATTTGAAAATGATATTAGAACAGAAACAAATGTCGCAAATCAGAAATCACAATAGGAACAAAACCTTACCGGAGCGTTATGACAGGAACGATGTCATATACGTGAAGGATAAGCAAATAAAAGGGAAACAGCGACCGCCTTACAAAAAGGAAATTGTTGCTAAAGATAATAAGGTTACAGTCACCACACTTAGTGGTAAAAAAATTCACAAGTTGCACATAAAAAATGTGAAGCGCTAAAGAAACTATACGACAAAACAATACAAATACCTAAAGGATGCTTAACTACAAGAGCGGGCCTGTAAGTGGGACAAATCGTGCCTTAGTAGGTTGCGACGCCATCGAATTTGACAAATGGCTACGTGGCTCCCAAAACGGACACCACGATCCCCCATGGCTGGTTCGAGAAATGTTAGCATTCCTGATCCAATATAAAGAAGATATTTAAAGAACTTTTTGCGCCTAATCCGCAAAAGCAAAAGAAATAAAAGATCCTTGCGCCTAATCCGCAAGGCAAATATAAATAAAAGATCTTTGCGCCTAATCCGCAAAGCAAACAGAATAAAAGCTTTTTGCGCCTAATCTGCAAAATCAATAGAAATAAAAGATCCTTGCTCCTAATCCGCAAGGCAAATATAAATAAAAGATCTTTGCGCCTAATCCGCAAAGCAAACAGAATAAAAGATTTTTGCGCCTAATCCGCAAAACAAACAAGAAATAAAAGATCCTTGCGCCTAATCCGCAAGGCAAATATAAATAAAAGATCTTTGCGCCTAATCCGCAAAGCAAACAGAATAAATGATCTTTGCGCCTAATCCGCAAGATAATATAAAAAAAAGAAAAATTCTTTTTTTTTTTAAATACAAAAAAAAGGGATTTTTATCTTTTCATTTAAATAGCTGCGCTTAAACCACAAAGCAATGTTAGAAGATAAAAATTTTTATTTTTTTACAAGAATAAAAGAAACAATTGCAAGCTTCTAGTAGTAGTTTTAGCGAACGCTTCATTTTCTGTGCGAAACAGTTTTGGAATTTATTTAATTACTAACCAGAACATATTAAAATTCTAATATTAACACATATTAACTATTAAAAACTGAGGATTTTCTTTTTTTTTGGCGTTATTTTCTTAGAAAATTTTGTAGAAAATCCAGCCGCAAAATTATTTATATCTAATAGAATTAGTAGAGAAAAGTTGTTAAGGATTAATGAAAATTAAATTACAAAGTGTAAAAATTGATTTTTTTTTTTATTTTTGGCCTAACTTTCGTAAAGAAGCATATAAAATTCAATTACTAATTTAAGCATATCCAATAGAATTAGGAAAAAAAAAGTTTAAGAACTACTAACCCACTAACAGTCAGTAGCAAGTATATACATTTATCTATGGAAAATTAATTGTACAAATAGAAATTTTGTATTTTTTAGCCTATTTTCGTGAGAAATGTACACTAAATTCAATTACTAATGTAATAGTAACCAATAAAGTTAGCATCGAAGAAGCTTTGCTACTATCCCACTAGCAACATTAAAATCAATTACTAGTTTAATTATAGCCAATAATGTTACTATAGAAAAACGTTTATTACTATCCAACTAACAACTGTAGATTTAGAGATAACATTTTGCATTACAGACTGCCACTGCTGGCGTCAGCCATCAGCGGTCTTCATATCTTCCACTATAAGGCACCGATGGTAACGATCCAGAATGGAAGCGGCTGGATTATCAGCGGAACATTTAAATTAATCCACATCATCGACCTTCAAAAATACGCCACGACTATGATGCAAATGAGAGATTTGGCGAGCCGCTTGGTCAAACAGTCTGATGACAGGCTCCTGGCAGAGCTCTATAGTAACCAGATGATGAAGCGCCTCGAAGAGCTTATGGGAGGTAGAGACAAAGCTAGAAATGCCCGTTCTATCGACTGGATAGGGTCAGCATGGAAATGGCTGGCAGGATCTCCAGACGCAACTGACTGGAATAACATTCTCCACAGCCAAGACCAGATCATCGAAAACAATAATCACCAATACAAGGTTAATGATAAATTATTCACCGAGACTCAAGAGGTTTTGAAGAAAATCAACGAGGTAGTGGACCGCGTGAACTCTGTGGCGAAGGAAGCTGAAGCAGAAACCTTTGAGAGAAGCGCACTTCACAACATTGTCCTTCTTCGTGAAGAGATAAACGAAGTGGTCCGGGCATGCCAACTGGCAAAGCGCGGAATAATCAACACCAATCTACTCGACACCGACGAAGTCAATCAAATCCTGTCAGAAATGAAAACACTCCCATACCAGAATATAATTGAGGCAATAGAATACGGGACGCCATCGGTATACACCAATGGGACACTGCTTCTCTACATTCTATCCATGCCGAAGGTGAGAACTGATAAATTTAACTTATTGACGACTCGCGCTGGTATCTACGACGGGAAAGAACTAGATCTACCATTCAGCAGGATGCTAGTGAACCAGGAGGAAACTTATGGGCTGCCTAGTAGTAGGTTCATCTACAATATGTGGATCGCAGTCTATAAATAAGCTAGAAGAGAATAGTTGCCTGCCGCGACTGTTAAAAGGTGGGGAAGCCACTTGCCAATTCAACAGGCGGAATGGCACATTAATCGAACTAATAAATGAGAGCACAGTTTTTGTTTCAAACTTCCAAGGCGAAGTTAAGAGTAGTAACGCCACATATGCCATCAATGGTACCTACGTAATCCAATTCAACAACGAGACCATCACGATTGGGGATCAGGTTTTCTATAGTAGAGAAGCTACTTCAGCGCAAGCTTTACCAGCGGCATTATCGAATGTAAGGAACAGCACGATGAGAGTCAACCTGGAATACGTCCACGATATCACTATGGCGAACGTCAAATACCTAGGGTACGTTAATGAAAAAATAAATTTCTCTATCGTTACAGAGGCATTTTCAATATGCGCAATAATCCTTATTGCGGTTTTGCTGTGGAGGTGCTACACGAAAAAACTCGACCTACCACCTGTCCAAATCCCTACCCAGTGGACGAAAAACCCCAGCAGCAGCAAGATCAGTAAGGGGGAGTCCTCACCAGAACTTTACAGATTAGAAATTGACCTGCCAGGAGCCAAATCCAGGAGAAACCAAGATACATCGCCGCCAGGAAGTTGTGTTTACTCCTTAAGGGCCACTAACCCCCCGTGCCGCTCAATCGCTGATCTGCGGGTCGCAGATCTTTAAAGGGGGAGGAGTTATCACTACGGTATCCCACGGTTCGTACACTTGCTCACGTTGCCATGCAGGTGACCGCTACTCGGTTACGCAACTTGCATTCACACGGGCAGAACTTTCGCTGACATGACACACGCGCATTCGGCGCGCCATACCAAATTGTGGGAACCGCTACATCAGCAAGTTGGAGTCGTGGACAGGCGCGCCATACCAAAAGTGTGGGAAGTGCTACATCAGCAAGTTGGAGCCATGGAAGTTATCGTTGGAGCTACTAGGCTAAGAACTTACCTTTTAAGTAAATTGGAATTGTAAAGTTAGTTAAAATTGTAACGTTTTCTTAAACTTGTGTTTAATTTCAAAAGTCGGCGAACGAGTTGGTTCGCCGCAATCTTATTTTTTTCCAACTCTCCTTTAATGAGAGTTAACTTACATATGTATGTATGTAAGCAGGAAGGTAAAATGAAATCAACTATTTTGAGTACCCAATGTCAGCATATGAATTTGCAGATAAGTGAGAGTACATAACTAAACATGTTTACATGTACGGTAAATACAATGTAGATATGCACATATCGGGTGTTTTTTTTTACAGGTTTGTTTTTCGAATAGAGATAAAACTGGCATTTTGTGGTCAAATCTGGCAACTCTAATGTCATTTATGTTCAGTTTGGTTTGCCATTTCATCATGAACAGGTTGACAAAAGAACAACGCTTGCAAATCGTGCAAATTTATTTCGAAAATAATGGTTCAGTTCGCGAAGTTTACCGCGAGCTCCGTCAATTTTATGGTCGACATAATCGTCCATCAGAGCAATTAATTCGGTTAACCATGGATCGTTTTCGCACTACGTTTACTCTATGTGATAATACGCATCCGCAGAGACGTCGAACAGTGCGCACCGAAGAAACAATTGCCGCTGTAGAGCAAAGTGTTGAAGAGGACCCGAATGAATCGATTCGCCACCGTGCACAGCAATTGGAGCTTTGTCCATCAACTTTATGGAAGATTTTGCGCAAAGATCTTGGCTTGCGACCTTGCAAGATCCAGCTTGTGCAAGAATTAAAGCCGCGAGACCATGCAATGCGTCGTGATTTTGGTGTATGGGCCGAAAATGAGATTGATCTCGATGCTGATTTTCATCGCAAAATTTTGTTCAGTGATGAGGCTCATTTTTGGTTGAATGGCTACGTCAACAAGCAAAATTGCCGCATTTGGAGTGAAGAGAATCCACATGAGACCCTTGAAACGCCATTACATCCACAAAAACTGACTGTTTGGTGTGCTCTATGGGCTGGTGGAGTCATTGGGCCATACTTCTTCCGCAATAATGCTGGAGAGGCAGTTACCGTTAATGGAGACCGGTATAGAGCCATGATAACCGACTATTTTGTTCCCGAATTGGATGGCATGAATGTGGATGAGTTGTGGTTCCAACAAGACGGCGCTACATGCCACACAGCGCACGTCACAATCGATTTATTGAAGGAAACATTCGATGAGCGCATAATTTCGCGGAATGGACCTGTAAATTGGCCACCAAGATCGTGTGATTTGACACCATTGGATTATTTTCTTTGGGGATATGTGAAGTCGCTCGTCTACGCCAACAAACCAGATACGTTAGGGGAATTGGAAGCCAACATTCGTGGCGTTATTGCCGACATACGGCCCCATATGCTCGAAAAAGTGGTTGAAAATTGGACCTGTAGAATTGGCTTTATTCGAGCCAGCCGCGGCGGCCACATGCCCGAAATCATATTTAAACATTAATGGCATAAAATTATCCTTCCAATAAAGCCAAATTGATGGACCTTAAAACGATTTTCTTGTGTTTTATTTCAATTCGAAGTTCTATACCCCTAAAAAAACACCCGATACATGCATATGTATGTATTACAGTCGTTGTCAGTTGTAGAACAAGTATAGCGACTCCGAATTCGTGGCCAAACACGAACAACTGCTAGAACAGCGGATAAGTTTATTATTTCAATAATATAATTATTATTTCATTTTTATTACCCCTTAATGTGTATTGATTTTTCTTACACTAGAGTTGCCAAACTATTGATAGTGCCCACATCGGTAGTATCTATAGTATCATTCATGTATGTATGTGCATGTATTTTACAAGTTTTACCTTGTTCTGACGACACTTCCATTATGTACATATGCAGGTCACGGTAACAATTGTGTGTTCCATATAATCTTGGTTCAACTATACCAGGTTATAGCGATCGTACAAAAACAACATTTACCGTTGATAAATGAATTACCTTGTGTCAAATTCAGCGAAAATGTAAACAAAACTATGAAGAACACAAAGAACAGTATGCCACAAGGTGTTTCAAAAGAAGGGGCATGACATCTGTCGCTATCACCATTAATTGATACGCCTTGAATTGTGAAATTAGCATGATAGTTCAGTGCAATGCTATGCTATGACAGTCGTAAAGACAATCGATGGGGACTATTACAATCGACACTATCGATAGTGGCGAAATAAGACAAACCACCGATATTCTTCCAGCCGTAGTACACATCAAATATTTTATTATTATTTTTTCTAAACTTAATTAATCTAGTGAACGCTTCTGATGAGATATGTTAATATTCCATTGTATAAATATTTCTCATCTAATATAATAAAATATTCAGTTTTTAAGAGCACAAACAACTGTCACGTAAATTTGACTTTATCCACGGTATAAATTTGCTAACTCGTGTGTAAACTCCAGGATATCCATCTCTTCCGCATCCAACTCCCCAAGAAACTACACCAACAATAAAGTATTTTAATCCATTCGAAAGTAATAGTGGGCCCCCACTGTCGCCTTGACAAGAATCCATACTTGGTCGTCCAGCACATAACATACTGAATGTTATTCTACTACTTTTATACTTTTGATTCCGGCATTCTGTAATAGACATTATGGGCACTTTTACCTGGTTGACGATTGAGGGTAAGTCCCCTCCTTCTGAAGTACGGCCCCATCCAACCACAATGCCTATCCGACCTGAAATATGAAATTGTCTTGTAAATTATTATATATAACATATAATTTTAAATTAAGTATGCGTAAAATGATTGTATATAGATAAATATACTTATACAAATGTATGTAAATTTTGATCACTGACGTCACACGGTATGCATGGAAACTTACAAAATTTCGAGAAATTCAAGCACAAGCGAAAGCGGTTGTTACAGTCTTTTTATAGTTTAGTGGACTCTTTTGTTCTAAACAGCAGCTTTCCAGAAGCCCACACGTTATAAAACATAAATTTTATTTCGTTTCTGATAAATTTATTATATAATTATAGGAGAAATTGTAGGACATAATAAACTAGGAGTAAAGTGGGTTGTTGATATGTTTCTCCACAAAAAATAACCAAAAATGCGCCGAAGGGACCTAATCAACACGATCATGAATAAAAACATATGCTACGAGCGTTAAGAATTTGTCTACTACATCGTAGACGTTTGCAGAAAGCAGGAAAATGCAATACCAAATCTCGTTATTTGTCATATTATCTTGTTAATTAATTCTTTAAAAATATGTTTTTATTGTTTAGGGATTTGATAATTATCAGTGAACATGGTAGGACATTATCAACTAGACAAATAAAATAGGTTGTTGATATGTTTCTCCACAAAAAATAACCAAAAATTCATCGAAAGGCACTAGTCAACATAACCATAAGTAAAAACATATGCTATGAGCGTTATGTTATAGCAAGGCTCTGTTCCACAAATAGACTTGTCAACTTTGCGCTTTGAAATTATTATCTCTGCATTTATTGCAAAGTGATAAGTTTTATGTTCCACAAAAAATATTTATACTCTGCAACTCAAATTTGTGCGCCGTGGCGTCGTTACTTTGCATTTAGCACATTTTAGCAAAGATTTATCAATTTCTCGCAAACGTGCCAATAACTTATCACTTTGAGTCGGGCGTAAAATCGAGAAAAAAAAGTTGCAGTGCTATCTGCGGTAAAAGCTAACAAGTGCTTTTTTATTTACTTGTAATTTTGGTAGCTCCGAAATTGAAAAGAGTTATGTAAAAATAATTCACTGGGATTTTCAAGAACACTTTCATTTTAAATTTTATTTGAGACCGGAAATATTATTTGAAATTATTATTTTTCAATTCCAAAAAATTCTCTCCTACTTATACTCGCGCCTAGGTATTTGTAATGATTTAATAGTTTACCACGTTAATGTGATAGGTGAACGTTTGCGTTGCAGTTTCAACCCACACTTTTCAAAAAATTTCTTAGCAACTGTACTAAATACAGTCTTTGTGGAACATAATTGTATACCTTTCGGTTCGCGCTTCGCATCCCGTTAAAAATCACTTATGTGGAACAGACATTGCAAATAATATTAAAAAATTACAAAAACCTAATAATTTGCATTTAGCACTTTAAACTTATCATTTTGCATATTTGTAAGTTCTGTGGAATAGAAACTTATGCAAAGTGATAAAAAAATTGTTAAGTGTAGAGTGAAAAGTTGACAAGCCTTTTTCTGGAAATGGGCCCAAGTCTCATTATTTGCCATATTTTATTGTTAAGTAACTTTGCTAAAATGTTTTTTAATTGTTTAGGCAATTGCTTTGAGATTATTGCCGTGAAACAACGTTCGGAACGAAGAGAAAGAGATTCCTCCTCAGTCGGACGCAGAGAGCGGCAACTGCGCGGTAATTTGACGCTCGGTTAAACACTCAGGACAGAACGATGAAAAGAAGTTTTCAATATGTAGCCACAGTCTTCAGCTTCAACAGTGTCCAAATATTACAGATGCCGATAATTCTCCTCGATGGAGTGTCATTAAATCGAATCGTGTATTCTTTTGCGGCCGCCTTAGCCGAGTATGTAGCATGTGCTGCCAAACTGTTTAACAAAGCAACTCCTGCAAGTATCAATGTAAATCGGCCTTTCATCAAATGAAGAGAGTGAGAGCATAAATCATTTGATTTCAACGAGTTTACTAAGCATCATAACGAAGTGAAGAAATTTCAGTTTCTGTTTAAAGTAATGTCACATGGTATGGTAAATTGAAAAATCTGTTTGTGTGGCATCCTGAACATTAAAACTAATGGCTTTTAATCCGCTATCCTTTTTTAACGTTAGATCATAAATTGACATAAATTGAAAAATCTGTTTGTGTGTATTATGCTACCTCCTCGAATCAGTTCGCATTGCACGGATCAATTAGGTTTTTTTTTTCTTTGAAACAAATTTGAAGTGAAATAATTATCATTCATTTGAAGTAGAAATCAGGAATGAAAATTTGTTGCAAAATACCACTAGAATTTTAAGAAGGGCACATGAAATGGGAATATGCTGTGAATTTCAACATAGTGCTATTAATAGCAATACGTGGTCACCACTACATTTTGACGCCTGCAACCTAAATACAGGAAGTAAACGGCAGCTTCGTGACGTGCAAGCCAACATTACTGACAGGTTATTAAACAGGACTCATGATAGGGCCCGAAGCAAGGGCCATGACAGCAGAAACAAAATACATATCAACTTTTACACCTCAAGCCGTAGAAGCAAACACAAAATACATGTGAATATGGTTGTTGGGCATTTGGCACTGCCTGATATAAATTCGCCTTGGCACGAAGAGTGCCTGCCAAAATCGCTGTTGTGAATTTAAACTAAATTCAGGCAAGGGAGAGTAGGAGTTTGTCCTAGCATTCGTGAGATACTTAACTGCATTCTTATTTGTCAAGAGGGCCAAAACGCGTAGCTCTTTCTGTGCTGATAACGCTATCAATCAAAGCGGCCCGATGGTCCTGGGATCCATTAGCTTGTTTTGTTAATTCCAAATTGCTAAAAATTTTAATGCAGATAAACTTCGCAGTACTGATTCGACTCAATTGAAGAGGATATTGGTATCACTAAAGCAGTCACATGCATTCATAGCCACGCTGGTTTCGAGCTCCGTGGCATAGTTGTAAAGTCAAAACTATGGTAGGCGATTCGTCTTTTTTCATACATGTGGTTTTCAAGAAGAAATAAAACGCATATAATTTTAATGTTGTGGCCAAGAATTTAACTTTATTATAAAGATCACAAAAAATACTCCGTCCTGTTGGAACCAAGGATCGTCCACATCAACATCCTCCAATTCAGGCATGGAAAACCCATTAATTGCAACAATATTAACAAGTAATTTTTAAAGAAATATGGACCAATGATTCCTTCTGAGCATAGAGCACACCAAACAGTAACTTTTTGAAGATGTGACGGCGCCTCAATAATGGCTTGTGGATTATCAACACTCCAAATCTAACAATTTTGTTTATTAACGTGAGCTTCATCGCTGAAAAAAAAATTTCTTGTGAAAATCGGGATCGGTGGCCATCTTGTTTTGGACATATTCACCGAACGTGCGACGCGCTTGATGCTCATTCGGCTTCAATTCTTGCACGAGTTGTATTTTGTAATCCCGCAAACCAAGATCCAGTTGTTGCGCGAATAATGGGATTAATCTTTAAATGTTTATTCTTTGAAATAAACCTTATTTCTGAATCTAAATTTTTCATATTCAACTATTTATAACTTCATTGTTACATATTTGTTTTCTTATTTGTGATTTTATATATGGGTCATTCATTCTAAGTTTCTTAATAATTATTATTTTGTTGAGTTGCTTACATTTTGTTATATTGTTTACATTATTACCAATAGTTTATTTTACATTAAGTGAAGTTGAAGTGAAATATGATAAGTAACAATTTATTTACAACGTAACAAAGTATTTCACGAATAAGTGAAAATTATTGCTTGAAACGAAATTTGAGTAATTTCAATGGGTTAGTGGGGAATAAAGTAAATACCAATAAAACCATTGACTATGTTACAACATTGTTTGCAAATATTGTTTATGTACTGTATTCAAAATATATAGGAAGTGAGTTTGGTGGAGTTGCTAACGTAACTTCTCCCCCCTTTGATTTAGGACTCTCCTGAGTCATAAAATTAGTAATTTTAACTTTATTATTTCATTTGATAAAAATGAATGCCATAATAATAATAATGATTTTCATTAGACCTCTTTTATGCCGATTTGGTATTAATGTTTGTGCCTTTCTCTTTATCATTTCCAGCTATATTTCCAATGGTATTGCTTTAGCTCCAAGTCCTGATCGTTCTATATTATTCTGCATGTTATCAATGATTTCAAATATTTCTTTAGGGTTTATTATGTGTAATACTGTATTATACGTATCAAGAAAATTAGCACCATCAATTGTAACTTCAATGTATCCTTTTTGTGACTCAAGCTTCTCTATCTCCATTCTTCCGTTTACCGTTGGTATTGCTGATACTATCAACATCATAAGTATCGAATATACCTGCAAATTTCGTAGTTCTTTAAATATTTATTGGATGAATATTATTAAGTCTATCTTTCTATATCTGTGTTCATATTTATGTCTAACTGCTTTATAGTTCATTACATATCCTTCTTCCTTATCCTGTATCTTCTATATTTTCATTAAGTTTAGAAATAACTTCTTGTGTTTTCCGTGAAGTAATTCAATAATTTTCTGTTTTCCACCTTTCCATCCAAAAAATCTTGAGGTTTAGCCTTAATAGTTAAATGAATAAAATTATGATACCATTCTATACATTTAAACACTTTTTCTTTCATTGACATCCTTGATTTTTCAGCCGTCAAAACCCTAAGTTTTTCTCCCAATGTACTATGAAATCTCTCTGTATCTGAATTACCGGTATGGCTATTTGGTTTGGTAAAGTGCATTTGTACATTTTCCTTTCCCAGAAAATCGTTCACATTTAAACAATTAAATTCATTATCGAATATAATCATATTAGGTTTCCCTTAAATGGAAAAACAATGTCTTAGTTTTTCAACCAGAGTAATACTATTTCTATCCTCTAAATGAAATGCAAATGCATGTTTAGAAAATCGATCTATGAATGTTATAAAGTTATTTTTATTATTTGTGTAGATATCGGCATGAATTATCTGATTTATATCAGTAGGTGTTTTAATCACAATTATTTATATACTTTTGAATAATTGCTCTTAATCGTGGGAAATAAAGTATTTTCTTTAATTCCTCATAACATCCATTAATTTCGGTATGACCTGATTCATGTTTATGGTATTTATGTATTCATGTCTCTCGCCCTAAAACTGCGTTTTACGAATTTTATATTTTCTTTTTGATTATAAATTGAAAGAATCCTTAATTATAAAAAATTGTACTCATGATCACTTAATTCTGAATATATTCCTACTTTACCTGATTTAATATGTCTTCGTAACACATCTGGCAATCTATCCTTCAAATCCTCCAAAGTAATATACACAATTTTATTTCAAATTCTCAACAAAATATTTCACGAATAAGTGGATATTATTGCTTGAATCCAAATTTGAGTAATTTTAATGGGTTAGTGGGTAGCAAAGTAAATACCAATAAAACCATGTATTGAAAATATATAGGAAGTGAATTTGGTAGAGTTGCTAACGTAACTTCTCCCCCCTGTGATTTAGGACTATCCTGAGTCATAACATTAGTAAATATAACTTTATTATTTCTTTTGATAAAAATGAATACATATATAATATTGTTTCATTACATAATTCATTTCTTCGATTTTATCAATATTTTCTTTTCTCTTAAGCACAATCTCATCAAATATGAATTTTTCATTTTGATTTTTAGTGTTATTAAAGAAAATTATATCTGTGATACTTTGTGTGAATACTTTTTCAGTATTATACCATTTTTTATTATTTATAGTAATCGAACATCCATTGAATATGAACTTTTCATTTTGATTTTTAGTGTTATTAAAGAAAATTATGTCTGTGATACTTTGTGTAAATACTTTTTCAGTATTATACCATTTTTTATTATTTATAGTAATCGAACATCCATTCAATGTTACCAAAAATTTCTATTTAATAGCCATTCTTTTTCATTACATGTATTATTTAATGTGATATTTTTAAAAGTTTTCAATAATAATGCTCCTCCTTTTACTTCAATTTCTTCAGATATATTAATATATATATGTAAGCAGTTATTTTTTGTTAAACAATTTTAAAAAGCGTAATTTATTCAGATCTTTATTTTCTTCGTAGATTAGTATAGACTTTTTATATTTAACTATTGATATTGGATCAAACATTAATTCTTTTTGTTTATTATTTCATATAGGTATTATATATGAAATTGGTAGATATATTAATTCTTTTGGTATTCTAATTACAAATATGATACATTCATTTTCATCAATTATATCCCAAGTTTAATATTTTGTAATTTATTTAAATCTACATTGTAAAACTCAATTTCCTCATTTGTTAAGATATTACTATGAAGAATTTCTGTCCTACAAGCTAAAATATTTTCCTGAATATGTTCCACATTATCTTGTAAAATTTTTAATTTTATTATAAAATCAGTTTGGAGAAGTGGTACCTGAACCTCATCAGTATGTTTCTGAAGACTATTTATTTTATTACCTATCATTATTCGGCCTTGTTGTATTATTGATTTCAATTTAGAAAATGATTCATTAAAGTGAACATTAATATTAATTTGTTCATTGAAACTTTCTATAGCCTTATGAGTATTTATCTCATTTATCTGCAAATGTTCTTCTACTTCTTGTCTGTCTTCATCATCCATAGTTCCAAATAACCATCTTTGTGTCCTGCTCACAAAATTCATTAGACCTCTTTTATGCCGATTTAGTATTAATGTTTGTGCCTTCCTCTTTATCATTTCTAGCTGTATTCCCAATGGTTTTGCTTTAGCTCCAAGTCCTGATCGTTCTATATTATTCTGCATGTTATCAATGATTTGAAATATTTTTTTTAGGGTTTATTATTTGTAATACTGTATTATACGTCATCACACAATTAGCACAATCAATTGTAACATCAATGTATCCTTTTTGTCATTCAAGCTTCTCTGTCTCCATTCTTCGGTTTACCGTTGGTAATACTGATACTATCAACATCACAAGTATCAAATATATTGCAAATTTCGTAGTTCTTTTAATATTTATTGGATGAATATTATTAAGTCTCATCTTTCTATATCTGAATTACCGGTATGGCTATTTGGTTGGGTAAAGTGCATTTGTACATTTTCCTTTCTCAGAAAATCTTTCACATTAATAAAATTAAATTCATTATCGAATATAATCATATTAGGTTTCCCTTTAATGGAAAAACATTCTCTTAGTTTTTTAACCAGAGTAATATTATTTCTATCCTCTAAATGAAATGCAGATGCATGTTTAGAAAATCGATTTATGAATGTAATAAAGTCATTTTTATTATTTGTATAGATACCGGCATGAATTATTTGATTTATATCAGTAGGCGTCGCTGTTAATTGATAATTCGGTTTTAATGGTTTTCTATCATATTTAGCCCTATTGCAAGTATCACAATTATTTATATACTTTTGAATAATTGCTTTTAATCGTGGGAAATAAAGTATTTTCTTTAATTCCTCATAACAGCCATTAATTCCTGTATGACCTGATTCATGTTTATGTTTATGTTTATGTATTTGTTGTAAGGTTTCATCTTCGCTATTCATGTCTTTCGTCTTAAAACTGCATTTTACGAATTATATATTTTCTTTTTGATTATAAGTTGCAAGAATCCTTAATTATAACAAATTGTACTCATGATCACTTAATTCTGAATAAATTCCTACTTTACCTGATTTAATATGTCTTCGTAACACATCTGGCAATCTATACTCCAAATCTTCCAAAGTAATATTATTATTTTATTACCAAATTTTATTTCAAATTCTCTCCTTTCTTTTAGTTAAAATTATCTGTGTTTTAAAACGATTAACTACTGTCTCTAGTATATGAATATGATCATTGAAATTTTCCCTCTGGGAATGTACAGTACTAATACTTCCATCATCATTATTATTTTGTACAGATTCATCAGAATCATTCCCTAAAATGTCCTGATTTTCAATCACATTTATTTCATTGGTATCAGAATTTATGCGACTAAAAAAATCTGCCATTTTATTATCTTTTCCTTGAATATATTGGGTATTCATATTATATTCCTCTAATCTTAGTATCCACCTTTGCAACCTTGGATTTACATCTTTGCGTTCTGATTTTGCATATAACCATTTGAGTGGTTGATGATCGGTTTGTAAGTCAAATTGTACACCATAAATAATTTACAGCCCGTACAGTCCGTAGTGGGATAATTTCTTTCATGATCATTTAAAGTTCTGCTGGCATAGCAGATCGGGTGATTATCCTGTTGAAGCACTGCTCCAATTGCAAAATTACTTGCCCAAATGCATTTATATATTCAGGATATTTTATGTAAAATTTTTAAATCCTTTTTCAAAAATGGTGTCATAGGTTGTGCCACTTTAGCATAATCTCTTGTTTTTGTGTTTTTGGTAACTTCATTTCCAGAATATTTTTAATTTTCGGGGGATTAACTTAAAACCCTCGGATGTAAGTACATGGCCCAAAAACTCTGTTGGCTTACAGCATACATTACAGTTATCTAATTGAATTTTCAAATTATGTTCTTTAATTGGTCGAACACTTTCCTTATACTTTCGCCATGCTCCTTAAAGGATGTGCTAAAAATTAGGATATCGTAATGAAGTCCTTCAGGACATAATTCATCATTCTCTGAAACGTAGCTGGAGCATTTTTCTATCCGAATGCCATTCTTATAAAATTATAATGCCCAAATGGAGTAGAAAAAGCTGTTTTAGCTCTATCTTCTTCTTTTACAGGGATCTGATGAAATCCTTACGCTAGATCAATAGTTGCAAAATATTGTGCTCTTCCCAATTTGTCCAATATATTTTCGATATTTGGAATTGGAAATTTATCACAAATTGTATCTTCATTTAGTTTTCTATATTCAATCACTATTCTCCACTTTTTCATGCTGGAATTATCGATCTTTTTCGGTACAATCCAAAGAAGAGTATTATACGGCGAACAACTCTCCCTAATTATCCCCTGTTTTAACATATCATTAATTTGTTTTGTTATCTCCACCTCATGAATTTGTGGATACCTGTATATTTTAGAATAAACAGGATTATTCGTTTTTGTCACGATTTCATGATAAGTGCTTTTCATTACGGATAAATTATCTCCATCATGATAAAATAGACATTTATACGTTTTTATTAAATATGAAATTATATATGTATATTCTTCTTTATTTAAGTTATTTAATAATTCTTTGATTTCTTCCTGCTGTTATTCATGCCACTCTAATTCATAAGTATCTTTTCGTCAATGAACTTGATTCTTTTTTTATTTATTATTATTAACGTATTATCTACCATGTTAATTATTGCTTTTAGTGGCTTCAATATATTTTACCCTATAATTGAATCGAACTGTCTATTCTGAAATTTCATTGATTTGCAAACCATGGTATGGATATTTATTATTATTTCTTCATTCACTACCTTTCGTTGTGCAACGACCTAAGCTTGATTGGCTGTCTTAATTTAATGCGTTCAATTTTTTTTTATTTTTGTGTCATTCATCAATGATGTGGATGAACCTGAGTCAATTAAACATTTAAATTTTTCATTATTAATAGTTAACAATACTACGGGTAAATTTTTCGATTGGAGACCGAATGAAAATTTACTTCCTCAACATGATCACAATCCATTGTTTCTGGATTATTTCTTGGCTGATTTGATTGTATTCGACCGGAATTTGGCCTATAATTGGTTTGACTTGAATGTTGCCTCCAGTTTTATTGAGAATTTGGCTGGCTTTGTAATTGAGTTTGTCTGTTAGTAGATGTAAAAGCTGTCTGATTTCGTTTGAATTGCTTTTGTGGTTGATTATACTGATTTTTATTGTATTCACGGATCAATCTTTCATTTTCTAAAATAGCAGATGCTTCCCTAATACTACAAACTGACTTATAAATAACTACTGAAGCTAAATTTGGCATTTATATTTGTTAGAAATGTTTTCAATACCACTTTTTCATTATTTTGCGGTTTAAATTCACTTGGTTTTTGAATATCATATTCGTACTTCTTATTTAATAATGACAAAATATTTCTTAACTTGGTAAAATAATCATAAATGTTATAATTTCTTACGGAAAATATCCTTTGGTAGAGGGAATGGTAGGACTCTTTTACTCCGAAGTTGTCAATAAGTGTTGTTTTGATGTTGTCCCATGTTGCTACTTCACCCACCGTTCGTATAGCATCCAACGCTGGTCCTTGAATTTTATTCACAATTACTCTTTGGAAAACATATTGCTTTGCATCGTCGTTTGTAAAAAGTGGAAGTAAAGTGTTCACTTCTCTTAGAAACGAAGTCATGGAAATGCTACCATCTCCAGGGAATTCATGAATTCGATGAGCATCCTTCATGTTAATTGGAATGCCATAGTGTATAAAAATGACTGGTGTCTGCAGAATCCTCAAGGTTAGTCTCTTGTTGTTCTTGTATTTCTTCCAAAGTCGTTATTAGCGATGAACAACTGGAGTTATTATCACTATGTTTTTCGTATGGGTTTTGTTTAACTTTATTAAGTTTTTTTTTTGGCTTTTGAATGCGAACAAACACAAATATATATATTATTTTTTTAATTCACTTCCGTGATTATTACATTTCACAAATTGCAGTTTATCCTTTAAAGGATACTTTATAGATTCTTCCACCAATTCTTCAGAAGAGGTGCCGACGACTGCGCCAATAATAGAATTAAGCTTTAAATGCTTATTCTCTGAAATAAACTTTATTTCTGAATCTAAATTTTTATATTCAACTATTTATAACATCATTGTTACATATTTCTATTCTTATATGTAATTTCATATATGGGTCATTCATTCTTAGTTTCTTAATAATTACTACTTTGTTGTGTTGTTTACATTTTGTTATATTGTTTACATTATTACCAATAGTTTATTTTACATTAAGTGAAGTGGAAGTGAAATATGATAAGTAACAATTTATTCACAACGTAACAAATTATTTCACGAATACTAAGTGGGAATTATTGCTTGAATCGAAATTTGAGTAATTTCAATGGGTTAGTGGGGAACAAAGTAAATACCAATAAAACCATTGACTATGTTACAACATTGTTTGCAAATATTGTTTATGTACTGTATTGAAAATATATGGGAAGTGAGTTTGGTGGAGTAGCAAACGTAACTTGCGCGATGGCGGATGGACTCAATCGGGGTTTCTTCGATACTGTGCTCTACAGCAGGTATAGCGTGTTCGGGGCGCACTGTACTGCATCTCTGAGGATGTCCACTAGAATAAACGTGGTGCGAAACCGAACAGTGGTTGCTCGAATTACCGACTCTGCTGGGCGATTATGTCATTATTTTGATAATAAACTTCCACGATTTGCGGAGTAACTTTGTTCATTACGAAATGGCAAGCTAAACTGAGTATAAATCAAGCTGTCAAAAAGACGAACTCCGAAAGAAAAATTGCTTCATTGAAAACCACACGTCTAAAAAAACCAGACGTACGGAAGAGTGTCTATGCGGTTCCAGTTTCGTAAACCTAATCATACAAAGTTTAGACAGTGAAGAGTAAATATCGTATGTGAAATTGAAGTTTATCAGTCAAATAAAAATAAAAAGAAAAACATAAAAATGGCAGATGAAAATTTAGCCTACTAGCAACAGAGTGATGATGAAAGACGTCCAGTTGATGATAGCAGATTTGCAGACTTCATGAATCAGGAGATGAGTAATGACGATGAAGCTAATATTTCTTCACTTGGTGTGATGATGACTTCACATAGCAACCAAATTTTGACGTTGTGTATTCGGATGTCGAAACTGAACCTTATAAAGATCTCAATGAAGATATTGACGACGACGATGCTGAATAGGAAGAAAATAATGCTACGCAAACAAGTGACAATTATTACATTTCTAAAGATAACACCCAATAGTGAAAAAAAGCACAACCGACTTTTCATATTCGTGTTTATAACGGGATCGACTTCACAAGAAGGAAACCAGGGCCAATAGGAACTGTGAATGATCCTTTTACTATATTCCGCTCGCCAATCACCGAAGACACAGCGGACATAATGATACACGAAACAGGTCGAAAAGGCATGCAAGTTAGAGCTGCATGGAATTTAGCAAATCCAATCAAGCAAAAGGAATGAAAAACATTGACTCTTGAAAAATTGGATGCCTTTTTATCTATTATTTTGTATGCTGGACTTACAAAATCGAATGATGCACCTGCTACAAGGTTAAGGGGATCAACGCGTTGTCCTATATACAAAGCTGCGCTATCATACAATCGCTTTATGTGCAATAGTTCCTTAGATTCGACAATGGAAATACGCGACAGCGCCACTAATCAACAACAAAATTGTGGCAATTGATGACATTTAACAAATGTTGCAGTTTAACTTGACAGCGGCTTACAATCCATTATTGCCACACAAGGGCCCCACCCGCTTCACGCAAAACATTTCGAAGCCATCCAAGTACGGTATAAAGGTATGGTGGCTGTGTGACTCGAAGTCATTCTATACTGTCAGAGGAATGATTTATTCTGGTAAATTGTCTAACTAGGAGCTCGAAGTCAATTAATGGCGGAATGTTGCCCTTGAACTTGTAAAATTTTTGGATACAGCCCTCACAATTTATTCTGACAATTTTTTGGCTTTAGCGCGTATTTTGATAAGAAGAAAACCAGCATATGTTTGAACAGTACACTCTAATAAAAAATCCTAAGCGTCCTGCCAACAGCACATTTTTCGGGTTCAACGAAGGCGATATAGCACTATTTTTATATAGGCATAAAAATAAATAATAAATCAGTAAATGTGCTGTCCACACAACATTATACTTGCGGTGTCGACGGGCAAAGTGAAAAGAGGAAGCCGTTCGCTATTCTTGATTACAACGCTAATAAATCTGGCGTAGATACAATGAACCAGATGCTTGGCGCTTATGCATATGTACATGCGAGTGCTCAACAAAACGCTGGTCACTTCCCATGTTTAATAATATGATGGACACTACTGCATTAGATGCATTCACTATTTACAACGAACTGCAGCCGATAAGAAGAAATGACAGACAAAGGTCAGTCCTGCTGTTACTTACGTAACAATTTGTAATATCCAACATAAAGGAGCAAGCATACGGAACGCAATGAAATATTTTGATGTAAGAGTAAGAAAAAACCAATTCTTCTTGCAAAAGCAGAATGTTGATTTTATTTATTTTTGTCAAGACCGATAGAATTAGATGCACCATCGTTTGCGTCTATGACAAACAGACCGTCATGTCGCCTACGGCTAAAATCGCTTGAGAGTGGGAGACTGATATTGCTTTGTTGTCGATATTATCTCTGGGAGTATAGATTGTAACTCCGTCCTTGATCGTATTTTCTTTAATGAACCTCTAAGAAATTTACATCACGTTACATCTTTTTGTATTGGCTCGATTAAAACTGTGTATGCATTGGGATTTATTACACGGTAGACAACATAAAGACAATCAGTGCCATTTTTCTTTTTGACAATACGTATTGGACTTGCGAAAGCGAACAGCTTGAATGAATAATATTCAACTCTAATAGCTCTCCTATTCTTTCTCGAACAATCTATTTTTCCTTCGAACTCAGTATCTAAGGCCACCTCGCCACAATTTAATTTGGATCAATTAAACGTATTTCTAGCTGACCAGAGTTGACAGGAGGTTGCAGAATATCGTCTATAAATCATTTGAATATTCTTTCAATATTTGCAACTAGTTGGCTTTCAAACAAAATCATCTGCACCGTTGAACACCACGAAATGGCATCAGCACCAGGACATTCAGAATTAAACTTCGGCAGAACAATTGCTTTTACATATTGACTATTTCATTTTTGCATTTGCAAGACCTTTATGAGATACAGAAAATTTCGATTTTGTATCTCCAATAATTATCCATCATTATGGGCCACAATCGGTTAACTCCTATACTCCCACCTTGCTTTCAGAAAAGTTGATGTATGTAGATCGCATAGGAAAGGTTACAAAACTAACCTTGACTAAAATATGCATAATCTGCTAAAAATTTACTTAAATAACACAGTAGAGCTGACTGGCAAAATAAGCTTTTCTAAACTATAATAGCAACGTAGTTGAAGTATGTAGATATTGTAGAAGTTTCACGAAGCAATGTTCTTCTTTATTTCGCTCGTCATGTTAGTACATTTTATACATACTTATTTGGTGCTGCAAGCTGATAACAATTAGTACTAATAACCAGTATGGTTTTATAACCCCGCGTCTACACCTACTACAATATGTAAATGTATATCAATTGATGGATACAATCTGGCAAAATCAGCAAATTACAAATTGGTATATTCGTTTCTGAAATATTTGGGTGTCAAGTTACAAGAAATGCGCAGACTCGCGAGCATTGGATTATTTGGTCGCCAAGTGCAATACATACGAAGCGAAAATTCTGTACATCAGTGCCGATCAAACACGAACTCCAAACGCGAACGAGATGTGTGTGAACGACGAGACTGCGTTGTACCAAAGAACGTAGATTACAAAGTTGCATCAGTGAAATTATACTGTGGTAAGAAATATTAGCTTACTTCACCACATCACAAACCAATTGGATTCAATCAGATTCCAATATCAATCAGCAAAAATCAAATTTGTTCTGGTATGGTGAAATAAGCCAAAACATTCTGTTGGCATATCCGGTGAAAGTATGATACTTCTTTGTAATCTACGTTCTTTGATACAGCGATCAATTGAACTTGCTAAATATTTAAAAATGTATGTATGTTTGTACGTACGTATGTATGTTAACATGTAAATATTAACGAAAGACATATCATCCCTTCACGCTCAGATACGTTGACACAACAAATTAACCATATAAGTTAGCAACATTAAAGTTAACTGTAGTTAACAGAATAATGCTGACTAAACAATATACAATAAATGAGAAATAAGAAGTTACCAATAATTAATAAATCAACATCCGGCACGCGCAGGGTAAATCGACTACAGTCAAGGATTAATGCTGACCAACAATAATGCAACCATTGCAATAAACATTTTAAACTCAGCAATAAGCAAACCAACATCTGGCATACGCGGAATAGTGGGACACAAACAAATAAGTTAGCAATAAGTCAATAGTGCTAGCATAAGTAATTTTTAAGTTATAAATAGTAGATCATTAAAATTGAAAAATGAGTCTTAGCAGAAGAGTTGATAATAAAGGTCATCAAGTCTAGAATAACAGATTTTTTTTAGTCGTTTAATTTAAATCGACAGTAATGGTGCCCGAGCTTAAATAAAAAGCTTGTTCGGTTCGGCAAAGTCAATTTTAAATTACGAGAAAGTCTAAAAGCACCGTTAACAAAAATAAAAAAACGCCGCGAAAAAGACAGTGTAAAGAAACAACCAACATATTAAAAAGAGCGTGAAAAGGATAGCCAAGGAAACTTCCTGGACGCTCCAACGATACCAACAAGCAACCAAACAGCAAAAGCCGACAGCCAAAGTAACAACAACAGTGTGAGACGGTGTGCCCCAGTACACATAAGGAAAAAGACAAATACACAATCACCGGTTACAAGGATACGATGAAGCTGTAATATAGTGTAAGTAGCATAAGAAATATAATTAATAATAAAAAAACAAGAGAGAGGAAAAAATTGAAATTTTTTTATAATAAATAAATTATTAAATTACAGAAAAATTTTAAAACAAAACGTAAATATTGCCTTATTTTCGCGAAGAACAAAAAAGAAAAAAATTTAAATCAACCAACAAATTTATGCATTTGTATTAATAAATTAAAGAACCAAACAGAATTTTATTTTTAGCTATAGTGCAAGTAAATATAAATAACCACAAAAAAATAAAATAAAATAAAATACGGCTTGTACAGCCAATAATATAAAATAGACTGAAAATAATATTGCTTAACTCTGCGACTCCGTAGCAAACTCAGGAGTTGACCGGACCCTCCAGGATAAAAAAGCTCCCTTCCTAGAAGGGATAACAGAAAAAATAAATATTTAAATTAAAATAGAGGTAAATTTTGAAAAATTTAGAATGGCAAATCCAAACAATCTAGTTAGACCCCCCGTACTCGGGATTAATCTCCCTGCTGCACCTACAGCACTGTCTGGCCCTAGTAACATGATTTCGCCAGAATTGGCTAACATGATAAAAAACATGGTAACTTTAGCAATAGAGGCAAGTGTACCTAATGTAGTACATAATATCCTTAATAATAAAATGAACCCGGTCATTACGGACCAAACAATAGACGAACAATTCCAAAACAACACGAACGAAATGGATGAGATTCCAGACGTTGTGAGATCCCTAAGGGAATTTTCAGGAAATGCCTCAGAATTTAGTTCCTGGAAAAAAGCGTCGAGCGAATTTTAAGAATCTACGAACCCTCAAAAGGAACACCTAAATATTTAGGAATTTTAAATGTCATCAGAAATAAAATAGTTGGAAAGGCAGATATAGCCTTAGAATCCTGCAACACCCCTCTAGACTGGACATCAATCTGCCGCTGCTTGACTACTCTTTACGCAGACAAACGAGATATAGGCACTCTGGAGTACCAAATGACATGCCTCATACAAGGACGAATGACAATTAACGAATTTTACCAAAAGGTATACGGACACTTATCATTACTTCTGAACAAAATTGGTTGTATGGAGAAGCCCTCCATCTTTGTCTCAAATTAGAAAACCAAAGCTTCAGAGCTTTTCACGCTAATAACCAAACCCATATCACGCTATCAACTTCTCGTCAACAACGCACAAATCAGCAACCGCCACAACAGCAATACACCCAACCTAGATTTCATCAACCATTAAACCCTCAAACCTCATTAAAATTTTATCCTGAACTAGCTTATCTACCAAATCCCTTGACATATTCTAACCCACAAAACTACCATCGTAATCAACTAAACTTTAATCACTCTAACATTAAACAACATTCAAATCGGAATCCAAATAAATTTAGTCAACAATATGGGCAACAACCCCAGAATCTATATAGTCCACAGCAAAACATTGCTCCTCCTAGACCCTCTAAACCACCTCAACCGATGGACGTAGGTGAGAGTATAAGGACAAGAGCCGTTAATTACGCAAATCGGCCAAGACCCCAAGAATCAGGTAAAAGACCATCAAACGCTTCAATGATAAACAAACCTCCACAAAAAATACAAAGGAACTTTCACATAAATTCTAACGAACCACCAGAGGACCAATATAACGAAAGCCTATACAACTACAATGACCAATACGACTACAATGAGCAAAACACACCCAGACGGAATTAAAGCGAGATCTCCCAAAGCGAGGAATAGAGGATTACTCCCTTGATAGTAATAGGAGAGTAATAACACAAATTTACTTGTGCTGTACTCCCGTACACCTCCCTTGATATTACTAGGAGAGCAATAATACAAATGTTCTCCCTGACACCTCTCTTGATATTAATAGGAGAGCAATAATGCAAATGTTCTCCCTTATACCCCCCTTGATATTAATAGGAGAAGTTTCAATTTATATTTCTTTAAACTAATGGGATTTTTGAACTGGTTTTGTTGGATGCATTGAAATGTGATTGTCAGTTCAAGTGCGGTAAGTGCAATTAGTGGTCGGAACTTCGCAAATTTTTAATAATGAGTGAAAAATTTATTTCAAAACGTCACTTAAGACGCCTAATTAAAAAAGATTTAGACATTTTAAATAAAAATAACAAAAAAATTACAAATGAATTGACTGCTGATTGATTATAGGTGTCTTATTCTAATTGGATATTGTATGTATTACAGGTGAAACCAGTACTACGAAGAATTCTGAGAGTCAAAACCAAATTATATCAGATAGAATAGAGCAATTGGAAAAACAAAACGATATTATAATTAAAATGATTTCCAAGCAAAATATTCTTTTGGAAACGGTGCTAAAAACGCTGAAACCAAAAAAAGTGGAGCTGGATATATTTCCATTTAAGTCGGTGGGGGATATAAACGTGGCAGAAGAACTTTTAT
Source organism: Anomoia purmunda (assembly GCA_951828415.1). Classification (NCBI taxonomy): domain Eukaryota; kingdom Metazoa; phylum Arthropoda; class Insecta; order Diptera; family Tephritidae; genus Anomoia; species Anomoia purmunda. The sequence goes on along the minus strand of OX639993.1, from coordinate 84,321,773 downwards.
TTGAAAAGACAGATGACGAAATTGTAAGTTTTATTTTCATTCATATTTGTATTCGGCTTTTTTTTAAATAAACTTGTTTTATTGCAGTTAACATATCTGAAAGAAGAATTTGGAAAGCGACAAATCAAAAACTTCATTTTAGATATATTCGACGAAAAGTTGTTGCTCAAGGTCAATTGGGACGGCGCTAAAGGCAAAATCGCTATACAAAAATACGCCCTTTTTCACAAGTTTCTTTTTGGTAAGGTTTTTTTTAAGTTTTTCGTAAATATATTCATAATCGCTTTTCTTATATAGACGCCTTGAAGGATGTTTATCCCACGTACATATGAACACTACGAAAACGCATTTAAGGCAGCTTTCATAAAGTTAAAGCTGCTTTCTACAGAAAGACATATCAATTAAAGATTTCAATGTAAATAAAAAACAAGAATACAAAAATAATACCCGTATTGTGAAAAATTAAAATAAAATTTAACCGTTATTTTATTGCTGGGATTACTCTCTTATTGTACATTTGGGAGGTTAATGGGGGTTCTCCATTATTGCTCGCTTTGGAGGAATGAATGAGTTCTCCCTTTTTGCTCCCTTTGGAGGCAAAAGTGATTACTCGCCCTCCTAGGACACGCAATGTTAAAAGCTATTAATGGAAATTGCATGCTTTAACACACAAGTATAGGGAGCAATAGGGAGTACTCCTCTACTCCCTTGGGAGTACTCACGGAGGTCTCTGGGATGATCCCATTTCCCACTGGGAAATTACAATGACACAATTGAAGAAACGCTTGACCTCACTGACGTACATTTTTTAGATTAAATAGCTCTTCGCTACCTTATTTCAGATGTAAGACGAAGAGCGGTGAAATAATGCAAATATTAGTAGATACCAGATCCACTAAAAATTACATCCAATCAAGTTTAGTAGAAAAATCAATAGCGAACAATACTCCCTTTCTAGCAAAATCAATAGGCGGCAAAATAAAAATTACACATCATACATTTCTAAATCTTTTCAATTTGAAAAATTGCAAATTAAAATTGTTCCTATTGCCAGCACTCACCACTTTCCATGCCATACTACAAAAGGAAATTATATGGTGATAGCAAATACGAAAAGAATCCATCTGAGACAATATAGTGTACAGGACGTTAACTTAATACAAATCCGCGACGAACATACGTACAGTAGAAAAACATGCAATTAGGAAACTAGCACAAAAGCACCAAAATCTATTTTCGGAACCGGACGAAAAACTAACCTACACAACAATGGTAGTTGCAGAAATTCGAACAAATTCAGACACGCCTATATACTCCTACCCTTATCCTATTAGCCTTAAACAAGAAGTTGAAAAGCAAGTAAATAAATTATTAGACGACGGTATCATACGACAATCAAGATCACCCTATAACTCACCTGTATGGGTTACGCCTAAAGAAGAAGACGCGCCTGGCGAAAAAAAATTAGAATGGTTATAGACTATAGGAAGTTAAACACAGTCACAATTGCAGATAGGTATCCAATACCTGAAATAAATGAAGTTCTCTCTCAACTAGGAGAAAACCGAATTTTCTCTGTGATTGACTTAAGGAATGGAAAATAGGAGTTCACCCGACTTCCGTTTGGTTTGAAAAATGCCCCAGCCATATTTCAACCGACGCTTGACGACATATTAAGATAATAAATAGGCAAAATATGTTATGTATACATAGACGACATAATCATATTTAGTAAGGACGAAAAGTCACACTCCGAACACATAGACACAATTTTCGATACCCTCAGTAAAGCAAACATGAAAGTCCAAATCGATAAATGCGAATTCTTCAAAAAGCAAGTTGAATTCCCAAGATTCGTTGTATCTTCCGACGGAATTTCTAAGAAACCTTCCAAAGTACAATCAATATTAAATTTTTCATACCCTCAGACGATCAAGGACTTACGATCATTCTTAGGCTTATCCGGATATTATAGAAGATTTATCAAGGATTATGCCAAATTAGGCAAACCACTAACATCCCTTCTTAGAGGTGAGGAAGGAAGAATGTCTAAAAAAAGCTCGAAAAAAATCCAAATAAATGTAAATGAAGAAGCTAAATCTGCATTCAACAAAATTAAATCCACACTGACATCTAAAGACGTAGTTTTACAATAACCTGATTACAAAAAAGAATTTGACCTAACTACTGACGCCTCAAAGTATGCCATAGGCGCCGTTTTAGAGCAAAATGGCAAACCAAGAAACTTTATATCAAGAACATTGAACAAGTTTGAAGAAAATTTCGCAGTCAACGAAAAGGAAATGCTTGCCATTTTTTGGGCACTTAACTCTTTTAGAAACTATTTATACGGTACAGCAAAAGTTGTAATACATACAGATCACCAACCACTTACATACGCCCTCAGTAATAAAAATAATAACTCCAAACAAAAACGATGAAAAGCCATACTTGAAGAATACAACTATGAATTAAAATACACACCTGGGAAAGCCAATGTAGTTGCAGATACATTATCCAGGCCTTTTGAAGTGAATTCCCTATCAGTCGCCACGGCAGTAGAAGGACCCATAAATGCATTCAAAAACCAACTTTGGATCTCGTTAGCAGATGAAGACAGCTATCAGTTTAAAATACCATTTCCGACCTACATACCTTAGACATATAGTCACTGAACCCTATTTTCCAATAGAAAATTTAACTTCACTATTGAAACGATACCTAAACCCTTCAGTGGTAAATGGTATATTTACCTCTGAAGAAATAATGGGACAAACTCAAGAAATTTACCCACTGTATTTTGGCAATTATAAAATTCATTACACCCAAACAAAAGTAGAGGGCATAGCAAGTGAGGATGCACAAAATGAGGAAATACTAAACGAACATAAACGAGCACATAGAAATAATCACGAAAATAAAAAACAAGTAATACAAAGATGTCACTTTCCAAAAATGAAAACAAAAATAGAAAATATAATTAAACAATGAAGAGTTTGCAAGGAAAACAAGTATGATCGTAACCCCAATAAACCGCAACTATTAGAAACCCCAATACCACAATACCCTGGAGAAATCGTGCATATAGACATTTACAATTTTCGAAATATGCTCAAGTTAGAATAATAGAGTGCCTTTGGCTCTCTGAAGATATCAGAGAACCTTTACGACAAATACTTTTCGCCTTCGGTATACCAAAAACAATAGTTATCGACAATGAAAAATCTTTAAATTCAGCTTCTATACAATTTATGATCGAAGACCAACTCGGTATTAAAATTTTTAAAACCCCCCCATACGCAAGCACAGTTAACGGACAAGTAGAAAGATTTCCTCTACCCTATCTGAAATTATGCGTTGTATTCGAACGGAATGCACACACCGCTCATTCTAAGAACTCTTAGATCGATGTACATACGAATATAACTACACCATACATTCCGCAACAGGGAAACGACCTATAGAGGCATTTTTTGGCAGACGTGTTACAATAGACTCAGAACAGTATGAAAACGCAAGACAAGAAAATATGGAAGCCCTTCGAAAAAGACAGGCAAAAGATTTAGAAAATCATAACAAAACACGAAAACCTATGAAAACATATACTCCTGGAGATGTAATTTACGTTAGAATAAACAAACGAATAGGGTCGAAACACACAGCAAAATATAGAAAAGAAACAGTTAAGGAAGACAAATCCAGTGTAATAATCACCGAAAAAGAACGAACTTTATGCAAAATAGACAATAGTAATTTTTTTTCTCTTTTCCCTTGCAGGTTTTTTGTGCACCTAGTGTACGCAGACTTTAAAATAATAGACTATACAAATTCACAATTAGCAGCAACATTCGATAGCTGATTGACAATAATACAAACAGGAACCTACAGAATAATACACAAAGTAGACCTAGACGCATTTCAAATGACACTCGACGAAATAGACAACACTATTAAAACCAAGATAACATCAGAGAATCCCTTTCTACCCATCCTGATAAATGAATTAACCCTTACACAAACCTACCTAAATAGACTCCGACCAAATGAAGAACTAGCATTAGCAAAATCGATTTTCATAAAAAATAACTTCACATTAAATAATGTAGAAGAATCGCTAGTACTTGCATATATAAAAATTGCCTCAAATGAAACAATGTTATTTTATATGGTAGGAATACAGTTAACAAACGAAGAAATTTGTGTTTCAATTTTTGCCAAACCCATAAAGAGAAATATGTAAATATATTAATAAAATTTCCTATGAGGATATCCTAACTTGTAGTAAACATAAAGTATTTGGAATAAAAACAAAATGTAGTGAGAATAATCATATACGAATTTGTAACTATAAGAATATGATCGATATTAGTAATACTACTTGTGTCCCGCAACTACTCAGAAGCGAACCAGCAGACTGCACTCTAATAAATAATCAGCACATCCCATCCGTGGAAAACATCTCCCCTGGCATCATACTACTAATACGCCGTTCAATGTCATAATTCCACAGTTTTAATCGACAACCAAAAACACCGCAATCCTATAGTCAAATATCCATTCGAACAAAGAGGAAGGAATTCTCAGCCGTGAGATGATGAAGGAACTCCATATAAATAACACCAATCATTTACAAACACTGCAGACAACTCACACAGCAGCCCTAATCACAAATTTTTAATTAGTAGTTATTTGTCTGATCAGTCTAGCAACAATAGGGACTGCATCAATCATAAGGAAGAATTTTAAGACCAAACCAATAGAACTATCGAGCTACAATGTAAGCGTGAATGTCGCCGATAGTAAAGAAGACACATCAGAAATTCCCACGTCAAAAGTGCCAATAACCCTAATAGTTTAAACAAACGAGGACGTTCGTTTTTGACGGCGGAGGAGTTAGCAACATTAAAGTTAACTGTAGTTAACAGAATAATGCTGACTAAACAATATACATTAAATAAGAAATAAAAAGTTACCTATAATTAATAAATCAACATCCGGCACGCGCAGGATAAATCGACTACAGTCAGGGATTAATGCTGACCTACAATAATGCAACCATTGCAATAAACATTTTAAACTCAACAATTAGCAAACCAACATCATCATTGTAAAATGATGCTGAGCAGAACAGTTGATAATAAAGGTCATCAAGACCAAAATAATAGATTTTTTTTAGTCGTTTAATTTAAATCGACAGTAATTTATACATATATATATGTATGTATGTATGTGCTGGTTCCCGCAACATTGAATATGCAAAGTGTACTTCTTGCACGTTTTAATAGCAGATATAATAAAATAGTAAAAAGTAAATAGTAATTTAAAAAACTTAAACAAATACGCTTTATTGGCGGATGGAACTAAAAAGCAGAAAATAATGTTTAAAATACTGTGTAAAATAAGTATCAGAAAGAAGTCTCTACTTATTATTTTTAAAAAGAGTGGCGCGCTTTGTACTGTATATGCAATAGCGCAAATATTTGTAATAAAGGCTTTAGTTGAAAAAGCAACCCTGTTAGCCTCTTTCGTGAAAGTTACATTTGTTTAGTGCTATTTAGGAACGGAAAATAGTTGTGCCGGCAATATTTAAGTTTATATATGTAGTTATATATGTATTTACAAACACTATGCAAATAAAAACGAATTAGATCTTAAATCTAAATTTCCCATGTATTTTCTTCGGGCTGATTCACAATAGCGTAGTTTTTTTACTTCCCAACACTACATCTCAAGTCGGATATCATTTAACCGAGTTGGCTAAACTCGCATATTTTTGCGAGTTAGTGTTGTTGCTTTACATGCAATTTGTTATCCTACCTAGTGTACTTTTGGAACTAGGTTACAAAGAAACGGGCCCAGTGTTCATCTACGCAGACGGTACCGCGGGTAGCAGCTAATATATTGATACAATATATGTATGTATGTACATATGTTCTCACTTAGGCGCTAATTATGCAAACGTCGCACAACTTCGCAGAAATGTTTCGCTGTCACATAAAAATGTGCTAAATGCGTTTGTGTATATGTTATTTGGCGGAAATTGGCATAACTTACAAAAAATTAAGAGTCTGTGTCAAGGCTGCAGCAGAAACAATAGCAGCTCTGCTCAACCTACTTTGACAGATGAAAGCTCTTCATCTTTTTTTCTTTTCCTTTGGTACCGGCTTCGAAGTAGATACCAGGCGTGTGATAAAACATAATTTTCATTTTGTATAAATTTAAGTTAAATAAAAACATCTAGTTATTTTATAAATAGAATATAATTGGTGTTCCGAATTTATGATTTTGCGACCAACATCCGTCTTGGCCCTTCACTGAAGAAGGCTTGCTCGCAATACTTCCGGAACGAGACACGGATCGCTAAAGATCCTGTTCTTCTAGAATATAATAGAGTATTAGCTGAATATGCAACTTTAGGTCATATGTCAATGATTAATAGCAACGTACCTGCTGACTCTTATGACAACTACTTTCTCCACCATCAACACATGGCCCATTACGGCGAGGTAAAGTATTCTGCGATGCTTGAGAAAAAGTGTATGCAGCTACGGTATACCTACGAGCTAAACAAGGTAGTGAGGTTTTAGTGAATCTGCTTTTAAAAACTAAAGTAACTCCGGTTAAAACTATCCCAGTATTGCTTGGTTGCCGAGAGCTTTGAGAGGCTTATCATATAGTATGAGATTCTACCAAAGCACTCAACCGAACAAAAAGCTTCCTTTCGAGCAGAGTCTTGTTCAATTTCATCCAATGAAATTAAGGCAACGATACAATGCTTAATAATATTTTACCAGGAGCAACACTATAGTGATGAATATTCTAAACTGAAGTCTGAAAAACCCATCGATGAAAAAAGTAGCCCTATAATCCTTTTTTAGATAAAAATGAGATGTTGACGACTGGAGGTCCTCTTGGTGTATCGCTAGATTTAGCGTACAACGAGCGTCACATAGAATTTACTTCCAATCTGTAATCACTTTATTTGATTCTTTATTCCCTTTTTCAATTAACTATATCTTTTTTGTTTCTTTTCTCACCTTTTTATGTTAGCGATGCGCAATTGCTCTTACTTCTTTTAGCAAACAAATTATTAATAATACAGTATTTCATTACATGTGTATCTACGTTTTCGGTCTTTTTGGATACGCATGAATATTTCGCATTGGTAAAGTTAACTTTACTTGATATTTTTAGCAGCAAAATATCTTGCACATCGACTTACCCAAATGGTAGTCCTGAAAGCCTACTTGCTTCTGCGTTGGTTAAGATACTCTTCCAGACTGGATTCATGGCACCCACGGATTGGCCACTTGGTGCCAATCCGATGCGCTTGCCTTCTCCAGTCACTTTTTCCTTGATTAGGATTGGTGTGATCCAAATTAATTAATAGATCTTGCATTATATTTCCAAAATACGCGAAGTGCAAATATATTGTGAATGATTGTGGTGGTAGCACTGCTGGTAAACTTCAGCTAGTATGTGTAGCATAATCGACCTTAAGTTTTCAAAAGTTATGAGAAGCTTGCAAACGGTTCAAAAGATGTGCGAAGTATGCATAATCATCGCTTTAATCTAATTTTAAAGAAGTTTCACTTCTGTCACTTCTGCGGTGATACACGCGGCTTTCTAAGAAATAACAACGGCATTAAATGAACATTTCGTCGAAAAACTGCAGAAAATACTGTTCGATTATATTCAGCAATGAAGGAGTGGAAACCCAAATAACGATCCTAAATTCACCAGAATGAATGCTTCAATCGTGCCCTAGGTGTGGCGCATCACGCTCATGAATTGACTGCATTTATTTCAAAAGAAAATGAAATGCAATATTTTTTCAGCTTGCAATTCCACAGAAAAGCGGAAAGCGGAAAGCGGCTGCGAAATCAAACAATATAGATTTAATAAGCAACATCCAGCAGCGTTCGAAAACTTTGGTATTATAAATAATAATATTATTATAAATTTCGTTCGAACAGTGTCGAAATTGGAAAGTGCTTTACGTTTCAAGCATATACGAAAGTTTCATGCTAGTTAGTCGGCATCGAAGGCTATAATTATTTGTAGAGCTTAATACCGGTCTTCTGTGACTCAGTCTCAGCTCAAGTTACTACATTTGAGACTTTCAATTAGAGACTTTGTTTGTGACTTGAAACGAATTCGGTAATCAGTAAGCAACAGTCTCAAAAAATTTCACCAAAGGCCGTGGTGAAAAGCAGTAGAGACAGGCTGATAGTACGTTCCGCTAGAGAACGACAATATACTTTTAAATTTTTTGTCAACAGCATAATTACTCTTTAAAAATTAAAGCAATATGGCTATCGTAAAATTAACATTGAAGTTAACAGTTCAAAATTCTTATTCCTGCATTTGATGTGAACCGATTATTGAAAATATGTGCATATAATAAATGGCAGAACAAGATACATAAGTAAATGTAAACAAATAGTTTTTTCATTATGCGTATTGAAAATTAAGTGTTATGTTTTACTGTTTTAAGCAACGGCCCAGGGGCAGATCGAGGGCTACTTCATACGCGTTTGTTCGATACTTTTCTAAATGTCACATGTAATACAAATTGAGGAGCCTGCAGTTTTACGGCGGCTATACCCATAATAGTGAAAATTGTGTGCTTATATAAACGATCCATCAAACGGTAAACAAAGACATAAACTTAAAAGTAGCGTTTAAAACTATATGTTCACAAGGTTTAGAGAGTACAAGGGCACGACAATCGGCGACGTCATCGTCGCACTCACAGTGGGCGGAATTAGCGATCCAAAGCGCTGATTCGCCTGGACCGACCACTTCTCAGATTAATGGTTGGGGTAATATCCGGACACTGCCTTAAGGGCACACACGTCCCGCCCTGTCAAAGACTAGAAACCAATTCCTAAATGGGTATTTTTTAAACTATTGGCCGACTTGAGCTCGGCTAGCATTCCCGATCTTCCTAACTTATGAACAGTAAGGCGTATCAGGAAACAAATTTTAGCGAGTGTCAGTATTATTTGAATACTTATGTATGTCGAGAAAAACTTGCAAGTGTAAACATCTTTTTAGGCACCACAACAGCTAACTTGCGTTATTTGCTATGACTTTCATATTTGATGTCCGATTTTTAAAACATTTATGTTGCCAAAAATGTACCACACAGGACTATATTTGGTTTTGGCTTTAAAAATTTATAAAAGAATTCGCTCTGCACTTAGAGCTGAGGTATAAAGTGGAAAACCTCTTTAATGATAAAGTGGCAAGCGCCTCGCGTCAACTATAGACTCTTCTTTGATGCCCCCGGCGCTTCGGTACAGATTAGGGAGCAGCCTCAATTTGACGGGGAAAAAGATCTATTGCATGTTCCCTTCATTGATGGCCAATCATATAATTCGCTAGCGTTCAGAAACTTATTTGAGGCAATACTTAAACAGCAGTATTCGGAAGCTTACATACTGGGGTTGGGACAAGACATTCAGTAAAAAATTGGTTTTTCCAATAGGTATAAATAGGTCTGGGAGGTTTTGAAAGAAAGGTATAACAGTCATTGACACTTAGCCGAAGTCCATGTTACGCGGCTACTCAAATACTAAATAATAAATAAAAGGGGCTTCAACAGTCCAGCGGTCTCAATCCCTTCGTGCTAAGATTTTTAGGTCGGAAGTATCCTTAGAGGAGCTTAAGTGTAAATTTTTGAAGTGAGATGAACACCTACATTCGAGCACAACTAGTGTGAATAGTTTTTTCTTAACGATATAAATAAGTACAGTGGAAGACTTAAGCATTTCCCACCGACAATCTTGCAGCAGTTTCTTAGAATTGAGCGGAGACTATTAGGTGACGAGGAGCATTATTCCGAATATGTCGATTTTAAAAATGAGTATGCAACATGTGGAGGGAATCCCCAATGAGTGTCGGACGGAAACCGAGTTCGAGTGCTATATACCACATCATCCGGTTTTTGGAAAAATTCGTATGGTATTTAGTTTTAGATAATGATTGGGCCTACTCTTAAGGTTGGTTGATATTGTTTTTCGATTCCGGTTGTACCGGGTACTCTTACAGCGGGTATTTAGAAAATTTTTCGCCCGAAGCATCTTTTGGCGAGAAACTCCAACTGTACATGTCGAAATTTATCTGCTGATGACAGTTACTTATGATATGGCGTGTAATCCTTTTAATGCACATGATAACATGGACATCCTAATGGATCAGCAAATGACAACCGATGATCAAAGCGCATTTTTGACATCGTTCTACATGGATAAATTTTTAATTCATATTTGGAAGAGGCTACTGTGGTGCATAATGTAGACATAATTTTGATTGCTGGTTAATTCAAATCCAATATTGCCACCGCTTATCGGAAGGCGAAAACCACATAGCGAACGGATCATCGGAATTCAGAAGCTATGGCCAAAATTGTTCGTTAACACAGGTATCATTGACCATCATGGCCAAGGGTAAAATCTTTATTCAGACTCTGTGGTTAAATATTTCAAATCTTTATTCAGATTCTTTGGTTAAATATTGAAAACAGATCATGTTTGAATTTTACAATATTTACACAGATGGAGTTAGGAATAATTGATACACAATTGTGATCATCATACCAGAGGTTCATAAAATGCATAATTAGTTGTACTATTTGAAAAAAAACAGATAAACGACCGTTCCTTAGATTATAGAGTCTGAAATGTATTTAATTACTCCTGGCAATTGATATTACCATTTATGATGTTATCGACAAAAATTAATGAGACATATATTCCCCAATCGTACAAGGATTGTAAACCAAGTGATTTAAGTTGACGTATAGAAGGGACAGAATAATTGATCAGCACCTTTTAAACAAAGCCATTTTTGTAAAAAAATGTAGTACATTTTAACTTTTTTTTGAGTGGGCCTCATAATGTAGGTTTGATATTAATGAACAACACTCAATGCGAGATCTTACTAAGGCAGCAAGACAGCATAGAGAGATTTTGAAGTTTGAGGGCGTTAAAAACATTATAATTTCTTCTAATGAAACCAACCATTGCGTATACTTTAGATACAGTATAATCCATATGTTAGGTGAATAAAAGTTTAGTATCAAAAATTAAACCAAGATCTTTCACTTCACAACTTCGACTCAAATTGTTTCATTTTTCATTTGAAAAGTAAGAAATTTGAATTCCTGCTGAAAGCTACAAGAGAACATTTATTTATATTCAGAAACAAATGGTTTGTAAAGCACCAATTTTGGACGGCATCAAGATCCGACTGCAAGTTTTCAGTATCGATGAAGCTATGTATGTACCTCGTGGAGGAGTTTTACATCGCCCGCAAACATTACACCCTTATATTATTCGGTAAGTCGTTTATAAAAATGGTGCTATACCAGACCATTCACTGACTACAATTTTTGGCGCAACAGGTCTAATTTTCACAAGTGGATTCAAGCCTTTTAAAAACTGGGGAAGAATTCTAAGAGTTTTCTGTTAATTCTATACTCTACCAACTGATACAAAAGTATTGTCTACTTTATAAAAGGATATATATACTTATATAACATTATTTATGTGATAAAAAAAGTTTTGCTTGATGTAACGGGTGTTTTTTTAGACTGATAGAACTTTCGATAGGGATAACTGTCACTTGACATCTGACATTTCGTTTTGCCATTTCCGTTCAGCAAGCATTGACATTCATCATGGAAAGAATGACGCCGCAACAACGTTTACAAATTGTGGAAATTTACTTTAAAAATCAGTGTTCTGTTCGCCGAACATATAGAGCACTTCGTAAATTTTATGGTCCACATAATCGAGAATCAGAGCAGCTTATTCGTCAAACTGTTGATAAATTTCGAACAACATTTACTCTACTCGATGAAAAACCAACAACAAGACAAAGAAATGTACGTACAGAAGAAAATATTGGTGCTGTAAGTAATAGTGTTGGATAAGGTCCGAATTTGTCTATTCGCCGCCGTGCTCAACAAGTTGGACTTTGTCCATCCACAACATGGAAAGTTTTGCGCAAAGAAAATTGGACTGATCGCATCCGATTCACCAAACCTAGTCGTGGCAGACATATGCTAGAAATCGTTTTTAAATATTAAATGTCATGAAAATATCTTTCAAATAAAAAAATTGACATCATAATTCATTTTTTATGTGTTTTATTTCAATTTAAAGTTTTATCAGTCTAAAAAATACCCCCTTTACGTTACAGACGTCATTACGATCACCTGGTACAATCGAACAGAGTTTCCATGAATCAATGAAGGTTCCGCTATTTAAACAACTTTTGAAAATCATTCATAAGCTGGAAGACTGTGACATTTGTTAAATTTTTTGTACCGATTTACGGAAACAGTTGCAGGGTGGAATGGTGGAATAACAAAACCTAGATTTTTTAAAATTCTTTGTTTATTTGCAATATTTTACACCTTGACCCACATTTATGAATTTGCATAAATGTAGGTTATATGAGGGCATAGTTAATAATTTGACATGATATATAATTTATGAATCCAGTGTACAAAAATTATTTTAATCTCAAAATAAAATAAAATGTACTAAAAATTCGCTTCGTTCTTACACCATCATGAATTACCTAAAATCAGGGGCCCGTCTAAGACAGCTTTGGGAAAATACCAAAGGTTAAAAATCAGTATATTATAAATATATATTTATATATATTAGGTAAGGTCAAATTGTATGGGGCTAAAAAAAGTTCAAAGCATCATTGCGAAGCTGGTACTATGGATCGTACAAATTATTTTTGCCCAAGGTACCATACCTCTAAAATGAATTTCGGAAATGTTGGCAGCTATTTTCAAAAATACTAAAAAGTCGGTCTATTTAGTGAAAAAAAATTATTGAAAATATATATACGGGGGTTTTTGGATCGGGGAATCTATTTTTCACATTAATTTTTATTTTTGACTGTCGCCAGGGATCGTTTTTGTACTTTTTTGTGGTTTATCACCATTTTTGTGGAAAATTTAAGAAATTATTGCACAAATCGACAAATCTTTGACCTTCTCATAATTCAAAATATCTTAAGATGACCAGCGCTGAAAATGATTAAAATTCGTACCAAAAATTCACTTTTTTTTCGAATGGATACAATACCGTCTACATCACACGCTGCAACAGCATCAACAAGTGCCGAAAGTGACAGTAATTTGAAACAATTGCTTACACACGATGTTGTTAATTACGGAATGACTTGTGAATTGACTGACCTTAATCTATCAACAAAACCGGATATTTTAAGACATTAGTTTTACTTGGCCGATCGTATTAAAACCCATAGTAAAATGTTTTCATACAAAACATTTACTGCCAATGTGACACACTAATAGATCAACTTTTAAGTATTTTTGAAAACAACTGCCGAAAAAATTCCGCGGACTCGAAATTAATTTTAGAGGTATGGTCCGTTGGGCATCCATAGCCCCAGAATCGCGATGATCCTTTCAACATTTTTAATTGATCCATCCTAATATATATATATACAAATATATATATATAAATAATCTGTAGATATATGGGTCTGTATGCAAATGCAAACGCTGGGTTTTTGGTGTTGCCCAAAGAAGCGCAATTTTTCCTACCAATCAGGTTCGAAGGCGAAAGATCTTGATTTTTTTGTCATCCTATCGTTCACGAAAGTGAGTACAAAAGTGTTTATCTTTCTTGCTTTTTTTTAAATAAAAGAGTCTAGTTTTGTATTACAAAATTCAGTATACAAATTCAAGTTTATTGATTTTGATGATTTAATATAATTCCAATGCAAATAGGATAAAATTAATAAGTTCATGTATATAATTCAGAAGCAAATATGGTAGAAAGAGCAAGGTCGAATTAACTCTTGGGTTTGATAAAGTTTGAATGGTCGCTTTATCAATTTAAAATATCGGAAGTATAATTTGAACGAAGATATGATGTGATCGCTTTGGGGGCCTTTTTGCAATTAATTGCTTTTAAATTTCATTACCACTGGGCGGCCGGTGCAAAGTGAGAATTGCCATTTGTTGATTTGGAGCCAGGCTTGCCAGATGGCGGAAATCGAGTAATAACAGTTTTAGAGGCTCCTGTTCTCGACATGGTGCCCTGCCTGCATCGGTGGCAGCTGCAGCACCTCCTGCCCTAGCTTGTCGATTGCATGTCTGGCTTCATCCACTAACCGTCGTATCCGCCGAGATCGCTGATGCGCGGACCGACTTTGGAGCGCTTGGCTTATTCCCCCATTCGTTGTGCGGATGGTTTGGCGCTTTTCGTGATGTAGAAGGGTATGATGTCCTAGTCCACAACGATGGCAAGTGGTGTCCGAGTCACAAGCTCCCGTGGTGTGCGATGTCGCCAAACAATTCAAGCAATACTTGTGCAGTGAGTGGAGTCCACCACACAGACACCATTTGCTGGAATCCTTTCCTTGTGACCTGTAAAGATACGTATAAAGAAAGGACTTTAGTACTGTGGCCACGAATGAAGGTGTAAGACCGCATAGTAGGTCTTAAATTAGAGTTTATTGCTATTGTCAGGTAAGATAAAGTGGGTATGGAGAGTGAGTATTCTGTTAGGCAGGGAGCAGCACACACAGTGTAACGATATTTCGGATTATGATTTCCTGTTGGGTCTTTGTATCTACCACACGAACGTTATCATCGGGACCGGGGTGTAACCGTGTGATGCGTCCAAGTCGCCATTCAGTTGGTGGGAGTAAGCAGAGGGAGATCTTTGGCATCGGCTTCAGTGGTAAAACGATAGGAGCACCTCCTAGAAAATGTCCTTAGGTGAGTGACAACAAATTGAGTTTAAGACTGCTTCAATTCGCACTTAAAGTGTTGAGAACTTCTCAAAAGAGCATTTGGGATAATCCATGCAACGCATATTTCTCTGAAATGTTAGAGGCCACTTCCTTTAGGAACAGTTAATTTTGTATGGCTTGTAGCCCCTGGTGACCAGTTAATAGGGCGAAAGCGGCTTTGAACGCTTCCGCAGTTAGGTCGGAACACAGCTCTTAGTGTATGGCATTTGTAGAAAAATACACAAAAACACATACATACGCTTTCGAAGGCGTGACGTTTGAATAAGAAAGTCAGCACCAGTTGTGTGAAACGGAGAATAAAGGTGGATCTTTCAGGGGGTTGTGCTGTCATTATTTGAGATTTTATCCGCTGCTTGTATAGTGTGGTATATTTCTTTTTACATTCTCTAAATTTGGGAAGTTCTATTTGCCACATAGTTTTTCACGTAAGTGGAGGCTTCTCCATCCATGCCAGCACGATAGCTGAATCTGTCCAGAGGATTAGCTCATGGGAGATCATATTGAGTTCTAATCGGATTTGCTTACTTAGTTTGGAGAGTAAAACCGCTCCGCAGAGCTCTAATCGAAGCAGATTTACTGTCTGGAGGAGTGTAGCTTTACTTTTCGCGCAAGTAATGAAGATGAGAACGAGTTGAGCTCTGATGTAGACGCAAGCACCGAAGGCATTTTCAGAGGCGTCTGAAAATCCGTGCCCTTCAATGTATTGCTCTGGCGTGTACTGCAGCCATCTGCGTATTTTTATATTTTCTATAGCTGGGAGATTCTTATGAAATGAGTTCCATTTGGTTAGAGCCACCGGTTTCACCGTCCCATCTTCTCGATCCTTCCATCCAGAGTTGTTGGAGGAGGATTTTCGATATGATCATTATTGGCGATAGTCATCCTTCCGGGTCGAAAAGTTTCGCTACCACTGACAGAATTTGCATTTGGTTTTTGGGTTTTTAGCAGATATGGGGTCATAAGAGTAGGGAAACGTGCCAGTCAGCGCGTTCCATTATATCCCTAGAGTTTTTGTGGACCTTGAGTCATGAAACGTCTAATCGATATGAATGAGGAATTGATTCTAATATACTGGGTTGGTTTGCTGTAATTTTTCTCAATGGAAATCCTGCTGAATTTAGGGCTTGGACAACTTGTGACATCGATTGTGGACTGTATATCATGCCCCCAGACAGTATGTCGTCTACGTATATTTCTCGTAGAACAATATTATTAGCGAGAAGGAATGATTTATGGGAAATTTCTAGTTGATTGAGAGTCCTAATTACCAAATAAGCTGCACAGTTAAATCCAAAAGTCACTGTTTTGAGTTTAAAGCCTTGGATGGCCGAGTTTGGAGTTTTGCGAAATACGATTCGCTGGAAGTCCAGATCATCCGGATGAACTAGTATAAGGCGGTAAATATTCCCAATATCACCACTAAGTTGTTCTGAAGTACGGGTCCTGTGTGTAGCACGTCGTTTAAAGAATTACCGGAGTGTGACATTTTGGATTCATTAAATACAACGCGAAACTTTGTTGTCGTGCTTTCAGGTTTTAAAACAGCGTGATGAGGCAGATAGAAAGAGAAACACTTTCCATCTCTGATTATCTCAGTGTGGCAAGAGAGTGGCATATGATTTGGTGTTCTGGTTTTCTTTCCAGTGTTGTTATTGTTGTGCTGCCGGACGGCAGTGACCAAGTGTTATTGATGATGAAAACTTTTGCTTAAAAGGAAGTTTTTTCCTGACGGGTGTGGTCCTTACAAACAGCTTCTCGCAGTATTCATCCTCTTTCGAAAGGGTTTGGGTAAGGTATACTTCCTCCTGCTCCCAGAATTTCTTCAATAGTGTACTGAGCGAATTATTTGAGGATTCCATAACTTGGGTTGTGAATGACGTCACCTTTTCCGCTATTGGTCCGCTAATTATCCATCCGAATATCGTGTTCTACGCCAAAAGTATGACATCTGCTACACGACCCTAGGGTAATAATTTTGGGTGTAATGTCGCTCCCAATGACCATATCGATTCGGGATGGAGTTGAATCAGGGTCTGCTAATATTAAAGTGGCTAATTCTGGAAGGTTTACATATGTCATTTCAACACTCGATAGAAAATGGATGAGTTGGGGTAAAAAATTTCCTGGGCTTAAACTGTTTGCTTTAAGTTCGCGGAGCAGAGGGGTTGTGTACCACTCGTCCTCCCATTCCTGATATTTCATAATGGGCTTCTTTGGTGGGTAAATTAAGTATTTTTTGAATCCGAGACGTCACAAAGATTTTTTGTGAGACTATCATTGCTCGCATCCTGTGATATTCTCCAGCGAAGTGTATAGAAACTATCGCTGTGGGGTAGCCCCTTTGTTCCATGAAAAGCAAATTGAGGCTTTGTTGGCAGGCTTTTTGTTGGCTAGTGACGTATGGGTGATTCCTGTTGACATTAATATCCTGTCGTCTGCTATTTACGTTATGGTTCCTGTCTGAGTTGTCGTTGAATAGGGTTTCTTAGTTTGGTTTCGAGTTTTGTTGATTGCTTTGGAAATAGAGTAAAGAGTGGTGGCTTTGGCAATACACATATGAAAATTTGCTCTGAAAGTGACTCCTTAAGCGTGAACAGGAGATGCAGTTTTCGCAATAATTGTGCTCCCGTACAAGTTTGAGCGATCTAGTTCGGAGAGATTCATAAATCTAACCCAAAGTTTCATTGCGTGGTTGGAATTACACAACTTACATGAAACTGGTACGATTTTTATCTATAAGTGTGTAGTTTGTATTGCTAACTCTAGTTGAATAATTATTAAATTGGGGGTTTGGTTTACCGGGTCGATATGTTCGAAGGCGTTCGACTTCTTCATATATGCTAGTGAGTAGTGTGTTCATCTCGGACCAAAGTGACACTTTTTCCAAGAGTTGAGAGATTGTTTCCGCAGGGAGAGTGTCTTACTTGGCAATTTGGATGAACACCAGTGCACAAGAATGGGATCCCAGTCCTCAGAGGGAACGCGAGTGTAGCCGTTTGTAATTTTTGCAACTGCTCACCATTTTCTGAGTAAACGGCTTTCGGGTTTTCGTAACGCGGTTTCAAAGCTTCCAATGCAAGCCCAAAGTTTTCGTCGGTAGGAAGGTAGTGCTTTACGATAAGTCCTGCTTGACCAATTGTCTTGTATCTCAAATGGTACAACCTTTGAGCAGGAGTTAATTTTGGGTGCTGCATATAGACGGCCGTAAACATGTCTCTGAATGACGGTCAGTCATCGTAGCCACCGTGAAACTTCGTTATATACTGATGGGTTTGGGATACAAATCGTTTCGACTACTTGCTGGGTTGCTTGAGAGGTCGTATTAATTCTGGAAAGCTTTACCGCTTCCAACATTTCGGACTTTCATATTTGGTAGCTCTCTGAGCCACTGACTACTGGGTGATTATCGTCCATGAATATTGCTCCGTAAGCGTTCAAGAGGCTGCCCCAGGTGCTGTCCAATTGTTGGATCTAGACCTCGAGTAAGGTTTCAGTTTGATCAGTGGCTGCGGATGGTGGCCATTTTGCGAAAAAAATTTCCAGTCTGTTGCTTTAAATAAATTTTTTGAGACAGTTATTTTTTTTGTATAACAAATTTGTTGGGACATTTACCTTTTTTTTGTGTTTTGATTTTCTTCGTGTAGGTACTCCGACCGTGTGCGTTTATTTTGGACGAAAAGCTAATTGAACTTGAGTCAGATTCGGGCAAATGGCCGCTCAAAGCTATGTATGTTTGATTTGTTTTGAGTAAAAGTTTTAGAGCAGCCACTTCGTATCGAGTGACGTCAAAAGGGCCATGTTTCTCTTTCTTGCTTTTGTTACAACAAAAGAGTTTAGTTTTGTATTACAAAATTCAGTACACAAATTCAAGTTTGTTGATTTTGATGTGTTGATATAATTCCAATGCAAATAGAATAAAATTAATAAATTTATGTATGTAATTCAAACGCAAATATGGTAGAAAGAGCGGAGTCGAATTAACTATTGGTTTTGATAATTTAAATGATTTGAATTTAACAATTTAAAAAATCGGCAGTATAATTTGAACGAAGATATGATGTGATCGCTCTGGGACCTTTTTGCAATTAATTGCTTTTAAATTTCATTGCCGCTGGGCGGCCGGTGCAAAGTGAGAATTGTCATCTGTTAATTTGGCGCCTGCTTTACCAGATGGCGTAAATTGAGCAAAAACAGTTTTAGAGGCTCATGTTCTCGACAGTCAGATGAAGTTGAAGTGTATAAGCTCGCGTTCACGTACTAATGTCTAAAAATTTATGTATAAAGTTTAGAATCATCAGATATCCCGCAAAGTAATAATATTCCATGAGTGCCAAACTGAACTAAAAATCTTGCTTAATCGAACTCATTAAAAATGAGCATTCGTAAATTTTTAAGCAAAATACCTCGTCTCGAGCACTTTTATGTAAATACATATAAGCTTGTAATTATAACCTATAGGTTAACCTAATATTTATACTTATATTACAAATATTCAATATTCTAAAGCTACCTTTATTGAATTTTTCTGATATCATCTTCACTCTTACTTACTTACTTAATTGGCGCTATAACCGCTTATGCGTTTTCGCCCGAAATTCGACCAACAGTTTTACGCCGACTCCGAAAGGCGAATTTTTTTTGTGAGAAGTTTTTTCATAGCAGAAATACACTCGGAGGTTAACCATTGCCTGTCGAGGGGAGACCGCTATTAGAAAAAACGTTTCTATAAGTTTTGATATTACTTGCCCCGGCCAGGATTTAAACCCAGGACCATCCGAATAAAGCGTGCACACGCTACACACTCGGCTACGATGGCCGCTACTCTAATACAATTTTTTATGGTTGTTGTATATTATGTAACAGTTGAACGCTGAACCTGCGACAGTTTCACAATCCGAAATTCCCAAATTGGAAAAAATCTATACAATTCTTCACTAACCATTTAAATAAATAATAATAATAATAAGCCCAACGGTTACCCTCTTTCCCGCCCAACCGACACGAGGGGCACAGTCCGCATGACGTACGGATCTTGTTTTTTTTTTTTAATATTTTTTTTTTTTGTGCCGATATGTTAAAAGGAAAAAGTTTGTTAAGCGTCGAGATCCAAAACTGCTCAGCTACAGAAAAAAACTTCATCAGCTGAATCAAATATATATTATACCTCCGTTAATCATTTATTGAGAAAGGACAGTACAGCTCTTGAAAAGTGAGTCCGAAATATCAAAAGTGCTGGAAAGACAGTTGAAATCTTGACATAAACATCGGAAAGGTTCATTTAATTCATAATTGGTTTTACACTGTTTTAAATAAAGAGGTTTAAAGTGTCTTGAAATCCGAGAAGGAACATTAAGTTTAACTTCGGTAATAAGAAATGTGCTTGCGATAGACCCTGTGAGTAGTTTAGTAATGAATATTATGCCTAGCATTTCTCTACGGCTGGAAAGAGTAGGAAGATTTATTAGCTTCAAACGATCAGTATAATGAGGAAGATTAAGCCGAGAATCCCATCTAAAGTCTCTTAGGGCAAAAAGTAAGAACTGTTTTTGAATTGATTCCAGCCGATCAATGAGAACTTGATAACGTGGGTTCCAAACTATCGAACCGTATTCTAGCATAGGTCTTACTAAAGTTGTAAAAAGAGCCTTTGTTACATATGGGTCCTTGAATTCTTTTGACCATCGTTTTATAAAGGCAAACATCCCTCTAGCCTTATTAGCTATAGCATTAACATGACTATTGAAATTAAGTTTGGAATCCATTGTAACTCCCAAGTCAACAAAGTCAAACACTTGATCCAGAGTATAGTTATTTATTATGTAAGAAGCTGGCTGAATAGTTCTTCGTGAAAAACACATAAATTTACATTTTTTAAGGTTAAGTTGCATATAATTTATGTTGCACCAATCAACTAAGCTGTTAATATCTATTTGTAATAAATTTCTTTCGTCAATCGAAGCGTATGATTTAAAAAGTTTTACATCATCAGCATACATTAGTATATTCGAATATCTTATTATAGTAGTAATATCATTTACGAATAACAAAAACAGAATCGGGCCTAGATGGCTGCCTTGGGGAACTCCCGAAGTAACATTAATGACATTGGAAAAAGCATTTTTGAATATAACGATTTGAGATCTATCATGTAGATAAGAAGAAATCCAGCGGAGGAGAGAGGGTGGAAAGCCCAGCAGATCAAGTTTGTGGATGAGTAAGGGGTGACAAACTTTGTCAAAAGCTTTACTGAAGTCGGTGAATATAACATCTGTTGGAATATTTTCTCTAAAACCATTTGAAACATGAGTTGTGAATTCCAGTAAATTGGTAATAGTTGATTTGCCCTTACAAAATCCGTGTTGAGAGTTTGCGATTGATGAAGAGATCGTATATTTTAACTGATTAGTAATAATTGCTTCAAATAGTTTTGGAATTGCCGATAGCTTTGCTATTCCACGGTAATTTTCAATCGAAGACCTATTGCCGCTTTTATGAAGAGGGATTATAAAAGACTTTTTCCAAACAGACGGGAAATTACCTTGTTTTAGCGACAAGTTAAACAAGTTTGATAAAGGCAGATATAGATAATCAGCAAATTGTTTAAGACTACATGTAGGAATCATATCAGGACCGTACCTGAATGATTCTTTTAAAGATTTCAGGTAAAATAATACATCTTCAGAAGATATTACTGGAACATTAATCGAATTATTAGTATATAGATAATATGGATATTTATAAGGGGGAAGATTGACTTTAGTGGAATAGTTAGACTCAAAGAATTGTGCAAATAGGTTAGCAATGTCTTCATTGTTGCTGGACACAGTGTTCTGATACCTCATATTTGAAGGAAAACCATTTACCTTACGCTTTGAGTTTACGAAACCATGAAATGATTTAGGGTTACAAATAATATTCTTTTTCATTTTATTTAGGTATTCTTGGTAAGATTTCTTATTTAATTTGAAATATTTATGTCGCAGGACTGAGTACTTTAAGTAATCTGTAAGTAAACCTGTTTTTTTATATTTTTTGAAGATACGCGATTTTTTATTTTTCAACATTCTCAGTTCCTTATTAAACCATAACTGTATTGGTTCGTCTTGAACGCATACACGTTTAGGTACGTATTTTAGAAATAAACTATACAAAGTGGTATTAAAATGCATTACGTTTTCTTCAACATCACCACTATAATTGGGCCATGTTAAATTGGAAAGTTCATTTCTAATTTTTTTTAATTCGGCCTTAGCAAAATCAAAGCGAGTACTAGAACCGACTGCTGTCGTATCATACCCCCGAGCAGCACCCATGATTTCGAAAGTTATCTCAATTGCAGGATGGTAAACGTCTTCTGGCAAAACTAGAGGATCACATCGATTTAGAGAAGATCTGGAAATATCATCAACGAAAACCAAATCCAAAACCTTCCCAAACTTATTTGGAAGAACATTAATCTGACTTAGGCACAGTTCAGCCATCTCATCCAAAAAGTCGCAGCTACCCAATCGCGTAGAAACTGGTACAATGTTATAGTCAATCATCTTCCAGGATATGTGCGGGAGGTTAAAGTCACCCAGGACAATCATAGAGTCAGAAGATTCAGTCATTGAACTAACGATTTTAAGAAGAGAAATATGTTGGGTATATACAGACAAATCAGACTGAGGAGGTATATAACAGAGAGCTAAGTAGATATAACCTGTGCCAAGCTGCACTCGGAGGCACATAAATTCAATGGATTCCATAGCAGGGACACAGATTTCTTCTGAAGGAATAGAAGAATGAACAGCGAGTAGAACACCACCCCCAACTCTGCACAGGCGATCATTTCTGTAAACCTGATATTCACTGCAAAAGATTTCCGAATTAAAAACGTGAGGCTTAAGCCATGTTTCGGTAAATGAAATAATATTATAATTGCACTGAAGGCTTGTCAAATACAAGTCAGTTAATTTAGTGTTCAAACCTCTTACATTTTGATAATAAATACTCAAATCAGACTTAACAATCAGTTTTTTGGCTCAGTGTTTTGACGCGAAATCTTTACAACATTTTGGTCATTTATATTAGTTTTGTACTCGAATTCGCGGACTAACGCCCCGATCGGCCAGAATGAATTGTTTAGAAGAGCATCGAACTTTTCTAAAGCAACATCAATTTTAAAAGAGGAAATACTCCTTTCATATTTGAAATTAAATTTCCTGATTGTTAAGTTGTCAATTTTAATTTTTGATGCGATGTAAAACTCAACGTCCTCGACAGTAGTGTCTTTGGCGAATCTTGACACAAAAATTGATTTTCTTTGTGGAACCACAACCAGCTTCTTAGTAGTTGTTTCAACAACTTTAGGCGGTATAGAAAGTTCGCGGGTTTTACTGGCAATTGAATTTGCTGAAGAGGATTTGGATGTGGAAGGCTCCACTATCTGCGGAATTGGTGAAGCTAAATTAATTAGTTGTAATGAGGGAGTTGGAATAACGACCGGAGTTGGATTTAAAATCGCTGAATCAGACAGACTCTCAGACGGACTCTCAACTCGCTTACGTTTATTCTCACGATTAGAGTTATTGACAGGAGGTGAATCATTTAAGCATTTAAACGACTTAAACAAATTCTCATAAAAAGTAAATTTTTCGGTAAGTACCGAAAGCTCCTTACCAATTTCAGAAAACCCGTTCCTAGCATGTTTAAAGCATTTAAAAAGATCAACTTCGGTCGATCTACAATTTAAGCATGACCAGCGTAAGCCTTTGCCATCATTAATTGAGTCTAAAACTCTACCTGTCAATCCAGCACACTTCATATGGGCCAACCCATCACACAGCCAGCACGACACATAGCGTTCGGACTCACTTTTAATTTGAAAATTTGCAAATATGCAAGCCATATTAGATCAAAGAAAAGTGTAAGTAAAAATAAAACAAAATATTGATGAAAGTTTTGAAGCAATAAAAAAAAAAGTTTTGGATACACTGTATTGTGACACTTAATAAACACGCAAACAGCTGTGACAAAAAAGAGAAAGCAAGAGATAAGTAAAGTACAAAGCAAAACAAATATGCACGCACAGAAACAACTGCAAGAACAAACAAAGCCAATTAACAACAAAATACAATTGCAAAATATGACTCGGCAATTAAATGAGTTATTAAATTAAATTGATTCAAAACAATAGCAGTTTGATTGAACTTATCTTAGTCGATCAACAAAGTGTTGGCACTGATTTCACACACAAAATATTTAAATATAAGTAATTCAAATTAAACTTATTTATTTAAATAGTACGGAACAGCAAAATTGACAACTACACAGCTTGACGTTTTGCGAATTTAACACTTTAATATCACAAAACGACCATATTAAAATGGGAGCCGAGATTTAAAATCAACCTCCGGTATCGATTGAAGTTAATACTGACCACCAATCACAATTCCAAACGCCTTTTTGTATGGCAAAACTTTAACTGAACTTTATTCAAAAAAATTTCTTTTTATAATCAAATTTTGCTTACTTACTAAAAACTTACATATGTACGAGTTATTACTTTCTAGTACTTATTTCTATACATCAATTAATGATAACCTAAGCGAAAATTAGTGCGAGCCTCAGCTTGGTTGGGAAAGGGCGGCGGCACGGCTTCCGCTTTGGTTTGGTGCCGACGAAATGTGTTGTTGCAATTTTTGGAAATGATTGAACAATGCTGATATTGTTTATTGTAAAATATTGCTGAGTTTGATTTTTGATTTTAGTCACAACATTCTTGTTTGTATATTTTGCTTCCTGTGCTAACTTTGATGCACAATTATCGGAGCAAAGAGTCACTTTGGAAGAAACCAATCACAAAATTTTCGATTCCTACTGAAATATCGATCGTTAAGTGAGTTGGAGCTGAGAAATCACTTAAAGGATTCCCCAGAATGAACTTATAAACATTTGCAGTTATAAAGCTTTCACGATCTTGACAGATGAGTTGGCGGATTTAAAGAATGCTGCAGATGCGATTTGTGAAGATTTTTTAAGTTTTGGCCCGACAGGAGAAAGATTGTCAGATATCATCCCAGATTTTCGATTTGAAATTAAATTTCCTGATTGTTAAGTTGTCAATTTTAATTTTTGATGCGATGTAAAACTCAATGTCCTCGACAGTAGTGTCTTTGGCGAATCTTGACACAAAAATTGATTTTCTTTGTGGAACCACAACCAGCTTCTTAGTAGTTGTTTCAACAACTTTAGGCGGTATAGAAAGTTCGCGGGTTTTACTGGCAATTGAATTTGCTGAAGAGGATTTGGATGTGGAAGGCTCCACTATCTGCGGAATTGGTGAAGCTAAATTAATTAGTTGTAATGAGGGAGTTGGAATAACGACCGGAGTTGGATTTAAAATCACTGAATCAGACAGACTCT
Source organism: Anomoia purmunda (assembly GCA_951828415.1). Classification (NCBI taxonomy): domain Eukaryota; kingdom Metazoa; phylum Arthropoda; class Insecta; order Diptera; family Tephritidae; genus Anomoia; species Anomoia purmunda. The sequence continues at coordinate 84,296,549 of OX639993.1, read as the reverse complement.
CAGACGGACTCTCAACTCGCTTACGTTTATTCTCACGATTAGAGTTATTGACAGGAGGTGAATCATTTAAGCATTTAAACGACTTAAACAAATTCTCATAAAAAGTAAATTTTTCGGTAAGTACCGAAAGCTCCTTACCAATTTCAGAAAACCCGTTCCTAGCATGTTTAAAGCATTTAAAAAGATCAACTTCGGTCGATCTACAATTTAAGCATGACCAGCGTAAGCCTTTGCCATCATTAATTGAGTCTAAAACTCTACCTGTCAATCCAGCACACTTCATATGGGCCAACCCATCACACAGCCAGCACGACACATAGCGTTCGGACTCACTTTTAATTTGAAAATTTGCAAATATGCAAGCCATATTAGATCAAAGAAAAGTGTAAGTAAAAATAAAACAAAATATTGATGAAAGTTTTGAAGCAATAAAAAAAAAAGTTTTGGATACACTGTATTGTGACACTTAATAAACACGCAAACAGCTGTGACAAAAAAGAGAAAGCAAGAGATAAGTAAAGTACAAAGCAAAACAAATATGCACGCACAGAAACAACTGCAAGAACAAACAAAGCCAATTAACAACAAAATACAATTGCAAAATATGACTCGGCAATTAAATGAGTTATTAAATTAAATTGATTCAAAACAATAGCAGTTTGATTGAACTTATCTTAGTCGATCAACAAAGTGTTGGCACTGATTTCACACACAAAATATTTAAATATAAGTAATTCAAATTAAACTTATTTATTTAAATAGTACGGAACAGCAAAATTGACAACTACACAGCTTGACGTTTTGCGAATTTAACACTTTAATATCACAAAACGACCATATTAAAATGGGAGCCGAGATTTAAAATCAACCTCCGGTATCGATTGAAGTTAATACTGACCACCAATCACAATTCCAAACGCCTTTTTGTATGGCAAAACTTTAACTGAACTTTATTCAAAAAAATTTCTTTTTATAATCAAATTTTGCTTACTTACTAAAAACTTACATATGTACGAGTTATTACTTTCTAGTACTTATTTCTATACATCAATTAATGATAACCTAAGCGAAAATTAGTGCGAGCCTCAGCTTGGTTGGGAAAGGGCGGCGGCACGGCTTCCGCTTTGGTTTGGTGCCGACGAAATGTGTTGTTGCAATTTTTGGAAATGATTGAACAATGCTGATATTGTTTATTGTAAAATATTGCTGAGTTTGATTTTTGATTTTAGTCACAACATTCTTGTTTGTATATTTTGCTTCCTGTGCTAACTTTGATGCACAATTATCGGAGCAAAGAGTCACTTTGGAAGAAACCAATCACAAAATTTTCGATTCCTACTGAAATATCGATCGTTAAGTGAGTTGGAGCTGAGAAATCACTTAAAGGATTCCCCAGAATGAACTTATAAACATTTGCAGTTATAAAGCTTTCACGATCTTGACAGATGAGTTGGCGGATTTAAAGAATGCTGCAGATGCGATTTGTGAAGATTTTTTAAGTTTTGGCCCGACAGGAGAAAGATTGTCAGATATCATCCCAGATTTTCGACCAATGTTAAGACGGTGCAAGTGCAATAAATGGAGAATTTCACGGGGCACAAGCTTACATTCAGGAAAAAAACAAACTTGCTTTGTATTCGCCTTGTGCAGCTCATAGTTTCAACTTCTTCGTCATTGCTGCATGCAAAATTGTTCCGGTCAGAAACTCTCTAGGCACAAACCAATGCTACGACACTTTTTCATCTTTGGCGAAGATGAATTTTGGATAAAAATATCACCAATTCTATTAAAGCACTTGATATCTGGAACGAAAATGCTTTCCCTAATGTTCATAAAAACTTGCTTGTAATGGGTGCCCTACCAGAAATGAAATCGACGTACGAACGCCCTTTTTCAACACTGCGTCTACTGAAAAATTATCTCCGGTCTACCATGAGTGAAAATCGTCAAGACGTAAAAGCTGATGAAAACGCAGTATTGGACGACTTTTTTTTTTGTCCCGACGCATTAATTCGCTAAATGAATAAATCTTTCGAAATTTAGTACGCATTCTACTCACATTTTGATAATATAATGAATATTCATTCATTCAATCATTCATTTATTGAACATTTCTACTTATATCTATGAAAGGTACGATTCAAGTAATTAAACAAAAAATGTTTGTATGTACAAATATTAATACATTTATTTTATATATAAGTGTTCTAAGGATCAAAGATTCCGCGCTTGACCGATGAAAGGTCGGGTCTGCCAGACGGAGATTGTCGAATTCGGTTAAAATTCGAGCGTGCGCTCGGGGTGATGCGGGAAAGGCCTGATGTTATGTTGGCGCAGATCTCCAGCCACTCGTTCCATCCCTTCAGGGGGAACCTGCCCACCTCTGCACAATCTCGGTGTAATATTTGAAGACGACGACCCAGCTGACATCACTTTAACCGCCACCGTTGGCGTGAGGACAGATAGCCCTGAAGCACTACAGGAAGTTCCCGTAATCCGTTCTCGGGAGTATCTCACACCTAGGCGATGGGGTTCTGGACGGGGGTATCGCGGTCTCTTCCTTATGTTCTGGCGCTGCAACGTTGAGGTAGGTGCCCTTTGTACTGCCGACCGGACACTCGACAGAGGAGGTCTGTGTAGCGGGGGCTTGTTTGAGTGGAGTGCGTCGTTCGTTATGGACAGCAGGTCACCATCGTCTGCAACCCACTTCAGAATAGCAGGCGATGGTTGTTTGTACAGACCGAGCAGCAATCTGGTCTTGAAGGGGCCTGTGGGATTTGCTTTCCTGTGCATTCCATATTGATTTGCTGAAAAGAGAGAGAAACTGATTATTTTGCTTTAACAAGACGGTAAAAGCACCAATTTCACAATTAGACGGGTTATGTTTCCGCGCGCCGTTCGTATTTCTACAACCCGAACCCGGCTATTCTGACCTGAAAACCCCCTAATGACTCTGCCAAGTTGATATTCATTTGGAGGAAGATTATCTTCTTTGGCAACGACCAGATCAACGACCTCGTTGTTGTGTTTTGGCCACCTGTTGACAACCGATGTTGGGTTTTCCGTGACATCGGGCTCTGAAATAGAAAGTAATGGGGTGACAATTCAAAAATGGATGAGAGTTAGAGGTACTGTTGATTCGGAGTCATGGGGCTGATAGGACGTGAGTTGAGACAAGATTCGATTCTTGCCAGCAACGTCGAGAACTCCTCCACAGTAAAACGAAGGAGTTCGCCACCTTCCTGAAATGCATTTTAAAACTTTTCACACCTGCTTCCCAAAAGGTGTCCCAGGGAATATAAAATGCCATGGGATGTTCTGGCGAGCGCATGTTCGACATGTATGGTTGGCAGTGCGGAAAGGAACAGCCTGAACTCCTGTTTCAGTGTCTTGCTTGCTCCTGCAGAGTTGGTGCCATTGTCCGAGTACACATTCTGAGGACAGCCGCGTCTGGACACAAATCGCGGGCAGGCTGATAAGAATTTTGCGGTGGACAAATCGCTGGTAGCCTCCAGGTGTATTACCTTTGTCGCGAAGCAGACAAAAACACACACATATCCCTTTGTTATGCGGCACGCCACCATTAGTTGCTCCCGCGCCTTCTTCATGTAAATAGTGCAAACTTTACAATTGTGAATAGTAGTTTTTATTAAATCTATCATTCACACGATTCATAATTCTGACCTCAGAATTCTCAACATAAGTTGGTTCTCCCCGTGAAGAGAAACCGCATGTACGAATTTTACCAAGAGTTACGCAAACTGGCACTCGTATGAAATGATGATCGGGTGTCATTCGTTGTACGGCAAACAAGCCAACGCTAATCTCTCTCTAACCCTAAGGAAAGGATTCAGAGTGCTAATGGGGTTTTTCGCATTGACCGCCTTTGATGCAGTAAGCGTCTGGTACTCCTCGTGAAAATTCCGCTTCTGCACAATTTTGATGATTCCTCTTGGAAGAACAGTTTATGACTTAAGTAAATATTGCGGTAGAATCGAAAAATTCGCGCCGTCCCGTTCGAGAGAACTCAGAAAATCGCTCCAAAATGTCATTTTGCGGCGGAATTAGTACTGCATGCACCCTGGCTGCTCTTTTCTCCAATTTAGTTTCCAAATGGTTTTTATTGGTGTGGTGAGACCAAGAAGATGACTCCTGTTCCAACCACTTTGTACCACACCACCACAGGCTACTCGCCTGTAGATCCTGAGGTGATGCACACCCAGACCTCGGAGATCCGTCGAATTATCCACTGAATCCATATGATTCCATCCGGATACTCCAACCACTTCATCGGTTTTTGCGACCCTGTTAGCCACAAATGTTGTCCACATAGATGCGGGTTTTTAAGCCAAAAGAAGACTATACTAGAATCCGTCCATTCGTAGATTTCTGGCTGCGTGACTTCGAACTGTGGAAGAAAAACATTAATTAATTTGGCTAGTAATAACGCACCACACAGCTCCAACCAAGGTAGGGACACCGTTTTTACTGGTGCTACTCTGGTTTTTCTCACGAATAAATTTATGTGGGGCGTCCTGTCTGAGGTGCGCTCGCGGACCCTGATGTATAAAGCGGCCGCATATGCCTTTCCAGAGGCATCGCAGATTCCATGGAACTCTAATTTGTACCACGGAGTGTAATGGGTCCATCGGGGAATTCTTATGTTTAGAATATTCTCATAATTCAGCAGAGAGGTTTCCCATTGTAGCAACAAATTTCGGGGTAGACAGTCATCCCAGTCCGAGCCAGCCTGCTGGGCCGAACAATTTTGTTATGCAGAATAAAACCTATCGCTTGGTGTACTCCTGCTTTTTGGAGATCGGTTGTACGGTGAAGTAGAACATGTCATGTGCTGCATTCCACCGAATTCCTAATCTTCGTTCACTCATATCATCGATCTCCAAGAAGTTCTCCTTGTTTATATGTTTTTTAGGTAGCCCTTGCAATTGGAAGTCCACTTGTTAACTGAAAACTAGCGCTGCTAAGAGCTTCAATCACTTCGTCACGCATTTGTATTGCAGTCGTTGAATCGTGAGCTCTTGCCAGAGCGTCATCTACATACATATATTGCTTTAAAATCTTTGCTGACATCGTCGGTGAGCTGATGTAGCGTCTTTATTGCTAAATATGCCGCAGAGTTTACTCTAAACGTCACGGTCTTAAGTTCGTATTATTTCAGTTCATTATCCGGCGATTCTCTGAAATGCCACTACATACCGTCCTTGTTCATTTCTCGTGGTCGTCTTAGCGAACAGCTCCTCACAAAACGCATCTTAGGGCGTGATTTTCCTTCTAGTGGGAACTTCTTTCAATTCCCAAAATCGAGTCAGCTGAGGAGTTTGCTCTTCTGCGCTATAAGGCGCAGAAGCAGCGAAGCTTCTTGCAGTCGTTGGTAGTACTGATCCTGTAAGAATCCATCCAAACACCGTTTCCAGTGCTAGAAGCGTGCCCAAGATATTCCACTTAATGCTATCCTTTATCAACGCTGGGTAAATATCGGCTCCCAGGATTATTTCCCCTTAAGGGGGGAAGTGAATCAATGATCCACTGAAAACTTTGGAAGGTTTCTTGTTAATTGTGGGAGAACCAGACCTCTTGTCTCGATTCTAAAACGTGGGCTTACAAGAGAACCTATAGCCAGATGTGCGATTTTTCGCACATTTGCAGATACCGTGGCATTGATGCCAGATAACTGTGTGTCAACCTTTCGCGTTGACAACCTATTAGCGAAAACAAGAGAGTAAAACAAATTGAAATATTAGGGACCGCGTGGTTCCCTGACCATGATGATTTAAATATGATAAATGATAATTTAAATAATTTAAATGATAACAAAAATAATCAAATAATAATCATAATAATAACCAGAGTTTTGTAACAAAAGTCCTATTAAATTTGCAAAATAGGATAAGACTAGTTAAGGAAGAATTAATAAATATGAGATATGCCATAAAATGTGCTAAAAATAATGTAATAAATTCAGTACTGCTAAGTAAAGAGGAAATAAAGTATTCAATTAACAAACTAAATGACGAACAGGTTCCATTTAAAAATGCCGAAGAGGCACCTGAGCTGTCTAAAATGAAAGTATTAAGTAAGGACATGGAATTTTGTATATGATTAAAATACCTATGACATTAAAGGAAACATTCAAAAGAATGATTGTAAGACTTGTAAAAAGGATACTTAACAATGAAGTTAATGTTGATTATAACGAGATTCGGAAAGGAAAGGATTCAGTTTATGGCGTAAAGATTAAATGTGATAGCTTTATTTATTTGGCAAGTTGTAAAAAAATAGATATAGTAGATATAAGGAAGGATTCATGCATAACCAAAATCGTTAATAGTTGAAACTCAACTTGTTCAACAACCAACGGCCATCACATACCTACGACTAAAGAGATAAAGCCTGGTGTAATCTTGCTCAACCAATTCAACTGTCAACTAGAGTCGGATACGATATTTCAGCAAGTAATGGGACCACATGTGGTAGTATTTTACAACTCCACAATTAAAATCAGCAACCAGACGTTTAGTAATATGGTGTCAATGCCAATCGAAAGAATCCCCGTAATACTAAAGGGTGGTTAAATTTTAAGCGCCGATGTTGAATATGAACCACACCAAAACGTCAAGTTTTTTCTGCATTTCATTTCACATTTCTCAATTTCAGACTCACTTAATTTGAACATGGAAAGATACACAATCAGCAACGTGTTAAAGTTATTTAGGCTTATTATGAAAATGGGCGTTCAAATCAAAATGCATATCGTGCATACCATCTTCAGTGATGAGGCACTTTTCCACCTCAGTGGATTCGTCAATAAGCAGAATTGCCGCATTTGGCCGAATGATAATCCAAGAGTGATTGTCGAAAAACCAATGCACCTACAAAGAGTGACTGTTTGGTGCGGTTTATGTGCTGGCGGCATCATCGGGCCGTATTTTTTCCAAAATGAGGCCGGTCAGGCAGTTACTGTGAATGGTGTTCGCTATCGTGAGATGATAACGAACTTTTTATGGCCCGAATTGGAACATATGGATGCGGACGATATGTGGTTCCAAAAGGATGGTGCCACTTGCCACACAGCCACCGAAACAAGTTTCACTAGAGCTTTTGAAAGCCTTGCACATTAACAACACACACCGAATAAACTGTCTCAAACAGACGACTTTCTCCATTGGAAGCCTAACAATGACAGCATCTTTCATGGAGCGTTGTGCATACAAAATGTAAAGGAATGTTTAAGCGGGAAGATGGAAAAAATTGTGTCTTACGAAAACTGCAATACACGATCTAATATCAGATATAACTAAAAAGCAAAAAAAAAATATTAGTTAAAAGAACTAAAAAAAACACTTTAATAGCAGATAAGAACTAAAAAGCAGAAAATAATTAACTGAAAAAATATATATAATTTTTAAGAAGGAAGGGTATTAAAGGTTCTCGTTCCTGCTATGCTTCGATATGTAAAAACACGTACCGGACTTGGTAAATAACTTTTATTCTACTTTAAACTTACCAAAAAGGTTACCCACCCTTTGCCTTTTTAAAGCGAAAAATAAATTCTTTGAGAGATACAAAAAATTTGGTCTGACTTTTATGATCGTTGTCAACTTTACCTGAAAAGATTGAATACCATCGACAAGGTTCTGCACAATAGATATGTTTATTAAATATTATGAAATTAACATAAGAAATAACCCGAAATCTTCTGGAGTTATATAAAATTTAAACAATCAAATCTTTGTATTCTTTCCAATGGTATTTCTTAATGATAAGATAGCAACGTCTCCTGAGGATGCGGCTAACCTTGTTACTGAGGTCTTTTGTACGAATTTTGTGCCTGACAAGATATTCCTTTCAATACATAATTGTTTTATTTCCAAAGCTTCACTGACTTTCGGTTCATTTATCGTAACAAATGAAGATGTTAGAATACGCATTGAATGACTGAAGCTTCACTGACTTTCGGTTCACTTATCTTACCAAATGAAGATGTTAGGAAATGCTTTGAATGGCTGATGTGGATGGGCTTCTGGGAATTATTTTCAAAAGATTATCCTCGCAGACTTAACAGTTAGTACTTAAAGTTCAATACATTTCTATCGTTTTTATAGATGACTGCAAAACAATGTCTATAACTGAAATGTTTAAAAGTATATTATTTATTAAATATCGGTATTGAAGTTATCTACAGTCTCTAAAATTATCGAAAGTCTTAGTAAGGAGAAGTTCTCATTATCGGTTGGTGGTATTATTTATTCTGTCCAACATGGTTTTGTCAAAGACAGGTCAACGGTGTTAAACCTTGCGTTTTTCACTGAAGCCTGCTACAACTTTTGTGTATTTTCACGAGGACGATGAAGTCGATTGCGTTTATACAGACTTTTCGGAGGCATTAGTAGAGATTTAACACCCAACCTTTCAGCTTTAGGATTTCATTACTTTTTCATTCTTGACTGTGTTAAGTCTTAGTTGAGAAATAAGTAAATACCCTGCGGTTGCTTTCGTTAACGTGTCTTCGCAAGCCTTTGTGACGCCATCCCTTAGGATGGAATTTTAGGTTTTTTGTCTGCTGTATGTAAATGGTATCAAAATATACTCGAGAATCAAAACTTTGCAAGACTTCCTTATTCTTCAACTATAACTCGATAGACTTGTCCCTTAGTGCAGTCTAAACCTTTTAAATAAAATGTTAATAAATGATTTCAAACGAACTTTACTTGCAAACGAACTCCAATCTCTACGTGCTATTATATCATTGGGGGTTTCATCAAATATGTTGATGAAGTTATGCACTTGGATGTATTTTTTTATACGAAACTCAGTTTCTGCACGCATATTCGTTATATTGTTTCGAATTCATACGCAATGTTGGCTTTTAATCGGCATAACAGTAAGGGCAAGGCTTGACAATGCTTGTTTTACTAACAAATAAATTGCTTCGCCTATAAGTCGTATAGAGCGAATTAAAACGTGCTCATGAAGGCACGCCATTGGCCATTCACCTGGGAGTGGTCAGAACGATTATTCTGAATGCGGTTCAAGCAGCTCATAACTTCCGAGTTATTTCACCCAAGTGTCTTCTTGGTAGCTCCCGAACATCTATTTGGGAGTGAGCTAAAGTGAAAAGGCAGATCTGGTGGGGTCACTCCGATGTTTTCGGTTTAAGGGCTCGTCAGAGTTTTGTAGCCTCTATTTATTTGTAGCTGCCACTGCGAGCAAGTGGTTATGCGTTGGGCTTGGTACCCGCTACGTAAAAAGAGCTTCCTATGAAAAATTTTAACATCAAGCCTCGGATGAAACCCCCGATTCTTTGAAGACCAAGGCAAACGTCTTATGGACTATGTTTTAAGGGTATACACTTGGAATGCGCTAAGCTCTGATAGATTTTTTAATGCTGGTTTTTGTATTCAAAGGTTCAAATAGATATGAATAGTTTTTAAACCGGCGGAAAATTGCCTCCGGGATTGATACTTCAGGAAAGTTAATACCCCCAACCGTCTTATTTTTAAGTGGAATTTCGATCTCGGGATCTATCGTCAATGTATGTTTTTTTTATTAATCACAGGGTATCGTCGGCTAGTATGGCGTTGAAGGATACCAGCCACGGTAGGTCATAAAATGTTACATCGGTATCATTGTCTATGTTGAGGAAAAAATGTCCTCTAATTTTCTGTTTATTAAAACAGGTTCTGCAACAGCTTGCACAGAAAAACGCAGCACCGATTATATGAAATAAGCTGGTGGTGGCTCGTCCATCATAAAATTTACCTACTGAGTCTCTTCTTCCAATGGCTAACTGATATTGCCTTCTATGTGGTAAAGCTTTTGTTGTTTCGAAAACCTTACAGTTGATGCTGCTGACCCTTTTTTAAATGCATTACAGCTTGCGGGTCGATTCATGAATAAGTAGTTTACTTTCCTAGATTGAATGATGCCTTGGATTCTTTGTTAGACTGAAACTTATTGTATGGCGTTTTGATGTACTCTTGGCCAGCGCTTCCGTTTCCCCAACTGTAGCTGGTGCGGGCTCGAGGAGGTATAGTAGGTCGTTGGTTATTTTGCAACTCGTTATTTGGAGCAACGACTCTATTAATTGCGTTCGTGAATACTATTGTATTCTTTAACGCCAGATTTTGCATGCCCAGACAATCTGAATACGCTTCTGGAAGTGTTTTCGGATTCAGTCCCCTAATCAACACGTTAAGAGGCCTATTCTGATTCAGGATGCGACTAACGCTGCATCAGCGCCTCCTCGAATCTTCTGTAATAATATGTTGAATAAATAATGTATCCTTGAAATACACATTAATTCAATCCCCGTTAGACGCCCCTGTAATCTTCTAATTTGCTTGAGTAGAACATTAATTCCCCCATATAGTTCGTTCACTTTTGTTGTTAGTACGTCCATTTTTGTATCGAATTCAGCTTTTAAATATTATATAAAATTTTTTTTGGTCAGGCCACAGGATATAAACAGTAAAAACTGTATTTTTTGCTTTGCAAGATTAATAATTTTTTTGTTTTTATCGTGCATCTTTGTCCAAATATTGTTGCTGTCAACAATTATTTATTGTTTGTTTATCAATGTTAATGTTTTTCTTTAAGATCTTTGTCCTAGTCCTGATTTATTAATTGAACAGTGTATTTTTGTACTTGGGTTTCCCGCAAAAAAATTAGAGAGAAGCTGTTGTTGTATTTCTATACAAGTTTCTTATATAATGATATTTTATATCAATATGTTTGCTTCGTGCGTGATACGTAGGATTTGTAACTAATTGTTGCGCACTCTGACTATCACTGTTTAAAATCATTGGCTTGTAGTTATCGAAACCCATCTCGTTAAGCAATTTATTGATATACACGGTTTCTTTTGCTGCGGTTGATAATGCAACGTACTCTGCCTCTGTGCTACTAAATGAGACAATTTGTTGTTTTCTGAACTCCCACGAAAAAACACTTCCAGCTGCAGTAAAAGCACATGCGTTATATGACTTTCTATCACTTGTATCTCCACCCCAGTCCGCGTCAACGAAGCCTTGAATTGGTTGATCACTCTTGCTATAATGCAACTTGAAATCCATCGTACCCTTTAGATATCGCAGTATTCGTTTTGCACCCACTTTGTGTTCGCCATGTGGGTCGGTATTACACTGTGCCAACTTACACACAGAATGCAAAATATCTGGTCGCGTTGAAAGTGCTAAGTACATTAAATCACCAACTTATGATTGGTATTCGGTTACGTCTACTCTTTCGCAGTTATCTTTATCACATCGTATCTGGAAATCTGATTCTAGCGGAGTTGCAACAGCCTTACAATCGCTCATACCGTATTATATTAAAAGATTTAATATATACTGTCGCTGACAAACAGTAATACTACCGACGTCGCCTTCACGTTGAATTTCCATACCAAGGAAATATTTCAAGGCACCACCATCTACGACGTCAAACGCATTTGAAATGTTAGCCTTGATATCTTTTAGATCGTTGAAACAAGCTAGTATGAGATCATCTACATAAACTGCTATTATATTAAATTTACCTTTCTCTTTCTTGGTATATACGCACGGTTCACTGGCGCATGGCTTGAACCCCTTGTTCAGTAAAACTGAATCAAGCTTACTATTCCACTCTCTTCCCTTCTGCTTCAACCCATAGAGCGCTTTGTTTAATTTAAGTACACGTTTTGAGAATTGTTTGTCGATGAAATGCTCTGGCTGCTTCATGTACACTGTATCGTGAAGCTCACTGTTTAGATATGCATATCTGACAACAGGCGGAAACGTTTCTTTAAAATTAACTCCATATTGTTGACTGCAGCCCTTTGCCACTAACCGAGACTTGAAGCGATTTATGCTACCATCAGGGCTCTGCTTGACGTTAAATACCCACTTACAACCAATAGCTTTCTGACCATCTGGCGAATCGACTAACGACCATGTGCCATTTTTCACTTAAGCACTGTACTCCTTCTGCATTGAGCCCTCCCACTGCTCCGAGTATTTGCTGTTTAAAGCCTCAACTGCGTTTTGCGGTATTTGAACATCCGCTGCCTTCAAGATATTCAAAGCATTACGCCTCTTTCGAGGACGCCCACGTTTACCAGTACATATCAACTTAGGCCTTCCACGAAAAACAGTTTTCGACTGAACACTACTGCTTACATCTGGTTGAGATATATTATTATCAGTTACTACAGACTCCGCCTCGCTCTGTGTATTCTCTATCTCGAACGTCACCATATCATTTGAATCTTTTGCATGTGTCCTCAATAAATACAACATCTCGACTAACGATTACTTTTTGGCCACAGGATCATATAAACGATACGCTTTAGAAGATTCCGAATAATCCACCATGATCATCTGCTCCCTTTTGGTTGAAACTTCTTCTCTTGGTCTTATCTAAAGCAACTGCTGAAGAGCCAAATACCTTCAAATGTGATACACAAGGCTTCTTCCGAATCCACTTCTTATAAGGTGTGGAGTTGGTAAGAGGTTTTGTAGTAGCCCTATTTCGTAAATATGCTGCGGTTGCCACTGCTTCCCAAACACATTCTCTAGATTCACTGTGAACTAACATACTTTTTGCCATTTCCACCAGCGTTCTATTTGCCCGTTCTGCTACGCCAGTTGGCTGAGGTGTGTGTGGTACCGCTAACTGACGCAAAATACCACTTTCTTTAAGAATATCATTAAATTCATTACTTAAATACTCTCGACCGTTATCGCTTCTAAAAATTTTAACTTGACAACTCATTTGTTTTCCTACCACAACTTTATAGGATTTAAACGCCGAAAATACTTCATCTCTAGTCTTTAAAAAATACCCGCAAACATATCGCGACATGTCATCAATGAATGTTACAAAGTACCGAGATCCACCGAGTGACTTTGTATTCATCAGTCCACATATGTCACTACGAATAATTTGGCATAATTTATTCGCTCTATTTTCTGTTACGCGCTGAAACTTTTTTACAGAAATTTTACTTTTTGCACAAGTTAAGCACGGATTATTAAAATGTCTCTGATTTTGAATTTTTAGTCCATGTACTAAACGCTTATTAGCCATTTCTCTCAAACTTTCAAAATTTAGATGTCCGAAACGATTGTGCCAGTCTATCACATCATTATTTTCGCGAGAAATGTTCATACACTTATTCAACGTGTTTCGAAAAACGAACAATCCACCTCGTTCTTCTCCTCTCATAACTATCGCACCATTCGTATCTATAGTAACTGCTTGCATATTTTCAAAACTGACTGTCATACCATTATTAAGTGCTTTACTAACTGACACGAAATAGTTTCTAAGCGACGGCACATATAGTACATTTTGCAACTTTACTTCAAAGCCGCCACTTTTGAGTAGTACGTCACCTATTCCTTTCGATTCCATGCAATGATCACCTGCAAGAAATATTTTTCCAAATTGATCTTTGTATGAACAAAACAACGATCACGACATAATAACAACAACTACGATCACGGCATAAATGGCTTGTTGATCCACTGTCAATAACCCAACACTCTCGATCTAGCGTATTGGAAGAAACAGATGATAAAACTACAAATGACCGTTCCTCAATTTTCGGTTGCATTTTTTTAGATTCCCAGCACTTGGCTCCAATATGCCCGCGACGAGTGCACTTATAACATTTTATATTAGAATGCATGTTTTTACCACGTTGATTATGACTTTTAATATACGTATTACTATTTTTACTGCTGCTCTCTCCAAGATCTACCCGTGCGATGAACGCTTGCCCTGATTCTCCATTATCTTCTGACCTACCATTCTCGTGTCTTCTCTCACCTTCCACCAACTACTTCACTTTAAGAGCACAGATATATGGCAAGATATCACGCGTCTCAATTGCCACCACGAAATTTTCGTAGGATTTAGGCAAACTTGACAGAAAAATTTTAGTCAACATTTCTTCGGGAACTATTACTCCTCATTAACCTGCTCCAACGCCGCATAAAATGCATTTATATGCTCATTTATGCTTCCCTCCTCCGACTAACGAAGATATAGCAACTTTTTGAACAACGTTATTTTACGCGCTGGTCCTTGCGGTTGATAAATGTCTTTCAGCTTATTCCACGCTTCCAGTGAGGATTTGCAATGCTTGACGTGATTTAACTGAGAAGGCTTTATGCTCGCAAGAGCCTTTTCATCCTTTGAGTCGAACGCAGAAGCTTCCGCTGCTGTTGCGCCATCGACCTTAAGGATTTTGCCGCACACGATTGGCCATAATTCCGCATGTATCAGCACACTCTTCTTATGGATTGCCCACGAGCATAATTTTAAACATCCAATTTCTCAATGGAGTAGAGACCGCTAGTACTCATCTTCAGAACCTTTTCACAAAAAACAAATATTTGTGTCCTTAATAAAATCTTGTATATAAGCGTAGGCCCATAACCTATTAGAGATCCAAGGATTTGATTGAAGAAATAAGTTTAAAATGCTTTATGATGGTATTTATTTTACAAAGTACAAACGAGAATGAAAGTTTATGACAACTGAAAAATTTGTATGTATAAAATTCTTAACCAAATTTACAATGAATATATGTTGAATTGCTACTGTACATTGTCAATTTCATATTCATATTTTCCAACAATTAATTTACTTAGGCCCATCGAAATTAAATCGGAAAAAATCAATAGTGATATCTTTTTGTCATGAGCTGCCCATTTTTTTAGTTGATTTCTATTGAATTTCATCTTTTTCTAATAAAAACTTAATGCAAAAATTAAAAACGTTCTGTTGAAAGTCTGGATCTCTCATCTCTCGTGGATATTTATCAGGACATCACATCCTCGAAAGTCGATAAATTATTCCAATAAAAGTTAACTCGTAACGAAGTGTCGCACAACCGAGTCCAGCTAGTTTTTTATACAAATTACGAATACCAATTTATTTAATTCAATTCAAAATTCAAAAATTTAAGTCGCAAAGTAACATTAAATGAAAACGGGATTTTCAATAGGAACGCTACAAAAGTTTTTTTAGATAATACAAAAACGGTTTGGGATATCAATTAAATTCTTTATTCCTGTGAAAGTATATTTGATACCATTATATATGGAACTCGATTTCTTTTGCATGGGCACCACGGGCACGCTTGCAGAAGTCCAGACGCTGAACAAGATTTTCGACGGTTTTCAAGCATAAAGCGGCCGATACTGCTACAATTTCACGTTCGATATTCGTACGAAGTTCATCAATCGTCACTGGTTTGTTGGCATAGACCATAGGCTTGACGTAGCCCGACAGCAAATAGCCTAACGGCGTCAAATCGCACGACCGAGGCGGCTAATTGACTTGGCCATTTCGTCAGATAACACGTTCACCAAACTTGGTTTTCAATAAATCGATTGTGACATTCGCTGTGAGGCTTGTGGCGCCGTCCTGTTGGAACCACATATTGTCCAAGTCCATATCATCCAATTCGGGCCAAAACTATTCGGTTGTCATTGAGCGGTAGCGATTCCCATTCACAGTAACGTGCCGGTCTTTATCAACACGGAAGAAGTACGGCCCAATGACGCCGCCGGCCCATAAACCGCACCAAACCGTTTGCTGCCTGTCCAATAACGCATATTTTGCTTAATGACGAAGCTATTCACCCAGAAATGACGACGGCCATAAATTGGGCGTAGCGCTCTTAAAGTTGAGGCCACAGACTCCGAATTTCGGTAGTAAATTTTAATAATTTCAACTCGTTGTTGGATCGGTTATCTTTCCATGATGAAATGGCAAACCTTACTGAAGAGAAATATCGAAAGAGCGGGGGAAAATATGGCGTCGTTTGCTGTCATTATCGGTCCACTTTTGTGCGTCCCTATTGCAAGACCCTTCCAGTTACAGTTTAAAAACATGCATACATACTTTTATTTGAAAACGGCTCACTTCGATTTAGAGGAAGCGGAGTTAATACGTATAAACTCAAATGTCTAAATAGTATTCAATAAAAGTTGAAATAGGTATGGGATTCCAATACTCAGAACACAAAGATATACTTATTATTGTATACAAACATTGTATAGAATTATGAATGACTGTATAGTAAGTCAACAATAGGACGGCTAAATAAACGGGCGCGAAATATTTTCCCACATATTCCACAAACTAACAAAGGTGTGAGAATTATGGTTTTGTGTTTGGGAACGATAAAAGGAATGACCGATTGCTAAGGGAAATACCAGCATTTACGGTAATATATGTGCATATACATACATATATTTAAATGTGCGTAAATATATCCCTTTATTTTTATTTTTTGGTCTTATTTTTATTAAACGTCTGTATATTTTATCGGGCTTTTATTAGGAATAACATGAGAAAACAACAATTTCTCAAAGTGGTAGAAGTGATAGCTGCTATTTCGAAGATCACCACATCTCCTCATCACGATTCTTTTCTTTCTAGACTTTACCTGGCTTTGAACCATGGTACACGGAGTTGCTAGGCGCTCTTGCAACCACTCAGCCACGCTAACCGTGTGAAATTTGCTTGTTTTCTCATTATCCCTATCTCCAACCATACCTCTATTAACTGTGCCACTATATGCTTAGCTGCGTGGTTGGCATTGTTATTTTGCAAATCTATAAGCTTTTTTGTTCTACTTATAGTTTGCTTTTTAGGCTTGCTCATCCTTATTG
Source organism: Anomoia purmunda (assembly GCA_951828415.1). NCBI lineage: Eukaryota > Metazoa > Arthropoda > Insecta > Diptera > Tephritidae > Anomoia > Anomoia purmunda. Next base: position 84,279,858 of record OX639993.1, on the reverse strand, counting down.
TAATTATTATTATTTTTTATTATTTTTAGTCTTCAAGGATTGGTAGATATAAATGCGTTCGGTAGATTTTAAATCAGTTGTTACTAATAATTGGCTTAGGTCTGTGCAGTCAACTCTGACGTATAAACCGGTAAAAACTCACAAGTCATAATCAGCTGATCAGTCCTCTTTGACTCATTTCAGCCATCGGTTACTTATAATTCATGCTCAAACGGATGTGATGAAAAGAGATGCACGATCATACGTAGCTGTCAGTTTCTGTCAGAAAATGTAATATGCCCTTAAGAAACTGGACACTATGTGATGACCGAAATATTCAATAGCACTACCGGTGCTATTGTGATATGATGGCCAGTTTTCAGCGGGGTTATAATTGGAGGTGCATGCAGAAATTCATAAAAGTTTTCCAGTGAAAACAGCACATGAGGCATCATTTGTTTTATTTTTATTTACTCGTCTTTTTTTTTTAATTAACTTGGTTCCAGAAACAATATTTTCTATGTTGATTGTGTTCTGGAATGTTGGAATCAGTAGTGCGATTCACTAACTTTAAACGGTGCGACAATTGTTATTTTTTCGACAATATTTGTCGTTTGCAGTAACGATTGTGCGATTCACAAACTCTTCTTTACTGCCTTAACAGCTGCCTCGTTGTATTTTTCCAAAGTACTAAAGGGTGGAATCGTGATCAAACTAAATACAAAAATGGGTGAAATACACAAAAAGGAATGTAAAATAAAAAATAAAGGCGGGCTGCCGAATATAAATTTGTACGCGGTTTTATTATATTTGATTAAAGGGAAATAAGGTACTAGATTATTTCAAACTACAAATATTTTTAATTGTTTTTATGAATCGTGCTCCAGAGTCATATGTCTTAATTGGCGTATCAGAATAAGCCGGATAAGCTAGTATTACATCATTTTGAAACCTTAAACGGCGTTTATTGATTTATATAAAAGCAAATTGAAGTTAGTATGATTTTAACGTACCACACTCATATTCCAGAATTTTGATTCATTAATTATTTATCTTCCCAATTAAATTCAAATTTGATAGAACTCGCGACATGATTTAGTTAAATATTGCAAATTTTCTTACTAGAAATGTAAAGTGTGTACAAAATTTGGCTAAAATTATACAGATGATTCATAAATATAAGGCCAAAAAATAATAATAATTACAATAAGGATGGGCAAGCCTAAAAATCAAACTATAAGTAGAAAAAAAAGCTAATAGATTTGCAAAACAACAATGCCAACCACGCTGTTAAGCACATAGTGGCGATGTCACACTTAATAGCGGTATGGTTGGAGACGGGGATTATGAGAAAACAAGCAATTTTCACACGGTTAGCGTGGCTGACTGGTTGCGTGCTCGCCTAGCAACTCCATGTACCATGGTCAAAGGCCAGGTAAAGTCTAGAAAGAAAGAAGTCTGATGAGGAGTTGTGGTGATCTCCGAAATAGCAGGTATCACTTCTACCACTTTGAAAAATTGTTGTTTCTCATATTATTCCCTAATACAAACCTGGCCTCAAGCTCTATATATTATAAAAAACATTTTTTTTTAAGTTTAGTGTGTATATGAGACATTATACGCATCTACATTACACAGTTGTAATTACAACAAAATAGTGTTGGTTTCTACGGGAAACCGTTAGCACTTAGCCCAACATACATACATACCTACTCTACTAACAACTCTGAATTTATTTTATTTATAAATAAAAAATTCTGAATATTAACTTCGTTTGCAACACATCAAGCTTACCCAGCGGCCGTTAGGTTTTTGTGATGTGGCTCCACACCTTTATTATTGCTCACTGCACTTGATAAAACTGTAACTAATCTGCATTAAGTTGCGCTAAGATGGCGGGATGCGAAGGAGAACAATTGTCGTCTCTTAAACGACAAAGACTCAAAAAAAGGAATATCAGTAATATCATTCTTGAATGCCACCTTCAAATTCTTGAGTCTTACTTTAAGCAGCAATGCCACTGTTTAAGTCAGCAACCGTGCGGCTGAATTATCAAAAAAATTCCACTTACAGATGTCGCTAATGTTCAAATGGTAACAATTACTCGGTACTATGTCTCCTCATTGTCGAGTCCTGTTACCCGCCTCGGATGAGGTTTTCGCCTTTTGCGATCCCCCAGCTCTCGGCCACTTTGGAAGAGAACTCCGAGCAATACACACGTAAGATCGTTGCAAATCATTTATGTATATATATATTTATTTCTTTCAGCTAATGAATAAATAGCTTGCCTACGTGCAAGAGAAATTTAAGTAAACAAGCCATTTGGTGGTATCTTTTCTGGTTGGATAAATCCCAATGGTCGGTACCTTTACGCTAATCGTTTGCCGCTGAAGTCAAGAGGAATTCCCGGCCCTCATATTTTTCATCCCGTCCCGAATATGGTATGGTGCTTCGAGCCGAATCTGTTTGAGGCTTCTCGTGGTTAAGCCACAATCGATTTTTTCGTAAAATCATCACGAAAACCAAAAAAAAACGTCAAGATTTTTTCAAACTGCCAAGTTGCATAATTATCGAGGTTTTTTCCATTTCTTGAACTGTTTTGTTTGTCTTTAATTTAATATTATTTTTATTTATTTAATTGGCACTATAAACACTTAAGGGATTTTGGCCGAACTTCTCCTCTACTTTGTAACACGAATTTAGGGACCTACAGTTTTACGCCGACTCCAAGCGGCGAAATGTTTTTTGTGAGAAGTTTTTGTTTCATGACAGAAATACGCTCAGAGGTTTGTCATTGCCTGCGGAGGGGCGACCGCTATTAGAAAAACCTTTTTCCTATAATTTTTGATGTTACTTGGCCCGGCCAGAATTTGAACTAGGGGCTATCCGAATGAACCGCGCACACACTACACACTTGGTGCTTTTACCGTCTTGTTAAAGCAAAATAGTCAGTTTCTCTCTCTTTTCAGCAAATCAATATGGAATGCACAGGAAAGCAAATCCCACAGGCCCCTTCAAGACCAGATCGCTGCCCGGCAATTCCCGTTTGGCAGACCCGACCTTTAATCGGTCAAGCGCGGTATCATTGATCCATGGAGGAGAGGTTGTCGCAATGATTCTGCGGCTGGAACCTATGGCACCCACCCCACTCGACTAGCCGCCCAGAACAAGCTGTTGGGGTGGATGATCATCGGCACCAAATATTAAACATTTAGTATGCAGGAATTGTAAACAAACGAAACATGATTAGTAAAATATTTATATTAAAAACGAAATGAATTGTAAACATAGTTGGAATTGAAAGCTGTACACACGTTAGATCCCTGCAACTCATTACATATATATATATATATATATGTTACACGATATATATATATATATATATTTATTTCATTCAGCTAATGAATAAATACCTGGCCTACGTGCAAGAGAAATTTAAGTAAACATGCGATTTGGCGGAATCTTTTCTGGTTGGATAAATCGCAACGATCGGCGACTTTACGTTAACCGTTTGCCGCTAAATTTAAGAGGAATTCCCGGCCCTCATATTTTTCATCCCGCCCTGAACAGGCACCACTCAGGTACAAATTGAAAAACTTAACCCAGATGATAACTCATGGAGTGAATTAGAGGAATTCCCGGCCCTCATATTTTTCATCCCGCCCTGAACAGGCACCACTCAGGTACAAATTGAAAAACTTAACCCAGATGATAACTCATGGAGTGAATTAGAGGAAAATTACATGGCTCTAAAGGTAAAAATTATGAGACTGCTAAATAGTGGGCATCGGGCTAGTGCAGCAGAGCAAAGTTTTTTGAACGTGTCGAGTACACTCAGCTCTTTACATCACATCCGTTTGCCAGCTCAAAAATTACCTGAATTCGACGGTAAATGCGCGGAATATAAATGATTTTCGCTCACCTTCTAAATTTATCGACAAGGATCCCACTATACCAACAATAGACAAGTTCAATTATTTATTTGGTTGTGTCTCAGGTCTGGCGTTGTCATTAGTTGAGCAATTTCAAATAACTGAATACATCTATCCAAAAGCTCTTCTTCTTTTAAAGGAGCGATTTGATAAAAATACTTTAATTTTTCTCGACTATGTTACAGCTTTGTTCAACACCTCCTTACGACTTCTCATTGATATGGTTGCGGCTGTGTGTGAATCGCTATTGTCGTTAGGCTCGGAAACTAATATTCTGAATTCCATCATTATTTACATGATAATTTCGAAGCTAGATCATAGATCCCGATCAGATTACGAAGAAAACCAAAATTCGCTTCCAACCTGGGACGTATGTTACAAGATTTTGAATCTACATTGTCATTCCTGGAGAGCCATGTAAAGCCTACGCATTCTCCTGATCATCAGCGGGACTTGAAGCTAAAACCACAATTAAAAAAGAATTCGCATTATCATTCAGCATGTTCTTATAGTCTACATGCAGAAAATATATTGGGAACATGTACTTCGTTTTTAGTGTCAAGTCGATTCGATTTTGTGAAGCGTTTAGGGCCAGCCTGTCGCAAAATGCCCTTCCAAATTTAAATGGGAATTTCAACCCGCTCGTACTCTTTTAGATTGTTGTTCCGAGGTGAACTTCATCACCGAAAATCTGCAAAACGCTTGCAGCTTAAATGGCATCCAAACAAAATTGAGGCAAGCAGTGTCTATAACATTTCGTTCCCGCTTTTCAAATTTTGAATATTCTAATATTCACAATTTGCTGCAACCAAGAAAATATCGTAGATGCTGCCTAGTGACTACATTTGTTCGGATAATTGGACTATTCCCTAAAGTTTTACACTCGCTGGTCCGCTATTTTATAAGCCCCAAAGAATGGATGTGCTGATCAGTTCAGAAGTTTTTTTGAGCTGTTGCTTCAAGAGAAAGTAGCTTTAGGCGACGGCTTGGCTTACTTATTCAATACTACATAAGGATGGGTCGTAGGGGGGCCAGTATCTCGGAAATTACCTCAATTAACTTCGTGAGCGATTCGGGAGGTGATATTACTCTGCAAATTTTGGGAAGTCGAAACACTGCCACAGCAATTTACAGAAAAGGAGAAGGAATGCAATGAATATTTCAAAATAATGTTGTCGTATAGTCTGATTGTAATTTGCAAGTATGCTTACCTTTTAAGGAACCACCATAAACCCTAGGAACTTCCTTTCAACGAGTGCGTTGTTTACACGTCAAATGTTATATCAATTATATTACGAGTTAATGCAAGAATATCAGGTTTGAGGCCACATGACAGCTGTTTCCGATTATCAGCGTAACGGTGCCCATTACTTATACTTCACCACTGCGAGCTACGCCTCGAAAGTACCATTACAAAATTAAGAGTGGTGTTCAACCCTTCAATTCACACATCGTGGAATAAATCCATAAACGAAATTTTAATGGTTGGGTCAACCATCCAACAAGAACTCATTTTAACTTTATTAGCGTTTCGTGTGCATGGATACGCACTCACACCCGATATTTTAAAAATGTATCGACAATTTTTTGTTGAGAAAAATGATCGAAATTTACAACTTATTTTATGGAGAGAAACTGTAGATGCGCCCTTGCAATTATTTTATCTGAATGCCGTCACTTACGGGATGCCTCCACATCCGTTTTAGCTATACGCTGCTTGTCTCACATTGCTCACTTGCATGAGGATTGCTATTCTACTGGAGTAAGAATGTTGAGAGAAGATCTTTATGTTGACGATCTGTTGACTGTTCATAACAGTGAAGCGGAACTAACACAAATTAAACAAGAAATTACTGCGCTACTGGCGCGTACAGCTCTTCAGCTTTCTAAATGGAATTCAAAACAGATCTACCTTACACAAATCGCCTACAAGTTGCGCACTATGTGTTTACTTCTCCTAATGACATGGAAGAAATACATGGATTCGCAGACGCGTCGTCTCCTGCATACGCGTGCGCGATTTTCATTATCAAATCATTTGGTGGATCCTTTAAAAGTATTCTTCTCATTGCCAAATCAAAGGTAGCATCAATCAAGGCTATATCTATACCCAGGCTTGAATTATGTGCTGCTACACTCCTCAGCAAAACTTGGAACAAAATCAAATGTAAGGTGTTGAAATCCATAAAAATTATTAACTTTGAGGCTTATTTCAAAATCGTTTTACAACGGCTAAAAATGCATTCTTCAATCTGACTTACTTCGTAGCCAGTCGAATCTCTGATTTGTAAGATATTGTTTCTCGCGTTACTATGCAGTAGAGCTTCCGAACACGATTTCTCAATTAAGGCAGAGCAGGAGATGGTTCCTCTTACGACACGGTGACTTGGCAGTGAGCACTGGCTTGGCCCGGAGCTTCAGCTTCGAGAATCCGCACAAAATTATTGTGACTGGAACCATATATAACGCGGTGGCCAGAAATCACATACACAAATTGCAAAGGATTTGCACACATAAAAAAACCTAACCGAATACCTAACAATACCTACACACTAAACCAATTTTACCAACCTAATACAATGTCTATTCTGATAGCGAAAATGCTTAGCACCGCCTGATTGTCCACCCATCTATGGCTTTAAGTTATAACAAAGCCCCGTTTAATAGTCAACTCAACTCATAGTGTTCGAACTAAAAAAAAACTTCATATTAAACATGGCTTCAAAAATTCCTTTAGTGGGTGGTTAAGAAAAAAAGTTTACAAATATAAAGCCTTGCAATCGGGACGCACAAAATTATTTATTTATTTATTTATTTATTTATTTATTTATTTATTAATCAACAACAAAGAATTTGCTTATAGACTATGTGATATAAGTATGAATATACATTAATATAATAAAAATAGTAGTAATAATGATAAGAGGACCCGCTAAGGCAAGTAACTTCTGAGTTGATTCTTAAAAGCTAATTTAGAAAATGCAAACTCAATGTCTAAGGCAGAAGAATAAGCATTAAACTGAGAAAGAGTCCTCCGTATGGGAGCATTCATCCCATAAACAGTTTTAGCAATACCTACAAAAAACAAATCATTACAGCGAAGAATACGGGACGGAACATTGAACGGAATTTTCATTAGAAGATGTGGGCAATCAATACCGCCTACAATGATATCAAAAACGAAGCACATCGATAACAGAGTGTGTCTGGACTCTAATGACATTAGATTAATTAATAAACAGCGCGAACGGTAACACGGGATAGGATCCTCAAATCTCAACGATCGTAGAGCAAAACGCGTAAAAGCCCTTTGGACAGACTCAAGCCTTTTAACATAAACTGCATGGTAAGGGCGCCAGATAAATACCGCATATTCCAGCCTAGAGCGTACCAAGGACGAGTACAACAATTTGAGTGTGTAGGGATCGGAGAAAGAAGAACAATTACGACGAATAAAAGCCAACATCGCGAATGATTTAGAAACAATAAAATTTATGTGAGTTTTGAAATTTAGCTTGGAATCAAAATAAACCCCCAAATCTTTAAGCTCACAAATTGATTTAAGCGGAACATTTGAAATGCAGTAAGTTGTAGGAACAATACTTACCAGTTTTGAGTAAGAGGTAAAATGGCATTTACTAGTGTTGAGAAACAAACTATTACGCAAACACCAACGATATAAGTTTTCGAGCTCACCCTGGAGGATGAGTGAATCTTCCAGACATCTAACTTCATAGTAAATCTTCAAATCGTCTGCATATAGCAGGAAATTACATTTCGTAAAACAGGAAGATATGTCATTTATGAAAAGCACAAATAATAACGGACCTAGGACACTACCCTGAGGAACACCTGACGATGCGACAAAAGAATAAGACGATACATTATCAACTCGAACAACACAGCGCCTATTTTCCAAATAGGATGTAATCCATTTCAATAGTTCAGAATGAAAGCCTAAACCAGCAAGTTTAGCTATCAATATGCGGTGCGAGACCCTGTCAAAGGCTTTTGAAAAATCGGTGTAAATTGCATCGATTTGGAATCCCCTTTGAAAGGTTTCCAGACAATCCTCCGTAAAAACTGCTAAGTTGGTTAACGTAGACCTGCCTGGAACGAAACCATGCTGATTAGGACATAACAAATGCTTTACAGCATAGTATATTTTGTCCTTAATTATGCATTCAAACAATTTCGAAACAGTTGTTAGCTTGGAAATCGGCCTATAATTTTTAATATCATTTTTGTTTCCGCATTTAAGGATAGGGGTCATAAAAGTGTGTTTCCAATCATCTAGAAAGACTCCCGCAGTTAGTAAGCTATTAAAAATATGCCTCAAAGGAGGAACCAGTGCGGGACAACATTTGAATAAGATCACAGAGAGTCCATCCACATCAGTGCTAGTAGAGGGCTTAAGTTGATTGATACCATTTATTACATCATCGTCGGTCAGACTTAATTTCCCAAAGTTTATTGGAACATCTAAATTTGAGTAGCGATCATCCATAACAAACCCATTATCAGAATTACCGGAAATAAAATTAGAAGCAAAAAAGTCAGCAAAAAGATTAACAGCTTCGGAAATGGAGTTGGCTGAAACTCCATTAAGCTGTAGCGAAGCAGGAACATTTGAGCAGTTCTTCTTTGATTTTATATAGCTCCAGAAGAACTTAGGATTGCGTTTAATATTGCTTTCGACCTTAAAAATATAATTACGATACAACGATTTATTGAGCCTGTTAAATCGAACTCTATAAAAGACGTAACGCTCACGTAAATTCATATCATTTGAATGCTTTTGCTTTTTGTAGAACTTATTCTTCAAATTTCTTAGTCGTTTGAGTTCTTTAGTGAACCACGGACGCTTAACGGTTTTATAGTTAAGGAGTGGGATGTGACTCATGCATATATCTCTTATAGTACACTTAAAAATATCGTAACAATCAGTTACATCTACATTTCCAAAGTGCTGAAGCCAATCAAAATCAAACTGATTATTTAGTTCCGCAAAATTACAAAGAAAGTAATTGAAAGCAACCGACAAACTAACAGATGGTATTTCAAAATATTGAAAAAATTCAATCTCCAACAACAACGGACTATGGTGCAGATTAGGAGACGAGATGTAACTGGTTGCATGAAACAGCTTAAAGTTTATATTATAACTAACGAAAACTAGGTCCAGAATTCTATTTAGACCATTAACAATGCCGTTAATCTGCAATAATTCTATACAGAGCAAGTTATCAATTAAGTATGATTCTGATTCACTATTAACATTGGATGGCGGGAGGAAATTGTTACTATCCATTAAGCTCCAAGAAACATTACCCAAATTAAAATCGCCTAAAACACACAACTGGCTGTCACCAATTCTCTCATGCAGTGCCAGTATGTTATCAACATGTGCTTTATAGATGACATCAGAAGTACCAGGCGGAATGTAGGACACGCAAATATACAGCAAGCCGCATCCGCCATTTAATTTTACGCAGAGCTGATCCAACAATGAGTTGACATCTTGAAGCGGACAAAAAGAAGCTCTGAGGGATTTTCGTGCAGCAATGAGCACACCACCACCCCTAGTAACACCTGTTTTAATGGAATCTCTGTCTTTGCGAAAAACATCAAAAAGACCTGGCTCGAAAAACTCAGCATCAAAAAAGTTAGCATTCAGCCAAGTTTCCGTTAGAACAAAACAATCAAACTCCATTTGTGAGCTTAATAAAAAAACAGCTTCAGCCTTGGTTCGGAGTCCAGAGGAGTTTTCGTAATAAATACTCACAGTTCGGCCACCTGGAGTAGCACGACTTACTTTTTGACCTGAGGCTGAGCCTCTTTTCGAAAAAAATCAAAAGGCCGGACAATAACGTTTGAGGGCCAAATATCCGAAGACATAAGTTTATCGAAGTGACAATCTGGAACTCCTAGTTTGAAACTTATGCGCTTGATAGCTTTCAAATCCGCATCTTTCTTAACCAGTTTATAGCATAAAATCACCTTCTTATCAATAGTAGCATGTTGAGCAACATAGTCGCAGATGTTATCAGACGTTACAGATGGCAAAAACGATGAGATATGCAACCATTTGCAATGTACCACAACTCCGAGATCCGAATTCTCATTTGAACCAACCACAGAAAATCGATGTTTTTTATGTGTACGTTTTTTAGCCACAGTAGACCACTGTGAAGTACTTGCATGTGCATTATCGTTATCGCCAACCGCACCAGCATACGTAGAAGCAGCGGTAGCAGCACCAGCTGATGGTGAGCATGCATTCTCAGTGTTTACAGCAGAATTTAACACATTCACATCAACAGCAGTCAAACCAGTATTAATAGCAGCCGTAATAGCAGGCATAGTTGGCGAAACAGCGGGGGAAGCAACAGCAGCAAAAGCGTTCGAATTGCCTGAAGTAGCAAAACCGGTATTACTATCAGGCGCAGCAGAGGCATAATTACAGTTCGTAGCTTTTCCCGCAGTGGGGATTGCAGCAATGCAAGCGTCATTAGACGGCATCAACAAAGCGGGCACTTGATTGTTTTTATGCACTTTTGTTGGATGAGCAACAACACTATCAATAACTTTAGCCTTTGAGCGCGTCATGCGAATGCTATCACTTAGGGCCGGTGCCGGCAAAACAGAGTTAATGTTTATTGCAGGATCAATAAATGAAATTAAAACACTTTTGATTTTGTTCAAGTCCGAGATCGCATTCAAGATCTTATCTTTGAGCTCACAATGGCACACACAATTAGCGCATAGAGACATTATTGCAAAAGATATATGTAACTAAAAGCAGAGCAAAAGAAAACACCGATAGTGACAGCAAACGACGCCAAATTTTTTCCCGCTCTTTCGACATTTCTCTTCAGTAAGCTTTGTTATTTCATCATGGAAAGATATACGATCCAACAACGAGTCGAAATTATTAAAATTTCCTACCGAATTTCGGAGTCAATGGCCTCAACTTTAAGAGCGCTTCGTCCAATTTATGGTCGTCGTCATTTCTGGCTGAATGGCTTCGTCATTAAGCAAAATATGCGTTATTGGACAGGCAGCAATCCACGCGTACTCCATGAGTCAACAATGCATCCCGAAAAAATTACGGTTTGGTGCGGTTTATGGACCGGCGGCGTCATTGGGCCGTACTTCTTCCGTGATGTCCAAGACCGGCACGTGAATGGGAATCGCTACCGCTTAATTATAACCGAATATTTTTGGCCCGAATTGGATGATATGGACTTGGACAATATGTGGTTCCAACAGGACGGCACCACAAGCCTCACAGCGAATGTCACAATCGATTTATTGAAAACCAAGTTTGGTGAACGTGTTATCTCACGAAATGGCCAAGTCAGTTTGCCGCCTCGGTCGTGCGATTTGATGCCGTTAGACTATTTGCTGTCGGGCTACGTCAAGCCTATGGTCTATGCCAACAAACCAGTGACGATTGATGAACTTCGTACGAATATCGAAAGTGAAAGTGCAGCAGTATCGGCCGATTTATGCTTGAAAACCGTCGAAAATTTTGTTCAGCGGCTGGTATCAAATATACTTTCACAGGAATAAAGAATTTAATTCATATCCCAAACCGTTTTTGTTTTATTTAAAAAAACTTGTGTAGCATTCCTATTGAAAAACCCGTTACAAAAATAAAAAGCCAAAAGGAGCTAGGCGCATATATGTATATATGTACATATATTATCAACTAATTAACTAATTAAATGGAAGCCTTCAACGCTTCGTGGGGCTGCGTTACCAACATATAATCTATGTAAGTAAGTGTACTTTGTTCTTCTGTCGTTACTTAATACGTGCAAATATATATATATATATCTATATATATGTATATGAACTAGTAATTTTTTTCGCTTTCATATTTTTTTTCTATGCGTGTAAACATATGTATATACATATATATAGCTTCATATGCATATATATCTATATACATATATAATTATATATATTATTGTATGCACATTTGATTAGGCACAGCTCAATGACCACATAACTAAACATATGATGAGTCAGGTCAGGCATTTGTTTTAACGTTCCCCTTAAATAAAAATTATAGTAAAGTTAGCTTAATGGAGAACCATTTGATTTTATGTATGTTTCTTAGAAATTTTTGATTATTAATTATTAAATTAAGATTGCATCAATATGATTTGAATTTAATTACGTAATAAATTACTGCATCATGAATTTAATACTTTGGTCTGATTTCTAAGGGAAGCGCGAGGTTTAATGAGGCAACTGGGGTTAACTGCAACAAAGCCAAGGGTGGGTGCAGAGCAGCCGAGAATAGATATGCGAGCTACTGGGTGGGGAAGTCGAGGCATGTGGAGAGGGGTAAGTTCCTCAGATGGCGTGTTGTAGGTTATTTTTTTTTAGTTTCTAGTGTGCAAATAACAATATTTATTCTGGTGAGGAGAGGTAGGTTAGGACCGGCGCTACGTTAAAAGACTCACGAAACTGAAGCTCCGGGTGGTACCTTAGAACGAACTCTTCTCGTCTCAATGGCGCCCAACGTGGTGCCCGACACAGTACAGACCGTAGTTGACTTATGAGTAGCCCGAATAGTTTGTGAGACCACGAAAGGCTCCTTCTCGGAATATTTTACCTTTTTATAGACCAATTTACGAATATAAATTTTTGTACTTGATTATGTAGTCATATCTAACGAAGCAATCGGTGGTCCTAGAGGCTATACGCCTAAAGAGCACACCGCCGAAGATACTTATGACAACATCTGTATAACGAATATGAATACATTTTACTTTTCGGTTTTTAAACTTTCCACAGGTATCAGATTTGTGCGTTGCTTGGAAATTTGTTATGGCATGGCTATATGCCATCTAGCCCACCAATGGCATACGAATTTCAAACGCATTTAAGGAGTTTGATTACTAACTTGTCTCTCTATGAATAGGCAGTAACCAATCGGAGTTATGTTTTGTATTTTTTTATCAAAGCCAAAAAAAAAGAAGTGGGACCTGCTTATCACTGTCTAGATCTGATAAAAGCATCACACGACCCGACAAACGGGCCTTTTTGTATACAATTTAACTATCTGCTATCTCAATATTATTTTAGAATGATTTTGTTTTGCGAGATCTGTGGAAGATTTTGTTGATTTAATTTATATGTTATATGTATATCTACTTATGGTTCCTTGGAGGACCATAAACAAGGTTGCGAAAATTTTGCGTTCCTGTTCGAATTATAGCTGTAATCGTGTGTTCCAAGTTGACTAAATTAAATTTGAATAGTAGAGCGACCCACGACAGGCGCTAAGACTTTTTAGTGTAGAACTTCGTACCTGTCACTACTTCGCGATTAGATAATTCGCCTCACCTAATGAAATAAAATCGAATTTAAATAAAAAATACGTTAATTAACGAATAACTGAACTCACATCCTAAGAGCCAGAAGGCAAGCCCCAATGGAAGGATTCGAGGATTATAGGAATGCGATTCCAATTACCAAAATTACCAAGGTTTGAGTTTGTTGAAATTCTTCAGAGAAATCTGCGCCCGCGCATTCGCCAACAGTTACTCTGAATACATGGCGGGGCTACGTAAATTGTGTCTGAAAGAGGAGAGTCCTCTAAATGAGATCTCAAAAGCAAATGTACAATCACTACTTTATCAACATCAATGGCAACTGCCACGCTGACAATTAAATGAGTTAACTCGTAGTAATGATCAGATCTATGACATAGAAGGTATTGATGGAACAGATGTAATAGCTTAAGTGAACGAAATACGCAAACTGTCAAATAACACAGATAAGTTGGAATGCTGGAATTGCATAGTACACGTTTCTATATGTACAGCAGATGAAAAATCACAAGTAGTATAAAATAAAATAAAAATTAAAAATGGTAAATTTTTTTTTAAACATCGAAATGGCAGTGAAATTTAGCCACCAAGCCCATAAAATTAATGTCTTTATTATACCGAGCCGTGCCCGAAAAGTTGTTTTGGGGGTAGATTTCTGGAGTAAGTTCCAGATCGCTTCACATATCGTGTCCTAAATTAACGTTAGTCCCAATAAAAGCTTTTTAGATGAAAACACTCCTCATCTGACAAACAAGAGCGACAACTTAAACTTTTTAGTAACCATTTTCGGAATTTTGAGAATGAAGGTCTAGGAAACCCCCACCTAATGGAGCATGTCATCTAGCTCGAGCCTAACGTCTTCTTTTGATGATGTGAAAGAATTCATTGCCAAATGTGACGTAAAATAAATCCCCTTCGTCCTCCTATGCTTTCGCAGTACACGGTTCAGAGGCAATTCCAAAAGTTGTATGTCGATTTGCTTGGACCCTATCCAAGGTCTAAATAGGGGAATATCGTAATGCTAATCCTATTAGACCACTTAACGTAGTACGTCTTCTAAAGTCTATCAGAAAATTTACAAGTGAACCCATTTGCGACTTTTTAGCTGAATACGTTTTTAGTACTTTTTGAATACCAGAAATAGTGCTCTGTGACAATGGTAAGCAGTTCAATTCCGGATAAGAATATAGATGTCAAGAGAAACTGTATGTATAAGCTAGAGGACGAAATCAACAAACACCGCGGAATTTACCACCGTAAGCATGTACATGTTCGGTTCTGCACCTTGATGATCGGAACCGCTTGAGAACGATGGCCAAGAACTGCCACCTACTAATCCAGGGTGTTATGCGACACCGTGCCCATTGGACGATTTGCAGCCAGGAGGACAATCGGCTGTAGTAGTACGGCGCTTTCTCGACACCGGGCCGTCTCGAGGAGTAACGTGGCCTCACCGCGACAAGGGGCGCTGGCGCGGCGAATTTTTGAGACCCCCACTCAAATAGATAGACCGTGAGTATCGCCTTGGCGAGAAAGCGGTTGTACGAAAAAGATGAAGACAACTACCAATTACAACAACAACAACAAAAACAAAAATGAGGAAGAAAAGAAGGAAGACCAGGGGAGAACAGAGAGACGAGGTACTGCCCTCCCAGATGACCTTTCCCCGCAGAGGCAGCTCTCTTCGTCGAGTACGCTCGGGAAGATAGTGACGGGCCCTCCACGAGCAGAGAGGCAGCACGCCGCCGAAAAAGGGCATCCAGCCGTCAAAAAACTACGGGCAACGGGAGTGACAAACCTGTCGAGGCAAGATCAGAGGGATCAGTCTCCAGGCATCGCTCCAGATCGCCAGCCTCGTCTACCACGACCGTTGAGACACGATCGGACGGATCGGTCTCCGGGCATCCAGGTAGATCGGCACATACTAGTCACCGTTCACCGGAATCCGGCCCAGGCAGAGTGCAAAGCTCCAAAAGTAAGCGCAAGCGAAGGAGGGGCAAACCCCCACTTCTACTTACCCGAGGAAGACCAGGAGCCCTAGATGACCGCAGAAGAGTAGGGCTGTCTGGCTCGGGAGTAAAGTGGTACCTACGCTACCTGGAACAGGGCAAATCTCCGGAGACCGCCAGAGAGATGACGGTACTGAGAGCGAGAATCGACCAACCACCCGCACCCGTCGAAGAACGGAAGGGCGGGGGCCTAGTGCCCAATATAGGCGAAACACAAGTGTACCCGCACCCGCACTAGAGCGGTCGAGCGGGAAAGGAGTAGCAGACAGGCCCGCGCCCGCTGTAAAGCGGAGAAGCGGGCATCCCACTATTCAAGACATACCTGCACCCGCTGATAAGCGGAGGAGCGGGCAGATCACCCCACCGGCACCGATCTCCAAACGGCCGCGGGCACACCCGCCTCCCCCATCGTCGGGCTCAGCAGAAACAAAGGTAGGGAAGGATCCAGTGGAACCGGCGGGTGGAACAGGGCAGCCTATAGCTACTCGGACGCTCTCAAAGGCATCCGGCTGGCAGTACAGCCCGAAGGCTACCCGGCGGTGACGCTGAGCTTCGAAGACCTTACTGATCTCCAAGAGGCGATTATGGATGAGGCCTTTAAAGGGTGGACCTACCCGCACGCCTTTTGTGGCGTGTACTTTCGTCCGGGACTACTCCTTGTAGACTGGAAGGACGAAAAAACTGCGAGATTGCTTATGGAGGCGGCACCGCGACTCGGGGCTTGGAAAGGTCCGAAACTCTGCACGAAGAGGGGGGATGAGATACCCCCACGCATACAGTTACGGTGTTCCTCCCGAGGAGTGCGGATAAGCCTGTAGAACATGCCATAGGGTTGATAAGCGCCCAAAACGAGGGCATGCACACCTCAGCATGGCGCATCATCAGTAGCAGTATCGAGGACAATGGCATCAGGCTGACACTAGGTATGGATGAAGGGTCGTTCAGCAGACTGAAGCGAGACAGCTTCAGGTTGAACTATAGGTTCAGCTTCGTCCCCGTCAGGCCCTGGCGACCAAAGATCGCGGGCGAACCAGATACGGCGCCGGGAAAAGTACAGGACGAAGAGGTGTCTATAGAAATGGCCCAACCATCGAAAGCACCGGCCAAGTCTCTGGCATTCCCGGCGAGTTTCCTGGAACCGGCAAGGACGGTCATCGAGGCAGCGGAAGTTCCCACGACGCAGGAACTGATTGAGGGGCTCGACCTAGGTAGGCTCCAGCTAGACAGAGGCAGCGAGAGTGAATTAAGGCTCTCGGAGATTGACGAGCCACAGCTATGACCCCGTCCGTGACAGTAACCCAGATCAACCTCCACCACGCGAGAGCAGCTTCAGCTGTTATAGCCAGGAGGCCCGCCTTGGGGGATCTGATTATAATACTGGCCCAGGAGCCGTGGGTCTACAAGGGCCAAGTAAGGGGCCTGCAGGAGTCAAACAGTAAGGTAATTTGGGATCTCTCATCTGAAAGACCCAGAGCATGTGTAGTGCTTAAGAGCAATATTGATTACTTTTGCATTAGAGAGCACCTAACTCGGGACTTGGTAGCAGTTCAGGCAAGACTGGAGGTGGATGGAGTGTCCAAATACATAGTACTTGCCGCTGCATATTTCCCAGGGGACACTAACACCATCCCCCCGCCCTAGGTTCAACAGCTAATAAGGTACCGTGAGAATGCAAAACTACCCCTTATCATCGGATGGGACGCGAATGCACATAGCGAAGAGTGGGGCAGCACCGACACCAATAAGAGGGGTGAGTCTTTATTAGAATACATACTAAGTAACGATCTGGGCATATGTAACGTCGGGCATACACCGACGTTTGTCACCAGAACCAGAGAAGAGGTACTAGACATGACTCTGAGTAATAAACTGGCGGATAATCTGGTCTCGGAATGGGAGGTTTCCACGGAACCCTCTCTGTCGGATCATAGAATCATCCAGTTCAATCTGAAGGTTAAGTCAATGGCGGACAAATCCATGAGAAATCCCAGGAGGGCAGACTGGGAGAAATATAGTAACCTAATTAACCTAAACCTATCTAGCATAGGACACACTCGCAGGGGAACGAACTGTATGGAGTTAGAAAGCAGGGTAACAAGGCTTAATGACATAGTCACGGATACCTTCAGCTGCAGCAGCCCCGAGACAAAACCAAAGGGCAAAACAAAAACCCCCTGGTGGTCCGAGTACCTCTCTTCCCTTAGAAAAACGGTGCGGATGCTATTCAACAAAGCAAAACGCACCGGATGGTGGGAGGAATACGCAGCAAATCTAACGAAGTACAGTAAGGAGATAAGAAAAGCAAAAAGAGACAGCTTTAGACGCTTCTGTGAGGACATTGCTTCCACTCCAGTTGCAGCAAGACTTCACAGAGCTCTAGCAAAAAAGAAAATGGAGACTAAGCTAGCCATTAAACTGCCAGATGGTACGTATACCGCAAGTGAAGAGAAAAGGGCGCTGGCTCTGCTGTCGACTCACTTCCCGGATGCCTCCGCAACTGACATGGGGCCTTGGTCACGGAAATCGAGACCATCACAAACTGACTGGATGATGGCTAAAAGTATATTTACCCACCATTCAGTGTGGTGGGCCATGAGTTCGTTTGAACGGTATAAGTCTCCGGGAGTTGATGGCATACTGCCAGTGATGTTACAGCAGGGCGGCGAAGGTATAATTTCGCACCTTGTGACTGTTATGAGGGATTCGTTTGCTCTTGCCTACATTCCTCTGTACTCAAAACAATGGAGAAGATCATCGATAATGAGATAAGGGCAAAAACTCTGCGAAGAAAACCTCTTCACCCCAGTCAACATGCATACAGAGCGGGACGATCTACGGATACTACTCTGTACCAACTGACGACGGAGATACAGAGTGCATTCGACTTCGAGGAGACCGCTATATGCGCTTTTCTGGATATAGAGGGAGCCTTCGACAACGCCACGCATACAGGGGTATGCCAAGCGCTAACGAAAAGGAACGTGCACTCATCCATATGCAATTGGATAGAGGCACTACTTAGGACCAGAACAGCGGAAACAACTGTAGCGGGCAGCGTTGTGCAGCTAAAATCCAGTAAGGGCTACCCACAAGGGGGAGTAATCTCCCTTCTTCTGTGGAGCCTGGTAGTGGATGAACTGCTACAGTTGCTAACTGACAACGGAATTCACTGCCAGGGATGCGCGGATGATATTGTCATTATAGCAAGAGGAAAATACGAGAACACATTATGTGACATTATAGCAAGAGGAAAATACGAGAACACATTATGTGACATCGTACAAAGAGCTCTTAATCTTACAAAGGCATGGTGCGCCGGGGTGGGGCTCAATATCAACCTACACAAGACGGCCATCGTACCATTTAGCAGAAAAAGGAAACTACCAGGGATGAGAACTATCTCCCTGGCAGGTATCGAAGTCAGCATGGTTAGCAAGGTGAAATACCTAGGTCTCACAATAGACTCCAAATTACTCTGGAGAGAACATGTCGATGTGACAGCATCCAAAGCAACCAAAGCAATAATGGTGTGCAGACGTCTAGCGGGAAAGTCCTGGGGCTGTAACCCAAACATGCTTAGATGGATGTACACTATGATTGTTAGGCCGATAGTAACCTATGGGACGGTGGTGTGGGTATCAAGAACCTCCCTTTCAACAGTGAGGAAATGACTAACAAGGCTCCAACGGCTAGCGTGTGTGTGCATTGCAGGAGCCATGCGCACGTGCCCGACTAAAGCACTAGAGGTGATTCGGGACCTAACGCCACTCCACATAGTTATAGAACAGACAGCAAAAAGAACCCTACTGAACATTTCTTAAGAAGGGAAAGTCATATCGCCTAAAGAAATGGAGGCGCTCAGCGCACTGCTACCACTAGTTCAATTCCCCAGGGACGATATCATCAAAGTAACCAATTTTGAAAGGAATTTTAAAATAGAATTAGGAAACAAAGTAACATGGAGCGTATCCGCACTAGAACGACATCTCCAAGCTAGCAACCTGCACTGGGGAAGGACTCCAAGCATCTTCCAAGCGGAGGTGTATGCCATCCTGTTATGTGCAGAGGTCAACCAGAAGAGAAACTATCGCAATGAACGTATAATCATACTGAGCGATAGCCAAGCAGCACTCAAGGCGCTAGCCTCATATGAGGTGAAATCCTCACTAGTGCTTGAATGCATAGAGAGACTCAACACACTAGCAATACTAAATCATATTCAGCTCCTCTGGATCCCTGGCCATCAAGGTATAGAAGGTAACGAGGAAGCTGATAGATTAGCAAGGGAGGCGGCTCAAAAAACGTCTATAGGACCTGAGCCTTTCCTAGCGATAGGACAACACACTATCAAGGAAGAGCTTAGGATAGAAGAAAACAACCTGAACCTCTACTGGGAGGTTACAACCATAAACGCTTCAAGCAGTTTATGCACCTCTCGAAGAATAGTCTGAGGATACTGACAGGCTTTCTCACAGGACACTGCAGGCTGAGAGGTCATCTGCACAGGCTCGGAATATGGTCGAACGAGTCCTGTCGCTTTTGCGACTTAGCTCCGGAGACCCCGATGTACCTGTTGCTTGAATGTGACGCTATCTCGAGAAGACGACAAAGCTACCTGGGTATACATAGCCCAGCTGAGGAGCATGTACGCTCGTTGCCACCAACTGTTATATTAGACTTTATAAAAGAGTTGGGTTTAGACGAGGCACTGTAAAGAGCAGAGGCCACAATATTTCTTTAAGGTCGAAGTTCAATCCTCTAATATATATCTATCTATCTATCTAACTATTTACCTTCCTGTGTTTAATCTTCATATAAAACAAAGCTTCAAAAACTCCCTTAGGTCTGGACTCCTACATATGATTTGCGATAACAATTATCGATATGTTTACCAATCGCTTGAGTTTGAATTCGACTTCTGCTAAAATTCTTCTTTCTTTTCCTTGGTGGCCTGTAAGCAGTGAACGTGTATTCAAGTTTTTGTATTATTTGGCACATTAAATTGTGTTGAAAATTGGTATTAAGTTGTGTACCTCCTTCAAAAGTGAAGCGTTGTTTTCTTCCGTGATTTTAAATAACTCGAGTAAATTAATAAGGCAATTTAGTTCGGACATATCGAGGAACATAAACACAACTTTCGAGTTAACCTCTGCATTGAGAAATCGGTAAGAATGTTAATAGTTCTCGGGCTACATCCGTCTAAATTGTTTAGGTTTAAGTTATTTGCCAACAATTCTAAGAAAGATTCATCCTTCCAGAACCCATTCACATTTGCAAAACAGAATCGATGGATTTCAATCCGGAAAGCACGTTTTTAATCATGCCATAAGAGCAAATGAACTTGTGGAGTCAGCATCGTGAAGGTAATCTACTGGTATGCCTATGGAAATGTCAAGGGACGTCAAGTCCTTTTCCACTTTGTCTTTCCAACGTAGAGGAGACCGCCCTCTTCCTCTACCACCACGAGCTGGTACCGCGTTAAATACTTTTAGAGCTGGAGCAGTTTCGTCCATTCGCACGACATGTCCCAGCCAACGCAGTAAAGCTCATACAGCTCATCTTTCCATCGACTGTACATAGTATTCGCCGTCGCGCTGACCATTTGTTTGATGACAGGGGGAATTCAGTTTTGCTCCTGTTCACCTCCTGACCCGAACGTTTCGCTTCTTTATCCAGTTTGGAAAGGCAGAAGTAACGGCGGGGTTGTTGAGGCCGAAGATATCGATATCACCGTCATATGCCAAACCTTGCACGCTCTTACAAAATATGGTCCCTGAACGGTTCAGCTCTGCAACTCAAATTATCTTCTTTTTTTTAAATTAGGTTAAAGAAGTCGCAGGAAAGAGAGTCACCCTGTCTGAAACCTAACTTGGTTCAAACGGCTCGGAGAAATTTTTTCTGATTTTGAAGGACCTAATTGTATTAGTTTTGTTGAGATACCAAATTCAGACAATACGGCAAATTTGCAGCTTCTTCTCGTGTTATCGAAAGCGGATTTGAAGATGACAAAAATATAGTGTGTCTCTATCCTTCTTTCTCGAGTCTGCGGCGTATAGTGAATATTTGGTTGATGCCGGTCATCAGGTCGCCATTTTCAATCTTACAGGAAATTGCGCCGGTCTTGACACCTTCTGTAAGCCGGCGTACCTTCTGAAAAAGTTTTCGGATGTTTTTACTATTGGAGACCAACGCAAGCTCCTCGCACTCGCGCATCTCGGCCTCTCCTTTTTTTCGGAAAATGCAGTTTCTTCGGCATTACGAAATAACTGAGGAATGTTGTCCCATTCCGTGCAGATATCCGCTTGTTGAACATTGCTCTCAGAGAGCAGGAGTGCAAGTCGAGTGGCGAAATGGTAGGCTATGTGTTGTGATTGCAGCTTTTGGACGTAGAGTTTTCCTCGTGTCACTGAGCGCGCGCTTTTTGCTGCACAGAGGCGCGAAGGCTTTGCCGCGACAAGTTAATATTCCGAGTCGATGTTAGCTCCTTGAATAGTGCACACGTCTAAGACACTGGAAGCATGCCTTCCCAATTAAGGGTCCGGAAATGCCAGGTGCATGCCCTTAAGTCATAGTCCTTTTTTCGTTTGCTGTGGTCATCATCAGAATAGGTTACTCTTTCTACTGTCTTCGCCAAAATCAAAAAGATTGAAGCTAATTTACAGAGATAAATGGATCATCTTCTGCCACTGGTTGAGAGTGTTTGCCTAAAACTGGCGGAGCTGGAGATCTAACTATCGAAGAGAATTGATGAAGAAATCAGTTTGTTTGCTGCTAAAGTAGCTGAGACGGGTGCGTATTGCTTCGTTGGAGGCGAATATGAAAAAAGCGGAAAGTGATATTGCCAGCATACCAAAACAGTTGTCCCAAGCCATACTGCAGGTAGTTGATCCAGATGTAACTGCTGATGCTGTTGCGTTTGCAGAGAACATCAAACAATGAGAAGGTGCTAACGACTCAGGTCGAACACTTTTATTTATTTTCTTACAGAGTTGATAGGTTTCCGCTGCGAAATTTCAGATTAACATTTTTTGGCAATGTTAAAACGCTGCGAAATGGAAAAATGCATGTTAAAAAATCAGACAAATGCAGAAATTCAATGTTGCGGGAACATTATTATACCAATTGTTATACATAAAAATCTATACCTAATACCTTAAATATATTTTAAATATATATTTTGATAATTTCGTAAATTCATTTGTAACGCAATAAAATTATAAGATAAATGTAATTGAAACAAGATTTCCAAAAATTTATGAAAGTTAATAAATAGATACATCGTACTGAATTTAAAAAAAAATGGCACGAAAAAGCTGGGATTCGAACTATGGGGCAAAAGCTAAAGCATGCAATATGATAATGCAGCCGGCGACTATACGCACCAAGCCACAGCAGACGTTCTGGGTTGATTGCTTAAGCGGCTAATTATGCAAATCATAACAGTGTAAGCGAAAATAAGAAGAGCATTTTACGAATCCAACTAAAAAGGAAACAAAGTATTGTCAGCGGGGCAAGTTGAGACGGAAGAGGAGTTATGCAACAATTGTGGATAAAAGAATGGTTGAAAGGGAAAGGTAACGGTAACCAAAAGAATATTCTTTTCTGTTTTTCGGCAAATCCGCCTATTGCGCGTGCACATGTACGCAAATGAATTGATGCGCCCATTAATTGCTTAATAAATGCATGCATATCAGTATTATTAATTTAGAATAACTTTTTATAATTTATATGCATGAATATGCGTATTTAGTATGTCTGTTTATGTATGTTTAGTATAAATTGAATAAAAAAATTAAAAAAATAAACTAAAATGCCGCAGATCGGAGTTGAACTCTGGCCAAAGTCGAAAGTAAGATTTCATATTGCATGCCATAACTTAACCAGCAAAGCCACAGCAGGCGTTGCTTAAAGGGTTAATTATTCAAATCTCTACTCAAGAGCATTTGGACTATTCTAGAGTATTCTAGAAAAATGCCAGCAATTTGTTACGTTGCCAAAATACATTATTGTCTGATACTGCGATGTTGAAACTTTTCAATAACCGTCGATGGTTTGTAAAATTGAAGATTTTAGCATTTTTGTATTCGTCGCGAAAAAGATTGTTGATGGGAACATTTGCGTACGTACATATGGATGTGCGCATATACGATTGTGTACTTGATGAAATTATTTGTGACTGCACATGCAAATGTAGTTATGTGTGAAGTATTTTCTGGAAGTATACATATTTATATCAACATATGTATGTTTGTACATACGTATGCTATTGCAAGAATTTGCCAAAAAGGAAAAATCTAAATCAACCCTCAAATTTAAGCGCGTGGCCCGGTTTCGAACTCGCGCAAAATAAGAACATTTTTTGATTCAAATGAAAAAATATGAAATATGCATATGTAGATCGCATATTATTTCGCATCCACAGAAAAAGGAACACGACATAGGAAACCAAATGAAATACTAAGTTGGAAGCAAATTCAGAGTAATATTTATTATTTTATAGTGTGCCCGATTTTTACATCTTACCTTACCCTAACCCATGTCCCATATGAACAAGCACGAGGGTGGCCTTCCTACGAAAACTAGGCCTGACTGCTCAAGTGAAACTGAAGCATTTTAGGCCCATAAGCCTTATTTCGTTTCTTCTTAAAAGTCTAGAGAGGCTCCTAGACGAATATATTTGGCGGAGTATAATACATGGTAACCTCTCTCCCAACCAGCATGCATAATCCAAATCAGCTGAGACTGCGCTCTATGCTGTCGTTTCAACAATTGAAAAAGGGCTGGCCTTGAAGGAGTACACGCTGGGAGTTTTCCTGGATATAAAGTGAGCTGTTAACAATGTTCCTCCGGACTCGGTGGTTAGACCCCTCCATAGAGTTGCACCCACTGCAGGGGGTGGTGGACTTTATTGGGCTCCTTCTCAAAAAGAAAAGTATGCTTTCCGAGTTAAGGGATGGGTGAATTACTAAACATGTAACCAGAGGCACCCCGGAGGCGTTCTCTCCTCTATATTATTGAATCTAACCGTGGACACCCTGCTTTGGAACATAAAGGGCACTGGTTGCCAAGTCGTGGCGTACGCCGATGACATAGCAATCGTAACAACTGGTAAACATCTGCAGGTTCTGAGACTGAGATTGTACTCTTCACGAGGAAATATAAAATTCCTCCTTTCAAACCACCATCATTAAACGGGGTCGAAATCACTCTCTCAACCGAGTTCAAGTACCTTGGAGTTATTCTGGACAGAAAGCTCGAATGGAATCGGAACACCGAAGACCGCTCCAGGAAGGCTATCACCGCCTTGTAACCTCGCAAGGCGTCTATAAGAAATGGGGAATAAAATCACACATAGTACACTGGATGTACATGGCAGTGGTTAGACCTATTATCTTCTATGGGGCTAGCGTCTGGTCACCAGCGCTAAGAAAAACCTTGTCAATAGCCAAGATGGAGCGAGTACAGCGCACGGCTTCCATGCTGGTCACGTGAGCGCCACCACCTACACCTACTAAATCTTTGGAAGTAATTTTAAATCTTCCACTGGTGGATCTATATGATAAATTTTTGGCTGGTTGTATTGCGCCAGGCTAAGCGCGATTCAGCCGTGGAAAGAGCATGCAAAGGTTCTGGAAGCTCTTCTAATTATTGGGGTAATAACCGGGCACTGCCCATTTGGGCTTATACGGAAAGAGATTGAGATGCATAACTAACGATTTCTGCCGAAGCTGCGGGGTCGAAGAGTAAATGGAGAGCATCGAACATTATCTCTGCCACTGTCCCGCCCTGACTAAGACTCGAAGCCAATTCGTAAATGGGTATTTTTTAAACTGTTTGGCCGACCTGAACGCATCAAGCATTCCGAGGCTACGTGTGCATCCGTGAATTTGCATGGTTGCAGCCCCTCTAACCTAACCTACAATATTATCCAAGTTGAAATGCAACCGTGACCCGGGTTAAAACTAATTGTAAATTCTAGCTCAGATGTAATTTTCGCACGTACCTTTAGAAGGTAAATAGCGGATTATTTATTAGTATTGTCCATCATTCTGGACACATATTGTATGCTTCAGAAGGTCACTTGGCTGACATACAGTTATACATTTGAATTGAGCATGCAGGCACTTCCAATGCAGATTCCCTCACGACTGCGGCCACCTTGTGTTACAATTCGGTTACTTTATTTTAATCCCAGCTGAAATGCGTGGTCATATGGACAACTTTAATCAGTTTCCTTCTTTTTGAAAAACAACTAAATAGTTTCAGGAAAAGTTGGCCACGTTTTTACTGGCTAAAAATATTTTTGGTAAGCGCGTTGCTGATTTTCACGATCACCGACGGCGCGATCACGTCGAAGCGGCGCGTTTTCTGTCACGGCATCGGTAATTGCGTTCTCTCGTTGGTAATGTGGTCCGAACCATCTTGGTGTTGCGATACCGGCTGGGCCAGCGGCCAGAAAGGACTTGATCCAGTGACGCGCTGCCTGAACGTTTGGAAAAGACTAGTTTCCAAGCCGCGCCTTCGTCTTTCATGATTCCGTAGCGGTGGGAAGGTGCAAGTTTCCGAGCCTCCGTCTGCTGGTAGATTACCTGCTGCACGCTCTGTGACATCATCGGGTGGATTGGATGAGGTTACTGCCACTAATTCGTCGGCGATCTTGGCCAACTCTTCCTCCTCAACCTGCTGAGCCCATTAATTTGTCGGACCCGTTGCAAGGGTGCACAACACATCGTCGGAGCTGTCTTCATCCTCCCTTGCTTGGCTCGGCGTCAGCCTTTCGCCTGGCTGTGCCCGATCGCTCTCAAACTCGAAGTGCAGGCTCGTGTGGTGCTTCTCACGACACCGATCTTGGCTGCTGCAAATTTACATGCGATGGACTGGGGACAGACCATTTGCACAATAGCGGTGTATTAGAACCGCGCGCATCCTTTCTTCCACCGATTTCTCGCGGTATTTCTCGCACAACCGAATGCCGTCATTCGTGCCGCGAAGCCTGGAAAGAATCGCGAACGCCGTAGTGCGCTGCTCCGAAAAATGGGTAATCTTCCTGAAGGTATGAAGATACACTGCTTAGTATAATGGTTGAAGTCAATTTTACAGGATGGGTGGGGAGCTTCCAATGGAAGAGCTCTATGATGGAGACGTGTTCCACGATGGAAGTCGAACCAATTTGACGACTGGCCTTGCCACCACTCGTTTCTCCGTGCGTATATCTACCACTCGACTCGACGGTCGGTACCAGTAGATAAGTTGTCTTCTCCAATGAAAACTAGATCGCCCGCCTGCATGTCGGGATGTTGTGTCTTCCACTTAGTCCTTTTCTATAACTCCTTCAGGTACTCGTTCTTCCACCGGTGACAGAATGAGTGATGAAGCGCCTTCATCCCTTGCCATCGGTTAATGAAGAAAGTTGAATTATCGTCGGCTTCGATCTCAGGCGGTGCGAGCAGATTAGTTCCAACGAGAGAATACTCTGGGGTGAGTGGTTCAAGAATCGACGGATCGATCTAAACTGGACTTAAAGGTCTAGAATTGAGGCATGCTTCTATTCTGCAAAGTAATGCTGTAATTTCCTCAAAAGTATATTTAAAACTAGAACCGATTTTACGGAATTGTGATTTAAAGGTGTTTGCTCCAGCCTCTCATAAGAATATTGCGACACAACACCGATTTTAGATCTCGAGAGAAATGCTTTAAATTCAGTTTTTAAAGCTGTCGAGGCGCCGACAAAGTTAGTTCCGTTGTCGGAGTATAGGTTTTCGGCACCCTCTGCGTGAAACACACCTTGAAAAGGCTGCTAGATAAGTGGGGGGCGCTGAAGTCGTTTGCAGCTTCCAAATGAATTTCTTTCGATACAAAGAAACCGAAAAGGCAGACGTAACCCTTACGGATGACGCAGACTCGACTCCTAGAGTTCTTTATTTCGAAGGGGCCTGCGAAATCTACGCCAGTATTGGCAAATGCTCTAGAAAACGTATACGTTCTGCTGGAGGTCCTGCCATAAGTTGACTTTGAGCATTTCTCTTGTAGATTGCACAAACCTTGCAATTGTGTATGATGAATTTAATTATGACCTTGATCCGAAAGATCCAGTACTGGGCTTGAATAAGCCGTAGCACTTATTTTCTGCACGAAGCGAAACTTCACGGACAACTTGTACTAACAATAGTGAAAATTGACAATTGTACGGAAGATTGATTGGAAGTCGTTCCCTATAGTTTATATCTTTTGTATCTAAGTACCCCACCATAATTGATAAACGGATTTAGTGGGAGGATTTCGAATCTGGAGCTTATTTTTTGCCCAGTCCTTAAATTCGAAAACTCATTGGGAAAATTTTGTTCTTGGCTAAGTGCTATCACAGGCTATGTCGTAGCCTTGATTTCCTCCGAAGAAATCGAGGTAGACGATGCAGTGAATTTACTCTTGGTCGGTTTGAAAAACCGAGTCCTGAGTAGGCCATTCAGATTTCCATTCTTGAAGCCAAGAAGGGCCTTCCACCACAAAGAATTTCCTATAAAGTTCGTAGCTGCTACTTCGCGATTACTTGCTGGATTCGAGGACGAATCAACGTAGTACCAGTTGTGCTGTCTAACCTTTTCGATAACTTTGGTCACTCGATGCACTACAGAGGTTGACCAAGAACATGGTGGTTCCGAAGCCACGCTAGAATGATGGTGAAGTTAGTCCACAAGAAAACTTGTAATGATCGAAGATCCAAGTTTGCTATTACAGACTCCACCATTTCTGCCAAAAGTGCAGCGCCGCATAATTCCAAACGAAGCAGGGAAATGGTTTTCCACAGCGTCACTATCGTTTTCGAGATCATACGATTTACCGCAACGCTATTCTCTCTCTTTTGACGCGTCACAGAACCCATGAAGCTTCAGCCTGTCTTTCGATGAAAATTGTACCCATCGTGGAATTTTGATGTCATCTATTGCTGGGTACTCCTTTCGAAACGTTGACCAGCTTTCAAGTGTTGTAGGTGACACTTGCTCATCTCAATTGTTTCCTTCCAACCAAATGTTTTGCATCAACATCTTTGCAATCACAATGATCGGTACGAGCGTCCCTAATGGATCGAATAATTTCACAATAGCCGACAAAATCTTGGATTTTGTAACCACTTAAAATTTATCTAACTCGCAGTGAAGTAGAATTGACGCATTCCATCGGATGCCGAGAGTCTTAACCCTGCTAGATCTTCGAAATCAAGGAAGTCTTCCCTTAGCAGGTGAAAGGAAGGAATATCAATTAAGACCTGGTTGAGTTAGTCCGACTAGTGAGGATCCATCCAAAGACCGT
Source organism: Anomoia purmunda (assembly GCA_951828415.1). NCBI lineage: Eukaryota > Metazoa > Arthropoda > Insecta > Diptera > Tephritidae > Anomoia > Anomoia purmunda. The sequence continues at coordinate 84,251,280 of OX639993.1, read as the reverse complement.
TTCTTGGGCTAGCTGTGAGCTCTAGACGTCCTTGAGAATATCTCCCAGAATAATTTGGGGATAAACGTCGTCTCCAAGAACAAGATCGACTTGTTCATTTCCGAAGAGCCGTTTATCCGCCAACGTCAATCCCGGAAACGCTTGATGTACCGATGGATCGACAGCACAAGTTGGGGCAACACCAGTACCACCGTAGAAATTGTAACCTTCAGGGTTGGTAGTTTGATGCGACGCCGAAGTCTTTCCGTAATAAACAACCATTCAGATCCTGAATCTATGAGGGCTCTGGCCGAATGTGTGGAACCACTATAGCATAGATCGACCTGAGCTGTTCATAAAGCACGACTGCACATGGGTTGGGGCCCCATTACTAGTATTAGCGCAACTAGTATTAAAACTGGTCCGCTTACAAGTAGTTCCCGAACTACTCTTAAAACTGGGTTCAAATGCAGCAGTGAATGATGTCTAGGATGACAAATGGTGGTGCATTTGCATTTTGTTACACCATGCCCGGAAGAAAAACAGTTCAAACAAAGTTATTTCCTTCGTGAATAGTTGCTTCTTTCGGAAGGAGACATTTTTAGGAATTGCTCACAAGATCGAATGCTGTGTGCGTTGCAATTGCACAGTTTGCATTTATTTCTTACCACACTCGCCTGTAAGGTATTTAATTTCGGATGGGAAATATCGAAACTCGCTTTAGAGGGTTGAGGCTTTTGGGGCCGTGAAATGCTAGACTCTCTAATATCAGATACAGTTTCCAAAGTCTGAAACCGACTTGTCAGAAATCAGTCTATATCCTTCCACTTTGGTATTACCGTCTTTTCTTGAACCGTTTGTTCCCACATTGAAAGAGTCTTCTCAAGCACTTTGGTCGAGCAAAGGTATATCATGATCGCGTCCTTATTCGTAATGTCAATTTTATGAATCTGGAGTGCGGAATTATTAATTTCGCGCTGAAGATTTTTAATTGCACTTCCAGATTCAGATCCTACCAGGGATAGGTTGAAGAGAATCTTCAATTGACTACTTACGAGAATTATTTTATTCTCGTAGCGATCTGTTAAATTTTTCCACGTTGTAGAAAAACATTGACTCGTAAGTGGGCACTTACGAACGATTTCCTTTGCTTCGCCCTGGGTTTTTGATTTAGGTGGGAAAGTCTTTCCACAGGAGTAAGACGCTTATTTATAATATAATTGGGTGTGAAAATGTCACGTGTGCCCTTTAAAAACCTCGATATCACAAGGTGGAGGCCGAATGTTGTGATCCAGGCCCGAAGCTTCCTCGGATTTTGCTTTTTCGGCTTTTGTCAATTTATACCATTGGTTAGCTATCGATTCCATGCACTTCAAGTAGGCACAGTAGGCTTGGTGGTGTTTCTTTTTTGCTCCCGCAGCCTCTTTTTATATAGCCAATGAACAAGTAATCGTAGATATTGAAAAGGGCAAATTCAAAATATTTTCGAAAAAAAAAATTTAAAATTTTTTTAAAAATTTATTACATAACGATTTTGGAAAAAAAAAATTTGTAAATGCGCGTTATGCCATAGCGGATAAGTCCCAAAATTTTTTCGAAAAAATATTTTTTTAATCACAAAAATATTTCGTAGATGCGCGATTGTCAACGCGGATAAATCTCGCAACTTATTCGAAAAAATATTTTTTGTTAATAAATTTGTCACAAGAATATTATTATTATTATTTTTCCTTATATGTTAGAAACCGAAATATTTTTGACAACGACCGTAATTTATTGAGCCAGGGCCAGGTTTTATTAGGGAGTAATATGAGAAAACAACGATTCTTTTCGTTAACAAAAATATTTCGAAAAAAACTTTTGCAGATGCGCAATTGTCAACACGGATAAATCCCGCAATTTATTTGAAAAAATATTTTTTGTTAATAAATTTATCACAAAAATATTTCCAAAAAATATTATGTAGTATAAATTCCACAACTTTATTTTGAAAATTTTCGTTTCCAGCCACATAATTGTGAATTGCTAAAATTAAATCGCAACCAATATTTTTATGCATTCAACACCAAAAAAAAACCAAAGCAATGGCTTTAGAAAAATATAAATGTTTACCACATATACACTTGCGGACAATAAAAACGCACCACAAAATATTATTTAAATAAGATAACATGAGCAATTTGGTTTTAAAGTTAGAATATTAGGGTCATTTTAATTTCTTTGGCCACATAGTGTAAATTAGTTATCCACAAAAATTTTTCTCGAAAATGGTTTTTATAAGGAATACCCAATTAATTTAAAAAAATTAACAAAAATGTACATTCGATGATATTCATGATTAATTAAAAGAAAATAATGTGAAGTTAACTTAAAGCGACTAAATCATTTTCATCACTAACGGCAGAAATATAGACTTCACAATAGGATTTCCTAATAACGAGTCGTTCCTCCTTTAGCATCAATAACTGCCTTAATTCTTGAAGGTATGGAATTCACTAAGACCTCAATTGGTTCCCTTATAACGGGACCATACCAAACCTGTTCTAAAATCTTTATCAATTGACTTATATTTGTTGGCTTATGTTTAGCAACTTCACACTTCATTATGTCCATAAGTGCTCAATAGGGTTTAAATCTGGCGAGTTTCCAGGAAAATCCATGCGTTAAATCCCTAGATCGTTAAATGTATTGGCCAACTAAAAATTCGAGCTGAATACACCAATATTGTATAGATGTTTTATACAAGATTTATTTCCAATCAAAACTTACCCATTTTGCACCACCTGAACGGCGCACGTAAAGCAAATTTTGTGAGCTTGGCAAATTAAATTTGCTTTTGTCAGACCACATAATCTGCTGCCAATCATTTTGATCCCAATTTTGGTACTTTTTAGCCCAATAAATTCGTGCAGCCTTAATTTTTTTTTTGTTAATAGTGGCCTTTTGGCAGGACGTCTTCCATATAAACCCACATCTCTAAGCCGCCGGCGTATGGTTTCGACACTTAAATCCACTTGGTGAAAATTTTGCATCTCCGTCTTTATAGAAAGTGCACTTTTAAAGCGGTCGCTTAAACTTGTTCGCCGCAATATGTTGTCTGTTTTCTCAGTTGACTTTCGAGGACGACCTGATCCCTTTTTACGCTCCAACACATCACTATTCTCTTTATTTTGTAAATGACGAACAATAGTTGAATGGCTACAACCAATTCTAGCCGCTATTTGCCGAGAAGATAACTTTTCTTCATCTAATGCCAATATGCGAGTTTTTTGATCACGCGTTAAAATCTTCCGATTATTTGGCACTTTACACAACTTTTCAAATACACAACCAAAACACGACTATAACTTAACAGTCAAGGCGAATTCATACAAGGTGGTGTGAAGAAACAGCTGAGTTTTACTTTTTTTTCAATTCGGCGAAGCGGGTGTAATGTCAAACTAGTTTTGTTTGTTTACATTCTAATTTGTGTGTTTACATTCTAATTCAGATTTTGACATAACTCCCGCTCAAGGCGCAACAACAAAATACATACGTTTTTTCTTGCTATCACCTTGTATGAATTCGCCTTGTTAACAGTGTGCAACCCAATTTCATAAAACATAATTTGTTTCTCACTGCGTACTAGATATAGTAGAAATATTTTCAAATTTACGGTTATATAGCTGAAGATATTCTACCAAAGTGGTGGTGCGTTTTTATTGACCGCAAGTGTATAATATGAATGTATATGCAGCCGCCGCAGCCGAGAGTGTAGCGTGTGCGCGCTTCATTTGGTAGGTACGGGGAAACATCAAAAGTTATAGAAAAGTTTTTTCTAGCGGTCGCCCCCCGGCAGGCAATGGCAAACCTCCGAGTGTTTTTCTGCCTTGACAAAACTTCTCGCAAAACAAAAAAAAAACATTTGCCGTTCGGAGTCGGCGTAAGACTGTAGGTCCCTCAATTTGTGTTACAACATCAAGACGCACACCACAAATTGTAGGAGAAGTTCGGCCAAAATCGCTTAAGCGGTTATAGGCCCAATTAAGTAAGTATGTATACTGCCACTATAACTATATAAATTGAAAACTGTTGAACTTGTATCTCGTTAATAATTTATTCGTCAATATTTTAATTTAATTACACATCAAATTTATTGTATTTAATTGTAATTGGATTTCAAATTTCAACTTATTGTACTATTACATGGCAACACTGAAAACAAGTGGTTGGAAAAATCTACGATTGTATAATTAACAGCCAAAATAAATAAAATTATTACACTAAATTTGGTAAAAAGGGGTAAAGGCACTGAATCAGTCTAGAAGTAAACAAGTAAAAGTGGAAAGTTTATGAAAACTGATTAAATTAACCCAAGTTTCCAAAGTGAGGTGGTGGGTGGCTTAACACCAATACATACTACTACTAATATGGCAAGCGGCGGACATGAGTCCTGTGGAAAATGCAAGAAAAAATTTACAAATGATGAATGCATTGGCTGTGAAGGGGTATGCTAAAATTGGTTTCACTCTAATTGTGTGAGCATAACAGTTCTAGAGCTGAGGATTATATCTAAAAATAATGGCCCTTATTATAAGTTGCATTCGATCTTCGATCTTCGCTGGTTATCGAAAATCGAAGATCGAATGCCAAATTCGTATTATGAGCTTGCAACTCTGTCGAAATTTTCGTTGAGTATCGAATTTTCTACCGAACAGGATTTTGCATTCGACAGCGTAACGAAGTGTGGGAAAATTTGTAAAAATGTAAGTGTTTTGCAATTATTTATTACGTTATGGTATCCAAATAATAAGTTTCTACTATTTTTGTTAATTTTATGCAGGTTGAAAGTCGTGAGTACCAAAAAGGATTTGCTCAAAAGTTCAGGCTGCAAAAAAGTGGCAAGAATTTACAGCGGAGCTAAATTGTTTGGGACCACCAGTTAGGACGACGGCAAAATGGATTAAGGTTAATAAAGTTGTTATGTGATGTTTGTAGAAATACATTTTTGTTTGGCCTTTGCAGGTATGGGCTGACATGAAATCGAAAGCGAAGAAGAAAATGTCGCAAAATAAAGCTGAATTCCGAGCAACAGGTGGAGGTCCTAACAGACTGCAGGGATTTTCAAATATTGAAGAGGGTATAATTGGTTTACTCCAGCTTGATGCCTGCATAAATCCGCCGGGAGAAGAATTTGGATTGGATAATGACCAGCACCCATTTTCAGCCCAATCAAATCCCAGCCCAGGACCTCAGGCCGAAAACTCTGAGGAAAGTGAGGCGGAATTGAATTCTGAGGCTCGAGAGGAACCATCACGCAAAAAGAGGGCGAATAAAAAGTGCAACAAGGCAGAGAGGCTGAGGTTACTGGAGACGCAGACTGATAACCAGAAAAAGTTCTATGATGAAATGGTTACAAGTTTAAAGGAAATAAGAAAATGTGCCACAGAAACAGCGGAATATACAAAGAAAATGTATGAGCTAAAAAAGAACGCAACTGATGAAATTTTACAATTAAAAAGAGAAAAACTGCGCGTGTATAAAGAAGAAGTTTTGAAAATCCAGCAGGATCGAAGATCGAACCTGCAGGTAAAAGTTGCGCTTTTAGAGCTCAAGAGAAAATATTTAGAAAAATAATTACTTTTATATTTAGATTTAGTTTTAAGCTAAGTGCCTCAAAGAAACTGAAGTGATATTTTTCCTCTTTTATTAGTATTTAAGAAAATACTTTATATACTTTAAAGTAGGTTAAGCAAATGAAGTAATTTTTTTAATTTTTAAATTAGAAGACTGTTTATATTTTAAAGTAGGCTAAGCAAATATTAATGTGATGTTTTTTATGTAAGAATTGGGATGAGTCTGTTTGAACCAAAAAGTGAATTAAAATACGTATATGAACTAAAATAAATATTTCAAGTGAATTTAATGCCGATGAATACTAAATTACTATACCTGAATTAATTTTTATTTTGTGATATTTCTATACTAGTAATAAGAAACGTTTTTTAGCTTTTAAGTATTATAAATGAATTTATGTGATTTTTTTTTTTATACATTGTACACATATGAAATAAATTTTAAAGTGTATTAAAAAGGACTGACTATAATGCTCTTAATATTCGGTTTCTAATTTCTTCTGCTTCTGAGTTTTCGGTGGGTTCAATTTCGTTTACTGTGATGTCATCATTGTGCTCCTCAGTACTAAGTTCTTCAACAGGAACTTGGACTTTGTAAAACATACAAATATTGTGCAAAGCCGCACACACGTTTATAATTTGTGTTGCTTTTTTTAGTGTATAGTGAAGGGCTCTTGCTTGCAACAGGCATCTGAACCTATTTTTCATAACTCCTATTGCTCGCTCAATAATATTTCTTCCTTTTGCATGTTGCGTGTTATACACACGTTGTGGAGACCCTTCCTCAGGATTTCTAAACGGTGTCAGTAAGTATGGCTTTAAAGCATATCCAGCATCACCTAAAGGGGAAAATATTTGAGCTCATTTATACGTTTCTTTTATATTTACGTTTTTGGCTTTGTAAAAATACTTACCAAGAAGCCATGTATTACGAAGACCACTTTGGTATTGCTCTTCGAGATGAGATTTCAACGCTGACATATTGAAAACCATAGAATCATGTGTTGCTCCAGGATTTTTTGCATTTATGTACCGTACAGTCATAGCATGATCACAAACCTTAAAAATATATATGCATATGTATTTTACAAATGAAATTAATATCACATGGGAATACTCACAACCATGGCATTAATGCTAAAGAATCCTTTTCTGTTGTAATACAAATGCTGGTAATCCTTCTTGGGAGCAACAATTTTAATATGGGTCCCATCGACACAGCCAATAATCCCTGGGATTCTACTGACATTACAAAAATGCGATTTTGCTTTTTGAAGTTCAGCCTCTTGGTATTGGAATTTTATCCACTTTTCGCAAATAACGCTTTCCAAAACATCTAGTACCTCTGATAGTACTACAGACACAGTGGGCTGTGCAAGTCCAAGCGTATTCTCGTTCCCAATGCTCAGTTGGTATGATCCTTGAGCACAAAATCGTAGAACAGTTGCCAACTTTAAAATATTCGGAATTGATTTGGCTCTTGCGCATTGCTGTAACTGCACATCTGTTGTGGACAGCAAGTCCACAAACGCCTCCTTAGACAGCCGGAAGTTTTTTATAAATCTATAAAAAAAATTTATAATTGTTACAAAAAGTTTAACTTATTTTAAGAGCTGAACTCACGCAGTGGAATTCATTTCCAAGGGATTGGAAGCATCTCTCAAACGTTTTCTATTTCTGGCTAGTTCCAGCAAACTCTCCTCGTCATCTGAAGAATCTTCGAACCAAAATTCTGTGCTAGTCATATTTTCCTTTTTCTTTTATTTGGATTATCAATATTTTCACTTTATTATCAATATTTTTCACTTTAATTTTTTCGTTTACAATGCCGACACACAAGTATATATTTTATTCTTAATCACAACTGACAGAAGAGTGTCATTGTGAATAGTCAAAATATCGAAATTTATCGAAATTCAACGAATGGGCGTCATAATACCAAATGAAAATTCGTTCGATCAGCTCTTTCGACTACAGTCGAAGATCGAATGCAACTCATAATAAGGGCCAATAACCTGAAGTGGATGTGCGACGAATGCAATAGTCAGTATGTCCATATGGTAGATACTTCCGTGAAGGAAATTATGTGTGAGATGATGGAAAATATGAAGACGGCTATGGAAAAAATCGTGACAAGCAAATTAATGGAGATAATGAAGAAAAACAGAAATACTCAGAGCAACAGCAAGGAGAATGTGGCATCCTATGCGCATAAGTTTAAAGAGGGCAAGGAAGAAGTTATCATTGTACACCCAAAAAAGCAGAGTCAAACTAGTGAGATAACTAAGAGGGAATGCAAAGAGAAATTGAATCCAGCGAAGATGAAAGTAGGTATCGAAAACGTCAGAAAAATAAGAAATGGTGGCATTGCAATATCATGCAAGACCAAGGAAGAAATCCAGAAAATAAATACCGAAGTCATAAAGAAGATGGGGAAAGAATATGAAGCCAAAATACCTGAATTGAAGAGAACAAGGATAAGAATATACGATGTTGAAGATGAAATGGAAGATAGTGAATTGTTGAATGCATTACAAAATCAGAACCCAGAAATAATCAAGGCAGAATCTAAAATTGAGGTGAAATTAAATAAGAAAAGCAGGAATACATATATCGTAGTACTGGAGACTGATCCGCAGACGTTTCGAAGAATGATCGAGGAAGGAAGGTTGAAAATCAAATGGCAGAGGTGCAGAGTGAATGAGTATTTGGCAGTATCGCGGTGCATGAAATGCTACTCGTACGACCATTGGAGTGAAGCATGCAAAGGTGGAAAAATATGCGTGAAATGTGGAGGGGATCATCTGGTTAAGGACTGTAAAGCGACAGCTATAAAATGCATGAATTGTGCGAAGGCAAACAATAAGCTTCAATTAAATTTAGATTTGAGCCACAGTGTACTCAGTAGCGAGTGTCCTGTCTATCAAAGAAGAATGAACATGAAGAGAAGATCAATTATGTATGATAGCATATAGCAATCCAAAACAAAGGTAAATGAATTTAAAAGGCGTTTAATAGTTTTAAATATTAATGGTCTGATTGCTAAAAGAGAAATCATTTCTGTATTTCTTCACGAAATTCGACCAATCCTGGTAATAATTGTAGAATCACACGTAACAGATGTTGATGACGATGCATTAGTTGAAATTAAGGGATATTCTAGTATTAGATGTGATTCAGATTCTGTACATACCGGAGGAATCGTAATATATGTTAATGAAGAATTTTCTTATGAAGTAATCAAAAATCAGAGAAAACAGAAAGAGTGGTGGATACTGGCAATTAAAATATTTCTTAAGGGCGACGAAATAGGTACGTTTGCAGGCGTCTATAAATCTCCAAGTTGTAGTAAAGCTGAATTTATTGATGATTTTTCACTAATTATGGAAGAGCTGTTAGATAGTAGTCAAAAAGATTGCATTATTGGAGGAGATTTTAATATTGATTGGTTGAAAGAAGACGACTATTATACTAGAAGGTTAAAATCATGTGTCAGGGGATTAGGTATAAAGCAAATTGTGTCAAATGCTACTTGGGTGACCAAGGACAGCGAAACGCTGATCGACTTGGAAATAACTGATAACAGAAACATGGAATGTACAGTACTACACACACCAAGGATTTTTGATCATCATATAATTGATATAACGATTGGGGGGTTACTCAACTGTTCTACAGGTGAGAGACAAAAGTTTCTTATGAAGGGAAAGATAGATTACGAAGTGGTATCCAAAGTAGTACAGAATAAATTAAGAAATAAAAATAGTTTAGAGATGGAGTGTGGGACCGAATATGACTTTTTAAAAGAAGTACTGATTGAGAGTATACAAGGAGGTAGGAGACGAGATATATGGGTAAAAAGTAAACCGTGTCCGTGGTTCTCGGCAGAAGTAAAACATAACATGATAGAAAGGGATATAGCTTATGATAGGTTTCTCCTGTTAAAAGAAACAGGTTACGGGTATTTGGAGGCATGGGATCTATATACATAAACAAAGTAGAAACAAGTTTATTAATATTTGGAGGAGCGCAAAGAATAAGTATCATGAAGATAGTTTTGAACGACTGAAGAAATACCCAAAGAACCTCTGGAAACATCTGAAAACATTATACAAAGCTGAACCTAAACAAATGAAAAGTGTTATAATTGGAAATGAACATGTATTTAATGTAGATGAAATAGCAAATGGATTAAATCAGTTCTTTGTTATTAGTGTAGAGGAAATAGTCGAAACTATATCCAATGGAAATAGCTACGAAATGGAAAGGAGGAATGAAAACATTTCCTTAAGTGAGTTTCAAGAAGTAGATAAGGAAACTGTTGAGAAAATTGTCAAAAATCTAAAAAATACGAATGGTCCCGATGGCATTAGTTGTGATATTATTAAAAAATTATGGGCGGTGATTGGTGATGAAGTAACAGCCATTGTTCAACAGTCACTTGCACAAAAAATGATGCCGAAATCACTAAAAACATCAGTGATTGTGCCAATTGCCAAAATTAAGGGAGTGTTCATTGAAATGACCTCAGACCAATTAATACTCTGCCAGTAATAGAAAAAGTGATTGAGACTATAGTACACGAAACATTATTAAAGTATATATCAGAAAATAGATTACTGACAAAACACCAATCAGGCTTTAGAGAGCAACATAGCACAGAGTCGGCTTTACAATTAGTTACTGAAGATTGGCTAAGAACAATTGACGGAGGAGAAGGTATATTTGCAATTTTTCTGGACTACAAAAGAGCATTTGAAACAATAAATAGGAAGCTGTTATTAAAAAAATTAAGGGAAATGTATAACATTACGGGTTGTGTTTATGAATGCATTGAAGACTACCTAAGTGAGAGATATCAGACTGTGAGATTTAATAATAGAAGTCATAAGTGGTGTTCCACAGGGAAGTAAATTGGGTCCCTTGTTGTTCATAATGTACATAAATGACTTACCAGGAGTATTGCAACATTGTAAAGTACATATGTTTGCAGACAACACATTGATTTATATAATTGGAAAAGATGTCCAGGATCTAAGTATCAAAATGAATGAAGAATTAACTTCCGTCTGCGAATGGTTATGTAAGAATCAATTATGTGTCAATGCACAGAAAACAAAATGTATGGCGTTAGGAAAGTATAGGTTTAGGGAAGAAGCAGAAATGAGAACAAGAGTTCTACTTATGGGTTCAACGATAGAATGGGTTTAAAGGTATAAGTATCTAGGGGTAATTATAGATAACAATTTGACGTTTAAAGACCATGTTGAATATATAAATGGTAAAATAGCAAGGAAAGTAAATTTATTGCATAGATTAAGGAAAACTGTTTCCAAAACAGGGGAAATTACATTATTTAAAATGATTTTGGTACTGTTACTGTTCTACAATACTCTCAATGGCAAATAAAAAAGAAATATCCAAGTTGCAGTAAAATTTTAATAAAGGGATGAGGGCAGTACTGAACAAAAGGCGTAGTGAAAATGTTAGCAATATGTTAAAAGAATTAGGCTATTTATCGGTCGCAAATGAAATAAAAAGAGATGTGTTGACTTTTATTTATAGAATAGAAAATGGGTTGCTTCCGGAATATTTAGAGTCTTTAGTAAGAAGAAACTCAGATGTTCACCAATACTTAACTAGACAGGCAAATAAATTTCACTTGGAACTAAGAACCGTCGGAAAGTTTAGGGAAAAGATAGGATTATGGCTAGATATCAATAGCGAAATATAGTTTATATATCTACAATGTACTACGCTTAGATATTTGTAAATACAAAAACTTTGTAATGCATGAAAAGAACTTTAATGTGATGTCCGCTTTGTATGTACCTTTTCAATTCCTAAGACTGAAGTAAAAATAAGTTATATAATTTAGTGTATAGTTATAATTAAAATTTAGTTTATAAATAAAATTTAAAATGTCATAGACAGCTGGCTGTTAATTTTTGAAATTTTATTTGTAAATAAGAATAATTGTATTAACCGTAGGCTACTTATTAATAAATAAATAAAATAAATAAATACTCGTGATACGTGTAACCCCCTAGTAATCCTGTAGCTCTGCTGAATTCGCCACAGATTACGACGAATCTGTGGCATATAAAATTTCTTGATGATACCTTTAATTACTTGCTGGTGTTATGTACTCCAACGGCGTCCAACGACCATATGCACGCCTGACGCAGATGGTGATGGTCTCAGGGTCAGTCGTGCAAAGAAATGAAATAATTAGTATTTTATTTTTGTAATTTATTAAATATGGGAAGTTGTTTTTTTCTTTACAACTCTAAATTAAGGAACTTACGGTGGCATGGGCTGGTGTGGTAACCTGGCTGGCAAAGGCAAATGGTTAAAAGGTTGGTTTGCTCTCCTTGACTGCGAAAACTGGAATGGCCGAGGGGCATTCTCCTGTTTGTCACAGAACCTACTGCTTTGTACCAAAGAGCTTTTTTACGAAACAAAACAGTTGCTTCCGTGGACAAGCGGATAACCGCAATAGAACATTTATTTAGGACACTGGCCTAAACAGGCAGGATAATTTTGAAAGCCTTCAAAGCGACCATCAACAATGATGGCATTATGTGAAAATAGCCAAACATTATTTTTTTTTTCGAAAAATACGTTGCTGATGTAAATATCTGCTGTTTGTCACATACAAAAAAGTCAGCTATTAAAAGTTTAGATTTCTCACATTTAAATCAAGAAGAAAACGCAATAATAAAAAAGTTAATAACAAAATATGAACAACTATTCTAGAAAGAAGGTAATAAGCCTACATTTACTCATAATGTCTACCGCCAAATAATTACAGTAACAAACAATTCAATATATTCAAATATGTATAGCTACCCTATAATTCATGAGGAAGAAATATCACGACAAATTAGAGATATGCTTGAGCAGGTAATAACTACAGAGTCATCATGTCCCTGAAATAGCCATTTATGGATAGTACCAAAAAAGATGGGCAATTCTTCTCAGACAAATGGAGAATTGTCATTGACGTTAAATTGGGAAGGACCCACCCAGTATTCTACTACAAGAGATTTGGCTCAAGGTTTTCACCAGATTATGGTCAAATCGTAATTTTAATTTATCAGAATTCCATTTGGTCTTACAAATTACCCAGCTATTTTCAAGGATTGATGATCTCAGTAGTAAAAGAACGTATTAATAATGTTTGTGTAGTATATCTGGATGGTAGTTATAAGTACACATTTTTAGGACTTCTTTAGACAATAAATCTAACTTTATGGTGAAAAAAAGGAAGCTATGTATATCAATCAAAGTGACCAATTTATTTTCGTTTGACAAATTAAAATAACTTAACAAAATATCTAGTTCTACATCATCCAAACTTTAACAAACGATTCGGGCTGACAACATATGTAAGTAATTGTGCGCTAGGTGCTGTATGTTCTCAAGATTGGCACCCTATTTGGTTTTAGACCGTTCAATGACCAAAAAAATTACTCATCAATTTAAAAAATACATATTTGTTCATTATGCTGTCTATAAAAACAAGATTTAAAACTCTCTGGGCCGACATACACCCCCACATCATCATCGAATTTCCTCAGTGTTTAACAGTTTAACAGCTCTTCACTTGGGTTTCGCCAAAACATACGACGGCCATCCGATCCAAAAATATTATATTTGGTTTCGTCTCTAAATATTACAGTTTTTCAAAACTCTAAACTTTTACTTTTGTGGGTTTGGCGAATAAAAGTCGCTTTTTTGTTATTAATATTTGAAATAAATATTATTCATCATCAGCACTCTGTCTGATCAGAAACTTGGGTGTGCAGATCTACTTTAAGATTGCCGTTAAGCTTTGGTGAGGATAAATGTGGATTTTCGCGATTGGATTTAAGTATTTTGCGTACCTCTCTCATAGTTATCATCTTTGGTCGACCACAATGGGTTAAATTTTCTATACCGCCGCTCACCTTACACCGTTTTACCACATTTTCTATCGTTTGACGACATCGGGTAAACATATCGTAAATGTTTTTTGTAGATTTTTCTTCATTGTGAAGGTGCAAAATTATTTTTTTACAGATAATGTAATTTCTTTACCTCTTTGGCATTTTTGACGCGCGCACTATCACTATTATAAACGAAATGACTGAAGCTATGACAATTTCAATAGAAATACACACCAGTAACCGCAAATTTAAATGAAATATGCAGCAAGTAAATTCTGAATTGTTTACAGTTTGTTCCTATTGGACTATCGTTTGACGACATCAAGTAAACATATCGTAAATGTTTTTTTGTAGATTTTTCTTCATTGTGAAGGTGCAAAACTATTTTTTTTACCGTTAATTATAAACGAAATGACTGAAATTATGACAATTTCAATAGAAACACGCACCAGTAACCGTAAATTTAAATGAAATATGCAGCAAGTGAATTCTGAATTCTTTACAGTTTATTCCTATTGGACCCGTTCTAATGTAACCAAGTTGCAAAAGAACGCTCCAACTCCGATAAAATTTCCTTTATTTGCAAAAGCAACCATTTCATGAAAGCTGCGATTTGTTTGGTGCTATTTAGGAACGGAAAATAGTTTTTCCGGCAATTTTTAGGTTTATGTATTGTAGTTATATATTTACAAATACTATGCAAATAAAAACGAATTGGGTCTTAAATCTAAATTTCCCATGTATTTTCTTAGGGCTAATTCACAATAGCGCAGTTTTTTCACTTCCCAACACTACATCTCAGGTCGGATATCATTTAACCGAGTTGTCTCAACTCGCATATATTTCCGAGTTGTTGCATTACGTGCAATTCGTTATCCTACCTAGTGTTCTTTTGCAACTAGGTTGCAAAGAAATGGAGTTGCAACGGAAACGGAATTGAATACATCTTATATATAAAAATAAGTCGCTTTTCTTCTTATGTTTATATCTTCGGAACTACAACACGGGAAGACGTGAGAATATGTACACTTATTAATCTTTTCCCGGAGAAGGTTATAGGCATGTTTTTTTTATGGAACTGGAAGATTTTCTTCGCCTCCAAAGCCCTCCATGCATGTCGCCGTTATTCTTCAGAGTCATATACTTAATTTGAATAGTTTTCGAACTGATGATTTCTTTACAAAGATCTGATTTTGTTCTAATTGGCAAACGCATGCTTTTTTACGCATTGTTTCTTTCATGGAACCAGCAAACCAAAAAACAAAAAATAAAATTTAAATATTTTCTGTTCAAGAGTTTTGAAAATGATGAATTACCACAAAAATTTTAATGACACGTTTTCAAAAGGTACAAATGACAAACGATAACAAATCCCAAAATAAACATGGCGGACTAAACATACAGAGAAAAGTCACTACAAAATTTATAATTTCAGCAAATATCCGAATGATTCATTTTCAAGAGTTGCTAATTGCAATTGTAATACCATATTTCAAAATTGAAATGGCAAACTCGAAATACAGATACAAATCACGACAAAATGTCAAATTTCCACAAATATTTGAATACCATATTTCCAACAGTTCCAAATTGCCAATGATAATAGATTTTGAAATTAAAATGACTGATTCGCAATTAAGTGAAAAATCACTAAAAGATTTCTAGTTTCAACAAATACTTGAATGTTTTATCTTGAATAATTGCTGATTGAAAATTTAATATCAAGTTTTGAAATTAAAATAGATGACTCAAAATATTGACAAAAATCAGTGCACAACCGTGCACTACCACACGAGCGAAGCCGCCGGGTTAGGCTACACTCACTCCTTAAAATATTACAATAATTTCTGACCAGACTTAGGCCTACAAATGTTACATTTCCCCAAAGGTGAACATTTTCAAAGATAATACATGATGTTAAATCGAAAGTACTATTACATGAATTATATTTCGGTTATTTTATATTCACAGAAATCAAAGATAATATTCAACCTGCGATGATGAAACTGTGTTAAGTGAAATTCAACATCATATATTTCAATTCTAATCACATTTCCATACTATGCCTCGGAAAGGAAAAACATCACTATCAAGGAACACTCCTAATGCGAAAAGAGCGCGGCAATATAGAGCTGATGAACATGAGCGGATAGCAGGGCTTGCATCACGTAGAGGTTTAAATTTCGATATGCAAAATGAAGCTTTCAACTACGATCCGGCAGTGGACTATAATTTGTATTCAAAGATCAATACTGGTCAGATGGATGTTACTTCCTCACGTTGTAATGCAACAAAATTTCGGAATGAAATAACTGGTATCTGTTGCTGCAACGGAAAAGTCTCTCTGCCACCACTACGAGAACCACCTGAGCCGCTGTTAAGTTTGACGTCTGGAATGACTGCCGAGTCCAAATTTTTTATACAGAACATACGCAAATACAACTCCAGCTTTCGATGGCATCTTTTGGAGCCATGAAAGTAGTAACAGAACCAGGCTACGTGCCTACATTCAAAATTAAAGGACAGGTTTATCATCTAGCAGGATCGCTATTACCCACAGTAATTGCAAATATATTTCACAGGAAATACCGATGTTCAGACTAATCAACGTTGTGGAAACATTCCAGGCTTCAATCGCGGTATTGTAAGCGAGTTACAACAAATGCTACATGATAGAAGCAGCTTAGCACGCATGTTTAAAACTGTTCTTGACTGAATGCCTAACATTGAATACAAAATTGTAATAAAAGCAGACAAAACGCCAGAGGGAGAGCACGAACGACGTTACAACGCACCAACATCGAACGAAGTGGCAATTATCATTGTTGGCAATGAGTTTGACAAAAGGAATATTGTTCTTTACAACCACAGTAACGTGTTACAGTCCATATCAGAAACCCACCGATCTTATGACGCTCTGCAATATCCATTGATTTTTTCTAAAGGTGAAGAGGGATATAATTTCAATATTCATCAAATCGACTCTGTGACACATGCACCCACTAACAAAAAAGTTTCGGCAGTGAATTACTACACTTATTGCATAATGATCAGAGAAGGGCATAATGATTTATTGAACATGTATGCAAAAATTGAGACTAAATCAGAAAGAACTCCGTGCTGAAGAGTACGTACACCTCCGAGACGCTATATCCAGAGATGGGAATGCTAAAGATATTGGGCAGCTGATAATTTTACCTTCCTCATTTACCGGCAGCCCAAGACATATGCACGAATATACGCAAGATGCCATGACGTACGAAAAGAATTACAGACGCCCTTATTTATTCATAACATTTTCTTGCAATCCAAAATGGGATGAGATTGAGTCACTTCTGCTTCCCAGGCAGACTGCAGGGAACAGGCACAACCTCACCGCAAGAGTTTTTAAACAGAAATTAACAAAACTCGTTGACGCAATAGTACAATTACAAATATTCGGTGAAGTTCAATGCATTGTGTATACGATTGAATGGCGAAAGAGAGGTTTCCCTCATGCCCACATACTCATCTGGCTGAAAGAAAAAATACATTCCGGACACATAGATCAAATAATTTCTGCAGAAATACCTGACAAAGAAATAGATCCTCTTTTATTCCAAATCGTTACCACAAGCATGATTCACGGTCCTTGCGGAACATTCAATCCTACGTCACCATGCCTGAAAGATGGACAGTGCACAAAAAGATATCCACGTGCTTTTCTCTTTGAAACGCAAACTGGAGAAGATGACTATCCTGCGTGCAAAAGAAAAAAATCAGAAGACGGGGGACATGTAGCAGTTGTCAACATAAAACAACGGGAAGTGCAGGTTGACAACAGATGGGTTGTATCATATTCTCCTCTGCTTTTAAAAACGTCCCAGGCTCACATTAACGTTGAGTAATGCAACTCTGTCAAATCGATTAAATATATTTGCAAATACATTAACAAGGGTAGCGACATGGAGATTTTTGGTGTTACTACAGAAAATGATGAGATAAGTATTTATCAAATGGGGCGGTACATTTCCAGTAACAGTTTTCGATCTCGCCGTGCACCTTGAAAATGGCCAAAGAATTACTTTCACGGCACAGAATGCGGAACAACTAGCAGTTAACCCGCCAAATACAACACTCACAGCTGTTTTCAAACTATGTACCGAAGACCCATTCGCAAGATCTTTATTGTATCCGGAAGTTCCACAGTACTATACGTGGAATGCGTCGAAGAAACAATTTTGCCAAAGAAAACATAGTGCTGAGGTACCTGGTACAACGACAAGAAAAAGTGATGGCTTAGGGCGAGTATACACAGTACATGAAGATTATCTCTTGAAATTGCGTAGAGCTGCGAACAATTATGATTTACATATGTCTGATATGATTTACAACAAAACCCTGATAGACATTGAAGATACATGTTACGCAATAATCAATAAACCACTCGAACAACTAGGACTCGTTTTGCCAACACGAGATGACATCGATATAGCAGATACAGATGTTGTACGTGAAAAAAATTACAATCAAGGCGATTTATTACAATTTGTGGGGGCAAATAAACCTCATTTGATAGAAGATCAGAAAACAGCATTTGAACTCACACTCGATCGAATTTCGAACAATGAGGGAGGTATTTTGTTCATTGACGCACCGGGAGGAACAGGAAACACTTTTCTCATCAACCTTATACTTGCGGAAGAGAGAAGCGCTGGAAACATTGCGCTCGCTGTAGCGTCATCAGGAATTGCAGCTACTCTATTGGCAGGGGGAAGAACTGCTCACTCGGCATTCAAATTACCGCTCAACCTCTCAGCAACCGATGATCAAATTTGCAATATTCGCAAAAACTCTGGACAAGCAACAATTATGAAAACCTGCAAAATCAAAAAAGCTCTGGAAGCTTTGGATAGAATAATGCAGGATCTAAGAGGAAAAGAACCAAAAATGGGAGGAGCACTCTTGCTGCTGGCTGGGGATTTCCGTCAAACTCTTCCTGTTATTCAAAGAGGAACGCCAGCAGATGAGATCAATGCGTGTCTCAAATCTTCTTATCTGTGGAGGCGAGTTGAGAAATTGACATAGTCAACAAATATGCGGGTTCGTCTGCAAGGCGATATAGCCTCCCGAGAATTTTCGCAATAGCTTCTGCAAATCAGAAAAGGACGATTCATGAATATGCCAGGCAATTACTCAGTCACGTTTCCAGAAGACTTCTGCAGCTTTAGTGAATCCTTAGATGATGTTGTTAGCAGTGTCTTCAATGACATTGTAGCCAATTATAAAATCATGGATGGCTCAGAGAAAGAGCGATTTTAGCACCGCGAAATTACCAAGTGGCTAACCTTAACATGACGATTCAGAACAGTCAACTACCCTGTAGAGTTTCTTAATTCACTAGAACCATCAGGAATGCCTACACATCAATTATGTTTGAAAGTAGGATCACCAATAATGATGCTCAGAAACCTGAGGCCACCAAAATTGTGCAATGGAACTCGACTGTTCGTCAAAAATTTACATGCAAACATCATTGAAGCTACGATTTTATCAGGCAAATCTGCTGGAGCAGATGTTTTCGTACCACGCATTCCGTTAATTCCTTCCGACATGCCTTTCGAATCCAAAAGACTTCAGTTTCCAGTTCGTCTTGCTATTGCAATGACAATCAACAAAGCACAAGGGCAATCTTTGAACGTCGCAGGAATCCATTTAGCACCCTCATGCTTTTCTCATGGTCAATTATACGCTGCTTGCTCAAGGGTGGGCAACCCTAAAAATGTATATACTTATGCTCCAAATAATACGACGTTGTTTACCAAAATCGCTTAAAATGGTATCTGCATCGATTGAACACTATGGTTTTAGTTACTACCACTCGGTAGGGACGAAGGCTTATTCTTCCTAGAGTACCCTAATTCTTCCGATCTTGATTGGCAGGTGCGCTCTCTGCTATCACTTTGTACTACCACGCGAGCGAAGCCGCGGGTTTAGGCTTGTAATTTATAAATAAAACAGGAGCAAATGCAAATATATTATCGTTTGGTTTATTTTCTTCATATGCGAAATGCTTACATATGTGAGCCACTGTAAATATTAAAATACGAAATAAGCGAATTCCGGGGAATTTCAAATCTAAGAAGGGAGGAGTTACGTATTCACTTTAACCACATCTCCTACAAGTTACAATAAATGATATTGTAAACAAATATATGATCCTGAAGTAAGGTCTGTAATTGAAATTGATATCTTAAGTAAACATTGCTAATGAAAATGTTACTTGATATTCGATCATTTAAAACAATCCTACTACAATAGAAAGATAAAAATAGCTTACTCTAGGTTGAAATCAAAAATATAGATTAGGTTTAAGATTATATTTGAATAAAATACTTCAAAATTTGGGACTGGAAATTTTAGTTTGGTTTAACTAAGTTCAACTTGAGTTGAATAATTTATAGAAAACATATATATGTATGTATATTAATTTATCGGCCTATTTTACCTATTTATTTATAATAGGAAAAGTTATAGAAATAACAATAATAGCAAGGTGAAAAAGCAACAACAGTATACACAGCTGACTTCGCTCATCTCGTTTCGGCGTTGCCTGAATGAGTATAAGCTAGGGGACCTGAGTTCGATCCTGGCAAGAAGTCTGATGAGGAGATGTGGTGGTCTCCGAAATAGATATAACTTCTACCACTGTTGTTTTTCTATAATTTTTCCTATTAAAATGGCCTTGAGCTCATAAAAATTATTATTTGATGCAATTTCACTTTCAATAGTTATATTGACCACATTGTTAAAAATAAACTTACTCAACTTTGGACTTTGTTAGGTGGAACTGCCGATAGTTTTCTAATCCGTATACCCTTCAACTGCTATACTCGTCTTTCGTACGTTCCAATTTGAAATATGGTACGTTCGTTTAGAGGAAATTTCACGGCATATTTATTAATCGCATTCAGCGAGTCCAGAAAATGTTGGTAAAGGTGCAGTATTATAAGGCCATAGACAATAACGTCATATGTCTTTATTCCACTTCACATTAAGAAATAAGACCATATTTTTGCGTATGGTCACAGAACCGTTAAGTAGGCAAAAATTAAAGAACTGTGTTAAATGCTATAGAAAACGTCGTAAACCAGAAAAAATAATCCTGCCGACCAAGGGGTATGGTACTAATTGTGCTCGTGGGCAGAAAGCCGAAGACCGAAGACGGCTGGCCCTCGGGCGAACCACGTCGCCTTGAATTTTTATTTGTACAAGAAATGTTATACGCCCTTGAAAACAGTAAGAAGGGCGGACTTTACAATATTTTTGCAGTGTGTGTAAACTAATCAGATTCGCGGAGCGCGAGGACGTCACATGTTGGCGAGCCGATGCGCGACCGCCGCTAAAGAGACAAATATTACTTTTTGTGTTGAAATAAGATCGTATGACTTTATTTCTCATATGTTTATGGCTTTGTTTCATTTTTCCATAAGACCTTATAACACGGCATCGGTGGTAAAGTTTGCTCCGCTACATTTAATTTTTCTAAACCTATGCTTTCTGATAACCTCTTATAGCTCTCGCTTGCTTCTAATACACCTTAACCCTCCTGTATGTTAAGACCATTTGGTCCAATTTTTTTTTTTGTTTTCTTTGTAACTTTGGAACGGTGATATATACTGTCTAAATTTTTCAGCTCAGGTGGTCTTTTTATAAAACAATATTATGTGCGAAAATTTAATTCTCTGACTTAAAACTGGACTAAGATAAATTGAAAATTACGAATCTTAGGTTAAGGGACCATTTGGTCCATAGTATATTTTCTTTGATTTTCTTTACATTAATTTTCCAAAAATAAGTATTTATTAGTTTGTTCGATATTTTTTGGCACTACATGATGAGCAAAAAAATGTTTTTCGGTTGGTTTTGCTAATAAACGCACTGCAAATGGAGCATTTTACATCATACTTAGACTTGCAGCAACTACAAATTCTTCGCTTTCGAGCTCCTGAACTAGAAGCATTTTTAGAGCAGGCCACTGGTGCTGGGTTTTACCAGAGTTGAGTAAATAATAAAATAATAATATTTAGCAAGTATTGAACCAAACTAAATATAAAGACTAAGATTAAATTGTTATTTTGTATGAAAACTGCAGTATGGACCAAATGGTCCTCTAACCTAAGATTCGTAAGTTTTTTTTAACCTAACAGCAGGGTTAAAACGATGGAAGCTAGGATCTATACTATCACAGTATTTCAATGTTGTTAGAGGCTCTTTGGTGCTATTTTATTTGATTGCATAAATTTCAGTATTCCCCAGCGGAGCCTACGTGTGCCGAATAAGCACGTAATGCACTAATTACATGCGCTCGTGGGGAATTAAATTTGATATCGAGCGCCATCTCAGCTGTTTTTTGGAAAAATTTGTATTCGTCAATATTTTGAGCTCTTTTTTTAATTTTCTTATTTTTCTTAGTTTATGTACATACATAGATCTCTAGCTATATCTAATAATAAATTTTCAGTTTGCCTATAGTCGGTAAGAAAATTGTTTTTAATAGATTAAATTACAAATATATAAATAAGAAATATAAAGCCATACGTAAATGATATGGAAACTCCCCCAAGGCCCGCTTTTCGGTAATGTTGTGTGCCACAGAGAAGTATGCCTAACTCTACTCGTGCGCTCAAGATGGAATAGTTGCTTAACTTCCCAGAGTTTAGACCGCTTTACCGAACAGCCCACGGATAAAACGGCTTTGCAGCTTCCTACCGGGCTTCTAGATTGCAGAGGGGTAGGCTTTTATGTTCAGTGTTATTCTGCGCGTTTCATCACTGCCGCTGCGCGCATTATGTGCCTATCCCACCGGTGGTAGCTATCCGTCGAGTTGTAGGCGCCTGTGGTGTGCGACGTGGGGCGACTCATACCGCTCATCGGGCGTCATGACTTGGAACGCGTCAAAAGCGACTAACGCGTCAAACTGGCTCACGCTAATTTGCGGGTTTTGGTCGATCTGAGGGAGAAAAACAAACATTTATGCCATGGATTAGACAGAGAATTTCTATGTAGTGAGTATAGTTGGGTTTGTATGTATGATTTGTGGTGTCGATTACTATATGAGATTATTGTCGGGGGAGTAAACATGATTATCCCACGTGGGGTTCCAATGTCTGCTACTCGAAGGTTTTGGTCGGGATCAGGATAAAGTGTTTCGATTTGACCGAGTCGCCATTCGTTGGGAAATAGGAGATCATTTTTCATGACAAATAGGTCACCTTCTTCCAAATTGGGGGGTAGGACTTCGAGCTTTTGCCATTTGTTTACTAGAGGAGGCTTTCTGCGATAAGCCTTTTCGTGAGAAGCGCGATTAAGCCACGGAGTACCCACCCAAATATGATAGTTTTGGCTAATAGGGCATTGTGCTGTAGCCCCTCTAGCAGAATTTGAGAGGATGTATCGCAACCGATTACCATATCCTTTTTTGAGGGTGTAGAACAAAGTGGAGCAGTAAGAGATAATTGTGTAAATTTACGGGAATTTCATGGGGCTGTAACTTTATTTTGTAACTGCATTAGTGCAAAGCAAAGATGGAAAATGAAATTTTTAAATTATACCTAATTTGACAAAAATAATGAACTCAAATGCTGAGAAATGGACCTAAAAAACTAAATCTGGTTTATACATATGTATATACAGACTTTGTTAAAAAAAATTATAGTGTTTTGTAATATGCAAAGTTATATGTACTTTGCAATCAATTGTATGTATGTATGCGTTTTTACGTAACTACTTAGTCACGTAATTCATTTTCCTTAAGGTTCTTATTTTCACGACTGTAGTCGAGTAAAGCGTCAATTTTTAAATCAAGGCAACAACTTTCATTGCATGTAATTAAGTCCTAACGGCAATTCATTTCTAGACTTTGTTTAAACTAGGTTCTGAATCAAGAAAATTCTCTTTTTTTTATTTGCTGACTTTCGTCCAAAAATCAGATACACAAAGATTTTTGATTTTTTTTTATGTCCCCGTAATCGTCCAAAACTCGATACTGAGTGTAAGTTTGTTCAGCCTTTTTAATACACTTTCGGCAAACAATTTTAAAAGCTTCTTTTTACGGAATTGGCGGTGCTAGTGTTAAAATTTCGTTTCCAAATGTACTATTTTTTATCTGAAATCATCTCAAAATTTAATATAAAATTAGCTCAGTATGAAAAAGTTCGGTTTCCGTCCCATAAAAATGTTCTCTATAGATATATAGTCACCTAATTTCAATGAATATATTCTATTCTTTCATTCAAAGTACGCGTTCATAAAAAACAGCTAATAACTTCATTAATTTCACATTTTTCATCGCAATGGCATACTATCAAATAGTTTTATGTTTAGTTACATTGAAGCAAAACCTATTTGGGAAAATTAAATCGGGGTTAACCTAGTGACGTAATAATAGCTACATACGGAGAGAGCAAAGAAAAAATTCAAAAAAATAAGAAGAAGAAGCGAACTAACGTCAAAACGATTAAAAAACTTTGTTAGCATTGTTTTATTTTGTCAGCGGAAATATGGACGCTGTCAAATCGACAAACAGAGGAATTGCGGCCCGCGTAAGGCGCAATTGGGCCTAATATTGGCCTAAGTAAGCCGCTGCAGGCGGCTGCCACTCCAACCTAACCTAACCTAAGGCGCAATCGTGTATTTTATCATTCTTGGAGCGCAATCACATGTGCATGTTTGTATTTGCGAATACTTTGGAATTACATACATACTAAGTGACATATACGTAACGGGAATAAATTTCTATATTATTTTTGGTCTTAAATGTTATAAAAAGGGTAATTTTATTGAGCTCGAGGTCAGGTTTTACTTGAGAATAATAATAATAGAAAACAAGAAGTGATAGCTGCTATTTCGGAGATCAGCAAATTTCCTCATCAGACTTCTTTCTTTCTAGACTTTACCAGGCTTTGAACCATGGTACGCGGAGTTGCTAGGCGAGCATTCAATCACTCAGCCACGATAACCGTGTGAAAATCGCTTGCTTTCTTATTATTTCATTCTCCAATCATACCGCTATTAAGTGTGACGACAGTGCGTCAACCCCCATTGCGCGCGAAAGTTATGTACGTATGTATATATGAGGTCGAACCACGACCGCACTCCCCTGCGAGCCATGCCAACAGCTTCCCCTAAAATTTCAATGCAATCGTATATGTTTTCTCTAAATACCAATGCACAATTTTTTATGATATGTTAAGAAGAGAAAACGTTGTTATGCTTGCTTCACCATCTTAAAGCACGTACTCACAACAAAGTAAATCACTTATTTTCGCCCAAATTACCTCGCAAACACCAAATACGTCCACAGGTGTCATTCCTTATTTATCTTGACAGCTCTGAGGCCACAGGGTTGCTTAGTTCGTTTATCAAAGAAAAACATGTGAGAATAGATTTTGTACATTTTTAATATATTTAAATCGAACAATAATTTTTATGAGCTCAATGCCATTTTTATGGTAGAAGTATAGCTATTTCGGAGATCACCACTTCTCCTTATCAGACTTCTTCCGGGGATCGAACCCACGACCTCCTTTAATATATGAATATTTTTGAATTTTATTCTGATAATATCATTTTAAATTTGCGATCATGAAAGAAAGCATCTAGGGTAGTAAAAATCAAGATATAGACGAGTGAAATAGTACTAATATTTCAAAATGTATCGTCTAGTTAGGTTATGGGAGAACACATTTTTCGTTTATTATACATAGATTAATTTTAGAGCCGACACTGATTTTTTCATGGCTTAGTTTTTGATATATAATAAAATGCCTCATTTCATTTTAAGTTAATGTCAAATTTTACAAAGCGTCTGGACTTTTACGCTATACATAATCTAATAGGATTTTGAAAGTTTTCTCGAGATCTCAGATTTCAGTTCTGTGGCAATGTAGTGTTATTCAAAATTCAACAGGGAAATATATTCTACATTTAAAAAAAGTCGTTGTTCTTGCTGTTCCCTGGGCATATCCTATTTGTCGATGCTCATGGGACAGGTTATTCCCTCTTCTCCTCATCACCCTCTTCACCGCTGAAAGTGCATTATTTAACCGAGGTATATTGGATTTTGGAAGCCCTTAACAAAAGCGCTTACGCTTCTTTGGTGGTGATGGGAAAACCAAAAAGTCTCCATAATGTCAACATCACCGTCATTTTCATTGACTGCTTCCAGTGCGATTTATATGTACATAAGTGTTTCCAACACGTCTTCATAGCTGAATGTTGAACGCGTACGGCGAGCAACATAATTGCGATCTCCTTGTAGCAAATTTATTCGTTAGACTTTGCCGGAAATTTTCCCATTTGTTTACAAATTTTGTGAAGGAAAATACGCAGTTATATATAAAGCTACCAAAACTATGAATTTCAATGCATTGGAAACAAGAAGTGAAAGAAAAACAAAAGCAAAGAAACAATGATACATATTTCTTGACAAAACCAATATTTCTGCTTCATTTATCTTTCTATTTTGCCCAGAAATAAATAGAATCGGCATCACATTACACTATGGACAAATTGGTAAATTCACAAAATTCCAATAAAAATGCTGATTTGATTAAATTTATTATTTGTTTTCTATTTTTTTGAAAGAACGTGAAATTTGGAAGCAACTGATAGTTGAGGCAAGAATGCTTGTTGCAGTTTGTTGGCATTTGCTATATGTACATATTTTGCTGCGGTTGGATAACAAGTTAACAAAATTAAAAGTGAAAGTGAAGAGTATTTTAATATTAAAGTACAGTCAAAAAATGGGGTTTAAAATATCGGGGCCTCGCCAGAAATACTATTGGTTTTTAATGCATTGCAGTGGTTGTAATTTTTTTGATTAGTGTGCATACGTCCATACGTGCATTATTGTGGTTTAAACCAGTGGGTTAACTCCAGAGGCGGATCCAGCAGGGGGCCCAACTATTTAAAAAAGCGAGTATCATTTGAAATTTAACCAAAATGAGATATCTGAAAGAAAAATTATAAATTTATCTAGAATTGCCGTCAAATAATGTATTTGAAAAGATTCTACAGTATGCATTGGATTTCGATCCCTTTCGATGTATGTTTCAACTAATGTGGGACGTACATTTTCTGTCGAGTTTTATAATCGTATATTAAACGTTTTTGTGCTAAGAACGGCCCAGGTTAACTCGAGAATCTGGTATGATTATATTTGGTAAATTTTTGCTCTCGAATCCTGTTAACTTTGTGTATTCAACATTATATTGTGGCGATTTATTATTAATGCATCTAATTGTTTTTATTATTACTAGTATTATTCTTTTTATAATGTTTTTATTTGCAGGTCGTTAATACAATAAAAAATAGTTCAGGTCGACGGATTTAATTACAATTTTTCAACATTTCAAAATATCAAAATTGTAAATACATATATGCAAAGAAACGTAATTAGATTACCCTCCTTTTCTTATAAATTTTGCAGCTTTTTAAAATATGATATTTTTTTTAACTTCTATAAATTCGACCATTTGGTTTTAATTGCAGATTTGTTGTGCACAAGAGACAATTTGGGGCACTGAGAAGCATCAACAGTTATAACGGGTGTTTTTTATAGACTGATAGAACTTTCGATAGGGATAGATGTCCCTTGACACCTGGTAAATGACATTTCATTTTGACATTTCTGTTCAGTAAGCATTGACAAATCATCATGGAAAGAATGATGCCTCAACAACGTTTACAAATTGCGGAAATTTTCTTTAAATCAGTTCTGTTCGCCAAACTTATAGAGCACTTCGTGAATTTTATGGTCAACATAATCGAGCATCAGAGCAGCTTATTCGTCGAACTGTTGATAAATTTCGAACAACATTTACTCTACTGGATGAAAAACCAACAACAAGACAAAGAACTGTACGTACAGAAGAAAAAATTGGTGCTGTAATTGATAGTGTTGGAGAAGATCCGACTTTGTCTATTCGCCGCCGAGCTCAACAAGTTGGACTTTGTCCATCCACAAGATGGAAAATTTTGCGCAAAGAAAATTGGACTGATCGCATCCGATTCACCAAAGATAGTCGTGGCGGACATTTGCCAGAAATCGTTTATAAATATTAAATTTCATAAAAATTTCTTTCAAATAAAAAAAAATTGGTATCATACTTAATTTTTTATGTGCTTTATTTCAATTTAAAGTTCTATCAGTCTAAAAACCCCCGTTTTATATAAATATATGTACATACGCAGATGTATGTATATACATACGTATTTAATAAAAATTTGTATTTCATATTTATAAATAGTTTTAGCACAAATGTATGTAATATTTAAATTTTTGGGAAGTAAAGAATTTGAATGTAAATGTTTTGGTTTAAAATTCTAAGAATATTTAAATATCTTTTGTAAGCAAAAATAACCCTACACTGGCTGGCGAGGGAAATTAGCGGATATCAGTTATAATTTCTGCACAGCACCTTTACAAATCTAATTTTTTAACCACTTTTGAAGTTAACGAAATCCACATCTTACAAACCGTACGAATTTGGCAAAAAAAAATTTCAACCTCTCCAAATCTTCTCAAATTTTTTCTTGTAAAGTTCTTATTGTATATTAAAATATGTTTAACTATATGCGTACGAATAAGGTTTTTCTAGTAACAGGATAGAGAGCAAAACGAAGGCAGCGTTGAGTTTTTGTAACTACTGTTTTGGAATTTATATATGTATGTACATAAATTTCTGACTCAAGAGAAATATGTACTTTAAATTTGCCTGTTGGAAGATTCGGGTACTTTATGTAAAGGGTACGTAAGGCGGTAATGTATGTGTGTATTATGAGTATATGGTTTACTTAACGGATTTAAAGTTAGATGGAAAAGGCGCGGGATTATTGTACAAATGTGAAGGTATATATAAATATATATATACATGCATGTATCTATGTCGCCAAAAAAACAAGTTCGGAAAATGGCGAGGTTTTTCATTTGGTAGAGGGGTCCGCTTAGTAGTGTCTTCATATGTACATATGTATGTATGTGTCTTGAAATAGTTGTGGACTTACATGAACCTTGAGCGTATACCACCTTTTTTCTTGCTTGACTCTGTACCCTGATCCCGGACCCGTTGTACTCGTTTGTAACCGCTTTTTCCGCCTTTTGCTGTTTGCAGTGTACCTACAACTTGCTGGTGTCTGTTGTTGGCTTCTTGGCGTCTTCCGTTGGCTGTCGCTTTGTTTTTGTAATCGACTGCCATTATTTAGCGTATATCTCAATTTTTCTTTTAAGAATTTCGTCTTTTTTATCCTTATTTTCCCAGATTTTATTTTTGCGAATTTTTGGTGTTGGTTCCAATTTTAGTAACGGTTTCGTTTACTCACATCTTAATCTTTATTTTGCAAATTGTTTCTTCACAACTTTTTTATTAGCGTTAAATTGATTAACTGATTTCGTTTAGTGCACTTTAATCTTTATATTTTTAAATTTTATTTTTCGTCCAACTTTTTGTTCGTTTTGAATTTAGTCACGGATTTATTTTAGCGCACTTTCATCTTTGTTTTTCAGATTTTATCCATCCCACCACTTTTTTCGTTAGGTTCACACATAATTTTTTTACTTAAAGTAGCTTAGCGTTCACTTTATTAGCGACATTTTCCTTGTTCAACTTATGTGTATATATACATACATATTTATATCTCTACATTTTTATATCTTTTATTTTCACAAATTTTTAGTTAATCTTTACACCTGACACCTTGTGTAATACATATATGTATGTTTGTATATGTTTTTGTGAAATTTTTACTTTATATGTATGTATATACATATGTATGTGCATAAGTATGTATATTAACGCTGTTCAAACAGTGTTTTCCGGCGCTGTATATTCAATTTAAGTTTTTGTCATTTTATACATATGTACATACATACATATATGGCCTTTTGTTATTTCTATTTTGTCACCGCTAGCACGCATATTAGCACACACTCACTCGTGTTTAGTGTTATTACCGTTTTTTCTATTTTCCGTACATACATAAAGGGTGTTTTTTTAAGACTGATAGAACCTTAAATTTAAATAAAACAGATACATTTTTTTTTTTATTTGAAAGTTATTTTTATGACATTTAATATTTTAAAACGATTTCTGGCATATATCCGCCACGACTAGCTTTGGTGAATCTTATGCGATCAGTCCAATTTTCTTTGCGCAAAATTTTCCATGTTGTGGATGGGCAAAGTCCAACTTGTTGAGCACGGCAGCTAATTAATAGACAAATTCGGATCTTCTCCAACGCTATTACTTACAGCACCAATATTTTCTTCTGTACGTATATTTCTTTGTCTTGTTGTTGGTTTTTCATCCAGTAGAGTAAATGTTGTTCGAAATTTATCAACAGTTTGACGAATAAGCTGCTCTGATGCTCGATTATGTGGACCATAAAATTTACTAAGTGCTCTATAAGTTCGGCGAACAGAACACTGATTTTTAAAGTAAATTTACACATTTTGTAAACGTTGTTGCGGCGTCATTCTTTCCATGATGATTTACCAATGCTTACTGAATAGAAATGTCAAGACGAAATGTCATTTTCCTGGTGTCAAGTGACAGCTATCCCTATCGAAAGTTCTATCAGTCTAAAAAAACACTCGATATGTACATATGTATGTACAAATATTGCTGCTTGTTATTTCTGAATTTCTCAGACAAATTGTTTCTCAGTTATTTAATTTAGTTTTATTTTACGTATTTGTATGTAGCTATGTATATATATACTTATACATATGTATGTATATGTATGAAATTTCTTTTCATTTTAAATGAGAATCTGTATGTATGCATATTAGAGTGGGTCAATTTTTTTCTCGGTTATCAAAATCGTAAGCTACGATCATCAAAATCGAGCTTCCGGTTTTTAACGAGAAACTTTTCGTATTTTGTATTTTGTAAAAATCAATACAATTTCTGTTACTGTTTGCTATGTTATTTGTGTGCTATGATTTTATCAACTTCTCAGAGAAAGCAAAGCAACGCTGATGAATTACTAATAAAGCAATTGTTTCCGGAAGCATGGTTTTTAATTATTTTGATAAATTATTCCAGTTAGAAGTTTTTACTCAAGAAAGAAGCCTGTGTCTCTGATTTTCGCGATTCTAACATTTTAAAGCAAAATTTAAGCTTCTTTTAATTATAGAGTCATCTGCTATATCAATTAGTTCTTGTGCTAATGATATTACATTATCAAATCACTCGGAATCAAATTTGGTGCATATGCCAGACCCAAATTTTAGTGCTTCCGGTTTGCCAAGTGATTTACACGAACTAAATTTGCGCATTTGCTGCGATGTTTTAAAATATTTTTTTTTTTTGATTGATCGGTATAAAAATAGAAATAAAATGTTTTCGTACGCATCTTTTACTCCACAAGTGGCAGATATATTGATTGAAATTTGGAGCAAATTGAATATTGGCATAATGACGAATAAGCCCATAATAAACAAGCTGAAAACCTTGCTAAATAAATATTCTAAAGAAACAAAAGGCACGTCTACATCTGAAAAATACAACGCATTTATCAAGACTCTGAACAACTTAATCTTTATTGGAAAATGCAAGTGCAATTTACAGAGCAATTGTTGCTCATATGGTTTGATGCCTGATCATTTACACGAATTTTTGACTGATCAGCATACCGCAAGAAAACTGACAATTCCAGCAGTCCTGGCGCATATTGTTGATTTGGATTTGGCTCCGACAGCTACTGAATATTCATCTTACCGGCCTGACTCATCAGATATGGACGTTGATGACGATTTTGTGTTGAAAACACCAAATGCAGAAAAGCCAATTGTTCTTAAGCGCGGTCCGTATACGAAAAGGCTTGATACCCCCAATTATGCTATGATGTCCGACAGATTTGGTGAGTCAGACAGAGTTGCTGCGTGTTTGGCTACGGCACTTTTTAAAGATATAGATTTCAAGGACGCCAATGGGGAATTTATTACTGTGGACAAATGTAAAGTAGGGCGAGAAAAGGAAAAATGCAGGGATTCTGTCCGTCAAAACAATGCAGGGATTCCAGCGTGCTGGCATTCTCATTTGATGGCAGAAAAGATGAATCATTGAAAATGGGGAAGATTAATCATAAGCATCACGCGAGAATGGTTAAAGAATCTCACATCGTGGTTGTGCGAGAACCTAAAACCGAACTCTTGGGTCATTTAGTACTCAATGCTGAAGACGCTGGTACAAAAAAAAAGCTGCTATATGACTTCTTTGTTAAAAATAACTTGGCTCTTTTCGGTATGGTTGGTATTTGCTGCGACGGTGAAGTCACCAATACTGGCACGGAAAACGGCATATTACGACGATTTGAAGTACTGTTAGACAGACCATTGCACTGGTTTGTTTGCTTGTTACATTTTAATGAGTTACCTTTTCGCCACTTATTTTGAGCGTTGGAAAAATCGACTACAAGTGGACCGCGAACTGTCAGTGGAGCTCTGACAAAATTAATGGAAACCTGTGAACAGATTCAGGTAAGCAATGAATTAGTACTTTAATAAAGATCTCTATTTTTGGTTCGAAATAAGTAACTTGTTCTTTTGTAGGTTGTACCCGACTTTCAGAGTATTTTGCTGGGGAATATGCCTCCTTCCTTGTCGTGAGAACAGGAAAAAAACTCTTTCAACGGACGTTAAGTACTTGTATCGGATGGCCAACGCGATTTATAACGGTTCCTGTCCATAAGATTTAGGCAACATGAAACCTGGACCCATCGTTCATCCTAGTTGGTTAACCAAAGCTAGTAGACTTCTGCGATTGTACGTAACAACGAATACACCATTTGGCATGAAAGTTTACGTACCTATGCACTTTAATGCTAAGTATTACAACTCGGTTATATATTGCAGTTCACTCTTATGTAAATTTATTTGCTCAACGCAATATTTACCACAAAATCTGCGCGAAATTGTAAATAATGTTGTTCAAAATAACTCATATTTTGCACATTCAGAAAATATGCTACTAACAATGCTTTTTGATGACAGAAAGGAAGTGCGCCAGAGGGGTTTAAAAAAAATTTTGTACTATCGTGAAAAACTTTACGAACCAACAAAAGTAAGAGCTTACAGACAACCCACTATAAATTTTGACTGCACTAATTATGTTGAGATGATAAACTTAGATAACAATAGCATTTTGTCGGAGCCGCCCTTCACTGCAAACATACCCTATGACCATTTGCTCGAATACATAGAATTTGACAATCCTCCGCTTCCGGATCCACAAATGCCTCCACATATTCAAGGAACCGAGCGATTTGTGCAACTGCTGACTAGCATTTCACGTCGAACTATTGAAAAAAATCGCGATGGTGTTATGGCAGTCACGGTTGCAAGTCGAAACGCAACATCTAGGATGGACAGCAAACAAGACCCTAAAACTAATTAATTCTGAACTTTAGAAGAATATTATTTTTTGTTTGGCGCTTAACAGTTAAGTTTTTGTTTTGTATTTAGTTATAAAATTATATTGTTTACGAGCCGAAGGTGTTCTTACTAGTGCTCTTTTCTATGGTAAAGAAGTGAATTTTCACTCCTTTTCCTTATAATAATAATAATAATATATTGTTTACTACAATACGATTTGGCGGAAGATGAAAGCTATTAAAGTTTGAAATCTAGAAACTAGCGCAAAATTGTTTATTTAAATTTTTATGGATGGGTAGGTAACATAATTTAACATAAAAAACATTCAAATTTTTTGGATTATAATGTTTAAACTGTTCAATGGCATTTTTTGATTTTTTTTGGGTATATTTGCTTATTAGTTTTTCTTTTTCATCGTATTTTGTTATTAATTTTAAACCAGAGCTTCTTGAAACCCGATCTAAATACTAACATTTTATAAACATCTAATTTATTTTAGCGGGTCAGAACGTTTTATTTCTTAAAATTACAAAAACCATGAGCTTTTACATTTCTTGTGTACCATTTATTGATGATTTAATGGTCAATTTCATAAAAAGCCTTTTTAACAGTCAAAAACTCTTAGACAGATTGTTAACGCTCCGTGGTATATACAAAATATCCATCTCCACAAGGATCTGAAAACATCTACGGTGATTGACCAAAATAAAAAGATATACCTCTAAGTACATCACAAGACTAAATTTCCATCAGATTGTAAATAAAGATTTGTAATATAAAAAAAAAAAAATTTATTTAAAAAAAAAAACGAAAAGTTTCTCGTTAAAAACCGGAAGCTCGATTTTGATTTTAGACCCATGGATTCTTGGGCAAATTTTCTTAGAATCCATCGTAGTTTACGATTTTGATAACCGCTTGGTGAATTTTTTTTGCTCCATACAAAAGTCCCACTCTAATGCATATATATTATTGGCACTGTGTTATTTTAGGCAAATATTTTTTGGTTTATTTAATTCACTCGCTTCCCTCAACATTGCTGCGCTACCGCTTAATTTGCGATGAATTTTACATTTTCAGCGCTTTCTTGACACAATGCATGCCGTCGCTACTCTTCTGAGTCAAATAATTTGAATAGTTTTTCGAACTGATAATTTCTTTACAAAGATCTGATTTTGTTCTAATTGGCAAACGCATGCCTTTTTAAGCATTGTTTCTTTCATGGAACCAACAAACCAAAAAAAAAATACAAAAAATAAAATTTGAATATTTTCCGTTCAAGAGTTTTGAAAATGATGAATTACCACAAAAATTTTAATGACACTTTTTCAAAAGTTACAAATGACGAACGATAACAAATCCCAAAATAAACATGGCGGACTAAACATACAGAGAAAAGTCACTACAAAATTTATAATTTCAGCAAATATCCGAATGATTCATTTTCAAGAGTTGCTAATTGCAATTGTAATACCATATTTCAAAATTGAAATGGCAAACTCGAAATACAGATACAAATCACGACAAAATGTCAAATTTCCACAAATATTTGAATACCATATTTCCAACAGTTCCAAATTGCCAATGATAATAGATTTTGAAATTAAAATGACTGATTCGCAATTAAGTGAAAAATCACTAAAAGATTTCTAGTTTCAACAAATACTTGAATGTTTTATCTTGAATAATTGCTGATTGAAAATTTAATATCAAGTTTTGAAATTAAAATAGATGACTCAAAATATTGACAAAAATCAGTGCACAACCGTGCACTACCACACGAGCGAAGCCGCCGGGTTAGGCTACACTCACTCCTTAAAATATTACAATAATTTCTGACCAGACTTAGGCCTACAAATGTTACATTTCCCCAAAGGTGAACATTTTCAAAGATAATACATGATGTTAAATCGAAAGTACTATTACATGAATTATATTTCGGTTATTTTATATTCACAGAAATCAAAGATAATATTCAACCTGCGATGATGAAACTGTGTTAAGTGAAATTCAACATCATATATTTCAATTCTAATCACATTTCCATACTATGCCTCGGAAAGGAAAAACATCACTATCAAGGAACACTCCTAATGCGAAAAGAGCGCGGCAATATAGAGCTG
The DNA here is from genome assembly GCA_951828415.1 of Anomoia purmunda. Taxonomy (NCBI): domain Eukaryota; kingdom Metazoa; phylum Arthropoda; class Insecta; order Diptera; family Tephritidae; genus Anomoia; species Anomoia purmunda. The sequence goes on along the minus strand of OX639993.1, from coordinate 84,216,218 downwards.
ATGAACATGAGCGGATAGCAGGGCTTGCATCACGTAGAGGTTTAAATTTCGATATGCAAAATGAAGCTTTCAACTACGATCCGGCAGTGGACTATAATTTGTATTCAAAGATCAATACTGGTCAGATGGATGTTACTTCCTCACGTTGTAATGCAACAAAATTTCGGAATGAAATAACTGGTATCTGTTGCTGCAACGGAAAAGTCTCTCTGCCACCACTACGAGAACCACCTGAGCCGCTGTTAAGTTTGACGTCTGGAATGACTGCCGAGTCCAAATTTTTTATACAGAACATACGCAAATACAACTCCAGCTTTCGATGGCATCTTTTGGAGCCATGAAAGTAGTAACAGAACCAGGCTACGTGCCTACATTCAAAATTAAAGGACAGGTTTATCATCTAGCAGGATCGCTATTACCCACAGTAATTGCAAATATATTTCACAGGAAATACCGATGTTCAGACTAATCAACGTTGTGGAAACATTCCAGGCTTCAATCGCGGTATTGTAAGCGAGTTACAACAAATGCTACATGATAGAAGCAGCTTAGCACGCATGTTTAAAACTGTTCTTGACTGAATGCCTAACATTGAATATAAAATTGTAATAAAAGCAGACAAAACGCCAGAGGGAGAGCACGAACGACGTTACAACGCACCAACATCGAACGAAGTGGCAATTATCATTGTTGGCAATGAGTTTGACAAAAGGAATATTGTTCTTTACAACCACAGTAACGTGTTACAGTCCATATCAGAAACCCACCGATCTTATGACGCTCTGCAATATCCATTGATTTTTTCTAAAGGTGAAGAGGGATATAATTTCAATATTCATCAAATCGACTCTGTGACACATGCACCCACTAACAAAAAAGTTTCGGCAGTGAATTACTACACTTATTGCATAATGATCAGAGAAGGGCATAATGATTTATTGAACATGTATGCAAAAATTGAGACTAAATCAGAAAGAACTCCGTGCTGAAGAGTACGTACACGTGACACATGCACCCACTAACAAAAAAGTTTCGGCAGTGAATTACTACACTTATTGCATAATGATCAGAGAAGGGCATAATGATTTATTGAACATGTATGCAAAAATTGAGACTAAATCAGAAAGAACTCCGTGCTGAAGAGTACGTACACCTCCGAGACGCTATATCCAGAGATGGGAATGCTAAAGATATTGGGCAGCTGATAATTTTACCTTCCTCATTTACCGGCAGCCCAAGACATATGCACGAATATACGCAAGATGCCATGACGTACGAAAAGAATTACAGACGCCCTTATTTATTCATAACATTTTCTTGCAATCCAAAATGGGATGAGATTGAGTCACTTCTGCTTCCCAGGCAGACTGCAGGGAACAGGCACAACCTCACCGCAAGAGTTTTTAAACAGAAATTAACAAAACTCGTTGACGCAATAGTACAATTACAAATATTCGGTGAAGTTCAATGCATTGTGTATACGATTGAATGGCGAAAGAGAGGTTTCCCTCATGCCCACATACTCATCTGGCTGAAAGAAAAAATACATTCCGGACACATAGATCAAATAATTTCTGCAGAAATACCTGACAAAGAAATAGATCCTCTTTTATTCCAAATCGTTACCACAAGCATGATTCACGGTCCTTGCGGAACATTCAATCCTACGTCACCATGCCTGAAAGATGGACAGTGCACAAAAAGATATCCACGTGCTTTTCTCTTTGAGGATGCTTCCGCATGTTGTAAAAGGGCCAATATCGTTTGAATACTTACGCACTGTTAAAGATGAGATTTGTCCAACTTATCGTCAAGCTTGCCAGAAACTTCTAGAAGAGGGTTTACATTGGGACACAGCTTTATCGGAGGCATCAATATCAATGCCTCGCCAAATGCGTTCTATTTGCAATCATTTTAACTACCAGTTCTCCGTCGGATCCAAAGGCTTTGTGGGAAAACCATTGCGATTCCCTAAGTGAAGATTATCTCTTGAAATTGCGTAGAACTGCGAACAATTATGATTTACAGATGTCTGATATGATTTACAACAAAACCCTGATAGATATTGAAGATACATGTTAGGCTATAATCAATAAACCACTCGAACAACTAGGACTCGTTTTGCCAACACGAGATGACATCGATATAGCAGATACAGATGTTGTACGTGAAAAAAATTACAATCAAGGCGATTTATTACAATTTGTGGGGGCAAATAAACCTCATTTGATAGAAGATCAGAAAACAGCATTTGAACTCACACTCGATCGAATTTCGAACAAGGAGGGAGGTATTCTGTTCATTGACGCACCGGGAGGAACAGGAAACACTTTTCTCATCAACCTTATACTCGCGGAAGAGAGAAGCGCTGGAAACATTGCGCTCGCTGTAGCGTCATCAGGAATTGCAGCTACTCTATTGGCAGGGGGAAGAACTGCTCACTCGGCATTCAAATTACCGCTCAACCTCTCAGCAACCGATGATCCAATTTGCAATATTCGCAAAAACTCTGGACAAGCAACAATTATGAAAACCTGCAAAATCAAAAAAGCTCTGGAAGCTTTGGATAGAATAATGCAGGATCTAAGAGGAAAAGAACCAAAAATGGGAGGAGCACTCTTGCTGCTGGCTGGAGATTTCCGTCAAACTCTTCCTGTTATTCAAAGAGGAACGCCAGCAGATGAGATCAATGCGTGTCTCAAATCTTCTTATCTGTGGAGGCGAGTTGAGAAATTGACATTGTCAACAAATATGCGGGTTCGTCTGCAAGGCGATGTAGCCTCCCGAGAATTTTCGCAATAGCTTCTGCAAATCAGAAAAGGACGATTCATGAATATGCCAGGCAATTACTCAGTCACGTTTCCAGAAGACTTCTGCAGCTTGAGTGAATCGTTAGATGATGTTGTTAGCAGTGTCTTCAATGACATTGTAGCCAATTATAAAATCATGGATGGCTCAGAGAAAGAGCGATTTTAGCACCGCGAAATTACCAAGTGGCTAACCTTAACATGACGATTCAGAACAGTTAACTACCCTGTTGAGTTTTTTAATTCACTAGAACCATCAGGAATGCCAACACATCAATTATGTTTGAAAGTAGGATCACCAATAATGATGCTCAGAAACCTGAGGCCACCAAAATTGTGCAATGGAACTCGACTGTTCGTCAAAAATTTACATCCAAACATCATTGAAGCTACGATTTTATCAGGCACATCTGCTGGAGAAGATGCTTTCATACCACGCATTCCGTTAATTTCTTCCGACATGCCTTTCGAATTCAAAAGACTTCAGTTTCCAGTTCGTCTTGCTATTGCAATGACAAGCCTTGAAATGGTATCTGCATCGACTGGACACTATGGTTTTAGTTACTACCACTCGGTAGGGACGAAGGTTTATTCTTCCTAGAGTACTCTAATTCTTCCGATCTTGATTGGCAGTTGCACTCTCTGCTATCACTTTCTCCTACCACGCGAGCGAAGCCGCGAGTTTAAGCTAGTATAGCATAAAAAGCCTGATACCATAAATTGGCTGTTGTTTCATGAGTTCAAATATTTTGCAAACGTTTCAGTCTCATACTAAAGGGTCTTCCAATTGCGACGATATAAAAGTATACCGATAGCGACAGCAAACGACGCGATATTTTTCCCCGCTCTTTTGACATTTCTCTTCAGTAAGGTTTGCCCTTTTATCATGAAAAGATATACGATCCAACAACGAGTCGAAATTATTAAAATTTACTACCGAAATTCGGAGCCAGTGGCTTCAACTTTAAGAGCGATACGCCCAATTTATGGTCGTCGTCATTTCTGGCTGAATGGCTTCGTCAATAAGCAAAATGTGCGTTATTGGATAAAATTACGGTTTGGTGCGGTTTATAAGCCGGCGGAGTCATTGGGCCTTACTTCTTCCGTGATGATCAAGACCGGCACGTTACTGAGAATTGGAATCGCTAGCGCTCAATGATAACCGAATATTTTTGGCCCGAATTGGACGGCGCCACAAGCCACACAGCGAATGTCACAATCGATTTATTGAGAACCAAGTTTGGTGAACGTTTTATTTCACGAAATGGCTCAGTCAATTGGCCGCCTCGATCTTTCGATTAGTCGCTGTTAGACTATTTCATGTGGGGCTACGTCAAGTTATGGTCTATGCCAACAAGCCAGCGACGATTGATGAACTTCGTACGAATATCGAACGTGAAATTGCAGCAGTATCGGCCGATTTATGCTTGAAAACCGTCGAAAATTGGGTTCAGCGTCTGGACTTCTGCAAGCGTGCCCATGGTGTCCATGCAAAAGAAATCGAGTTCCATACATAATGGCATCGAATGTACTTTCGCAGGAATAAAGAATTTAATTCATATCCTAAACCGTTTTTGGTTTATTTAAAAATACTTTTGAGGCGTTCCTATTGCAAGACCCGATACTATGAACCAGGTGTGTTTGAATGCTTGATATTATATGCTGTAATGGCTGACATTGGACTGAGTTTACTGCGTGCGAATTTAAAATTATGGACCTACCAACCCTTTTTGAAGGTTAGGTCAAAGTGAAAAAATTAAATATGTTTTTTTTTCATTCTCCTATTCTCCATTTGTTCTATGTTCAAAATCATCGAATTAATGGAATCAGATGTGTGGTCATTGTTAGTCAAGTATTGCTTCCAGGGCCCGATTTATCTAAATTGCCGCTCTGGTCAAATAACGCCCCTCTCACTCTCAAAATCTGCCGTCCTTTGTTTTTTATGTTTTGGAGATCTGCTGTCCTTATGGTAAATCCACCCTTGATTGCGTCAGTGATCTTGTCGTCTTTTTGTTTCTTTGCGGCCGATTTAGGCTCTGTTGAAAATAATAATAATGCAACCCTGCACCATTATATTCGCATTAGCTGTCAATTAATAACATTTTTTTTTTCAACATCTGATTAATATAAGACGTGGCATAGCCTTTTTACTCATTACATAGTTTAATATATAAATAATAAATGCATGAATTAAATCTCTAAATGATTCATTCATCAGAGGAACAGCCACTTTTTCCAGATATTACGAAAATATAAATTTTATTAAACATGGATTATTTGTAAAGTTAACAAGTAGTCGGCATGGAGAAAAGCTTGTTTTTTTTTTTGTCATATTAGAGAGCGACCGGCCGCCATTTGTCTTTAATATGCTTACATCAGTTTCACGAGTAAGTGGCGGACTGGCAAAATAAGCTTTTCTAAACCTCAATAGCAACGGAGTTAAAATATATATCAAATGAAAAAGGTTGATGAATTACTTACTAACTTAATTGGCGCTATAACCGCTTAAGCGATTTTGGCCGAACTTCACCTACAATTTGTGGTGTGCGTCTTGATGTTGTAACACAAATTGAGGGGCCTACAGTTTTACGCCGAATCCGAACGGCGAATGTTTTTCTGAGAAGTTTTTTCATGGCAGAAATCCATTCGGAGGTTTGCCGTTGCCTGCCGAGGGGCGACCGCTATTAGAAAAAACGTTTCTATAAGTTTTGATATTACTTGCCCCGGCCAGGATTTAAACCCAGGACCCTCCGAATAAAGCGTGCACACGCTACACACTCGGCTACGGCGGCCGCTGGTTGATGAATTCAATCTGGCAAAATCATCAAATTACAAAATAGTATATTCGTTTCTGAAATATTTGTGTGTAAACCTACGAAAAAATGCGCAGACTCTCGAGCGACAATTGAAATTGTAAATAAGATACGTAGTTTGAAATTACGAAAGCGTTAAATGAATATGAGAAATGAAAATGAGAAAGCGTCAAATGAAAATGCAAAATAATCATTTGAAAATGAGATAGACGGCGTAAAGTTAAAATATTCATGCTTACATTAAAAACCCATATGTAAATGGGCGAAATTCAGGAAAGTATCGATTTCAGTACATACTCGTAATTAGAAAAGCTCGTTGTTGAAGTGAAGTCAACTATTACAGGAGAAGAATGGGCAAGGGACACATACAAAAGTGTATTTTAATTATTATTTGAAAAATATAGGTTAAATGTAGGAAAGTGAGACTTCAATAGCCATCAATTCAATCAGCCATCAATACATTATGTTGGACACATACAATATTTTGTTTTAATTATAATTATTATAATAATTATTATTTGAGAAATGTGTAATTAAAATAAGTTTCTCATTCCCATTAGACGCATTCTCATTTTCATTAACGCGTTCTCATTTGCAACTGACTATTCTAATTTCTAAATGACACTTTCTCATTGTAGACAGGAAACCTTGGCACTAAGAATCTGTCCTTTGAGCTTTTAAATAAAATATCTTGAAAAACCGACAATATTAATTTTGAGCTCAAGGTCAGTATGAGGAAAAGTATTTTGGAAAAAAGACAACAACAGTCAGGAGTGGTAGAAATGATAGCTATTTCGGAGATGACCATATCTCCTCATCAGGTTTCTTTCATGACTCCACCGGCATTTGAACCCACAACTTACGACTTGCTGGGCAAGTGCGTAGCTAATGGACCACAGTCACCTTGTGAGCTAATGCTTATTACCACTTTTCCTTATATCCTACCCGCACAATTCAAGTACGGCAGTCTGCCGATATTAAAGTGAATGTGTGGTTAATTGTTGTTGGGTAACACAAAATCTATTTAGTTTATCTTTGTTAGAAAGCTCATACAGCTGATCGTTCCATCGTCTGCGGTATTCACCGTCATAAAGACGTAGAGATCAATAAATCGTACGGATAATCTTTCTCTCGAACACTCCAAGGGCCACCTCATCCGATGCTGACAGTGCTCATGCTTCAGCGCCATACAATAGCAAGGGCATGATGAAATACTTATATAGTATGGTCTTGGTTCGTCGAGGCATGTCTTCACTGCCCTTTACTTTAAACCACTTACGAGATATTTGCATTAAAACATTAATAAATGTTTACACTGAGCAAAGGAGTGCTACGATCATTTCAAAAGACAGCACACCATTGGGAATATAGCTGCTTACTTTATTCTGTAGCTATAGTTTGTAAGTAAAATAATAGTTCTATATTTATTTCAATTATAAATAAATAATTTGATTCAATTAAGTTTTGGTGTAGTAAAGTAAGTTAAGATTTCTTGCCACAAGAATCGAATCGAAGTGGAATCTACGTTGTTTGGATAGAGTAACAGAGGTGGATGCAAATTTAGTCTTCCTTACTAGGAAAATTGTTTTTAAAAACGAAAATCCGCTTTTGTGGATTAAAATGAGCATATTATTTTCCATTTTGCCCTATTTATCCATTTGTAATTTGCCATACTTACTTGCTTAATTGGAACTACAACCGCTTAAGAGATTTTGCCCGAGCTTCTCCTTCAATTTGTGGTTTGCATATTGATATTGTAACACTAATTGAGGTACCTACAGGCTTACGCCGACTCCGAACGGCGAATGTTTTTTTGTGAGAAGTTTTTTTCATTTTATTTCAGTTGTCGTTGCTTACCGAGGGGCGACCCCTATTAAAAAGAACTTTTCTATAATTTTTTGAAGTTACTTGCACCGGTGAGAATTTGAACCCGTGACCCATCGAATGAAGCGCCCACATGCTACACACTCGGCTACGGCGCCCGCTTTGTCTACAGTAATGTATTTCATCACGACATGGCATCACGCTCCACCTTGACAATGATGGAGTGCCAACGCGTGAACAAAGATGATGGTATTTTCCATTCAGAACGGAAACAACATATCAGTTATATTGATAAATGCAGTCAATCTGTAAGATACAATTTCGTTTATAATTTGGCTTATGCTACCGCGTGATTGGTGCCGTAAATTCCCCCTCCGTAAGATGAAACATCTCCGATTCCATGCTACTTTTTGTTAAATTATGGGTTTTGTCCAAAACAACGTTGTATGTAATATCTTGTTTGAGAGTTTCACGCACATGTTTTAATTTCAAAATTACGAGAATTATCAAAATTCTTTTTTTCATTTCTCTTATTTTTTACGTTTTCCTTAATTTTTATTTACAATTTCTGGCAGACATGATTTTTCTTTTTTTTATATGTATTTTTTATTTCGGTTTTAAATCTCGAACATTATAAAATTTATTTTCACTCTTTGTAATATTAGAGTCAATGAAACCCTTGCCATCTATTTGAGCTTAAATCTTACTTCATAATATCTATAAGTAAATTCTATTTTTGGATATTTTAAATAAAGTTCAATTATATTATTTTTTTTTGTTGTAACATTTTAAAATTCTGAAATATCCAATAAGTATGTAATAATCATTGTGATATGTGATATTTTTGAGTTCACCAAAGTTTAAAATAGTCGAATTTAAATTTCCTATTTCTCCAAATGTAATTGTATATATCATATTTTGAAGCACATGTATAATGAAGTGATTCCTTTTCATAATTATTACCCTAGTTGCTGTCTTGCCCTATATATTTTGTACTATAGCGGTCAGTTCCGTAATAGTTTTAAACATTTCTGTAGTACTTATAATTTATAATTGATTTTTACAATATTGTCATGATTGGGAGTTTCTGCTAACCGTTTCCGAAGTGTTACTAATTCATTTATTCCTCTTTTTTGCCTGACAGGTTTTAAATAACTAAACTTTCCGATTCGGTTTTTGAAATTCTGATTTCTAATTCATCACAATTATTTGTATCATAACGAATAATGTTATACATTTTTTTTAAATGTCAAAATTGTTCCCATATTATTTATAAATAGAAACATCTCCATTGTCAGTAAATACGTAATCCTGTCGAGTGTAGTCAATAATGTCGTTGAGTCGATTAGGGTTACAATTATTAACAATAACATGTTGAAAGCCTATAAGTAACGTTATCTTTATGTATAATTCGATTTCTATTATTAATTATTATCTTATTCCCTAAGTTTTCCTTAAATTGCTGCCTTTTATATCTAGGTTTTAACTTTTTTCTCTCCCCCATGATTTTTTCGTAAATAATTTGTTAGGGAATAAATTGCTTGCATCAAGACGTACACCACAATTTGCAGGAGAAATTCGACCAAAATCGCTTAAACGGTTTTAGCGCCAATTAAGTGTGGCTCTCAAATTTGTTTCTAAGCCGCTTACTAAATTATGTTCTTCCTTAAAGCATTGTGGAATGGACTCCCTCAATTGCTTATGCAATGTCATGGATGACAAAAGTAAATTTCAATGTTTAGCCTAACTGTTTTTGTTTCACAACTGTAATTTTTTCAAGCAATTCCGAAACCTTTTCTTAAATATTTGATTTGTCTTCTGAATGTTTTAATATTAAAATTTTGAATAAACATCAGCTCATGGGCTGAATTTCATTTTTTGTGCGTAAAAATGCCTATATGAAGTTGATCTCCCTCTTTATCTAGGATTGGGGCTTTGCCTATTGGGATTTGCTTAGGATGTCGGTCATATTTATTTTTTTACATGTTACGCAGTTACGAATGAATACTTTTAACATTTTCCTCATGTCTGGCCAATAATACAATTTCTCATTCGGGACTTGTTCAATTATAGCGGACTGATCTTCCCTATTTATAATATCTATTGCAAAAAGCTTCATATAAACAAGTTTGGTTTGAAAAGCTTCTCTCAAAGGTTCTTGTATTTCACGCAAATACTCTATTGTGCAATGAATTTCGGTTAACAATCTCGGTTGGACAAATTTTTTTAAAATGGCTAATATATTTTCCACTTTATTATACTTTATTAAATGACATTTATTTAAAATTTCCCATGAACTCATGTAATCGTTAACTTGTTTTTAAGTTTCATCTAATTTTGTTGGAATCTGTCTTGACTATTTTTTTTGCTGAGGATATGGATATTGTCTGCTCCATATTGGTTCCTCACTATCCGTTCTTATTTCCTCTTCTATGTTAGTTCTAAACGGAAAACTCATATTAATCATATTGCGATGCGTTTCTTCGATTTTACTTTTTATGTATGCTTGAAATTTCGACAAACCTTGACTTTCAAATCCAAGATTTTTGTCCTTCAAAGGTTCGCATTTTTTGGCCGACGTTTGATCTTCTAGTTTTTCGCTGACATAATCTTCAGCTAATATGGCTGAGCATTTTTTCGCTCATTAAAGAAAGCTGGCGCTTCAGGATATTTTGGTGGCAAAGAAAATTATTTTTCCAGTGTTTAATTTTCAGTAAATTCTTCGACTGGATTTGTGAAACACTCCTGCTCCACAATGTTTTGATTTAATAATTATTCTTTTTATTGCCGGTATAATATCAAGCTGGCATCGTAAGGATTTCACGTCCCAAGGGACATATGTATATTTCCAGTATTTCTTTTTTTACACTTTTCTTTCCTATTGCCGGCAACAACTTCATTTACGATTTTCACTCTTTGTAAATGGCTAATTCGTTTTTATTTTCGTATACTCTCTGCTTAATGCAGCAGTAAGTTTCTCCCGTATCGACAAGACCTTTTAAATTTTTATTTAATTTCTTATCATAGATGGTGATGAGGAGGTCCTTATATTATTTATCCTTTGAGTTTTATCTTGCGGCCGGAACCTATGATTGCTTTCCCCTCTTCTCACATATAGACTCTTATCATTATGAACCGCTTCCCTCCATCAGACACATGCATTAATTTTTCCGGGAAATTCTAGCAAGGACTTAAGTCTGGAGTTCGTATTCGCAGAGTTGAGAGAAGTTATCAGAAAATTTTTATTTTTGTTATTCGCTGTAGAAGCCTTTAGTTATATTGGTGGTTTTTATTAAATAATTTGAAGCACATTTTAATATTATACTTTAAAAGACAATAAACTCAAAACTATCTTACACCATTCGTAGTCTAAGTGAATTGGTGGAGTGTCTGTGATTTTACAATATTTTTCAAAAATATCAATCAAACTAAATAATCCTACATTAAACCATGTGGCTTGGTTTAGTGTGGTAACTGCTTTCTCTTGATTCTCCTATTATTGTTGTGATTGTTGCTGCAGCTTTTGGTATTGTCGATATTACCGATTTAACCGATTTCACTGGCTGCTGCTACTTTCATGATGCTTTCACTAATTCACACGGCGTTGCTTTCTTTTTATTAATTACTCAGGTCAGTAATGCAGTAAATCTGTAAGATGTACTTTTCTTTATAAGATTGCTCCCGTTAACTTGCACATAAGATAAAGTAAAATTGTTCCCTTTTATCTCTGATTGCTTTTATTCGTTTTGTTCACTATGACTGCCAGAAATTATAAAATTTGTCTGCTTCAATTTAAATTGAGAATTAATTTTCTTTAACTAAAGCTTGTGTATTTGTTAAGCGTCACCAATTCTTTATTGCAGTGTTAAGTGTTAACAAATACAAATAATAAGTGCGTAAAAGAAATACGAAAAGCACAAAGTAGATCGCAGATAATAAGTGCATTGGCATAGCATATTCTGTATATGTATGTATGAATATATAATAAATTCCCAAATGGCTTACGTATAAAAACACATAATTTAACAAGTAAACAAAAGTCTACGTTCGGATGTAACTGAACTTTAAATATCCAGCGCAAATTTTTATTTTCAATAAACCATATGTGTTGTATGTAATCAAAAAAGTGAATCTTCTATATTTAAATGAATGTAAGCCGTCCAAAGTACTCGTCCAAAGTACCCGACCAATTTTAGCTATAGCTCTCCCTAATTAAATTATTTATACTAAATTTGAATGAATTAGCAATATAAATAATTTAGTAAAATATTTCATATTGTTGTAAATTACCGTTATATGAGAGATGATCATGGTTTTAGTCAAATTTCTCTAAATTTCGGAACAGAAACCAAATGCTTGCATATTCGTAAGTAAGTCGTTGAAAAATGATCTAGAAACAAGGAGATTAGTGTAAAAACTGTACATAAACGCATGTTTGGACCAGCAAATATGGATCCCGTTATTGAAATTTCTTTGGAATCAGTTCGCAGTTTTTCTTCGTTTGTACGGGCATACTTTACGTTTTGGAAATGTTACAAAAAATGGGTAAAATAAATACGCGTCAGGTTATAAAAAAGCAAAGAGTAGTACATTTAAGGCAATTAAATAGTGCAACGAAAAGTATTTTAATTAAATGCCATCACTCAACAAGGGAATAATGATAATAATTTAATATCAGAGCTTTTCCCAGTGCATAATAAATTGAAGAACAAACTAAAGTCTTGGGTTTGGAGACACATACAGTGTTTCTTGGCAACACGGAGAAAGTGGGTTTAAAAAATTTGTGTCCGGGCTCTTATTTTCATTACGGCGTTAAACGTAAGTTTGACAAAGTAACCAGCCTAATTTCTATAGATGACAAAATAACTGTTGACCTTAATTTCGATTCTTGCCCTTATTTAGAGGTGTCCGCACTCAGCTTCAGCCAATTTTGTGTTAGTGTTTACATAGGCAAACAAAAACTGAGTTGCGTTGATTTGATTTTAGATGATTTCAATTCTGAGATGAATAGCTCGTGAGCAATGATATTAAAAATAAAGTATTAAATGGGTCTCAAACTATAAGCCATCATATGTGCTCCCTGTTTACCAGGGAAGGCCCCATTTGCGTTATATAGCGTCTTGCAATAGGGATGCACAAAAGTAGACCGATAGTGACAGCAAACGACGCCATATTTTTCCCCGCTCTTTTAACATTTCTCTTCAGTATGGTTTGCCATTTCATCATGGAAAGATATACGATCCAACAACGAGTCGAAATTATCAAAGTTTACTACCGAAATTCGAAGTCAATGGCAACACTTTAAGAGCGCTACGTTCAAATTAATGTCGTCGTCATTTCTGGCTTCGTCAATAATAAGCAAAATATGCGTTATTGGACAGGCAGCAATCCACACGTACTCCATGAGTCAACATTGCATCCCGAAAAAATTACGATTTGGTGATGATCAAGACCGGCAGTAACGTGGAATCGCTACCGCTCAATGATAACCGAATATATTTGGCCCGAATTGGACGATATGGACTTGGACAATATGCCACACAGCGAATGTCACAATCGATTTATTGAAAACCAAGTTTGGTGAACGTGTTATCTCACGAAATGGCCAGTCATTTGGCCGCCTCGGTCGTGCGATTTGACGCCGTTAGACTTTTTCATGTGGGGCTACGTCAAGTCTATGGTCTTTGCCAACAAGCCAGCGACGATTGATGAACTTCGTACGAATATCGAACGTGAAATTGCAGCAGTATCGGCCGTTTTATGCTTGAAAACCGTCGAAAATCTTGTTCAGCGTCTGGACTTCTGCAATAGAAATCGAGTTCCATACATATTGGCATCGAATATACTTTCACAAGAATAAAGACTTTAATTCATATTCCAAACCGTTTTTGTTTTATTTAAAAAAACTTTTGTAGCGTTCCTATTGAAAAGCCCTGTAGTTGGCTCAGTTCTTGATTATTCAGAATGCCTCATTGTCTTCTAGTTATGCAGTTATGCACAGCGGCCTTTGTTCTGTACCTGTTCGTGTCGTTCCGGAAAGATGATCTTCTTCTCCGTGGTACAATAGAAGAGTCCCAGTAGATATTAAGTATCGGAATATACTCCACTCTAGATGGAAGAAAAAGCCTACCTTGGAAAACTGGGAAGCTTTCAAGACTGCTAGAAATAGAGCGAAACGTATTATCAGATATGAAAAACAGGCTTACTTCGGTGTAAAATTAAATACAAATCTTCAAGTTAAAGTCTTGTGGCGCAGTGTTTACAATCTAAAGGTACGAAGGAAGGAGGGCGTGCGCTGTACCTTACCTCTGGACTAAGTTAAAGATGCTTTCCGTGAAAGTTGTACGTCAAATGGAGATTTACCATCATTTGTTCCGCGTAGTGATTTATGTTTAAACGGCATACCGTTTGAGTTTTCCACAGTGACAGAATATGATGTGAGAAGATGTGTTCTTAGGATAAGTTCAAAAGCTGAAGGGGAAGATGTGCTCCCAATTAAGTTGCCGCATATCCTTGGAACTCTTACCCACATCAAAAATCATGGTATAACTACGTCTTCCTTTCCGCACATGTGGAAAGGTGCTACAGTATTATCTGTTGCGAAATAGAGCTCTGCTAGTTGTATTAACGATTTTCGTCCCATCAGTATTTTGTCGGCTCTTTCCAAAGGACTCTAATGGCGGAGCAGATCTCGTCGCATGCCCATAATAAAAATCTTCTTTCCCCTCTTCAATCAGGATTCAGGAAAAATCATAATTGCATCACTGCCATACTAAAAATATTAGATGACATTCGAATGCCCTTTGATAAACATTACTCGATCTACTAGCTTTCTCTAAGGCCTTCGATTCTGTTAGTCATGCACATTTATGTAGCAAGCTGCAATGTTACTTTGGATTTGGGCGCACTGCGCGGTGACTAATGGTTCCCAAGGTTCTATTCTAGCCCGTTGCTTTTCAGTTCATTTTTAAATAAAGTTTTCCACGATTGCCAAACTGCAAATCTACATGCTTATGCAGATGGCATCCAGTTTTACTTATCTGTACCGGTTAGTCAAGCCTACCGTATTTGTGCTAATGTTAATGTGGCGCTATCCACAATCTCCAGAAGGGCGAGTGACAATGGTATTTACTTAAATTGTACTAAATCTTGTGTGTTACCAATATTTAACATAAAAACTAAAGACTTCAATTACTTACCTCTTCTTTACATTGATAATGAGCATATAAAGATAGATTGCAAAAAAACTAATTTATGTACATTTGTACTGCTTATTACCTTATTTTTAGATGCATTATGTCTTGTTACTGTGACCCTGAAAGTTGTTGTACTATAAAAAATTTTAATATCTTATTGTACTAATTTGCCCTAATAAATACTGAATGAATGAATAAATTTGCTTAACCCATCATCTAAAAAAAATTACAACAGCTTTCGAAAAACTTGGTATTAAATTGATTAGCCAAATACTGATTCACCCTATGCACCTTGTAGATTTGGGAGTAAATCGAAAGTTTATTCTTAGACTAATAAATAATAGGGGTACTCTTAAAATCATTGAAAAAAAGAAGCCCGAAATTTGAAATCATTTGAGATCAATTATATCATGTGCACCTAGAGAGTTTGCGCACCACCCCATGGGATTAGAAGCCTTTTTTCATTGGAAGGCGACCGAATTTCGCCGTTTTTTTACTGTATACTGTAATAGTTGTCTTAAACGGAAAAATTCCTAATGATTTTTACTACGTTTTTATTTTTCTTCACTCCTCGTGCAGGATTTTATCCTGCCCTGAGGACTACCGGTGTAACCCAGATGCAGCGCAAAACGTGGTAAATTTATTTGCACAATTTCGCTGACACTCACAGCCTATTCCATTACGGCAATCGTCTTAAAAAGTTTGGCCCTCTTCCTAATTTTGCATTTGAAAATTATCCCCACATTCTAAATAGTACTATTGGCCGAAATAATTGGTTTCCAGTACCACCGCAGATTAGAATTAGATGAGAAAACTCTCACTTTCGTTTGAGAGTAAACTTCTTATTCCAATATTGTATGGCCGCTGCTAATGAAATAAAATTTTGGAACAGAATAAAAGATAAATAAGACATAAAACATTAAACTATTCTAAATAAAATGGGCTGGACGGCATTGCGAGCATTGCCAACAAACACGTCAACAAGTCGAGAAACTCAAAGGTAAGAAAAAATCAGAAAGCTTCCATTGCATTATCCTTTGTGTATGTCTCAACAGTTTCGATTCATAATCAAAGCCATAATGGATTCCTTGGCAGCTCAGGCTGCTTAGATACAAATCCTAATTCGTTAAGAGTCTACTGAGTTAGTAGAAACCCGCATTTACGACAAGGAAACAAATGGAGCTATCAGATTTAAATAATAAAAATATCGACACGAGCAGAGTACTCTGTAAGTATTTATTTTATTTCGTTGGTATTTTACAATGATTTTATATTTTGTAATAACCCTTCAATTTAGGCTAATGGAAAGTGTCGTATAAAGGATTCGTAAATGTTTGCGAAGTTATAAAAGGTGCATAGTTATTTTTTAACCTTAGCCATTTTCAACCAGGTTTCTATAAATGCACATATGTAACGGTGCCGCCGGTGTCGAGTGTGTAGAGTATGCGTGCTTCATTCGGTAGGCCCTGGGTTCAAATCCTGGCCGGGACAAGTAACATCAAAAACTATAAAAACGATTTTTCTAATAGCGGTCGCCCCTCGGAAAACTTCTCACAAAATTCGTTTGTCGCTCGGAGTCGGCGTAAATCTCTAGGTCTCTCAATTTGTGTTACAATATCAAAAAAAAGAAGCCCGAAATTTGAAATCATTTGAGATCAATTATATCATGTGCACCTAGAGAGTTTGCGCACCACCCCATGGGATTAGAAGCCTTTTTTCATTGGAAGGTGACCGAATTTCGCCGTTTTTTTACTGTATACTGTAATAGTTGTCTTAAACGGAAAAACTCCTAATGATTTTTACTACGTTTTTATTTTTCTTCACTCCTCGTGCAGGATTTTATCCTGCCCTGAGGACTACCGTTGTAACCCAGATGCAGCGCAAAACGTGGTAAATTTATTTGCACAATTTCGCTGACACTCACAGCCTATTCCATTACGGCAATCGTCTTAAAAAGTTTGGCCCTCTTCCTAATTTTGCATTTGAAAATTATCCCCACATTCTAAATAGTACTATTGGCCGAAATAATTGGTTTCCAGTACCACCGCAGATTAGAATTAGATGAGAAACTCTCACTTTCGTTTGAGAGTAAACTTCTTATTCCAATATTGTATGGCCGCTGCTAATGAAATAAAATTTTGGAACAGAATAAAAGATAAATAAGACATAAAACATTAAACTATTCTAAATAAAATGGGCTGGACGGCATTGCGAGCATTGCCAACAAACACGTCAACAAGTCGAGAAACTCAAAGGTAAGAAAAAATCAGAAAGCTTCCATTGCATTATCCTTTGTGTATGTCTCAACAGTTTCGATTCATAATCAAAGCCATAATGGATTCCTTGGCAGCTCAGGCTGCTTAGATACAAATCCTAATTCGTTAAGAGTCTACTGAGTTAGTAGAAACCCGCATTTACGACAAGGAAACAAATGGAGCTATCAGATTTAAATAATAAAAATATCGACACGAGCAGAGTACTCTGTAAGTATTTATTTTATTTCGTTGGTATTTTACAATGATTTTATATTTTGTAATAACCCTTCAATTTAGGCTAATGGAAAGTGTCGTATAAAGGATTCGTAAATGTTTGCGAAGTTATAAAAGGTGCATAGTTATTTTTTAACCTTAGCCATTTTCAACCAGGTTTCTATAAATGCACATATGTAACGGTGCCGCCGGTGTCGAGTGTGTAGAGTATGCGTGCTTCATTCGGTAGGCCCTGGGTTCAAATATTGGCCGGGACAAGTAACATCAAAAACTATAAAAACGATTTTTCTAATAGCGGTCGCCCCTCGGAAAACTTCTCACAAAATTCGTTTGTCGCTCGGAGTCGGCGTAAATCTCTAGGTCTCTCAATTTGTGTTACAATATCAAGTCGCACACAGACTGTAGGTTAAGTCCGGCCAAACATCAAACTATGGTGTAAGCGCCAATTTATTATTATTATTATATGTACATATATGTTTTACTTTATAGAAGCAACCGACGTGAAGCCAGGCATAGCAGGTTGTTAAAATGAGGTATTCCAAGTCCTTGTGACTCAAGTAGTCTTTATTGCACTCGACTGTCAAGTTTAACGAAGATATATCTGTGTCTGACACTGCAAGTGAAGATTAACTTATAACATGGACAAAACGAGCAGTATTTTGAGTATGGCATGAAATATCTGTTAGGTTTATTTACAATTTCGCGATAGTAAATAATAATGCATATAAACATGTATTTACTACTTTTATGCAGGGAAATGCTTACATGCTTACTTATTCTAGTATATTATTTCCAAGCATTGCCTTTAAAGTTTATACTTCCTCGGAGGAAATATGTAGCTGCCTCTAACAGCACTGGTCTAAAGTTTCCTTGCATTTGATGTAATCTCGTTTTGCCGATTCTGTTGCATATTTTCCACAATTATATCCAGCTTTTACATACAAAGATCCGGAAGAGGCGATTCCTTTCCTTAGCTATATATTTAGTTGAATTTTTTATATAAAAATAATATTTTTTAATAACTACGTTTGCATATTTACGAATTGTAACTACTGGAAGCTTCGCGCGTTCCCAAGATTTGAATTAACTTTAATGAGTACAGAACTAATTTGGAATTTTTGGATGCATTTGAAATGTCATTCTGTTTTAAATAATTGAAGTATTGTATTACGTTATTATTTCTTGGTATCTTGTTGATGAAAAGATATTTTTTACAGTTTTGTTCGCATTTACAGCAAAACATCACACTTTCAAGAAAATTAATTTTTGGTATACAATATTTAATTCAAGCTAAGGAACACAGAAACTCGCTCAAGTAATCGAATTTTTTACAAACTGAGTTACAATCAGCCAATTATGCCAATATTTTGCTATGATGGAGCTATTTCCATACAAATTACAGTAATTTTGATAATAAAAAGTTGAAAACATTACTACTTTTTTGATTGTGAATAAATCCTGACACTATTTTGGCAAAGTCCTCATAATTTTTCGAGAGTTTTAGATTTATAGTAGTATAAAAATAAGAAACTCGGGGTAATATTTCCAGTGAAGGTAAAAATCAACACGGCTTTTAAGGCCAAAGTCTTTAAAAAGCCAAATAT
The DNA here is from genome assembly GCA_951828415.1 of Anomoia purmunda. Taxonomy (NCBI): domain Eukaryota; kingdom Metazoa; phylum Arthropoda; class Insecta; order Diptera; family Tephritidae; genus Anomoia; species Anomoia purmunda. The sequence goes on along the minus strand of OX639993.1, from coordinate 84,197,485 downwards.
AGTGCGGAGCGGTAACTTTTTGGCGGCATAGGAAAATATAAGAAGATTTTAAAATTCCAACATCAAATAAAAAATTTATAGCAAAAAAAGCGAATAATCTGCTTTACCGGGAGCCTTAAAAAATGTGTCCAATATAACAGACACACACCAAACTTTTTACCCCTTCATATAATCGAATACGGCTTAATGTGCATACATGAAATGATTTTTATGTTAAGTAAATTTCTGTTAATAAACTGAATCAATTAATACATTTTCATAAGTACTTAAGTTGTTAAGTATGTTTTTAATAATTAGTTTTTAATTGATTCAAAAATAAGTATAAAAACACTAGTCTGCTAAAATTTATTTTTGGTAAGCATTTCGGAAATGAATTAAAAGTTTGTTACAACCAAAGAGAAAGAAATAATTTTAAGTCAAAGCAACCTGCGGCCGGCGTAGCAAAGTGTGTAGCGTTATGCGCATTTCATTGGAAGAGTCCCGGCTTCGACTTCCGGCCGGGGCAAGTAATAGTGGTCTCCCCTCGACAGGCAATGACAAGGCTCCAAGTGCATTTCTGCCATGAAAAGACTTCTCACCAAAATCATTTGCCATTCGGAGTCCTCGTAAAATTGCAGGAGAAGCTCGGACAAGCATCGACCTACATGATGCCTGCGCCAAATTATTAATATCATTAACTTGCAATTACGTTTTTATAAGTCCATTTTTAAATCACTTTTGGAAACTAATTTTTGACTAAATTAAAAGATATGGAAGAAGAGATAATTTACTGATGCTTAAGACATCGCCATGTTAAAGTCTACAGTGCGCTCCAAAGAAAATATATATTTCAATTACTTTGTTCACCTATGGGTTGTTTGCAACCGATATTGACATACGTCGGATAACTCCAGTAAATATTGAGCTATCTCAACGAAACTTAGTATCCACATTGCCCAAGGTATTTTGGTGTTGCAAATGGCCGAAATCGGACAATAACTATACTCGCACAGCGGTGTTTTGTGAACATCAAATGACTGCGATATTTCAGTAACTATTGCAGACAATTTGCTCAACTTTGATAAATAGGATTGGGGAAGAAATATATGTGCATTTTTTTTAAATGGATCCTCTTTATAAGACACCGCATGTACAAACTTTCCAAATTCCTTACCAACATTGTATTCCAAGTCAGTAAGCAAAGTTTCGAAAATTGTTGAAATCGGAAAAAAACCTACGCCCACTTCTCATATAAGGGTAATTAAAAAAAAAACAAACAGAAACAGGAAATTTAACATGAAGGATGGGGCTGTACCAATACACCGAATCCAAAATTTGAAAATGGGGTGCCCACTTTAGATATACATCTCCGAAACCATGCTACCAAAGTCTACCAAATTTGATACACACATATGGAGTTAGTAAGCAAAAAAAACATCGACATCTAGGTAACTTTTGAAGAGGATTTTCTCAAATGTAATAAGCAGAATAAGATTGCATAAGCTAATACATGGCATAAAGGAAATGTTGGTAATAGTCGTTGCACCGGCCGGTTTCCAACAAATACGCATATCTCAAAATCTCTGACAAAAACCATGACCACCTCTCATTAATCATATCTTTTTTAGATATTGAACAGTACTTTTGGCTTAAAATATTCCTAATAACTCGATCTAAAGTAAATGGATGTATTTATCGAATATCATATATCTACGCGAAATAGCTGGGAAGATATGGTGAATAGTATTTTTCTCCTAAATGGGGATTCCGCATTTTTCCCCTACAAATAATATTGAGCCTGATATATAGGATCTTGATTTCAAATATTGTAGATCAGCATCAAATAGTTAGTCTAAATTATTGTAAGGGCGTGGCATCATCCCTTTTTTCTAAAAAGATACGAAGAAAATGAAAAGATGATTCCACCTCATCATCCTCCATACAGCTGTGGCAAAACTGTACTCAGCCTAACCGCATGAATACCCATCGGATAATGTCCAGTCGGAACTCCTACAAGGATCGAGAGTTGCCGCTTTGTTAGCGACCCCAGATTCTTTGAACAACCACAGTCCACACTCGGGGCGAGAGTCCGTGCAATTCTGCTTGTCGTAGTAGTTGCCCAGAGCTCGCTGAGTCGACAGAGAAAAAAACTCAAGGCTTTTATAGTCACACAACAAAATATATTCAGAACGAGATTCAGTTTGTAATATAAGCTTAACTCTGTGATTCTGACCATCCATGGTATAGAAGACTCCTTTTCTAGAAGAGATCAAAACAAAAAGAGATATACTTTCTAATGGGTAATAATCCCAGTAAACCGAGATAGGAACGGTTATATTGTTGCGAAAACTGCGACAATAGTCATAAGAAGTTAAAGTGTCCAAGTGTTCACTCTAAATAAACCTGGGATGGTATCAAATTTCTATACTATAATCGCACGCCTCGACTTTGCCTACTCGGACAAACGTCCAATACACATAATCGTGCAGGAATTAAGCGCCCTTGGACAAGGCGCAATTTCTGTTATAGAATATTACAACCTGGTCAATAAAAATTTAATTTATTAATTAATAAAACAATTATCACCCCTGCTAGTACCTCAGAACTTGCTAAGGAATTAAGTAAAAATAACAGAGAATAAAAGAACAACAGAGATCAGGCCGTAGTAATTTTTATTACTGGACTGAATTTGCCATTAAGGAATATAATCGCAGCATTTGCCTGAGGCTTTGGCGAAGGGTAAATCAAAAGTACCTCTATAATAATATACAGTTTCCTCAACGGAATAATTTCCCAAACCCGAGGCCATAGATGTAGATTCATCTGCATCTAGGATATACATATATACATATATTAGAAATTATGATTTTAAAAGGCAGCGTCAGCATCAGAGTCTATGACCAGAAATTAAATAAAGATTTAAAAGTTCTTGTCGATACGGGGCAACTTCCTGCCACCTTAGGTAGAGAGTATATTAAAATAAGAACGAACTGACCATTCGCAAGAGACATGCAAGTCCTAAGACGCTCGGCGAAGTACATAAATACCGGCAAAATAAATTTAAAAAAGTGAAAATCGAAACCCAAAAAAAGTGAATTCATAATTCAAAATATTGTGGAACAGGAAAGTTCTACAAAGCCAGCGAGTGGACGTTTATTTCTGACTGCATTTTTCGCTCTCCGTTGGTTGCTTGGCAAGTAACTTGCTTCACTTTAAGGGCTTACTCAATGTTCGCAAATTACATTTTCCATGTGTAAACATAAACATAATTTTGAATACTTAGAGTTAGAATTTAACTATGGCCCCGGGCCACCAAATCTTGGACATAACAGGATCGCCCTGCTTGCCTCTAACTCAAATCCAAAAAGAAACAAAACCTCGTATAAGCCTTTTGATTATCCCGAACTTCCTACAATAAAACAACAAAATCCCAAATTTTTGACCATATCTTCAGCAAACCCTTCAAAACCTCTTTCTAAATATTCCTGCTTTGCGGTGCATAAATCATTAGAAGGAATAAGTAAGGAAATAACTTATATTTCGAAGTTACGCGACGGTAATTTGCTTTTGCTAGTAAAATCTCAATCTATTGCACAAAAATTCTTAGCTACTTAGAAATTGAATGGAATATGTGAAGTTAAGGTGAGTCTGCATGAAAATCTTAATTTGCTCGAAAGGCACAATATTTGCTCCGTACCTTAATGACGTAGCAGACGCAGAAATAGTAGAAAACATGAAAGAGCAGAGAGTAGTAGCCGTGTATAAATTTAAGAAGAATATTAATAGCGCACTTGTACCTACTTTATTTACCTGCAAATGAGATTGTTCTCATTGCTGGTAGTTTTCTTTTTCTAGAGAAAGGTATAATGGCTGCTTTCAGTGGATTAATATTAAGCCCCACACCAGCGCACAATATCGCACCATGTCGTCTGCATATCCTTGGCAGCGAATTCTATTATCGGTTAGTTTTTGTAAGAGTTCATCTACTACAAGACCCCACAATAGAGGAGATAAAACTCTCCCTTGTGAGCAACCTCTACTGGTTTCAGCTGTATTACCATGTCTGCTACACTTCTTTCCGCGGTTCTAGTCTTAAGCAGCGCTTCTACCTATCGACAGATAGGCGCTTGTACCTCCCTTCTCTCCAACGCCTTGCATACCCCCGTATGTGAGTCGTTATCGAAGGCTCCTCCTATGTCCAGAAATGCACATATTACGGTCTCCCCACAGTCAAACACGCTCTGTATTTCCGTCGTTAGCTGGTACAGGGCAATGTCAGTGGACCTTCCCGCTCTATACGCATGCTGACTGGAATGTAGTGGCTTCCACCGCAGAGTGTTTGACCTGATCTCGTTGTCTATGATCTTCGCCATTGTTTTCAGTACAAAGGAGGTTAGGCTAATTGGTCTGAAGGCAAGATATCGTCCACCCCCGGATACCTATATCGTTCAAACAAGTTCATGGCCCATCTAACTGAGTGTTGCGTAAATAAGTTTTTAGCTAGTTCCCAGTCAGATTGTGATGGTCTCATTTTTCCTATATAGGACTCTGATTCAGGCGCAGATGCATCAGGTAATGGAGTCGATAACAGAGCCAGCGCTCTTTCCTCTTCACTAGCGGTATACGTACCGTTAGGCAGCTTGGTAGCTAGTCTTATTTCTACCTTTCCTTTAGCTGGCGCTCTGTGAAGCCTTGCCGCTGCCAGCGTGGAAGCGATGTCTTCACAAAAGCTTCTAAAACTTTCCCTTTTAGCTTTTCTAATTTCCTTACTTTATGCTGTTAGACTCGCTGCATACTCTTCCCAGCTTCCATTGCGCTTAGCTGTGTTAAAAAGCCTTCGCACGCTCTTGCGTAAGGATGAGAGGTGCTGAGACCACCATGGAGTCTGGGACTTCCCCTTCGGTCGGGTTTCAGGGCAGCTGCAGTTCCACTGCATCAATGACAACTTCATTGAATCTTCGCTCCCTGTTTTCTAATTCTATACAGTCTGTCTTCCTTTGAATGTGCCCTATATTAGGCAGATTTAGGCTTAACGTGTTACTGTACTTCTCCCAGTTCATTTTCTTGGGGTTCCTATTTGGATTACTGTTCCTTGTCATAGCGCTCAGTTGAAACTGGATGACTCTGTGATCCGACAGAGAGGGTTCCGAGGAAACTTCTCACTGCGAGATCAAATCGTCAGCCACTTTGTTGCTGAGTGTTATGTCAAGTACTTCCCCTCTAGCTCTAGTAATGAATGTTGGTCTGTGCCCGACATTGTCTATACAGATTACTGCTTATAACGTATTCTAGTAAGGAATTACCGGCAGCTTTGCCTTCTCGCAGTACCTTATTAGTTCTTGGACCTCTTTTGGGGGTATGGTGTTGTCCTCAGCAAAATAGGCGGCCGCTTAAACCACGTTCATGGAGACTTTGTCCACCTCCAATCGTGTTTACAAAGCTACCAGGTCCTGTGTCAGATATTCTGTAATGCAAAAGTATTCACTATTGTTCTTAATCACTATACAAGCTCTAAGCCTCCCAGATGAGAGATCCCATATTACCTTATTACTGGTTTACTTTAGGCCCCTTACCTGGCCTTTGTATATCCACGGCTCCTGCACCAGTACTATACCCAGATCTCCCGAGGCAAGCCTCTTCGCTGTAACGGCCGAAGCCGCTCTAGCCTGGTGGAGGTTGACCTGGGCTACTGTCATGAGCGGGGTCATTATAGCTGTGGCTCGTCTACCCTCGATAGCCGTATCTCGCTCTCGCTCCTCCTGCCGAGCTCGAGTTTGCTCAAGTCTAGCCTTTCAACTAGCTCTTGTGTGGAGGGAACCTCCATGCTATCCTGAGCAATTTTTCTGGGGGGAGGGATGGTCGACGAAAATGGCGTAGAGGATTGAGATTTTGAAGAGGAGTCCTCGTCAACCTGCACCTACTTCGAGGCTGCCTCGGATTCGCCCGCGATCTTTGGTCGCCAGGGCCTTATAGTAACAAAGCTGAACCTGTAGTTCAGCCGATAACCATCCCTCCTGATTCTGTTGAACGCCAGGCCGAGGTATGGATTCCCTCATTTTCGGCATTTAGCAGCCCGATGGCGTGCTCGATGGGCTTGTCTGCACTCCTCGGGACGAACACCATCATCGGGTGCGTTGGAGGTTTCTCCTCTCCCCTTCTAGTGCACAGCTTCATGCCTTTCCAGGCTCCGATCATCTTTTGGAGACCTCGTCCATTATTGCCTCCTGCAGATTTGTCAGGTCCTCTGAACTCAGCGCTACCGCTGTCCAGTCTCATCCGCCGACAACACCGAATCCTGAGTTCCGACCCGGTAAGCCCAGATCTCCTTCGATCATCAAGGGCTCCTGGTTTCCCCGGAGAGGGCAAAGGCCTCTTCTGGGCCTGCGCCTTCTAACCACCCCGAAAGGCTCGCTGGGGTTTGGACTAGGAGATCGGTGCCTCTTTGATGATGCCGGGGATGTGGTGCCCTTACTGGAGGCAGATGTCTCGCTTGTTGGCTTGTTCCCAGCTTTTTCCGTGGTCATATTTCCACTAGGTATATGCTTGCGTTTGCCACAGTTCTGAATTTACTGACCCTTATACCTTAAAACTTTTTTATATGGCTTTCGTAGGCTCCAGGCTTGAGTACACGTCCTTCATCTGGTCTCCATATTATGCGGGCGATACTGCTAGGATTGAGCGGATCTAAAAAGTATTTTTGCGTTTTGCTTTACGCAATCTGATATTGGAGAACTATTCTTTCATTGTCTTTCGTTTTTGATTAATCCGTGGTGCTGTTGATTCTCCTTACTTCTTGAGAGGAATTCCTTTAAGGTCCCTGCTAGAGCTCTTCGAATGCCAGAATTCTTCCATGTTTCGCTTTTTTTGTTCAAAAGATCGCCTAATTAATTCTTTAAATTACTTTTATAATTAGTTTATCGTATGTAAATTTATTGTATTTTTGCTACATTGTTTACTCTTAGCCTATAAGAATTTGAATTGTATTCATTGGCTAATTTAATTTAATTACATAAATAAAATATTTAGAATTTAAACTATTTAGAACTTGGGTACGGCATACAATCGATTTCATGCATTTTTGCCGCATTTGGAGGTAACCCATCTTTGTCTATAAAATGCCCTAAATACTCTACCCGTTTATATCCAAACTAGCATTTATTCTTTGCTAGTTTCAATCCAGCACTTTGTAGAACTTTCAAAACACCATCAAGCCTTTCCAAAAGTTTTTCTCAGTTCGGTGCCATGATTAAAATATCGTCCAAGAATATTACCACCCCTTTCAAATGCATCAAAAGCCCTTCCATAATCTTTTGGAAAATTTTTGGAGCCAATAAGCCTAGTGTACTGAAAAAGTCCTTTCGTTGTCGCAATGGTTGTCAACGTGCGTGATTCGGAATCAAGTTCGATTTGCAGATAACCTGTTGAGAAGTCGAGTTTTGTAAACTCTTCCCCCCCGTGAAGTTTTGCAATAAGGTTTTCAAACCTCGGTACGGGTAGGTACTGCTCGACAACTAATTTCGGATTGACAGACACCTTGAAATCTCCACAGATTCTGACACCTCCGTCTTTTTTTAGAATAGGCACTATAGGTGTAGCCCACTCGGAGAACTCCACTGGCTCAAGGACTTTCAGTTGCGCTAAGTTGCTGATTTTTTTCAACCTTTGATTGGATCGCCAACGGTACCGGTCTTTACTTGAAAAATTTTATAGACGCTTTTTCCATCAACTGTACTTTGCTTGGCTTTTTTTGCAAATAAATTCATTTCGCAATATTCAACCAACTTTGCCTGAGCAAGGGCAAAAGCGGACAGCCGCAGCAGCAACGAAGAGCGCAGAGGCAAGCGCAGCAGCAGCGACTGGAAGAACGTGAACAGCAGAGACAAAAGCAACCTGCGAGCGGGCAGAAGCAGCAACAACCACGGAGGCAGTGTACGGTATGTGGGCAATCGAACCATATAAGCAGGAAATGCAGGAAATGTTATGATTGCCAACAAAGAGGGCATTTAAAAAAATGTGTACGGTTAGGGAGGCTCAACTAAAGTTCGTTGAAAATTGCGAAATGAGTTTATTTGCACTGCAAACTGTAAACGATGGTCCAATAAGATTAAATGTATTTTTATACAAAATTCCTGTTTCCATGGTATTGGACACTGGTTTGGAATACAGCATTCTCTCGACAACTAGGTTCACAAATTTATTTGGCGGAAGTGAACTGGTAGCAACTGACGTTATACTAAAAACGTACAATGGTGTAGCAATATATCCGGTTGGTAGTTATGACCGACTGGTGGAGTTTAAGGGCAATAGTGAAGTTGTACAATTTTTAGTGGTTGATAATGGCGGCCCGCCATTATTGGGTAGAAATTTTTTAAGAGCGTTTGGGTTACATATTGCAAACTTTAGCTTAACACAAGGCAACCAAAGTGTAGGCTTGCCTAGGGTGTTTGAAAAATTCCCTTCACTGTTCGATGGGGGGTTAGGTTGTTTCAAAAAAGGCCAAGCAAAGTTTCAGTTGATCGAAAAAGCGTCTCCAAAATTTTTCAAGCCAAGACCGGTACCGTTGGCGATCCAATCAAAGGTTGAAAAAGAAATCAGCAACTTAGTGCAACTAAAAGTCCTTGAGCCAGTGGAGTTCTCCGAGTGGGCTACACCTATAGTGCCTATTCTAAAAAAAGACGGAGGTGTCAGAATCTGTGGAGATTTCAAGGTGTCTGTCAATCCGAAATTAGTTGTCGAGCAGTACCTACCCGTACCGAGGTTTGAAAACCTTATTGCAAAACTTCACGGGGGGGAAGAGTTTACAAAACTCGACTTCTAAACAGGTTATCTGCAAATCGAACTTGATTCCGAATCACGCAAGTTGACAACGATTGCGACAACGAAAGGACTTTTTCAGTACACTAGGCTTGTTTGTGGGCTAGCGTCGGCTCCAGCAATTTTCCAAAAGATTATGGAAGGGCTCTTGATGCATTTGGAAGAGGTGGTAATATTCTTGGAGGACATTTTAGTCATGACACCGAACCGAGAAAAACATTTGAAAAGGCTTGATGGTGTTTTGAAAGTTCTACAAAGTGCCGGATTGAAACTAGCAAAGAATAAATGCCAGTTTTGCTGCAAACGGGTAGAGTATTTAGAGCATATTATAGACAAAGATGGGTTACATCCGAATCCGGCAAAAACGCATGAACTCGATTGTATGCCGTACCCAAGTTCAGTTAAATGAATCCAAACATTTCTAGGCGTGATTAATTTTTACCGGCGTTTTCTACCAAATGTAGCAAAAGTGTGTGCCCCGTTATATGACTTACTCAAAGCAAACACCAAATTCGTGTGGTCCAAGCAATGCAAATATGCGGTAGACACGTTAAAAGCAGGGTTAAAACAAGATACGTGTTTAGCACACTTTGACCCGCAGCTGAATACTAAGTTAACTGTAGATGCTAGCCCGATAGAAGTTGGGGCTGTACTGTCGCAGGTTACAGCACAGGGCATTGAAAGGCCTATAGAATTTGCATCGCGTAGGTTATCTGAAACAGAACAAAGATATTCACAGCTTGATCGTGAAGCGGTGGCAATTCTATATGGGCTAAAAAAATTTCATCATTTTTTGTACGGCCGTCAGTTCACGCTTGTGACAGACAACAAACCCTTACATCATATTTTCGACCCAAAAAAGGGGATTCCAGTAATGGCTGCAAATAGACTGCAGAGGATAGCATTAACGTTGTCTGGATATACTTTTGACATAGTCAACATTAAGTCTAAGACCAATATTGCTGATTATTTTTCTAGGAACCCTTCGGAAACTAAAATCCAGGAGGAGTACGTACCGGATGGGGTATTTTTAAATTATGTATGTACGTTCGACAAAAAAGTAAAGTCCCTTTAAATATTGAAAAAATTAGGACCGAAACCATAAAAGAAAAATTACTACAAATGATTTGCGAATACATTAAGTCAGAGTGGCCCAGCACATGTGCAGATAAAGCTTTGCGCCCATTTTTTGACAGGAGGCTGGAATTGTCTTCGGATGCGGGATGTGTTTTCTGGGGGCATAGGTTGATAATTCCTCGCTCGTGGAAATCCGAAGTTATGCACCATCTTCATGCGTCCCATCTGGGCATCGCTAAGATGAAGGCAATGGCTAGAGAGTGCTGCTGGTGGCCTAATCAAAGTGCAGACATTGAGAAGGAAACAAAATCCTGTGACGCTTGCTTAATGTCACGACCAGATCCGGCAAAGCAAACGCTTAAATCGTGGAACTGGACAGAAAACCCATGGAATAGGCTCCATATTGACTTTTTTGGACCATTTATGAACAGATGGTGTCTAGACGTAGTGGACAGCTATAGTAAATAAGTCGAGTGCATCGACATGGGCAAAAATACGACGAGCAAAGCGACTATAGGGGTGTTAAAAGAAGTTTTTGCTCGTTTTGGGTTGCCGGAAACCTTAGTTTCTGATAACGGGACGGCCTTTGTGTCAGGTGAATTCCAATTTTTTTTGGAAAGGAACTCCATTAAGCATATAACTACACCAGTCGGTCACCCGGCTACCAACGGCCAAGCCGAAAATTGCGTGAAAACAATAAAAACTGCCTTGAAGAGAGGCCTTTATCAAACCAGAGAAACTGATTTTCAGAATGTTTTAAGTAGATTTCTATTGGACTACCGTAATGCGGTGCACAGTAGCACAGGTGTATCTCCATCGCAGCTTATATTTGGTAGGCAACTACGTACTCGGCTAGATATTTTGAACCCAAAACGGAAAGTGGATCGCAAATCCAAGTTCTCTGTAGGGGGAAAAGTGAGGAACCAGCAATTTAAACAAGGAATTAATTATCGTGGTAATAGAATAAACAAATATAAACAAGGCGATCAGGTTATTGTTAGAGATTACTCGACACCGGGAAGGGTCAGTTGGACCAAAGCTGAAATTTTAGGAAAACTAGGACTACAGACATTCAGGGTAAAAACCATATCCTCGGGAAAAATGTGGAAACGTCATGCAAATCAAATGATTGCATGTAATGCACCATATGCTAACGAGCCCTGCAGTTCTAACAATTTACTTGATCCGTTAGAGAGCAAAAGCTTAGATACAAATAGCAATAGCAATAGAAATGTTGTAACTGAATTATTATTACTGAAGTTAATTTCGTAATACATATACTACATACATAAAATTAAATATTGAAACGTATATTTAAGTTAAGAGGGGGGTATTGTAATATATTGTATATATAATACCATGAATAGTGGCACGTACACACATAGTGTAATATTGAACGAAGTATGTATGCTCACTCTTATACCCACATGGTACTGTAAGAAATATTCTTACTCTCTGTTAAACTACATATGTACACATATTCTAATAGCATTCGGAGCACTGCTCATTTATTTTGAGTTTTAGTCTTTAAGCAATTGTCAAATAAAAAAGATCATTACATGAATAAAAGATATTTTCAACATTTTAAAATTTAAAATTAACAGTTAAAATTCTATTAAATGGTTTTAAAGAAAATGTAAATATTGTAGCTACATTTCCTAACTGGATGCCCGGTATATGAATCACACTAACAAACGCACAACAGATCTTTCTGAACTAATTTCTATTATTGATAACATCAACCTATCAAAGCGGACAGACATGAACGAGGCACAGCTCTCACAGGTAGTAAACGCGGATGTCTCTGCCGCTTTAGGAATGCAGAGATGGGAGGGTCATGCAGGACCAAATTGTAAGTTTATCGCAAAAACCTGTAGTTGCGAAGTATGAAAGAATAAGGATTGTAACGGGCAGAACCTGTGACGAATCACGTTGCGAAGTCTTTGCCTGAATTTTCACCAACAACCTGAGTGTTATGTGTCCTGGCGTGAGGCGGCACATAACGCATATGAAATTTTTAAAGACTACGGGGGTAGCTCACGGCACTATCAAGCCGTTACCATTATAAGAAATAAAATCCGTGGAGCTGCCGATGCGCTTTTATCATCCTTTAGTACGGTCCTAAATTTTGAGGCTATTATAGCCCGCCTTGATTTCACATATGCCGACAAGCGGCCAACCTACTTAGTGGAGCAGGAACTTTCTACGCTTAGACAGGGCTCTTCTCGTTTACTAGAATTTTATGATGAGGTAGAGAAAAAATTATCCTTGCTCGCTAACAAAACAAAAATGTCTTACGAAACGAATATTGCAGATGCTATTAATGAAAAATATCACGAAAATGCCCTTAGAGTGCTTATTTCTGGGGTCAGAAAGCCGATATATGATATTCTTTTCGCATCGAATCCCAGTGACCTGTCAACCGCGTTGGCACTAGCTCAAGAGGTCGATGCGAATCATGAGCGTTATATTTTTGCAACAAACTTCGCGAATAAATCAACCGACGTGGCAAAAAGAACTGAAATCAGCCAAAGAAGTAATCAAAACGCGTACATTAGGGCAAACACTGATACCCAAAGAAATCCTCATTTCATCAGGCAGTATAGAAGTGACTACCAACCTAGCAGCCAATTCCACCAACGAAACGGAAATAGAAATTATCACCAACCAAATTTTAATCAGAACCGGCAGGGCGGAAATAGGGACCCGCAACCTCGGCAAGAACCGATGGATGTAGACCGTTCGTCATCTCGCCTACGGCAAAATGCAATTTTCACAGGAAATAGGAATGGGCAATTTCAAAAGCGCCAGGCATCCTCCGATCGGCGTACAACACCAAAATTCCAAAGACTAAATAATTTGAACCAAAAATATGGCAACGAACCAAGCTCAGAATCATATGAAGAATTATCGGAGCCAGTTGTTGAGGATGTGGAAGTAGAAGATGTGAATTTTTAGAGGAGGGTCTCTCCGGCCTTCGATCACTAAAACGCTAGGTGGGCAGGAGGTAAGACTTCTTGTTGGCACATGTGCCTCAAAAAATTATATCAAGCCTCTAGCGTGCCTAAAGGGGGTCAAGCCTGTTGACAAACCATTTACAGTAAAATCTATACACGGACGCACTGACGTTTCTAAAAAATGTAAAGTACACTTATTTGGGGTAGTGTCAGATTTTTTTATATTACCAGACTTAGAAATGTTTGATGGAATCGTAGGCCTAGATTTATTGAATAGGATCCATGCCAATATCAACCTTAAAAAAGGTGTTATTGAGCATAAATTTGGGAAAGAAACAATAAATTTCCTCAAAAGCGAAGATGTTAGCCATCTTTAACTTCAGACCGAGTCAGTCCCGGCAAGCGTTAAGGAAATATTTTTTAATATGATTAAACGCGTATCTGGAGTCTTTGCAGATCCGAAAGAGAAGCTGCCCTACAACACAAATGTAGTGGCTACTATCCGCACTAGAGATAGTGAACCAACGTATGCAAAATTCTATCTATACCCTTTAGGTGTTGCGAATTTCGTAAAATCTGAAATTGCAGACTTACTAAAAAACGATATAATACGACCTATATGGGTTGTCGACAAAAAAGGCTTCGACGAAAACGGAGTGAAAAAGAAAAGAATGATAATAGATTTCAGAAAACTTAATGAAAAAACTATTGATGATTCATATCCTATCCCCAATGTGGGGGTTATTTTATCAAATCTTGGGAAAGCCCAGCCATTTGCAACCCTGGACCCTAAGTCCGGGTTCCACCAAATTGAACTCGCCGAGCGAGATCGCGAGAAAACCGCGTTCTCGGGATGTAATGGTAAATACGAATTCTGCCGTCTTCCCTTTGACCTAAAGAATGCACATGACATTTTTCAAAGGGCAATCGATGCCGTCCTTAGGGAGCATAATGGCAAATATTGCTTTGTTTATATAGATGACGTCATAATTTTTTCTCAAGATAAAGCAGACCATTTGGCACATGTAGAGGCTATCTTTAAACGCCTGCTTGATGCTAATATGAGGGTTTCTGTGGAAAAATCGCAATTTTTTAAGACAGAGCTCGAGTACCTTGGATTTCATATATCGAAAGGGGGAATAAAGACCTGCCCTCAGAAAATTCAGGCAATTCAAAACTTCCCACAACCAACAACATTAAGAGGCGTTCGGTCTTTTTTGGGAATGGCTAGCTACTACAGATGTTTTGTTCGCGATTATGGAAAAATTTCAAAACATATAACCAATATCCTTAGAGGCGAGTTTGGTAAGGTGTCGGCCTCCCAATCAAAGAAAATCAAAATTTCTTTCGATGAAGACCAAACTAATGCACTTAACAAATTGAAGACTATACTGACGTCGGAAGACGTCATGTTGGCCTATCCAGACTTCAGGATGGCTTTTGACTTAACTACTGATGCTTCCTCACACGCCGTTGGCGCGGTTCTCTCCCAGGAGGGGAGACCGATAACAATGATCTCGAGGACACTCGACAAAAAAGAATAGCATTTTCCCACAAATGAGCGAGAGCTATTAGCGATTGTTTGGGCTCTTAAAGGTCTTACACATTATTTATACGGCGTTAGGGAGTTAAACATTTGCACAGATCATCAACCCGTAACCTTTGCGGTGTCCGAACGCAACCCAAACCCAAATATAAAAAGATGGAAAGCTTTTATTGAAGGATATAATGCCAAACTCCATTACAAGCCAGGGAAAGATAATTTAGTAGCCGATGCTTTATTACGGCAATTTATAAACTCCTTACAGCCAGAAGTTGCATCAGATGCCGCCACTTTTCATAGTGAGCAATCGCTTACCTCTACGGTGGAAACAGTTTCAAAATCGGTAAATGTCTATAGAAATGAACTAATTTTAGAATCGGGCCAACACCCGTCCAAGAGAACATTTGTCATTTTCGGAAATAAATTGCGGCACCTCCTTACTTTTCCTGACAAAGAGACTTTGTTCAAAATACTATTGGAAGCAGTAAAATCTGACGTAGTGAATGGCATTCATTGCGAGCTACCTTTGTTAGCGCAGATTCAAAACTGGCTGGTGAATACGTTTCCAAGCACCACATTCCGGCACACAACTAAATTTGTTACAGACATTTTCGATCCTAACGAACAAGTGGAAATCATCGCACTAGAGCACAATAGAGCTCACCGTGGATCACAAGAAAATGTAAAGCAAATACTGGATGATTATTTTTTTCCAAGAATGGAGAAAAAAGCTAGGGAGGTGGCATCAAACTGTAAAATTTGCATAAAAGCTAAGTATGTTAGGCACCCAGTAAAGCACCCGATAGGAAAAAAACCAGTTCCTACCTTTCCCGGTGAGATCCTTCACGTCGACATCTATTCTACCAACGTAACATACTTTCTTACCTGCGTGGACAACCTATCAAAATTTGCCGTAGTACAACCCATTCCCTCGCGAACCATAATCGATGTTAAACCGCGCCTATTGCAATTGATCAACCTATTCACAGGAACCATAACTATATTCTGCGATAGTGGAAAATCGCTAAATTCAAATACAATAAGAGCTTGTCTCAGAGACTTTTTCAACATCGAAGTCGTAAACGCCCCGCCCCGGCATAGTACTTCTAATGGGCAGGTGGAAAGATTTCATAGCACCATAGGAGAAATTGCTAGATGCTTAAAACTGCAAAAGAGAGTTGAGGACACTATGGATCTAATATTACTTGCAAGAATCGAATATAGCAAGCCCATTCACTCCGTAACAGGCGAAAAACCTTTGGATATTTTCCACTCACGCGTGGGAAATATCGGAGAAGCCAAAAAGAAAATTGAAAGGGCTCAGGAAGCAGCGCTAAAAATCCGCAATAAAAATAGAACAGAAAGAACATTTGCGGTAGGACACATTAAGTCGAATAAACGTCTAGGTAACAAACTCACTCCCTTGTATGTAGAGGGCGTGGTTCAGGAAGACCTAGGCTCATCGATCAAGATAAATTACCTCTGATCCTTACCCTGCTTATTGCTTCAACTCCGACAAATAGTAAAGTTGTGGATCACTCACACGCAGACTACATACCCATTACAGACGGCGACGCAGTTCTATGGGACGCTTACGGTTACATCAGACATACAACTAATTTGACAGCCTATGCGGAACTAATGCGCAGCCCCGTTCCACATTTAAATTATACCCACGCAGTCACATGACGAAGCTGATGACGGCTGACCTGGAACGAATCGATAAGCTTCTTCGAACAGTAACTGGACCAACGAGACACACGCGTAGCCTAAACATCTTGGGAACTGCTCTCAAGGTTGTAGCGGGAACGCCGGTCTTCGACGACTTCCAAAGGGTTACGATGGAACTGGATAAACTTGCGGACAATAACATTCAGCAAATCACAGTAAATTCGCAATTACAAAAATAGGCTTTCGACTTAACTGATACAGTAAATAAAATTCTGAATGTAGAGAAATTAGAACAGATAGGTACCGGGCACCTTTATGAAATTCTGTTGACCAGAAATAGAGCTATTATCACTGACTTAGACAAGTCATTTTGGATAACGTCGAAATCGATCAAAATCTGAAAAACGAGTCCCTCAGCAATCTAACTTTAACCGATTTGTTGTTAGTTTCTAAGTTCAAAGTTTTTCATGTTAGCAATCTCTTTCACTTCCTAAGTAAGTATCCTAGTCCTAAGCTTATTTGTAAAAAAGACCATACTACCCATAGCACACAACAACAAAATGCTATCCCTTCGCGATAACGCTGTAGCGGTATGTGGAAACAACATCTACTCCCTAGACGGCTGCACAGGTGCAACTATGAAATTTTGCAGAAAACCAAATATCTCGACTTGCGCTCAGCAGCTGGTAGCTAGTACTACAGCAAGATGCAGAACAGCATTTGGTCAACTAGACCCAGTACAAGAAATTGATGATGAACTGGTTGTCATAAACGATCACACCGCAATTGTAACATCTGACAATAGAATATTTCGCTGAAAAGAGGTACTTACCTGCTGGCATTTTCCGATGAGGCTAGCGTGAATGGAACGATATTCTTCAATCGAAATGCCCTTCAAATAAGAACGGTGGAAACTCCTTGGGCTACGCGAATAAACATAACTGGGCGCGGCGATATTATGAGCATACCTTACTTGCGACATCGTGTAATAGAAAATCGCCAGTTGATGGACAACCTAAACAATGGTTATAAGACAGGATTGACTACAACATCACTGATTCTAATAGCACTAGCCATCGTCGTCGTGTTACTGCTCTGCATAACTTTATTTTAGAAATCAGAGCAGACAGGCTGCAATAGTAAGAGTAGTCGAAAACATCGCACAAGGGTCAATAAGAAGGTCCGAGGACGTCCCTAACTTAGGAGGGGAATAGGTATCACGGGCAACGCAGTCAGGAAATATTGCGCGTGGCCTGAGTCAGCAAGTTGAACGTAACAACTAAAGCAGACAAAGCAACGCGAACAAACAACTCTAAAGTTACATCGAAGGGTTGCGCGTGGCCTGAGTCAGCAAGTACCTGCGTTCTCACGATCAGCTACTGCAAAGCACTGGAACTACTAGCGCTGCGTCGGCAGCGTTCTCAACAGCGGATAGCTTGAGGGTAGTATAAGTAGGGCTTATTACATACATATGTATTTAGCTAATCAGTTACGTACAGGTACTCAAGACGACAGCCAAATGCTGTTAAAGTAAATAAAAATCCTAAAACGGGAAAAAGTGTTAATTTACATAATTTAACGTTTCTTGCGGTTCTTGTTTAATAGCCCCACCGAACTGTGGCGTGTATATGTACTCGGTTATGTTCGCGATCCCTTTCGGCTTCTTAAAATCACACGCCAACGTTTCCATAAAAATTTTATCGCGGGCCGGACTTTTCTCTAGCCCATGAGGAATCTGTCTCTTAGTGCGTCGTCCAAACACGGACCAAGTTCTCAATTCAATGATAAAGACTTCACTCGTACAGCCCAATCATTTATGGACTCTGTGGCTGTTTCCATAACCTCTACGCAACTCTTGAAGGTCGTAGTTGCCTCGTCTACTTTTTGTGGACACATTAGGTTTTGAAGAAGTACGTAGGAGCCTTCGCCAATTGACGTTGGAAAAATTGCTTTTTGCTCTTGTCCGCCGTAATTTCATTCGCAATAAAGAATTGATTGAGTTGTTGATGAAACACATTCCAATTGTTATTTTCGTGCCGAAAATGTGACACACTACCAATAAGTTGCGAGGCCATCTAAACTACGGTCTGAATCTTGTGGGTGTTATCCCATCCTCGTCGCCACTGTAATGGATTTTTATCAGTTGACAATTGCTTACCGACTAAAACTTAAAGTAAATGAGCAGTGCTCCGAATGTTATTAGAATATATGTTTGTAATTCAACAGAGAGTAAGAGTATTTCTTACAGTACAATATGGGTATAAGAGTGAGCATACATAGTTCGTTCAATATTACACTATGTGTTTACGTGCCACTATTCATGGTATTATATACATATACAATATATTACAACCTTCATAATCAATTGTTCCTCAATCTTATGTAGTTCTTCTTTTGTTGCGTCAAGTTCAAATCAAGTCAGGCACTCCTCGACAAGTTTTGATCTCACTAGTAGCGATCCTAAGGCCTTAATAGCGGCCTGACTGTAAGAATAAATGTTAGCTCGTCTAGTGGGCATTGCATTGGTGAGTAGCCAATCGGCTGCCTCCTTGATTGCGGTCACCTCTGCCTGAAGCACACTACAGTAGTCTGGAAGCCTGCAAAAAATATGCTCATAAAAATGCTGGGTGCATTTTTCAGACCAAATGGAAGTCTACAGAACTTATACTTCCCATTAACTACCGAAAAGGATGTTTTCCCCTATCTCACTCCGCGAGTGTTATTTTGTGGAAGCCTGATTTGAGGTCGAGCGTTGGAAAATACTTGGTCCTTGTCACCAATAGTTATGTGGCTTAATTTTCTAAAATCGATAACAATACGTTTTTTCGTTTTACCTTGATCGTCTCGTTCCTTTTTATTTACAACCCAATATGGCGACCTAGATAGCCGTATTATATTATTATTCAATAAATCCCGGATTTCGGTGCTTACAAAATCTGTCACACCCATAGGATATGGGTATAGCTTGGAATAGGCAGTGTCATAATTTTTAGTGCGTACTCGTATGGGAGCTTCTCATTAGGATCCGAGAAAACACCCATTAAATTCTTAAAAGTTTTTTGAAATTTACTCCTCACTACCTGTAGTACCTCTACTTCTTCTACCCGCGTAAAGTTAACATTTCCACACTTTAAAATTGTTAGCTCCTCAGTACCAGAGTTGGTTATGACATTTCTGTTTTCAAAATCTAGCGTAGCATTTGTCTGTGTTAACAGATCCAGCCCTACTATTGCATCGAAGGTTGAGAGAGTGGGAAGTAAAAAGAAGGTGACGTTTGTGTCAAACAAATTAGCTATGCATTTTTCTTTAATGGCATTGAAGCCATGAATTGACTTCACTAAAAAGCGATTATCTACCGTTATTATGTTTTTAAGTTCCTTCAAATGTTTAATATAGTTTTTTGATACCCCTGTATCGATGAGTAATATTATTTTTCTCCCTGCAATTGTCCTTTCAATGAAAGGACAAAAATTAATTTGATCAGAATCGTACAACTCGTCATCCATGCCCGTATACCTGACCTTGATTAGTACGGTGCTGTACTGATCTTCGGAATGGCAGATTACTGTTGGATTAATGCTGTGTAGTCTGCCTATATCGCAGCGAAAAATCTACATCCATTATTTCAGCGGGTTCTATATTTTAAGCAGGTCTATTACCATAACTCTGCTGCCTATTAAAATGCGGATTTTTTACCTGATATGTATCTTTCGCCTCGTATCTTCCAGCGCTCCACAACTGCTCTTAGTTGTTCGGGTTCTAACGCCATTTCTTGATTTTGATCTGTTGCCCTAGTGTCTTTCCACCAATTTCCCTGATTACCTTCACTACTACACTCCCTTCTGTCGACTCCTATTTTATTAAGGCTTTCAAAATGTTGGCTCAACTCACGATCACACATAAGTGTTTTTTAGCAGAATTACATAGCATCTTTCTATTTTTACACAACCACTAATTCGCATTGTATTAAATTAAAAAGAAGATGTAACTGAATTACACAATATTCTTTTATTTCTTCACAACTTTTTATTGTAGTTCCTGTGCAAGGATTTATATTTATCTTGTTTCAGCAATAAAACAAATTTTACATTATTTTTTATTAAATTACAAAGATCAATATCAATTACGATCGCTCATAAGCATTCTGCTACAAGATTACACAATATTGCTTTCCTTTTACACAATCCGAATAGAAATTAACGTTTTCACAAATTAAATTACAAAGGGAGATACAAACTACAAGTACATGTACAAATTTAGAGTATTTTGCGCTCAACTTAAAAAGTTAGTTTTAAATGCTTATTGACGAGCTCGGTTGTTAATAACCTATGTGTCCGATGCATATTGAGTTGATTGTTGTGTCCGATAGGGAGTTATTCAGCTTACGTTGTTCCAGTTCACTTAGATCACTTTAATTTTTAATTTACTTTAATTAACTTTATTTACTTTTACTTATTTTGGTTACTTTGCCGGTTGGGCGCCAAATATACAAATGAAACAGTTTAAGTTTTGTTTATATTAAAACTTTATTTATGGCAAGCGCTGGCTGTGCTGGTGAGCTCACTCTGGAAACTAAACCTAAATTTAATTCTAAGCTACAAACTCACCTGCACCTTTGCATTCTTGTCTTTTCTGTTATTTTTAGATAACAACTACGCTGCACTAGCTACAGCGCCTGGATGCGCTGCAGACGCTTACGTTTGCAACTTTCGGTCAGCACAGTGAGTTGCCTGTGGCTAGCGTGCTGAAGTTAGACAGAAAATATGTATTTATTTCACGGCTGACGAGCATACAAGCTCTAGGCTTACCTGCGTTGTTGGACACCAGAAGCTTGTCCTTCTTCGTCCCGGTACCAGATACACCGTTACTGCTCAGCCACGGTTCCTGGATAAGGACTACATCTGCCCAACTTGCCCAAGGTGGAGGATTAGATTGGCGGACGCCACCTTAAAGTGCTGGAAATTGATCTGCATGATGATCATCCTCAGTGATCCCCTTCAGCGCACCTACGGCTGCATCCTCGATATCCGAGGCAAGAAGCCGCTCCTCCTCCGCCATGTCGAACAGTCTACTTAAGCTAAAGACGGACCCCGCAACCGAAGAGACGCCCCCAGTGCTTTCAGCGTCCGACCTGACGGAGTCAACCTCCATGCTCACGGAGGCCTCTGTCAGTTCCACCGCTTCCGCCGCCTCAGATCCGCAAACCTCCGCCACCACTTCCGCTCCAACCGGACGGAGGGCATCATTGCCTCTTGCATCCGATCCGGACCCCTCAAACCGAACGACCCTCCAGTTGTGTGTGGGAAGGTTTGGGTTGCAGTAGCGGAGAATTTCCTCGATTTCCCCTGGTGCGGAGGGCTCCGTAGGAAGCCAGGCGCGAGGCCGCGGATACAAACGCAAGTCCTGCTAACCCGCGGCCTGGAGCCTGGCACCCTTCCAGACCTCCCCCACCACGGCAACCGCGGCTTTATAGAGCGTGGCCGACCGCTCGTCGGCGCACGATATCCTCTTAAAAAGATCAGAGTGCCAACCCGCACTCTCATAACGAGGAGGAGGACCAGCATTGTCCCTGATCACTTTCGTGAAGACAGCCGAGATTGCTGACGCCACCCGCTTCCAATCCATCCTAGAGATGGCACCGTCTTCCTTGCTGTGATCCACTGAACCCAAGATAATGGAGCCCGCCTGCTTAGCGGCTTCTCTAAACGATTTGGGCGCGACTCCAGTCCTGGGCCGTTTGACGGAAGAGGTCTCTCCTTCCTGAGACCACTGCCTGTTGGAGGCTGAGCTTTTCGGAGGCGCAATCGCGCTCTCCCTCAGCACCCCCCTGGCCCCCTCAAGTGACTAGCGTGTTTCTCAGAGATCTGAGACCCCGCCTGGCCGCAATAGCGGTCCAAGGTGGCGTTACTCCCAGATCTTTGCATTTCAATATAAATTTTAGCCTCTGTTGTTGTGTTACAAGTTTATTGTTGGTTTTGTTATATTGTTTGATGATGTGACTGGTTTCTTGGCCATACTTAATCCTGATGTGCCGAAAAAAGTGTTTCATGTTGCGTAATTTACGTTTTAAATACTTATGTGTATCGGTTTTTGCTCTCTGGATAAGAGAATTTGTTTTTTTCTAATGACCAAAGTTTAATTTCCAATTAAAATGCTTTAGGAGCTTTTCGGTCGGTGATATCTTAAAAGCAAATAAAAAGTTTATTTTTTTCTCCAACGCATTTCGGCATCTTTCGCGCCTTCATCAGGGAGTCTGCATTTTATTGTACATAAAACATAAAAACAAGTGTTAAAAAAATAGCAATGTGTTTCCTTACAAAAATTATTATGCTTACATTTTCAATCACATTAAAAACAGGAACAACATAAAAATAAACAAAAATATAACAATAAAACTCCTTATTGAATTACACACTAATCGTTCGTCCTCTGATTAACCATCACTCGTTTTTGCTGTTCTGCATGCACAGTTTATATTGTCTACGTCGTGCTTAAAATTCATGTTGTATTTTTTGTTGCATTCTCAGCCCTTCTAATGTTAATCTTGTCCTCTCTTTTTTCTCCTCTTCTAAAATTGGATGTTTATCGAAGCATTATAAATACTGGCTCTTTTAATGTTTTAATTATTTAAACCTTTTTAAAAGTGAGTGTTTTTGACCTGGACGCTCAAAATACTTGTTGAATATATGTATGTACTTAGATGTCCAACAAAGGCTCGACTTTTTGAGAAATGCATGTGTTGCGAATAAATGTTCGCACTTATTTCATTCAATACATGTTTCACTATATCGAAACATCTCGAACTCCTGAGCCACACTTTTCTATAACGTTAAATCACCATCGAGATCTGAACTATTTCAAGTAACGCAAGAAAATAGGAATTATACTAAATTACAAACATATACATCCATATTATATAGCAAAAATTCGTAATACACTATAAACAGAATCTTATATGATTAAAATTTAATATCGGCCTTGCACGGTACACTTATTGTACTAATTGTTGGTTTTAAACATAAAACAAAAGTAACCACAATATCATCAGTGCGCTCGTTTTTATTTATTGTTATTTTTCTTTTTCACAAAATTCTGTGGCTTTCCAGTGCGTATCTAGTCTTCTCTTTTTTTCACGTCTGTGATTTTGGTGTTTTCCAATCAGTTGTACGCCCGCTTCTAACTACGCGTTGTGCTAGAGCTGTGCTGTTTTTCATTTCCCTTATGCCCGCTTCGTTTTCGGATAACCGAACTCCTGTATTGCGATTCACTAACTTATTTTAACGATATTCGTAGAGTTAAGTCATCTTAACGAAAACTTTAACGATGCCGCTATTCAGCACCAATTTTTTACGATTTTTGCGTTCGCCGAATCTGCTGTTTTCGTCAGCTAGTCGAAAAGAGAAATTAGTGATTTGAACTTAAATAAAAGATAAATTTAAAATTCGGTGATTTGTTTTCTTGAAATTATAAAGGGAACATTAAATAATGCCGTTTGAATATTTGTCATATGATTTATCACAAGATGACGAAGAAGTAAGCGGTCCAACATGGATCGACGCTTACTCCGAGATGTGGAAAATCCCTTTCATTTGAATACAACGGAATCTCAGAAGCTGTATCGGTTAACTCCAGACTTGGCTGAATACCCAGTTTCTCAGCTTGACAACCAAATAAGAGGCTTCATAATAACAACAATATCGACTGAGAAACAGGTAGTTCGTGTACTCTTTAAGCCTGTATGCAATTTTAAATAAAACTTTTATATTGGTATTTTCTAGCGGCTTTAAGGTTCTTCGCAACTGGTTGCTATCAACGACCCATAGGTGAGCAATGGGGAATATCCATGAACCAGTCATCCCTAAGCCGCAGCATTCTTTAGCAGCTTGGCGTTCCAAGTTGATGGCTATTCTACCAAATCACTCAGAGCAGAGTCCGAAATTCTGTTACAATGGAACATTACAGTATATAAAAAGAATTATAAATGTTTGTAGTTTGAAATAAAGTAGTATCTCATTTCACTTTAATGAAATATAATAAAAACGCTTAAATTTATATTTGCCAGCATGCATTCGTTTGTTTTTTCTCTATTCCTCTTTGTGCATTTCGGTTACTTTGACATTTACTTTGACTGAGATGCCACTCTTTATCAATACAACGAGACAGCTGTTAAGTGTCTTTAAGAATAAGTTAGTGAATCGCACAAATGTTAGTGCAAACGACAATATTGCGATTGTCGGATGGTTTAAAAATAGTGAATCGCAATACTGATGCCTGTTTTGTTGTTTCGATATACTACATATGTAACGGGTTTTTCAATAGGGACGCTACAAAAGTGGACCGATAGCGACAGAAAACGATGTCATATTTTTCCCCGCTCTTTCGACATTTCTCTTCAGTAAGCTTTGTTATTTCATCATGGAAAGATATACGATCCAACAACGAGTCGATTATTAAAATTTCCTACCGAATTTCGGAGTCAATGGCCTCAACTTTAAGAGCGCTTCGTCCAATTTACGGTCGTCGTCATTTCTGGCTGAATGGCTTCATCAATAAGCCAAATATGCGTTATTGGACAGGCAGCAATCCACACGTACTCCATGAGTCAACATTGCATCCCGAAAAAATTACGGTTTGGTGTGGTTTATGGGCCGGCGGCGTCATTGGGCCGTACTTCTGCCGTGATGATCAAGACCGGCACGTTACTGTGAATGGGAATCGCTACCGCTCAATGATAACTGAATATTTTTGGCCCGAATTGGATGATATGGACTTGGATAATATGTGGTTCCAACAGGTCGGCGCCAAAAGCCACACAGCGAATGTCACAATCGATTTATTGAAAACCAAGTTTGGTGAACGTGTTATCTCACGAAATGGCCCAGTCAATTTGCCGCCTCTGTCGTGCGATTTGCCGCCGTTAGACTATTTCTAGTGGGGCTACGTCAAGTCTATGGTCTATGCCAACAAGCCAGCGATGATTGATGAACTTCGTACGAATATCGAACGTGGAATTGCAGCAGTATCGGCCGATTTATGCTTGAAAACCGTCGAAAATTTGATTCAGCCTCCGGACTTCTGCAAGCGTGCCCGTGGTGCCCATGCGAAATAAATCGAGTTCCATACATAATGGCATCGAATGTACTTTCACAGGAATAAATAATTTAATTCACATCCCAAACCATTTTCGTTTTATTTCAAAAACCTTTGTAGCGTTCCTATTGCAAGACCCGATAGTTACGTATTCCACCGTTTGGCGTCTTAGCCTCATGTGCATTTTAAAATCTGCCTCACTCATTGCATCGAGGGTACCTTCAAAATTGGAGCACTTCTCATGGACCTCGTTTTCAATCTCCGAGTCTTCAGAAGAACTGGAGTTGGCATATATCGTTTCCAATACTTCTAGTACTTCTTGTATCTCTCTATTGCGACGTGATTCGCAATGCTCACCCGTGTACAAAGAAATCATCTACAAAAGTAATAGGTTATTTAATGCATTTATTTAATGTTTTCAAATAAATTTAATAACTTACCACAGAATCGTCAGAATTGCTCATTTTGTTTTGCTTCTTTAAAATTTCACTAAACAAATCATATGTTTAATGACAGATTTTGCCAGTGTTGAGAAGTAACTAAAAGGAAATTTTATCCGGGTTGGAGTGTTCTTTTGCAACTAGGTTACATGAAAACGGACCCATTGACATGTTGATACAACTGTTGGAAGGTGTATACTCTGTATTATAACGTATACACATACAATAAAAGGGTAAATAAAAAGAGAGCTTCCGTGACAAAGATGGTAGAAGTAATGTAAAATCAAATTTAAATTGTTGTTGGTGACCAATGTACATATAAGTTTAAGGCGTAATAAAAATAGGTAAACAAGTTTGAATTAAAGAAGTGCATCCATTTACAAATTTAGAAAATCGGAACTTTTTGTGGAATAAAAACGGGTGCCCGCTTTGGGAAAGTACATTGTATATATGTACATATGCACATACTATCTGAGTATATGTAAGTACAAACATACATAAGCCGGATTGGAAACCGTTGTGAAAAAACATTCCGTTCTACTAAGCAGTACAAAATATTTATTTTAATCGTCGAAAAATCACTAGCGCACAGATTTAGAGCCATAGTTAGTTTTAGTTAGTCGCATAATAGTAGTAGTACATAGGTAGTAGTACATAGATATTCTTATGTATAAGCATATGCCCTTATATACATATTTTTCATGTACATAAGTACATACATATGTATGTACATATATGAAATAATAACTTGCGCATAAATATGTATATATTTACATATGCTTATGTGCCTACATACATCTCGTGCAAATACGGTAAGCAGAATTTGATCGTCGATTATTTAGGTGTTGCGCCGATATTATATACATAACTACATAAGTATATGCAGGTACATAGTGTGGCAGCCACGAGCCGGTGTGAGTTTCGTTTACTTAAAAACTGACTAAAAAAGTAGATTATTTTGAAGGTGCTGTGCAGGTTTTAGCCAATTTCTCCCCAGAAGGATTTTAAAATAATTTTAGAATTTTAACCCTTAACTACAGAAGTCCTTTTATAGGGGCTTTATAGCTGAATACCTGCATATTTTACCGGTTGTAGGTACTAAATTTCAAAAATATCAGTATAGCAACTGGAAAATAAAAATATTCTGCGCCTATTATGATTGTCTAGGGTGCTAGATCTGATCAAAGCTTTAAAATTAATGCTTTCATTAAAATACACAAGTTTTATGGAAAATATATATTCAATGACACTTTTCGCCAAATGGTTGTATTGTCGAACAAAACTTATTATAAATAACATTAAAACGAAATAATATGTCCTCTTATATTACTAGTTCAAAACATAGGAACTTCAGATCAAAATTATTATATTTTAAATGAACAATAAACATTTCATAAGACATCTGCGAGTGGTGAAGTACTGAAAAAATCAATATGCACACTTGCAAATTCTTTCGGCGCATTCCGAACAATACATTACATATTAAACTCATATGACTTGTTTTTCTCTCTTTTTTGGCAGGACACCTTCTGCAGGTTGTTCTTTTATTATTAAGAGCTGCATTGGTTTCATCTTGGAAAGTTTCTATTTGAGGTAGTCGCTGCAGATACAGGCAAGTGTCGCGGGGAATGCGCATATTTTAAAGTCTGCGTTTCATTTCTGGCGTTACCAACATCATTCCTAATTGCTTGCCAAAATTATAGCGGCAGATTTTTTTTGTTATCTCGATATGATTGGTGAGTGATAAAAGAACTCCCAGATGCTAATCTATAAGCCTGAAGAAAATGTCCATGGGCCAACGACGGGTCCTGCGGCTAGAGAAATACTTATAGATACCTCTTCTTTTATCATAGGGCAGTAACATGATGTTACTTGTAATAGTGCGCACAGTCACCGACGCAAACGTACGCTACGTGTCAGCTGACACGATCAAACTTATGAGAGCGCCATGTAAATGCAAACTCATCAACGTGTGCGTGTGACGGGTACGCGCGACGTGTACGTGTGTAAACTGAGAAATTTAGATTTTTGCCGTGAAGCCGTGTCAGCTGAGTGCTCTCTCACCGCACAGTGTTGCCAAGCAGAACTTTTTAAAATCATTAACAAAATAACCTTATAAAAATTTAAATTTTTATTAAATTAATTTAAAATCGATGTTTAATAATGTTAATTATAGATAAATGAACTATTTGCATTTGTTGGTTTTTGGCTTTGGTTTATTATACAATGAAAAATTGTGATTGACAACGCGGATGTGTGTAAAAGTATGTATGCAAACAAAGGAATGGCAACATTGTGTTGATGCATACAAACACAGTTTTATGTACGCAAAGTTTGTTTACAAAACATACGCGCGGGCACAAGTTTTGCTCAATTTTGTGTATCTCCCGACAAACAGACACGGCAAACGGACACGTCGGTGACTGTGGGCACCATTAGTGGTATTGAAACATTTGTATATACCAACGTAGAGATTAATACTTATATTTCCATATAATTGTGTGTATATATGTGCATGCGCGGCAAGACATGGAATGGAATGCTGGATATGGGCATTGTCGCGGAAAACACCATATGTATGTATTTGTATGCTGAACGACAGATTGCAAGCATGTTCGATACTTCATAAAAGAATAAATTCTCACTCCGTTCCTCTGCGAGGCAACATGAGTGGCAAATTTGTAACATGTGGTCAGCTGCTGGAAATTATTAATCATTCTCGAATTAGCAAGCGAATAGAACTGAGCGCTTTTCGTGTTTTCCCAAAATTGCGAGAATTTTTGAATAAATAGCGACTACTAAGTCTAAAAATTTAATTAAAAGCATGCCCCGACGTCGTACTGATAACGACGTACTATCTGTACGTGCGAAGAGACAGCGGAATGCACGTACTATTGAAACAGAAAGTCAGCGGGAGGCGCGCCTGATGCAAAATAGGGTTAGAAACCATGCGCGCCGGTTTGAAGCCAGCCAACATTTGTGGCGTGAAAAAAAGCTTTCGGGTATGCGCTACGATGCTGCGATTGAATATGCAAATGACCAATATATTTCAATTGGAAATATGTCAATTGTTTGTAGTTTTTGTTCTGCCAAAAGATATCCAGGTGAATCAGTTGGCATGTGCTGCCTTGGTGGAAAAGTCTATTAAGAAGAAATCCCTCCTCCACCCGAACCACTAAAGTCCTTATTAACAGGTAATCATCCAAAATCGACTCATTTTTTGCAAAATATACGGAATTCATTCCAATTTACTTCATTTCGGAGTAATCAAATTGTCGAGCGTGGTTACATGCCTACGTTTAAGATACAAGGGCAAGTTTACCACTTAGCAGGTAGTTTGTTTCCGGAATTAGACCAAGGGCATCAATTCCTTCAGATTTATTTTATTTCAGACTCTGAAGCACAAGCGTCCGTAAGATGTAGTAGAGCAGCGCAAGTAGTTGACAAAGGAGTTGTAAGGGTTTTGCAAGACATGTTGCATGAACATAACGCGTATATTTCGTCATTTAAAACTGCATTAGAAAGTGTTCCACCAAATACTCCAGATTTCCAAGTAATTATTCATGCAAATAAAGTGCCTGTCGGAAGTCATCCTGGTCGATACAATGCACCATGTACCAGTGAAGTTGCGGCCATGATAACTGGTCAAGAATTTAATAAAAGGGATGTCCCTTTTTAAAAAAATTTAAAAATTTTAAAACGTCGGTGCAACAATTTAGTTCGAATTTCTGAACTTCATCGTAGTTATGATAGTCTCCAATACCCACTAATATTTTGTCGCGGTGAAAACGGTTACTACACAAATATTCCACAAATTGGTCCTAATTCGAAAGAGCCTATTTCAGAAACAGTTTCCTGCATGAGCTTTTATTGCTACCGTTTAATGGTAAGGGAAAATTTGTTCAACCCGATTCATAAGTTTGGAATGTTAATGAATCAGTACATAGTTGATCAATACGCTAAAATTGAGACAGAGCGTCTGGCGTATTTACGAAATAACCAAAAACAGTTACGTGCAGAGAACTATATTCATTTGAAGGATGCTTTAAAATCAAATGAAGAACCAAATCAAATTGGTCAATTAGTTATTCTCCCTGCAACATTCACAGGCGGCCCTAGATATCTTCATGAAAAAACCCAAGATGCTATGACTTATGTCAGGAATTATGGGAAGCCTGATTTGTTCATAACAATTACATGCAACCCTAACTGGGAAGAAATTAAAACCAATTTAGATTCAAACACTGTTGTTCAACAGCGCTATGATATTATCAATAGAGTTTTTAACTTAAAAATTAAAAAGCTGTTAAAATTAATTAACAAAGCTCATATATGCGGGCCAAATATGTGTACTGTGGAATGGCAAAAGCGTGGACTTCCACATGTGCATCTATTGCTTTGGTTAAAAAATAAGATAACAGCAAATCAAGTTGATAGTGTTATTTCCGCCGAATTACCGAATAAGCAATGCGATCCAATTTTGCACGATTTGGTAGTGAAGCACATGATTCATGGACCATGCGGTGCTTTAAACCCTAACGCTCCATGTATGAAAGAGAACCGCTGTATAAAAAAATATCCAAAAGCTTTTCAAGATACCACATCCTGTGGAGATGATGGATATCCAAAATATCGCCGTTTATCCCCAGCAGAAGGAGGTCAAACAGCATCGTTGCGCAACTACACTGTTGATAATAGCTGGGTGGTACCATATAACTCTGTGTTATTAAAAGCTTTTAATGCCCATGTCAATGTCGAGCTCTGCAGTTCTATCAAATCTATTAAATACGTATGTTAATACATAAATAATACAATACAATAAATTCGAAAGATGAAATTCAAGAATTTCAGTCTGGAAGATACATATGCACGTCGGAAGCTCTGTGGAGAATTTTCTCTTTTGATATCCATGATCGCTATGCTACTATTACTCATCTATCAGTTCATTTAGAAAACGGCCAAAGGATATATTTCAACGAAAATAACGTGCGTGATATTGTTAATAATCCAACAGATACGACTTTAACGGCTTTTTTTTAAGTTATGTGCAAATGATGATTTCGCCAAAACTATATCCCACGACAAAGTTCCTGCTTATTACACGTGAAATGGATCTACAAAAAAATTCCAACGTAGGAAAATAGGGGGAACAAACGCTACTGGAAGCAGAAATTAGTGCTTCGTCTGTTTCGATGCGATATTTATTTGCTATAATTTTGTCTTTTTGTCAAGTTTCGGATTCTGTTGGACTTTGGAATAAATTTAAAGAAAGTATGTCAGAAGACATATTGCAAAGAAAAAAACGAGAAGCTGGTAATCAAAATTTAGGTTACAATCAATTAATTTTTTATGAGGCTTTGTGTGACTACACGTGAAATGGATCTACAAAAAAATTCCAACGTAGGAAAATAGGGGACAAACGCTACTGGAAGCAGAAATTAGTGCTTCGTCTGTTTCGATGCGATATTTATTTGCTATAATTTTGTCTTTTTGTCAAGTTTCGGATTCTGTTGGACTTTGGAATAAATTTAAAGAAAGTATGTCAGAAGACATATTGCAAAGAAAAAAACGAGAAGCTGGTAATCAAAATTTAGGTTACAATCAATTAATTTTTGATGAGGCTTTGTGTGATCTTAACAAAATTTTAATTTCTCTTTGCGGTAAAACAGTTACCGATTTTTCCCTTGCACTGATAACTGACGTTAACACTGTCAATAATAGACTATACGAGAGAGAAAAATCATATGATCAATATCAACTACTTGAAATTGTTAGACGTAATGAAGATAAGCTTAATTCAGAACAAAAAAGTATATATAATTTAGTTTTGAGTTCTGCTTTTAATTGTGAGGGTAAAATATTCTTTCTTGATGCCCCTGGGGGTACTGGGAAAACCTTTCTTATTAATTTACTATTGGCAAAAGTTAGGTCTTTAGGGAAAATCGCGTTAGCTGTTGCATCCTCAGGCATAGCAGCAACTCTTCTCGATGGAGGAAGAACTGCTCATTCAATGTTTAAAATTCCACTTAAGGTAACTGAGGAAATAAGCAAAATTTGCAACATTCCTAAACAAAGCGTACTGCTAAGGTTATGCAATACTGCTCGCTTATAGTTTGGCATGAAGCTACAATGGCACACAAATCAGGAGTAGAGGCTTTAGATAAAACATTGCAAGACCTACGCAACAAAGTTTCACCTATGGGTGGATGCGCAGTACTATTTTCTGGAGACTTTCGTCAAATTTTGCCCGTGGTTCCTAGGGGAACAAGGGCAGATGAGGTAAATGCGTGCTTGAAAAGATCAAAGTTGTGGAAACATATCTATAATGTGCAATTAAAAAAGAACATGAGGCTGACCCCAGGTCTAGAAAATGAAATTTTCGGTAAGACACTACTGCAAATTGGTCATGGGCAAATGACAGACAAAAACTGTAAAGTAGACATAAATCAAAGTCTTTGTGTACCTGTTAAAAACCTTGAAGAACTTATAGAAAAGGTCTATCCAGATATTTCAAATGTAAGTGGGAAAACATTGGATTGGTTTAAGGAGAGAGCTATTTTAACTCCAACAAATGACGAATGTTATGTAATTAATGACATGGTTCAATGCAAATTTGACGCCCCTAATAAGACTTACTATTCAGTCGACACCGTTGTCGATTCTGAGCAAATAGTTCATTTTCCAACCGAATTTCTTAATTCATTAAATCCGTCTGGCGCACCTCCGCACAAACTTAATCTTAAACTAGGCTCACCAGTTATTTTGTTAAGAAACCTAAATCCTCCAAAACTTTGTAACGGCACCCGCTTGGTCATAGTATCTTTCAAAAATTATTTAATAGAGCGTAAGATTGTAACTGGATGTGGCGCTGGAGATATTGTATTAATACCCAGAATACCTATTATTCCGACAGACTTGCCTTTTCAGTTCAAACGCCTCCAATTTCCTTTAAAACTTTGTTTCGCTATGACAATAAACAAATCTCAAGGCCAAACATTAGAAGTCGCTGGACTGGACCTAAGTATCAATTGTTACTCTCATGGCCAGCTTTACGTAGCTTTGTCGCGAGTCACTAATAAAAATAATCTTTTTATTTTATCTCCTGAGAAAAAAGTTCTAAATATTGTTTACAGAGAAATAATTTAATATACCGGTGCACCGGTTTCAGGTTTTTTTTCCTCATTTTAAAGAGAATTTAATTTTAGTTTTTATGCAACTTTTCACTTAAGAATTCTTTTCTTTGCAGTCAAGCCAGTTCATAAAAACTGAGAAATTTTGAAATTAACGCTTTAATTGTCATAAAACAAATAAAGAATTAAAATAAAATCTCTTCTAAAAATATTTTGCTTACTGATGAACAATAAAAATCTACGAGATTACTTAAGTTTTTTTATTTAACTTAGCTTTAGGCATAACTGAAATTAAAAATATAACTATTCCGTTAAATTGCTTTGTTGGAATCAGTTGTAAATGTTAAAGATTAAGTTGAACTAAAGAACAGTCTAAAGATTTAAGTTTATTTTTTATTTTATTAATATTTTTTTTATTTTGCATATTTTAACGGGCGTGGCGAAGCCTCGCGCAACCATTGCCAGCTAGTTATACATACATAAATGGACGGCCGGAATAATCCTGGACCCTCAAGGAGGGTTAAAATTGTAGAAAATAGTTTTGAAGAACCCGTTGAAATTAATTCTGATATGGGTGATTAAGTTTCACAAATTGATGCAGAAGATGAGGAAATTAAAAATCCACACTATGATGATTTTCAAGGAACCATCTATTTTTATGGTAAAAATCGCTTTAAATGGTCGAACGCTCCTGCAGTAGCTATATGTATGTATATATGTACATACCAAAACATCAAGATTGATAGAATAAGAGATTCCGCTTTGCGCAGGTCCGTTACTCTTTGCTTTACGATATTGTCGATCAGCTGTGCGAGTGATGACGTCACTTCCTCAAAGTTTCTTGAACATTACAAAGCAAGTGATTTGAGTATTTCGGTGTTTTATTTATTTCGGACATTTTATTAAAGTTTTTTGGGAAGTATAAGGCGATTTTAATTTATTATATCGGTGTAAAAATTGATATACGAATAAAAATGAAGTGCGCAGTACTAAATTGCCACACCGGCTACAAAGTTAAAGGATCCGAGTGCAGCTTGTTTTCTTTCCCAGTGAATCCCTTACTGAGGAAAAAATGGATGCAATTTTGCCGCCAAAACAAGGAATATAATTTTAAAACATCCTACATATGCATGGAACATTTTACAAGAGAGGACTTCGAAAATATCGTCAAGTTTGAGCTGGGTGAATATTTTTAATTTCAGTGGAAATTGTGGATTTATTTATGAAAGTGCTGTTTAATCAATACATAGGTTTTGCAAAGAAAAGGATTCTTAAACGAGGAGCCGTACCATCAATTTATAAGCCAACAGATACTAATCCGGAGCGTTCGCAGAGAATTCAGCGCCGCCAAAACAAAGAAATTGTCGGTGAACTCCTGCGGCAGAGTGAAATCCCACATGAAGGTGGAATTTGTTGTAAAATTTCATAATTTCAACAAGATATTTATATAAATTTAAATTTCAGCTGAGCTTGTTTCTAATGAAGAGTTAGAAAAAGATGGTGATGATGACCAAGAAGCCACAGGAGAGAAGGAAAATTGTGCGGTTGAAGCTAACAGGCTTTCCGATGCGGCACTAATGCACTGCAGTCTTACAATTGATTCCAGTTCGCAATCAAAGATGTAAGTTTAGTACACTTAAATACTAATATTCAGTGCTTCTATTACCGAATCTATATATTTAGAGAAGAGTTACAAGAAGAAAACTTGGCTCTACAAAAAGAAAACCGCAAGCTGAAAAATGAAATCACTGCCCTCAAACGCGAATATTCCTGGAAAGAAAAGAAGCAAGCCTACAATGCGGAATTGCTGCAAAAGCGTGTGCTAAAAGCCGAATACGTCTGCAAAAATATGGAGGACAAGTTGGCTGAAATATTTACAAGTGGTCAAATTGAAAAGCTAAAAAATGGTGGTCATAAAAAAGTAGCAAACTGGAGCGAGAAGGATATAGCCCAGTCTATAACTTTTTACGCTGCAGGCGCAAAATCCTACAAGCTACTATACAAAAAAGGCTTCCCGCTTCCTGGAGTCCGTACTTTACAAACGTGGGCACAAAAAATTGATGTTTCCAGAGGAATATTACAGCCAGTGTTGAAAGTAATGGCTGCTTGTACGCATATGAGCGAAAGGCAAAAGCTATCTGTCCTGTGTTTTGACGAGATGAAAATTCGGAAAACGTACTGCTACGACACTTCATCCGATTCAACGTTAGCTCCAGTCAGTTATGTGCAAGTAGTGATGCTAAGAGGTATGTACATACATACATATACATGTAAATAATTCTATACAAATTTCATAATATATTTAATAATTTAATAAATAAATATTTTTACTTTTATCCCTTTAGGCTTAGTATCTAACTGGAAACAGCCAATATTTTATAATTATGACTGCAGAATGACTTCTGATATATTGGCCGATATTCTGCAATCAGTTAAAAAATGCGGATATACTGTTGTCGCCACTGCTTGTGACTTCGGAGGTACCAATAGGTCCCTATTAAATGATTTAGGAGTGAATGAAAATCAGCCATGGTAGGCATACTTATTCCTTTTTTAGTTTTATATATTAACACATGTTGTTACAGGTTCATGTTCGAGGGGGAAAAAATTTTCGTTTTAGCTGACATTCCCCACATGATAAAGTTGTTGAGAAACCATTTTATTGATCAAGGTTTTTACATAGACGGTAAACGTGTTGAAAAGGACATAATTTTAGAACTATTGTCTTGCACCTCTAAGGACCTCACCATAACACATAAGATTTCCGCTAGCCATCTTCATGTGACTGGGCCCCAAAGGCAAAAAGTGAAATTGGCTACAAAATTGTTTTCGCACACAGTAGCACAAGCAATTACCAGAGCGGCTAGTTTGGGTCATTTAAGTGGCAAAAATTGGGAAGAGTGTTTCCAATTGTTTAAAAAGGTATAACTATTCTTATATATACATATATATACATATGAACTATTCTTTATAATTTTCAGACAAATGATTGGTTCGACGTTATGAACGTCAGGGTGCCTCATATCGATTCAAGAGAACGTCGTCACGGTTACGGCCTTGCAGTCGATGTGCAAAATAAAATTTTGGATGAAATGACAGAATTGGTCACCAATATGAGGGTGATTGGGAGAAATGTACCATTACCATTTCAAAAAGGTATTTTGGGCGTATTCATAAATTTAAACTTTATGTACATATATATATGTATATGTATCTATTTTTAGGAATAATACAGTCAAACAATGCTGTGAAAATGCTCCTTGAAACCCTGCAAAGACGGTTCAATATAAAGTATATCCTGACATATCACCTGAACCAAGATGTACTCGAAAACTTTTTTGGTGTGATTCGTGCTAAAGGCGGATTGCACGATCACCCAGATCAGCAAGAATTCAAATACAGGCTCAGAAGTTATATACTTGGTCGCAATGAGGGCGCCATATCCACTGGAGGCAATGTGGAAATTGATGATACTCATGAC
Organism: Anomoia purmunda; assembly: GCA_951828415.1. Classification (NCBI taxonomy): domain Eukaryota; kingdom Metazoa; phylum Arthropoda; class Insecta; order Diptera; family Tephritidae; genus Anomoia; species Anomoia purmunda. The sequence continues at coordinate 84,161,303 of OX639993.1, read as the reverse complement.
CTAGAAGTATCTCAGCCAACTCTTACAGGTATTTGAAAATAGTACTCGTTTAAAAAACTTACATATATAAATATGTCCCTATTTATACAGCTGCGATATTCAGACCCATGAGAGTTACGTTGGGAGACATAGAGCAAAAGGAGTTTGATGATTTGGAGTACGACGGCCTGGAAAATTTAGCGGGCTATATTTGTCACAGGTTTCGCGATGACATCCCCAGCACCTTGCTTAAAAGTCGCGACAACCCGTTACTCTCGTGGGCAAACCACTTGAGTGAGGGTGGTTTAGCGATACCTAGTGCAAGTATGATGGAGTATATGACTCAGCTGGAATCCATTTTCGTTAAACTAAATGGGGATAACCTCTTAATAACTTCAGATTTTATTAAAAAGCATATTGAACTCGCTTCAGAAGTTTCATGTGACACAAAAATAAAAAAATTGTTTTTCAGAACTCGTATGTATACAATAATAAGAAAACTAAATAATGAGATTATAGAAAATGCTCGAAAACGCAAAAGAAAATATACAAAAATATTGACCTAAATTAATCAGTTCATTTCGTTTTTTAAATACTGGAAATTGTACATCTTTATTATTCCTATAGATTCACAGTCAAATGGAAATGTGCGGAAATGGAATCTCTGAAATCTGAACATTGTTCCTTAGCAACGGCTACGACGTAATATTCAGTCTCGCCCAAACTGTGCAACTCATACACAAAAGGAACAAATTAAAAATTTCAAGCTCCGGTATATACCTAGAACGAGCCGAGTCCTGTAACAATTTGAGACAACATTAATCAAAAAGCCGATTGAAATGTCAATTGACTATCTAACTCACCTGAAACAAAGGATTTGCCTTGCAATGCCAACTTGACTCAAATATTCGGAATTTCGCATACAATATAGTGTCGTCCGTGGAGTTTCAATCTATCACGAAACTTGAGACCAAGCGATCTTTGCGACAACCACTATTTCCACTACTAGGACCTCATACGAATTCCAATTGTATGAATTGTATGTGTCCAATAGTATTCAATAATTATACTCAGTATTGCCGTTTCCTCCTCACCAGCTCCCTAGTTTGATATTTTGTAGTTATAGTTGCTTGTAGTGGATTCGTGCTGGCTTAATAGCTGCAGCATTTGTTGCAAAGTAGTTTTGGAACACTTCAGCGTCTATGACCTTATTTAAGTACCTGAAATATAATAAAACTTAAAATTGGTTAAGACGCTAATATAGAAATAACTTACCCTTTTCTCAAGATTGCCTAAATTTCTTTAAATGGTTTTATTTTTATTTACATCAGCCAAAATGCTTGTCTGTTTACATATTTTGTTTCCAAATCATATGGAAGATTAAAATATCGTAATATTTGTTTTATCGTACTTGAATATCGTATTGATGGTGTGACGTACATGCGCAGTTCGTAAATTATTTTTGTTCGCCGTCGGCGCAATCTTTGCTATATCAATCTTGCCAAAACATTACAACATAACATCGTTGTCAAGTGAAATTGGCCCGTCTCGGTGTGGATTTACAACATAGATGGGCAAATGAAATGTATGGATGTATTGGTAACCGCGAGCGTAAAGTGGCTACCATGGGACAAAGAACATTTGCAGTCAGTTGATTAACAAACAACAGCGAAGCAACATCGTGCGCCGCTTGATTGTTTTATGATAATATTTATGCGCGTACCTACATATATGTGTTTGTTCCCTCAAGGTTTTATCATTTTTCCCCTCAACATTCTTTTGTGAACACATTTTTTCTGATATGAAATTCATCTGTTCCAAGCAAAGAAGCAGGTTAACTACTAGAAATTTATCGAATGCAATTTTAATAAGAAACTGTCACAAAAGTATAGAATTAATGTAGGCATTCAAAATAATTAAAATACAAAAAATTTAATTTTTTGGGGCGCCCAGAAACAACCCCGTTTTGACGAAAAGCTTTATGTAAGTGAATATATTTCAAAGCGAAGGTGTTTTTGGACGCCGAGGCAAGCCTTATTTTTAAGCATGATTTCTCTAGAACTTCACAATTTCAACTTTATCTTAAAATTTCCGCTAACTAGTGTGCTAGTAAAAGTAGTCAACTCCCAATTTACCCCACCAAAGGTATCTGAAATTATAACATTTTATTTATGTTATACATTTCAAATGGGGCAAAAATATACTAGGGCATAAAAAAACATCAACATACCGACTACCTATGTTACCTCGTTGCTGTCTGCAGCGCAACTGGCAGGAAAATCAATTCATTATCCCACAGTGCAAAACTGGTTTTTTCGCTCTCAATAGCGACTGAAATAAGAGCGTAAGAATACGTGTGCTAAGATAATGGTGCCCACAGTCACCGACGCAAACGTACGCTACGTGTCAGCTGACACGATCAAACTTATGAGAGCGCCATGTAAATGCAAACTCATCAACGTGTTCGTGTGACGGGTACGCGCGGCGTGTACGTGTGTAAACTGAGAAATTTAGATTTTTGCCGTGAAGCCGTGTCAGCTGAGTGCTCTCTCACCGCACAGTGTTGCCAAGCAGAACTTTTTAAAATCATTAACAAAATAACCTTATAAAAATTTAAATTTTTATTAAATTAATTTAAAATCGATGTTTAATAATGTTAATTATAGATAAATGAACTATTTGCATTTGTTGGTTTTTGGCTTTGGTTTATTATACAATGAAAAATTGTGATTGACAACGCGGATGTGTGTAAAAGTATGTATGCAAACAAAGGAATGGCAACATTGTGTTGATGCATACAAACACAGTTTTATGTACGCAAAGTTTGTTTACAAAACATACGCGCGGGCACAAGTTTTGCTCAATTTTGTGTATCTCCCGACAAACAGACACGGCAAACGGACACGTCGGTGACTGTGGGCACCATAATACGTATGGGGCTTTGCGCGAACATGTTGTAATCAAACAAATTTCATTTCTAGCGAGCAGGTTGCGCAAAATTGTTCGCCTTGCCGCGGATGCATAGAACATTAATTGATACATATGTATATACACATGTTTCAATTCAACTCTTTTTTTCATTTATGCTTTGCGCTTCTCCTGCATGCAGCAACAGGCGACAATAATAACGAAGCTCGCATAAAACAGAAAAAAAAATGTTAAAAGGGGTTTATATTTTTTTTTTTTCGTTTTAATATTAATATGAACAATGCAATAACTGATGCAATTTGCTTAAGAAATGTTCAATTCATTACATCGTTTTTTCCTTTCTAAATTGATGCAGTAGCTTTAAAGATATTGGAGTGTGAAGATAAAATTAGTCTATTTTTGAGGTTTTTTTGCTTATTGTCGCGCCTTTATAAGGCAAAATATTTTTTAAGGTATCCTACGTTGGAGAGGAGGGCTCAAGGTATGTTTTGCAAAAATCCGGAATAAAATCGGTTAAGATTTAGCTGAGCTGTGAGGTAACATACACATTTTAAGGCTTTATTTTATAAGATGTAGAGATGTATCTTGCAATAAAACACAGAAGTAATAAAATCGTTATGCGAACACAGAGCTCCGGTAATATTTACCAGTAAGAATATTTGACAAGCGATAAATAAGTGCATTTCACAACCCACAGTGCATACTTCAGCTAACAAAGTTATACTGCACGCTGAGAAGGTAGGTACGTACATTCTTATGTACAGTACATATGTATGTAAGTATGTATGTATGTAAGTACAAAGTACAGTATGTATACGCATGCAAGTTATATCACCATTTATTCCGAGCTTTGCATAGGAAAAATGCCTACATTGCATTTATCAAAACATTCCTAAGTTTTGCTGTTGTTTCCCACGGTACACCTTTGCGCGTGTGGAAATAATGCTGACGCTATATCTACTACTTGCCGAAATGCAACGGTCACGTTGCATTGAAATGTGTTGATTTCCCTTTCCTCATTATTTGCCAAAACTTTGTAAGTTAGTTCTAAGCCTGCTTTGAGTGAATAAAGTTGAGCGAAGGCTCGTAAAAATAAAAAAACATTTTTTTATTTTGCCGCCGGGCAAAATACTTAATTGGCGCCCAACGTGGGGCAACGCAACTGTATAATAAATATCCTGAAAAATTCAATTAAGGATTCGGTCGCGAGTGCCACAAAAATAAAAATAAGTATCCTTACGAAAAGGAGAATAAAGTGAAAAAAAACAAATTAAAAAGTATCCTTGCATAAAGGAGAAAATAAAAATTAAAACAAAAAATAAGAACTTTTCAATAAAATTTTGAACTTGAATTAGAGCAGCAAATACCTGCAAGCAAGAGAAAACCAGAAAAAAAATAAAAACAAGAACTTTTTAATAAAATTTTGAACTTGAACCTGAATTAGAGCAGCAAATACCTGCAAACAAGTAAAATCGAATGATAAAAGTCAACAATCAACTGTGACAGTTAGCGTCAACAGCCAGCCCCAGCAACCACTACAACATTTAATCATCTTGTGAACTAAATCAACTACAGCAGTCAGCATCAGCAACCACTACGGCAGTGGTAAGTTTATTAAGTTATCATTGAAATAATATCCTAGAGGGAATTATTAATAAATTGGAATTATTAATAAATTGGCTTGTACGGCCAATAACATAAAGACAATTTCGTTATAACAAAGGTCAATTCTACGAATCCCTCAAAGGGTCAAGGATATTAATCCATGTAATAATATTTTATTAAAAACGCATAAAAAAGTGAAAATTGTACTACTTTAAGGTTAAATAATAAATTATTGTTTAAAATATCAAAGAAAATACAAGATTCTATAATTTAATTTAATCCAGTTAAAAAAAAAAGGAAGAAACACATCCTGGACGATTTAGTAGACAAATTCGCAAACATGACTACAACAGATTCAGAATTAGTAGCTAGGATGATTGCCAGGAGTACAGCCGCGCTTCAGGTTGAAATAAATACACTAGCCAGAAAGTTAGAAGTACTTACCACTAATACGTCAGTGACCGAATATGAACCACAAGCCATAGTTAACGGAGTGATTTGTGATGAAACCTTGGACGTTGTAAAGTCAATGCCAACTTTCGTAGGTAAGGAAGATTCATATGTGAGTTGGCGGGAAGCAGCGCACAATTCAATGAGTCTTTGTGCGAGAGGCAGTCGAAAATATTTCGCTGCGTTAACCATACTAAGAAATAAAGTAATAGGGGACGCTAACAATATCCTATCCAATCATGGAACAGTCCTCAATTTTGATGCAATTATAAGTAGACTCGATTTCGCATATGCGGATAAGCGACCAGTTCACATACTGGAACAAGAGTTAGGAATTATGAGGCAGGGTAGTAAGCCAATAATAGATTATTACAATGATATAAACCACAAACTAACGCTATTAATAAATAAGACCATAATGACCCATGGCAATAATTCCGAGATGACAAAGGAAATTAATAAAAAGAACAGGCAGCATGCCCTCAGAGTTTTTATAACTGGTTTAAGAAGCCCATTAAATGATATTTTATTTTCCCTATCACCCGAAGATCTTCCAAATGCCTTAGCCAAAGCACAAGAAATAGAAGCAAATCGTATGAGAACGAATTTTGCTGAACAATTCTATAGGACAGAAAAAGGTAGTTCGCCCACACATACACCTTTTAACTATTCGAGAAACAACCTTAGGTTCCCGCAAAGGGATAATGTAGCTAGACCGGATAGTGGAAATTATCGGCCCCGTCACCAACCCCAACCAATGGAGGTGGATCCTTCATTGGCAATGCTTAGACAGAATAACTATCCCAGGCAAAACCAAAATCCTGGAAACTTTAATCGATATCAAAATAACCAAGGAAACTTCACCAATAACTATGTTCATCCAAGCTATTCAGGCCGCCCCAATTTTAAGCAACCACCGCCCAAAAGACAGGCTAATAGCAGCCAATTTAGTAACCAACCGAACTATAAGGCACAAAGGATTAATAATTTGAATGAGCAAACTTTTTTAGGCGACGATCAGGGACAGGAACAGAACTGCCCCACATATTCAGAACAATTAGAAGTACTAGAAGAACAGTAAAAATATTATTGGATACAGGAGCAACGTGTTGCTACTGCAAACCCAACACTTTACCCAATAGGAAAAAGTTAGAAATAGCTAAAAGAGTAAAAACTATTAATGGATATACGATTATAACACATTTCTCAGAAGCTATAATATTCAGTATAAAAACCCGATTCTACGAGATCGCGAATTTAGAAACAGATGTCTTGATAGGAATGAGTTTGCTTTTCAAAGCAAAAGCCAGAATTGATTTAGATAAACTGACCCTTGAAACAGAAAGAGTAAAGGAACAAATATATATTTCGAGTCAGCCGAAGGAGCTGATACCCAAACCCTACGATTATATTTGCAATTTAAGGTTAATTGAGTGTAACCAAGAAAGTCCTTTAGGGAAAAGAATGCCGGAGAAGGTTGCTAACCTCAAGAATGTAATTGAGCGTAAAATTAAATTAATGCATTCAAACATAGATTTGAGTTTACCCTTTAGGACGGATGTGCAAGCAGAAATCCGCACAACTGTTGAAGCGCCTATATGGAGCAAACAGTACCCCTACCCCTTAGGAGTTAATTCATTTATAAATGAAGAAATCCAACAAATGCTAGAAAAAGGAATAATACAACCAAGCAAAAGCCAATATAACTCACCGGTATGGGTAGTACCCAAGAAGCGTGTAAATAAAGATGGAACACCAAAATTAAGGATGGTGATTGATTACAAAAAGATAAATGAAAACACAATTTCAGATAAATATCCGATTCCAGACACCAATGTTATTTTGTCAAATTTAGGAGAAGCAAAGTGGTTCTCAACAATTGACCTCGAATCTGGTTTTCACCAGATACTCATGAAAAAGGAGCACATTGAAAGGACAGCCTTTTCGGTTAATAATGGCAAATATGAGTATTTACGTCTGCCTTTCGGGTTGAAAAACGGACCCAGCATATTTCAAAGAGCAATGGACGATATCCTAAGGGATCACATTGGAAAGTTCTGTCATGTTTATATAGATGACATAATAATCTACTCAAAATCAATTGAAGAACATACTGTGCATTTACTAAAAATTATTCAAATTCTTAGAAACGCAAACATGAAGATTTCAATAGAGAAATCTCAATTTTACAAACAGGATGTAGAGTTTTTAGGCTATATTATTAGTCATAACGTTATTATGACAGACCCAAAAAAAATTGAAGCAATAAATAATTACCCCATACCAACCACGCTTAGGCAGTTAAGAAGCTTTTTAGGGATGGCCGGCTACTATAGGAAATTTGTTAAAAATTATGCAACAATTACGAAGCCGCTAACAAAATTTTTGTCAGGGAAAAATGGAATGGTGTCGCAATATATGTCAAAAAAAATTGAAATAAAGTTAGACCAAGAGGGAATTTTAGCTGTGAATAAAATTAAAAATTTATTAAAGGATCAAGTGGAACTAACGCAACCAGACTTCGGAAAAAAATTCGTATTAACTACCGACGCAATAGGCGCGGTTCTACAGCAAGAAGGAAAACCAATCACCTTCATTTCAAAAACCTTAAACAGCACAGAGTCAAATTATGCCACAAACGAAAAGGAGCTTTATGCTATCGTCTGGGCATTAAAGACATTAAGAAACTATCTGTATGGAGTATCTGACTTAGAAATTCATACAGACCATCAACCACTTACTTTTGCAATTTCAACAAGAAATCCAAACTCAAAGATTAAAAGATGGACTTCATTTATAGAAGAATTTTCCCCTAAAATGGTATATAAACCAGGAACCACAAACGTCGTTGCGGACGCATTGTCCAGACAATTTTTAAATAACCTTTCCGAATCTACATCATCCGACGACACCCAACATTCGTGTGAAAGCACCTTACACGAGGCCATAAAAGAAACGCTGAAGCCATTGAATGAATTTAAACAACAAGTTTTATTAGGAAAAAATTCAAAATTTACAATTCACGAATCTGTAAGGAATTTTGATAGAGTAAGGCATATAATAGAATATGACACAGTAGACAATTTAATAGGAATTTTTAAAGAGTTTTTACAACCCAATTTAGTAACAGGAATCCATTGCACAGCAGAAGTTTTATACGAAATCCAACAGCCAATTAAAGACAACTTTATAAACAAATTTGTCTTCACTAGGAAGTTTCCTATGGATATAATCAATACAGATGACCAAAAGATCATAATTGAGCAAACCCATACAAGAGCTCATAGGAACTATATCGAAAATCACAAACAAATCTGCGATATGTACTATTGGCCAAAAATGAGACAAGAATTTAAGCAATTCATTAAGAGTTGCGACATTTGTAATAGAAATAAATACTGCAGAAATCCTCAGACGGTACCTATTGGAGAGGCTCCAATTCCTAAGAAAGAGGGGGAGCGGATCCATATAGACATTTTTTATGTTCAGAAATTAAAATTCATAACATGCATTGATTCATATTCAAAATTTTTAGCCATTAAGCAAATTGAGGACAAACTTAAACTTGATGGAAAAATCATGGAAGTGCTCATAAACTTCCCAGAAGCAAAAAAGATCACATTAGATAACGAGCCAGGATTCACCACGCAGCAATTTAAAAGTTTAATGCAAAGATTAGGAATCGAACTATATTTCTGTAGTCCTCGACACAGTGCCACAAATGGGCAGGTCGAGAGAGTCCATTCAACTCTACTCGAGATATCCAGATGCATGAAAGAAGAATTCCATTTAATTAGCGATGTTGAAGCAATTTACAGAGCTGTTCAACAATACAATAAATCGATACACTCCGTTACTAATGAAAAACCTTTCGAGATCCTGTATAATAAAAAGAGACATGAAAATATAGAAATCCTCCTGAAAAAAGCCCAGGAGAAAATGCTAAAAAGAAACAAACCCAATGGCACAAAAAATTATGAAGGAAATGATATAGTGTATGAAAGATTAATAGGTCAAAGAAACAAAATGGGTCCTAGGTATAGGAAACAAAAGATTAAGGAAGATTTAGGTAATAAGGTTAGGATACAAAATAGAGATAGGATAATTTTCAGAAAATGCTACTGTTCATCATATTTACGTTCTTTGCAACCACATCAACCGAACTAACAGATTATACAAGAGAAGATTACGTGTTGATTCAAAACGGAGACGCTATAATCTATGAAAAATATGGGGATATCTTTCACCTTACCAACCTCACCTTCTTCTCTAATTTAATAATTGAAACTAGGGAAATAATGAATAGAAAACCGAAATCATTTTAACACTGAGGAAAATTCACTGCAGTCGCAATACAAGGAAATGAACTTAGAACTGGAACTAATTGACACTTTACTCGGGCAATTGACCAAGACAAATTTCAGGAACAAAAGAGGTATTAACGAGATAGGAACCGTATGGAAATGGATATCTGGCGCCCCAGACCACGACGATATGGTAAGCATCAATACGAAACTAAACGAACTTGTAGAGAACAACAATAGGCAAATTACCACAAATTCCGAAATATTTAAAGCTATTGCAGACTTGACACATTCACTAAAAGAAATGAGGACCAACGTGCAAATTACGTTAGCAACCAGGTACAGAAACAGGCTAATAACCACAGAATTGCAAAATATTATTCAGACAATAACTTTATCGAAGATAGGCATTCTAAATCCGGCAATACTTAATTTGAAAGAGGTACATGAAATTACTAAACATGAACATGAACAGATAACACTGACCGACTTAATGGATGTATCTAAATTTAAGATTTTACAAAACAATGATGTCATAGTAGTCCATATAAAATATCCGCTAATTCAAAAAAATTGTAAACTTTATGAAACCAGATCAATATCTCAAATGGATGGAAGACTTTTAATTGAAAAAGAAATTGTTAAATGCGGAAATAGCTTCTATAATGTTGAAACTTGCAAACCCGAACTAAATACTAATTTTTGTGGATTAAATAAAAAAACATCTTGCTTTTTAAATTTGTTAAATAATAATAAAGGAAATTGTACTAAAATAAGAGAAAAGAATAAAGATCTAGATATAATAAAAGAGGGAGCTATATTGATATCAGGAAAGCACATTGTTGACGAGCAAAAAATAGACGGAGTTTATCTTGTAACTTTCAAAAACACAACCAAGATCGATAATGTAACATTTGAAAACCCATCGGGAATAATTTTGGATTTCTTGAAAAACAATAAATTAAATAATTATAAAGTTTTCCAATATCTTGAAAGCTCAGACGAAGAACTTAAATTTAAGAATATAAATTTTATAAATTCATTTAAACAAGAAATTAAAAGGCAGCCAATAGTCTATCCCGTTTTATCCCTTCTTACCGTTGCTGTTAGTGTATATATATTTTATGTAATAATCAATAGATTAAAGGACATCTTTGAATTAAGAAAATTAGAAATGAAAGAAAAATTGTATGACGAAATGTTAAGTAAGATTAAAAAAATATCTGAGGAAATGGAAAGAAACGGGACGTTTCAAATTTAAGAAAGAGGGGAGTTATATCACCATTTATTCCGAGCTTTGCATAGGAAAAATGCCTACATTGCATTTATCAAAACATTCCTAAGTTTTGCTGTTGTTTCCCACGGTACACCTTTGCGCGTGTGGAAATAATGCTGACGCTATATCTACTACTTGCCGAAATGCAACGGTCACGTTGCATTGAAATGTGTTGATTTCCCTTTCCTCATTATTTGCCAAAACTTTGTAAGTTAGTTCTAAGCCTGCTTCGAGTGAATAAAGTTGAGCGAAGGCTCATAAAAATAAAAAAACATTTTTTTTATTTTGCCGCCGGGCAAAATACTTAATTTGCACGCGTAAGTATAAGGCATTCCCCGAAATCAAATTTTTGAAACCAGCTACCGGTAAAAATTATCGAACGTTTTTAAATTCTACATTTTGCAAAATTTAAATTTGCATAAAACTATCTACTTACTTATATTTTAATTACAAACAAGTATTAATACAAATAGTTTATAACTTTTTACATTAAAAATTAAATTATTAGTAGCAATTTTTTACATACATATGTATGTATGTATGCATATATGTACTATGTATGCATGTAGAAATAAGAGTGGTACTTCGAATAAAACGAAACCCAACCCTTCTAATCTCAGAAAACAAGTAAAGTATACTTAGAACAAAGCTTATATAAGTTATGGTTTTTAATATTTTTATTTTACGGCGAGTGCTGGGAAACCCAGCAAGACCCCGTTTATTGGTTTGAGAATAAATTCTAAGTAATTTTATTTTACTGCGGGTGCTGGGAAATCCAGCAAGACCTCGTTTATTGGATCGAGAATAAATTCTAAAACTAAGTTACAATAATTTGACTATTTATACTTCGCCGTGTCTGCGCTGCAACTGCATTCTGCTGCGTGGCGTCTGTATTTTGCTGCGTGGTAAATCCATGGTGCTTCGCTGCAACTGCATGCTGTCGTTGTATGTAGCGGATGGTTCCCATTAGTTCTCGTTCAGACAGGGAAACTTTTGTCGCGGCAACTCGTTACTTGTTGGAGAGAGAGGGACGGGGAAAGGGAAAGGGCACCGAGTTGATCGTGCTCGGGCGACACGCTTTGTGTTCTTATTCGTCTCAGTCGGCAGCTAAGAAATTTGACATTCCTTTTCATTTATAAATTCTTTCAGTGGGTGCAGTTTTGTTGAGTTTTAAGTGAATACATGCGGTAAGTTGGGAAATGAAATTTTGTTCTTATTTTTTTGCGATTAAATATACACATGTGTATGCATATACTATACATATTAACGTAAATTATGTTAAAACTAATGTTTACAGCATTAATGTTGGTCACAATTATGCGGACTCCGGCTGTTTTTGTTTGTTAAGCGGGTCATGCGGGTTACAGAATTGCAGATGTGCTGGGTCGATCGTTCGCTAGTTTCAGGTCTACATAGTTGTGTGACACTTTGCATGATCGGCTCGCTGTACGTTTGTTGGTGCGGCCGAATTATGATGGATATATTTCGGACAACATGTGCAGTACTGGCATTTCTTGAGTTGACCATTAAATGATTTGATGTGTGATGTGATGTGGGTCGACTTGGAGTAGCCAATTTATGGTTGGTAATCAAATAACATAATAGCATATGTGTTATTTGATTCTCTGGAATGCGGGTCTATTGTAAATGCCTAATTTACGATATCTTGGCTGAGTGAGTGGTTATTGTTGTTGTTGTTGTAGCGGCTAGTCGCGCCCCGTAAAGAGCGGATTCAACCATGGTCGTTGTCGTCGAACTCATCTAGGGGGAGGCCCAGGAAACGTGCAGTTTCGACAGGGTTGGACCAGAGGGAGAGGGGGGTTAGATGAGCCTACTACAGTATCCAGATCGTAGTTGTGCCAGAGTGACGCGGGACTCGCGGGGCAGCAGGGACTCCTCATCTGCTACAGGTGGTGGTTGGGCTCCGATGACTGCATTTGCCTGGCGGGAGTCAATGATGTTAGTGACTGTGTCTCTGTGGATGTTGCTTAGGAGTGCGTGGTTCTAATGAGTCGGCTTGAAGTAGTTGATATATGACGGCGAGTCATATGTCAGGCGACTTGGGTGGTATTAACTTACCCTAAGTTAACTCTTCCCCTTTTAAATCGATTGTCCTCAATCGGTATTGTTGTTGTGGATGAGTTATGCTGTTGTTCTTAATTGCAGAAATGGTCCTTCTGTTGTTTTTGCAGTATCTTGCAGTTCAGGCGATATATGTAATTTTCTTTTATATTTATTGATACATATTGCAATAGAAATTATTACAATAATAGATAATACAATTAATAAATCTGAACTTAAACTAATTAAATGAACACTTTTATTGTTTTTAAACAATAGCTCGATGTGTTCTTGCTGGCTAATTTGTTTTAAGTACAATTTTTCTAAATTTAATTCTGTTTGTGTAATATTCTTGTCTTCTTTAATTTTTGTGATTCTATTCGGTAGTACAAATGAATCATACATTTTAATCTTAATATTTTATTTGCCATATCTATCCTATGTTTGTTTAATAATTGGTTGTCACTATTGACTCTCCTTCCAAAAAATGCTTCTACAGGTTTTTCCTTTGTGGTGGAATGTACAGAGTAGTTATATTCTTTGACCGATCTTTCCAAAAGTTCGTTGAAAGATTGGTGGGTTTTGTCACACTGGAGACATCGCATTATTTCCTGCAATGTGGAATGAAAACGTTCCACTTGACCATTGGCGCAACTTGTGTATGGAGCTGTCCGGTGAATTTCTATTCCAAATTTGTTTTCCTTCATGTAGTTTATTGTTTCTGATCTTAACGATTTTTCGTTGTCCATAACTACTGTTTCCGGTACAAGGGAAAATAGGATGTCTCTCAAAGGTTGTCTTATATCCTCGGCTGCCTTAGATTTGATGGGTTTCGCCACTGCATATTTGGATAACTTATCTACTGCAGTCAAAATTAATTGTTTTCCCATGTGAAGTATGTCAATATGTACTATTTGACCTGGAAATTTGGGAATAGGCGTCGCCTGAATTTTCGGTTTTGCTGGATGCCGGTCGTATTTGTTTTCCTTGCATATGATGCAAGCTTTAACAATTTTTTTAATCTTACTCGACATTGCAGGAAAATAGTATTTTCTTAAAAGTTGAATTTTATTTTCATGGGTGCTTCTATGCGCTCTATTGTGTTCTTTTATTATCAGATTTTGTTGTTCCTGATAATTGGTTACGTCATCGACTTGTACATTGGAAAACCTGACTTTGTATTTACGGAAATGTAGGGGATATACTTCTTGTATTTTTCACATTATATCTTCTTCTGCTCTGATGCAGTTTATTACCGAAGGGTTCAAATATTTCTTTAGAATTTGAACAAGATCTTCTTGCGAATAATTCGGTTGTGAAATGCTGTGTCGGTGATAAGTTGGAAAAATTATTTTAAACTGATAATCAGTTGTTATACTCTTATTCAAAAAGATTTGGTTTTTGCAAACGTTTATTGGCGTTTCTATGCTGTATATCAAATTTTGTGATGAGCTTTCATCAGAATTTGTTGCTATTGACAAAGAGTTACTTTGGGACTCTTCAATTGGTATCCTGGATGATCCGTCAGCGACTACATTTTGATTTCCTGGTTTGTAGCATATCTCGTATGAGTATTCCTCTAGCGCTGCTTTCCATCTTTTCATTTTAGCGTTATTATTTTTATTGCTTAGAGCATACGTAAGTGGTTGGTGATCAGTGAATACTTGTACTTAAGCTGAACCATAAAGATAATTTCTAAAAGAATCCAAAGCCCAAATTATGGCTAACATTTCTTTTTCGTTAGTCGCGTAATGTTCTTCGGCTCTGCTTAATGTGCGTGAAATAAACGCTAATGGTTTTGATTCCTGAGATAGCACGGCTCCTATAGCGAAATTGGAGGCATCTGTTACTAACTCAAATTGTTTTTTGTAATCTGGATACGCAAGAATGATGTCTCTGGAAGTGAGTGAGCGTCTTATGCAATTGAAGGCTTCTACTGCATCTTCGTCCAAGTTAATCCTTACTCTGGAGGATTTATGCTTTGATATTCTTCCCCTCTTAAAAGAGATGTCAGGGGTTTTGCTAATTTAGCATAATCTTTTATAAACTTTCGGTAGTATCCGGACATACATACCTAAGAAGCTGCGAAGTTCTTTCAAAGTTTTTAGTTGTGGGAAATTTGCTATTGCCTGCACTTTCGCAGGGTTGGTTTTGACACCAATTGGCGACATAACAAATCCCAAAAATTCAACCTCTTCTTTAAAAAAGTGACATTTGTCTAACTGAACCTTCATATTTGCTTCTTCTAATGTTTTAAAAATTTTTTCGATGTGCTCGAGGTGCTCCTCTTCTGTTTTGCTAAAAATTATTATATCATCGATATAAACGTAAGCGTACTTTCCGATGTGCTCGTGCAGTATATCATCAAGCGCTCTTTGGAAAATTGAGGGTGCATTTTTTAACCCAAATGACAAACGCTTTTTTCGGAACAATCCGCACTGGTGAATTGTAGGGTGACCTAGATGGTCTTATGATTCCATCAGCTAACAGGTCCTTTACCTGTCTCTCCACCTCTGGTTTGAGAGATGCTGGATATGGATAACGTTTGGAGTAAACGGCGGTTTCTGTTACCGTCCTTATTTCTCCTACGACCTTTGTTGTATATGTTAATTTCTCATTAGGTTCTGAGAATAAACTAGGACATTTTTGAATCACTCTACTCATACTAATTTTTTGTTTTAATGATAGGTGTTCATCCTTTATTTGTATAATGTTAATGTTAACAGATTTTGAGGGAAGCTGTTTAAGCATTATTTTTTCCCATTTTTAAATGTTATGAAATTTTCACTATTGTGTACGATGGCTCCGAGATCCCTTAGGGTATCGTTTCCTAGGATTCCATCGAAAGTCTTGAATGATGGCATCAAATAAAATCTGATTTCGTCATCGAGGTTAAACATCTTCAAATACGTGTGTTCCTCTATTTTTATATCACCTGCCACCGATTTGGCATGAAATGGTTTTTTATTTTTTATACTTCTTTTCACTAAGCATGGTTGAATATAATTTTTACTAGATCCTGTATCTATTAGGAATCTTAGTATTTTCCCTCTCTCCGCCCTGGCTTCGAAATACGGGAGCGAAGAGCTCATAAAGCTAAACAATGAACATCCGAAATTGGTTCATCTTCTGAGATTTCGCTTTCCTTTTGCTCGGATACCTAGTAACCTTGGTAGGTCACAGTTCAACCCTCTTATGAAGGTGTCCAATGCTTTATTCCTGTAAGACTTCGTTAGAATGTGCAGGGATTCATTTCCCATTCCTTCGCATCCTAATTTATTTAAAATTTGCGAAAGGTGTTTGTACACCTGCTGATAAAAATCAGAAATTGTCCTGTTACCTTACACCAAAGTTGTCATTTGGTATTCCAAGGTTGATAAGTCGCGCCTATCGGAATAGTGCATTGACAAGCATTTTGTTATGGCTGGCCAATCAAGCGGTGTGTTATAAGATTCCAGTGCTGTATCAGCCTGGCCGGTTATCTTATTTCTTACTACGCTCAGAATACCGTAGTATTTGGGCGTTCCTTTTAATGGTTCGTATAGTGTTAACATGCGATCAACACTTTTCCTCCATGAGTTGAATTCTCCTGGCTTACCGGAAAATTCTTTAAGACATTTTACCACGTCCGGTATTTTATCTAATCCGCTTAAATCTTGTCTATGTCCTCCTTCGATTATTTGGTCTACCGCTGTAGCCGATCTAGAATTTGGGTTCAGGACATTTTGAACCACTTGCGGTCCCTGTTGCCTAAGGGTATTAGCTGCGATTTCTGATATTAGATTTGTCAAGTCACTCATGCTTAATTGTGCATTATTTGGTCCTTGAGGAGGAGGGGCATCCTGATTTAGCACTGCGGGCCTAAGTAAATTATTGGGGTTTGCCATTTTAAAGGTTATTAAATTTCAATTTTTCCTTTAAGTATGGAAAAGACACTTTTATATCGCAAAGTTTTCGTCTAAAGATAAAAAATTTTGGACAACACTTTATTTTCTATGTTTTATTTATTATTATTTTTTTATTAAAAATTTTAAAATGCTTAAATTAAAACATTTTATATTACATCACCCTTATTTAATAGATGTGTCGTCTGTGTTGGGCTTTGTTGGCTGCTATAAATAGACGAACCGTCTCGTCTGCAATATTCTTCCTATTGTCATAGTCGAGGTGAGTAGCTTTCTTATTTTTCCCTATGATGTCAAATATCATTTGCATCGACCTGGCTTTTTGCTCGTTACTTACGTCTCTAATGAAGAAGGGTCTCTGTTTTCTTAGTTCTTCGTCTACTTCTACCTTTTTAACAATTTTATCTAATCCGTCGTAGTCGAAATCGGATGGTAATGCGTCCATTTGTATTGTGGGGTTATTAGTAGGGTATTAATGAACAGAACTATGTATTGGGTTACAATATGTTTTATAAAATACAGTATTGCTTAATGTGGTTTCCTCACTCTACTGCTGCTGATGACAGATGCTGGCGTCAATGAGGATGTTGATGGACTTGTTGACTGCTTTCGTCCGTTTAATGGATGTTGGCTGCTCTCGTCCGTTGAGGGTTAGAGTTGATTATTATTATTTTTTTTTCACTGTTTCGTTTTATAAGGAGTATTTTAAAATGTTTGTTAAAAAATGTTTTTCAAGTTTTTTACTTAATAGTTCTTTATTTTTTTTTTTTTTTATATCGTAGGCTGGTATATAATTACCACCGGTTCGCCTTAGCTACTAAGGGGCCTCTCGATATAATCGCGGGGAATATATTTATTTTTACCCACGGACACTTAATTAACTTAGCGATGCCTTACTTTTTTGTTTTCAGGCTTACACACTGTTTTTAACTTTGAGTTTTTGATTTTAACACGGTTCTAATTTAGCAATGCCTTACATTTTATTTTCAGGCTTACACACTGTTTTTAACTTTGAGTTTTTGATTTTAACACGGTTTTAATTTAGCGATGTCTTACTTTTTATTTTCAGGCTTACGCACTGTTTTTAACTTTGGATTAAAATTCACGGTTTTAACTTAGCGATGCCTTACTTTTTTGTTTTCAGGCTTGCACACTGTTTGCTCGTGCGCGCGATTCAAGGGATCACTCCCAACACACACAAAAAAAAAACGATTTCGTGCTCCTCAACTGGAGCTCACAAATAAAATGGTTAACAATTTTTGACAGCAATATGGCAAGTGAGTTTATTAATTAAGTTTTAGTGCTATTTATGCTTATTTTGTACCTGTTAGTAAGTATTACAATATTGTATTTGCTTAGTAAGTAATTTATTTCATATACCTTAATTCTCTAGAAATGTTATTTTGTTATTTTGCTTCGTAGCCTAAATATACGTTTTGTGTTTGATAAGCAGTTATACTTAAAGTTATTTTGGTTAGTATTACAATAGATATTCAATATGTGTTTAATAAGCAATTGATTACATATACTTAATTTCTACAATTAATGCTACGTCTGCATTTCCGGAGTTTGATGACCGGCTTGCCCTTGGTGGCTTTACCGGTGGCTCTTGTGTTGGTGTTGTTGTAGGCGTTGAGGTTGCTGTAGCGGCCGTAACTCCTCCCCCCCTAGAGTAAAGCGATGGCCACAAAGATGTTGTAGGGGCAGGAGCGTTGAAAATATAGTTCGGTAAGAATTTAGCGTTAGGTTTCTTCATGAGATATGCGATGACGAAGATAGCGGCAATCCCAAATGTGCATATTATGATTAGAAGGATGTTGCTTTTCTTGGATGTTGCTTCATAGCTTTCTATCTGGTACTTTTTAGCTTATTCAGGCTTAATTTTTCTGTAATGAACCTTGGTCTTACTTCTGAATGGGTAGCTGGTGGTAAGTGGATTTCTTCCATGTGTTGTAGAGCGGTGTCTGTGAATGGTTCTTCGCTGCAGCGTGGCTTAATTGTGGCTTTATTAACGTTGATGAATAAGATATAGTTTGACTCTGGTTGGGTGATGGAGCTTATCTCGCCACAATCTTCCAGGTCACATATTGCGTCTTTGTTGTTTATTAGTGGAGCGGTGCAGGTGGAGTTTGTGGTGTGTCGGGTGTGTTGCGATGACATGCATTAGTACTGACCTTCTATCTTTGGGCAATTTGTGTCAAAAAACTGAATGAGGTTTTTATTATAGGTGATATATGGTTTTATTTTAATTTGTTTTGTTTTATTTATAGGTAGGGGAACAATATGGAATAGTTTGTATTTTTCTTTCGATAGATTTGGTATTTGAATATTGAAAATAATATTTGAATTATTGTAGTATGCTTGTAATTCAAGTAATTCATATACATATATGTTCTTTGGATATGATTTGAACTGATTGATTTTTCATATGGTCATATATTTCACCTATTCCTGTGGTGCTCAATATGAATTTAGGTATTATCTTGAGTTTCGCTAGAATAATAGATTCAGCGATATTGGTTAGGTGATTATTTAAAAGGTCTATATTGTAGTTTATTTGGCTAATATATTGGAGTTCCAAAAATTTGTTATCTTCTTTTGATATACTATTCAGTAGTTTGTTAAGGTATGACTCGATTTTATCTTGTTCTATGTTTATGTGATTAGTAACATGTTTTGCATAGCTGTGTTAAATTTGTGTTGGTATTCTAGAGTGGTTTCAATTTGATGTGTGTTTGATTGAATGATTTCAATTTGTTTATTTATAGAAATTGCATCGTTAGCATCCATATTGCCAGTTATGAATTTGATTGTGGTGCCTAGCCCATTGATAAGGCCACGTCTAGATCTGTTAACTGGTATCAGTGTGTGTATTTTGTTTTCGAGTTCTGCGAGTTTTAGTCTAGTGACTGTTGTAAATATAGTGGTCTTGTGAAGTTTTTCGAAAGTATTGATAGTAGTGTGTATTTTGTTAGCGTTTCTTATGTATTCTTCGAGGTTAATGATGTGTATAAGGTTATTGTGGCTAGTAATTATTCTTGCAGGTCCCAGTTCAAATTTTACTATTTTCTGTCGGTAATTTATGTCTCGTATGTCAGTTTGTTGGGAGAGTATGTGTGGAAGCCTAGGGGTAAAGGTATTATATTAGTTGTTAGTTTTTCGTGGTTTGTGCAACTTTCTAAGTTTTGATTTATGCAGTTTTTTATCTTTTGTAGTGATGATTGTAAGTCTATTATTGTGTTTTACTTTATGTTTTGTGAATCTTGACGTTATTTTATTGCGTCTTGATTCTTTTCTAAAAATTATTTGGTCTTCTAAATTTTCCGGTTCTGATCGATCTTTGTTCAATTTATCTATTCTTTGGCTTGTGTCCAGTTTCATTTTTTCTTTGATGGTTGGATATAGAGTGCTTTGGAATTCATTGAGTTTTGTAAGGTATTCGTTTTTGCTATTAAATGTAACTGTATTATTGAATTTGAAAGTTCTACCAAAAAATAATTCAAAAAGTGTCAACTTAGTTGCGGAGTGTATCGAGTTATTATATGTTATGAGTGTTTCTGTAAATATATCGTCGTGGTTTTCACTTAGGTGGTTTTCTTTCCTAGTTGTTGCCACGATTCTATATATCTCAGTAAGAGTGGAGTGAAGTCTCTCAACCGGAGCATTGCTTGTGCTCTGTTGGAATGAAGTGGTATGTAATTGAATTTGAAATTGACGGCAAAAATCTTTGAAAATGTTAGCAGTAAATTCTGCACCTTGATCTGCGACTATCTTTTTTGGTATGCCGTATAGATTAATGAAATTTTTTATAGACTTTAATATGCAAATGCTATTTCGGGATGGTAGGGTGTATCCTGCAGCAAATTTTGAGAATTGGTCTATTATTGTAAGGATTTGTTCGTTATTTATGCTATAGATATCTATATGTAGGATATCCAGGGGTTTGTCGGGGGTTTCTGGTTTTTGATAAAGAGGTTTCGGGGGACTTCTGTCGTACTTGAGAGTTTGACATTTATCGCAGTTGTTTATTGTTTGAGTAATTTTGTTTTTCATAAATGGGAAATAGAATTTTCTTTTAAGGTGGAGATGTGTTTCGTTTATACCACGATGGTTATTGTTTTGGTGGTAGTTCCTTATTAATTCTTCCTGTTCGTCAGTGTTTGTTATGTCTTTTAGCAAGTCCTTACATCGCAATACCTTAAATAACTGGCTGTTCGAGAAAAATTTTGAGTAGGCTGTTTGGATTATGTGGAAAGTGTCATCGTCAGTAAATATAGCTGATACCTTGTTTGGATTGAGGAATTTTTTTAAAATTTCGGTTATTATTTCTTCAGTGAATTGTGGTTTTTTGAATATGCGCCGCTATTTATTTTTAAAAGGCATTTGCGTTAACGTTTCTGTACCGTTAGCATTTTTTTCGAAGATGTATTGCAGATTAAAATCATTTAAAGGTTTTTCTGATATATATATACCGTCGTTGAGGTTTTCTTCTGCTGAATGTGCCGTACTACCAGGGGTGCCTTGACTGGAAAGTGTGTCATTTATGTTTATATCAACTGCGGTGGGTGTGTTTATTTTGATTCGGCTAAGTGCATCTGCGTTTGTGTTTAATTTTCCTTTTTTATAAATTATTTCGTAGTTGAATTCTTCTAGTTTGAGCCGCCATCTAACCAATTTTGAATTAGGTTCTTTTAAACTCATCAACCATGTCAGAGGTCTGTGGTCTGTTATAATGGAGAATTTACGTCCGAATAGTTAAGGACGAAAATATTTAGTAGCCCATACTATGGCTAATAATTCTTTCTCTATTGTCGAATAGTTGCATTCTGATTCGTTGAGTGTGCGACTAGCATAATAGATTGGTTTATCGCTCCCTATGTGTCCTTGGGATAGGACTGCACCTAGCGCGAAATTACTTGCGTCTGTGGTCAAAATGAAGGGTTTTGTAAAATCAGGGTATTGCAGTAAGGTGTCGTTTGTTAAAATATATTTACAAGTATTGAAAGCATTTACATAACGGTCGTTTAATTCTTTTGTTTTTTCTTTTTTCAGGCATTCAGTTAGTGGTTTGGTGAGTTTTGAGAAATATTTTATAAATTTTCGGTAGTATCCTACAAGTCCTATAAAGCTTTGAATTTGTTTACGGGTTCGAGGTATTGGAAAGTTTTTTATAGCACTTATTTTTGCGGGATTGATGCCTTGATGCTTGATGCCTTCTGTGGAAATAATATGTCCAAGGAAAGTGGTTTCTTTGTGAAGAAATTCTGATTTATCTGGCTGAATTTTAAAATTGGATGCTCGCAATTTATCGAACACTGTTTGTAGACTTTGAATATGTTCTTGAAGAGAAGTGGAGTATATGATAATGTCGTCTAGGTAGACAAGACATATTTTGCCTACGAGTTCACCTAGGACATTATCCATTACTCGTTGGAAAGTTGAAGGTGCATTTTTTAAACCGAAAGGCATTCGTACATACTCGTAATGACCGCCTTCTACTGTAAATGCAGTTTTAGGGATATCCTTTTCGTCCATTTCAATTTGATGGAAGCCACTTGCTAAATCAAGCGTGGTGAAGTACATACATTTGCCTAATTTATCTAGAATTTCGTTAATATTTGGAAGGGGTATCTGTCCGATATAGTCTTTTCGTTTAATTTCCTATAGTCGATCACTAACCGCCACTTCTGTTTGCCACTTGCGTCTGGTTTTTTGGATACAATCCATACTGGAGCGCTCCAAGGGGAATAGCTTGGACGGATGATTCCTTGTCTAAGCATATCCGCAATTTGACGTTGGACTTCAGTTTTATGTACATGAGGGTAGCGATAAGATTTCGTGTATATAGGAATGTCGTCTGTTGTAGTTATCCTGTGTTTAATTTGATTTGTAAATGTTAAATTTTCAGTATCTTTAAAAAATTTGTCTGTGTAGTTTTTGCAAAGTTTTAAAATGTTTCGTTTTTCTTCAATGTTTAAATGTTCTGTTCGAATTAATGGAAGAAAGTCAATATTTTCATTATTCAATTTATTTGTATCGAAATTAAAGGCTTCGATGAATTCTTCGTCGTTATATTTTTCTACTTTTACAGGGATTTTTATAACCGCCTTTGAGTTGTCAGGAATGATATGTTTGCCGGAAGATAAGTTTGGCTTGAATTTTAAAGGAATTATCGCATTTTTCGTTTTGATATGTTGCTTTTGCAAGTCTATTTTAGCTTCCAATTGAGTAAGCATGTCGATACCGATTAGCCCATCAAAATAATTGTGGAAATCGAATACTAAAAATCTTTGTTACCCTGGTTGTTTAAATTCAATGAAATAAGGAAGGGACACTTCTTTGTCTAGTGTATATTTACTTAAAATTATTGTTATAGTTAATGGGTTGCAGCTAGTTAAGTCTGAGGAATTTACGTATTTTGGGCTTATGAATGATGCAGATGCCCCTGTATCGAATAGAAATTTAAGTGGTCTGCCAAAAGGAGATGAGATGTTGATGTAACCTAGTTCAGAACCGTGTTTGTTAATATCTAGGTACCCTCTTGGTGGTTCGAGGCAGGATATTGAAAATTTTGGTTATCTTCAATATTTGCCAGGTTTCCGTGTGAGTTTTGGTACTCATCCAGGTTTTGTCTATAGCCGCTGCTTGGTGGTAGAGATTCTAATGGCTTAGAATGTTGAAAGTTAAAAAGTTCGTTTTTTGGGAAATCAGGTTTTCTTGATGCAATAGAGCGCATAGTTTGGTCTGTTCTAAAAGATCTTTGGGTAGGAGCTTGTGTTTTTATGTACGTGGAGCTTGTGTCCATGGGCTCCGGTTTATTATATTGGTTACTAGCAACCCGCACCTTGTTTCACACAGGTTGATAATGTTTAAAACAACTTTATAATTGAAATAAAAGTAATTTTTTGTAATATTTCGGAATAATGACCCTAGTAAATAAAGAAAATTTCATAAATAAATAAAGTCCAATTAGAAGATATATTTATGTACATACATATTAATTATTCATATTCAGTTAGTTTTTATTTTCAGTTTTATAACACTTCATTGTATACAATGTTCGCAGCTTTCCCATCAGGAGCCAAAACAAATAAATTTTCTTTGTTTGTTACACGGGATAGAGCAACATATAACTGGCCATGCGTAAAACATTGAGATCTAAGGTCCAAACCGGCCACCTTAAGTGTTTGATCTTAAGCCTTATTTATTGTTACTGCAAAACATAATTTGACTGGAAACTGGAGCCGTGTAAATTGAAATGGAAGATCTGTTGGTATTATCGGGATTCTTGGAATCAAGACGTTTTCTCCAGCACCACAGCCAGTCAAAATTGAACACTCAATCAAATGCGTTCTAATTGTTTTGATCAGCAGCCTAGTTCCATTACATAAAGTTGGTGGACTTAAAATGCGTAGTAATATTACAGGAGCTCCTACTTTAACAATTAGTTTATGTGGTGGCGTTCCGGGAGGATTTAGAGAATTTAAAAATTCTATTGGGTAATGTACTTCCTCGCTAATATCTATTATTGTGTCTATTGAGTGGAAAACTTGTGCTTCCGTAGTAAAATTTGAAAGTATTAAGGCATTTACTGCATCCGCCTGATCATTGGTAGCTGACAATATTGCCCGCTCCTTAAACCAGTCCAATGAATTGGTTATAAGACCACCAACTTCGGGATATACTTTCTCAATTAGATCTTCAATAGTTTGGGTTAAATTACAAATATTTGTCAGATCGATTTGCCCACATGTCGTAGGGAACTGTCCGTTACCAATTTTTAGCAAGTTCTTAGCAAAAAGTGCATTTCCTTGTCCGGAAGTAGAAACTCTCATATTTTCTTTGAGCTGTACTTTATTTATATACGGCCAAAAATAAGACATTTTCAGAGATGCGTTATGGGATGTTTACCCATTCGTGTGGTTTTTAATATAAAAATAAGCTAAAAGGGTAAAAGGGCTTTCAGTAAGCTTACAGAACAAAACGTGGGAATTTTAAAAATGGATAATTTTTCGTTGCTAAGTTGAATACTTGAGGAAGCTGCCAAATGAAATAGTTTCAAGGAAAATAACTTTTTTCACACTTCAAGTATTGAATGAATAGCCTCTTTCAAGCCGATGTCAACCCTTTCTGGAGATATGGATGAAAATGTGGATTAAAGAACACCAAAATAAAGCGGTTTTGGGGATAATGGCCGTAATTTTGAAAAGCGATATGTAGGTAAGGGCGGCGATATGGAGATTTTATTAAGAGTGAAATTTGTAAAAAAAATAGGAGAGTCGTCACACCGTACCTTGCAATTCACACTTCATATCTTACACCTTTCATTTTGTATTCCCCCATACCGTGAGCAAAGATGTTTACATATCAAAAAGCCAATTTTACATGGGAAACTAAAAAAAAAAATAGCGACCCCTATGAGTTCAGCTATAGGACCCATCTTTGAAATAAAATAAATACTTGGCAAGATTTACCTCCGAGTAGATTTAGGCCGAGCTTCTCTTGCGTCGTGCTCCTTTTTGATTTTTCCTACAAACTGGCGGGTCCCCTACATGTTTTATGCCAACTCCGAACGGCATCTGCTAGGCATATAAATTTTCATTCCAGAAACATACTCGGAGTGTTTGTTAGACCACTGCCGACGGACGACCCCGCTTAGAAAATTTTTTTCTAATTGAAAAAACTGTTTCTAAATTTTTTATGATGCTTTGCACGGGGCTTGAACCCAGGACCTTTGGTGTGGTAGGCGGAGCGCGCTACCACCATACCACGGCGGCCGCCATATTTGGTGAGGATTTTTTTCCATCAAAGGTAAGTGTTAAAAAAAGAAACAAACATTTTTTTTGAAGCACTCTAATGTACATATATATTTTTTGCTCTGGAAAGTTGGTCAAATATCATAGCTGAGAAGACAATGGTTGAAAAGAAAAACACCTGCCCGGTTTGCTAGTAATTTATAATCTATTTCAATTGCATATTTAAGAACTTACTAAAATTTCGTATAAAAAAACCAAATATTTTTTTCTAATTTTGAGAACTTTTATAATAAAAAATACGAAATTATATTTTTATCTAATTTTGAGAACTTTTATAAATTTTATAGAAATCTTTAAGCTTTGAGTAACAACTACATATGTTTCATAGAAATCACTTATTTTTCTAATGGTCACTTTCACAGTGGCGAGTTAACTTATATTCCACAGTTAACTCTCGATTTTCGATTTTCATGTCGACTTATCTCAAGTTTAACTGCCCAATATTGGTGAGTTAACCTCTTGTTAGAAATAAAATGTTGTCTATCGTACATTGGGTAGTGAATATTTAGTTAAATTACTAAAATTGAATCGAAAATTCATAGTTAACTGTGGAATGTAAGTTAACTCGCAACTGTGAAAATGGCCCTAAGGAAAATTTGGTGGTAAAATTACACTAAATAATATAAAAAATTGTACTGTAATGTACTTACCACTCAAAAGTCAAATTATTTATTAAATCTGCACTTTTGATTAATAAAAATCACTTCAAAATAAAACTTTATGAACTGCGATCGTTTTAATGTACTCCCGCAACTAACATACAAATTTTAATAGCATAATTCGTGAAAAGCAACGGTTCTTTTTGAAGAAAGATGTTCATGGTTGCCGAACAAAAAAAATTAAAATGGATCGGTACTCAGTCTTTGGAAATCATCATACAAATTTGGATAAAACAAAATGTTGTAGAATTCAATCTCCCTACTACACAAATAAGTACATATATGCATAGTATATACATACATACAAACATACGAAAACATAGTACTTTTGTTTAAACTTTAGGAGTATATGTATATGTACATATGTATGTTTAAAAATATGCATGCATTCTTTTTCTTTTTTGTTGCATTAATCTGGCACCATGCATAAATATGTACTTATGTGAAGCCGAAATAAAAGCGAAATTATGTAACATACATACATACATACATACATACGTCCGAAGTGAAGTAACGCTACCGAGCTCTTTCGCGAATTCATCAAATGAATGGCTCACCACAGCTGTCGCTTAAAGCACGCTGACTTATTCGGTTGGCAGCAAACAAACACACAAACAGATTTTTTTGGAAAAAGTGCTGATTTTGTTTAAACAATTTTGGTTAAATTAGAAAGAAATCAACTATTTTTTTGGTGCAGAAGGAAAGTAAATATTTCAAAGTTTAACTTCAAGGAAGATTCATTCTAATCGGTTGATTAGGTTATGATGTATGGCTGTGTAAACCAAAAATTTATGTTTTTTTACCACATTTTGTCCGATTGCCACGCCCCCTTTATATATTCCTTCACATTATATAAAAAAAAAGTCCATCTCACACAGCTAAGCTTTAAAATGCAAAAAACCGCTTTCAAATCGGAGCATTCTGTGCGAAGCCAATTCCGTACATAGCTTTTTAGGGACTTTATTTTATAAGTAGTAAGATTCGAGTATCAATTTTGCCACCAAACAATCATGAGGAGGCTTATGCCAACCACCATATACTTATACCAGAGCCGCTCAAAATAATGCGCAATTTATTTACCAACGCATACAATCACACATTTGATATCTGCTAGCGTATGATTGTGTGCGCGCGCTTGCTTAGTACACTGAGTGAAATCGTGCTATTTGTTTATTTTGTTATTAAAAATTTAGAAAAAAATAAAAAATTATGGTGTTTGATTAAAAAAGCAATTAAGAACAACAATAATAACAATAATAACTACAAAAACAGCAAATACGTTTGTTAATTTTTTTTAACTTTCCATGATTTTTTCCATATCGACTTCAAGATCGTAAGTTTTGATTCTCATTAAGTCCTCTATATGCTTATTCGAAACTGAATTCCTGTATTTCGAGTGAAGAAATTTAAGCGAAGAAAACGCAGCTTCGCAATTATAAGTCGACCCAAACATTGAGTATAACTTGTATACTTCATTTTTAATTTTTGGATACGACTGTGAATTAATTTTCCTTCAAAATTCCTTACCCGCGCCTAGAGGTAAGTTAGAATCATTTCGCATTCTAAGTATTTCTTCATGAAAATTATCATCTTGTTCTTCGATAATGCAATTTATAGGATCATTATGGAGAGAAATGAGTTGCTGAATTTTATTGAAATCTTGAAACCTTGTATTAAAATTTGTTAAAATCGATTCTAAGACTACTACATATTCAGGTAGTTTCTTTTGATTTTGATAATCCATTATTATCTCACAGGTTCTTGGTAAGCTTAGCATATTTTCATTTTTTAATTGCTCTATTATTATTTTAATTTTCCTTTCAAATTGGCGAACATATGCAATAAAGTCAAAAATATTCTTTTTTTTGCCTTGCGAATGGAGATTTAACTCATTAACAATTGTCGTTACATCGCAAAGAAAGGCTAAATCTGATAAAAAATCTTTATCCCCCATTTTATTCCCCAATTCTAATAACTCAGGGTTATTGCCGTCCTGAAGAAAAATCTTGACTTCATCATTTAAATTTAGGAGTCTTTCTATGCATTTGCCACGACTTAGCCATCGAACCTCTGTGTACATTAGCAAATCGCCATAACCTGCAGACAATTCTTCCAACAATTTTTTAAATTTTCTATGACGAAGGGCTTGGTGTCCCCCTCTAATTTTATTTATAATATTGACAGCCGTCTCCATTGCATTTACCATATTTAATTGTTTTGCAAACAGAGCCTGCTGATGTATAATGCAGTGAAATGTGGCAACATTAATATTATTTTTTCGAAGAAATCCTACTAGACCAATATTTTGCCCAACCATAACTCCCGCACCATCAGTGCAGACTGAACTCAGCTTCTTTGAATGAACAATAGAAAGAACATGTTCTGTAACAGCATCGAAAATAAGTTTTCCAGTTACATTACCATGAAAGGGAACAAGAGAAAGCACTTCTTCAAATTTTTCTAAATTTTCGTTTACCGATTTGACGCAAATAATTAGTTGACTTATGTTTTTAATGTCCGTTGTTTCATCTAAAGAAATAGAAAAATAAATGCAATTTTGGAGTCTTTCTCGGGTACAGGCAAATATGTACGAACTTACATATTTTTTCAGTTCGCCGAGTTATGGTTGGGCGAGATAATGGAGTGGCCTCTAAAATTTTACAGACCTCCTTCCCAGTTTCGCCAAAACAGCTAAAAAATTCAATGCCCATATCTTTAAAGAAGACCCCATCATCAAATGGACGCCCTTTTTTTGCTAAATACATAGCTACAATGTAAGAAGCTTTTTTTAATTGAACCGTTTTATTATAATGATCATCATCAACAACAGCAACATTATCAACAACAGCAACATTATCAACAACAGCAACATTATCAACAACAGCAACATTATCAACAACGGAAACATCATCAAAATAAAATTTTAAGTAAAACAGGGCTTTTAATTCATACGTGTCCGTTCGTCACCTGAAATAAGGTGAAATCGAGTGTGACAATTCATATAATGTCTTTCTAAATTAAATTTCAGTTTTGTTTGCATTATTTTATAGCAAATAACGCATTGCGCTTCGCCATCTCTATTTTCAAGGAAAAAGAAATTGTAGAGCCATTCTTTATTGAACATTTTGAATGTTTTTTTGCAAGTGCGTATCATAAAAAAAATATTGCTATGTATGTGCGCACGTTCTTCTTTGCTCAACTGCTGAATAGCAACCTTGGTACAATAATACAGGTAGCCGCATTAGGAAAATTTCAACCCTGCTTGTATTTTGTTGTTGTTTGAAAAACCTAAAGTGTCTAAACAGAAATGTCAAACTTTGTGAGTGTAAATACAGTTTGACAATTCAAAAATCTACGCGATAGCAAGAAACGTGAGTAAACACAATTAAATATTAAATTTATAAACTTTTAAATGCACATTTCTATGTCGTGTATTGGAATTTAGGTATAGAATATAAGTAAGAACATAACTAACTAATAATTGTTTCATTGTTTTGTAGTTATGGAAGCGTTTTAGAGAAGGAAAAACAACTGTCGATGTGTTAAGTCCGATTTCGCGAAATGTTCCACGCAAACCACGTCGTTTGCTGTGAGCGTGATGCCACAAGCTCTGTTCCAATCGGCCATTCTCCGCGGATCCTGTGGTACTTTGAAAAAGGGACCACCCCCTTTAACCCATCTTTTGCTGCAAATAACACACTTTCCCATTTCTGAATTTTCTTGGTTTTCGCACTTTTAATTTAAAATAAAAATTTAACAAAAATAATTCACAGCACAAGTCACTTGTAAACAAATTTGTTTGTTTTGATAAAATGTAAACAAGGTTTGACAATTCAGATTAAAAGTAAACAGAAAAAAAATCAAAATTGCAACCCTGAAGCGGCTTCCTGTTAATTGTACCAAGATAGCAACTGAAAGTAAAAGCATTGCTTCGCATGTGCCGAAGTCAGAAATCTAAGCTTAGTCGTTTTTGACGATCTTTTTTTTTGACGCTGGCAGAATTAGCGTCATAGCGTACATGTTTCGACTGCATTAGCTTGCCTATACTCCGAGTATAGGCATGAAAAATTGCGCATTATTTTGAGCGGCTCTGATATATACCATTCAATTAATGTACAAATAGTAAAGGCAAACTTTTATCAAGGATCCAAGTATATAAACAGAAATATGGCTTAGTTTTAATATATAGATAAATGATTCTTATTAAACAAATTTAAGTACATACATATATGTAAATCCTAAATACGCTGGTGCACAACGCGAATTTTGGAAACGAAAACTATGGCATATTTGCAGGTGATTACGAGTATTCCTTGGAGTCGGGTTTATGATTATTGTACCAAATCACTCAGAGGAGAGTCCGAAATTCTGCTACAATGGAACATTGCAATATATAAAAAGAATGATAAATGTTTCTAGTTTGAAATAAACTAGTATTTTATTTCACTTTAATGAAATATAATAAAAACGCTTAAATTTATATTTGGCAGCATGCATTCGTTGGGTTTTTCTCTATTCCTCTTTGTGCTTTTCGCTTATTTTGACATTTAACTTGACAGGGGTGCCACTCTTAATCACTTTGAATAAATACAACGATACAGCTGTAAAGTGTCGTTAAGAATAAGTTAATGATTCGCACAATCGCTAGTGCAAACGATAAATATTGCCGTCAAAAATTGTGATCGTCGCATCGTTTAAAGTTAATGAATCGCACCACCGATCGTTATTGCTTACAATTCACATATATGTATTCAATTGAAACCTAAATTTAATTCAATGCTATTATTATTTACAGTAAAAATATTATTATAGTATTTTGGTCTTATATTGGGCCCGTTTTAATGTAACCCAGTTGCAAAAAAACACTAGGTAGGATAATAATTAGCATGTAAAAAAACAACACTAACTCGGAAAAATATGCGAATTGAGCCAACTCGGTTATATGATATCTGACCTGAGATGTAGTGTTGTGAAGCAAAAAAACCGCTCTATTGTGAATGGGCTCTGGAAAAATACTTGGGAAATTTCAATCAACTGTCAAATCATGTTTGTTTTATGGATACATAAACAAAACAAATAAAAATGGAACAAGGGTAAGTAAAATTGCTTTTCGTATATTTTACATAAAATTATGAATTAAAACATGTTTGTTATTTCAGAATGCAAGAAAAAAGGCGAAAGAGATGGTCATGTGAGAAGACAATTGAGTATTTGGGATGCTACCTCGCCCGGAAAGCGGAGTTGGAGCACCCAAAAGGAGAGGTTGGCCTACGCGAACGTGTTGGAAGACATGATGTCAATGGCGATCACGGTAGGTTCAATAAATATACGTTTGAACAAATTATATTTATATACATAATCCACTTCCAGGACTTAGAAAGGACGGCGCTGTCTTTGGAATCGTAGATGCGCAGTCTTCTCCAGGCCTATAAGGCAGCACGGGACAACAACAGCAGAACTGGCGCCCACCCGTGCTTTGCACCCTTTATGGAGCAAATGGACGAAATATTTGGAAGTCCGATTATTTCAAACGACCACACGGTTCATTAGCGCTACAGACCGTTTGAAACACTTTCGGTAAATGTGCTGTCTTTGCTTTTGGTTTTTATTTTACTTGTAATTAGAATAGGAAATGATCTGAATTTAATTTTATATGTGATCCTCCTTGTGAATTTGTTTTTGATTTATAGATTTTATGTTGAATGAAATGCAATGAATTCTTGTAAATATTTTTATTAGTGAATTTAAAGTTATAAATATATATGTATATGCAGTGCAATTTTTAAATATTTTGCTGTCCTAAATAATTAAAAAGGGTTTGCCTTCTGTCAAGGGCTGCGTCTAGGTTTCATTCTAGTGCAAACGTATTTTCATCACTCACATCGTTGATATCGCACAAATTTGCTAGTTGCCTAAATGCCACTGTATTGCTTACATACCAAATATACATATGCACGGATTTTTTGTGGTAATATACGCGTTCTACCACCACCAGATGTGCCAGGTACGCAGTTAGATTCCAAATACTTCACTGAAAATAAAATAGCATTAAGTTTATGCATTTCTTTTACACACATTTTGTTATTACATTTTGAAATCTGCCTCACTCATTGCATCGAGTGTACCTTCAAAATTGGATCACTTCTCATGTGCCTTGTTTTCATTCTCCGAGTCTTTAAAAGATTTGGAGCTACCATATATGGTTTCCAATACTTCTAGTACTTCTTGTATCTCTCTCTTGCGACGTGATTCGCAATGCCCACCCATGTGCAAAGACATCATCTACAAAAGTAAAAGGTTACTTAATTTATTTAATTAATGTTTTTAAATAAATTTAATAACCTACCACAGAATCCTCAGAAATGCTCATTTTGCTTTACTTCTTTAAAATTTCACTAAACAAATCATATGTTTAATGACAGAATTTGCCAGTGTTGTGAAGTAACTAAAAAGAAATTTTATCCGAGTTGGAGTGTTTTTTTGCAACTAGGTTACATTAAAACGAGCCCATTATTTTATTAGAGAATAATATGAGGAAACAACGATTTTTCTTTCTAGACTTAACCAAGGTTTGAACCATGGTACACAGAGTTGCTAGGAGAGCATTCAATCACTCAGTCACGCTAACCGTGTGAAAATCGCAGTCTTTCTAATTACACTGCGGAACAAAATTTTGCGGTCGGAGATTTTTAAGTCGACGTAGTGTAATTTTGGGGTGCTGATTACGAAAATTATATCAGTTTTGTCGAATTGGCTCAAGTTTTTCAGATAAAGACTTTTAAATATTTCACGAAAAAGCCTAATTAAAAATACCAATATGGATTTAAATTATATTTTTATTGCGCGCCTGTATACAAATAATAAAAAAATAAAAAAAATATATTCTTTTCATTAATTAATTTAAAAAAAATTACAAAAAACTTTTTCTGTAGGATCTCCTATGATGTCGTTGCTCAGTACAATCCCGTATTAAGTTCCAGCAGTAGTCTGCCATCATGTGGTCGTCCCATCGACCTTGGTATCTTTCTTCCATTATTTTTATGTCCTGGTGGAACCGTTCACTTTGTTCCTCACTGTAATCCCCTAGGTTGTCCGGGGTTTTTTCCAAATGACTATGTAAATAATGTAATTTAATGCTCAGCAACTAGTTTTGTATAGTCTGGTGATTTAGGATTTCCCAAAAATTTGCTGTTCCTACCCCCATATTTTCTCTCACCGGCCAGTCCTTTCTAATCCAATGTTCATTTCTTGCACGACTGTCCCATAAACATACATATATGTAAAACAGAGGTATTTAGTATACCCACTTTGTTCGCCCAATAAAAAATTCACCATCTTCAAGTCCACGCATACTGACCACTTATGTTGTGCATACAAAATCTTTGCTAAAACAATTTTTACATTTTCGTATTCTTCTTTTAGTTTGGTACTATGTATGACCGATTGGAACCGAAGCAAGTTTATTTCCATTGCGTAGCAACACACATTTCAGACTTCTTGTTGAGCTATCTATAAAAAGCCTTCAATGTTCGAGATTATATTCGGGAATGGCCATAGCACTCAAGAGTCCAGAAATATTGTTACAATATACAAGATTGTCTTCTTTGGTTAAGAAAGGCAGAAGGTGTTGCTCTCTGTTCCTAAAGGTTGTAATAGCAGCACCAGGTTGTAGACAAGGAGGTTGTATTAACGCACCCGACTTAACCGACTGCCCTTGCTCTCTTGCAAGGGAACTCTTGTTTTAACAATTTATATAACAAAACTTATTGAGGAATAATTAAATTAATACAACTGGAACTGGGTCATATAATTTTTTTCATTAATTTCTCAAGTTTCGTTTATCTCAAGAACTAGAGCCAATCCAAAAAAAGTAAAAACACAGTTCGTAAGCCTGCTACTAATGTTAATAAAAACTATTAACAAAATCCTGACCGCAGGTTTTTTTTAATTTTTGTTACGCAGTGTTATCCCTAATTCCAACCCATTGTGAAGGAATACAACTTCTAAATTAAAGATGGCGGCGGCTGATATTAAATGTCACAAATAGCCATTATTAACTGTCAGATATAGAAATTCCCTCAGAGAATGACATTCAAATGGTGAGGGTTGCTACATCAGGTGATCTCAGCTGCGACAAATTTTGACATCTATGGGCTAAGATTTTTCACTTGTATTTATTCACAATGCTCCAACCATACCGCAATTAAGTGTGACGTCGTGATCGGTAATGTTGTTAACAAATTTATAAGTTTTTGGGTTCGAGTTATAGAGTGATTTTAGGCGTGCCGGTCATTATTGCAATTATTGTGTAATTTTTGGCCTTATCTTACTTATGTGTAAGTATGTTGAAACAAATTAAATTTTAGTCAGTTTTTAATAGGGAATAATATGAGAAATCCACGATTTTTCTCATGCACTTCTGCTTCTTCAGAAATCAATTCAGGATTAACATCCTGCAAGCCCTCATTTCCCCTGCATATTTTTGCACGACTATTAGGGTTTCCGTTGCAAACACTCTCTTTCTATGCACCATTCTTAACACATATGTATGTACATACATATGTACATATATACATACTTACATAAGCATCCACTTATGTTCAAGGCTACATCTATCTATACTACTTATAAAATAAAGTCGCTAAAAAGCTATGTACGGAATTGGCTTCGCACAGAATGCTCCGATTTGAAAGCGGTTTTTTGCATTTTAAAGCTTAGCTGTGTGAGATGGACTTTTTTTTATATAATGTGAAGGAATATATAAAGGGGGCGTGGCAATCGGACAAAATGTGGTAAAAAAACATAAATTTTTGGTTTACACAGCCATACATCATAACCTAATCAACCGATTAGAATGAATCTTCCTTGAAGTTAAACTTTGAAATATTTACTTTCGTTCTGCATCAAAAAAAATAGTTGATTTCTTTCTAATTTAACCAAAAATGTTTAAACAAAAGCAGCACTTTTTCCAAAAAAATCTGTTTGTGTGTTTGTTCGCTGCCAACCGAATAAGTCAGCGTGCTTTAAGCGACAGCTGTGGTGAGCCATTCATTTGATGAATTCGCGAAAGAGCTCGGTAGCGTTACTTCACTTCGGACGTATGTATGTATGTATGTATGTTACATAATTTCGCTTTTATTTCGGCTTCACATACATATTTATGCATGGTGCCAGATTAATGCAACAAAAAAGAAAAAGAATGCATGCATATTTTTAAACATACATAACTATATACTCCTAAAGTTTAAACAAAAGTACTATGTTTTCGTATGTTTGTATGTATGTATATACTATGCATATATGTACTTATTTGTGTAGTAGGGAGATTGAATTCTACAACATTTTGTTTTATCCAAATTTGTATGATGATTTCCAAAGACTGAGTACCGATCCATTTTAATTTTTTTTGTTCGGCAACCATGAACATCTTTCTTCAAAAAGAACCGTTGCTTTTCACGAATTATGCTATTAAAATTTGTATGTTAGTTGCGGGAGTACATTAAAACGATCGCAGTTCATAAAGTTTTATTTTGAAGTGATTTTTATTAATCAAAAGTGCAGATTTAATAAATAATTTGACTTTTGAGTGGTAAGTACATTACAGTACAATTTTTTATATTATTTAGTGTAATTTTACCACCAAATTTTCCTTAGGGCCATTTTCACAGTTGCGAGTTAACTTACATTCCACAGTTAACTATGAATTTTCGATTCAATTTTAGTAATTTAACTAAATATTCACTACCCAATGTACGATAGACAACATTTTATTTTTAACAAGAGGTTAACTCACCAATATTGGGCAGTTAAACTTGAGATAAGTCGACATGAAAATCGAAAATCGAGAGTTAACTGTGGAATATAAGTTAACTCGCCACTGTGAAAGTGACCATTAGAAAAATAAGTGATTTCTATGAAACATATGTAGTTGTTACTCAAAGCTTAAAGATTTCTATAAAATTTATAAAAGTTCTCAAAATTAGATAAAAATATAATTTCGTATTTTTTATTATAAAAGTTCTCAAAATTAGAAAAAAATATTTGGTTTTTTTATACGAAATTTTAGTAAGTTCTTAAATATGCAATTGAAATAGATTATAAATTACTAGCAAACCGGGCAGGTGTTTTTCTTTTCAACCATTGTCTTCTCAGCTATGATATTTGACCAACTTTCCAGAGCAAAAAATATATATGTACATTAGAGTGCTTCAAAAAAAATGTTTGTTTCTTTTTTTAACACTTACCTTTGATGGAAAAAAATCCTCACCAAATATGGCGGCCGCCGTGGTATGGTGGTAGCGCGCTCCGCCTACCACACCAAAGGTCCTGGGTTCAAGCCCCGTGCAAAGCATCATAAAAAATTTAGAAACAGTTTTTTCAATTAGAAAAAAATTTTCTAAGCGGGGTCGTCCGTCGGCAGTGGTCTAACAAACACTCCGAGTATGTTTCTGGAATGAAAATTTATATGCCTAGCAGATGCCGTTCGGAGTTGGCATAAAAGATGTAGGGGACCCGCCAGTTTGTAGGAAAAATCAAAAAGGAGCACGACGCAAGAGAAGCTCGGCCTAAATCTACTCGGAGGTAAATCTTGCCAAGTATTTATTTTATTTCAAAGATGGGTCCTATAGCTGAACTCATAGGGGTCGCTATTTTTTTTTTTAGTTTCCCATGTAAAATTGGCTTTTTGATATGTAAACATCTTTGCTCACGGTATGGGGGAATACAAAATGAAAGGTGTAAGATATGAAGTGTGAATTGCAAGGTACGGTGTGACGACTCTCCTATTTTTTTTACAAATTTCACTCTTAATAAAATCTCCATATCGCCGCCCTTACCTACATATCGCTTTTCAAAATTACGGCCATTATCCCCAAAACCGCTTTATTTTGGTGTTCTTTAATCCACATTTTCATCCATATCTCCAGAAAGGGTTGACATCGGCTTGAAAGAGGCTATTCATTCAATACTTGAAGTGTGAAAAAAGTTATTTTCCTTGAAACTATTTCATTTGGCAGCTTCCTCAAGTATTCAACTTAGCAACGAAAAGGTATCCATTTTTAAAATTCCCACGTTTTGTTCTGTAAGCTTACTGAAAGCCCTTTTACCCTTTTAGCTTATTTTTATATTAAAAACCACACGAATGGGTAAACATCCCATAACGCATCTCTGAAAATGTCTTATTTTTGGCCGTATATAAATAAAGTACAGCTCAAAGAAAATATGAGAGTTTCTACTTCCGGACAAGGAAATGCACTTTTTGCTAATAACTTGCTAAAAATTGGTAACGGACAGTTCCCTACGACATGTGGGCAAATCGATCTGACAAATATTTGTAATTTAACCCAAACTATTGAAGATCTAATTGAGAAAGTATATCCCGAAGTTGGTGGTCTTATAACCAATTCATTGGACTGGTTTAAGGAGCGGGCAATATTGTCAGCTACCAATGATCAGGCGGATGCAGTAAATGCCTTAATACTTTCAAATTTTACTACGGAAGCACAAGTTTTCCACTCAATAGACACAATAATTTTTAAATTCTCTAAATCCCCCCGGAACGCCACCACATAAACTAATTGTTAAAGTAGGAGCTCCTGTTATATTAGTACGCATTTTAAGTCCACCAACTTTATGTAATGGAACTAGGCTGCTGATCAAAACAATTAGAACGCATTTGATTGAGTGTTCAATTTTGACTGGCTGTGGTGCTGGAGAAAACGTCTTGATTCCAAGAATCCCGATAATACCAACAGATCTTCCATTTCAATTTAAACGGCTCCAGTTTCCAGTCAAATTATGTTTTGCAGTAACAATAAATAAGGCTTAAGATCAAACACTTAAGGTGGCCGGTTTGGACCTTAGATCTCAATGTTTTACGCATGGCCAGTTATATGTTGCTCTATCCCGTGTAACAAACAAAGAAAATTTATTTGTTTTGGCTCCTGATAGGAAAGCTGCGAACATTGTATACAATGAAGTGTTATAAAACTGAAAATAAAAACTAACTGAATATGAATAATTAATATGTATGTACATAAATATATCTTCTAATTGAACTTTATTTATTTATGAAATTTTCTTTATTTACTAGGGTCATTATTCCGAAATATTACAAAAAATTACTTTTATTTCAATTATAAAGTTGTTTTAAACATTATCAACCTGTGTGAAACAAGGTGCGGGTTGCTAGTTTTAACACACAGTAATTCGCACGGCATGCATACATATTTATTTACGTTCATATATGCGCAGGCATGTACGAGTATTTCAACAACAATGGGTCCGTTTTATTGATACCGAGTTGCAAAAGAACGCTCCAACTCGGATTAAATTTCCTTTACTTGCAAAAGCAACCCTGTTCCTGTTCTTTCATGAAAGAAGCGATTTGTTTAGTGATATTTATGGAGGGAAAATAGTTGTGCTAACAAATTTTTGGTTGATATATTCATATTTTAAAAAATACTATGCAATTAAAAACGGGTTAAGTGTTAAAATGAAATTTTCCATGAATTTCTTTAAGGCTCATTCACAATAGCGCAGTTTTTTCACTTCCCAACACTACATCTGAGGTCGGATATCATTTAACCGAGTTTGCTCAGCTCGCATATTTTTCAGATTTAGTTTTGTTGCTTGACATGCCATTCGTTAACTTACCTAGCGTTCTTTTGCAACTAGGTTACAAAGAAACGGGCACAATATATGTACATATCAATTCCAATTCTCTTGTGCCCGAGATGCAATCAAAGCAAAATGTTAAAATCAATAGAAGTTACAAAATAAAGTAGAT
Organism: Anomoia purmunda; assembly: GCA_951828415.1. Lineage (NCBI taxonomy): Eukaryota > Metazoa > Arthropoda > Insecta > Diptera > Tephritidae > Anomoia > Anomoia purmunda. The sequence continues at coordinate 84,122,533 of OX639993.1, read as the reverse complement.
ATTAACATATTTTGAAAAGTTGCAAAATTTTAAAGAAAAAGTCGATCGATTTAAGTGTTTTATAATCAAAAGAAGTGTAATCGAATTACCTTTTGTTGATATATTTATGTATATTAACAATTGAAACCTTTTTTAAGTCGTTTAGTTCCCCTACTTGCATCTAAATAATTAAATGCATTATTAATATATAGCCTCAATAAAATGTTGAATATGCAGTTAACGCTGTCAATCTTTTAACCTCCAAATTATATATAGAACAATGCTGCATTCAGCGCATAAATTTGGCAAATATATTCACACCAGACTTTCGGCGTACTAACAGAGGCCACTTTTGGCGAATTTATACTCTGGTTTAATTCACTGTCATGCACATGTAAGGTCACTGAAGCACTCAGCGACAGTTGCAGTGCACTGCATTTTAGCACAATAATCAAAAAAAGTACAAAAACTTGTAAAAGTACAATTTGGAACACAAATTTTTAATTGCACTTTAATATTAAAATACACGTTACTTCACTCTGCATTTGTTAACATGTAAAATATTCAACACAATTTAGCAAATGTCAATAACTTCACAAGCATTCTTACCTCAACTATCGGGTGCTTCCAAATTACACATTCTATGAAAATAAATAGAGTATAAACCATAAAGTTAATAAAATCAGCATTTTTATTGTAATTTTGCGAACTTACCAGTTTTAGTATATTTTCGCGAAATTTCACATATGAAAGTGTCTTTCAGAAATTTCCTTAGTTGCTTTATTTATCTTTTCTGGGGCTATGGCCGGCTATGGGCCGATGCACTGTGACGCGTAACAAAACGGAGCTGTGTGCCGTCTCTTTTGACGTAGCATGCCGAAAATGCAAAAATAACCACGGCAGAAGACTCTGCGGGTGGTACTCATCCACCACTACTGTACTAACTGCTTGTCCCCGTTCCACAAACAGGAAATGTGCAGTAGTGTCGGGCGATGTCATCTATGCAATGAAAAGCATCACACAACTCTGCATCTAGAATTTGAAGTTGACCGTCGGCGAACGATCCCACCTGCCGAAGATGACAATTATCAATCCGACGTCCGTTTATCGGACCGGTTAAATTAAGTCGTGGCCGCAGCAGGTGGAGGAAACAGAGAAAGGAGAAGAGGAAGCATCGGTTACTCAGGTGGTCCCTCTTTCAGCGGCTGGCGGCTCGGAAACACGTACTTTCCGACCATCACTGCAGTATGGACGGCGAGGGCGCCGCTCGGAAACCAGTCCTTTCCGACTGCCCAGACAGCGCGCCGTTGGATCCCGTGCCTTCAGACCGCCTGCCCAGCCAAATAATCTATAAACGACTGGCGTGGGAATTCGTCCTTCCCTACCAGCTCGGCATCCGCGAACGGATGGTTCGGGAACATGTCCTTTCATATCATCCGAGAACAAGAAGAACTGGCGGCGAGTTGACTTGGGAACACGTCCTTCCCGATCAGCTCGACAGCGCAACCGCCCTCTCATGAGGGCCTCTTTGAGGCTATCTCCCCAACAGAGATAGCAAAAGTAGAAGCAGGCGGTTGCCTGCGTTTAGTTCGGGCCTTAGTGGACTCGTGCGGGTCCAGCACGTTGATATCCGGTGAATTGGCGCAAACACTCAGACCCGATCAGACTCGTCCACATGTCCACTGGTTTTAAGGGAGAGACACGGCGTCGCGGAGAAAGTAACGGCGCAAGCTATCGTGGTCGATGGGCACCATCGCATGAGTCCCCGAACGAACCTCGACCCCAAGGTTCTACGTGGCGGCTCCTGTGCGACTGACGTTGGGCGTCGATATCCATCCGCAAATAATGTTAAGCGGCACCCCACCTGCATCAATTGGCGGCTTGTTGGCCCAGGCGATCATATTTGGTTTGATGATCTCTGGAACCCAACACATATGAACTGTTTTCATTAATTAAGTTCTCCAAACATCGTATATACATAGAGTTATATACAACATAAATAAAGTGCATTGAAGTTGATAAAAGAAAAAATACCCACGTATTTTCTTATTTCATATATATTTCTCTTTTTACCGTCGTTTTAAGTATAGCGGGGGAGACGATAACGTATGTAGAGGAACACGAAACTTTTTTTTTATAAGTAAACATGTAATGTGGTGTGTGGATATTCTTTTCAGGGTTATGCTCACCGCAATGGGCCGGCATGTTTAGGACGGTAGCCTAAATATTTTTCTAACCGCCCTAATGTGTATACTCATCCACACTTACGCATGTATATGCAATCGGGAATTATTCCGGTTCACCGTATTTCCCGCCCGATAATTATTTTCGTTAAATTTTTCCGTTTTCTTTTTTCTCATTTAATTGCGGCTCACTACAGCCGTACATTTTCTCAAAAATTCACTTCTTCACCGAATACCAGAGGAACACGTCGACTACCACATCGCACCACAAGGTAAAGATATTATCATTGTAATCAACCACCAAGCATTGCTCTTTTATATTTTGATTAAATATAACTTCCAGTTAATCTACTTGTATTTCCATCTTTTATAAAAAAACACTTGTGCGTCTGGACTGCCCCTTTGGGAGACAGTACACCCAATTGTACATATTCATTAGATTGTACATTTCTTAAAATTTTCTTTGATACTGTTGTGATAATATTTATTCTATCAAAATTATTTTATTAATTTCTAGTTGATTGCTATTACTGTCCATTTATATTTTTTATTTATTTATTGCTCTAGAGTTATAAGGTTGCCATGATAAGAATATATCTATTAAATCTTCTAGGTGTGTGTGTTACATTCAATACATTAATGAGAATGGGGAGAAGAGGGTTTTCTGAAGTTATTTTGGTCCTGATTGTAGTGTTTATTTCGTTCAATGTTCCCTGACATGCGTCTAAGTCAACTTTAACTTATATTCTGTATGTTCCGGTTTGAATTTTTGTCAGCCCTGTATCAAATGTTTGTTACTGTGAGTCTATAGCTTATTATTTTGAAGTCTGCGTCCACTTGGTGCACAAAAAATCCTTAAGAGATAGAAAAATTTGAATAAAAAAAGTGTTTACTAAAATCTTAATAAGTCTTAATGTTGCATATATGAACTGCTCGTCCTTTTTCACTAATTACTATACTAGATTTGTAGTCTTTCACAATATTTTTCCTATCTGTTTGAATTTTTGTCAGCCCTGTATCAAATGTTGGTTACTTTGAGTCTATAGCTTATTATTTTGAAGTCTGCGTCCACTTGGTGCACAAAAAATCCTTAGGAGAGAGAAAAATTTGAACGAAAAAAATGTTTACTAAAATCTTATTAAGTCCTAATGTACATAGCATATATGTACTGCTCGACCTTTTTCTACTTTTTTTACTATACTAGATTTGTAGTTTTTCACAATCTTTTTCCTATATCTAGCTGTAAGTTGTGATCCTTATCGTTAGTTTTTTCTAACTTATCTTATCATGGGTTTCCGTGTTTGATTACGAATTTCCAGATTTTTTGATTGTCGTTTTCCTGTCGCTGAGTCTCTACTCAATATACTCATATCTGCATTGATCTAATAGATAGCGTGGAATGAAATTTTTTCAATTGTTCATTAACTGGGGCCCCTTCTAAACAAGTAGTCTTGTCTCTGAACAGGGAGTCCATCGGGACTTACATATATGCACCTTCATTACTAGCAACCATAATGTATTAGTATAACTCTATATAGTGTTAGTCTATTTGAATTGATTGAGTGTTGGCGGGTTCCAGATAAACATTCCTTCTCTGATCATCGAATTGGAGCCCTTATAAACAGTTATTTGAAGATAAACTAACCAGAAAAACCCTTTATGAACTCAATTGTATCGGGGATCTGGAGAACATAGTCAATGTTTTTACGCTGACCTGCACAAATGCTCCAAGTCAGCCTTGCCCTGAACCTAAACTATGGGGTAAACGTAAACCCCATTGGTCACGTGAGCTGGACTCACTACGCAAATCTTCAAGGAAACAATTCAACAAAGCCAAGAGGGTTAGTCACGAGCTGGAATGGCAGGAGTCAAAAAGAGTCTCTGCAAAATGGTTGACTACTGTCTAATGACTAAGATGCCTATCGCTAAGGCAAATCTACTGAGACTGTACTTCATAGCTTGGTCGGCTATATGGAGAAGTCTCTCAGCGTTAAGGATTTCTGTCTCGTAGCCTTCCTGGACATTGAAGGCGCTTTTAACAGCGTACTTCCAGAGGCTATAATTGGCACCGTTAGCGATTTTGGGGTGGAACACTCACTGGTGGATCGGCCGGCTACTCTGCTGCTGAGTTGTAAGGGCATAGCTGGGTGCGAGCGAATTGTCGAGGCACGTGTCGAGGGGATGCCCGAAGGAGGTGTCCTATCCCCACTTTTGTGGAACCTCACCGTAAATAAGCTTCTGCGATATATGGATTGGGGCGGCGCGAAAGTTGCCGGCCACGCTGACGACGTCGCGTTCGCACCCAGGGGAAAGCTTCCGCATACACTATGTGAGCTGATGCAACGAACGCTTCGGAAGGTATCCAAGTGGTCCACCCGCTGCGGGCTCAGGGTCAGCTCGAATAAGGTGAAACTTGTACTCTTCACGAGAAAGTATAAATGCCTTCGGTAACTCCCCCGGTACTAAACGGCATCCGGTTAAGTCTTTCTGCAAGTACCAAATTTCTAGGCGTTATTTTAGATAGGAAGTTGAACTGGAAAAAGAATATAGTTCAACATTATGAAAAGGCTTCCATAGCCCTATAAACCTGTAAGAGGGACATAGCCAGGAAACGGGGTCGGTGCATTTTTACGGCGGTCGTCAGGCCAATTCTCCTATATGGAGTGATCGTATGGTGGCCTGCATTAGAAAAAGATCCTAACCTTAGGCTGCTCATCCAGCCGTTGGATTTGACAGGATAAGGAAAGCATTTCAGTAGCACCGCGAAATTCAGGGCCAGTCTTGTCTATTAAACAAGTTTCGCTTCATTTCGAGTAACACAGAGCGTTGTGCTTCGAAATCGATTTCTGAAAATAGTTGTATAAGGAGTAGGGAGGAGCGGAACAAAGAGTTCAACACTCCACCTGATGGTATTACCATCTATACAGATGACCCGAGACTCGACAGTAAGGTGGGAGAAGACGTCTTCTCGCAGGGGAACTGCAAATCTCCTTTACGTTACCAGACCACTGCAGCGTTTTCCAAGCAGAGGTATCAGCTATTATGGAAGCAGTGGTGAAGCTTCGAACCGGAATTCGAGGAAAAGATATCTTCATCTGAGTTCCTGCACGTTTAACTCAAACATCGCGCTGGACTGATGATGGAGTCAAACTACGACTTACGGAACCTCTAGGTGGTCACGAAGTGTATATTCTCTAAAAAGAGAAAATATCTCTAACTTGGTGGGATCTCTAACCGCGCACTGCCTGATATGAAACGGTCTTACATCTTCTGCGTAAGTTCCTGCGCTGTGCAAAGTAGGCTACGGTACCTGGGATCACCGATTCTGGAATACCTTAGTGAGGTTTCAAACACCGAGATTAACTGCCTGATGAGGTTCATCAGCGAGGTAAAATGGTAACACAATGGTCGTTCTATTTATGGCATAAGTGTGCCGCCGTAGGCGACAGCCACTCCTACCTAGCTACCTACCTACCTATTAACTGGGGTTGTTCTAAAAGTTTTAATTCAATGTAAATCTTCCACCATAAATTGTAAGGAGACGGAATTTGCAGACTTCTCATTGTCTCTAATATCTTATATTGCCTTCGATTCTATTGTTCTAACTTGTGCATATTTAGAGAATTTATCCACCGGGGCCAGTGCCTGTTTTTTCTGCATTGTAAATGTATATAAGTATATACTATTTAGAATTTCTGCAGTTTGTGCATCTTAGGTAACGTTTCAATAATTCAATTATCTATTTTAAGTTGATGCTGTCTTCATCCCCTAACGAGATCCAAATTTGGTTTATGAAGACGTTTCATCTGAATGTGTAGCAAATGATATGGAATTCATTTGAAATAGCCTTAATCATCTACATTCTTTTCCCTAGGTTCATAATTATATCCTTCGAGTATGGCCTTCCAAAGTTTTAATTTTGAGTTATTATTTTCATTACTGAGGGCGTATGTAAGTGGTAGGGGATCTGTGTGTATTGTATGAATAGTTTCTAAAGGAATTTAATGCCCACATTATATAAAGCATCGCCTTTTCGTTTACTGCATAACTTTCTTCTGCGTTTTGAGGCATCTGAAATAAGGTCAAATTCTTTATTACAGATTGTTCAATTCTGCCTTTGTTTCTTCATTTAAGTGCATCTGGTCTTTCTTTAAACTATTTTTTAGACATTTAGCTAGTTAGGCATAGTATTAGATGAATATCCAGATAGGCCTAAGCCTGATCGTAAGTCTTTGATCGTTTGAGCATAAACAAATTTGCTATTGATTGCACTGTGAATGAGTTTGTAGAAATCCATCGGAAGAGACACCAAATCCTAGGAATTCAGCTTCCTTTTTAAGAAATTCGCATTTGTTTGCTTTGTTAAGAGTGTTGAAAATTTTGTCTATATGTTCGGAATATAATTTTTCGGCGCTACTAAATATAATTATGTCGTCTATGTATGCATATTTTACCAAAATATTCTCTTAGTAGTATCTAACGCCCTTTAAAAAAGCTAGGCATTTTCAAGCCAAACGGTAGTATAGTGGTCATTCTTAACTTTTTTTGCCTGAAGCATCGTCCTTTATAGGTACAACACAGACTGGTGAGTTCTAAGGAGATCTTCATTTTGGTATGATTCTGACCTCTAGTAATTTTTTACATGATTTTCGATCTCTTTTTTAAGGCTAATAATGTGCGGCAAGGATTTAGAGTTAACGGGCGTATCGGAATTTGTACTAACTCCTGCCACTACTCTTTTCGTATAAATTGGGTTCTGAAAACCAGTTTCTGTGTTCCCGTACTAACCAACTTCATTTTTCTCTACTTTTGTGTCCGCCTTGAATTTGTATCCCGTTAATGTCCTGCACACTGTACTGTCTTAGATAGATTTTTTTAATGTTTGTTATAACTAGGAAATTTTCATTTGCGTGTATAACCGCAGAAGGTTCTTTCAACTTTTCTTTTCCTAATATGGTATGAAAATTTTTGAGTGTAAGTAATAGAAGCAATTTTAGTTTACAATTTTCTAGATTAAACAGGTTTAAAAATGAGTGGTATGTAATTTTAATTTCACCCCCGACTGAGTTGGCGAAAAATGGGTTATCGTTTTCTATTGCTTTGCTTACTAAACTGGTCGGTTTTCGTAATGAACGGGCTTTTTCTTATACTCTCATCCACGTCTATCGATTCAGGTGGTTTAGAGGTGCTATGGATATATAGGTTCCGATCTGGTTGCCTATATTCTTGATTGAATTGGTTTGGACTCTGATTTGAATGCTGGGATGATTAAGATTTTGGTGATTACGATAGTAGTTTTCTGGTTTGGAATTTGTCAAGGGGTTTGGTAGATAAGTCAGTTCAATGTAAAATTTTGATGAAGTGTGTCGGTTAAAAAAATTTTGTTAATTGACATTCGTCCTTGTATGAGACATACAGTACTAGAGTACCTATGCCGTAGTTAAGCAGCGGGAAATCTCATTTAAAATGCCGAAATATTTGCCTAAACCCTCATTCTTAAAATTCGCTGAGTGCTTTATTCCAGGAGCTAAACTCTGAATTTCCTGAAAATCTCAGAATCTTATTCATTTCACTCAGCATTTTGGAATTGTTCGTCAATTGTTTGATCTCTTATGACCGGATTTGATTTGTTATTAGCTTGCCTCTATTGTTGGTGTTACCATGTTTATTTTTATCGTATTTGCCAATTCTGGCGAAATCTAGTTACCTTGGCCTGACGGTGCTGCTGGTGCAGCAGAAGTAATCACCCCGAATGCTGGGGGTCTAATTAGATTGTTTGGATTTTCCACTTTCTTTTTTCCAAATTTGTATCTCTTTTTTTTTGCAAATATTTATTTTTATTTTTAATCATTTCTCTGGATGGTCAGGTCAACTCTTGGCTACGGAATCGCAGAGTTAAGCAATATTATTTTTATTGGCTGTCCAAGCCGTATTTTATTTTTGTATTTATATTCACTTCTATTATAACTAAAAATAAAAGGTTTAATACAGTAATTGCAGCATTTTGTTTCTCTGTTTCTATTTTTTCTTTTTTCACAAACTTTGTTTCTTTAAAATTTTTTCACGATTTTGTTTTAGTGTATTTTTTTACAACTTCAATATATTTTCTTAAACTAATTACTCTAAGTGCAAGCAAGCGACACTGTCTTACTCCTTGTTTTCACTCTCTTTTCTCAGGAATGGCAAGATTGCTGTTTTTACTTTTGCCTTAGGTTGCTTTGCTGCAGAATGGTGTGGCGTCCAGGAAGTTATTTTAACATTTAATTTCCAACGTTTTTTTCCTTTTCGAAACTTGCTTAACTTTTTGCGAAATTTCCCTGAACCAGCTACGCGTTTAAGTTCGGACGCCAAAAATTGGCGATTTAATTTACATAAAAAACTAAAAAAAAATTGTTTGTGGTCTTAAGACCTTTATCCAAAAGTTTCTGTTATGAAACTAAACTTACTATTGCAATTTTCCTTATTCTTTGATTAAAATTACTTATGCTAGCATTATTATGTAAATAACAATTAAATGCTAAATGACCCATGCATGGTCTGCGCTATTATCGATATTGCTTGTTACAGCTATTTTAACTTTGGTTATTTATGAACATCATTGGTGTTTGCTTTAACATTATTGTTGCTAACTTCCATAATTCAATACATACTGATTGCTAATACGGTTCACTCGTACAATTGCTAGCCCATAGAGAGCTTATTGTGCCAGCGCATATTTAATGCGACGAGTGGTGAGTGCTAATATGTGGTGATATAGAAACCATACGTACCAATATTCGCAAAATTCTAAGAAAGCCCGAGCTTCAGTCTATTATATTTACTACAGATTTTTATTACGTACTAAGTTTTAATTACATATTTCGCAGCACTTCTAAGTATACAACATTTTTAGTTTTGTCAGTTAATGCTTGATTTTTCACATTTCCAGTTCTTGACATACTAATGATTGACCATGTGACACTTTTACCGGAAACTGAAGACGTTTGCATTGAAATTACAGGTATGTTGAAATCATAGGTATTCGAAGAATATACGCTGTTTGCTCTGGTCGGGCTTAAAGCGATGCCACATTAAAAAGTTTGACGGCACTCATTTATTTATTGCTAAGCATTTGGTTTGGTTAATCATTAAATCGATATTGGGTTTTCGTAGAAAATTAAACCGGTAGGTTCTGGAATCCGAGTGAAATTGAATATGAAAATGAATCTAAAACCGAGTGAATTTATTTTTGAATTTGAATCTCGTGGCGAAGTTCCCAGAACTGCTAGGCCCGCGTCTATTCCGTGGGATCATGTTGACGAGGGGACTTAAGTGTTAACTACCCCCTCTAAAATGAGGCGGTTCGCGACCGCTTTTATAATCTTGGCTACCATCTTTTCCGTGTTAATTACGAACATACCTTGGGTAGAACGGGCACGGATTACATCGTGTAAGTTTCCGATGTAGTTAAGTTCTCTCAGATTGATTTTGCGCAAATATTCAGCCGTCTTACACCATATAAATAGTTTTACAATTTCACATATCATTGACTTTATCTGAGATGAAACGTGCCCTCCTATTTTGAAACAATAAATCCCAGGAACTCGACTTCGTCCTTGAGGAATTTAGCTTTTCCATTAAAACGTTCTTTGAAAATATGGTTACATCGCCAATATAAACATGGCAATATTTCCCTATCTTATATCTTAAAACATCGTCAATTGTCCTCTGGAAAATTCAAGGTCCACTCTTCAAGCCAAATGAAGCCTGCAGAACTCATATGTCTCGAAATATGCAACTTCAAATGAATATTACTTTTAATTTTGAGTTAACAAAGTTCGTTGTAAAATGTGTATAATTGTTAGTAGATGAATAATATAAGGTATTAAAAGTTATTTATTATATAATATGTTCATAGAATATAGTTAAATAACAGCTTATTAATTGATTTATTATACAATTAATTTCTTTACACACAATTATAGTACAGGCTAATTATTGTTTACGAACTCGCTTCTCATTCATTACTTTTTTCTGCTAGGCGAATGCATGTGGTACAGCGCAGTCACGTCGTGCGAGTTAAGGAACGTATTTTTTATCCCAGCAACAACAAAACCACTAACATCAAAACATCTTTATCAGTATTAAACAAAACGCATCATTTCATTAATTTTTCCTGTAAAAATTAACAGATCCTGAAACATTGGACAGTTTATTCACCAGACAGATTTTTATTATAAAAGAAAGGGGAACCTGGATTTGTCACGAAGCCTGCGGAATTTAATAAAACCAAAAAACTTTCGAAAATAATAGAATAATTAAATAAATTAAAGGAAACCAAAAGGGAACACCAAATGGGCCACTAAAAATCACTGCATTAATGGAAACAATGCAAAGACAACAAGAGTAATTTAATCAAAGATTACCATCAGTAGATGCAACGTAATTTTCCACAAACAACACCAATTGCCCAACACGAAGACGTTCAACTCCAGATGGATGATGCAAAAGACATTGATTTGAAATTGTTTAAATCATTGCCCAATAAAGATCATGGAATGTAACAAAAGTTACAAGACACGCCGCGGATATTCTAATCAACCACAACACCACATTTGCTGGCCAACTTCCCTTATACGGTTTATTAGATGAAATGAAAAAGATTGTACAAGGCAGAAAAACACTTGCAGAATTTCATAGTGAAATATCCAAAGCACTTAATTTGGTATTATCTAAAATTGAGATGTCCGAAAACCAAAATAATGAAAGATTATGCCAACCAAGAAGCAGTCAGAACATTCATGCTAGGACTGAATTCCAAATATACCAGGAACATTATACAGTAACAACCCAACTAACTCGGAAGCCGCAAATGCGATAGTCTGCACGATATACCACGATAACCTAAATCATAAGTTTGAAATTCAAATACCTCCCGCGAGATTTAACAACGAATACACTCCACACATCATTCAAAACCAGAATACTCGCCCACACCGAGAGGACAGACTCCAGCATCAATATAGGCCAAATATTAGAATGCGGAGAGACGACTATCAATAGAGAAATTTCAACAATCAACCCCAACAATGACAACCTGCACCAGTTCTAATCGACTTGGATAACTCCAGACGGCATGTATAAACCACCAGAAATAATAACGCTATAAACGGTAAGTGTACCAATTCAAACAATATGTATAAATGAAATAGGGTACATAGTAAAAAAATGTAGTTTAACCACAATATATAATACAAGGAATTAAACATATTAAACAGAAAGATTTAGAGCCGGTAGATTTTTCTGAATATGAAGAACAATTTGAATCAGGCAGTACTTTTCATTCACTGCATTCAAACAAAGTGCGGTCTAACATATGTACATGCTCGTAACTCTATTAGTGGACACATGATCCACTAATAATTATATAAACATAACCTGTAAAATTAGAGAATCAATGAAAGTTGCAGGCCTACTCAATAATAGATTCCGTAATTACAATGTATAAATATAACCTAACCTTTTTTTAAATAAGTGAATTGGCAAGATCCTTGGAGAACAAGGTCTACAAGAAGAAGCTTCCAAGAATTGAACCAAATATCAATTATATCTTTAATAATAATGAGTTCAGAGAGCAGGTAGATTAACTTATGAAAAGAAATAATAATACTAGTGAAACATTGCCTTTTACAACATACAGTACAAGCATCAATTAGGACCGAATCAGAAGATTCGATATGGACAAAATACTATTTGTACCCCATGTTTTAACACGATTTTATTAGGAAAGAGATTGAAAACTGTTAAATGATGGGATAATAAAACCAAGCAAAAGCCCATATAACTCACCTACATATATGGACTGCTGTTGACTTCCAGAAAATAAACGCTCATACGATTAATACCAGATATCTTATTCCAGATGACAATATGACTATAAAAAACTTAGGGTATGCAAAGATTTTTTCAATAATTGATCTGATCGTGAAAACACAGCAACGGTGTTTTTGTTAGGATGCCATTCGTTTTAAAGAATACCCCATTTATTTTTCAACGATGCGTCGAAGAATTTTTAGAAATACATTGGCATTTATATATATGTTGTAATATATTGTTCCACCCCCGAAGAACATATGGACCACCTTCGGATTATAACCATCGCACTAGACAATTCTAGCATGAAAATTTCTTCCAAGATTAAGGTGAATACCTTGGAAACATTATCAAAATTATCCTAAAAAAGAGAAACTATAAAGAACTACCCACAACCAAAAAATTTAAAAGAATGGAGATCTTTTCTGGGACTTGTCAGTTATTATAGGAAATTCATAAAAGATTTTGCTAAAACTAAAAAACCACTAGCTATCCATTTGAGAGGAGAATTTGAAATGTTAACAAAAAATCAAAGCGCCAAGACACTCGTAAATTTAGATACACCACCAGTAGAAGCTTTAAAAAAACGCGTTACAAGAACAGGTTGCACACCAGATTTCTCCAAACCTTTTAATCTGACAACAGACGCAAGCAACTTCGCTATTGGAGCAGTTTTGGAACAAAATCGTCAACCAATCGCATTTATTTCACGCACATTAAACGAGACAGAACAAAGTTATACATTTGTTAGAAATCGCATGGCCTTTACAAAATCTTAGAAATTACTTATATGGCGCAGCAGGCTTAACAATCTACTCCGATCACCAATAATTAATTTTTTGTATCTCAAACAAAATTCACTAAATGAAACTATCAAAAAAGTTAAATAACTGCTTAATTCATTCAAAACTTAATTAATTTTACTACAAAATAATAAAAGAAACGAATTACTCGCTCAAACAATATTTCCCAGTCGATTAAGGCACACAATATTTTTTAAAGACACACCAGACTTGTTAATTAAACTAAAATATGTTATTAGGCCAAATGTTACTAACGCGCTAAAAATATGTGAAAAAATAATTTTTCATTTAAAAAATGAGATTATCACCACTTTTTAAACTGTACCTCTGCACTAGTTCAAAATCAACTTTCTGGTGTCACCTCTATAAACGATCAAAAGGAAATAGTAACAAAGCTACATATGTACATATATAAACGCGCACATAGAAATTACAAAAATAACACGCAAGAAATATTGTTAACCCATTTCTGACCTAACACTGAAGAGATGTGTTTAGAGTGAAAGCAATATATTGTGAAATATGACTGCAACACAAGTAAAGGGTGTTTTTTTAGACTGATAAAACTTTCGATAGGTGCTTGATGCTCGAGCATCAGAGCAGCTTATTCGTCGAACTGTTGATAAATTTCGAACAACATTTACTCTACTCGATGAAAACCCAACAACAAGACAAAGAACTGTACGTATAGAAGAAAATATTGGTGCTGTAAGTGATAGTATTGGAGAAGATCCTAATTTGTCTATTCGCCGCCATGCTCAACAATATGGAAATTTTGCAGTTCAAAATTGGACTGATCGCATCCGATTCACCAAAGCTAGTCGTGGCGGACATGAAATCGTTTTTAATCATGTCATGAAAATATCTTTCAATTTAAAGTTCTATCAGTCTAAAAAACGACGGGGTGTCGCTCGACCATGGGACTTTCGATCATATGGCCGTAAGTCCCCAAGCCACTAGCATACAATGGCTTTCGACCATATGGTCGAATGTCCACTTTATTAAATTGAGAATGTGGTCGAAAGTCACTGGCACACACTTTTTTTGGGACTTTCGGCCATATTTAAGTATGCATTTTGTAAAAGGGCAAACTATTGTACCAAAATAAAAATTGCTTAAATTTAAGTTTGCCCTGTTGCAAAGTAATTGTTAAGTATGCATTTAATAAAATTCAACAATAAGAACAGGGCACACAGTATTTCCGCGCAGAACTCCTTTCTGCGTGAGCGGCCTTTGGCCGCGCATCAAAAAAATAACCCTGGCCGGACAAACTCCGGCTACGCCATCAACAGTATTTCCGCCCAGAACTCCTTTCTGCGTGAGCGGCCTTCGGCCGCGCTTCAAAAAAATAACCCTGGCCGGACAAACTCCGGCTACGCCATCAACAGTATTTCCGTGCAGAACTCCTTTCTGCGTGAGCGGCCTTCGGCCCCGCTTCAAAAAAATAACCCTGGCCGGACAAACTCCGGCTACGCCATCAACATGAAATAATATTAAATTGAAAATATGGTCGAAAGTCACTGTGTGCCAGTATGCCATATGGCCGAATGTCCACTTTAGAAAATTGAAAATATGGTCGAAAGTCACTAGCATACAATGACTTTCGACCATATGATCGAATGCCCACTTTTTCGGGGACTTTCGGCCATATTGTCGAAAGTCCCATGGTCGAGCGACACCCCGCCCTAAAAAACACCCTTTACGAACGACAACCAAATAGACAACCTATAGGGAAAACTCCAATAGACAGATACTTTAAATACTGTTTTTTACGCAAACTCGACCCGACAAGTTTACCCGAATGTCAAATATATGACAGATAATGAAAGTATATTTAACCCAAACATGGTGAAATTCCTATACAATCGACTACAAATAACGCATTCAGTTACGCCAATACATCATTCAAAGTCGATCGCTCTAGTTGAACGGGTGCATAGTACGCTTATCAAACTTTCTTAGAGTTTAGCTGCCCAAAACAAAACCGTTCCCGATGAAGAAATTTTTAACGCTGTTATCTATACAGGATACAACCCTGAAGACGTATTTTTCAATCGAGAAAAATATCCGGACATCAAGGATATACTCGAGAAAAAACAGCATAAGTTACTCCGGAATCACAATAAAAATAGACCAGGCATAATATATTAACCAGGAGATATAATATATAGCCGAACAGACCGCCGTAATAAACTTGCAACAAAATGCAATAAGCACAAAGTAAAAGAAGATCGCGGGGACACGATTATAATAGTGAGGGGGAGAATAACACATAAAGTAAGCATACGAAAGCAAGCCCCAACATGCAATTCACAGGAACAGTATTCATAACCTTGTTGATATTCTCACTCGTACTTCCCGATAGGATTACAGACCTAACAGATAAAAAATATGTACTGACCCAAATAGATGTGGTATACATTTATAACAGCTTAGCTTATCATTATCATGTAGCAAACCTCTCTGTAATATTAGCATCATACGAAAATAACAAAATAGAAGTACTTAAAAATCGAATATTATCCTCCGAGCATCATGCAAAACGTGTCCTCAACTTCTTAGGATCAGTTTTAAAATCTATAGCAAGAACACCAGATCACGATGACCTAATAGAAATAAAGACAGGACTCAACCAATTTATCGGAAATAACAACCAATAAGAAAAATATATTCGCAGTTTTAAAAACATTAAAAACCTAGACTCAGATTCTATAATTGAAGAGTTGATCATTATGGAAGTGTATAAAGAACTTGAAGCAATCACAAGCACAATTAACTTTGCATTAATGGGAAACTTCTTCTCTAGAACTCTTAACCTTAAAGATATAAACGAAGCCATTCTCAATGAATTATATGATATTCCAGCAATAGTTATCTTTAACCAAAGCTGTAGTAGGAATTATATTTATATCATTAGTACATAAAAGCTTTATCAAGCTTATGCTTTGTTTGCCATCGTATTATCAAATCGTAGTATAATTCATTGCTTGTACTTTTGTTTTATTCTGAAGAATACTGTTGACGAGTAAAGTTGGATAATTCCCACACTGGTGGCCCCGCACGTTTTTTGAACAAAATATAAAAATTAAATTTTTCACGATGTCTCTCAACGATAGCTCAATGGTTTCAGATGGAGGACACGCTGCTGAAGCCGCCGCGGCCCAGAGTCTTCCACCCCGTCTTCCCTTGCCGGCGATGTCCGAAGATAATATTGAAGCCTACTTATATTCATTAGATTTTTGGTTCGAGGCCTCACGTATTACAACTGACTCTGTCAATTTAATATTGTGCTTGCAAGTGTACCTCCAGCAAAACTGATGGAACTACGCACGATAATTGACGCTGCACCTGTCGCACCGAACAACCGTTTCTACCTATGGTGAAGTTATTTTAAGTCTAAATCTAAACTTGCGACGTGAATTTTTATGGAGCTTTATTATAGCAGATGTATCGCAGGCTATATTAGGTGCAGATTTTCTCGGACATCATGGTCTAGTTGTCGATCTCAAAGGACGGCGCCTCATTGACCGGACTACTCTACTCAAATCTGCTTGTTCAGTATCGCATCTTCGAACATTAAGCGTGTGAACACTACACAAAACTTTTCCAATTTACTACGGGAGTTTGCTGAAATAACTTGCCCAAAACCTATAGGCATTCCAACAAATACAACCGTTGTTCACTGAATCGCCACGAATTGCCAACCCACCTACGTACACGCACGACGCCTATCAACAGAAAAACTCGCAGCTGCACGAGCAGAATTTGATTCTCTTATAAAACTGGGAATATATCGGCCATCATCAAGTAATTGGGCGAGGCCATTACATTTAGTAAGAAAAGCTGATGGATCGTGGAGACCTTGCGGCGATTATAGAGCGTTAAATGCCATTACTATCCCGGATCGTTACCCATTGCTTTTTTTACAGGATTTTTCTACAATTTTAGCAGGAAGAAAGCTTTTCACCAGGTGCCGATACACCCGGACGATATTTGCAAGCCCGCTATTATAACTCCCTTTGAGTTATATGAGTTTACCCATATGACATATGGGCTACGAAATGCTGCGCAAACGTTTCAGCGCATTATTAATGAAGTTTTCCGCGGACTCGATTTCGTACTTACCTATTAAGACGATATTTGTATCGCCTCGAATTCCATTAAGGAACATAAAAATCAACTCCGCTTGGTTTTCAGTCGCTTAAAAAAATATAACTTAACAATTAATGTAGCTAAGTCGCAATTTGGAGTAGCCGAGTTGGAGTTTTTGGGACACTCCATCACGAGAGATGGCATTCGACCTAATTTTAAGCGGCCTACCGTTGTGAAAGAACTAAAACGTTTCTTAGCAATGCTAAATTTTTATCGTAGATTTCTACCTAATGCCCTTTTGCATCAATCGCCATTATTCGCCATGATACCCGGCAACAAAAGGAACGACAACAGCGCTCTTAGATGGACAGAGAACGCTAATGAGCATTTTAAAGATTGCAAAGCCCAGCTCGCTAACTACGCAATCCGTTGCCAAACGCAGAGCTGTCTCTTTCGGTAGATGCTTCTGACTTTGCGGCAGGAGTGGTTCTAAATCAAGTTGAGAAAGGCGCTCTCACCCTCTTGGATTCTTTTCACGTAAATTTTCGTCAACTAAAGCGCGATATAGTACGTACGATCGAGAGCTA
This sequence comes from Anomoia purmunda, assembly GCA_951828415.1. Classification (NCBI taxonomy): domain Eukaryota; kingdom Metazoa; phylum Arthropoda; class Insecta; order Diptera; family Tephritidae; genus Anomoia; species Anomoia purmunda. The sequence continues at coordinate 84,105,037 of OX639993.1, read as the reverse complement.
TCTGCGCTGTACCACGCCATTCGCCACTTTCGTTACATGATGGAAGGTCGGAGCTGCCACGTTTATACGGATCATAAGTCTCTCAGATCGCCAAGTGAAGCAATTGGACCTTATATCACAAATTACGACTGATATTCGCCATGTTAAAGGGGAAAAAAAGGTTACAGCTGATCTACTCTCAAGAATACAGTCTCTCACAGATGCTCCTATAAACTATGATGAACTCGCTGATGACCAAGTCGACGATGATGAGCTGAACTCGTATCTAAACGGTAATATTCATCATTCGCTTAACTAAAACATTAGTAAAGTTGGATAATTCCCACACTGGTGGCCCCGCACGTTTTTTGAACAAAATATAAAAATTAAATTTTTCACGATGTCTCTCAACGATAGCTCAATGGTTTCAGATGGAGGACACGCTGCTGAAGCCGCCGCGGCCCAGAGTCTTCCACCCCGTCTTCCCTTGCCGGCGATGTCCGAAGATAATATTGAAGCCTACTTATATTCATTAGATTTTTGGTTCGAGGCCTCACGTATTACAACTGACTCTGTCAATTTAATATTGTGCTTGCAAGTGTACCTCCAGCAAAACTGATGGAACTACGCACGATAATTGACGCTGCACCTGTCGCACCGAACAACCGTTTCTACCTATGGTGAAGTTATTTTAAGTCTAAATCTAAACTTGCGACGTGAATTTTTATGGAGCTTTATTATAGCAGATGTATCGCAGGCTATATTAGGTGCAGATTTTCTCGGACATCATGGTCTAGTTGTCGATCTCAAAGGACGGCGCCTCATTGACCGGACTACTCTACTCAAATCTGCTTGTTCAGTATCGCATCTTCGAACATTAAGCGTGTGAACACTACACAAAACTTTTCCAATTTACTACGGGAGTTTGCTGAAATAACTTGCCCAAAACCTATAGGCATTCCAACAAATACAACCGTTGTTCACTGAATCGCCACGAATTGCCAACCCACCTACGTACACGCACGACGCCTATCAACAGAAAAACTCGCAGCTGCACGAGCAGAATTTGATTCTCTTATAAAACTGGGAATATATCGGCCATCATCAAGTAATTGGGCGAGGCCATTACATTTAGTAAGAAAAGCTGATGGATCGTGGAGACCTTGCGGCGATTATAGAGCGTTAAATGCCATTACTATCCCGGATCGTTACCCATTGCTTTTTTTACAGGATTTTTCTACAATTTTAGCAGGAAGAAAGCTTTTCACCAGGTGCCGATACACCCGGACGATATTTGCAAGCCCGCTATTATAACTCCCTTTGAGTTATATGAGTTTACCCATATGACATATGGGCTACGAAATGCTGCGCAAACGTTTCAGCGCATTATTAATGAAGTTTTCCGCGGACTCGATTTCGTACTTACCTATTAAGACGATATTTGTATCGCCTCGAATTCCATTAAGGAACATAAAAATCAACTCCGCTTGGTTTTCAGTCGCTTAAAAAAATATAACTTAACAATTAATGTAGCTAAGTCGCAATTTGGAGTAGCCGAGTTGGAGTTTTTGGGACACTCCATCACGAGAGATGGCATTCGACCTAATTTTAAGCGGCCTACCGTTGTGAAAGAACTAAAACGTTTCTTAGCAATGCTAAATTTTTATCGTAGATTTCTACCTAATGCCCTTTTGCATCAATCGCCATTATTCGCCATGATACCCGGCAACAAAAGGAACGACAACAGCGCTCTTAGATGGACAGAGAACGCTAATGAGCATTTTAAAGATTGCAAAGCCCAGCTCGCTAACTACGCAATCCGTTGCCAAACGCAGAGCTGTCTCTTTCGGTAGATGCTTCTGACTTTGCGGCAGGAGTGGTTCTAAATCAAGTTGAGAAAGGCGCTCTCACCCTCTTGGATTCTTTTCACGTAAATTTTCGTCAACTAAAGCGCGATATAGTACGTACGATCGAGAGCTATCTGCGCTGTACCACGCCATTCGCCACTTTCGTTACATGATGGAAGGTCGGAGCTGCCACGTTTATACGGATCATAAGTCTCTCAGATCGCCAAGTGAAGCAATTGGACCTTATATCACAAATTACGACTGATATTCGCCATGTTAAAGGGGAAAAAAAGGTTACAGCTGATCTACTCTCAAGAATACAGTCTCTCACAGATGCTCCTATAAACTATGATGAACTCGCTGATGACCAAGTCGACGATGATGAGCTGAACTCGTATCTAAACGGTAATATTCATCATTCGCTTAAACTAAAACATTTTTTACTGCCTTTCAGCACGAAAAATATTATTTGTCCTCCTCCACAGGCCATATACGTCCGTTCGTCACGTCGAAGTTTCGAAAGCAGTTCCTTCAAGCAACACACAACCTTTCGCATCCTGGAATGCGCGCTACAGCCAAACTAATGGTACAACGGTTTATATGTCTAGCATTCAACGCGATAGCAAGTTCTTTGCCAGAACTTGCGTTCAGTGCCAACGAAGCAAAATAATCCGCCATAATACAGGTTTACTCCAACGAAGAGAGTACCCAAGACATCGTTTTGGACATCTGCACATTTACATTGTTGGGCCGTTCCCACAGAATGACGGCAACAGGTATTGTTTGACTGTATTAGACCGCTTTACCCGATGGCCAGATGCGTTCCCGATACCCAACATGACGGCCCCAGTAGTTGCTAAATCACTCCTTAGTGGTTGGATTGCGCGCTTCGGTGTACCTACTGACATCACATCAGACCTCGGACGCCTATTTGAGAGTGCGTTATTCCACGAGTTGCTGCAATGCCTGAGCGTAACACACTTGCGTACTACACCCTATCACCTACAGTCAAACGGACTCATATAGCGTTGGCACCGTACCCTCAAGAGTGCCATCCTTTGCTACAACGTAGATAAATGGACAACGTATTTGCCATTCTTCTTACTAGGCCTACGTTCAGTTTTTAAAGCTGACTTGGGTTGTACACCTGCTGAACTAGTGTATGGCACTACCTTACAATTACCTCCAGATTTTTTCACCACCCTCAAAGAAAACGTCAAAGAGGCAGATATGGTACAGGCTTTCCGAAAAGTTATGAGTGAACTACAACCTCTAGATACCGCTTGGCACACGCCTAAAAAACCATTTGTACACTCCAATTTAAATTAAATCGACAATGTCTTCATCAGGGATGACTCTATACGCCCATCTCTATCAGCACTCTATAAAGGACCGTCTAAAGTTTTGAATCGTAATGCAAAATACTACGTCATCGAAGTGAATGAAAAAAACGTAGGTTTCAATCGATCGTCTTAAACCTGCTTTCATCGCACCTTCTACGACTCTCTAGGAGGGGGCTACTGTGGTGTGGCGTTATCTTTAACCAAAGCTGTTGTAGGAATTATGTTTATATCATTAGTACATAAAAGCTTTATCAAGCTTATGCTTTGTTTGTCATCGTATTGTCAAATCGTAGTATAATTCATTGCTTGTACTTTTGTTCTCTTCTGAAGAATACTGTTGACGAATAAAGTTGGATAATTCCCACAGATATATTAGAATATTCCTATGTTCATGTGCTGAGTTTTAACAGTGCAATTATGACAATTTACAAAAATCCAATAATAACAAATAAATGTCAAATGCATAATTGAATCCCACTAGAACTTTATCTCGCAAAATAGAAAGTTAATCACAAGATTTCTAAATGCAATAATGAATTTATTAACTTATCATACTACAAAAAATATGCAGGAACAAATATTCAGCGCACCAACTTCGTGGTGCTAAGCAAAATGAAATGAACAAGGTGTTTTTCAACGAGTTCAACCGGCGGAAGGGAAAGGTACTACATTCGAACTCATTCCCCCTCGAGCTTCTCATTTAGGCGGCCTGCGGGAAGTGACCATAAAATCAACACAAAACCTGTTCTTGTTTTCTTTGAAGTTTTTCGCTAACGCTAATCTGACCTTCGAAGGGATATTAACCACCTTAGTCGAGTTCGTGCCGTTCTAAATTCAAGGCCCCTTGCACCAATGCCCACATATTTGCAAATATTGTTGCAAACTGCGCAGTAGTTTAAGCCATACAAATTTACATATTCTCGCACATATATGTACATCTAAGTATACATAATTCATTGGAGATTTTATTTTACTGAATTTTTTAAATTTTATTGAAACAGTTATCAATAAATTGAATTTCATTCGTACACAAAATGTTGCTGCTTTCCACATGTTTTATATACAAAACGTTCCTATATAAATAGCGAGGTATTGTATTTCCCAAAGTACAGTAAATAGTTTGTATGGAATACGTGTCTTCACTGGCTGAATGATACGATTATGTTTGGTAATTAAATCTATTCAAGTTCATGTTTCCTGCCGTCACGAGAAATTCCCCAAGCACAGATTGAAGATTAATATGGTGCCAGGCATTTATGAAAATTTGTATACTGGTCAAAACAACAGTTGGTTGTTAACAGGCTACTGTAATCCAGTATCAACTGGCACCCGCTAAAATAAAGCGCTATAAACGAAAGGTGTTCACGCGAAATTCGGCAATTTCGCTAGAAAAGGTGCTGCTAAAGTGACTATGCGTTCTCTCGAAAAAAATCGTGAAAACTCGTAAAAGGACTTCCACGAGTGTGAAAAAATCGCTTAAAAGAAAATCTCCACGCTCATAAGAAGCACTTAGTGTCGTCACGTTCCGTGTGGCATTGATCACGTGTAATTCATGCCAGGACTGTCACTGTGACTAACTGTGTCAGTTTCGGAGTGGGATGCAACCCTTTGATGTCAGACTATGTAGAGGTCGAAATATCTAACATGCTGTCCGGCAGGATTTCACCCTGATATAGGTACGCTCCTCAATGGTGAGCCTCCTATAGCAGTCGGCGACTTGAACGTGCACCACGATCTATGCCATTTAATTTAAGCTTGCCAGCAGATCGTAGGGAAATGAATTGCCTGAGCGATAAACAACTCGAAGTTACGCAAAATGAACAATAACGCTCCCACTAGAATTATGGGTAGGTTATGCAGTTCGTCTGACATAAATACAATAGCTTAATATGGGGACCTATGCCGACACTAGGATCAGACCAGCTACCCACAATTATCTCGATCCTTTACCAATTTTAACTTTACTGCCCACTTTGCTCCGCTGGACGATTCTGGTAAACTCGTCAAAATGTCCCGCCGAAAGCGGCAGGACTAGTAAAACAGCGCGGTCATCTTCGCCAGTCCATGCAAAAAATTTCACCTTGTCCATAGACACATCGGGAGATTTGAAGGCTTCTAACCAGGAAACCGACCAATGGACAGATTTCCGGTTCTTCATTAGTGGTGGAAATACCTGTCTACACATTAACACGGCTTTTGTAAGATATACAATACAGCAACGGCACTAACCGTCATAAACGTCATTAAAAGCTACCACTCCTGAGAGAGAACCGTCCTAGTGGCATTGGACCTATCAAAGGTTTTTAATACGACAAACTCAGCAACGCTACTAGCCGACATAGAGAAGCTCATTTTTAGCAGCGATGGACATCCAATTACCTGTGTGGTCGAAAGTTTTTGGTATATTTGACCTCTACATCGAGAATGATTAAATAAGGGATACCACGAGGAGGACAGGCTACAACTTATTTCCATGTGGATGTTACCAATCTCAATTCACCTACAAATTCTGGGTATGACATTTGACACGGTTATATCTTTCTAAAAAACACACCCGCAGTCATCACAAAAATATGGAGCCGCAACAAAGTCCCCAAGTCGTTAGGCGGCACTACTAAATGCAAAGATAAAGAAACGATGGTGATCACATAGACCGGTCAATTATAAACAATGCTGCTGCATTGAGCTTAGCAGGATACAGTGGACGATGTTACAGACGGGACAAAATGCAGCACTCAGTACCAACAGGATGGTTTCTGATGTCGCCTGTACATCACTTACATTATGAGGCTTTTATGATTCCAAGGGAGAATAAATTTATATTTTGAAAATAGTTTCTCGAAGGATGTATCGTCAAGGTCCTTCCAATGGGCAGCTTCTTGCCGGCTCCCCACCATGTTAGAGGGCAGCTTCTGCAACTAACAGAGGAGTTCCAGGCACACACCCTCAACATTCTTGGCTCATCTAGATGCCGTTTCTAACCGCTTAGGCAATTTTGGCCGATTCCAATGTAGCACACCAGTCGTTCCCTTGATTTGGTAGCCGCTGAATCCTTATTCGCTATATTATGTCAATATCACTATACAGCTCATCGTTCCATCGTCTGCGGTTTTCACCGTCCCATAGACATAAAGCTACAAAACTTGTTCGGAGAGAAAGCTCTCGAACACTCCAAGGGCCATCTCTTGCTTTGCCGATAACGTTCATGTTTCTGCGCCATACGATAGCACAAGCGTGATGACAGACTTGTAGAACGTGGTTTCCTTTCGTAGAGAAAGGTATTTAGTGTTCGTTTGACCACACAGCCCAAAGTGGCACCAGTTGACCACAGAGATTCCCCATTTAACTTCGAACCTGATATTAATGTTAGTTAGTTAGTTAGAGGTTCATTCCAATTCTGACGAAGCAAGTGTTAATGACCAATTCATCGTTATCTCTACTTTCTCAACTCCCGGTAACGTACCTATACACCTCGCGTAGCGCGACCCTGTTTGAAGCGTATTTTGCTCTGCGGAGGCGCGACATTTTTAATCGTAGGAGTTGTTCTTTCGCGCACGCATTCGAATACGAGAACTTCCTCAGAAGCAGTAAATAGAGATTGAGGAATGTTCTCCGAATGTTCGCGAATTCTGGCTTACTGCGGAGCTTAGTGTGAGAGTCGAGTGATGAAGTTTGTAGCTGTATACTGTGATTTCAGCGGTGCAACGTCAAATTTTCGGTAACTATTTATACCCATGTTCTTTGTTGCACAGCGGCGTATGCGCATCAAGGTCGCGACAAGATAACGATTCGAGGCGATGTTCGGTCCTTGCAGTGTACGTACATCTAATATACTATGTAATGCCTGAATAGAATTCATGCACTCAGAAAATGAAGTGCCTCAGGGTAAAATAATGAAAATGAAAGACAAAAAATGTGGAAATTAGACAATTAGGACATCTTTTATATTTGAAATTGGTACAAAAAAGGATACCTTGGATGATGTGGTGGTGGCTAATGTTCGCTTGTCTCGCTTGTCTTTGAAGCCACGTTGATCCGTAAAAAGCTGGAATTTGTTTTGAGGGGAAACTAAACGAAATTAATTTTCTTTTAGTTTTCATTCGCGCAAGGTTGTGAATAGTTCACTGAAAAGTGCGCATTAGAGCAGTACTTAACATATGTACCATTTAGGTTGGAGGCCTAAACACACCTTGCGTTAACCAACACCTGGTGAACTCAGTCAGCACGTTCATTCAATTCTAAATGACATAAATATATACACTCTTAATAAATAATGGAAGTCGGTTACTTCCGCTATCACTTGAATTTTTAGAGCCAACCTTTGTTCCCAGTCGCCCATTTTCCAGGCGGTTGAAAGTAGTTAAAAAGTTAAATAAATAAATAATAAATTTCAGTGCAGTTGATTGTAATTTATGTTTAGTTGTGTATTTAGGTACAAAGTGTGAAAAAGAAAAAAACGAATAAATTATTTATGTCCATATCTATGTTCATATCCCCGAAGGCATATACCCAAATATTGTACTTTGTGTCAGAAGGTGTCTAAACGAGTTCGTAAGCGCCCCTGGTAAAATAAGCTCCGAATAAATAAATTCCCCAAGTACCAAGCGTATGGGGGCCGAAGCGTAAAATTTCGAATCTGCCAGCCGTATGTGTCACGTTTCAGTCGACGGTGGTGGAGAGGGTAATGCGCCGGTAGTTACGCAGAACCGCTGTGTGAAGAGCTATCTGCCTATTGTGCCCATGTTTACCCCTGCAGCGCAAGAGACAGCCCCTTTGGTCACCAACGAACTTTTCTTCAAACCCCATGCTCTGTACTAAGTCGGACGAGACCTTTCCAACCGTCTAGATAGTGGGGGTCGGAAGTACATCATTCTAACATCGTGCACATCCGAAAATACAATGGCCGATCTAATCGGAATCTCGTTCTTTCGGACCGCCTCGGCAATACGAATATAGGAAAATCAATTTAAATCGAGTTATCCGACGTCACAGCGCACATATCCAGTCTAAAGGTTATGTATTATACCTATTTTATTTTTTATTCTGTAAGAGTCAATGTAAAGTTTGTAATATTCTGTAATATATTGTAAAGATAATTTATCTCCTAAGTCATAACAATGTAGCAAATAAAAGAAAACACTTTATACCATTATGTATTTCATGCTTATATCATATAAATATTACCTATAAATTACTCGTACATTATGGCATCCCTTACGGTGCCCTTTAGTAAACTTTTGATATCCTCATAAATAAATTCACTTCTAAATAAAGTGAATTTTTAAATAAAATGCGTTCATTTTGCTATTTGATGCAGTGGTACCATGTATTTTAGCTTTAAGAATTTAAAAACTGTTGTTAGCATCTCATAAGAAAGATACAATACACAATTTTTAATAAAAAATCAGCTGATAGCTGCGGCGAACTTGTATAACAACTATAAAAATCGGTAAAACGTCTAACAGGATTTAAAGAGAGTAATTCAAAGAATATAAGCTATGTAAGACAAATACCAGCGTCGCAACTCACCTACATCGTAAACCAAACTTATTAACATATGCAATAACACTGAGCTACTCGTTATATTGAGTCCATGTTCTTTGGTTCTAAATACTTAATGCGAACAACGACCATGACTAAGTGAATACCCACCAAAACCATGTAACGTTTATTTCAGTATGTTCAGTTCAGCAACACATTTGCTGTTGCATATTCCCAATCCCATAACCGTATTTTGGCGATCGCTGTAAGTATGAGGGTGCTGTTAGGGAATGCTGTAAAAATAACACATCTGGCTTGCCTACTTGAATGGGCATTACATGTTTTTTAAAACCATACGGTTGCACTAATATCAGCAGTTTTTGCATATTTTCTTATTTACTGTCTACCTTGCATTCGTATATATATATGTACGCTGCAGTCCTGTTTGGTTTGTGTTCACTCTATTCAGCGCTGTTTTTTCAATAAATGGAACATTAGGAAACTCAAACCGCTGTCTACTTTTTTACTTGACTTGACGATATAAGATTTCGATTCATCGTAGAGCCGAAAAGCGTTCACAGATGCTTCCGCAGATCGTGATACACCTTCCGCCTAATCACTGGCGAATGTACCCTGGTCGACCGTAGCCCATGTATTACACCCAACTTGGTCGTTTGTTGATTCGTGTATTGCTAGATTCTGGTTCGGAATTATCTTACATTTCAGAAAATTGTGCCCAAAGGCTAGGTTTGCAACGAACTTACTCACGTATTCTTGTATCCGGAATAACATCCATGAAGGGCGGCATCACACGGGGATATATTTCATAAATTCTTAAGTCTCGAGTCTCAAATAAAAACCTTTTAGCGCAAGTACATGTACTAAGCAACATAACTACGTCTCTACCAGCAATTACAATGATTCTAGCTTTAGAAAGCGAGTTGGATGATATTTAGCTTGCTGATCCATCTGTTAACGTACATATCTTTGGCGATTTATGTCTTGCTAGAATCCCAATATATTTGGGATGCTTTCAATTGTAAGAAAAAATTTGATGCCTTAGGCAATATTACGTCCGCTTCTTTGTATCCGAGTTGCAAAAGAACGCTCCAACTCGGATAAAATTTGCTAAGCCAGCCCAGACGTAGTTATATATTTCAAAATAGTATGCAAATAGAAACCAATCAGGCCTTAAACTGAAATTCCCCATGTATTTTCTTCCCGCTCATTCACAATAGCCCAGTTATTTCACTTCCTAACACTACATTTCAGTTCGAATAACATGTTACCGAATTGGCTCAACTCGCTTATTTTTTCCAGTTAGTTTTGTTTCTTTACATGCAATTTGTTATCCTACCTAGTGTTCCTTTGCAACTCGGTTACATAGAAACGGGCCTATTATAGCTAGACGACTCCGAGTGTGCTGAAGAACACTTTTTACTTATAATGAGTAGACAACTAGATGGTAAATATTCAGTGAACCTTCCATTTAAGGAATATCTTTTCGGATACTTTACAAGGGCACTTCTTCGGTTGTATTCAATGGAGAAATGCTTGCTTAGAGACCCTTCATTGAGACTTCAGTATATTGATTTCATGCGACGGTATGAAGCACTAGGCCATATGTGTGAAGTTCAACCAATTCAAGGTGGCTTGAAAAGGCTTCATTATTTTATATTCCGCATCGTCTCGTGCTCGACAGACAATGTAGAAATGTTTCGTTAGATTTGGATCGGGACGCATCACCGTAATTTCTAGAAAATCGTTTGGAAAGAAGAACCCAGCCTTCCATTGAAACACTACCAGTTATGTACACCACTACGACGTTTTGGCAGGGCTAATTCATAGATGGAGCTGTTGCAACTGCGCGATGATGGAACTTAGTAAATGGGTATCTAATTCTCAACAATTGAAGTGGAAATTGCTTGCGCAACATAAGATGTTCCCGGAAGAAGTTATGAAGGTTCTTGAGCTTTATAGGAAACTCAAAGAAAACATATTAACCGTAAGGTGATGATCGAGTGGAGGTTTCCTGAGGTAACCATGCATTGTCGAACACAAAGAGATCTCCGCGCTTATTAAGCGGCAATTTATTTTGCATCCTTTGGTGGACAAGGCCAAGCGCCGAGGGAATAGGAGGCTGCGTAAACCACCAAAAACAAGCACGACCCTTACCTTCATCAGTGGGGAGGTAAAAGAGGCCATCTGAAACGCTTATGAGAGTGGTTTACCTCACCGGAATCTTCAATGCCTCCATCTCTTCATTCAGCATTCATGTGCGGAAGGTGGGGAGGGTTATACCACTGCTGGATCCAGGAAAACCGGCGGGCAGGGGTGATTCAAATCGGCCAATTTCCCTTCTTTCAACAGTGGTAAACACGCTGGAGTATTTGCTGCTCCCGTATTTTACGCAGCATCTCAGCCGGGCGAAGCATCAGCATGGTTTCCGGAAAATTCAAAGCACAACAACTGCACTAATCCCACTCAGAAATGAACTACGGCCTAAACCGCAACCATCCCTGCGAGCGAACCGTCCTAGTAGCGTTAAATTTGTCCAAGGCCTTTCACATAGTCAGCCGCGCAACGCTACTATCTGCCGTGGAGACACAACAGCTCTCCCACAGTGATTGAAGCGGTGGACTAACCTGTGTGGTCGACCTTCATCGGTATGCCTCAGAGATGCAAACTCAAAACTGAGGAAAAGTCCTCTCCTCGGTGCTGTTAATTTTTACCTTTCTAAGCTGCCTCAACCGGCAGAGGGAGTCACCATCCTCTCGTATGCTAATGAAAGCTCGACAATGGTTACTGGCAATGTAATTGCTCAAAGGTGATCAGCTATCTCTCTGCTCTTGCTCACTTCTTCACTAAACGGAATATGACCTTATTCCCTGCTTAGTCCTCAGCGACCCTATTCACCACATATATAAAGAAGGTCAGGCTGGAACTCAACATTAATCATCAACATAGCACAAAGCCGCAACAAGGTCCTCAAGTCACTCGCCGGCAGCACTTGTGTCAAGGACAAAAAAAACGTTGTTGAAGTTACACAAAGCAATTCGTCGGCTGGTTATAAACGCGTGAATAAATGGACGCAAAATTAAGTTCGTTACTCATCGTCGAACCTTATTGGGTATTTAAACACAACTAAGCTTGTACCTAATGTGATATCGATGCAACAGCTTCGGCGCCGTATTTTCCTCAATACGTACGATATGAGTCTGCTGAACAAACTGTATCCCTTTAATGTTCACCGATAGCAAATCTCATCAGTGAAAGCTTGCTTACTATGAGGGAATAAAACAGTCATCCCTGGACACACTGGCCATCCGTGCATTCTGCGATTGAAGACTTTAGCAAAAAGCTATTTCTGATGGCCCAATATGGATTCTGAGTTTGCTGATTTTGTAGAGATGTGTGCACTATACCAAGCTATTCGAGACGGGAATGCCCCTACTTAAGATCAGTGGCGCAAAACAGCCAAACTTCCGTGGGCGCGTCTCCATGTTGATTTAGCAAGTTCGTTTCGGGGTAAGCTTTTTTCATCGTTGTGGGCTCGTTGTCAAAGTGGCTTGAAGTTTTCCTGGTTAGGTTAACCTCATTCCAAACGGCTATAAAACTTCGATCACTCTTCGCAACTCATGGGCATGGGATCTCCCTTTTCTGGTTATGACCACACGCACGGTATTCAGGACTATCAGTTAAGGGCATGCACCTGGAATATCCGAACCCTTAATTGGGAAGGTGTCGCTGCCAGGCTGATTGATGTCCTCGTAAAAGTAAGAGCTGGCATCACCACCACCCCAGAATTGAAATGGACAGGGTAAAGTAGGAAAATTATTTTACCTTGCGACGTCTACTACAGCTGTCATGTTACGGAGCGCATGTTCGGTGTTCGATTTGTGGTGGTTTCACATCAAACCGAAATCCTTCAACATATCGCTGAGTTGTGCTCATGCCTCGACAGAAGAGAAGGACAGTGTGATCAAGAATCTCCTCTATGAACGCCTAGAGGGCATCTACGCTTGTCCCCGTCACGATATCAAAATCGTGCTTTGCGACTTCAATGCCCGGGTGGCTAAGGAAGGGATCTTTAGTCACACTGTCACTACGTACCGCTGCAGAGGAAGTTGTTGGACTGCAGTGAATTATTAATGTCCCGCCTCTACAGAAAATAAAGACGTACAATCTGAGAATTTTTAATAATTTAAATATGGATTGATGGAAATATTTTAAGTGAGGATATTGGCATACTTTTGTTAATTTGGATACAATAACTGTAGCAGGTATCGAAGGCCAAAAGTCAAATGAAGCATTTTTTTGAATCCGAATATCTCAAAAACTAGCAAATGGATTCGATAGACAATATAATATATAATTTCATATACATTTTGATTTTATATTTTGAAGATTACGGAAAAAAAGTTTTTATTAAAAAATTATATTTTTTAAACAAATGCGCACCCCACGCTTTTTAAAAGTGATATAGATTTTTATCTATTAATTACACTACTCGACAAATTTTGATCAACTTTAGTCTCCAAGAATAAAATAGTCCTTTCCTAAAGTGAAATTTTCTCCTGATTCCGAATATGACTTCCATTTTCTTGTGGCAGATCTAGTTTCCGGCGAAAATACGAAAATTCCCATTTTTGCAGAACACTACTTCATATAGGTACGGCAAAAATTTGCATTTTTCATTTTTTCGTTTTTAACTGTTGAATTATGCATTATACTAATTCCCATAAAAATTTCTTGCCTTCTTCGCCCTCAAGTATCTTCAGTAGTTTGGCCACTATGCCAAAAAACGTTCAAAAAATGTTGAAAAAAAAACGAAATTTTTTACACAATTTCAGATTTAACCACTTTAAAATCGGAAAAATTCTATTGACGAAAAAAAGTTAGCCCTCCTATGTTGTAGGTAATTTAACTACGAAAATTTTAAGCATACCAGTACAACAATCGGACGTGCCATTGAAACTATAGCCCCGTTAACTTGCAAGCGTCTATCCTACAATTTTAGTATTACTCTGATAAAATTGGCGAGACATTTCATTTGGTCACTCTACCTTAGGGTCTAATAAATTTAAAAAGACATCAAGTATTTAATTGTCACTACTGTTTGTTGTAAATTTTGTTTTGCAAATTGTAGTGCAAATTTATACATACTATATCGGTAGATGTGTTTACGAAATGGCTTGTTGCAAAAGAGATTTTAAATGTAAAAATAATCCGGATGATTTTTGCTTTATTTGCGGACATTATATTTTCGGAAACTCAGCTCGGAAAATAACTAATTCTGTCAGAGATGCATACTTTCATTATTTCGGTTTCCGTGTAAAAAATCTCGATAAATCTTGGACACCTAATTTTATTTGCGCCTCCTGTAGATTAACTTTTGGATAATTTTCCCGCAAACCTAGGTGCTGAAAGTGATGAACAGGGTGAAAGGTTTCACCAAGACCTCATGATTTTTGAAAAGCGTTACCAAGGTTTTTGGAATGAAGAAATGATGGGAGATTATTGCTGGACAATAATACGGGAGACAAACCCAGAAAATTATAAACGGGTAGTTAGAAGTACCCACGTCCCTCACTATTGACCACCACGGTAAAATCGCTCAATTTGACTTTTTTAGATGTAGATATGTATGTATTTAATTTTGTTGTCGTTGTTGTTTTTTACTGAATTGCTGATTTATACTCATATTACTCAATTGAATACAGTTTAACGTGCAAACATATGTCTATAATAAAACGTTATAAAAAAATAAAAACCTAGTTTGAATAAAAATTTTCTCTATAAAAAAATTGTAGGATAGACGCTTGCAAGTTAACGGGGCTATAGTTTCAATGGCACGTCCGATTGTTGTACTGGTATGCTTAAAATTTTCGTAGTTAAATTACTTACAACATAGGGGGGCTAACTTTTTTTCGTCAATAGAATTTTTCCGATTTTAAAGTGGTTAAATCTGAAATTGTGTAAAAAATTTCGTTTTTTTTTTCAACATTTTTTGAACGTTTTTTGGCATAGTGGCCTAACTACTGAAGATACTTGAGGGAGGTGAAGGCAAGACATTTTTATGGGAATTAGTATAATGCATAATTCAACAGTTTAAAACGAAAAAATGAAAAATACAAATTTTTGCCGTACCTATATGAAGTAGTGTTCTGCAAAAATGGGAATTTTGTCTGTTCAATGCTGCGGAAACCAGTAGCACAAATCAGAAATACCATCAGAGAGTGGCCACTAAGAAAAATGTTTACATACAAATGCAGCACTGTTAGTTTTCTTTGCTGAAGTATATAGTTCGCATCACTTGCTAATTCCCGTATAACAAGTGGCAAAATGAGAGCGTTTAGTTATTTTCATATATTATTTCATATACATATATCATGTGCATTTCTTTATTTTCAAATGTATAAAGCGTTAATATTGTATTTTTCTGGCTCAGTATTATCATAGCCCAGAGTTGTATTTAAAGCCATTGCTCGATGGAATATTTAAAATTTAACTCGGATTACTATCGTTGCAATAAAATACTAGTTTATTAAATATTTATTGCTCTAGTTGAATATTAAAAACTCGTAATCCTTTTAAATTCAATTATTTGGGGAAAGAGAAGTTGCCTACAAAAACTTATTGGCGCGCAATTATAGTCTGTTTTATAGTTGGTAGCAGCCTTATGACATTAAACGTCAAGTTTATGTAAATACACACTTAATTTTGTTTATGAACACACCCCATGATATTGAATAGGATATCTATCAAACTAAGCCACAACTAAGTTTAAGTACATCCAACTTAATTTTGTTTATGAACACGGCCCATAATTTTGAAGAGGCTATCTATCTAATTAAGCCGCAACTAACTTTTAGGTCGATTTCCTGTTTGCTTTTATCAAGCGACTTTGAATTCGAATTATATTCTATTCAAATATTTACATTTTATTTTTTAGCTTTTTCCACATGAAAAAATTAATCCCAATCATTCCATAAAATTTATAAAACAAATTTGACGATTCTTTTACAAAAACCAGGTGTTAGTAAGGAAAACGTTGGATATATTTCGATTACAAAAGACTCTCGTGAAAGGGGAAACATGTTTGTCCGTTAGATTTCTAACAAATCTTTAAAGTCGATAAACATTTTGTTTTCGGAGGACGTTCCTTAAAAATAATGAGTAATGTGCTGAAGAAAGAATTTTTCTCTTTCCGAAACTGTGATGAATGGATGTTCAGTACTGATGAATTAATAAAACATTTTATCATTGTATTTCTGTATTTCATGCATATTTCATAATAAACATTTTTAAAGTTCACATTTACATCGCAATAAATCGCTTTATTTTAAGCTAGTTGTTTAACAACAATTATTAAAATTTATTGATTGTTTTCTGGTCGCACAAACTCCTAACAGGAGAGAAAACTCGCAACTGCCACCCTAAAAACAAAATCTAAACAACACGAAAAGGCTATCTACTGGTTATACTGGGAACGTATGTATGCATACTTATATGCTACTTCGTTCACACACATCTCGTTCGCGTTTGGATCTCATGTTCGATCGGATCTGATGTTCAGAATTTTAGCTTCGCTATACGCTGTACTTGGCGACCAAATAGTCCAATGCTGGCGAGTCTACATATTTGTTTGTAAGTTTTCACCCAAATATTTCTGGAGCGAATATGCCAATTTGATAATTTTGCCAGATTTTATGCATCAACCTTTTTCATTTGATGTATATTTCCACTCCGTTGCTAGTTTGCCAGTCAGCCACATACACGTTAAATTAAAAGGCTAGATTGTGCCCAAAAATGATAGAACACCAGATATCGACAAGCTCGGCACTTCACATTTATTATTCTGTGTTTAACTTTTTGTAAAAATCACTCAAAACACAGAAAAATCACATTTTTAAGACCCATTTGTGACGCCAAACTTTCAAACGAGGGAAGTATGAAGTTACGGAAATGCTTTTGTCGCCACCTTCTTTTCTCTGCATCATGCTTTGTACCAAATAATAGTTAGATAGTAGTTAGCTGTCAACTAAATATCTGCATGAATGCACAACTAATTCATACCCATTTTTGCGGTCGCATGAGGAGTTTGAATTGGTCCGAATGAATGCAGCCGGCGAAGTTGTGTGGCACTCTAATGGCCCGTTCACATAGGACTTTTGCTTTGCTTTGCTTCAGAGTTTCGCTTTGACAGATAAGTTCAATACATGATGTTATATGAGTCCTGCTAAATACAAAGCGAGAAAAGTAGAGCAAAGCAAAGCGAAGCAAAACTATGGGCAACTCTCAACTTTTGTACGCTTTGGCAATCAGCTGTTATCATTTCCATTTTTTTTTTATTTTGGCGTGCGAATACACACTACAGACACTCGCGAATTTCACACATTAGTAGCATAACTACTACTACTTCCATCATATCAGTAAAATTCATTTTTTTATTCTATCTTTAAACAAAACAGCAGAAACTGTCAAAGCGTTCTATGTAGCTGACCTTCTACGCCTCACGCTTTGTTGTTAAAGTTCGAACTGTCAAGCAAAGCGAGGAAAGTTCTATGTAAACGGCCCATAATGCTTTGCGGGCGAACTTCGTTCGTTTCATAAGTAGATCGATCACATTGCGCTGGTCATACCAACAACGAACACGATAAGACAAGAACGGCTAGTTGTTAGTTGGTTTGAGTGGCATTAATGCTTGGTGGTCGCACCAATAATTCATAAAAATTCACCATAGTTTTACGGAAAATTGAGATAAATATTTATAGATTTAAGTCTGTTGATCTGATAAATTAAAAATATACTTTAAATAATTCAACTGATAAAAAATTGCTTGTTAAATTGATTGATTGAAGGCAGTTAGCTGATTATTGTATTTGGATGAGTCATCATTTCCTTCAAATGGATACTACACTACACGCATATAAGTATGTTGTAAAAGATTATTTTGCACTAGTAGTGAACACCTCTATTGTAAATATTAGCTTAATAAGTCATATGAAACACTCTGTGTTTCATTTAGTATTAATGTACCCTGTAATGTCATGATGTGAGGGGCGGCCATTACGCGTTCTCTGACAGCGACTGGTTTTCTCTCTCTTCTGTTTTGATCAAAGCCGAGTGAAGGCGTAAAGAAATAATAAAGACATAAATCCGGTATCTGACTTAACATCTTTGTATTTTTCAAGAAAAAAGTAAAAGAGGCCTATACCATTCAGGTGTGGGGTTTGTATTCCACTAATCTTTCCGACGAAAATCGATCTAATCTGGAAAAAATAAAAAAAATCGTAGCAAAGGAAAAATGGCTTCAACACAGAGGGGCAATAAAGGTGAGGTCGTGCCAAAGCATCTTGCTACTACAACTTCTGACATTACCACAATTGCTGCCTCAACAACTAAACCGAAATTGCTATTACTACAAAGGGTGCTCCCACTGTTGCTATAAGCACTGCTGCAAAATCAATCTCTACGGGCGCAGTAAACAAAACTGCCGTAACCACCGCTGCCTTTGAAAAATTTGCAACCACCACGGCCCTTGAAAAATTGTCACTACCGCGGAACCTGCTACCATTATGCAGGGTGCTCACACTGTTTCTATAAACACTGTCGCAAAACCAATTGTCACTGCCGCAATAAGTAAAACTGCTGTAACTGCTGGCTCAAAAATAATTGCTACCACCGCTGAGTCCGCTATTGTTTCACAGACCACTCCCACTATAGCCATAAGCACTGCTGCACAACTAATTGTTACTGCCGCATCGAACAAAGCTGATGAACGTTCCACCGCCGCAACCGCTGCCTTTGGTAATACCACGAATGATACTCCAACTAGCACTGCTAATATGCCAGTTGTTTCCGATGAGCTCTACAGTAGTGCGCTTGCTATCGAACAGTCCACTATGTCCGAAGGTATTGCTATGCCAGCAATGGTCGTCTCATCTCATCCGACTCCTGTGCCTACTACCACTGCCGCCTCAGTGCATTCACCGGCTAAGGTTTTTCTCACTTCATACAATGATATGGCGCAAACTGCCGTTTCACAAATGGGTATTGGTCCGTCCTGTTCTGCTGGTGAGACTGAGAAGCTAGAGGAACAAATCCGGGTGTTGAAACTACGACGCGAGATGATTGAACTCCAAAGCCGACTAGAGTATTTGGAGGAGGGGCACCAAGTGTATGGTAGGAAGCACATAAATCTTGAAGAACTGGATGCGGCTGTTCCCAAATTCAGCGGCGATAATCATTATGATGTAAACAAGTGGCTCTTGCAATTCGAAGATTACATAGAGGCGAAAAATTATAATGACCGAAGCAAGTGTTTAGCTTTACGGCGCTGTTTGTCTGGAACGGCCAAAGAATGTGTCTTTAACCATGGCCCAGCAAATTATGCTGAACTAAAATCATTGTTGCGTGGAATGTTCCAGCGCACAATTACCAGGCAAGAAGTTTATCGTCAACTGCGTGCCCGTCTTGCATCGGTTATGTGGTCGCTATGCAATCCATTGCATCCAAAACCAATATTGAAGAAACAGAGCTGGTGGATATAATTATTGATGGCATTCCAGACAGTAGCAACCACATTAGCATCCTATATGGTGCACGTACGATTGGTGAGCATATTCGGCTAATGGAGCGTTATGAACAACGCAGAAGCATTAATGTCAAAAACGTCACCGGCATGAATACACGCAATGTCCCAGCTGGAAAGCCCACAACTGTTACCTCTGGCGACATGACCGCTGTCCGATGCTTCAATTGCTCCCAATTTGGGCACTATCA
Source organism: Anomoia purmunda (assembly GCA_951828415.1). Lineage (NCBI taxonomy): Eukaryota > Metazoa > Arthropoda > Insecta > Diptera > Tephritidae > Anomoia > Anomoia purmunda. The sequence continues at coordinate 84,085,599 of OX639993.1, read as the reverse complement.
GAGTAAATGTCCAAAACCACTAAGACCTGCAGTATCGTGCTTCATATGCCACCAGATGGGGCATATCCATAATAATTGCCCTAAGAAGAAAGCCAGAACTGCTGTTGTTGGAGAAGTAACCGAAGACATGTTTAATGATGATGACTATGTAAACTTTAAACAAGGGGTAAGTGTGGCCTTTTGCAAATTAAATCGAGTTAGACTCACACGCTTTATGAATATGTATCCTCTTTTTGATTCCGGTAGCCCTATTAGCTTGATTCGCAAATCTTTAGTTCCACCGCATATTCAATTATCCTCTAAGAAAATACCAACAAGATTCATGGGCGTAGGAAAGCGAAGAATTTACACCGTTGGCACTATTTTGTGTGCAATACAGTTTAGGGAAACACTAAAATACATTCCAGTTATAATAGTTCCAGATGGTACGATGAACACACCACTGATACTCGGGCAAGATTTTATGAAGATTTTCAACATACATTTAATAAAAATCAATAAGAAAAACGTAAATGAATTTAAAAGTAAGGTTACTAAAAACGGAAATGAGAAAAGTATAAATGAATTAAAAACAAAATTTGCCGAAAATAAACATGTAAATGAATTACAGAATTTATGTTTTTGTTTTGTAAATAAAACCAATAAAAGCAATGTTAATCCTAAAATAAAGCGTAGTGTTTCTGATTCGATGGTATTTAAATCTGATGATGACTGGAAAGAAGATGTAAATATTTATGATAATAATTTAAAGAAAAATTATGGAAGTAGTGTTAGTAGTTTACCGGTGGATGATGATGAAAAATATCCCTTAGGTGGTGAAAGTGGTGACTGGCATGGTAAATACAACGATGTCTTAGGTGAACTTAGTGCCATTGATTGTGTTTCTGAATTAGACATAGATTTAGGACCCGAGTTAAGTAAATCAGAGCAAAAAGCAATAATGACAATATTAAACACTTCATACTTATCTCCTTTATCTACTGAAAGAAAACCCTACGATTATAAAATGAAGATCCGCCTGACGGATGATACGCCTTTTCATTGCCTGCCTAGACGATTGTCGTTTCATAACAGAGCGGAGGTTGAGAATATCACGAATGATTCGTTGAATAGGCATATTATACGACCAAGTAATTCTCCTTATGCCTCTGCTATAGTGCTGGTTAAGAAAAAGAATGGCGAAACACGGATGTGTGTCGATTATAGGGCTCTAAACAAAAAGACCATTCGCGATAATTTTCCCCTGCCTCTTATAGAGGACTGTATTCAATATACATATGTCTGGTAAAAGATGGTTCACGCTATTAGATCTGAAGGATGGTTTCAACCAATTGACGATGGATGAAGATTCCATTCCCTTGACCTCATTTGTGACTCCACATGGTCAGTTCGAATACCTTCGTATGCCGTTCGGGCTGCAGAATGCCCCAGCTAATTTCCAAAGGTTTATATATAGCATTTTTCGTGATTTAATAGCCTCAAAAGAAATCATAGTGTACATCGATGATATTTTAATTGCTTCTGCGGATTTTAAGTCTCATATTAACACTGTAGGAAAAGTATTAAAAATAATATATGAGAGGAGTCTAGAACTTAAGCAAAAGAAATGCAAGTTTGGATACAACAAAATAGAATACTAGGGATATCTAGTTAGTTCATTAGGAATACAACCATCTGATGCTCATATACGCGCCATCGCCAATTACCGAGCCCCTACTAACCAAAAGGAGCTTCGCTCTTGTATAGGTTTGTTTTCATACTTTCGGAAGTTTGTCCCATCCTTTTCAAGGATTGCGAAACCACTGTTAGATCTGCTGCGCAAGGAAGCACCTTTCCATTTTACCGCAGATTGCTTGGAAGCTTTCAGGGAATTGAGAAATCGGTTAATTAACGCCCCTGTGCTAGCGATCTATGATCCCAAGCGTGAGACGGAGCTTCATTGCGACGCTAGCAGTCATGGGTTCGGGTCTGTCCTGTTGCAAAGGCAGGGCGATAGCAAATTTCACCCGATTGCATATTTCTCGAAGACGACGACAGCGGCAGAGTCACAGTATCATAGTTTACGTATACGCTCTTAGAAGATGTAGAATTTATCTGGAAGGAATACCCTTCAAAATCGTTACCGATTGCAACTCACTCACAATGACTCTTAATAAAAAACAAATTAACCCGCGAATAGCCCGGTGGGCATTGGAGCTAGAAAATTTCAATTACACGATACAGCACCGCAAAGGCGTGAATTTGACCCATGCAGATGCACTGAGTCGTTATCCGTTGCCGGACACGGTTGAAAGCGATTTTGTTGCTATCATAGACCCTGACGACTTAGACTTCCAGATTCAAGTTACCCAAAATCGGGATACCGAAATTAAAGAATTGGCCAAGAAGCTAGAAGAGGGAGAGGTGATTGGCTATGAATTAGTAGATGGCCTGGTTTTCCGTAGGGTTAACCAAAAATTATTATTATGTATACCTGTCAAGATGCAAGAGAACATAATCCGGTTGGTGCATGAGAGAATCGGTCATATGGGAGTTGACAAGTGTTACGATCAAATACGAAAAAATTTTTGGTTTGATAAAATGAAAGAAAAGATAACCCGCTTTATTCAAAACTGCGTGAAGTGCATTATGTTCTCTGCGCCAGCTCGATCTAATCAGCATAACCTATTCAATATCCCGAAGAAACCCATACCATTTGACACTGTACATTTGGACCACTTTGGCCCCTTATCAGCTATTAAATCCAAACGCAAACATTTACTTGTAGCCATCGATGCCTTTACGAAATACGTTAAACTATACCCTGTCAATTCTACCAGTACGAAGGAAGTTTGCTGCGCTTTAGAAAAGTATTTTTCCTATTATTTTTCCAAGGCGGGTTATTACCGACAGGGGCACGTGCTTTACTTCTCTTGAATTCAGTAACTTTCTTTTAAAGCGAAACATAGGTCATGTAAAGGTTGCGGTAGCTTCACCACAAGCTAACGGCCAAGTCGAAAGGGTCAACCGAATACTTAAGGCGATGTTAAGCAAACTGACCGAGTCAATAAAGCATGGAGATTGGGTAGCTAAACTTTCTCAGGTGGAATATGCCATAAACAACACCGTCCACAGCACGACTCGATATAGTCCCAGTGAACTGTTATTTGGTGTAAATCAACGGGGCTGCATGGTGGACGGACTGTCTGAATTTCTTGAAGATAAGTCGTTGAACGATATGCCTAGAGACTTAGTTAGTGTGCGCGAGAGAGCCAAGCAAAACATTGAAAAGTCTCAGGAATATAACTTGCAATATTTTCTCAGAAATAGTGTGCCCGCGAAAAAATATTCAGTAGGTGACTTTGTAGTGATCAGGCATGTCGATACTTCAGCTGGAACAAATAAAAAGTTTATTCAGAAATACCGCGGCCCTTACGTAGTACATAAGATTCTGCCAAATGACAGATATGTTATTAGGGACATCGAAAACTGCCAGTTAACACATTTACCCTATGACGGTATAGTGGAAGCTACAAAAATTCGGAAATGGGTTTCTCAAATTGTGGAGAGTGATAACTCACTCCAGTCATCAGAGCGAATAGGCCATACTGCTCTTGTGTCTAGTAGTAAACCATGATTACTATGATTGAGGTCAATCAAATTAGTCAGGTTAGTCGAGTTGTAAAAGATTATTTTGCACTAGTAGTGAACACCTCTATTGTAAATATTAGCTTATTAAGTCATATCAAACACTCTGTGTTTCATTTAGTATTAATGTACCCTGTAATGTCATGATGTGAGGGGCGGCCATTACGCGTTCTCTGACAGCGACTGGTTTTCTCTCTCTTCCGTTTTGATCAAAGCCGAGTGAAGGCGTAAAGAAATAATAAAGAGATAAATCCGGCATCTGACTTAACATCTTTGTATTTTTCAAGAAAAAAGTAAAAGAGGCCTATAATGTAAATATTAAATTTTACCAAATAGCAAAACTAAAACTACCAAACATGTGTACGTTCTTTTGCATGAATATACGGCAATGCGTGTAAATACATACATATGTATGTACATGCATATGAACCCTGCAAAAATTTAATAACCGAAACGCAAAACATTCACACAAAATTCTGATTGTTCCCTTTCCACAATTCCCAAAATAAAGCAACATCACAATCTTTTTGTATTTATCTTCATACATCTCACTCTTTTCCACATGTTGCATGCATAGAAACACTAGAATGTTGCGAAAAAGAAAATGAACAAAGCAAACAAAACAGTGTTACCCAATTGTTAAATTGGATAAAAACCTAAAAACTACACCAAGGCGAATTCATACAAGGTGATAGCATGCCATGAGCTGAATGCTTGTTCTTCTTTCCAAACTCGCTGGGTTGTTTTTTACATAAACAAAATACATAAGCAATGCTTAGCGAATTCGGGTTTTGACATTTCACTCGCAAAATTACACAAACAAAATACACAGCGGATTCGCCTTGTTTATCTTGCTATCACCTTCTATGGATACACCTTGAACAACACGTACAATAGTTTTAGTTTAGTAACGGTGGCAGCATAGCAATCGTGATTTGTAATAATTTGTGATATGTGCGTTCTGGGGTGGAAAATTTTGTAAAAAATAAATTTATTGTATTAGTTAATACATTTTGTGAAAAGTTATCTGCAGGTAAGTACTGTATTATAAAATTAAAAATGAAAAGAGGTACTTTTTATAATCAGCTAAGTGCACAGAAAAAAGAGTGCGAAAAAAGTGCGGTTAAGTACCAAAAGCTGTCCCAATTTGCCGAAGCGGATTGGGGCGAGGGCAGTGCACCCGCGAATGCTGAAGAATTTACCGCTGAAAGTTCATTTTCCGACATTGAAAGCCGGTCGGAAAATTAAATAACCAGAATATCAAGTGAATAAAAATGCAAGGAAATAGAGTTGTGGGCAATCAAAAATAATGTGTCACAGGCTGCGTTAAGTGACTTGCTTTGTGTTCTTCGGAAAATTGGGGTTAATGATTTGCCATTGACCGCGAAAACTCTTCTGCAAACAAATAAGAAGAAGATACAAATTCAGACAATTTCTGGAGGAGAATTTATGTATATTGGCATTCAAAATTATTTTGAAACTGATTCTTTTCCGTTTTTAAAAGAAAAAAGTCAAATTTTAATAGATCTTGGAACTATTTAAAAGTTCAAGGAAAGTTTTGTGGCCGATTCTCGGTTCAATTGTTGGATTTCCAAACGAAAATCCGTTTGCTATTGCCTGCTTTTCAGGAAACCAGAAGCCAGTTAACGTAAATGATTTTATGAAAGAGTTTTGTGACGAAGTGGTTTATTTGAGAGAGAATGGCTTAAAAGTTGGTCTTCTTAATCCGACTTCAAAGAGATTTAAGTACGTTTGTTTGTTTGTGATTATCCAGCTCGCGCTTTTGTAACCGGTGCTCAAAATCACAACGGAAAGAATAGCTGCCCAAAATGCTGTCAAATAGGCAGCTACTCAAACAAAAGAGTATGCTTTTCTAAAGAAATCAGTGATTTAAGAACAGACATCTCATTTAAAAATAGAGTTGATCAAGCTCATCATAATATGCAATTTTTAAATGAAGAAAATGTATTAGAAGTAGCCAATTTTGGTATGGTTTCTCAATTTCCTCTGGATCCGATGCAGCTCGTCGATTTAGGGGTGGTCAAAAAACTGTTGCATTTATTAATTAAAACTGGAAATGTGAGCCGAATGAATGAAAACTTCAAATTAGTTTTCGCTTGGGTGGCAGCAGAATTCAGAAGAGTGTGCAGAAATATTGATGATATCGCAAATTGGAAATCTACCGGATACAGGCAATTTTTGTTGTATACGGGGATATTCACTTTAAGAAATTGCATTAATGAGGATCTATTTTATCATTTTATTTTATTGCCCGCCAGTATATGTACGTATTCTCTCTTGTGAAAGGTCTTACAATACAGAAACAAATGTAGTTAAACAGTTATTGCGAGAATTTGTTAATTTCTTTGGTAATATATATGGAGATCATTTAATAAGTTTTAATATTCATGGTTTACTTCACTTACCTGAATGTGCTAATGATTTCGGGCCTTTGGATTCTTTCTCAGCCTATAAATTTGAAAATTTTATGCACCATATAAAAAAATGATAAAAACCCCTACTAACATTTTACAGCAACTTTTCTTAAGACTTACTGAAAGAAAATATATAGAAGAACAAAGAAAGTTAAAAATTGGAAAATTTCTTATTAATCCGAAAAAAGAAAAGGACTCTTATTGTTTTAGTGAAATAACAGGGCCTTTCAAAGTTGTAGAATCTCGTTTAGAATCAGGAGAAGAAGTAGTTTTCGGATACAGTTTTAAAGAATTAAATAATTACTTTCATGAACCCCTAGAGTCTTTTTCTGCACTTGGTATTTTGGTTGCGATACAAAATTAAAAATTTCCAAAAGTCAGATTAAGTACAAATATTTTTGTATACCTATTGACAGTAAATTTATTTTAATACCGATTTTACATCACCTCTTTCACGAGTTTGCAAATTAGTTACATTATGTTTATAAACAATGTAATAAATTGAATTATATACTACTAAAAATTATATTTAATTTTTTCAATGTCTCGCATAAACGGAATTACTTCTAAGAAAATGGATATGGATACGGTAGATATTTTTGAGAACTCACCACCAACTACATCTACACCGAAGGAAGCCATACGGAAAAAACTTTCCCTAACAACAGATTTCAACTCACAAGGTAAATTTCGATCTAAATTACATACAAATATATGTGTTAGTTTTTACAATAATCTCTTATTTTAGTATTAAACTCGCAGTCTACTCAGAATGCCTCCTTTGCCTTAAACTCAGCGACTATCTCTAGCTCCAATAAAGGTACAATAAAAAAAACCTTAATCATTGCATTAAGCTTTTGTTATTACAGAAATAATGGACATGTTGGGGCTCATCTACCATCGCGCATAGACGGGCTGGAAGAAAACGTAATTTATTATTTTATACTTATGCTAAGTTTTGACATACTGTTTTGTTTTTATTTAATTTAATATCATTTATATATAGTTCATTCCCTAGCAAAAATAATATACATAAGTACGAAATTAAAACAAAAAAAATTAAAGTGTTTATAAATTTTTCTAAATATTGTACAAAGTTTGAAGCATTATTTATATGATTTTTGTTAAGACATGAACTATATTTTTTTGAAAAATTAAAGAAAACTAAATAATGTGTCAAAACTTATCAATACGAACGTGCGGCTATTAGTTCTTCGACCAGTGTATATTTTTCTTTGATTTTATTAAGCTGGTCAAATTTTTTGATATGTACTGAGTAATATGTATTTCAGATGATTCCAAAACGGATGTTTTAGCTCACCATAAGGTTATAAGAGAGTCGAAAGTCCTAGTCAAGGAGGTCCACCAGATAGTTTGCAAGATTACTGGAGAGACGTGAGATGACCTGCATACAGAGCTGGCAGAAAATATGCCCCTCATGTCCATTGATGCGGTATTCGATGTCGAGGACAAGCTGCAAGATAAAATCTTTGAGGACGCAGTTGTAAGTATAATTCACCTATATACCGATACGTGTATGCACACACATACCATCGTAAAACAACAATTGTTTTAGCAGACTTCTTACTTGTTTTTGCTGAAAGGAGCTAGTGGCGACATCGATGCCGTCCTGAAGAGAATTTTTAGCGACCAGGTGTTACAATTTTTTATTTGGGATGGAAGATGCGGGAAAAAGGCTTTTTCAAAACTGAAAATTGTTGACACGGTGCTTTTTGGTGCTTTTTTGTAATTTTTACTATTTTCTTAAATATAGCGAAATTTAAGGAACTTGAATTTTTATTTTTGTAGATATTTTCAAACTACAAGGAAGAATCGATTTTGAAAAAGGAATCCGGCGGAGCCTAGAATTAAGTCATAATAGATTTAAGCAGAAAAAATATTTAACAAAAAAATAATGCCGTGTGACTATTTTCTTGCACATAACTGTATGTACACATCGTCACCTAAAATGCAATATTCCCGAAATGTGTAATTCAATATAACACTGTATCGATTAAGTATTTTCTAAGTGGTTAGATAAGGCTTGATTTTAAGAACTTTTTTAAAAATTATGATTGTAAATATCTTTTGAACGGAAGATACTATTACTTTTGTTTTTATTATAATTTAAAAAAAATACCGTTTTTGTAAAAATTGTCAATTTTTGAGCACTGTTCAAGATACACTTACAGAATTGCACAAAGTGGTTAGATAAGGCTTGATTTTAAGAACTTTTTTTTTTAAATTATGATTGTAAATATCTTTTAAAAGAAATATACTTTAATTACTTTTGTTTTTATAACACTGCCTTAATACATATTATATATATTTTTAATAAATGTATTTGGATAGAAATAGATTAAAATGTAAATAACTTAATATAACTTAACTTAATATAAATGTAAATATCTTAATATTAGTAATTAAACTAATGTAATGATATTTAAAATATTAATAAAACAATTTATTTATTTTAATTAAAATGTTTTTATTCATACAATGGGTTAAATAACGGTATAGTAAATTTTCAGGCAAAATATTAGTAAAATTACGACCACAATACTAGTAAAATGATGGTATTATAACTAGTAAAATCCTTCGAAAAAACTGGTAATTTGACTTGTAAAACACGGCGTAGTTGTGACGTGTGTAAGCAGTGCATGCATAGTTTTAGTTAAGCGCACAAACCTTAAGAAAGAAAGAGACGCACAATCACACAAATAGAAACATATGGAAAGAAACGGTCAAAAAATCTCACGATGCCCTTAAGAATATGACGGGAGAAATACTGAAAGTTGTAGTCATCGCTCCAGGTTGGATTACCAGTCATTTTACCAGTATCCTTCTCGCAGGGAAGGCAAGTCTACATATAACGCATTCACTAGTATTTGTAACACTTCTTCTCTTCATATGTGTGGTGTACATATAAATTAAGATCACGAACTCTACGAGACCCCCTCGTAATCACTCCGCTCTTACGCTCTTACTAAGTTGATGTCACAATAAATAAGTGAAACTTAGTTTCTTAAGAAAACAAATAAGTCAACCAGTAATTACTCCGATCATAATGTCACAATTAACTAGCGCCCGAGCAGGGACCTGATGTGAGGAAATCTTATTAAGTTAGATCGTTACTAGAAAAGTACAACTCCATCAGGCCAACTAGTTGCAACATCGGCGGACTACGTGTTTTGTCAAGGTCAGACTGCAGAACATCCCTGACAAGTGTGTGTAATTGGATCCCAAGTAGAGAGCGGAAAGGAAAACATCCTGACCACCAGAGGGAGTAGCCGCACCAAATTACGTAATGTAAGTAAGTTTTTAATTACCTAAAACGAAAAGAAAAAATCAAAAGTGAAATTAAAATCAGCATAAAGTACAACTGAAAATCTTAATAAATAAAATATAAGTAATATCAATAGTTGCCAAAAGTGAAGGAAAAGTGATTAAAGAAATTGGCTAAAACTAAAGTTGTGATTAAAGTACAAAATTTTATAACTATGCGTAAAGCGATAACATTAAATCTGGCTGCACCACCACAAAATAAATAAAGTGTGTTTGAAATACGTGCGGTATCACTTAGCGAATCCTACACAAAGAACCCTCCAAGGTAGAAGGGTACCACTGGTTGTCACAAACATAATTAAATAAATAAGTTTTATATAAATTTTGACGTATCACAATTTCTTTGGTCACTCTTCGTTTAATAAGATAATAAGATAAAGATTTAAAATTCAAATAAAACTATTATCAATATATTTTACGAAATTCACTATAATTGTTTAAACATCCCTACTCACAATAATTGCCTTCATTTTGCAAGCCCGAACCAAAATAAGTTTTAACATTTCTTAAACAAAATATTTTCTTAAACAAAGATCGTAAAATTCCTTTATGTCTAATCCTAATAATTTAATCAGACCGATAGTGCTTAACGTAGAACAAGAATCCTATCCAGTTGAGACTAGCGCACAATATACAGTGCAACAACAACACAACCAATTATCAATGCAAGAAACATACCAACAGAATAGAAACATGGCTCAACCTGAAATATTAGCAGATACCGGCTGAGTTCCAAAACGTCAATAGACTTTGTAGTGATGCGGTATCAATACCGTATCAAAACAAAGCAACCCTGCATCGGGTAAACATTGTAAAATAAAAACATTGTATACTATTTGACATTTCGGAATTCTCTTTTTACAAGTCGGTTGCTTTGAAAATGGCGGTTGTCGCTGCAAAACAGATTGCTATAAAAATCTTATTTGATTTGTTAGAAGAGACAACTAAAAATTCGGTTAAATTTGTTCAAGAATATTTGAAAGTGAAAAGAATCAAACGCGCTGTCGCTATAAACAAAATAATAAATCAAAATAAGCGTAGACGAGTGCCAAAATGCAGGAAATTTTTACAAACTATTTCAGAAATGCCTGAAGATATTTTTTATAGCCACTTCCGTATGGTGTTAACGACATTTGAGGTAAGAAAACTTATAGTTATCGCGAATTATTTCACAATAGTTTGTTTTAGAAATTGTACAAGATGATATGGCCGTTATGGAAAACATCAAGAGGGCGACCAAGTATTTCTCTACGGGCAGCTCTTTATGTTACCCTCTGGAAACTTGGAAATCAAAACAGCTTCCGAGAAATAAGCGACCGGTTCAACATTGGTCGTGGTACTGCATATAGGGCTTTTATAAAAACAATCAAACTGATTTCGCAACTAAAAAGTAGTGTTATTAGATTTCCAACTACCGAACTAAGTCAAAACAGGACTATGCAGCGCTTCGAAGAGGGCCGCTCACATCCTTTCCCATTTGTGCTAGGCTGCATAGACGGCACACACATCCGCATAATGCAGCCGAAGAAAGACAGCATCAGTTTTTATAACCGCAAAGGAACGTTTTCAGTAGTTATACAGGCATGTACTTAAGTAATTAAAAAAACGTTTGATGAACTAACGAAGTTTTGCTTCCTTTCTTTTCAAAAGGCGGTCGTAGATAGTCAAATGAAATTTACAGATGTCTTTGTAGGCTACCCTGGCCGTTGTCATGATGCAAGTATTTGGAAGAGCAGTCCACTAAGAAGAGCTATCGTAAACAAGTTAATAAGATTTCCTCCTGAGTGCCATCTATTAGGAGATGCTGCATACCCCTTGGAAACGTTTATGATGGTTCCATATAAGGACAACGGCTTTTTAACATCAGAGAAGATAACATACAACAATATTCACAGCTCTACGAGGGTTTTTGTAGAGCAAGCTTTCGGAATATTAAAAAAAAAATTTCGTATATTGAATTACTTAGAAGTCACAAATATGCAAGTAATCAAATATATAACAATGTCCTGTTTGGTCCTCCACAACATTATTATATTAAATGAAGAGGGCTCAAACGCTGATGAATCAGATCAAGACGACCCAGTCCATGATATGAATAGCGTTGTAGATTTATCGTCTGCTGGAACAAATGAGGCAAAAAGAAAGCGAGATGAACTTGCAACACTCCTTTCTGCTTAGTCTATGTAAAAATATGTACATACATTCCAGTGTACCTTCATATAATGGACAATTTAATACACGTTTTATAATAAAAATTAATTAATTCATTTTTATTTGTTTGTACTGTTAGTTAAAGCATTTTCATGACTTCTAATAAAGTACTTAACTTAACGTTAGAAACACTAAAATGTTTCATTATTTTTGTACTATAAATTTACAAAGAGAACACATTTCAAAATTCTGTTGATAGTTAACAAAAAAAATATAAGTGTCCTAGACCTTTTGACCCTTAAACAGACAATTGGTGATTTTTAGCAAATCATTATACCTTGTCTGTAAATATCAAAAAGCCTTAAGCTATTTAAAGTTCTAAAAGAACTTGCACTAAGCACTGTTTTGATTTACAGCACAACTCAACATTTCCCGTAGTTTTTTAATTTCTTCAACTTTCTCCTTTTCCACTTTCAATTTTTCCTGTTCGCACTTCAAAAACTCTTTTAATAATTCCTTATCGGAATTTCCTTCGTCACGAAGATAATCAAGAACTTCACACCGCGAACGCTTTCGAGGTGGCTCGGGGGGGATTCTGGAAGAACTAGGAGTAGGAGCAGTATCGCTGCTTCCAGATAAAATAGCTTCTAAGTTTTCTAACGAGCTGTCTAACAAACTTATTGGTACACATACATCGCTCCGTGTCCCGTATACTTCGTCCATGGCATCAAAATACTCCCACGATGTCGACGCCTCTCCGGATGTTGCATTTCTTTTTTTTATGCGCTTGTATGTCACTGACATATTAAGGAATTTGCGAATAATTTCATCGCGTGTGAAAGGGAACTCCGGATCAATGGTTTTTAACTCCTGCAGCACTTTTTCCCACAGCACTATCTTCTTTTTTTTCTTGCCGGCAAATTCACTTTCGTACTGGAGGCGTACAGTTAACAAAACTTGTTTCCTCTCGTGTGTCCACTTTTTGTCTCTGAAAAGTAAAATAAAATAGCCGATTTAGCAAATAAATTGTACAAATAGAAAATTTTCAGTCTTACCTTTCGACGTCTGCCATTGTTTACATTGAAATGTCATCAAGGCATCACTAAGCTTAGCGATGCGAAGTTTGCTTACCGTATGCGCATCGATAACTTTTACGATACATTTTGGGACATGCTACATCGTCAAAAATTACACAGTTGCATTTAGGAACCCATGACTTTGTAAAGTTGCTTTGCAAATGACGTTTTGGAACTCAGCCACCATTCGTCAAATTTTTGCTGAACAATTTCCAACCCTATTACAACAGGCTCAAAACTCAACTTTTGATTTTACAAGCGTTGAATGTCAAGGAGTTTCCCCAAAACAACAAGGAAATTTAGCAGATTTAGATAAAATCCCTGATATTGTAAAATCTTTGCATGAATTTTCCGACGATCCAGCTGAGTTTGGATCATGGAAAAAGAGTGAAGGCAGAATACTACAAACTTATGCTCAGACTATAGGTACAGCAAAGTATTTTGGCATTCTACACACCATTCGAAATAAAATAAGGGGCAATGCAGATATTGCCCTAAATTCTTACAATGTCCGCTTAAAGTGGACCGCTATCTCTAAATGCCTAACATTACATTATGCAGACAAGCGAGATCTTAGCACCCTGGAATATCAAATGACTACAATACTCCAAGGTGCTAACCAGTCAGTTGAGGAATTCCATCAGGCTGTTTATAAACATCTGTCTGTGATACTTAATAAAATAAGCACTTACATTTTTAATTACATTGAAAACAGTACAGAACAGCAATAACGAGTGATGGATAAACAGAGAGACAAAAACGTAGTGTACAATTCAATATGTGGAGTTTTATTTTTATTATCGTTTTTATATTTTTATTTGTTTTGATGTTGTTACTGTTTTCAATGTAATTAAAAATGTAAGTGCAATTATTGTTGTAAGCAAAAATCTTGTTATTTTGTTAACACTTGTTTTTATGTTTTATGTACAATAAAATGCAGACTCCCTGATGAAGGCGCGGAAGACGCCGAAACGCGTAGGAGAAAAAAAGAAACTTTTTGTTTGCTTTTAATATATTACCGACCGAAAAGCTCCTAAAGCATCCCAATTGGAAATTCAACTTTGGTCCCAAGAAAAATACAAAAGAATTATAATATTCAAACAGACCCACACCCCAGACTAGCAAACAGAGACAGAAGAACAGGTACCGACAATGACCGACTACGAACAACCATTGACAGAACAAGAATACACTTTATGAATACACCGAACTTATTAACAACAGTGACCAAGAACAACAATCTAACCTCAATGTTTTAGAGTAGTCGACTCCTCACTGCCATACTTCGAATGCAAAGTGAGGAGCGGAGAAATTCTTAAAATATTGATTGACCAAGACAAACCCGTAACCTAATAATAACGTATTTAACGCTGTCTCCGTAGGAGGAAATATAAAAATAACCCACCATAAAATTGGCAATTTATTCAACGATCCAAATTCAGTTTAAGCATTTGTAAAATTTGTCTAAGCAAATAAAAATATACTCGTATAAATAATGATAGTATTGAAATTGAAAACCTAATTAATTCAATAAGTCAAACAAACTCGAAGATTGAGTTTCAGGGTTAAAGTTAAAGATGTAGATTTTAAAAATTGGGTCGTTCTTGGAAACTTACCTGTATTTCGGCGTTCTCAAAGTTTTCACTATTTGTCTCGATTTTCAACAATTCTGGCTGTGTCCAGAAAGTCTTTCACGATTAATTGTAAGGTGTGTGCTGCACTTTTAACAGAAAACATATTTCGATTTTCTGCACTGAAACTATTTTCAATCTCTTCAAGGTTTAATATTGATTCCTCAGTCATTTTGGGCACTACTCTTCATGTGTAGTTGCTGCAATCAAATCAATCGCCTTTAGCATATTTCGACCGTTATCTGTAGTTATGGTATATATTTGTCTCTTAGCTATATTAAAGTCACGCAAAACTTCTTCAACCTCAGTATTCAGATTTTCACCAGTCTGCGGCACACAAATCTCTTTCATTGATTATGTAATAACTTCAACTTTGCCCTTATGTATTATTCGCGCATTAATACCAAAACCTGAACGGCCGTGGCGGGTTGCACTGTCCATTTTAAAGGATATTATTTTTCTCGTAAATTTTTTCTTGATAAGTCTTTTCAATCTTATTTCTTCTTCATTTACTACTACCATAATAATGTGCGACGTAATGGGAGTCATATTGAGACCTTTAAATATTTCCTCAGTCAGAGTCTTAAAAGCATTTGAATCGAAGAACGACAGCGGTTGGCACTTTTGTGTGACCAATTCGAGGCAAGCATTACGTATTTGATTTTTTGAATAGTTCACGGAAAATTTAACTTTCTTGTCACTTCTATCCTCTGTGTCTTCGTATTCATCAATAGACTGTATATATATTTCGTTATGTTTACCCATTATGTGCCTCCTTAAATTCGTTACATGATTTCCTACAAATATCATGGTGCAGGTCATGCAAACGGATTTGCCTGTCCTTTCATTTTAGTGAAAAAAATCACGAATAATAACATTCCGTTTCCTACCCATTTCTTTTTTAATTTTGAACAATATAAAAACTTAATTTTTCGCGTAACTTAATTGCACTATACTCGCTCGCAATCACTTTTTAAATGCACATAAACAATAGATAGGCAGAATACCGGAATAAAGAAATAAAGTTTAAGCTGTCAAATTTGTCACTGATAACTAGAAAAAAAAATACTTTGGAAAATGGCTATTAGTAAGCAAACAATTTTTTTGGTTGCCAAAATGGTTATTAGGAACCATACAATTTTTTGGGTTGCTATAATGGCTATTCATAACCTAACAAAATGTTTCTCCTTTTTATTGGTTTATATCGGTTGCAATGACCAAAATAAAATATATCTCCCGATAATGGGTAAAAATTCCCTAAAGCAAATTAAGGGCAATTTTGTGTAACCTTTTCTTCTGAATGAAAAAAATATAAATTATTTTCCCTCTCTGGTTATAAAAAACAATTCAGTTCTACACTTAGAAACTAATGAAAAATATTATAATTATTCTACCAAACGATTGTGAAATGACCAACTATATAAAAATTTGTAAAAAAGAGAAGACTGTGAACTTAAGTAAGTCTAAATGTATCGTTAAGTTAATTGTGGGAAAGGAATCGCTGAAATAGATGGCAGCCTAATTCTACTTAACAACTTAATACAAATTAACATAATCTACAACTTAAAAGGAACATATTTGATTCATTTTTGGAATGACACCATTAAAATAAATAACCAAGAATTTAACAACAAAGAAAAAACTATTCTAAAACTTGGCGCACCATTAATTCAAATGTCACCCATCGAAATGGAACGTATCGCGATATTTTTTTAAATCAGTACAGTAATACCAGAGAACTTATATTAGACAGAGAAGTAGCATCTCGCTTAATTCCTTGTCTCGTACCGCGGATTTGAGGGGAACTGTATTTTTTGGCTTATCCCACCATCCGATATTTTTCACCTACAAGGGGCAAAATTTAACATCGGTTGCGCGAAAACAACAATTTTAGAGAAAATTAATGTACGTTCTCTGTTATCAGCTGCATTGTGCGGTTGCAGATGTTTTTTAGCGAAAATTTGCCTATTGTTTTGATAAGGAATTTTCGCAATTCTATTTCCAACATTTAAAAAAAAATATTAAAAATATGTATTCTTCTATACTTTCAATTTTAGTGTTTTGTATTATTTTACTAATATTTTCCATATATAACTTTCAATAATTATTTTAAGTAGTAGTTAAACAAAATCTTCCAAAAACACTAAAGAAATTCCATTTATTGTTTATCATATGTATGCACATGCATGCATTTATTTAACAATGCATATTTAATCGAATTACTTCCATGCAAAAGGGCGCGTACAAGCATATGTGTAG
The DNA here is from genome assembly GCA_951828415.1 of Anomoia purmunda. NCBI lineage: Eukaryota > Metazoa > Arthropoda > Insecta > Diptera > Tephritidae > Anomoia > Anomoia purmunda. Next base: position 84,069,075 of record OX639993.1, on the reverse strand, counting down.
ATATGTAAATAGAATAGAAATAATTATGTACATATGTATGTACATATGTACATCTGTTTGTTCACATGCGCGCACATTCAACCGAACTCTAAGCCTGCGCGCAAAGTTTGACAAAATATCTTATCTCCAATTGGACTTCAATTTTTTCCATGTCAAAAATAACAATGTTCTAATGAAATATTTATGCAAATAGTTAAACAAAGCTACATATATTTCAACAGGCTATCGTGGTAAAAGTTTAATTTAAATATTAAATTTGTACGTCAAAGATAGAAATTTATTGATTTGAAAATTAAAACTCGAAAGCCAAATAAGCTGTTTTTTCAAAACTCCACAGAAATAGTTGCTTCTGCCCGCAATTCACACGAAAAAGCTGCGTCGCAAAGCCGCACATAGGTTCGAGCATGGCCTAAATTCGTATTTTTCATGTCTTCCGGTTTGGATGAATTTTTCACAGTTTTTTAACAACTATCCAAATATTACGAATCCACAAATATTAGGCCCATATCTTTATTAATTTTTTGTCCACATCCGCTCAAAGTGGACATATGATTACATGTTGAAAATGACAACAAAATGTACTAAATATTCAAAACATTGATACAATAAAATGATTCTTAGAATATGAGTTTTAAGTAATTTTTCTGTTAAAACTAGTATCATAGAGGTGATTTTTATCAAAATTCATTTGAAAAATTAATGTATGAAAAATTTCGTGGAACAGCACATTTTCTATGTCAAAATGTGAATGCTTGTCAACTTCAATGGACGGCTGTAATTTGGCCTGAAGTCTCAGCTAAACGATAAAAAAAATTCAGCTGCACGTTTTTGCACATTTTTGAAACAACTTCAAAAAACTGTAAAATGGTAGTAGAAAATTACGCATACGCCCAAAAGTATGTAATTGTTCTTAAAATTGTCTTATCTTTGATTGGTTATAAGTGTCACCTAGACAAATTCAGGATAACCAGCTTTATTCAATTCAGTTTATCGACTATCCAATTTACAGAAAGATATTAATGGCAACTTAAATACGAATGAACATTTCAGTATACATACACAGTTATAATGAATAGAATGACTTAAAATAAATACAGAGAGTAAATAAATTAGTATTAATACAAAGTGAGCAAACAGAGATGCCAATGAATATGAAATGTGCGATGACCTAAGTCAATAAGTCTAAAGTTTTATTATTATTGATATGCTAATTTACATTCAATCGGCAAGTGTAAGAGTGATAAGAGGTGTTTGATTAAGTGTTATATTGTGAATTATGGAAGATTTAACAATTACATATTTAAGAATTTGCGAATTAATGATGAATACCAATAGTGAAATTGATATCGTTGTCCAAATTCTTGGAATTAACAATAGTGATATGCGAGCAAAATTTCTTGAAGCTAATGGGAATTGGCTTTAAAACGTTTACATAGTGCGTAAAACAACAACCGAGAGTGAACCCCCAAGTTGTTCAAAGAAAGTAAAACGTGGGCGTCCAGAGATACCGTTTGAAGATAGTCAGCCAAGTACAAAAGGAAAAAAGCTGCGGACATTTAGTGAAACCACATCACAGGAGCTGATTGCGTATGCTTTTAAAAAACAGGAGAGCAAAGATAGACTAATGAACGCGTTTACTCCGCTTTAATACTTGCTTTAATACTTGATCCTTCATTAACTAAGCATCAATATGAAGTCTTGCGCAGTTCTGCCAAGGGAATTGGATTTGATATTTGTCCTTCATATTAGAAACAAACAAAAAATGCTACCCTGCAAATGTTCAAGTGATGGAAAGTTGCAGTAAAGTAGGTCTGCAAGAGTTACTTGACCACACAGTAACAAGAATTATGATGACCAAATCGGAAAAGGAGGTTGCAGAATTCCCCAATGAACTGCAATTGGTGTCCAAATGGGGCTGTGATGGAAGTTCTGGGCACAGTGAATACCATCAAAAGTTCACAGATCCGAATACATCAGATAAATATATGTTTTTAACATCGTTTGTACCATTGACCCTCACGGAGCGAAACGATGCGTCAAAGATGTGCTGGAAAAATACAGAGCCAAGTTCAACCAGATTTTGTCGACCGTTAACATCAAATGATGGTAACATGGCAGGAAGGTTCTTCCAAAACCCATATAAAACTGCTGACATAACGGGCGTAAAAGAAGAACTTATTCACCGGTTCAAAATTGTTTTAGCGACGATTAATTGCTGTTCAGCGACCGACACCGCAAAGTTCCACGTTTATTGCATGGATACAGCAAAATTCTTTGTCGAACATTGTGGTACCAAATGCCGGTAACTGCACTTTGTTATGCATGGTAGCAAGATCATTGCAGAAGCTATTCTTCCAATTGATATGTTGAAATTATTATTGATTATTGAGTTTTTAAATCTGGTCTTTACTTTCAACAGGTATGCTGTCTGAAGAAGCGCAGGAAGCAAGAAATAAGGACTATAGAGAACCTAGATTGTATCGCTCGCGAATATGATATTGAAGTACAAAAATTATTAAAAGACTGATTGAAATGATTATTCATATTTTTTTGCAATGCAATTATATGGAAAGTGGGCGTAAAAGCGGGCGGATTTCATTCAAATTTTCAGGAACGTATTATGCAATTATAAAATTCATTTGTTGTGGAAATTTAGTCGATCGAGTAAAAATCATGGAAGTTAGTCACTTTTTCAATTTAAGTTATATGGGAGGTGGGCGTAAAAGTGGGCGGATAGTTTTGATTTTTTTTGTCATGTCTTAATAGTATCCAAAAACGCGTCTGTGCCAAATTTTGTAGTTCTACAAACACTCCTTCTATTTTTGGCCACTGCTTGTATGAACTTCAACCAATGTGAGCCGCCATCAGTAGTCAGGGTTTAGTTGAATTAACTTGTATTTGAGGAAGGTAGAAGAAAAAAGTGGAGTATAATACAAATATGATTTACTAGATCGAATAGAGGAAGATCTGAAAGAAAATACTTACATATACATAAATACATACATAAGATGGCGTTAAGTTATACACCACAGAATTCAATTCACAACGAAAATTCTGGTACTTTATACCCTCTCAGAATGAAAATGGTACGGTTTATTTGCAATTTCGGGTTGTAAGTCTTTTGTATAGGTCATTGACCCAGATTGTTGGTTCAGGAAGAAGGAAAAGTAGTATAAGAGTCAAACCACGTCAAACGTGACACAATATGTTTGGTCATTTTCTGGAATGCTGAGTCAATTGCATGGATCAATAGTACACACTAATATAAGAAACCAATTTGAATATTTTGTCGAAATAATGTATATTTTATTTAAATTTTGCAATTAAAAATTTTTGCACGATTTTCTTAAAAAATTTATAATTTTGGACTCGTTTCAATAAATTGACCAAACTTTCAAGGCTTTTTAAAATTGTGCACTCTTTCGATGGATTATTTTTTTATAATAATATTTTGCAAAATAAGGTAATTGTTTAAACATTTTTATAAACAAATTAGATTAATTATGCTTTATTCACGATGTTAATGAAAGCGCATAATGCAGGAATGTTGAGTAACTATTCCTCTTCATACCTATGAAAAAAAAATTTGGTATTTATTATAGGAACTATTTATTTTTGAATTTTACATGCATCAGTGGACCTACCGGCGCCTTTGTTTATCTAACGATTTGTTTATCTAACGATGTTCAACTGCTGGTAAGCGCGACTCTGCTGCGAGCAACACAGTACCGTATACTACATAAACAAATCGTTAGATAAACAAAGGCGCCGGTAGGTCCACTGATGCATGTAAAATTCAAAAATAAATAGTTCCTATAATAAATACAAAATTTTTTTTTTCATAGGTATGAAGAGGAATAGTTACTCAACATTCCTGCATTATGCGCTTTCATTAACATCGTGAATAAAGCATAATTAATCTAATTTGTTTATAAAAATGTTTAAACAATTACCTTATTTTGCAAAATATTATTATAAAAAAATAATCCATCGAAAGAGTGCACAATTTTAAAAAAAACCTTGAAAGTTTGGTCAATTTATTGCAAACGAGTCCAAAATTATAAATTTTTTAAGAAAATCGTGCAAAAATTTGTAATTGCAAAATTGAAATAAAATATACATTATTTCGACAAAATATTCAAATTGGTTTCTTATATTAGTGTGTACTATTGATCCATGCAATTGACTCAGCATTCCAGAAAATGACCAAAAATATTGTGTCACGTTTGACGTGGTTTGACTCATAATTAATTAAATACAATTAATTATAGCAATGTTTGCGTTTAATTAGACAATTGTAGACAAATATGTTAAAAGGTAGTAGATTTTCGACACCCAAATATATTATTCTGCTACTTGTGCTACATTTGTGATAAGACGAAAGCACTGACACAAATGCGACCAAAATTTAGACTACATATTGACATACATATATGTAATGTACATATGTATGCACGTAGGCGTAGCGGTAAGGCGTTTGGTTGCGCCGATTTGGAATAATTAGGGCTTTAAATGACATATATAACAGGATTTCGTGCAAAATACGTTTATAATGATAAGGAGTCGTGCACATATTACGTAACGCAATTTTTGATCATTTCAGACCCCCCAACATGTCACACTTTCAGGAAAATTGTTTTTATTAATCGTAAAATAAAATACAATGTTAATTGATATATGTTATATATTAGGCAAAGGGAAATCACATGTCACACTTCGTCACAAATAGCAAACCCCCGCCGCGCCTCTAGCGCGTTACGTGATATGTGCACGACCCCTAAGCAAACATAATAGATTAATAATAGATGCATTTCTTCATGAAATATTTTACGGGCACAAGCGGTCCAAAATAATATCTATATTCCCATTTGAAGTTGCGAGCATTTGGACCAAAATTACAAAAACCTTCAATTTATGATTTTTAGATTTTTGTCTTCGTCGCGAAAAATGTGATTGATGAGGGGCGCATGTGTTTGTGGGGAGATGAAATTTTCGCATTTATGAATGAACGGAGATTTGGTTTCAATAATATGCGCGTGCGTTTATGAATGAATTTTTTGTTGCTGTACTGCAGTTACGCTGCGGTTGAAAACAGACACGCTGGCGGAGGGATGAAACAAATGCTGCATATACATACATATGTATCTACATAACAATAAATAAATATATGACGATGATAGATATAATGCATATGTATGAATGCATGTACACTTGTTGACATTTTTTAGTACATATGTACGTACATACATGTGCATGAACATGTAAATATATATACATACATACATACATACGTATATTTGGATATTTATATATGTACATATGTACTACATATTTACATATGTATACTTAGTATGATAACGATTGTTACGCTTATAATATACATAAATACCTAGATATATTATATTGACATATGTATTTATATAATGCATGCATAAAACCAAAATTAGCTCACTCTTATCATGCACATACTTAAGTAAAGCCAAATTTCACGTCAAATGAAATATTTAGATGTTTTTATCAATTCGTTAATAACTTAGCAAAATCTAAAATTCGAGCCAAAACAATTAACATTTTTCAGATATCATATTCTGTTAAACAAATTTTGCCTTCGCTCAGCTCTGTTAACTTCCGACTCTCGGATTTCCCCAGCCGCCATTGCAATGGTGAACTTAGCCGAAAAATATTGATGGATTTTGACAATTCACACCGTCATCCTAACTTAGGCCTTCTCTGTCTGATATAAGTTCTCTGGTAATACTTACAACAATATGCCTTAAAATATGCATCAAACCGAAAGAGAAAATAACGTTCAACAAACAACAAGAGCCTCCCAATAACAAATTTAAATCAAATAATATACAACTAAAACACATACAACCACAATTCAACAATATACCATATTTCTAATGCCTACTCGGGACAAGTAGGTTTTCGAAGAGGGAGAGTTAAGATCTCGAACTCTACGAGCTCCCCTTGTAATCACTCCGCTCTTACTAAGTTGATGTCACATTAAATAAGTGCAACTTAGTTTCTTAAGAAAAGAAATAAGTCAAACAAATAATTACTCCGATCTTAATGTCACAATAAATATGTGCAACTTAGTTTTCTTAAGAAAACAAAAGGCAAAATCGATATTGTAAACATCCGCAACAGACACCTTCTCAGCAACGCCAATATTGCCTACGATGCAATTTATGCTGCTGGGCCACACAGCAAGCTTAGGTTCATGTTAAGTTCTGAATAGTTAGTCTGAATCGAACATCCAATAAAGAAACTTGTGTTAAATCCAAAAGAGTCGTTATCAATTTAAAAGGAATTAACTTATATGTATGCTGAAAACACACAACGTTTCGTAACGAAATTATTCCATATTTTTTACTTCGTACAATATCATTTTTATCGGTGTTTGCTATATAATACCCAAGGAGGCTTTTATAAACAAATTTCAAACATAAAACAAACATAGAAATAATAGGCAAAACTGGTACAAATGTATGTAAAATAAGCTGATTTTATTTTTAAATTTGTCAATGAATTTTTTTAACACAGGAATATTTTACTTATTTTCTATTTTTCGTTTATTATTTTTTAATTAACTTTAGTATTTTTGATTGCTACCATTAATAAAATGTAAAAACAGATTCATAGCTGTAAATGATAAAAAGCCGTCATGTCATCATCTTTTTCGGTGTTATATATTACCCGTATGTGTGCTCAACTTTCATCCATATTCAATTTTTATTTCGTTTTTCGCGAACATGAATTTTCTCCACTGCTTTACTTTATTTCGATCATGTGAGTGATCTACTCCATTAAAATATTTTATGAACGTTCTCAGACATCATATAACTCCGTGCGAGTTCATATCAAAGACTGTGAGTACAATGTTGATTCAAACTAAAGCTGATGGATGCTGGGCAAACCGGTTTGTGTGAGGATGGAACTCATTCAACCATCCTGTAATGGGATGACAGTTGGTTTTGATTTTGAGTATGCAATTCATTTGCAATGAATCGAATGAGTTCGAAGCTGAAATTTTGTTGAGTAATTCATGAAGCCATTTTTTCACATTCATGCAGACTTCTTCTGTCAACTAATACAGAAGTAACCAGGGCTGACTTTTTTCGGCCATCGTAAGAGAAAATATACAATAAATAGTCATCAATAGTATTTTCGTAAACAGATAGGTTTAGGCTACCTTTACTTCCTGCAGGGAGGCATTGATCATATGTATGCATGTGTCTGTCTATTCGATCGCCGCACTTTATAAATATAAGTTAACACGCTGGCCGGCTCACTCACCTGAGCAAACTGCGCGCATCCGGCGCAATATTGCAACGCAGGAGCGTTGCACTACTGCATCGTGGGGATCGCAGCATCAGCAGCTTTAGGGTAGCAAGTAAGCTTAGGTTTAAGCAAAAAATTTTTTCTGACTTCACTTCTATTTGGACGTAGAAGCAGAAAAGTAATAAAGTGTTGTATTAACTTAAACTTTGAGTTTCCTTTCAGATTGAGATTGGACAAAAGGAGCCTGTGGTTGGCTCCCAACTTTAATTTTTTAGGTAGGAGTTTAACCAGCTACAATATCCAGAACATAGTTGAACCAGAGCTACGCGGGATTCACGAGGCAACTGGAGCTCTTCCTTTGCTATGGGTGGTGGTTTGATCCCGAGGACGGCATTCACAGGGCGTGAGTTGATGAAGGTGGTGATTTTCTCTTGGTGAATGTAGAACCCGGTAAGCAGAAGTTTTTCTAATACCGGTCGCCCCTCGGCAGGCAACGGCTAACCTCCGTGTGAATTTCTGCCTTGAAAAAACTTCTCACAAAAACATTCACCGTTCGAATTCAGAGTAAAACTGTAGGTCTCTCAATTTGTGTTACAATATCAAGACGCACAAAACAAATTCAAGGAGGAGTTTGGCCAAAATCGCTTAAGCGGTTATAGCGCCAATTAAGTAAGTAAGTAAGCAAGGGGGAGAACGGTACCCTGAGGTACGCCTTGTTTAATACTTCTCGGTTTTTATGTTGAGTCTCTAAAATATACCGACGCCTGTCAACCACTTAGGTAGTTAGCAGTTCATCGCTTGAGACCCTGCGGAAGAGTAGATGTCTAAATATCTTGAAGTAGCGTTGAGTGAATGACCGTATGAAAGGCCTCTGATAGGTCCCACGCCACTAAGACGGTTCCTCACAGGGACGGTTACGGTTGAGGCCACGAATCGCTTGGGTGTTTATGAATTTCAGTGCTGTTGTTGTGCTGTGCACCTTACGGAAGCCGTGTTGATGCTTAGCCGGGCCCAGGTGGTGTGTGAAATAGGGAAGCAGCATAGCCTCGAGTGTTTTTACCACTGGTGCAAGAAGGGAAATCGGTCGATAAGATTCCCCTTTTTCGGCCGGTTTCCCTGATTTCAACAGCGGTATCACCCTTCCAGTCTTCCAGATCAGCGGAATGATAAGAGTGGTGTGTAAAATAGGGAAGCAGTATAGCTTCGAGTGTCTTTACCACTGGTGAAAGAAGGGAAATCGGTCGATAAGATTCCCCTTTTCGGCCGGTTTCCCTGGTTTCAACAGCGGTATCACCCTGCCAGTCTTCCAGATCTCCGGAAAGATGAGGGTGGTCATAGACAAGTTGAAGAGTCCAGTAAGGTATGATACTCCCGTGGGGCCCAAATTTTTCGACATCAACATGCTTAGTCCATCAGAACCAATGGCCTTGGAGGATTTCGCCTTCCCGATGGCTTCCACAACCTCGCTACAGGTGAAGACAAGTGGCACGCTAGTTTTTGGCACTTTGCGTAGCCTTCTGGACACCTTCCGTTTAATCCTATCCACCGAAGGCTGCACTTTAAACTGTCGGCCAAAGTAGCTCGCGCATGTCTTCGGGTCCGACGAGGCGTGGTCACCAAATTAAATCTCTACTCGATCATGGCGCTTCGCCGGGTTGGACAGGGACCTCAAGGTGATCCAAGGCTTGCCCACACCTGCCGCGAACCTGCAGGACTTCAGGTGCTCTTTCCACTTGCACCGCTTATGCTCGTCTACCAGAGTTCAAATCTCCACGTTAATTCGGACGAATTTCCGGTATTCGTCCAGCGGGAATGAAGTGGGCCGTAGCGGTCTTGGCCACCTTGCGGAACCGTCGTTCGCGAACATCTGTTGGTGTGGTTAGGGCACCGAATGCACTCTCGGTGAACTCCGCTAATCCAGACTAATCAGCTGTTTTAAAGTTGATAAAAGTCTTTCGATCCGCGGAGACAAAGTCGACAGGTCTGTCAATCGTGATGATTATGGGTAGGTGGTCTGATGCAAGCGATGGCATAGGTCGCCACGTTGTGTTATTTATCAGACCTGCACTAGCTAATGTTAGGTCAGGCGAGCCGCTGCAACTACCCCTAATCCTGATGGGGGCATCTATTTGCTCAGCCAATTCATTTCCCCTACGATCTGCTGGCAGGCTTGAATGCCATAGATCGTGGTGCGCATTAAAGTCACCTACTTCCAATCGGTTTTCACCTCTGAGGAGCGCACCTATGTCAGGGTGATATCCTGCCGGACAGCAGGTAACAGCGGGTATATACATATATATTAAATATTTCGAGCTCGACATTGCCTGACCGGATAGCTATGCCCTGACATTCAAGGGTAGTATTGAATTGTCGTATTGCACTGTGTGGTGTGTGATGAATGCTTAGCCACTACCATTATCACGCTTGCGGCCCTTACGATGCATATTATATCCATTCCAATTCAACAGACTCGAATTGCTGTGCAATTTCCTCTCTTGGATCGCAGGTATCAACAGTCCATGTCTTCTCATAAAGTCGGTTATCTTCTCGACCTTGCTCTGGAGTCTGTTGCAGTTTATTTGCAGGAGCTTAATCTGCCCAGGACGAGTCGATGCGAAGGGGGATGTAAGGGACAGGTGCGGTTGTCAACCTTGTCTCAGTTGCGCTTGCCGCTGTGCAGGTTGCTGCCTGTAGGAGATCGGGGGCAGCGCCGGAGGAGCCGTATACGCTGTCCACTCACGTGTGGTGCGCAGACCAGAACACGTTCGAGAGTTACACCAGCATTGGCACATATTGCACCTAACTGATGCCACATTCCGGCGTATTCTGGCCTAAAACACGGAACAGACAGTGTGGGGCACGTTTTTGTTTTACACTTTCATTACATTTACCGCTTTTAAGTCCACTATTTTTTCATATTAGACATGTAGATACTATTTGAAAAATTCGTTTTCCATCCCTGCATCTCCGTCAGCGTGTTAAAAAGATATCTGAAACGAATAGTGTATAAAAGAGACTCTAATTTGATGTATGTATATATTTCTATATTAGGGGCTCACTATTTCTCACAGATGAATGTACCAAAGTTAACTTCCGATTATGAAGCAAGGCAACAATATTATAATCACATATATATGTACATATATGTAAAATATATTATTGCATTTATTGTGTAAATGGCAAAATGCTATTATTATGAATAGCGGAAATACCCGTTCTGTTTAAGCGGTGCGGTATTTATTTCTTAATGAAACTTTTTTTATCAGTCCCTCCAAGAGTGGGGTAATACTGTGCGAGGGTACGTATAACTCTTTTCTAGTAGACAATCGTGAAATTCAATTGACAAAAAAATATAATCAGAAAACTTAAATTCGAAAATAATAATAAAACTCCATTAAAAAGTGTGACAGTTTTAAAACTTTGTAGTAAAACCTTAATTTGCAAGTAGTTCAGTGCATCTTTTCGGTATAGATTCTACTAGGGTTTCGTAGACCGATTTTGGTATGGAATACCAAGCTTCCTGGATTATTTGCCAAAGTTCTTCCTTATTCTTAGATTTGGCGGGCCCAAGTTTTTCCTTTACAATTTTCCAAAAGTTCTCTATCGGGTTTAAATCCGGAGATTGCGAAGGCCACATCATCATATCGATTCCACAACCCTTTAACCACGTTGTATGTATGTATTATGTATGTTTCGGGTATTATCCTTTTGAAATTGCCAAAACAAAGGCATGTTCCATTCGGCATAGGGAAGTATAACGTCTTTTAATATTCTTTAGTATCGGTACCGGCCCATGCTTTCCCGAATCCAAAAGAGCGGTCCGACTCCATACCACGAGAAACATCCCCATATCAATATATTTCCTCCCTCATGCTTGAATCGTTTTTTTTTTGTACCTGGGATTCATTTCTGCACTTTTTGGTCGTCGAATCCATACCTTACCATCATTGTCCACCATGTTCACTTTGGATTTGTCGGGTCATAAAATATTTCGCCACTTTTTGAAATTTTCTGGACCGGACCAAGTTATGTGAGCAAACATTTGTTGTCGTTGTCACCGTTGACAAAAAACATTGGAACTTTTCGTGACAATCTGCCGAAAAGGTTAGTGAAATTGTCGTACATTGGCGTCCATTTTCACTGTCGACCTCTCAGTTCGCATTCTTTTTAAGGTGAAAGAGCAGTGAACACAAATGTTTGAGATCTGTTAATAACACTGTGCTACACCAAAAATATGCAGGGGCTCTCACATGGATTTTTGGTTTCGTCATGGCCCATAAACACTTCCTCATTTGCGGTTTTTCTCCATCACTTCGTTTTTAAATTTTCTGCGTAGAAATATAATACAACTCTGAAATTCTTAAAATTACAACTTCGTGATACTATAACTTTCTTGTTTCTTGATCGAATTCAATTTTCTTTTTTTATTTGAAAGATGTTTCTTTTACCCTTCAAACAAGCAAAAAAAAATTTTAAGTTTTCTAAAAATTTTCGTTTTCTGTACGTTTTTATTGGATATTAAGGTTACAAACAATGATTCTTAGACCTTTATAACACATAAAATCAGCTTTCCAAAAAGCCATAGTAAATGAAAATTGATTCAAAATTAGCGTAGTAGTGCTTCATAAAGTGAGTAAGCCTTTTTTAATATTTTCGTTTTATTTGTCGTCAGCGTCTTTGTGTACGAAACTTAAAGGACTGGACCATAAATACGACTTCTGCGCCACCTAGCAACAGAGGTTCTAATTACATTTATCAAACATACGTGCCAAATATGAATAAAATCGGACCATAAATACGGATTTTGTAAAGATAGGGATACCCGCGCCATGTAGCGGAAACAAATATATCCTATGTTGAGAGTACTTATCCAAAAAATAAACTGTCCAAACTTGACAAAAAACGGTTCAGTAGTGTTTAAACCAATTTTTACAAAACACACTTTTCAATTCTATATATATAGATTAATATTTGCATATAGCAGGAATGAACTTTCACAAAACTGAGTATAGAGCGGTCTGAGTGTCCTTTTTGTGACTTGTCAAAATTGGACAGTTTACTTCAAATTTTTTCTATAAAAGTTTTGTATTAAATTTGTGGAGATCATTTGATGATGTTTTAGTGAATTTATTGTGAAATAAAGAATTGAGAAATATTTACACCTTAACTGTGAAATGTGTGATAAAAAGGATAATTTTTGCTTTATTTGCGGATTATATGTAGATTCACGACACAAAATTGCCGCGTCGTCAAACAAACAGCTTATTTCGCTGTATGAAGAATATTTCGGTCGATGCTATATATACGATAAGTGGTATATACCCACAGTTTGTTGCTCGTCGTGCTATTCGTCGTTAAGGTCTTCGAAGATAAATCGCAGTGAAGCATTCACTTTTGATGAGCCAGTTGCTTGGCTTCCACAACGTATCCACCGACCAAATAATTGTTATTTCTGTTTGACGATTACAAAAGGATACCACTTCAAAGTAAGACGAAATATTAAATATGCTGATGTTGACCATGTTATTAAGTGTGTAGTGCGTGTAAAGGGCGACGTAAATCAAACAGCGGAATCGGAAGTATCGCTAAGTTTAAGTGGCTTTGAATCGTCTTTTGTAGACTTTTGTGAACCTGCAGCTTCAGTATACGTTCCACCTTTAAATGGAATGAACGAACCACATTTAGTTTCTCGAGCAGAGTTTCAAGACCTTGTACGGGTTTTAGAACTGTCCAAAACACAGACAGAACTTTTAGGTTCAAGAATGGATCAATGAAAACATTTGCAAAATGATGTGCATACTACATTTCGTGGAACAGAAGAAACTGTTGCATTTGGTTCACTATTTAGTCAAAGCACTAGATATGATAACTTGGTTTTTTGCAATGATGTAAATGCATTGTTTGAAAAATTTAGCTATAACCATATTCCACGAGATTGGCGTTTATTCATCGACGGTTCAACGAAAAGTACACTTGAGATGTTTATTATGTAATTGCATATTCTAGTTTCATTTAATTTTTAAGGTTTGAAGGCTGTACTATTACACAACACTGGCTTATATCCATCGGTCCCACTGGCCTACGCTACCGATATAAAATGATCATATGACAGTACGGCTGAAATATTGAATGTCATTGACTACAAAACTCACAAGTGGCTAATTGTAGCTGACTTCAAGGTACTGACTATTTTAAATGGTATGCAGGGTGGAAATACGAAGTATCCGTGCTATTTCTGCCAATGGGGCAGTCGACCAACTAGCCTACACTACATACAAAAATATTGGGCTACACGTACATCGTTTGCAGTTGGTGAAAAAAATAGTATAAATATTCCCTTAGTTGATTCAAAAAATATTATTTTACCACCGCTGCACATTAAACTGGGCTTAATAAAACAGTTTGTCAAAGCACTGGATAAAAATGGTCGACCCTTCAACTATATTGTAAAAAAATTTCCGCGAATAACTTACGCAAAATTGAAAGAAGGTAAGCAAGTACATATTTTAATTGCACGATTTAAAACAAAGTTACCTTTTCCAACAGGAATATTTGTCGGTCCACAAATTCGCGAACTATTTAGCGATACTAACTTTGTACAACAAATGACCGATGTTGAAAAAAAAGCATGGCAAGGGTTTTCTTCTGTGTGTGAATGTTTTCTGGGAAACACAAAAACACAAAATTATGAAGCCGTAGTAAGTGACATGTTGTCTGCCTACCATAACTTGGGTTGCAACATGTCAATTAAGATGGTGTACATCTGGATGCTCATTTGGACATGTTTCCATCAAATTTGGGCCAGATGAGCGATGAGCAAGGAGAACGATTCCACCAGGAAATACTAAAGATTGAACAGCGTTATGCTGGCAAAAATACAATAAATATGCTATCTGATTACTGTTGGTCTCTTTTAAGAGATTCAAGCAGCGCCGAACATAAAAAACAAACCAAACGAAAACATTAAAAAAAAAACCAAAGGCTTACTCACTTTATGAAGCACTACTACGCTACTTTTAAATCAATTTTCATTTACTATTGCTTTTTGGAAAGCTGATTTTATGTGTTTTGTTATAAAGGTTTAAGAATCATTGTTTGTAACCTTAATATCCAATAAAACGTACAGAAAACGGAAATTTTTAGAAAACTTCGATTTGCAAGCTAGTTTGCTTGTTTGAAGGGTAAAAGAAACATCTTTCAGAAAATTGAATTCGATCAAGAAACAAGAAAGTTATAGCATCTCGAAGTTGTAATTTTAAGAATTTCAGAGTTGTATTATATTTCTACGCAGAAAATTTAAAAACGAAGTGATGGAGAAAAACTGCAAATGAGGAAGTGTTTTATGGGCCATGACAAAACCAAAAATCCATGTGAGAGCCCCTGCATATTTTTTTTTCATTTTGTAGCACTGTGTAATTTTTGGAATTTCCTTTTGCGTAAAACCATATTTTTTTTGTTGGAAATTTTACACGTTTTCTTTAAAATTAAAGCAAATTTATCTAAATACGACAATTTATAACACAACGTACACTTACAATCAATTTATAAATCAAAAATCACTTTCATTGCTTTTTCCATTCTTTGATTCTATTATATTGTCACTATAGTAAAAGTAAAAGTCCAGCTTTGCAAGTTTTATGCGCAAGCGAAACGGTAAAACGGCAAGGGTTTTCCATTATGACGACGACAAAAGTTATCGGAAATATCATAACAAAGAGGAAGAACTGCTGATTGCTTCGCAGCAACTGACTATATCCTATTTTATTGTCCGTAACGTGTGCCATCCTTTGAAGTTGAAGGCGTGCTCACAAAGCATTGATGGCTATGCTTGGAGGTTAGCTGTGAAATTGTGAACAGATTGTGTTTATACGCTATATTTTTTAATACACTTTCAGTAGATGGTGGGCGAAGAAAAAAGGGCGACGAAGAAAAAGAAATAGGATGTCCGGGTCTGTTTAAGAAAGGACACCTTTTTTTCGAAATCAACGGAATGATTATACACAAAAGCGAAATTGCTGGTTATGAAAAGGTGGTGGGAATTGATAAAAGTAAGTTTATTATAATGTATAGATGTTTTATTTATTTATTTTATTTATTTAAAAAAGAAATTTGCTTAAAGAGTAAATCTTACAAGCTAATTGTGGAATAAAGCAATAGCATCGAGGCCTTACGCTTAACATCTATGTACGGATTTATGTTACTTTTCTATTTTAGATTCTATGGTATAGGTTGGTTACTTTAAGAAATTTAGTGATTAAGGATATTGAATCAGAGGTTGGGGAAGATAGGTGGGTCATTGGGTTTGAGTTGCTGAAGGCTTGTCTTCTATGGGCGGAGTGTATTGGGCAGTGGAGAAGGATATGGGGTATGGTGATTCTTATGTCCGCGTTGCACGTACATGCAGCTGGGTTGGAGTTGGTCATGAGATGTCCGTGTGTAGTCTTTGTGTGGCCGAGGCGAAGTCGTCCAAATTTTATTACGTCCAGTCGAGTCACTTTATTTTTATTTCTTGTTATAAAGTCTGTTATATGGGTTTTTATGTGGTTTACTTGTTGGTGTCAGTCATTAGTTAAGGTCCATTCATGGTAGTGTTTGTTGTAGAAGTGTTTTCTTATATGTTTTTTTATGCCAGTTAAATAGAAGTTTTCTGTCGTTGTTACTGGGGCTAGATGTGCTTGTTTAGCGGTACAGTCGGCGAATTCATTTCCGGTTATGTTGGCGTGTCCCGGCACCCAAATTAGTATTATTTTAGGGTATTTCGCTATCATTATATTTCTGATGGTGGTTGAGTAATGGTCGTCGTTGTTTATATTAGCTATAGAGTTGATAGCCGAAAGAGAGTCAGAGCATATTGCGAATTTTTTGTTTTTGTTCTTTATTATGTTTATAGCTTCGAATATGGCTATAATTTCTGCGGAGTATATTGAGCTATAGCTCGGAAGGTTTGAAATTTTTATAACTTCATTTTGTAAGGTAATGCTATATGTTGTGCTATTGTCGACCTTAGATCCATCTGTGTAGATAAAAGTGTAGTTGTGGTATTTCTCTTTAATTTCGTAAAACTTTGTTTGGTATTGTAATGCATTGGTGTTGTTTTTTGATTGAGGTGTTTAGTGCAGTGTTTATTGCTTTGGGGTTTAGTGCCCAGGTAGGAGCGTTGTGAGTTATGTGTTTTGAACGTTTTGTTGGTATATTGATTTCTGAGCAGAGGTTTAATATTTTACCTATTGCTGGCTCTATTTTGGGTATGTATTTTCTTTTCTTATAGTTTTCAGTTATGTTATGGAGGGGGTTTCCCTTTGTTGTTCGAAGTGTTTTAAATAGCCTTGCCGTAGTTAAATCTCTGTGGTTTTCTATTGAAAGTGTATTCGCTTCGAAAAGTATGTTAGAGATTGGAGTGGAGCGTAGAGCCCCAGAGCAGTTCTTATAGCTGAACTAAGTATTGTTTTAACTTTTTTTAACTGCGAGCTTGGGGCAAACCTGTACCAAAAAATTCCATAATTTATTTTGGGAATGAGTAGCGTTTTTACCATTGAGAGTAAAGTGTGGGTATCACAATTAAACTTTGGAGTGGCTAGGCATTTTATAATATTTAGTTGTGTTACCATTGTAGTACTCATTAAATCGATGTGGGAGTTCCACCGGTATCTTTTGTTGAATATGACACCCAGTACTCTTAATTCATTGCTTGGTTGGAGGGTTATATCGCGGCAAATGTGAATGTATTTACTTTTTGATTGAGATAATTTGGCTCCTGAGTATTTGCACCATTCTAAAATGTCACTGAAAAAGTTGTTCAAATCAATTACTGGATTTTTTTCTTTTTTTGACTTAGCGATGATATTGAAGTCATCCGCGTATGCACAGAAATCGATTTGTTTGTGAGTAGACATTATGGAGCTTAATTTGTTATAAGCGATCAGAAAAATAACGACCGATAGAGGTGAACCCGGAGGAATACCATTGTCCATGGGCAGAATGTCGGAGATCTGGTTATTAACGCGTACCGTAAATTTCCGGTGGGTCATAAAGTTTTGACGTAGTTCGTAATTTTGGGGCCAAGTTTCCATGCTTTAAGTTGATCTACAATTGTGTGAATGCCTACTTTGTCGTATGCCTTTTCGAAATCTAGAGATATGATTGTAAGATGACTTTTTGACGAGAGTTTGGTTGCAGCTAGATAGTCTAATAAGAGTAGAGTATCCGCTGTCGATTTTCCTCTCATAAAACCCATTTCACGGCTATTGAGTAGCTTGTAGTTTATTACAACCACCAAAGCCTGTTCGCGATTATTTTGTCTAAAACTTTTGCAAAACAGGGATTAAGTGATATAGGTCGGTATGAATCTGCGACGGTTTTCTCTGATTTAGGTTTTGGAAGCGGTATAACTAAACTGTATTTGAAATATTGTGGGATATAGTTCTGAAAAATGGAATTATAAAACTTTAATAGGCGTTTTTTTGAATGTCTCGGACGAATTAAGTATCATTGGATACGATATTCTGTCTAAGGCGGGTGTTTTCCCTTTCAATTTTCGGGGTGCCGATGTCAGTTCTATGTAGTTTATGTCTTGTTCTATGATTTTCGATTCTTTGGAAGGATTCAGGTCGATTGGGTCATCTAACATTGTTCTCTTTCTGTTTTGAAAGGCAGCAGGAAATTTTTGATCTGAGGCGTTTTCACTCCAGAACGTGACAAGTTCATTGGCAATGTCTTTAGGACTTGTATACACCTGGTTTGGGTTTTTGTGCGATTGTAGGCAGTGAATACCATGTGATAACTTACATATATCCGCAGAATCGCCTAATATTTGTCCATATGGTTTTTGTGGGTGTATTAGGGTTAATTTCTTCTGTCAGTTTCTGTATTGATTGTTGTTTGGCTATTTTTATTTTGCGTTTTAATTGAGAATTTGCCTTCTTATAGTTGAGGAGATTTTCCTGAGTCATATTTCTCCTAAATATGTTGAATAGTCTATTTTTTTCTGCTTTTAAATTGGTAAGGTGGTGATTCCACCAAGGGGCTGTCTTTAATTTCCCGTGTACTTGTGTTTGAGGGACTGATTCATTCGCCGATTGTAGTAAAATTTTCTTGAGGTTGGAAGCTTCGGAGTTAAATTGTGTCTGATAGGTCTGGTTGACTCATAGTGAGTACATCTTCTTTCGAATAGTGGCCAGTTTGCAAGATTAGTTTTGAATTTGGGCTTATAGGTTATTTGGGGATGATTTCCGAAATGAAATAAGGAAATGAGAATCGGAAAGTGGTCGCTTCCATTTAAGTCGTCTAATGTCTTCCATTCCGCATGCGCGGCGAGGTCGGATGAGCAGAAAGTCAAATCAAAATGGGTGAACGTATTGTGAGTAGAAAGATGGGTGAGTGATTTGTCATTTAATAGTATATAGTTGGATTGGTTAATGAAATTTGCTAGTATGTTACCCTTCCGGTTATTTTTATGTGAACCCCAGTTTTGGTGCCAACTATTAAAGTCTCCTGTAATAATGTGTGAGTCTTGTGTTTGGTTGGGTACATTTTCTAAGCTGTGAGCTTGGAAGTTGGAGGCGGGAGGGATGTATGCTGATGTAATTTTAAATTTTTTCCCCGAATAAATTTCCAATGTTACATTATCAAAGTCTTTACGTGTTGGTATTAATTTGTGTTGAATGGATTTGTGTACAAGTAGAGTAGCTCCACCGTATGGCAAATTTGAGTTGAACGAATACAGTGAAAAATTGATCGGGATAGGAATATTTTGGAATTTTGAAGGGATGTGGCTTTCTTGTATAGATATAATTTTCGGTTTGTATGTATTTATTAGTGTTAATAATTCGTTGTAGTTATTTATATAACCGTTCATATTCCATTGGAGTATTTGTATTGTAATGATATAGGAAATTGAAATAGTTATAAATATTTATGGATATATATACTTATTTATATGTATGAAAATATAGATGAATTTTGTACTTGTGTATATGTGTGCTTGTGTGAGTATGTTCGTGTATGTATAGTCTCTTTATTATTTAGTCTGTTGACATAGATTCAGAAGATTCTGAATCGTTGCATTTGGCATTTTTCGTTACCTTATTCTTCTTTTTTAACTCAGTTTTTGTTCGATTAGAGATCTTTCGTGGTCAAATTCTGATTTTGTGTTCCTTTATGATTTGGTGTATGGTTTTTCCGGGTATAGTGTTGCTGTTGAGGGATAGATCCGAGTAGTCAATTTGCTCTCTTTCCTTATCAGCCGAAGTGTTTGATGGTTGCGAGTTATGTGGTAGGTTTGATGAGTGTGGTGGATTTTTGTAGGTGTTGCTGAGGTTCGTTGTTTGTGTTAGGTTAACTTCTGGTGTTCTTGTTGTTTTTGATGAGTGAGTTGTGGAGGATGATGGGTTTGATGCTGGTGTCATTGTTGTTATTTTTGAATATGTTGTTTTTTGTGGGTGGCGGTCTTCGTACGTAGTTATCGCTTTTCGTCTGTCTACTTTTTCTAATGTAATGATGGCTTGTATTTCTTTTTCTTTTACAAATATTGGACACCTTTTGTCCAGTGCATTGTGGTTAGCGTTGTCGTTACCGTGGTTAATGCAGCTGGCGCAAGCCGTGGGGTTAATGCACTTTTCGTTTATTTCAGGGTCAGTGTGAGAGACTTTTGCACAATTTACGCATATTTCAGTGTTTTTGCATAGTTTCTTTGTGTGGCCGTATTTCAGGCACTTCATGCATCGGAGGGGAAGAGGGATGTATGGTCTGATCTTTAATTTTTCATAGCCAATAAGTAGGTCATTTGGAAGTGTGGGATTATCGAACCTGATGATGAGTAAACCGGTTTCAATTAAGTTTTCGTCGATTTTTTTTTTCTCACTTCACACACGTTTTGATTTTTGAGTTCATTTTTTATTATGTCCTCTGGTATACCTTTCAACTCACTTGAAAAAATAACACCTTTTGAGCTGTTTAAGGTATTGTGCTCAGAAACTTCAACTTTTATGAACGGCAACAGAGATGATAGTGTAATTAATTTTGTTGCTTGGGCGTAGGTTTTGGTTTTTATTAAGATGCTTCCGTTTTTTAACTTTTTACATAAGTCTACTTCACCGCCGCACACGGACTCTACAACTTTTTTATTAGGAAAGGTGATACTTTTGTAAGGCTTTCAGAGTCATCAGTTCTTGACATTAATAAGTATTTGGGAACATTTGAGCTATTTTGTAGTGTTTTAGTTTTATTAGTTGTGAATATAAGCTGGTCATTGGCTTTGCCTCGATCCGGTGGATCGCCCATTTTCCAACTTTGTTTTATTATTGAGTCACTTATGAACTTTTTTATTTACTTTGACACTTGATTGAGTTTTGAGTCGGAAAAGAGGAGGAAATCAGCGAATGGTCTGTTACGCACAAGAGTCAATCGGTAACTGAATAGATGTTTTATGATTTATAATTATACTAGCAACCCGCACCTTGTTTGACACAGGTTGATAATGTTTAAAACAACTTTATAATTGAAATAAAAGTAATTTTTTGTAATATTTCGGAATAATGACCCTAGTAAATAAAGAAAATTTCATAAATAAATAAAGTCCAATTAGAAGATATATTTATGTACATACATATTAATTATTCATATTCAGTTAGTTTTTATTTTCAGTTTTATAACACTTCATTGTATACAATATTCGCAGCTTTCCCATCAGGAGCCAAAACAAATAAATTGTCTTTGTTTGTTACACGGGATAGAGCAACATATAACTGGCCATGCGTAAAACATTGAGATTTAAGGTCCAAACCGGCCACCTTAAGTGTTTGATCTTAAGCCTTATTTATTGTTACTGCAAAACATAATTTGACTGGAAACTGGAGCCGTTTAAATTGAAATGGAAGATCTGTTGGTATTATCGGGATTCTTGGAATCAAGACGTTTTCTCCAGCACCACAGCCAGTCAAAATTGAACACTCAATCAAATGCGTTCTAATTGTTTTGATCAGCAGCCTAGTTCCATTACATAAAGTTGGTGGACTTAAAATGCGTAGTAATATTACAGGAGCTCCTACTTTAACAATTAGTTTATGTGGTGGCGTTCCGGGGGGATTTAGAGAATTTAAAAATTCTATTGGGTAATGTACTTCCTCGCTAATATCTATTATTGTGTCTATTGAGTGGAAAACTTGTGCTTCCGTAGTAAAATTTGAAAGTATTAAGGCATTTACTGCATCCGCCTGATCATTGGTAGTTGACAATATTGCCGGCTCCTTAAACCAGCCCAATGAATTGATTATAAGACCACCAACTCCGGGATATACTTTCTCAATTAGATCTTCAATAGTTTGGGTTAAATTACAAATATTTGTCAGATCGATTTGCCCACATGTCGTAGGGAACTGTCCGTTACCAATTTTTAGCAAGTTATTAGCAAAAAGTGCATTTCCTTGTCCGGAAGTAGAAACTCTCATATTTTCTTTGAGCTGTACTTTATTTATATACGGCCAAAAATAAGACATTTTCAGAGATGCGTTATGGGATGTTTACCCATTCGTGTGGTTTTTAATATAAAAATAAGCTAAAAGGGTAAAAGGGCTTTCAGTAAGCTTACAGAACAAAACGTGGGAATTTTAAAAATGGATACCTTTTCGTTGCTAAGTTGAATACTTGAGGAAGCTGCCAAATGAAATAGTTTCAAGGAAAATAACTTTTTTCACACTTCAAGTATTGAATGAATAGCCTCTTTCAAGCCGATGCCAACCCTTTCTGGAGATATGGATGAAAATATGGATTAAAGAACACCAAAATAAAGCGGTTTGGGGATAATGACCGTAATTTTGAAAAGCGATATGTAGGTAAGGGCGGCGATATGGAGATTTTATTAAGAGTGAAATTTGTAAAAAAAAATAGGAGAGTCGTCACACCGTACCTTGCAATTCACACTTCATATCTTACACCTTTCATTTTGTATTCCCCCATACCGTGAGCAAAGATGTTTACATATCAAAAAGCCAATTTTACATGGGAAACTAAAAAAAAAATAGCGACCCCTATGAGTTCAGCTATAGGACCCATCTTTGAAATAAAATAAATACTTGGCAAGATTTACCTCCGAGTAGATTTAGGCCGAGCTTCTCTTGCGTCGTGCTCCTTTTTAATTTTTCCTACAAACTGGCGGGTCCCCTACATGTTTTATGCCAACTCCGAACGGCATCTGCTAGGCATATAAATTTTCATTCCAGAAACATACTCGGAGTGTTTGTTAGACCACTGCCGACGGACGACCCCGCTTAGAAAATTTTTTTCTAATTGAAAAAACTGTTTCTAAATTTTTTATGATGCTTTGCACGGGGCTTGAACGCAGGAACTTTCGTGTGGTAGGCGGAGCGCGCTACCAGGATTTTTTTCCATCAAAGGTAAGTGTTAAAAAAAGAAACAAATATTTTTTTTGAAGCACTCTAATGTACATACATATATATTTTTTGCTCTGGAAAGTTGGTCAAATGTCATAGCTGAGAAGACAATGGTTGAAAAGAAAAACACCTGCTCGGTTTGCTAGTAATTTATAATCTATTTCAATTGCATATTTAAGAACTTACTAAAATTTCGTATAAAAAAACCAAATATTTTTTTCTAATTTTGAGAACTTTTATAATAAAAAAAACGAAATTATATTTGTATCTAATTTTGAGAACCTTTATAAATTTTATAGAAATCTTTAAGCTTTGAGTAACAACTATGTTTCATAGAAATCACTTATTTTTCTAATGGTCATTTTCACAGTGGCGAGTTAACTTATATTCCACAGTTAACTCTCGATTTCCGATTTTCATGTCGACTTATCTCAAGTTTGACTGCCCAATATTGGTGAGTTAACCTCTTGTTAGAAATAAAATGTTGTCTATCGTACATTGGGTAGTGAATATTTAGTTAAATTACTAAAATTGAATCGAAAATTCATAGTTAACTGTGGAAGGTAAGTTAACTCGCAACTGTGAAAATGGCCCTAAGGAAAATTTGTTTGTAAAATTACACTAAATAATATAAAAAATTGTACTGTAATGTACTTACCACTCAAAAGTCAAATTATTTATTAAATCTGCACTTTTGATTAATAAAAATCACTTCAAAATAAAACTTTATGAACTGCTATCGTTATAATGTACTCCCGCAACTAACATACAAATTTTAATAGCATAATTCGTGAAAAGCAACGGTTCTTTTTGAAGAAAGATGTTCATGGTTGCCGAACAAAAAAAATTAAAATGGATCGGTACTCAGTCTTTGGAAATCATCATACAAATTTGGATAAAACAAAATGTTGTAGAATTCAATCTCCCTACTACACAAATAAGTACATATATGCATAGTATATACATATGTACATACAAACATACGAAAACATAGTAATTTTGTTTAAACTTTAGGAGGATATGTATATGTATGTATGTTTAAAAATATGCATGCATTCTTTTTCTTTTTTGTTGCATTAATCTGGCACCATGCATAAATATGTATGTGAAGCCGAAATAAAAGCGAAATTATGTAACATACATACATACATACATACATACGTCCGAAGTGAAGTAACGCTACCGAGCTCTTTCGCGAATTCATCAAATGAATGGCTCACCACAGCTGTCGCTTAAAGCACGCTGACTTATTCGGTTGGCAGCAAACAAACACACAAACAGATTTTTTTGGAAAAAGTGCTGATTTTGTTTAAACAATTTTGGTTAAATTAGAAAGAAATCAACTATTTTTTTTGGTGCAGAACGAAAGTAAATATTTCAAAGTTTAACTTCAAGGAAGATTCATTCTAATCGGTTGATTAGGTTATGATGTATGGCTGTGTAAACCAAAAATTTATGTTTTTTTACCACATTTTGTCCGATTGCCACGCCCCCTTTATATATTCCTTCACATTATATAAAAAAAAGTCCATCTCACACAGCTAAGCTTTAAAATGCAAAAAACCGCTTTCAAATCGGAGCATTCTGTGCGAAGCCAATTCCGTACATAGCTTTTTAGCGACTTTATTTTATAAATAGTATACCTAGATAAGTATTATTTCGGGATCGGAATGGATTTTGTGAGTTGTTTTGATTTGAGAAATATGTGTTCGGATTTAGGGTGCTATTTTGGAAGGTATTTTGCCGTTGGAATGGGGATTGGTTATTGTAATTTGTTATTTGATTTCGGTGTTGAGGATATGTACGTTGAGTAGGGTTGTATCTATTGAAGTTGGTGTTATACCTGGAATAGTTATTGAATTTCGGCTGCCAATTGCGTTGAAGCCTGTTTGGATCTGATTGCATATAAAAAAAATTTTGCTCCTTTATGCATAAGGAGAATGCTTGTGCAAGGGATTCCGGTTTAGATGCTCTTATTGTAGAGCCTAGGGGTTCTCTTAATCCAATAAGGAAGCTGTTTAGGCACATTTCGGCGTACAAATCTTTTTTTGCTTTTATTATTTTTTCGTCCTGCTCGTGAATTTGTATGTTGTTGAGGAGTGATGCTTGCAGGTTTATTATTTCACTATAAAATTGTTCGATATTATTAGATTTCTGACGGACGCTATGCAAATCCCTAATAAGGGAGGTTTCAGATCTTTTATCTGAATAATGTAAAGTGAGATTTTGTTTAATTTCATCCCAATTGAGGGATGTTCCGTACATATTTAGCACTTCGTTAGCTTGACCTACAACTTTGTTTCTTATTGCGCGTAGCAATATTTGTCCCTGTGGGGTTGCATCACAATTCCTAATGTGGAGCAGAATTTCTTCCACATTATTAATAAATTCATGTAAAAGCCGCGGATTTCCGTCATATACCGGTAAATCTTTTATTGCGTCGGGGATACGAAGGCTTTCGAAAGAGAAGCAAACAGCAGAAATATTTCCAGAAAAACTTGGTTGTTCTTCGTTAGGGTTTGCTATTATAGTAGAGTCTTGCGGTGGGGAAATTTTGTCAAATTCGATATATTCGGGTATTGAGTTTAAGCTTCTGCTTTTGAATAATTTTCCTAAAGAGATTGGGTATGGTCTGAAAATCAATTGTCGTCCTGCCGTTTTCTTTTTGTTCATTTGGATCGTAGATGGAACTATTGGGGCCGTGTGGTCCTTGTGTAAGGGTGTGTATCCTTAGGTATAAATTTGAATATGGGTATCTATGTATTTTATGTAATATATGCTATATGTATGTGAATATTATTTAAATAATGTATATTGTATAACTAATAATATATATTTTATTAGTTTAGTTTTCTGGTATTAGTTCAATTATCTGGTTATATTCGTGGATTTTCTTTGTCTTTGTTTTTTTTTTTTCCAATATTTCATGCATATAGGTATATTTCTTTTTCTATTGTTCCCTCTATTCGATTTTGGTTATGGCTCTTTTAACCTGGAGGGTCCGGCTTTAGGGGCTACGGAATCGCAGATTTGAGTTCAGTTATAGGTGACCTTATTCAAATATATGTATGAATAAAAGTCGGTTTATATATATATTAAAGGATGTACAAGCCTCGTTTGTTATTTTGGTTTATATTGGCTATGCATACACATGTGCAAGCGTTCTTGGTATTGGAATTATTTACTAACCTTATAGGTTGTTCTTATTTAATTTATGTTTGGCGTACATACAGATGTGCAAGCGGTAAAAGATAATTAAGTTAATGTACGAGACACATTTATTACAATTTTGTATTTAATTTATCTTTGGCGTGTATACAGATGTACAAGCGGTTGGAGATTTTGTACAATCCACATTTGCGTTGAAGCCTGTTGGGTCTGATTGCATATAAAAAAAATTTTGCTCCTTTATGCATAAGGAGAATGCTTGTGCAAGGGATTCCGGTTTAGATGCTCTTATTGTAGAGCCTAGGGGTTCTCTTAATCCAATAAGGAAGGTTTAGGCACATTTCGGCGTACAAATCTTTTTTTGCTTTTATTATTTTTTCGTCCTGCTCGTGAATTTGTATGTTGTTGAGGAGTAATGCTTGCAGGTTTATTATTTCACTATAAAATTGTTCGATATTATTAGATTTCTGACGGACGCTATGCAAATCCCTAATAAGGGAGGTTTCAGATCTTTTATCTGAATAATGTAAAGTG
Organism: Anomoia purmunda; assembly: GCA_951828415.1. Classification (NCBI taxonomy): domain Eukaryota; kingdom Metazoa; phylum Arthropoda; class Insecta; order Diptera; family Tephritidae; genus Anomoia; species Anomoia purmunda. The sequence continues at coordinate 84,042,700 of OX639993.1, read as the reverse complement.
AGATTTTGTTTAATTTCATCCCAATTGAGGGATGTTCCGTACATATTTAGCACTTCGTTAGCTTGACCTACAACTTTGTTTCTTATTGCGCGTAGCAATATTTGTCCCTGTGGGGTTGCATCACAATTCCTAATGTGGAGCAGAATTTCTTCCACATTATTAATAAATTCATGTAAAAGCCGCGGATTTCCGTCATATACGGGTAAATCTTTTATTGCGTCCGGGATACGAAGGCTTTCGAAAGAGAAGCAACCAGCAGAAATATTTCCAGAAAAACTTGGTTGTTCTTCGTTAGGGTTTGCTATTATAGTAGAGTCTTGCGGTGGGGAAATATTGTCAAATTCGTTATATTCGGGTATTGAGTTTAAGCTTCTGCTTTTTAATAATTTTCCTAAAGAGATTGGGTATGGTCTGAAAATCAATTGTCGTCCTGCTGTTTTCTTTTTGTTCATTTGGATCGTAGATGGAACTATTGGGGCCGTGTGGTCCTTGTGTAAGGGTGTGTATCCTTAGGTATAAATTTGAATATGGGTATCTATGTATTTTATGTAATATATGCTATATGTATGTGAATATTATTTAAATAATGTATATTGTATAACTAATAATATATATTTTATTAGTTTAGTTTTCTGGTATTAGTTCAATTATCTGGTTATACTCGTGGATTTTCTTTGTCTTTGTTTTTTTTTTTTTTTTCCAATATTTCATGCATATAGGTATATTTCTTTTTCTATTGTTCCCTCTATTCGATTTTGGTTATGGCTCTTTTAACCTGGAGGGTCCGGCTTTAGGGGCTACGGAATCGCAGATTTGAGTTCAGTTATAGGTGACCTTATTCAAATATATGTATGAATAAAAGTCGGTTTATATATATATTAAAGGATGTACAAGCCTCGTTTGTTATTTTGGTTTATATTGGCTATGCATACACATGTGCAAGCGTTCTTGGTATTGGAATTATTTACTAACCTTATAGGTTGTTCTTATTTAATTTATGTTTGGCGTACATACAGATGTGCAAGCGGTAAAAGATAATTAAGTTAATGTACGAGACACATTTATTACAATTTTGTATTTAATTTATCTTTGGCGTGTATACAGATGTACAAGCGGTTGGAGATTTTGTACAATCCACATTTGTTATTTCCTTTTAAATTTTATATTTTTGCTATGCATACAGATGTGCAAGCGTTAATTTATTTTTTGTTATCTATTTTGTTGTTATAACAGTTTTTTGACTTACCACAAAACCAGGATGGTCGCAACTTGCATGTTGATTTAGGTCCTCCAGTGATAAAATAGTAGAAACTATACCGGTCCGGGTGTGCCTTAGGTCTTGGTTCCTTCCGATATGCCCTCGGAATTTTGTTGGATACCATTGTTAGACTCGTTAATTATCCTTTAGTTGGCTACGATATTCCCTCGGAGGTCACTTGGGGATTTTTTAACGTTTAGCACTCACTCGCGAACCGTTCACTGGGCAGCCGACTGCGCCATTCAAGGGATCACTCCCAACACACACAAAAAAAACGATTTCGTGCTCCTCAACTGGAGCTCACAAATAAAATGGTTAACAATTTTTGACAGCAATATGGCAAGTAAGTTTATTAATTAAGTTTTAGTGCTATTTATGCTTATTTTGTACCTGTTAGTAAGTATTACAATATTGTATTTGCTTAGTAAGTAATTTATTTCATATACCTTAATTCTCTAGAAATGTTATTTTGTTATTTTGCTTAGTAGCCTAAATATTCGTTTTGTGTTTGATAAGCAGTTATACTTAAAGTTATTTTGGTTAGTATTACAATAGATATTCAATATGTGTTTAATAAGCAATTGATTACATATACTTAATTTCTACAATTAATGCTACGTCTGCATTTCCGGAGTTTGATGACCGGCTAACTTCTTGCCCTTGGTGGATTTACCGGTGGCTCTTGTGTTGGTGTTGTTGTAGGCGTTGAGGTTGCTGTAGCGGCCGTAACTCGCGCGTATCCTTACTTTTTTTGTTTTCAGGATTCAATTTTTTGCGTGGCTCGATACTTTTGCTCGGGCGCCAGTTATGGTTTTTAATATTTTTATTTTACGGCGAGTGCTGGGAACCCCAGTAAGACCCCGTTTATTGGTTTGAGAATAAATTCTAAGTAATTTTATTTTACTGCGGGTGCTGGGAAATCCAGCAAGACCGCGTTTATTGGATCGAGAATAAATTCTAAAACTAAGTTACAATAATTTGACTATTTATACTTCGCCGTGTCTGCGCTGCAACTGCATTCTGCTGCGTGGCGTCTGTATTTTGCTGCGTGGTAAATCCATGGTGATTCGCTGCAACTGCATGCTGACGTTGTATGTAGCGGATGGTTCCCATTAGTTGTTGCACTGGTAATGTTTACGGTATTGCGCTGTAATGTTTACAGCATTAATGTTGGTCACAATTATGCGGACTCCGGCTGTTTTTGTTTGTTAAGCGGGTCATGTTTACACAATTGCAGTTGTGCTGGGTCGATCGTTCGCTAGTTTCCGGTCTACATAGTTGGGTGACACTTTGCATGATCGGCTCGCTGTACGTTTGTTGTATTAGTATAGTAGTCCTGTTCTTTTGTAACCTAGTTGCAAAAAAACACTAGGTAGGATAAAAAATAGCATGTAAAACAACAACACTAACTCGGAAAAATATGCGAGTTGAGCCAACTCGGTTATATGATATCCGACCTGAGATGTAGTGTTGTGAAGCAAAAAACCCGCTCTATTGTGAATGGGCTCTGGAAAAATACTTGGGAAATTTCAATCAACTGTCAAATCTTGTTTGTTTTATGGATACATAAACAAAACAAATAAAAATGGAACAAGGGTAAGAAAAATTTGCGCTTCATATATTGCACATAAAATTATGAATTAAAACATGTTTGTTATTTCAGAATGCAAGAAAAAAGGCGCAAACGATGGTCATGTGAGAGACAATTGAATATTCGAGATGCTACCTCGCCCGGAAAGCGGAGTTGGAGCACCCAAAAAGAAAGAGGTTGGCCTACGCGAACGTGTTGGAAGACATGGTGTCAATGGCGATCACGGTAGGTTCAAGAAATAAGTATATGTTTGAACAAGTTATATTTATTAATCCACTTCCAGGACTTTGAAAGAATGCCGCTGTGCTTGGACAACAACAGCAGAACTGACGCCAGCCCGTGCTTTGCCCCCTATATGGAGGGGTTCATGTGGGATACAGACCGTTTGAAACACTTTCGGCAAATGTGCTGTCTGGAAAAAATAGCTAACAGAAATTACTCTTTCTAGCAACAACTTTTTAAAACGTAACAGTGAGTTTCAGTGAAAACCTTGTAGTGAATTTTTTTCAATGTTTTTGATGTAAATTCTTTGCGCTCGTTTTTATAAAACCCGTGTACATGCGGAAGAGCATCAACTTTACAATTTTTCAAAACACATCGGTAACATTTTGCTGTACAATGTACAAGGGTTTTATAAAAGCGAGCACGAAGCATTTACATCAAAAACATTGCAAAAACTTCACTAAAATGTTTTCACTGAAACTGGATTTTTTTTTTTAAATTTGCTTTTGGTTTGTTATTTTATTTGTAATTAGAATAAGAAGTGATCTGAATAGAATTTTATATGTGATACTCCTTGTGAATTTGTTTTAGTTTTATAGATTTTAAGTTGAATGAAATGCAATGAATTCTTGTAAATATTTTTATTAGTGAATTTGAAGATATAAATATATGTATATGTATATGCATTGAAATTTTTAAATAATATTTTGTCGTCATAAATAATTAAAAAGGGGTTGCCTTCTGTCAAGGGCTGCGTCTTGGTTTCATTCTTCAAAACCTTCATCAAGTGCAAACGTATTTTCATCACTCACATCGTTGATATCGCACAAATTTGATAGTTGCCTAAATGCCACTGTATTGCTTACATACCAAATGTACATATACACGGATTTCTTTTGTGGTAATATACGCGTTCTACCACCACCAGATGTGGCAGGTACGCAGTTAAGACTCCGAATACTTCACTGAAAATAAAATGGCATTAAGTTTATTAGATATTCCACCGTTTGGCGTCGTAGCCTCATGCGCATTTTGAAATCTGCCTCACTCATTGCATCGAGTGTACCTTCAAAATTTAATCACTTCTCATGTGCCTTGGTTTCACTCTCCGAGTCTTTAGAAGAGCTGGAGCTGGCATATATCGTTTCCAATACTTCTAGTACTTCTTGCATCTCTCTATTGCGACGTGATTTGCATTACTCACCCGTGTACAAAGACACCATCTACAAAAGTAAAAGGTTATTTAATACATTTATTTAATGTTTTTAAATAAATTTAATAACTTACCACAGAATTACTCATTTTGTTTTGCTTCTTTCAAATTTCACTAAACAAATCATATGTTTAATGACAGATATTGCCTGTGTTGTGAAGTAACTAAAAGGAAATTTTATCCGAGTTGGAGTGTTTTTTTGCAACTAGGTTACAAAAGAACGGGCCCAGTATTAGCATTTCTTGAGTTGACCATTAAATGATTTGATGTGTGATGTGATGTGGGTCGACTTGGTGTAGCCAATTTATGGTTGGTAATCAAATAACATAATAGCATATGTGTTATTTGATTCTCTTGAATGCGGGTCTATTGTAAATGCTTAATTTACGACATCTTGACTGAGTGGGTGGTTCTAATGAGTCGGCTTGAAGTAGTTGATATATGACGGCGAGTCATATGTCAGGCGACTTGGGTGGTATTAACTTACCCTAAGTTAACTTATATGTATACATACATAGTATATGTATATGTATGTATGTATGTATATACTCATGGACGTCTGGTTGCATAACTGTAAATGATCAGTTTTTGTAGATGATGAGACATGAAGACGCCATGAAAACATTGAGCTGTAAAACACAGGCCCCTCATACAAGCCCAAAGCGCATTTCTTCCTGCATTCATTTATACACATACATAGGCACTCACATATGCATCGACTTATGTTCAATGATACCTTTTAACACAAAGCAATGTGCACTTCCTTAAACACATACCTATGCACATAAACATGCATGCGTATTTATTTGCTATATGTATGTGCAAGCACAGATGCTTACATATATGCATTTCTATTCGCTTCCTCAAAAACTGAAAATTTGACAGAAGCTGCTAAAGAAATACTTGCTTCAGTGTCGTCACCCTTTGTGCGAGGCACTATTAGGGCCGTCGATTGTACTCATACTAGCAACCCGCACCTTGTTTCACACAGGTTGATAATGTTTAAAACAACTTTATAATTGAAATAAAAGTAATTTTTTGTAATATTTCGGAATAATGACCCTAGTAAATAAAGAAAATTTCATAAATAAATAAAGCCCAATTAGAAGATATATTGATGTACATACATATTAATTATTCATATTCAGTTAGTTTTTATTTTCAGTTTTATAACACTTCATTGTATACAATGTTCGCAGCTTTCCCATCAGGAGCCAAAACAAATAAATTGTCTTTGTTTGTTACACGGGATAGAGCAACATATAACTGGCCATGCGTAAAACATTGAGATCTAAGGTCCAAACCGGCCACCTTAAGTGTTTGATCTTAAGCCTTATTTATTGTTACTGCAAAACATAATTTGACTGGAAACTGGAGCCGTTTAAATTGAAATGGAAGATCTGTTGGTATTATCGGGATTCCTGGAATCAAGACGTTTTCTCCAGCACCACAGCCAGTCAAAATTGAACACTCAATCAAATGCGTTCTAATTGTTTTGACCAGCAGCCTAGTTCCATTACATAAAGTTGGTGGACTTAAAATGCGTAGTAATATTACAGGAGCTCCTACTTTAACAATTAGTTTATGTGGTGGCGTTCCGGGGGGATTTAGAGAATTTAAAAATTCTATTGGGTAATGTACTATTGAGTGGAAAACTTGTGCTTCCGTAGTAAAATTTGAAAGTATTAAGGCATTTACTGCATCCGCCTGATCATTGGTAGCTGACAATATTGCCCGCTCCTTAAACCAGTCCAATGAATTGGTTATAAGACCACCAACTCCGGGATATACTTTCTCAATTAGATCTTCAATAGTTTGGGTTAAATTACAAATATTTGTCAGATCGATTTGCCCACATGTCGTAGGGAACTGTCCGTTACCAATTTTTAGCAAGTTATTAGCAAAAAGTGCATTTCCTTGTCCGGAAGTAGAAACTCTCATATTTTCTTTGAGCTGTACTTTATTTATATACGGCCAAAAATAAGACATTTTCAGAGATGCGTTATGGGATGTTTACCCATTCGTGTGGTTTTTAATATAAAAATAAGCTAAAAGGGTAAAAGGGCTTTCAGTAAGCTTACAGAACAAAACGTGGGAATTTTAAAAATGGATACCTTTTAGTTGCTAAGTTGAATACTTGAGGAAGCTGCCAAATGAAATAGTTTCAAGGAAAATAACTTTTTTCACACTTCCAGTATTGAATGAATAGCCTCTTTCAAGCCGATGTCAACCCTTTCTGGAGATATGGATGAAAATATGGATTAAAGAACACCAAAATAAAGCGGTTTTGGGGATAATGACCGTAATTTTGAAAAGCGATATGTAGGTAAGGGCGGCGATATGGAGATTTTATTAAGAGTGAAATTTGTAAAAAAAATAGGAGAGTCGTCACACCGTACCTTGCAATTCACACTTCATATCTTACACCTTTCATTTTGTATTCACCCATACCGTGAGCAAAGATGTTTACATATCAAAAAGCCAATTTTACATGGGAAACTAAAAAAAAAATAGCGACCCCTATGAGTTCAGCTATAGGACCCATCTTTGAAATAAAATAAATACTTGGCAAGATTTACCTCCGAGTAGATTTAGGCCGAGCTTCTCTTGCGTCGTGCTCCTTTTTAATTTTTCCTACAAACTGGCGGGTCCCCTACATGTTTTATGCCAACTCCGAACGGCATCTGCTAGGCATATAAATTATCATTCCAGAAACATACTCGGAGTGTTTGTTAGACCACTGCCGACGGACGACCCCGCTTAGAAAATTTTTTTCTGATTGAAAAAACTGTTTCTAAATTTTGTATGATGCTTTGCACGGGGCTTGAACCCAGGACCTTTGGTGTGGTAGGCGGAGCGCGCTACCACCATACCACGGCGGCCGCCATATTTGGTGAGGATTTTTTTCCATCAAAGGTAAGTGTTAAAAAAAGAAACAAACATTTTTTTTGAAGCACTCTAATGTACATATATATTTTTTGCTCTGGAAAGTTGGTCAAATGTCATAGCTGAGAAGACAATGGTTGAAAAGAAAAACACCTGCCCGGCTTGCTAGTAATTTATAATCTATTTCAATTGCATATTTAAGAACTTACTAAAATTTCGTATAAAAAAACCAAATATTTTTTTCTAATTTTGAGAACTTTTATAATAAAAAATACGAAATTATATTTTTATCTAATTTTGAGAACTTTTATAAATTTTATAGAAATCTTTAAGCTTTGAGTAACAACTATGTTTCATAGAAATCACTTATTTTTCTAATGGTCATTTTCACAGTGGCGAGTTAACTTATATTCCACAGTTAACTCTCGATTTTCGATTTTCATGTCGACTTATCTCAAGTTTAACTGCCCAATATTGGTGAGTTAACCTCTTGTTAGAAATAAAATGTTGTCTATCGTACATTGGGTAGTAAATATTTAGTTAAATTACTAAAATTGAATCGAAAATTCATAGTTAACTGTGGAATGTACGTTAACTCGCAACTGTGAAAATGGCCCTAAGGAAAATTTGGTTGTAAAATTACACTAAATAATATAAAAAATTGTACTGTAATGTACTTACCACTCAAAAGTCAAATTATTTATTAAATCTGCACTTTTGATTAATAAAAATCACTTCAAAATAAAACTTTATGAACTGCGATCGTTTTAATGTACTCCCGCAACTAACATACAATTTTTAATAGCATAACTCGTGAAAAGCAACGGTTCTTTTTGAAGAAAGATGTTCATGGTTGCCGAACAAAAAAAATTAAAATGGATCGGTTCAGTCTTTGGAAATCATCATACAAATTTGGATAAAACAAAATGTTGTAGAATTCAATCTCCCTACTACACAAATAAGTACATATATGCATAGTATATACATACAAACATACGAAAACATAGTACTTTTGTTTAAACTTTAGGAGTATATATGTATGTATGTTTAAAAATATGCATGCATTCTTTTTCTTTTTTGTTGCATTAATCTGGCACCATGCATAAATATGTACATATGTGAAGCCGAAATAAAAGCGAAATTATGTAACATACATACACATACATACATAGTTCCATTACATAAAGTTGGTGGACTTAAAATGCGTAGTAATATTACAGGAGCTCCTACTTTAACAATTAGTTTATGTGGTGGCGTTCCGGGGGGATTTAGAGAATTTAAAAATTCTATTGGGTAATGTACTTCCTCGCTAATATCTATTATTGTGTCTATTGAGTGGAAAACTTGTGCTTCCGTAGTAAAATTTGAAAGTATTAAGGCATTTACTGCATCCGCCTGATCATTGGTAGCTGACAATATTGCCCGCTCCTTAAACCAGTCCAATGAATTGGTTATAAGACCACCAACTCCGGGATATACTTTCTCAATTAGATCTTCAATAGTTTGGGTTAAATTACAAATATTTGTCAGATCGATTTGCCCACATGTCGTAGGGAACTGTCCGTTACCAATTTTTAGCAAGTTATTAGCAAAAAGTGCATTTCCTTGTCCGGAAGTAGAAACTCTCATATTTTCTTTGAGCTGTACTTTATTTATATACGGCCAAAAATAAGACATTTTCAGAGATGCGTTATGGGATGTTTACCCATTCGTGTGGTTTTTAATATAAAAATAAGCTAAAAGGGTAAAAGGGCTTTCAGTAAGCTTACAGAACAAAACGTGGGAATTTTAAAAATGGATACCTTTTCGTTGCTAAGTTGAATACTTGAGGAAGCTGCCAAATGAAATAGTTTCAAGGAAAATAACTTTTTTCACACTTCAAGTATTGAATGAATAGCCTCTTTCAAGCCGATGTCAACCCTTTCTGGAGATATGGATGAAAATATGGATTAAAGAACACCAAAATAAAGCGGGTTTGGGGATAATGACCGTAATTTTGAAAAGCGATATGTAGGGAAGGGCGGCGATATGGAGATTTTATTAAGAGTGAAATTTGTAAAAAAAATAGGAGAGTCGTCACACCGTACCTTGCAATTCACACTTCATATCTTACACCTTTCATTTTGTATTCACCCATACCGTGAGCAAAGATGTTTACATATCAAAAAGCCAATTTTACATGGGAAACTAAAAAAAAATAGCGACCCCTATGAGTTCAGCTATAGGGCCCATCTTTGAAATAAAATAAATACTTGGCAAGATTTACCTCCGAGTAGATTTAGGCCGAGCTTCTCTTGCGTCGTGCTCCTTTTTAATTTTTCCTACAAACTGGCGGGCCCCCTACATGTTTTATGCCAACTCCGAACGGCATCTGCTAGGCATATAAATTTTCATTCCAGAAACATACTCGGAGTGTTTGTTAGACCACTGCCGACGGACGACCCCGCTTAGAAAATTTTTTTCTAATTGAAAAAACTGTTTCTCAATTTTTTATGATGCTTTGCACGGGGCTTGAACGCAGGACCTTTGGTGTGGTAGGCGGAGCGCGCTACCACCATACCACGGCGGCCGCCATATTTGGTGAGGATTTTTTTCCATCAAAGGTAAGTGTTAAAAAAAGAAACAAACATTTTTTTTGAAGCACTCTAATGTACATATATATTTTTTGCTCTGGAAAGTTGGTCAAATGTCATAGCTGAGAAGACAATGGTTGAAAAGAAAAACACCTGCCCGGTTTGCTAGTAATTTATAATCTATTTCAATTGCATATTTAAGAACTTACTAAAATTTCGTATAAAAAAACCAAATATTTTTTTCTAATTTTGAGAACTTTTATAATAAAAAATACGAAATTATATTTTTATCTAATTTTGAGAACTTTTATAAATTTTATAGAAATCTTTAAGCTTTGATTAACAACTATGTTTCATAGAAATCACTTATTTTTCTAATGGTCATTTTCACAGTGGCGAGTTAACTTATATTCCACAGTTAACTCTCGATTTTCGATTTTCATGTCGACTTATCTCAAGTTTAACTGCCCAATATTGGTGAGTTAACCTCTTGTTAGAAATAAAATGTTGTCTATAGTACATTGGGTAGTAAATATTTAGTTAAATTACTAAAATTGAATCGAAAATTCATAGTTAACTGTGGAATGTACGTTAACTCGCAACTGTGAAAATGGCCCTAAGGAAAATTTGGTTGTAAAATTACACTAAATAATATAAAAAATTGTACTGTAATGTACTTACCACTCAAAAGTCAAATTATTTATTAAATCTGCACTTTTGATTAATAAAAATTACTTCAAAATAAAACTTTATGAACTGCGATCGTTTTAATGTACTCCCGCAACTAACATACAATTTTTAATAGCATAATTCGTGAAAAGCAACGGCTCTTTTTGAAGAAAGATGTTCATGGTTGCCGAACAAAAAAAATTAAAATGGATCGGTACTCAGTCTTTGGAAATCATCATACAAATTTGGATAAAACAAAATGTTGTAGAATTCAATCTCCCTACTACACAAATAAGTACATATATGCATAGTATATACATACAAACATACGAAAACATAGTACTTTTGTTTAAACTTTAGGAGTATATATGTATGTATGTTTAAAAATATGCATGCATTCTTTTTCTTTTTTGTTGCATTAATCTGGCACCATGCATAAATATGTATGTACATATGTGAAGCCGAAATAAAAGCGAAATTATGTAACATACATACACATATGTACATACATAGTTCCATTACATAAAGTTGGTGGACTTAAAATGCGTAGTAATATTACAGGAGCTCCTACTTTAACAATTAGTTTATGTGGTGGCGTTCCGGGGGGATTTAGAGAATTTAAAAATTCTATTGGGTAATGTACTTCCTCGCTAATATCTATTATTGTGTCTATTGAGTGGAAAACTTGTGCTTCCGTAGTAAAATTTGAAAGTATTAAGGCATTTACTGCATCCGCCTGATCATTGGTAGCTGACAATATTGCCCGCTCCTTAAACCAGTCCAATGAATTGGTTATAAGACCACCAACTCCGGGATATACTTTCTCAATTAGATCTTCAATAGTTTGGGTTAAATTACAAATATTTGTCAGATCGATTTGCCCACATGTCGTAGGGAACTGTCCGTTACCAATTTTTAGCAAGTTATTAGCAAAAAGTGCATTTCCTTGTCCGGAAGTAGAAACTCTCATATTTTCTTTGAGCTGTACTTTATTTATATACGGCCAAAAATAAGACATTTTCAGAGATGCGTTATGGGATGTTTACCCATTCGTGTGGTTTTTAATATAAAAATAAGCTAAAAGGGTAAAAGGGCTTTCAGTAAGCTTACAGAACAAAACGTGGGAATTTTAAAAATGGATACCTTTTCGTTGGTAAGTTGAATACTTGAGGAAGCTGCCAAATGAAATAGTTTCAAGGAAAATAACTTTTTTCACACTTCAAGTATTGAATGAATAGCCTCTTTCAAGCCGATGCCAACCCTTTCTGGAGATATGGATGAAAATATTGATTAAAGAACACCAAAATAAAGCGGTTTTGGGAATAATGACCGTAATTTTGAAAAGCGATATGTAGGTAAGGGCGGCGATATGGAGATTTTATTAAGAGTGAAATTTGTAAAAAAAATAGGAGAGTCGTCACACCGTACCTTGCAATTCACACTTCATATCTTACACCTTTCATTTTGTATTCACCCATACCGTGAGCATAGATGTTTACATATCAAAAAGCCAATTTTACATGGGAAACTAAAAAAAAAATAGCGACCCCTATGAGTTCAGCTATAGGACCCATCTTTGAAATAAAATAAATACTTGGCAAGATTTACCTCCGAGTAGATTTAGGCCGAGCTTCTCTTGCGTCGTGCTCCTTTTTAATTTTTCCTACAAACTGGCGGGTCCCCTACATGTTTTATGCCAACTCCGAACGGCATCTGCTAGGCATATAAATTTTCATTCCAGAAACATACTCGGAGTGTTTGTTAGACCACTGCCGACGGACGACCCCGCTTAAAAAATTTTATTCTAATTGGAAAAACTGTTTCTAAATTTTTTATGATGCTTTGCACGGGGCTTGAACGCAGGACCTTTGGTGTGGTAGGCGGAGCGCGCTACCAGGATTTTTTTCCATCAAAGGTAAGTGTTAAAAAAAGAAACAAATATTTTTTTTGAAGCACTCTAATGTACATATATATTTTTTGCTCTGGAAAGTTGGTCAAATGTCATAGCTGAGAAGACAATGGTTGAAAAGAAAAACACCTGCCCGGTTTGCTAGTAATTTATAATCTATTTCAATTGCATATTTAAGAACTTACTAAAATTTCGTATAAAAAAACCAAATATTTTTTTCTAATTTTGAGAACTTTTATAAATTTTATAGAAATCTTTAAGCTTTGAGTAACAACTATGTTTCATAGAAATCACTTATTTTTCTAATGGTCATTTTCACAGTGGCGAGTTAACTTATATTCCACAGTTAACTCTCGATTTTCGATTTTCATGTCGACTTATCTCAAGTTTAACTGCCCAATATTGGTGTGTTAACCTCTTGTTAGAAATAAAATGTTGTCTATAGTACATTGGGTAGTAAATATTTAGTTAAATTACTAAAATTGAATCGAAAATTCATAGTTAACTGTGGAATGCACGTTAACTCGCAACTGTGAAAATGGCCCTAAGGAAAATTTGGTTGTAAAATTACACTAAATAATATAAAAAATTGTACTGTAATGTACTTACCACTCAAAAGTCAAATTATTTATTAAATCTGCACTTTTGATTCATAAAAATCACTTCAAAATAAAACTTTATGAACTGCGATCGTTTTAATGTACTCCCGCAACTAACATACAATTTTTAATAGCATAATTCGTGAAAAGCAACGGTTCTTTTTGAAGAAAGATGTTCATGGTTGCCGAACAAAAAAAATTAAAATGGATCGGTACTCAGTCTTTGGAAATCATCATACAAATTTGGATAAAACAAAATGTTGTAGAATTCAATCTCCCTACTACACAAATAAGTACATATATGCATAGTATATACGTACATACAAACATACGAGAACATAGTACTTTTGTTTAAACTTTAGGAGTATATGTATGTATATGTATGTTTAAAAATATGCATGCATTCTTTTTCTTTTTTGTTGCATTAATCAGCACCATGACAAATATGTACATATGTGAAGCCGAAATAAAAGCGAAATTATGTAACATACATACATACATACATGCATACGTCCGAAGTGATGTAACGCTACCGAGCTCTTTCGCGAATTCATCAAATGAATGGCTCACCACAGCTGTCGCTTAAAGCACGCTGACTTATTCGGTTGGCAGCAAACAAACACACAAACAGATTTTTTTGGAAAAAGTGCTGATTTTGTTTAAACAATTTTGGTTAAATTAGAAAGAAATCAACTATTTTTTTTGGTGCAGAACGAAAGTAAATATTTCAAAGTTTAACTTCAAGGAAGATTCATTCTAATCGGTTGATTAGGTTATGATGTATGGCTGTGTAAACCAAAAATTTATGTTTTTTTACCACATTTTGTCCGATTGCCACGCCCCCTTTATATATTCCTTCACATTATATAAAAAAAGTCCATCTCACACAGCTAAGCTTTAAAATGCAAAAAACCGCTTTCAAATCGGAGCATTCTGTGCGAAGCCAATTCCGTACATAGCTTTTTAGCGACTTTATTTTATAAGTAGTATATTTGTAGATACATATGTACATATGTAAGTATATTTATTTTCCATTTATGGGCATATGATTACTCAGAAGATGAGGGACACGTGAAGTGCAGGCTGAAGCCTTTTGCGCAGTAAGAAAGTTTTGAGTAAAAATAATGTGGATAGTGTAGCTTGTGTTGGATTGTCCAGGATTATTTCTTTGAAATACTTCGTATAGTACGATTATTGATAACATAATGTATATCAAACTAAAGCTTGTTCAATTTACTATTTAAATATGAAGATTTTAAATATTCTTTATTAGGTGATTGAAAAAAATTGGAGTTATATGAAATTTATTTCATTTTTTAAATTTGGTTCTAGCAAACACTTTACCCGTTACATAAAGTCTATGTACACTGAATTAAAAGGAATTAAATTTCCTATCAACTTATACTACTAATATTCGAAAAATACATCGATGAGTTTAGGAGAAATTTTGTATTAAAAATATACCTTATTTTAATTTTGACCTTTTATAACTTTTGGAGTTGTTGTTTCCCTAAAAAAAAAGGATTGTATTATGTTCAACTCATTAATATCAATCGATGTATATAAATTTTTTTATTCTGAAAATTGTACGTATTCTGAAATTGTTCCGACGCTGCATACAGGGTCACGCAACGATCGGGCACAACGCGAGTTGTATAGGAACGCTTCCTGGAGTTGAGAAAGGCAAGGAGACGTATTATTTGAAGATTTGAAGAAAGAAAAGCAAGGTCGAAATACTTGTGTTCGATCAGCTTGAATGCCAGCCGACATATAAAATGGACGGCAATTTTACCGCGCCGACTTACGGAAGGTTATAAGACCAGGGCGAATTCAGTAAAAGCCGGAATGGCGGCCTGGTGACTGTCTGAAGCGCACTCAAATTATGGAGGGAACATTTTTCACTTTTTCAAATGGTGGCAGCAAAAGCGTCGCCGGAGAAGATGAACAGCCAGAACCAACACCGCTGATGACAGCAGTAACATCCCGTCACCCGACCGCGAAGAAGCTCGAATAGCAATAACACGACTACGGAAAAGCAAAGCCGCTGGAGCTAACGGTTCACCAGCTAAGCTGTTCAAGCAAGGTGGCGAAAATCTGGTAAAGTGCATGCACCAGCTCATATCTACAATTACCGCAGGATCAGCCTGCTTAATATTTCATATCACGTATCCCCACAAAACTAATACGGCTATTTGAAATGACGCTAAGCAACACCACCAGGTCAGTCAGAATGGGGAAATGTTTTTCATTTTAATTTAGCTGTTTGATTATGAAATGGATTATAAAAATGAAGAGAATGAAAGCAGAAATGTTTGTGGCTGAAATTATATAATTCAGAGCCTCACGATTGCGAATGGTCTTCAAAGAAACATTATTTCGGCAAATTTTTTGAAAAATAAAATCGGATTCTAAAAAAAATCCGTGTAATTTGTTAGTTACGTTCTATGGCTTTGTGAATTAATACAAGTTATAAATCTTGCAAATTGAAGATTGTGGAGGCCAATATGAAAAGTCACAAAAATGTCTGTTTCTGACATAGCATGGTGAATGACACAAGAAAGGAACTATGAGAGAATGACAAAACACCAGAGTTCCGAAAACCGATGTTGGTGGAAGTTTCCAAATATAGTAAATGAATGTAATAATATGATGAATATAAGAAAACAAAACCTTAATAAAAATTGTGAGATCTACATATATTCAAGGTAGGATACCCAAATTTGGTATCAAACATTTATATAAAAAAAAAAAAAATAAAAAAAAAACCTACAACAGGTAAAGTAGTATTTACATAGTGTAATATATAACATGTTAAGTATATGTCTATAAGAAACATAGCCACGAAGAAATTGACGTGCGTTAATAGTCAAAATTAGGTTAATACTTTACGTTGTTTGAACCATTCTTGGCGGATAACCGATTAAAAATGATGTCAATTAACTGCAACTAACTTTAAGTACCAATTTCCTTTTGACTTGGAATAGGACCCCTTAAGTCGAAATTTATCACTTAAGGAAGAAAAATAACAAATTGAAAGAGAGGCAAAATTGTATACAATAAAAAAATTATGAAGGCGATGCCTCCGAAATAACTTTTCATTGATTTTATTAACTTTTAAATGAAAAAATGAATATGAAAAAATACACGTATATACAATTTTTAAAGGTATTTAAAACTAACTATTTTGGGCCTGCCTATCACATAAGGATGATATACCTTCGGAAATAGCTTTATACACCACATTTGGTTGGTCAAGTGATATGTTCACGTGATATTATTACAGTCTCTGAATGAGCAAGCCTTGTTTTTACAAATAACTAGCAAAGAGTCACTCGATTTAGTATTTTGCAGATTTATTTATTCGATATCTGTCCAAAAATCATATTTTTACACTTTAGCGTAATTAAAACATGTTTGCCACTGGAAATATGGAAGTTACTCATTCTTCTTTTCTCCATATTATTTGTTTACTATTTTGAGATATGCCACACACCACTCGATTATTCTTGTTCATACATAACTTTTGATTTATCAACCGCGGTAAATAGGTTTATACACCACATCTGATTTACAAACTGTGAAGGGCCGGAACTTGCACTGAAGTGGCACAGGGGTAGAACAAAATATAGGGGCCTCTTTGTCGACAATTTTTTCAAAGATTAAAAGTCACGAAAAATATTTTTTAATGAGCGATTAGTCATATTTATTTATGATGTACAATTGATAGAACAATTAACACCTACATATACATATGTAAGTATGAAATACACTATTCATTAATTGTTGCTTATACAATAGAGATGAGTGCCTAAAACTAGAGTACCTACTGAATATTCTTTTTTCTTGTAGCAAATTTGTCGATCACTTTATTAAAATCAGTTTTTCGTGCTCTCTAATGTTCAATGGATAATAGTGACAAGTTTTTCAACAGCATTTCTTGTACCATCGTGCTTAGCAAATAGTTTTTGATAAATTTTAATTTTAAAAAACTTCGCTCAGCTTTTGCCGTAGTGACGAGAATTGTGAGAAACATAAGAAGAGCCGTGCAAACAACAGCATAACTAGAAGGCAATGAGGCATTCTGAATAATCAAAAACTGATCCAACTCTTTGATATTTTTCATAGGGATAATTTCTTTCTGAAACGTAGACCTGATGAAAGCAATTCAGAGAGAAGTTAAAACGATACGTCATCCGAATTTTTTTTTGAGAAGTCATCACCTTTTTCCTCAAAATTTTTAATCGAAGCATGTGCTAGGAACTGTGGTTGTAACACTCGATAGTCATGCAAAGCATCTTTCATTCCAGCAAATCCAAATTCAAGTTGCAAAAATATAGTATCAATCATCGGATAGAAAATTGTCCCTCGAAAGCGCTGGTCAGGATCATTAAATCTTTCATCTTGGGGCAGTTCATCGAAGTGACTCTTGACTTTACGAGATCATTTTTCCACAAAATTTTTCGGTATTTTCCACATATCGCATATTGTTGAAACATCTCGAAATAATGAATCAATCCCGCCCCTCAGCTTCTTTATACCTAGCAAGGATTTTGCAATTGATCATGTTCGAACAGAAGATCAATTTTTTCCGACGGCAATTGCTTTGAAGGTACATTAATTGTTCGCAAAATTTTATCGGGAAGAGCAAGAACGAACACAAAATCAAAATTCGAACTCACGTATTTCGACCTTGATTTTCTATGTTCGCATAACAAGTATCTCTTGCCTTTCTTAACTCCCGGTAGCAGTCCTATACATCACGTGTTATGCCCGATCGTTGCGTGACCCTATAGGATGCGTCGGAACAATCTCAGAATACGTAAAATTCTCAGAAAAAAAATGTATATACATCGATAGAGATCAATGAGTTGAGCATATCGGCGTACTTTTTTTTTTGGTTGGAAACAACAATTACAAAAGTCATCAAAGGTCAAAATTAAACCCTTGGATATATTTTTAGATTATTGCTGTTAGTTGATAGGAAATTTAATTCCTTGGTGGGGTTTCTTAGCGTCATTTCAAATAGCCGTATTAGTTTTGTGGGGATACCAAATTCAGACTGCGCGGCATATACGCCAAAAGCTGGCTTAAAGTCAAAAAATAGAAAGTATGTGTCGATCCTATTCTCATGGGTATTTTCCAATATTTTACGTATCGTGAATATCTGGTCGATGGTAAATTTACCGGGTGAAAACCACACTGATAAGGCCCAATCAGTTCGTTG
This sequence comes from Anomoia purmunda, assembly GCA_951828415.1. Lineage (NCBI taxonomy): Eukaryota > Metazoa > Arthropoda > Insecta > Diptera > Tephritidae > Anomoia > Anomoia purmunda. Next base: position 84,024,556 of record OX639993.1, on the reverse strand, counting down.
ACTGTGGGCTTCAACCTTTCACACATCACGCTCCTAGAGACTTGTATGAAATATTAAGCAGGCTGATCCTGCGATAATTGTGGATATGAGCTGGTGCATTCACCTTACCAAATTTTCGCCACCTTGCTTGAACAGCTTAGCTGGTGAACCGTTAGCTCCAGCGGCTTTGCTTTTCCGTAGTCGTGTTATTGCTATTCGAGCTTCTTCGCGGTCGGGTGACGGGATGTTACTGCTGTCATCAGCGGTGTTGGTTCTGGCTGTTCATCTTCCCCGGCGCTTCAGACAGTCACCAGGCCGCCATTCCGGCTTTTTACTGAATTCGCCCTGGTCTTATAACCTTCCGTAAGTCGGCGCGGTAAAATTGCCGTCCATTTTATATGTTTGCTGGCATTCAAGCTGATCGAACACAAGTATTTCGACCTTTGCTTTTCTTTCTTCAAATCTTCAAATAATACGTCTCCTTGCCTTTCTCAACTCCAGGAAGCGTTCCTATACATCTCGCGTTGTGTCCGATCGTTGCGTGACCCTGTATGCAGCGTCGGAACAATTTCAGAATACGTACAATTTTCAGAATAAAAACATTTATATACATCGATTGATATTAATGAGTTGAACATAATACAATCCTTTTTTTTTTAAGGAAACAACAACTCCAAAAGTTATAAAAGGTCAAAATTAATATAAGGTATATTTTTAATACAAAATTTCTCCTAAACTCATCGATGTATTTTTCGAATATTAGTAGTATAAGTTGATAGGAAATTTAGTTCCTTTTAATTCAGTGTACATAGACTTTATGTAACGGGTAAAGTGTTTGCTAGAACCAAATTTATGTAAAAAATGAAATAACTTCGATATAACTCCAATTTGTTTAATCACCTAAAAAAGAATATTTAAAATCTTCATATTTAAATATTAAATTGAACAAGCTTTAGTTTGATATACATTATGTTATCAATAATCCCACTATATGAAGTATTTCAAAGAAATAATCCTGGACAATCCAACACAAGCTACACTATCCACACTATTTTTACTCGAAACTCCTGCGCTTCAAAAAAAACAAAACCTGGGCGGTCCAACACCGGCTCTGCTATGCAAAGTGTATAAAAAACTAAAAGCTAAAATATCAAAAGTTTTTCAATACGGACGCTACAAAAGTAGACCGATAGTGGCAGCAAACGACGCCATATTTTTCCCCGCTCTTTTGACATTTCTCTTCAGAAAGGTTTGCCATTTAACCATGGAAAGATATACGATCCAACAACGGGTCGAAATTATTAAAATTTACTACCGAAATTCGGGGTCAATGGCCAAAACTTTAAGAGCGCTACGTCCAATTTATGGTCGTCGTCATTTCTGGCTGAATGGCTTCGTCAAGAAGCAAAATATGCGTTATTGGACAGGCAGCAATCCACACGTACTCCATGAATCCCGAAAAAATTACGGTTTGGTGCGGTTTATGGGCCGGCGGCGTCATTGGGCCGTACTTCTTTCTCGTTACTGTGAATGGGAATCGCTACAGCTCAATGATAACCGAATATTTTTGGCCCGAATTGGATGATATGGACTTGGACAATATGTGGTTCCAACAGGACGGCGCCACAAGCCACACAGCGAATGTCACAATCGATTTATTGAAAACCAAATTTGGTGAACGTGTTATCTCACGAAATGGCCCAGTCAGTTGGCCGCCTCGGTCGTGCGAATTGACGCCGTTAGACTATTTCCTGCGGGGCTACGTCAGTTCTATGGTCTATGCCAACAAACCAGCGACGATTGATGAACTTCGTACGAATATCGAACGTGAAATTGCAGCAGTATCATCCGATTTATGCTTGAAAACCGTCGAAAATTGGGTTCACCGTGTGGACTTCTGCAAGCGTGCCCATGGTGCCCATGCAAAAGAAATCGAGTTCCATACATAATGGAATCGAATGTACTTTCGCAGAAATAAAGAATTTAATTCATATTCCAAACCGTTTTTGTTATATTTAAAAAAACGTTTGTAGTGTTCTTATTAAAAACCCCTGTACTTCAGAAATAAAACAAAAATTTATAATTTTTTCGACGACATACATATCTATTTCAAAATCATCAATATCATTCTCTTCAACCACTTTGGGTCGCACAGATCATATAATTTTCCGGCCATTTTAAAATGTTTTAAATGAGTCTGCATCTAAATTCGGACAATTTCGTCCAAACATAAATTTGGCTAAATAATCGTAAAAAATTGTTTCTTTCGGTGGCAGTTAGGCATCAAGTATTGTACATGTCGCTATTTATGATAATAGCACTTATGGTTGACATTTACACAATAAATGCATACATCCACTATATTTAATTATAATATATGTAATTATAATATTGTTGTCTTGCTTCACGAGCGGATGTTAACTTTTGTACATTTATATGTGAGAAATAAGGAGCGCCTAATATAGAAAGATATACATACATATATTAAATTAAAGCCTGTTTTATACACTGTTCGCTTCAGACATCTTTTGAACACACTTATATTTGTTTCCGTGTATGTATACTGTATACTGCCAAAATAAGCTTTTCTGAACTACAATAGCAACTAGTCTATTCGTTTCTGAAATATTTGAGTGTAAACTTACAAAAAACACGCAGACTCACCAGCATTGGACTATTTGGTCGCCAACGGCTAAGTATGCCGTTGACACAACAAATTAGGCATATGCATGTACATATGTAAGTGTATATGCGTACATATATACTTATACAATGCTATTTTTTTCTGATTTGTGCTACTGGTTCCCGCAACATTCTTGAACAGTAGATTTAGTAGAGCAATATGGTGTAAATGATGATTTTATTTGGAAAAATAAATGATTAGTACAGCAAACTTAAGACTATTAGTTTCGAAGAATGCGTGCGCTCGTCTCAACGGTCGGAAATCAACTCTTCCACTCACTATGCCTGTGACAATGGTACGAAGTAAACTACAAAGTAAAAACTAGTACTTATTATACTCCTGACAAGGTGATGCCTAAATAAATACGGTTGTTTAAAAGAGTATAATTTTTTGATAAAAACTATTTTTCACAAACTTTGCAAAATATATAATACAAATGTATATGAAATTAAAGGAATTTATTTTGTAAATCGAATCCATTTTTTAGTTTGGGAGACATTCGGATTTAAAAAAAACGTTTAATTTGACTTTTGACCTTCAATACCTGCTACAGTTACTGTATCCCCAAAAAAAATATGCCAATATTCTCACCTAAAATATTTATTTTAATCACATATAAATTATTAAAATCTGAGAATTGTATGTATTCTGCAATTATGCCGGTAGCTTCTTTCCTTTGTTTGGAGGCGCGGCATTCCTCATTGTACCAGTTGTTCTTTCGGGCTCGCTACAAACCGCTTTGATGTGAAACGTGACGGGACGATCACCCACCGGGATGAACAACAGTACTTGGCGACGAAGTCTCTCTCCCACCGCAAATCGAACACCGTACGAGCGCTCCGTAACATGGCAGCTGTAGTAGGCGTCGAAAGGTCAAATAATTTTCATAAATTGCCCCGTCGATTTCAATTCTAGGGTGGCGGTAATGCCAGCCCTTACGTTTACGAGGATTTCAACCAGCCACACCTTCCCAACATGCATGTGGTCAACATCAAAAGATGGAGATCTCTGAAATCTTCCACTGGCTGTAGTTTCGACATTGCTTTGGGATCCACCCAGCACACAACCAGATACCGACACGTTTTTATACACATTAGTTAGTTAGCCGCATCTAGTGTTGAACAGACGCAGGTGATCTTAGTGAGCCTTAAACCGAGTAGGTCTGAGTGGTCCCACAAAAGCTACATACATTAGTTTAAATAACATCCATTTCAGTCCATCACATAAACATTCATATATTTTTTTTTAATAACAATAGAAAACTTTTGTTTTTATGACTAATAATTGTATATTGTTATGCAAAAATAATAAGCTATTGTCATTTATAGTATAAATGAGAGAAAAATTGTACGCAATTTTTATATCAATAACGAACGTGGTCGATGCCGGTGACGAAGTTCGGTCGTTCTCTACATTTCGGTTTCTACTGATGGCTTGAAATACTTATTAGCTTAACATAACGCAAGGGTTTTGCCGTTTAGAGTTAACTTTTTTAAAAGCATTTCGATGCTTTGCTCCTTTTAATTTTTTTAACTCTGGTTTCAGTTGTGTCACAGCATTTTTTAGCATCAACTTTGCAGCAGGGGATTAGTAAGCCTGCCATTCTCGTTAAAATTTTCTTAGTGATAAGAAACTCAATTTCACTTTTTGAGTTGCCTGTGGAGTAGTTTTCTCCTGTGACAGGTTTTGGGGCTGTTACAACAGCTGCTGAATTGATTTAAAAAAGAGCAGACTGGTTACGATGTTTATATTGTCGCCCACTTCTTCCTCGCTTTTGATGTCAATGTTTAGTTTAGCAGTCAGTTTGCTTCTTGTTAAAGGGACAACCTATCAATTAAATAATGTAGTACGTGGCAGATGAGTGATCGAAAGAGAGATCAAGACAAATTTCAGCAGTAATGAGTTTTCTATCAATGTATTTAGTAATCGCAAAATTAATTAAATCTGGAATTTTCCTGAAGTCAGACCACCAGGCTTTTTCTGTAGACAATAGTATTATACAGTTGTTGGGTTTTCGGTTTGTTAATACGCAAATCCAAATAAGTATGTGTAGCATTAAAATTACCACCTGAGAAGAAACAGTAATGTATTGAAAAAGTCTTTAAATTGTTTATTGGTAATTGAAAAGCGAGGAGGCAATAAATTTCTGAAACACTAGATCGTTTATTTATTATATTTATAAGTGATTTTACAAGAGTTGTTTTGAAGATAATAAGAGTTTCTTCGAGTACTTCTTTAATATCGTTGGAATTTACCTTTTATATATTACTACTATTTGGACCACATACATAACTCTTCTTTATCTTGAGCGGAAAGGTAATTTACAACTTCAATTTGAATTTTCGTGTCATCAGTACATATAACCAATGGTCAATGTTCGCACGAAGTGTGCTGGAACCAAGGAACGTAGAATAGAAATAAGTTGCATCGCTCCTCCTGTTCCTCTAACGGAAGCGGGCGAGAGTTCTTGCCATAGGAAACGAAACGCCATAGAACTTCTTTGTAATCACCGCTCTTTGCTGGAACTACGTGCATGCAAGTAAATTGGAGATAGTTTGGCATCGCCAACTTCAGATGTACCCTGCGTGAAGATGCCTTTTCTTTTTTTCCGTTACGAGAACCATACTGTATTCATACATACACTTAGCAGAGGAAGTTTAACTTTAATTTACATCATAAAGTTCGGTGTTCAAACACATACAATTTGCACCATCATGGTTTATAGGACGCGAACAACGTCGTACTCCCAGTGGTTGGAATGCCAAAATTGTCAAAAATAAAACTTTATTACGTATGTGAGTGTTTTTTGTTTTGGCGTTCTCGTTTTAAATCATTTCATTTCAAGATATCTACTGTTTGTTTAAACTCAGTAGTTTTTTTCTTTAATTGTATGATGAGCGATATAGGATAATAACCACGCCCACATAACGTTATTTTTTGAAAAGAAAAATAACGCGATAACCAATAAATAAAATCTGCTTAATTTTGATATACAGGATTGGGGTAGAGAGGGGAATGCATGGGCAAATTGAGTAACTAGAGCAAATAGCTATATCTCCGAAGTTGTGCTACCAAACTCTACGTCGTACACAGATTGCATTTTAAATCAATAAGCACAATTTTTAAAATTATAAAAACAAAGCAAAAAACCGGGTTCACCGCTAATACAATGGTAACTTCTAAAAATCAAAAAGCGATATTTTAGTAACCATTGTAGACAATATGCTCAAATTCGGTATGCAGTATGAGACAAAATAAGAAATACAAGAAATTATTTTTTTTATTAAATAGGCGTGGCATCGCTTACTTTAGCGCAATTAGGTATATCGCGGACCTAAGCCAAGAAACCTCCAAATTTTGTAGACACATTGCATTTTAAAATCAGAGAACCACCCCCTTCTCTAATATAACCACAATTTAATTTATTAGATTTATTAATTCACGATGATCCGGCAGCGTTAAAATCAGTTGGAAGTTTAGTAGATTATTCAGTTTTTCTCTGTTCCTCGTGCTGATTAGACAAACAATTACCACATGTGTAAGAATGTCTTTTTTATTAGCAAAGCCAATAAAGTTGTTAAGTTTTAAAATCGATTCGTTATTATTATTGAATCGGGATGGGTGCAACAAAAAAACTGGCGACCCAAACGTGATTGCACACAATAATGACATCAATTGCAAAAACACGTAGAACCACAGAGGTGTACCATGGACTACTGAATCGTAATGCGAAAACGTGGCTGTGGGTGATAAACCAAAAGCGGCAACAGTTTCACCAGCCTTGGAATCAACCGTAATCGCACAGCTTAGTGAAGCTATCGCTGCGATGCCAACGAACGACCGGTATAGTTTCATTAAAGCGAACATTTTCCGGATGGCGAAACTTTATAAGGACGGACGGAAACGTCATCGTGCCGATTTTATTCGATATCCATCGCAACTAATTAATCGATAATATAACAGGTATTAAATCTGTTCAAATCAAGACATTCGATTTACCCAACCCATTTGTACATATACTCGCCGAATTTCGTGATATAACGCGCTTATCGCCATACTAGACCGCTTGTGAATCGAACACTTTTCATGGCATTGAGTTATCAAGCCAACGCCGCATCTCGGCGATTTTACGAATAGTTTACGTGGAAAAACTATTCCTCCAAAATTGATCTGCAGAGGACATTTCACCAAAAATATATTTTCGTGACATTTGGTCTGTGAAACGTCACACAAACGTTTCAGCAGCTGATCAACGAAGTTTTGCAAGGGTTCAACTCTGTCTTTCCGTATATAGATGACATCGGCGTTGCATCATCTGCGGTTGCACAACATCATGAACATCTCTGAAAGGTTTTCCAACGTTTACGGGAATACAATCTCGCTGTAAGGTTCTTCGGCCATTTGGTAAACGCTAAAAGGTGGGGATAATGAAAAGTGTTCCTTTGCCATCTGTTGCTATAGAACTATAGAGATTTCTCCCCTTATTAAATTACTATAGAAAGTTTTTGCATCGCTACAGCAACTAATTGCCGCCAACAAAAATGATAGTCGGCCAATATTTTGGACTACCGAAGCCGAAAGTGCTTTCGAGAAATGGAAAGCAGAAGTAGCCCACCACATCGACGCTTCCGATCAAATCATCGATGAAAATCTGCTGCCACAAGGTTTCTATTCAAATAACCTAACGAGTGCGCAGTGCAAATATAGTAAGTATGAACGCGAGTAAACACACTTTTACGAACATCATTGCGTTAGGGCCGAAAGTGCTACGTAGTCACTGACCACCGTCCTATCATCTGGGAATTCAATCAATAATATCGAAAACGCAATGCAGCGTCAAGTGTGCAAATTAGATTTCATTACACATATACCCGGGAAAGAAAATGTGACAGCTGATTTTTTATCACAAATTCAGTCGATGCAAAAAGCCGTGGACTACGAAAAAGTCGCACATGCACAACTGAACGACGATGAAATTAAACAGCTGCGGATAGGTACACAAAGTTTATCTCTATCTTTAAAAACTTTTTCTGTACCAGGTAGAACCACACTTTTGCTAAGCGATACTACTTCAGCAGTTAGGCCATACATTCCCACGCAATTCAGATCCAGGTTCTGCCGACCGTGCATAATTTATCCCATCCTGGGGTCCGTTCAATGTGTAAATTTATGACAAATCGATTTGTTTGGTCAGGTATTCGGGAAGATGTAGCGCGATTTGTACGCACTTGTGAACTGTGTCAATGTTCGAAAGTCCACCGGCATGGAACGGTATTTTTTGAGGATCATAGACCGATTCACTCGATGATCAGAATTAGAGCCCAATCTGGCAATATATGTGCGGAAACCGTTGCAAGAACGCTTCTTTTTACCTGGATAGCGAGATTTGGAGTTCCAACTCGCATTATGGCCGATCGAGGCAGGAAGTTCGAGTCTGGAGTATTTACCAAACTTATGAGTTGTCAAATGATATAATCGAACGATTTCATGTAACCTTGAAAGCTGCAACTCTATCTCGGGATGCTAGGAAGTGGGTATACAACTTACCATAAAGTGTCGTTTTTAAACCAGATTTGAATGCTTCACCAGCAATTTGGAAATTTCGTGAATTAATGCGAAGATTGGTTCCTACTGATACCACACATTACACTTCGCCACCCGTTGCATCGTCAAGCCATGTTTTTTCACGCAACGATGCTATTCGGCCTTCGCTTACACAGCCATTCGATATCCCATGCCCTTTAATAAACCGCACTTCAAAATACCTTACTATTGTGATTAGATGAAGGCACGAGATCGGCATCGAAGTTATCCGACGAAACATACCCGTACAAAACGTAAAGTAAATTATTTCGAACAAAATCTAGACTGTTTAGAAGTGGTGTACTGCGGCAGCCCTACACTTGAAAAATATTTCTTAAATTCATTAATTCGCGATGGTCTGGCCGCGTTGCAATCACCTGTGAGTTTAGTTTATGTTCATTTGTCTATCCCTTCTTCGCCACATGTGTAAGAATATCTCTTTTATTAGCAAAGTCAATAAACTTGTTAAATTTTAAAACCCATCGATATTATCATTGAATCGAATTGAGTGTAACTCTGAACACACCAAACCTATATGTATCAAATATCAATTATCCACGTCACATAAACGGGAAGATATGTTGAACACCAGTTGCCTCCTAAATGGGGGCGTATAATGTGTAGCCCGATGTTTAGGATCTATATACCAAATATTGTACATCTGTGCCAAAAAGTGGCGGAGTTATAAGGGATTTGGCTTTTTTTCTTGTAATGAGCGTGGCGCCCCCCAGCTAAAATAGTTTACACAATTTCATATATGATACATAAATATACACCCAAATATGAATCATCTGCCCCGAATTGCGGATATAAGACGAATTCAAAATTTCTCTTCCATAGGGGCGAGGCACCGCCATTTTTTTTTGGACCCGGATACCAACTGTGAAAATTTTATAAGGATCGATTGATTTTTTTGAACCCCTATAAGGACTCACATTCATTTTTTATATAAATATAAGATTAACAAGATTTGGGGTACACGACAAGTACTTTAAAATAAAAACTGGCACCTGCTATTTAAAGTTTGGTTGGACACGAACTTTAGTTCTTCCTTATTGTTTTTACTTTTCGCTTGATCGAATAAGAATCAATACCTGTCTGCATTGCCGACCATTTCTATGGTGTATTTACTTCTTCTACGGCTTGCATGTTGTGAACTGCCGTTTCAGTAGTAGTTTTAGCTGATGACGAGATCACGGGCTGTGATTCGTTCGTTGCTGCTGGTGTATGAAGGGCCGGTGCGGCACATAGCAATTTCTGCTTGTTTCGCTGTTTAAATTATCACTAAAATTTGTCTTGTTTTGCTCAATTACATTTATATAGAATTGGGTGTTGTCGATATCAAAAACACGGCTGTGTACATCCACTGTTAGAATTGATATATACACAAGTTTTTTTTTGTTTGGGGTATGGGGACTTCCTCGACCTGATGTTTTTGTATGTTCTATCTGCCCTTATGCGACGTTGCACGCATTTTCTTTTTAAAATGTTAATTTTTAAAGAAAACAAAGCTTTGTTTCTGTTTTTTATACAGATTTCTATTATGAGCATTCGATTTGCCATTTCTCTGCTCGCTATATATGAGGTTTGCGTTTTTACCAGATATTAAGTAAGTTTTAAAGGCGAAAAAATATCTCTAAAATACTTCTTTTATTAAAGAAATAAAACTTATTTTCGTGTTCAGCGATCCAAAGTCAAAGATTAATTTTATCGTGTAAACCAGCGTAATGTGAATGAATATATAGGAACTTCATTTATTAATTAAATAAACTCATTTACATATCAGTACATCTGAATTAATTACGTACAAATATACTTCCACGCATTTCAATTAAGTATTTATGTACTTCGGTTTGACCTCAGTTTGTGAAAATACTTATGTTAACTATCCCACATGGATTTTGTTGGCCTAGCTCTAATTCGGATTTTATTCATTGTGAATATTTTCGATAGAACTTGGCTTTGAGCAATAGATCAAATAAGAATCAGATTTCTCATTATTCTTAATTAGCACTAAATTGCCTATCTTATTTTGACCGATTCCAATATAGCACGCCAGTTGTTTCAAATATTATTGTGCAAATATTCAAAACTTTGCTGCTATCTCTGTTATAACTGACGGTGTTTATTGAAATTTATTTTTTGAAAACTTTCAACTGAAATTAAAATGCATGAATAAGAGCGATGAAGCCGTGTTGACATAAGGTAGTATGATAAAGCCATACATGATTTCGACAGCAAGACAACAAATTATAGGATAGCGGCACACGCAATTTTATTTTCTGTAATTGGTTTTATTCCAGTATGATTGGTAGTCATTTTAAAAAACCGTGATTGCGGTGTCATGTGTTGGGATGTAAAGGAAAGGTGTGGTGAAGCTCTGCTAAGAACTGGTCCAATATCGACTTCTATTAGGCGATCTAAAAGCGATTGAGAAGTCAATGATAAATACGAAAAATTTTCCTTATCAGGTTCAAAAAGCCACATGTGAACACAAAATCGAAATCCGAAATCGTTTACAGAATGACTCATTTACACATGTGACTCACGAACCATGCTTATGAACTTATTTCAATACGCATACATACGTCAGTCACATACCTACATATAACTCATTGGACTGGGAAGTTGCTAATTTTTATTCCGTGGAAATAATAAACAGTTTTGCATATTTCGCCGCTTAAGTTTTTTATGGACATATAAAAATGAACAGTCTATGAGTTTGCAGATTTATAGCTGGTTGAATTTCGTGATATTGAGGTTTTTATATATCATGTGTTTAGATATAAATTACCTGCTGGGTCGTAGTTAAATCGTGGCAAGCATACAGGCTTTATAATTTTAGAAAATGTCATTGGTTTCCGTAATTTGAGCAATGCTATATCGTTGTTGTAACTATCGGGATCGAAGTTTCTGTGTTTAATTATAGCATCTACTGCTCTCTGAATGGCTTTTGATTCTGATGTAATATGTTGATCATGATCTCCAAAAATAATTCGTATTTTAGACTTTTTTAATTTTTTAACACAATGTGCGGCTGTTAAAACATAATCTTTGGTAAGTAACGATCCACCGCAATGAAATTTTCCATCATACACTATCCGCGCCATCCATGGGTATTGATTCACACCAGTTGGTTTGCCTCCAACAATTCGAATTTCTTCGTTAGAATAGCCACAATCTACATAAAATAGAAAAAAATATATACATACATACATAAGTAATAATATACTACATAAATGGGTATGTACATATATACATATGTAGGAGAAGATGTGTGTACGTGCACAAAATGGCTTTGTTTTTTATTGTTTAGTAATAACAAAGCAACAGTATTATGCCACCATCACTGCTGGCTACAGATTGCTACAGATATTCGAATGGTCGAAAGGTTTACGCACAGTATTTCTCGAATATAAGTATTGTCAAAAATGCCCGAAATCCAGAGCATACAAGCATCATGATGCATGTATCGAAAACTTCGGTTCGGTAAAAATAAAAAATATAGAATGGTAAATACGGTTAATATCGAATACTTGTTATTAAGATTATTTTTATTTTGACTGCCTAACATGTCGTAACTTTGTCTTCAAATCGCGATATTTCTTTCCTTCAAATGAATAGAAACCACATCAAATGAAATCAGTTTTCTCCCAAAATAGTAAATGCATCGTTAGCGCCAATTCATTATAAATTTTCTTTTTTAAAGCAGATTTTCCTCAATCCAGATATCTTTATGTTTTGACAAATATACATATGTATTTTTCGGTAAAAATACATGTTTTTTGTTAGTGCTTTTGGTACATGTTTGTTAAATTAATTGAATTAAATGAATTCGCTTTTGTCAAAATCCACTCAGTCGAATTGTAATTTACATGTATTTACAGTTTATGTGAACAAAAAGCAAGCAAATTATTGGTTTTCGTGCCAGCAAAAAGTGATAAAAATATATCGGTACGCGGTTTCATGAAACAAAAATGCCTGAATGCAAGTATTTTTGCTTATAAAAAAGTTCAAACAACATCGAAATTAAATAAGTATTCAAAACCACACAAAGCGTGATCTTATTTTATTTTAAATTATCATGCAAATCAGCCTATGTGGTCCAATTTCCACAAAACAAAAAATAGATCCGCGTAAATACAAAACCATTTCTACAAAAAAGAATAAGAATTTTAAATAAATTAAGATAAACCGAAATATACAGTGTTGTGCATATAATAAGCAGCACAATTAAAAATCCTATATTTATTTTTTATTGCATCAATTTTTTATAACATTATAGCTGATTGCATAACATACAGGTTAATGCTGGCCACCAATCACAATTCCAACCGCCTTTTTGGATGGCAAAAATTGAACTGAACTTTATTCAACAAAATTTCTTTTGATAATGAAATGTTGCTTACTTATTTGTATACACCAAATAATGATAACCTAAGCGGAAATTAGTGCGAAACTCTGCTTGGTTGAGAAACGGCTCACATTGCCGCGGCACGGCTCCCGCTTTGGTTTGGGGCCGACGTAGGTCAAAATTAACTATTTCCCGAAATTTTGTTAGATTTTTGTTAATTCTCTGTTTTCATCCAAAGAAAACGTCGGCTTGCTTCCTTTTTGTAACTGAGTGTATCGGGTTTTTTTATTTATTTATTTATTAGAAATATAATTATAAATAATTATAAATAATTATATTATATTATGAAGGCACTAGCAGATAGGACTATCGGCCTGAAATAGTTCTAATAGATTTTATACTTAATTATAAACAATCTTTAGAATGTAATAAATTGAATAAAAAGTCTGAAAACGCGACTTATATAATAGTAAGTAGTCCAATTTGATGTATAAAATATTAAGTTTTTGACATGTTTTATAGGGAAATCTATTTTAATAAATCTGAAGGTTTCCTGCCTTTGAATATGTTATTTCTGCCATTATTGTACTTGGTGCAGTGGTCTATGATATGAATAATGGACAGTGAACAGTTACACGCTGAGCAGGTTGGTGCAGGGATCCCTTTAAGAAGGTGTTGGTGGGTGATAATTGTGTGCCCTAGTTGGAGTCTGGTGAAGATTTTGGTCTCTTGCAATGTTGCTCCTGTTGGAAGATCTGCTTTTAGGCGCTTTGGGTTAATTTCTTTGTAATTGTGTTGGTATGCAGACCATTCCTCCATTACAGCTGTGTTATAGATGTTATCGTTACGATGTTACGTTTTTTGCTGCTTTATCAGCGTGTTCATTGCCACCAATTCCGCTGTGTCCAGGAACCCACATCATTTTTATTTTCGCCTTATGCTGGCACAATTTGTATCGAATTTTTTCGATTAAAGGTTCTTTGCTGCTTGTGCTCAAAAGGGCCGATATGGCTGATTTGCTGTCCTTGCAGATTATATATTTTCCCTCAGTAGAAGAGGCATAGTCAGTAGCGAGGTTTATTGCAATCGTCTCGGCGGTAAATATAGAGATGTGTGGAAATAGAAGGCCTGTTTTAAGTATGCATCCCTTGTCCGATACGAGAGCAAATGAAGTTCAATCATTTTCTTTGGAGCCGTCAGTAAAAATGAATCTCCAGCCTTTGGCATTCCAATAGTTTTTGATATCTAGGTATAGCATTTGATATACACGATTAGGGGTATTTTCTTTTGAATACATGAGAAGGCTGGTGATGAAATTGGATGAAGGAAGTCTCCAGGGCGGAAATTTCGATGGTAGAGTTAGCATTGGCTTAATGGGAAAGTTGAATTTCGCAGTTTCTTCTACAACTCTATATATTGCTGATGCCCGCTTCAATCTTGTGGTTCTCTTGATGCCGTGTTTTAAGTCGTTGTTAATAATTGGGTTACTCGAGCAATAAATCTTTGGGATTAGACGAAGGGCAATATACCTTTTTCTATCCCTTCTAGGAGTCCAGCTTCTGCTAAAATATTTTTCGTTGGTGAGGTTGGAAAAGCTCGTAGACTTTTACGAACGGCTGAATGGTAAACTGCCGACACGCTTGCGAATGTGTTTTCTGAACACTGTCCATATATTGGTAGACCGTAATCGATGACAGATATTATTAAAGATTTAGTTAAATTTATTAAAGAATTTTGGTGAACATTACTATACCTCGAAGCAAAGTATTTAATGAGGTTTAGTCTATTATTCAGTTTGGGTTTTAGGTATTTACAATGTTCCTTAAAGCTAAGATTTTTATCAGAGATTATGCCTAGTATTTTCAGATTAGTAACGGTTTCTATTGTGTGATTATGACAGATCAAGTTGAAGTTACGATAATGTTTTTTCTTACATATATGTAATGTTTTACATTTATTATAAGATAGACTAGCTCCGGAACTAAGCGCCCAAGAGGAGATATCATTAAGTAAATTATGGAATATGTTATTTACTTCGTTTAAGTTGTTTCTTTTTGAAAAAATAAGCACGCCATCAGCATAAATAGAGTGTTTGACGTCGTGTCTTGCTATTATGTTGCTTATTTCATCGAATGCAATGACGAAAAATATTACTGATATAGGGGAACCCTGTGCAATTCCATTGTACAGGGGTACCCTATCAGAGTATTTGTTGTTGACTTTAGATCGGAAAGTGCGGTTTGTTAAAAAACTTTTAACTAAATTAAATATCTTTTGACCGATATTCCATTTTTTAAGTTGCCTCAATACGACATGGATGCCGATTCTGTCAAACGCTTTCTCAAAGTCGAGGCCGAGTACAGTGATGTGGTTTCGACTTGAAATAGCGGTTGACAGGTGATGTTCAAAATGCAGGAGTACGTCTGATGTGCTTAGACCAGATTTAAATGATATTTGATTGGGGCTTAAATGCTTTTCTCTTAACGCGAACCACATAATGCGTTTTGCGATAATTTTTTCTAACGTCTTACTGAGGCAGGAAATACGAGAAATTGGTCGATAGCTATCGACGTCTGCTTGTGGTTAGTTCGGCTTTAATATTGGCACAATGTCGGCATTTTCCCAACTTTGTGGATATATCCCATTCTCTATAATGCTATTATGAAGTCTCAGCAGGCTATGTTTTATATTAAAGGAAGCATTTTTTAATATTGTAAATGATATTCTATCATATCCAGGGGTTTTTCCTTTAGCAAACTGTAAGGCTTCGATAAGCTCTACAAAAGTAATTGGCTTTTCTTTGATGTTAGCGGCTTCGGAAATTGAATGAGGGAGATATTCCGGTGCACTAAGAGTTAAATTTTTTTCGGATATAAATTTTTGATCAAAGTTGGCGTCATTAAAAAATGCAGACCAAACTAGAGAAAAATGATTGGCGATGTAATTTTGTTTTGTTTGTATGAACCGGAAATTTGCCTAATGCTATTATTGGAATAGTAAATACTTGCTCGCTGTATTTTATTTTTATACACTGCAAACAGAATTTAAGTGATGCCAATAAATTATATGCCACTGGTGCTGAGAAAAGAAGGTGACGACAAACGCACTTCAGTTACTTCGTACTTGCCTCGTTTGAAGGATTCACGTCATTAATAGCTACTAAAAAGTTAATATTTCTGAATTTTGAGTGATTTTTACAAAAAGTTAAACATAGAATAATAAATGTGAAGTGCTACATATGTGAAAGTGAAGTTGCAAAGAAAACAAAACGCCCAAGTGCAGTTATCATCTTCCTTTTCTTCTCGCTATTCCTGTGGCAAGGACCGCTGTGACATATACGCTGCCGGCGTTGTCGTAATCTGGTATTCTATCAGTCTTGGGTGCTAGCGAAGTTATTAGTATTCTAGAACTTACTGGTGCTAACAAATTGTGCGTTACCCACCCCTAATTTTAGTCATTGAATGCAAAGGCGGATGGGCAAGCCTACGTGAGAGTTATCTCTACCACGCAGTTGTGGTACAAAAACATAAAAGCTAGGGCTCTGGAGGTGTAATGATAAAGGCCCTTCATTTTATGAAGTCGTGGACTTGGAGTTCGCTGAGGAAATATAATTTTTGACAAATGTGCCCCACAAAAGTATTGGTTTTGGAAAACTATATTTGGCAGTAAATTTATGCGGGTTTATTTTTTAGCTTAAACATTTTTGAAAAATATCGCAACGCCTTTTACAATTAATTTGCACCTCATTATCACATCCAAAATTGCTGACGATTTTCGTGTGACGTCAAAGATAATAAGATATGAAACTCTCTCTCTTTTGTTCTAGGCTGGCAACAAACCCGAGTCATGGGCAAATTAACAGCTAGCAAGCAAACAGGCGAGCTACCAGTAATTTTCAAGGGCCTGTTCCGATAGATGTAGATCCAGTATCTCATTATAACAGAATTAGAAACGAACAGTTATTCTCATTATCATCCGAACCTATCTCTACAGAGTGAAGGTCAGATAACTGTTTCAAGAGAAAAAACGCCGTCAATAGCAAGCCCCAAAAAGAAGTCTTGAAACCTTGGATGGGTCAAATAGATCAAACTTTCGTAAAACTCAAAAGCGCCAAAAACATTTCCGAAAATTCCGAGGAGTATTATGCTGAGGATATTTTTTTTAGATGTGTGGCTCCCTCATATAGAGAAGAAGCTGAGCAAAGAAAAAACTTTAAATATCCTGTTAGATGCCGGCTCTTCTAAAAACAAAAATATTTCAATAATAAAAGACTTGAAAAAGCCAACATAAAAGCCTTTCAAAAAGTGAAAAACCCTTCAAATTTCAAACTGTGGTTCACAAACTGTAATAGAAAGTGTGAAATTTCTTGGGAAAGTTCAACTGTTTTTATTTTATCCGGTCTAACTTTGTTCGACGTCATTGTTAGCTATGACTTTCTAAAGGAGGTGAATGGAAAAATTTATACTGCTAATGACAGATTGCAATATATGTAGCTATCAATTTGAAATTTTTTCCAAATGTGACGAATTGTCACATTTATCTATTGATTTTAATAAAGTTGATTCTGAAATTTTACTTGGATGTGGAAATATATGGAAAATTTAAGACTATCCTTCCACATTAAGGTAAGAGCATAAAATAGGCTTATAAGTAATGATGCCTTTTACAGAAAATCTTACCAATATCCTATATGAGTTGAAAATAGAAACCAACAAATAATTAATGGGACTAAGAGTTACGATTAGTTATCGATTTTCAAAAACTGACCAAAATAACCATTGCGGACAAATACCCAATACCCGAAATTTGTGCAAT
Organism: Anomoia purmunda; assembly: GCA_951828415.1. Classification (NCBI taxonomy): domain Eukaryota; kingdom Metazoa; phylum Arthropoda; class Insecta; order Diptera; family Tephritidae; genus Anomoia; species Anomoia purmunda. The sequence goes on along the minus strand of OX639993.1, from coordinate 84,007,142 downwards.
TTCATCAAATTTGGGCACTGAATAGAATTTTCAACCTTTGACTCAAAGAGCGGGTTTCATCGAATTTACCTAACCCAGCGGATAGCGAGAAAACCGCATTTAATAACGGAAAATATGAATTTTTCCGCCTACCTTTTGGCAGAGAACGTATATTAGACAGAGAAGCATTAAGTTAGGATGACGGTGTGAATTGTCAAAATGCATCAATATTTCTCGTCCAGCTCACCATTCTAATGGCCGACAGGGGAAATCGTGAGAGTGGCGAGTTAACAGAGCTGAGCCAAGGCAAAATTTGTTTAACAGACTATGATTTCTGATAAATTTTAATTGTTTTGGCTCGAATTTTTGATTTTGCCAATATATTAACGAATTGATATAAACATCTAAATATTCAATTTGACGTGAAATTTGGCTTTAAATGTGTGCATGATAAGAGTGAGCCAATTTTGGTTATATTTTTATATGCATGCATTATATACATACATACATACATATGTCAATATAATATATCTACATATGTACTTATTTTATATAGATATTATAAGCGTAACAATCCTTATCATACTAAGTATACATATTTAAATATATATATGTATATATATAGATAATATGTAGTACAAACGTAAATAAATATCCAAATATACGTATGTAGGTATGTATGTATATATATTTACATGTTCATGCACATGTATGTACTAAAAAATGTCAACAAGTGCACATGCATTCATATGCATTATATCTATCATCATCATATAATTATTTATTTATTGTTATGTAGATATATGCAGCATTTGTTTCATCCCTCCGCCAGCGTGTCTGTTTTCAACCGCAGCGCAACTGCAGTACAGCAACAAAAAATTCATTCATAAACGCACGCGCATATTATTGAAAGCAAATTTCCGGTTATTCATAAATGCGAACATTTCATCTCCCCACAAACACATGCCCCCTCATCCATCACATTTTTCGCGACGAAGACAAAAATCTAAAAATCATAAATTGAAGATTTTTGTAATTTTGGTCCAAATGCTCACAACTTCAAATGGGAATGTACTTAGGTATTATTTCGGCCCGCTTGTGCCCGTAAAATATTTCATGAAGAAATTCATCTATTATTAATCTATTATGTTTGCTTAGGTGTCGTGCACATATTACGTAACGCGATAGAGGGGCGGCGGGGGTTTGCCATTTGTGACGAAGTGTGACATGTGATTTCCCTTTGCCTAATATATAACATATATCAATTAACATTGTATTTTATTTTACGATCAATAAAAACAATTTTTCTGAAAGTGTGCCAGGGGGGGGGGGGGGGGGGGATTCTGAAATGATCAAAAATTGCGTTACGTAATATGTGCACGACCCCTTATCATTATAAACGTGTTTTGCACGAAATCCTGTTATATATGTCATTTAAAGCCCTAATTATTCCAACTCGGCGCAACCAAACGCCTTACCACTACGCCTACTTGCATACATATGTACATTACATATACAAGGTGGCGCTAAAGTAATCCTCCTTTCAGAAAATGCTATAAATTTTGCGATTGGCCCCTAATGTCAGTTCTGTTTTGACATTTGTGTAGTAAACACATGCGAAATACACGTTAATAAACAATGTTACGCTACACTGCTCCAGAACGCGGAATATTGCTGACTATTTATTTGACCAATAATCGGTCGGTGACTTTGGCACAACGTGAATTTCGTCGCAGAATTCCTGGCCGTCCAACGCCTACTGGTGAAACACTGCGACGTTTAGCCGCTCGCCTCGAAGAGACTGGCACAACACGGGATGCTGCCAGGCGCGGCAGACCCCGGAGTAGCCGTTCTGCAGAGAATATTGCTGCTGTAGCCGAGGATGTCATGGAAGCGCCGTCGACATCGACCAGACGACGTGCCACGCAAATGGGTATCAGTCGGCGGTCCTTACAGCGAATTTTGGTACAAGATTTGAAGATGTTTCCGTACAAAGTCCAGACGGTGCATCAGCTGTTAGCTGCTGACTGCCAATCGCGTCTAACATACGCTCAAGCCATCCTTAATCACCACCAAGAGGAAGATGATTTTTCATCAAAAATAATCATGCAAAATAAGCAAAATTTACGCTTCTGGGGCACTGAAAATCCGCGTGTAACCCACGAAGAGCCATTACACCCGCTCAAAGTCACTATATGGTGTGCTGTTTTCGCTGGAGGAGTCATCGGACCTTTTTTCTTCGAAGACGTCGCGGGCCAAACGGTTACTGTGAATGGTGAGCCCTACTATTCTACTATTTCCGGGGCGCCTAATCTCCCGTTTTGGCGATTTGCACTGGCCAGCAAGACTGCCTGATTTGACCGCTCCAGACTTCTTTTTGTGGGGCTTTTTGAAGTCGCGGGTTTATGTCAACAAGCCTCAGACTCCTGCAGCCGGAAGTTTTGGCCAAAGTGATGGAAAATGCCATAAAAAGGGCTCAAATGACAATCAACTGTGGCGGCGGCCATTTACATGACATCATATTCTCGACTTAATGTAAAAAAAAATTAAAAGACCAAATAAAAATAATCCACAAGAAGAATCAAAGTTTTTCATTTTTTTTTTAAATTACAGCCAAAAAACATCGGAAGTTTCCTTTACGCCACCTTGTATGTATGTCAATATGTAGTCTAAATTTTGGTCGCATTTATGTCAGGGCTTACGTCTTATCACAAATGTAGCACAAGTAGCAGAATAATATATTTAGGAGTCGAAAATCTACTACCTTTTAATATATTTTTCTACAATTGTCTAAGTAATGATACCTTTAATTAATCATACTACTTTTCCTACTTCCTGAACCAACAATCTGAGTCAATGACCTATACAAAAGACTTTCAACACGAAATTACAAATAAACCGTACCATTTTTATTCTAAGAGGGTATAAAGGACCAGAATTTTCGTTGTAAATTGAATTCTGTGGTGTATAACTTAACGCCATCTTATGTATGTGTCTATATGTAAGTATTTTCTTTCAGATCTTCCTTTATTCGATCTAGTAAATCATATTGGTATTATACTCCACTTTTTTCTCGTACCTATCTCAAATACAAATTAATTCAACTAAACCCTGATTAATGATGGCGGCTTTGCAACGCAGCTTTTTCGTGTGAATTGCAGGCAGAAGCTACTATTTTGGTGGTGTTTTGACAAAAGAGCTTATTTGGCTTTCGAGTTTTTATTTTCAAATCAATAAATTTCTATCTTTGACGTACACATTTAATATTTAAATTAATCCTTTACCACGATAGCCTGTTGAACTATTGCTTTGTTTAACTATTTGTATAAATATTTCATTAGAACATTGTTATTTTTGACATGGAAAAAATTGAAGTCCAATTGGAGATAAGATATTTTGTCAAACTTTGCGCGCAGGCTTAGAGTTCGGTTGAATGTGCGCGCATGTGAACAAACAGATGTACATATGTACATACATACATAATTATTTCTATTCTATTTACATATCTACACATATGCTTGTACGCGCCCTTTTGCATGGAAGTAATTCGATTAAATATGCATTGTTAAATAAATGCATGCATGTGCATACATATGATAAACGATAAATGCAATTTCTTTAGTGTTTTTGGAAGATTTTGTTTAACTACTTAATATATTTATTGAAAGTTATATATGGAAAATATTAGTAGAATAAAGTAAAACACTAAAATTGAAATTATAGAAGAATACATATTTTTAATATTTTTTTAAAATGTTTTAAATAGAATTGCGAAAATTCCTTATCAAAACAATAGGAAAATTTTCGTCAAAAAACATCTGCAACCACACAATATAGCTGACAACAGAGAACGTACATTAATTTTCTCTAAAATTGTTGTTTTCGCTTAACCGATGTTAAATTTTGCCCCTTGTAGGTGAAAAATTATTGAGTGGTGAGCTGGACGAGAAATAGACCTTTTCCCAAAAACGCGGAACGACAGCAGGAATGAAGCGGGATGCTACTTCTCTGTAAATATACGGTCTCTGCTTTTGGCTTGAAAAACACACCATGTATTTTTCAGCGGGCAATTGATGATATTTTGAGAGATGTGATAGCAAATATTTTCCATGTTTATATGGAGCTACACTTAAACATTTAACTGAAGCAGTTCAGAAACAAGAATAAGCTAGTATGCGAATTTCTACAAAAAATTAAAATCCTTTATGAAAGAAATTGAGCTTTTAAGAAGATTAAAAATATCACTAAATGAAGTTAATGACATCCTACAATAGTAGAAACCTGACTAAGTACTTCAGGGATGATAACGGTAATGCTAAAGCTGTAAAGTCAAAATATATTAAATTTACCTAGACGAGCTGCATTTTATTAAAACAGTAAGTTCGGAAGAGATGCTTCTAAAACACCCAGGTTTCCAAAACCCCTCTGCACAGGACACCAATGTTTCAAGTGTAGCGATTGGCGTCGTTCTATCGCAAAATAATATGTCAAAGGCGGGATAGTCATATGCTAGAAATGAAAGAGAACATTTAGCAGTAAAAATGGCTCTGAAGAAGTTGCAGAACTATCCTTATGAATACTAATATTAGAATTTTTACATATCAACGTCCTCTTATTTTTACAATCTGTCACAGCGAATGATCTTATATGTTCACAATAACATCGATTGTGACAACAATTAGCTCCTTTAAGCATCAGATCCTTCTTTTAGAAGGAAAACCAAATTATAAAAGGAAAATTATTTTCAAAAACAGAATTAGACAAACCATCATCTTTAATACCATCAATGAACTAACGCACTTCCTGCAGTCTGCCATTAACCCCAACGCAGTTAACAACATTTATAGCTCGCTAGAGATGTTAGCGAACATTAAACACGGAGAAAATAGTTATATACGTATTTAACCCTTAAACAACTGATAGAGAAATATTGAAAATTTTGTTATGAAAATTTTAGTTCTAGGATGATTTAGGGGTGAACGAAAATCGGATCAAAAGTTTTTTGCTAAACAACATTTTTCCTGAAGCCGCTAGGTGAAAAAGATGAAAGACCGTCTGTAGACGGCTGAATAATTTTATAGCATACCCATTTGAACTTATGCACACAAAACTCGTTCTTCTTTAAGGTAGGTATTTAATTCATTAACAAAAATATATAAATTCTAATGCAATGTACATTATTTTTCTACCTTCTGATTTCAGCAACCGTGATCGCTGCAGCAAACGTAAAATGTACTCGCGTAACCAAAGTTCCCAGTTTAGAAAGGCAACTCGTTGTCACTGGGTCAAGCATGATGATGTGATGGCAGCAGTTTGGCGGTCCGGCAGGAGTGTTGTCCCAATCAGTTATGCGCTAGAGCATGGGCGCGGATTCAAAATTGCTTCCACCTCAATGTTTACAGTCTGCAGCTCTTCGTACGTGAGATGAGCATTTGAGATAGTTTTCACCAATATAGTTTTCATATATTTGACCGCCGCCTTCCATAATCCGCCAAACTGCGGCGCTCGAGGTGGGATGAAACTAAATTAAAAGCCGATGCTGTTGCTATAATTTTTAACGTTTTTGACAGCATTTTCGTTAAACAGTTGTTGCCTTAGATCATTAAGTTTGGACTGGGCGCCAACAAAATTTGTTGTTACAAAATATACTCTCAGATATGCTACGTTTACCTATAAAACGTTTAAGACAACGTAGAAAGTTATTAGTGGACAAATTTGAAACTAGCTCTGCATGGATTGCTTTTGACGCAAAACACACAAAAATTGCTAAGTATATTTTGTATGGTTGTTTGCCACGAATGCGATGTGTTGTGGTAAATGGGCCTCAAAAGTCAACTCCGCTTATTAAAAAAGGGCGCTGAACTTGTAAACGATTACCTGGGAGATCAGCCATGATTTTCTTCATCAATCTTGGTTTATAGTGAAAACAGTGGACACAGTTTCGGACTGTTTTCCGTACTAGTTCTCTAGCATTCACTATCCAAATCTTTTCTCGTAGCAAACTGATTAGCACTTTTGGACCAGCATGCAAATATTTTCTGTGAAGGTATTGCACATAAAGGTGTGTAAAGCGATGACTCTTTGGAAGTAAAGCCGGGAATTTAGCATCAAACGGGATTGGTGCTATAGATAACCGTCCGTCAATGCGAAGGATAGGTATTGTGGTTCCGTCCACTTACATGTCGTACAGAAAGGGAGTTAATTTTTGAAGAACCGATTGTAAAGGCTTCTGTTTTCGAATGCGTTCGATTTCTTAAGTGTATTCGAGACGTTTAATTTCCGCTCAACTCTCCAAAAGCAAACCTCATATTCAGTATGCGGCGAATGTAGCACATCTGAGGAAGTAAGGTACTTGTAAGGTTCTTGTTGATAGCAGCTTTGTTGAATACTCGAAACACATATGCGGTTGTGGGAATCAGAAGATAATTGCATTTATGACGAATCCCACGTTGCTACTATTGCTACAGTAATTTCTTTTTCGCTCACAGGCTATTTTGAACAATGTTGTGAAAGGAACTCAGGTCCCGTGAACCAAATTGTGTTTGTTAGATCAGCAGTACTGGATCCGTATTTCTGAAACGCGGTTTGCAACGAAGCAACTAAGTGTCGACGAGTGAATTTTGAGCTATTGCCATTTGATTTTATTTAATGCTCGACTTAGTAGAAGGGATACACACAACTTCTATTTAGGATGTGAAGGTGTCACTTTCGACTTTGCAGTAAGCAATGTTGTTTTAAACAAACCTTGCATCTCGTGTAGTGAATGTCGAAAATTGAGAAATGTTTGATGGAAATGAGCGTTTGGTGATTAGGTGTACATCTATAATGTACAATATAGGTCCCTTAATGGTACCCAAGACATCCCCAAGTCTTTGGTGACGTTATCTTCATTCAATTTGAAAGGAACTTCACTACAAGCGATATCGGACATGTTTGTGGAGTTTGATAGCCATTTGGTGAGAGTTAAACCAGCAGAATATAAAATTTTTATGATTTCTAATTTGAGCTGTTGCAGCTTGACAATGTTGTCTGCAACGGTTAGTAAGTCCTCTACGTTGAAGCTATTGCAAATAAAACCAGCCAAAACCAATTGGGTAGATGTTCCTGTTCAGCTCAACAACGTGTAATAGGCATGAAATGCGAATCGCAAGAAATGCAGCAGCGACTAAGCCATATGTCGCCGTGTTGAGCTGATATAACTGTATAGGTTCGTCAGTATTATTTATGAATTGATAAGGACGATCTCTCTCATCGACAGGAAATTGTTGAATGGTAGCTCCCAATATGAGTATATCGTTCAAAGAAAAATTTGATGACGTGCGTGCCGACGCATCAAAGACGACGCGCAAATTGGTTGTTGTGCTTGGGGGCGAAGGACGCAATGAAGTGGGATGACGTAGTGCGGACTACTGCAGTCAACTTTGTTGGTTGGCGAGATATGACCAAGTGCCAAATATCATATACAAATTTTGAATACATTTGTTTTAAGTTTTTGTCACGTAATAAGCGACGTTCAATAAGGCCAAGAGGCTTAGCTGTGAGCTGGAATGGCATGAAAACAAACAGCATCTCAGAACCTATAAAAAACTTTGAGGGAGGCAAAGAGATCCTCGTGGGGAATTTTTTGTGGCGGAATCGAGGTTGCTTTCGAGACAGTCGGGCTATGAAAGATTCTCTCGGGATCCTCAAATACGTTAGGCTTCTTACATAAGCAGGCGGGGAAGGAAAGCTTTGAACTGTTAATGGTCACCCATTTTTCTGGAAATGCAACCGAAGGGCAAGGCCCTCCTCTTTTATTCCTTCAAATATCGTTAACGTACCGGTTTCGGAAGAAAATGTTAAATGGGCTATCCAAAGTTTTAAACCATATAATCCGCAGGACCGGACGCGATAATACCTGCACAACTAATTAAGACAATGGATGTTTCTGCGAAATGGCTCTCAACTATTTTCAGGGCTTGTTTCAAAGTGAACCATATACCGTTATTATGAATAAATGTCACGGTCGTATTTATTCCCAAAGCCGGAAAGGCCTCACATACTAATCCGAAGGATATTAGGCCTATCAGCCTATCCTCCTTTGCTCTTAAGACACTCGAGAGGATTGTTAGCATCTTCCTATCTGATACCATCGATAGTCGAGTACTTCGGGCTTCGAGTCAGCTCAAGTAAGGTGGAACTCATTATCTTTACGAGGCGCTGTGAAATTCCTTTGGTAACTCCACCGGAACTGAATGGCGTCTGTTTAAGTCTTGATACAAGTGCCAAATTTTTAGACGTTATTTTAGATAAGAAGATATACTGGAAAGATAATACAGTTCAACGCTATGAAAAGGCTTACGTATCCCTCTATACCTGTAAGAGAGCCATGGGCGAGAAATGGGGACTTTATCACCGGATAAGTGATCGTATGGTGGCCTGCATTAGAAAAAGATACTAACCTAAGGCTGCTTACCAAGGTACAAAGATCTAGCATGATCTGTATAAGATCTCCTGCCGTTGGATTTGATAAGACAACAGATGGCAGCGATGACTGCTTTGCGACATTTGTGTTACAAAATCAAGACGCGCACCGCAAATTATAGGAGAAGTTCGGGCAAAATCGCTTGAGCGGTAATAGTGCCAATTAATTAAGTAAGTACATAAGTAACACAATGGGCCTCCTACTGCTGGCCTAAGTGAACCACTCCAACCTAACCTAACCTAATCTAACTCGAAAGTTTTATTGAGCATACAAATCTAAATAAAGATTTAAACAGAAATTAAGCTATTTATGGCTTAACCGTGAACCGTGTTTGTATGCTAGGCAGATAAACGGTGCTGATAGTTACATACATATATAGCAGTTTACGTCCACGATGCGATTTTGCCATGCCCTGGGGAACAAGAGATTGAAATCATCAACCATGAATCATCGTCGAAATTTGAGTTACATGATCCATCATGATTAAGTATGTTTTTGGATTCGAAATAGAGCGCAAAAATGAAAAAGGTGAAATTTCTGTGTCTTAGTGCGAAGTAAGCTCATGTCGTCCAGTAAGCACACCACTTGATGTAGGTATACAAGTAAGTTGTACAAACGAAAATCAGACCTAAATCATACGTATCGTGCTATCAATCGTTGATTGGGTCATTGATGTATTTGGCAATATCAACTCGTCCTGACATAATTTTCTTGGCAATCCAAAAATCAGGATGTCATCGCATTGAGCAGCACTGAGGCGGAATATATCACTTTGTTCACATCACTAAAAGAAGCAGTTAATATTCGTCGAAAGAAGAAGAAAACGGATATCACAAAGAAGATCCTATTATATTAAAAAACGTCCCTTGCTAATTTTAAAAATATTAGTTTTTCATAAACGTACTAAGCGCAGAAGTGAATATTAAATATCATTATATACGAGAAGTAGTTGAACGAAAATTAATTGAATTCAAATATGTTTCTACTGTTGACATCTTACATTTTTACCAAAAACTTGCATAAACAAAAACATGTTAAGTTTGTGGAAATGGTTGTTCTTAAATAATAATGTAAACAATATTAAACTTAAGAAAGAGTGTTCAAATTACAGAATTTAGTTGCAATCTTAATATTGCATTTCCTACTGACGACATCTTTGCAATGGATAAGAAGTGACATGAGATAAATACTTGTACTATAACCATTTTGTATAATTTCACAAAATTAAATGTAAACGCATGAAGTCAGTCATTAGTAAACGTTTTTTCTAATTCAGACACTCGCGCAGGTACTTGCAAATATTGCGAACAAATTCACACTGAAAAAATGGCCTTTATGTTTAATTGCAACTTTCAAAAACATTCAGGATGGATGCAAAAACTTTGGTGGATGTTTTTCTATTGCAAACAATTCAAAAATGAGCCATCATGGTCGGAAGCACAAACTTCCTTGCTCCCTCTTACCACAAAATAAAGGTTTGAAAATATATGACACATTTCATTGTGTTCAAAGCTATGCCAATGGATTTAAAAGAGGCGGTTGGAAAGGTAAATATACATTGTCTGACAAAAAATTTACTGAAAAATTAGATTATTTTAATAGAAAACTTTTCAATCACATTTTTATTACAAATTGTTTTCAATTATAAACAACTAGCTGCAAAAACTCAAATAATTACTGAACCACTGAAAACGATTTTTTTGTATGAAAGTAAACTTTAATATGAACTGGTAAGAATTCCACGACTTTGTGACATCAAATGATGATATATAAGTACATATAAAGAGTATTTAATGACTGATTTTCTTCAACTCAATTTTATTCGTTTTGTGGATTTCCCAAGGCTTCCTTTACGAATTGAATCTTCAAGGGATTGTGTATTTCACTTATATTAATGCAAACTTGTTTGGGGTAACAATTGCTAATTGAATAACTTTGTACGAAGGCAATTTATCTGGAACAGCATTGCTGATAATGTTATACTGTTCTCTAGCATCAACAAAACCAGCCAGTGCATAGCTTTAGTTTAATTTAAAATTGTCCAAAGTCTTCAAACGGTTTTCTAAACTTACTATTCTGCATGAAGCTACGGTTTCTATATTTCCAATTAAATTTGACGCCTCAACTTAATCTTCACCCAACTTTTTTTTAATTCTCTGGAAGTTTGCATTTTCGTTCTTTGGAGAAGTAACTGTGTAACTGTAACAATTTAAGTTTTCCATAATTTAAAACATCTCTTGTCGGAAGATCTAAAGAAAAGCTAATTTGGTTTACATTAAAATAATTCTTATTGGTTATTCATTTCCAATATGCTAACTCTTGCACATCACTAACAAAACATCTAATTATTAAGACATCACCAATATGACAGTAGGCCCGTTTCATTGTACCTGATTTGCTAAAGAACATTCCAACTCGGATAAAATTTTCTTTTAGTTACTTTATAACATTTTCAAAATCTATCATTAAACATATGATTCACTTAGTGAAATTTTAAAGAAGCAAAACAAAGTGAGTAATTCTGAGGATTCTGTGGTAAATTATGAAAATTATTTAAAAACATTAAATACATTTATTAAATAACCTTTTACGCTGGTAGATTATGTCTATGTTCATGGGTGAGCATTGCGAATCACGTCGCAATAGGGAGATGCAAGAAGTACTAGAAGTATTAGGAACGATATTTGCGATCTCCAGCTCTGAGAGTGAAGACAAGGCACTTGAGAAGTGCTCCAATTTTGAAGGTACCCTCGATGCAATGAGTGAGGCAGATTTCAAAATGCACATGAGGTTAAGACGCCAAACGGTGGGATATCTAGCAGGTAATAACAAAATGTGTGAAGTATTCGAAATCTAACTGACATATCTGGTGGTGGTAGATCGCGCATATTACCAAAAAATCGGTGTACATGTACATGTTATATGTAAACAAAACAGTGACATTTAGGCAAGTTAACTTAGGGTAAGTTAATAACACCCAAGTCGGCTGACATATGACTCGCCGTCATATAAGTTGACTTAGGGTAAGTTAATACCACCCAAGTCGCCTGACATATGACTCGCCGTCATATATCAACTACTTCAAGCCGACTCATTAGAACCAACCACTCAGCCAAGATATCGTAAATTAGGCATTTACAATAGACCCGCATTCCAGATAATCAAATAACACATATGCTATTATGTTATTGGATTACCAGTGCAACAACTAATGGGAACCATCCGCTACATACAACGTGAGCATGCAGTCGCAGCGAAGCACCATGGATTTACCACGCAGCAAAATACAGACGCCACGCAGCAGAATGCAGTTGCAGCGCAGACACGGCGAAGTATAAATAGTCAAATTATTGTAACTTAGTTTTAGAATTTATTCTCGATCCAATAAACGCGGTCTTGCTGGATTTCCCTGCACCCGCAGTAAAATAAAATTACTTAGAATTTATTCTCAAACCAATAAACGGGGTCTTGCTGGGTTTCCCAGCACTCGCCATAAAATAAAAATATTAAAAACCATAGCTGGCGCCCGAGCAAAAGTATCGAGCCACGCAAAAAATTAAATCCTGAAAACAAAAAAAGTAAGGATACGCGCGCGCACGAGCAAACAGTGTGTAAGCCTGAAAACAAAAAAGTAAGGCATCGCTAAGTTAAAATCGTGAATTTTAATCCAAAGTTAAAAACAGTGTGTAAGCCTGAAAATAAAAAGTAAGGCATCGCTAAATTAAAACCGTGTTAAAATCAAAAACTCAAAGTTAAAAACAGTGTATAAGCCTGAAAATAAAAAGTAAGGCATCGCTAAATTAGAACCGTGTTAAAATCAAAAACTCAAAGTTAAAACCAGTGTGTAAGCCTGAAAACAAAAAAGTAAGGCATCGCTAAGTTAATTAAGTGCCCGTGGGTAAAAATAAATATATTCCCCGCGATTATATCGAGAGGCCCCTTAGTAGCTAAGGCGAACCGGTGGTAATTATATACCAGCCTACGATATATAAAAAAAAAAAACAGAAAGAACTATTAAGTGAAAAACTTTAAAAACATTTTAAAATACTCCTTATAAAAGGAAACAGTAAAAAAAAAAATAATAATAATCAACTCTAACCCTCAACGGACGAGAGCAGCCAACATCCATTAAACGGACGAAAGCAGTCAACAAGTCCATCAACATCCTCATTGACGCCAGCATCTGTCATCAGCAGCAGTAGAGTGAGGAAACCACATTAAGCAATACTGTATTTTATAAAACATATTGTAACCCAATACATAGTTCTGTTCATTAATACCCTACTAATAATCCCATAATACAAATGGACGCATTACCATCCGATTTCGACTACGACGGATTAGATAAAATTGTTAAAAAGGTAGAAGTAGACGAAGAACTAAGAAAACAGAGACCCTTCTTCATTAGAGACGTAAGTAACGAGCAAAAAGCCAGGTCGATGCAAATGATATTTGACATCATAGGGAAAAATAAGAAAGCTACTCACCTCGACTATGACAATAGGAAGAATATTGCAGACGAGACGGTTCGTCTATTAATAGCAGCCAACAAAACCCAACACAGACGACACAACTATTAAATAAGGGTGATGTAATATAAAATGTTTTAATTTAAGCATTTTAAAATTTTTATTAAAAAAAAAAAAATAAATAAAACATAGAAACTAAAGTGTTGTCCAAAATTTTTTATCTTTAGACGAAAACTTTACGATATAAAAGTGTCTTTTCCATACTTAAAGGAAAAATTGAAATTTAATAACCTTTAAAATGGCAAACCCCAATAATTTACTTAGGCCCGCAGTGCTAAATCAGGATGCCCCTCCTCCTCAAGGACCAAATAATGCACAATTAAGCATGAGTGACTTGACAAATCTAATATCAGAAATCGCAGCTAATACCCTTAGGCAACAGGGACCGCAAGTGGTTCAAAATGTCCTGAACCCAAATTCTAGTTTGGCTACAGCGGTAGACCAAATAATCGAAGGAGGACATAGACAAGATTTAAGCGGATTAGATAAAATACCGGACGTGGTAAAATGTCTTAAAGAATTTTCCGGTAAGCCAGGAGAATTCAACTCATGGAGGAAAAGTGTTGATCGCATGTTAACACTATACGAACCATTAAAAGGAACGCCCAAATACTACGGTATTCTGAGCGTAGTAAGAAATAAGATAACCGGCCAGGCTGATACAGCACTGGAATCTTATAACACACCGCTTGATTGGCCAGCCATAACAAAATGCTTGTCAATGCACTATTCCGATAGGCGCGACTTATCAACCTTGGAATACCAAATGACAACTTTGGTGTAAGGTAACAGGACAATTTCTGATTTTTATCAGCAGGTGTACAAACACCTTTCGCAAATTTTAAATAAATTAGGATGCGAAGGAATGGGAAATGAATCCCTGCACATTCTAACGAAGTCTTACAGGAATAAAGCATTGGACACCTTCATAAGAGGGTTGAACGGTGACCTACCAAGGTTACTAGGTATGAAGGAACCTGTTGACCTACCTCAGGCTCTTCACATTTGTCAGAAACTGGATAACCAAAATTTCAGAACGAACCATGCCAACAACGCAAGGCAATTGTATCAAAAAACCGCAAGCAGCAAAAAATAATTATGCTTCGCGCACACAAAATTTTTACCCCCAGTTAGCGCACGACGCACAACCAAGACAAGCAAATGGGCAAAATAATAATGCACGCTTTGCAAATGCAAATGCGCCACCCAGGCCACCAAAGCCACAACCTCGACCTGAACCCATGGAGGTCGACCAAACCATGTATTCACGGAAAGTGAATTATATGAATAAACCAGCGCAAACCCAGTACCAAGGGAAAAGACCCTCAGAGGATCCCAATCAACAGGTCAGCAAAGCGCAAAGGACTTTCCATAGATGAACCAATTTCGGATTTTCATTTTTTAGCTTTATGAGCTCTTCGCTCCCGTATTTCGAAGCCAGGGCGGAGAGAGGGAAAATACTAAGATTCCTAATAGATACAGGATCTAGTAAAAATTATATTCAACCATGCTTAGTGAAAAGAAGTATAAAAAATAAAAAACCATTTCATGCCAAATCGGTGGCAGGTGATATAAAAATAGAGGAACACACGTATTTGATGCTGTTTAACCTCGATGACGAAATCAGATTTTATTTGATGCCATCATTAAAGGCTTTCGATGGAATCCTAGGAAACGATACCCTAAGGGATCTCGGAGCCATCGTACACACTAGTGAAAATTTCATAACATTTAAAAATGGGGGAAAAATAATGCTTAAACAGCTTCCCTCAAAATCTGTTAACATTATACAAATAAAGGATGAACACCTATCATCAAAACAAAAAATTAGTGTGAGTAGAGTGATTCAAAAATGTCCTAGTTTATTCTCAGAACCTAATGAGAAATTAACATATACGACAAATGTCGTAGGAGAAATAAGGACGGTAACAGACACCGCCGTTTACTCCAAACGTTATCCATATCCAGCATCTCTCAAACCAGAGGTGGAGAGACAGGTAAAGGACCTGTTAGCTGATGGAATCATAAGACCATCTAGGTCACCCTACAATTCACCAGAACGTGGATTGTTCTGAAAAAAGCGGACTCAGAGGGAAAGAAACAACACCGTATGGTAATAGACTATCGTAAGCTGAATTCGGTAACGACAGCAGATAGATATCCAATACCCGAAATATCCGAAGTGATTGCCAATTTAGGGGAAAATAAATTTTTTTCAGTATTGGATTTGAAGAGTGGCTTTCATCAAATTCCTCTAAAGGAGTCTGATATCGAGAAAACTGCCTTTTCAATAAACAACGGCAAGTACGAATTTACACGTGAAGGTTCTGAAGGTTCAGTGAGACAAATGTCACTTTTTTAAAGAAGAGGTTGAATTTTTGGGATTTGTTATATCGCCAATTGGTGTCAAAACCAACCCTGCGAAAGAGCAGGCAATAGGTAATTTCCCACAACCAAAAACTTTGAAAGAACTTCGCAGCTTCTTAGGTATGTCCGGATACTACCGAAAGTTTATAAAAGATTATGCTAAATAAGCAAAACCCCTGACATCTCTTTTAAGAGGGGAAGAAGGAACAATATCAAAGCATAAATCCTCCAGAGTAAGGATTAACTTGGACGAAGATGCAGTAGAAGCCTTCAATTGCATAAGACGCTCACTCACTTCCAGAGACATCATTCTTGCGTATCCAGATTACAAAAAACAATTTGAGTTAGTAACAGATGCCTCCAATTTCGCTATAGGAGCCGTGCTATATCAGGAATCAAAACCATTAGCGTTTATTTCACGCACATTAAGCAGAGCCGAAGAACATTACGCGACTAACGAAAAAGAAATGTTAGCCATAATTTGGGCTTTGGATTCTTTTAGAAATTATCTTTATGGTTCAGCTTAAGTACAAGTATTCACTGATCACCAACCACTTACGTATGCTCTAAGCAATAAAAATAATAACGCTAAAATGAAAAGATGGAAAGCAGCGCTAGAGGAATACTCATACGAGATATGCTACAAACCAGGAAATCAAAATGTAGTCGCTGACGCATCATCCAGGATACCAATTGAAGAGTCCCAAAGTAACTCTTTGTCAATAGCAACAAATTCTGATGAAAGCTCATCACAAAATTTGATATACAGCATAGAAACGCCAATAAACGTTTTCAAAAACCAAATCTTTTTGAATAAGAGTATAACAACTGATTATCAGTTTAAAATAATTTTTCCAACTTATCACCGACACAGCATTTCACAACCGAATTATTTGCAAGAAGATCTTGTTCAAATTCTAAAGAAATATTTGAACCCTTCGTTAATAAACTGCATCAAAGCAGAAGAAGATATAATGTGAAAAATACAAGAAGTATATCCCCTACATTTCTGTAAATACAAAGTCAGGTTTTCCAATGTACAAGTCGATGACGTAACCAATTATCAGGAACAACAAAATCTGATAATAAAAGAACATAATAGAGCGCATAGAAGCACCCATGAAAATAAAATTCAACTTTTAAGAAAATACTATTTTCCAGCAATGTCGAGTAAGATTAAAAAAATTGTTAAAGCTTGCATCATATGCAAGGAAAACAAATACGACCGGCATCCAGCAAAACCGAAAATTCAGGCGACGCCTATTCCCAAATTTCCAGGTCAAATAGTACATATTGACATACTTCACATGGGAAAACAATTAATTTTGACTGCAGTAGATAAGTTATCCAAATATGCAGTGGCGAAACCCATCAAATCCAAGGCAGCCTTGTACCGGAAACAGTAGTTATGGACAACGAAAAATCTTTTAGATCAGAAACAATAAACTACATAAAGGAAAACGAATTTGGAATAGAAATTCACCGGACAGCTCCATACACAAGTTGCTCCAATGGTCAAGTGGAACGTTTTCATTCCACATTGCAGGAAATAATGCGATGTCTCCAGTGTGACAAAACCCACCAATCTTTCAACGAACTTTTGGAAAGATCGGTCAAAGAATATAACCACTCTGTACATTCCACCACAAAGGAAAAACCTGTAGAAGCATTTTTTGGAAGGAGAGTCAATAGTGACCCCCAATTATTAAACAAACATAGGATAGATATAGCAAATAAAATTAGGGAAAAACAAAAAATTGATCTTACTTACCATAACAAAAATAGGAAAGAATTGAAGCAATATGCTCCTGGACAATTAATATTGGATAAGATCAGTAAAAAATTAGGTAACAAACTGACATCTAGATATAAAAAAGAAATAGTTTTACAAAACTATAACACTACAGGTAAAACTCAATCACGAAGAGTAGTGCATAAGAATAATATTAAACAGAGTTAAAAATTTTTTTTTTTCCTAGGGAAATTTGAACAAAATAGCCAAAATGAAGACGATCATAGTTATCCTGTTACCATCATTGATTGCTATTTTCGCACACCATTCGACATACAAGACTTAACAAATAACAACGGATATATACCCATCAAGACAGGGGAGCAAAAGACCATAAGTCACTTCAGTAAAATTCTTCACTTTATAAACTTAACAGCTTATGACAAAACAACTTCATTGATCACAAACAATATTGAAGCCTTAACAGCGACGAATACAGAGGACAGACAGTTACTAAATACGGTAAACAAAAACCTTTTATTACTCAAAGCAAAAATAAGCTACTTACACCCCCATACAAAAACAAAACGAGGTTTAGCGAACATTATAGGTAAAGGACTCAATTACATAGCAGGTACTATGGACAGTGACGATGAACAACAAATAACAAGCACATTAGAAACAATACAAAGCAACGAAAAAAATACTGCAGACTATGTAAATAACTTAATTTACATTAATAGACTCTTAACAGACCAAATTAGTAATATTACAAATCATATATACAAACAACAGACCCTCATTCAAAACTATATAAACGTATTTAGGGAAACAACCCAAAACAAAATCAAAACTATAGAGGACGAATTAGAATTTATGAGACATACATATCAAATTATATATATTCGATATATTACTCTTACAAAATCATATTAACGACATAGGACAAGTAATTTTTTCAAGCAAATTAGGTATAATTCCAACAGATATATTAACGCAGACCGAACTTGACCTAATTAGTGACTTTGATACATACAATAGTATACAGATAGCAGTTATTTTTTACGAAGACAACATCATACTAACCTTACTAATACCCCAATTCTCCTCCAATATCCTATCAAAAATAATTTTTGAACCTATTCCCGATCAAAAAAACCTATCATTAGTTTTAGATGAATACGAAATACTTACAGATGAAAATAATAATTTGTATAAAAAAATTGTTAAGGACAACCTAGAAAAAAATCGAATCAAATTAGATAACAACTGTTTAAAAAATATTATTAAATTTAAAGAAGCAAATTGTAAGCTAAAACCATTAGAAGAAACAGAAATCAAAGAAATTTAGCCTGGAATATTAATATTTAAAAATTTTTACTCAAGCATACTTCACAATTATAACAAATTAGAAATTATACAAACAGGAACCTTTTTAATAAAATTTGAAAATTGTAAATTAACAGCTGCAAATTAAAATGTATGATTCAATTGTACTACCGAATAGAATCACAAAAATTAAAGAAGACAAGAATATTACACAAACATAATTAAAATTAGAAAAATTGTACTTAAAACAAATTAACCAGCAAGAGCACATCGAGCTATTGTTTAAAAACAATAGAAGTGTTCATTTAATTAGTTTAAGTTCAGATTTATTAATTGTTTTATCTATTATTGTAATAATTTCTATTGCAATATGTATCAATAAATATAAAAGAAAATTACATATATCGCCTGAACTGCAAGATACTGCAAAAACAACGGAAGGACCATTTCTGCAATTAAGATCAACAGCATAACTCATCCACAACAACAATACCGATTGAGGACAATCGATTTAAAAAGGGAAGAGTTAACTTAGGGTAAGTTAATACCACCCAAGTCGCCTGACATATGACGCGCCGTCATATAAGTTGACTTAGGGTAAGTTAATACCACCCAAGTCGCCTGACATATGACTCGCCGTCATATATCAACTACTTCAAGCCGACTCATTAGAACCACCCACTCAGCCAAGATATCGTCAATTAGGCATTTACAATAGACCCGCATTCCAGAGAATCAAATAACACATATGCTATTATGTTATTTGATTACCAACCATAAATTGGCTACACCAAGTTGACCCACATCACATCACACATCAAATCATTTAATGGTCAACTCAAGAAATGCCAATACTGCACATGTTGCCCGAAATATGATTACCCATCATAATTCTGCCGCACCAACAAACGTACAGCGAGCCGATCATGCAAAGTGTCACACAACTATGTAGACCGGAAACTAGCGAACGATCGACCCAGCGCAACTGCAATTGTGTAAACATGACCCGCTTAACAAACAAAAACAGCCGGAGTCCGCATAATTGTGACCAACATTAATGCTGTAAACATTACAGCGCAATACCGTAAACATTACCAGTGCAACAACTAATGGGAACCATCCGCTACATACAAAGTCAGCATGCAGTTGCAGCGAAGCACCATGGATTTACTACGCAGCAAAATACAGACGCCACGCAGCAGAATGCAGCTGCAGCGCAGACACGGCGAAGTATAAATAGTCAAATTATTGTAACTTAGTTTTAGAATTTATTCTCGATCCAATAAACGCGGTCTTACTGGATTTCCCAGTACCCGCAGTAAAATAAAATTACTAAGAATTTATTCTCAAACCAATAAACGGGGTCTTGCTGGGTTTCCCAGCACTCGCCGTAAAATAAAAATATTAAAAACCATAACTGGCAACAGGCGAATTTGTTTGCGGTAGCCACGCCAGCGGCATGGTAAACTGTGGTAAGAGTTACCCGCTTTTTAATATCGATTAGTCATTAACATTATGGATGGCCAGAAGAAACGTAACCCTGGTCAATCCTGGGGCAATCGATTGTATGAACATTGCAATTAAAGCCCCAAAGGAACATAAAGAAATCAATAAAGAACGTACAGTATTGTGTTGCAAGCTGTGATGGATGTCAACAAAATGTTCATTGAAATAACTTGTGGTGAACCAGGATCGCTGCATGAATACCGTATTCTAAGAAGGTTCAAACTTTTTCAGGATGCAGAAAACCGTTATGAGGATATGTTTCCGAATTCATTTTTTATTATGGGAGATTCGACATTTTCATCAACGAAATGGCTGGTTCCATTCATTTTAATTTAAATGCATGCCAACGAAAGTTCAACGAAATACATTCTTCAACACGGATGGTGGTTGAAAGTTCATTTGGACTACTGAAAGGGCGCTTTCGAAGATTAATAAAGTTTACTGAGCAAACGGACTTGAAGACAATAACTAATGTCGTGGTCAGCCTAGACGCAGCCCTTGGCAGAAGATAAAACCCATTTAATTATTTAAGAAGACAAAATATTATTTGAAAATTATTATTATTTGTTTATTATTTATATTTTATTTATAAAATATTCAGTCAAAGAATAATTCTCGGAAAATATCAAACTTCAAAATAGATGTTTAGCTTACAGATAAATTGCCAAAATTATTTTATGTTGGCATGTGTTACATTTGTTAACAGTTCTTTTAAATTTGGGTTTCTTAAATCTAGGCGAAGATGTTCCAGTGAGGAGCAGTTTTCAACTAAATGTTGAATTGGCAGATTCTCGGCGTTGCAATATGGGCAGACTGGCGGTTGGGTGTTTTCCAAAATGTGTTTGTATGTAAGTCTGGTGTGGCCAAGCCGAAAGCGAGTATATGCTCTGTCTGTCAGTTATCGTTGTGGGAAGTATACATGGCTGGCGAATAGGGTTTATCATTTTGTAATAATGCGAATTTTCTGATTCCCGATAGCACTTATTCGCTAGATTTTTGATATCGTTTTTATTAATGGAATTTATGAGTTTTAAGGAAGATCTGGTCGCCAGTTTGGCTTCAGAATCAGCTAGAGTATTCCCTTTTATACCGATGTGGCTGGGTACCCATAAAAGTTTTATTTTCTAACATTTGATATAAGAATATCTCTAATTTGGCATATCGTTGGATCGACAAAGCTCACATTTGAAATGGCTCCGAGCGATGTGTTTACTTTCTTTTGCTATATGGCAGGCGTAGTCTGTAGCTTCTGCGGTGAACACTGAGGCGAATGGTGGTAAAACACTCATGCTGTTGCGTTATCATTCACGAAGCTGCAAGCGATAGTATTTTTGTGCTTGGACCCATCTGTATAGAGAGTTCGCCAATTAGTGTGATTGTTGCATATTTTTTAGGAAATTTTGCAGGTAAACGACAGGTGGTGTGTTTTCTTTTTTATATTTGGTTAGCTCTAGCATAATGCTGCTTTTTTGAAGAAACCATGGAGGAGACCGGAGACGGGTATTTGCCATGCCAATTGGCGTTTGTAATACCCGGGTTTTTTCCGTGTTTCGATTCCTGTTTAGCCTGTTCTTTAATGCAAGTTTGATAGGAGAACCATCGCCGTATGTTAGTTTCGTAACCATACTTTTCGTAATATAGAGTAGCCTGTGTTTTAGTGTAGGTAGTCCTGCTTCGGCTAATATGTTTACTATTGGAGTAGTTCGAAAGGCTCCAATTGCTAATCGAGATGCTGTGTGGTATGCCGACGCCATTTTTGCCCGATTTCTTTTTGAGGTGTTGCTGTATATCGGAAAGCCGTAATCTATTTTTGACAGAATTGTTGATTTATCAATTTGGACAAGTGTATTAGAATTGCTTTCTAATTTTTTATTACTAAGAGATTTAATTACGTTTAATCTATTTTGAAGTGAAGCACATAAATGTGCGATGTGATCATTCCATGTATACTTATGATAAACGAATATGCCTAGTATTTTAAGGATCTTTCCATTTGTTATAGGATTGTTATTAATGCTTAAGCATAAGTTATGACAATTGTGTTTATTACATATGTGTAGGTGTTTGGATTTATTAGCGGATATTTTAGTACCGCTGAAGTGGCACCACCTTAAAATATTATGTAGCAGAGTGTTAATTTGATTTGCAAAATTATTTGAGTTACGGACGGTGCCGAAAACGTAAATATCATCGGCATACAATACATGGTTAAGATATTTATGTTCGTTTATTATACGGCTTAAACGATCGAACGCTATAGAGTAAAGCCACGTCAAGTGAATACCGTTTTCTATTGGCCATTGTTCTGATATAAGTCTACTAACTTTGACACGGATTTTACGATTCTGAAGATAGTGTCGTATGTAATTTATGATCTTCGGACCTAGTTTCATGAGGTTAGTTGTGCTATAATGGTATGTAGACCGACTCGGTCGAAAGCTTTTTCCACATCTAATGCCAGTATAGAAAAATGGTTTTTACAGGAGATAGAATTTACAATTTGCTCGTCTAGTGTAAGTAGGGCATCCATTGTAGTGCGACCTGGCTTGAAGGCAGTTTGACGGTTTGAGAGAAGATTTTTGTTTTGAAGGTACCACATTAGTCTCCTTGCAATCATTTTCTCCATTACTTTAGAAAGACAAGATATTAGAGATATTGGGCGATAGCCTTCAGTATTGTTTTTTGGTTTCTTGGGCTTTGGAAGGGGAATGATTAGGCTTGTTTTCCATTGTTGCGGAATTATACTCGTGCTAAAAATTATGTTGTAAGGCTGGCATAGTTTAGATTACCTTATCCTAGGAAGATTTTAAAGAATTGGGTAAGGAATATTATCCAAGCCTGGAGTTTTGCCTCTCAGTGTGGAAAGGCAGGAATTGAGTTCAGGAATAGAGAAGGGCAATTCTATTTGTCTTGCTTCTTGATTTAAATTGTAATTGATGTTAATTGGACAAGTGTAATGACTTTTGTTGTTTGCGAACTCAATGCTAAAATTATTATTCTTTGAGTAGTCAGACCAAGTTTTGGCCAAAACCCTTCCAATTTCTTGAGGGCTCGGAACTGTTGTATTATCAGAATTTTGGAGTTCGTGAATATAGCGTGAAGAGGATGTCCATGAAGGATATTTACTTTGTTCCAGAGAGTTTTAGAGGTTGTTTGATAGTGGATATCCCTGGTGAGGTCTATGAATTCATTACGTTTTGAGATTTTAACCTCTCTTTTAAACTTTGTATTTGCCTTTTTATAATGCAAGATGTTATCTCTGGTGGGGCTACGTTTAGCAACTTTCCATAAGTTAACTTTATCATTCCGTAGAACAGCTAACTGTTGAATACCAATAAGTTGAATGACTGTTAAAGATTGGTTTGGTGAGAGGTATAGACAGGTGCGCAGCTTGTTTTATTTTTCTTGGCAAAGCTGCGGCTGCTTGATTGCTGTTGTTAGCGTTTAAAGTAAACCCTTTTAATAGTCCTATTAAATTCTGAAAGGACTTCCAATCAGCTAATCTTAGGTTATACCTAAAGTCGTAATTGACGCTCTGTCTTCTATTGTACCCGAAAAGGGATAAGAAAATCGGTAAATGGTCGCTACCATGTAGCGATGTTAAGAGGTGGGTTGCACATGCTTAAGTCTATGTGTAATGTGTGTTGAAAATTGGGTTGGGGTTTTATCGTTGAGTATAATGAGATGGTTATTTTGTATGAAATCGGAAATGATTTTGCCTCTTTTGTTATAGTTTGGTGAGCCCCATAAGGGACTCCATCCATTAAAATTACCGTGAATTAAAGTGGGATGTGTTGAATGACCTATAAGGTTCACTAGGTCGCTTTCAGATATAGTGTCTGTTGGTGATATATAGGCGTTGATAATTGAAAAGGAATATTTGACTTAATATTTGCAGCGACTGCTAATATATTTGTATTAATGTTAATAATGGAATGTTGAAGTGAATTGTGGATTAACAGAGCAACTCCTCTTTTGGCGGTTGAGTTGCGCTCTATGTCATTACGGGTGTGGTCAAGAATTATTTTGGTACCATACTTGATGGTGGGGTAGAGAAAAGATGAGTTGTAGAGCTATGATATGGAATTTATTTTCTTTTAGAAGTAAAAAGAGCTCATTGTAATTGTTTGTGTATCCATTAAGATTCCACTGTAGAATCTTAAGTACCATATTGGAACAATGAGTGATAATTGTGCAGATTCTCTACTATCGAAAAAGTTGTTTTTTCGGTAGTAAGAGTTTTTTATAAATACATTTCCAGGGGCATTTCAGAGCTAAGAGAGTCGGCCGAGAGAGAGAGATAATAGCATTTTGGATTGCGGTGCTGTCATCGGTGGATTGATGTGCTGATGTATCATTTAGAAGTTGATTAAGAAGAGTGCGGGCATTACTAAGAGAGATGGGACTGTTATTGTTGTATGATATAGATTGATTTGAAGAGTAAATGGTTTGTGCTGGATTGTTGGGGTTTGTTGTTCAGTTGGTTTGATGTGCGCTTAGTTGGTAAGGAATATCGTGACTGATCGTCGCGGAGAGTTCTTTTGATATGCAGGTGTCATTCCTAGTTGGCTTCGTTGAGGGAGGAAATGGAAATTCTTTGTCAGCGTGTTCGATGTGGTTGTTCGTTTTCTGTTCATTGGAGTTTTTGGGGGGTTTTCTTGTTGCTTCTTCTAAGCTTTCCGTTGGTGATACCTATTGTTTGTTATTGTGGTTTATTTCTTCTGTTGCTTCTCTGAATCTACATTTGTTTACGGTTTAGTACACAAGAATGTAGGGTTCTACCTTGACTTTAAGCCATTCAACATTGACTTCTTTGGGTAATTCGTAAGCACAAAATGAAATGATGTGAAGAGGAGTATGTACCACTTTACCATCTTCTATTTTTGTGATTTTTTTACACTCTGTTGCGCCCTATATTGCGACCTATTTTCACTTAGACTTGCCAGGCAGTGTGCGTAAATAACGCCTTTGACAGTATTTAGTGTTGGATGTAGGCATACGGATATTTCGAAGACGTTTGACATCTTGGTTGCTTTTAAGAATTTTGTGCTTTGTTGGTTATTTTTGGCAAGAATGAGAAGATCTCCATCTCTGGTAAAAAAAATAGAACTGGGTGGTTCAGATGTAATCGATTCGAGCGCTTTTTGCAGGAGAAATATATTGAAATTTTTTAATGGCTTTTGAGTATCTTTGTTTTTAATGATGAGAAACTTTGGGGAGGATGTGGGGAAAATGTGTGAAGGTTTGTTGTTTTTCTTTAGGTTTGGGAAGTCATGTGGATTATTGAGATTAGGGATTTTGCGTTTTGGTGAGGGTTCTTCCCTTAAGATCGCAAAATAGTTTTGGTTTTTTCCGCCGGGTCGGAGGCCATGTTTGGATGAATCACTTTTAAAATACACAGCAATCACTATCACTACTTGTGCACATTATTGGACAATAATATGATATTTGTCCGAAAGTCACTATCTTTCTAAAATTAACACCGCACAACAATACAACCTTTGACAGCGAAACGAAAATAACTAGAGAGAACGCAGTTAGCAGGTGTAAACAGTTCAACAGTCATATACTCACTGTTATTTGAAAATTTTACAGTATAAATATATATATATCTTTAAATTAATTAATAAAAATATTGACCAGAATTCATTGCATTTCATTAAACCTATATCTATAAAACTAAAAAAAATCTTAATGAATATCACTTTAAAAATATTTCACATACAAAATTCAATTCCGATAATTTCTTATTCTAATTACAAGTAAAATAAAAACCAAAACCAAATTAAAAAAAAAAAACAAAAAAAAGTCTTAAAGTTTTAAAAAGCTGTTGCTAGACAGCGTAATTTCTGTTAGCTATTTTTTCCAGCAAAAACACATTTCTCCGCTCCAGATCGCCGTCCTTCTCTGACTTCTTCATCAACATTTTTTTAATCTGTTGAATGGCCTCGCTCCTCGCTTTCTTTTTCTGTTCCGCCTTCAATATCTTTTCTAACGTTGAACGTTTTCGGCGTACTGCTAGAACTGTGTAGGCGGCGTCGTTTCGAAGTCCTGGAAGTGGATTATGTATCTTAATATAATTTGCTAAAACATACATATATTTTTTGAATCTACCGTGACCGCCATTGACACCATGTCTTTCAACACATTCGCGTAGGCCAACCTCCTTCTTTTTGGGTGCTTAAACTCCACTTTTCGGGCGAGGTAGCACCTCAAAAACCCAATTGTCTCCCAAAGGGACCACCTTTTTCGTCTTTTTCCTTGCGTTCTGAAATAACTACATGTTTTAATTCATAATTTTATGTAAAATCTATGCAAAGCAATTTTCATTGCCCTCGTTCCATTTGTATTTGTTGTGTTTATGTATATATGATTGAAATTTCCCAAGTATTTTTCCAGAGCCCATTCAAAATAGAGCGATGTTTTTTGCTTCACAACACTACATCTCTGGTCGGAGTTGGCTCAACTCGCATAATTTCCTGAGTTAGTGTTGTCCAGTATAATGGGCCCGTTTCATTGTATCCGACTTGCAAAAGAACGCTCCAACTCGGTTAAAATTTTCTTCAGTTGCAAAGCAACCCTGTTCGCATCTGCGATTTGTTTTGTATTATTTAAGAGCGGAAAATAGTTGTGCAAACAAATCTCAGGTTGATGTATTTATATTGTTAAAAATACTATGCAAATTGAAACGTATTAGGTCTTATATGATGCAAGCCAAATTTTATAGGAGGAAGCAAAACTATTGGACTTTTATTTTACTGAACTAATAAACAGAGCTTTTTAAAATATCCGCGCTATTGCAATTTTCGCTCATTTTGTTTTATACGCAGTGTGGACTATCAATGATATCCGTACAGATAAATTTATTTTCAGATATTAAAGGTGATAAAATATTCTTAAGCTATTGTAAATGTTCAATTTTATTTATTCGAAGCTTCTTAAATAAATAGAAGTTCTTCACGTAGAGTCTGATACTACAAAAATTCTAAATTTTGAATACTAGTTTCTCACTTAGTGTGATACGTAGGTCATTGAGTGTTAAGTAAAAGTTACAAAATAACAATATATATGGCTTATTTTACAACAGAAAAGTAAAACTCACAGGGTAAGGTTTAATTCTTTGGCGCAAAATAAACTCCATTTCAGTGTTAGTTGTTGAAAGAAAAGCAAAACTCAAACAATGCGTGTTATTTTGGGAGCAGAAAAAAATCAAGACATAGGGAATAAATAATCTTCTTTTCTTTTTTTGATATCGCGTATAATATTTACGACTCATGATTTAAAATACTCACACTTAGCATAAACTGTTTAGTCCTACTTACTTTAGACATACTGCCACTGCTGCTAGAGCTTATTGAATAGGAAGCAAAATAAGTTTTTGTAATTTCAAACCCAATATGTTTATTATAGGAAACGGGTGGCATTTATACTTTTCAAAAACTTAAAATTTTCGTCGTAATACGTACGATTGGTTTTAGGAAGATTCCAAATATTTTTATTGCAGTTACTTTTCAAAAATACTCAAATTATTTAAAATTAATAACTCTCACACAGATCTGCTAGGCTAGCTTAAGAGGATGAGGTTGCAATTTAATAAAAAGCCAATATCAAATTAAGCTTTTAGAACAAATCATTAAAAAAATTATTTTAATATTGTAAGATATTATTGAAGTTTTAGCGGTTTTAAGTAGAACGAAAAACTGTACCGACTTAGTATTGAAGCTTTAGCTCTGCACAGCGCAGTGAAAATCATTATTTTGGGGGTTTTTGGTACAAATGCCAGAGTTTTAGCATAAACACAATAAGGCCTATGCCACCTATTCTGGGTTAACAAATCTCAATTTTGGATCATTTTGTATATAGCCGGTAGTGCATTTTGCGTACACGATGTATTGCACACCGAGCGACGATTCGTGTGGGTGTAATTTTGACGTTATTGGTCTCCAAAGCACAGAAATCAGTGAGTTCACACCACCTGATGTTAATGTGCCTTAATATTTCGCCTGTGGTTACTTTAACAAATTCATTATTATTTGAAAATCACTTGTCACGGTTACAACAAATTGCTAAGGATAAAAAAAAAAAATAATAGTACATAAAGGAGAGTGCAACCCCAGAACAAGAGCACTAACATGCACATGACTTGAAGCACAAAATCTCTATTATTTTCAAATCGAGCAAAAAGCAGCTAGATTTTTCACAATTTATTAGCTGAATATCTGTAGTCTTACGCCTTATCCCTATGTACGGCTATGTTCACAACTGGTTGCATTATCAGGCCTATCTCTGATTCCGCACGAACTACCGTCGTGAAAACATCTCCCGCCACGAATTCGGGAAAAATGCTATCAGAAATTTCGACGTTTTCGTAGTTACTACTGGCAACTCATAATTCAGGAATCATGCTGGCAACTATTGTTCTAAGTTCGAATATGTCCTACCAAATCTTTACACGAAGTTCAGCTGTTTTTTGTTTATTTTGTTGGCAGCAAATGAAATAAATATCATATTTTTTCACACGAAAATTTTACAAGTAATTATTTTACTACAAATAGTGAAATGGATACCATTCTGGTAGCAGCTTTATCAGTAGAGGAAGAGCAAAGATGCTTAAATATTGAGCGTACAAATTTACGAGATGTTTGCTATCCTTTCAGTTTGGACAATAAACCCTGAGTTGTTGTACTAAAATACATGCATACATACATACACATTGAACAAATATTTTATTTTGTAGTTTTATAAAAAAATTCACGTCGGAATTGGTAATAGCGTTTTCCCGACGCTTCCACGTCGGGATATCTGACGGAATCAATGATAGAAAAATTATTGAAAAAAATACAAGGTTCGAAATATCTGTGGTTGAAGATTCCATCGCAAACTTTGTATAGGCCGATGAAAAGCTAAAGGAACGGCAAGAATTGTTTATACACCAGTCCTCTAAAATATAATTCAATTTAGACAGTATCAAAAGTTTTAAGATCGCACGCATTCATAGCCCCAATGTGTATGAAAATACAAGCGTTTGAGAAATATTAATGTGCGTTTCAGTGAAGCAGGCATATCATGTGCGTCGGCAAGCAAAATTGTTCATTTGTACTATTATGGCGACGTCAGCTCCAAGCGAACGAAAAAATCATTTAGATACAAATAACGTCAATAATTTTTTTTTTTTTAAGAAATACTCGCTTACTTCTTTTGTTTTAAACATTCATATCAACGTTGACGATCTTCACATTTCATATTACTTAAAGTAATATCTTTGAATTATTAGTTTGTAGTACAGCCTAATGAAAAAACATATATGCATTTACATCTATCTACGGAGGCCACATCACAAGTAAAAGTCACTCTCTTTCGTTTTATTTAATTTATTCACTTCAAGGGCAGTTTAACAATACTTAAATTTTATGTACTTCTGGCCCCGTTTTAATATAACCGAGTTGTAAAAGAACGCTCTAACTCAGATAAAATTCCCATTAGTTGTAAATGCAACCCTGTTAGTCTCTTTCATGGACGTTGCGATTTGTTTAGTGCTATTTAAGAACGGAAAATAGTTGTGCCGACAATGTTTGGGTTTATGCAGTTATATATTCACAAATACTATGCAAATAAAAACGAATTTGTCCGTAAATCTAAATTTCCCATGTATTTTCTTAGGGCTAATGCACAATAGCGCAGTTTTTTTCACTTCCCTACACTACATCTACATTTAACCGAGTTGGCTCAACTCGCATATTTTTCCGAGTTAGTGAGTTGCCTTACATGCAATTCGTTATCCTACCTAGTTTTCTTTTGCAACTAGGGTACAAAGAAACAGGCTCTGTATTAACGTCGCCGTCCGTTCTGTTCAACTGTCACGTAAAGCTTTTCGCCCGTACTGCCTTTTTGTGCAAAGGTGCATTTTTCCGTCTTATAATCATCCGTTTAATATGTTCCCACATATACACATAAAATTTATATGTAGGTACGTACTCCATCCTTATTTATTTAAATTCTAGTTACCTATCTTTTTTGAACAAGTGAAAGTAAGGTTTAGGTTTGCATTTGTAAGAAAGCAATTTTAAAAGCTCTATTAACTACTGCGCTCGGATTTTGATACTAGAGTCTCCCCAAAATTGCTTTCATTCAAATTTTTGCCAGATACGCGATCTTATTATAAATCTGCAAATGTCAGTACCGATTATCGAAGGTATTGCATCATTATCACTAACATGCAGTTCTTGATTGCCTTTCGAAGGCGCACGACTACCTCTGATCTCGATTTGAATAATTTCTGACACTTTTATCACCATAAGCACCAACAACATTAATCTTAATAGCAACAATCAAAAAACAAATCCACCAAACAACATAAAAACAGAAAGTCAATTAACAAACACTCCTTCTTTGGAAAAACTAATACTTTCGAATCGCCCTAAATTGAATCCGTTTAAACAATAGTAAGAAGAATCTCTACAACTCTAATATCAAACGAAAACAATCTCTTTCACTACTTTACCCACTCTGATATCTCATTTGGCCTCATTGCTTGCAATGAATTCGTTACCAACACCACCCCAAACAATATCACACCTTTGTCTCAATATAAGCTATCCTCTCAAGTTAATTCACCTTACTCCCAAACGACTTCACCGCAAACACACCACCCCAAACAATATCACACCTTTGTCTCAATATAAGCTATCCTCTCAAATTACTTCACCGTACTCCCAAACGACTTCACCGTTCTCTGGGTCTTCTCAACTGCAATTCCCACCTTTTGAACCTCTTTCTTCCCTCTCAAAAGTACTTCCAAAACTCAAGAACCAACTAACGCGTGTTTTTTTTTAGTCTGATAGAAATTTCGACAGGGATAGCTGTCACTTGACATAACATTTCGTTTTGACATTTCTGTTCAGTAAACATTGGCAAATCATCATCATCACTTTAAATCCGTGTTCTGTTCGCCAAACTTATAATTTTATGGTCCACATAATTACGAAGAACATTCACTCTACTCGATGAAAAACCAACAAGACAAAGAACTGTACGTACAGAAGAAAATATTGCAAAATTGAACTGATCGCATCCGACTCACCAATGCTAGTCGTGGCGGACATATACCAGAAATCGTTTTAAATATTAAATGCCATGAAAATATCTGCCAAATAAAAAAAATTTGGCATCATTCTTCATTTTTTATGTGTTTTATTTCAATTTAAAGTTCTATCAGTCTAAAAAAAATACTCTTTATATCTGAAGATGAAATATAGTACACACAGCTCCAAACATATATGCACTTACACATACAAATAACAATATTTTCCCTCTCTACCATAGTGACGCTAATTACTCTTAAAAGAGCAAAATCCAGGGGTATTATTTGTATCCAAGAAACACACATTCCATCAGCTTCCAACACCGACATTTACTATCCTAAGCAAACCAATATGCAAGGCGTTTGTATTCTAATAAAAACATTCCTACCACATGAGTTTATTGATTTAAATTCTACTCTGTCTACAATAGCTCTTTAACGAAACTAATCTAAACGATTTATTTACCCAATTGTGCTTACCTGTGCTTTGGACAAGGGACTTCAATGCGTGGAATCCATCTTGGGGATCCCACAAATCAAATACATGGAGCTAAATATTTGAAAATTTCATTACCAACAACAATCTTATCATACTTAATAATGGCGCTCCAACACATTTTGTCACCCATTCGTCCCTTACAAATGTCGACCTTTCTCTAACTTCCCCTCAACTCTTCACGAGAATTAATTGGGAAACCTCCTCTTTTCGCAGAGGTAGTGACCATTTCCCCTTATCAACCCCTCTTTAAACAAACTTCCACTTTGACAAGTATAACCCCGCCCCCAAATTTAGAACTTCACGTGCAAACTGGAACGTGTTTCAAAGTTAATCAAAAAAAGCTTAGGCATCACTCCAATAGATAACATTAATAAAGGCACATCTACGTTCACAAAAGTTATTCGCTCTGCAGCCAATTAATCGATCCCTCAGACCAAGCGTAAGTTTTGAAAAGGCTTTCCTATCTCGTGGAACAAAGATCTTTGATACATGCGTGGTAAAAAAAACTTGAATAGTGGAATACTTGGCCGATCTTTGGTCTACTTATTCGGAAGATAGTAATTTTCTGCAGAATACATCACGGAAAAACAAGGTGAAATATTTGCGACATACACGGCAACAAATCTCTCTTTTGCAAATTAGAGTCCGCTCCACAACATGCCAAAGATAAAACTCCAGACCTCGATAGAATATCCTACCCGATGCTGGATAACTTACCTAAAGCTATCAAACAAAGGCTACTTTGCCTTTCGAACGCAATTTTCCAAAAAGGATTATGCCCACATAACTGGCTGGGGCGAACGCAATTAAAAAAAACGTTTTCTATAATTTTTGAAATTACTTGCCCCGGGCAGGATTGGACCCGGGACCCACCGAATGAAGCGCGCACACTCTACACACTCGGCTACGTCGGCCCGATTGTTAAACCGAATAAATGAAAGAATCTGACTACCTATAGGCCCATGTTCTTGGTATCATGC
Source organism: Anomoia purmunda (assembly GCA_951828415.1). Taxonomy (NCBI): domain Eukaryota; kingdom Metazoa; phylum Arthropoda; class Insecta; order Diptera; family Tephritidae; genus Anomoia; species Anomoia purmunda. Next base: position 83,974,677 of record OX639993.1, on the reverse strand, counting down.
CTAAGCAAAACTTTTAAAAAAATAATTTTTAGGCGACTTACATGGTGCGATACAAAAAATGACTTTACTAAGCACAATCAAGCGGCTTTTAAACATCAGCACAATACAATGGATTCTCTTATTCAACTCCAATATTATGTGTCTGACGCTCTCTCCACTAAAAATCCCCCCACTATCCTCTCCACTGATTTCGAGAAAGCTTTTGATCGCGTAGGAATCCATGCAGTGCTAAGTCAATTAGCGGCTTGGAAGACTGGTCCGAAAGTTTTTAGAATAGTAAAAGCTTTCATGTCCCAAAGAAAATTCCGAGTTCGCATAAATAATGTTTTATCTAGTTTGCGTCCTCTTAAAAATAGTATACCACAAGGCTCCTCACTAACGGTGGTGCTATTTATTATTGCTTTTGACTCACAACGTATGCGGACGATGCTGTAAGCAACTTAAAAATTTTTGGAGTATATTTTAATAAAAGATTTAATTTTCAATATCAATGCCTTAGCTTTTGAAATAAATTAACGAAAAATTGCATATAATTAAATATTTAACAAGCAAATGATATGTTATCTATCCTAACACTTTCATCAATGCAAAATTGACTACGGCTTACTTATTTTTGGATGGTATGCAAACTCTAACCTGAAGCTATTGGAACCATCTTATCATGCGGTTAGTCGACGGAGCAGCAGCGCTTTCCCTAGGTCACCTATTAAGTGTATATTGGCGGAATGGGGCCCACCTTCAGGGTATTTGAGACAACGATGCAACTAATACGAAAACTGGTAGTGGCTACTAAAAAATGGCACAGTCAACATGTCTCTCCATACTTTCAAAAATTCCAACACCTGCAATGCAGTATTTCAGCAACATTTTCTAGAACTGATAAAAACATACGAAAGTAACAAGTGGACTGCAATTTATACAGATGGGTCCAAAGTGACAAACAAAGCTTTCACTGTCACGGAAATTACAAACGGCGGGATTCTTCCTTGTTATTCATCAGTATTTATAGCCGAGGATTTTGCCATTTCCAAAGTCGTAGAATACGTCATAAATAATAAAGGAAAGTTTGTCATCTGCTCACACAGGATTTCTTGTATTACCGAAAATGACCATGCAGACCATTCTGCTCGATTTTTTTTAATCAGCGCCAACTTTCTAAAATGAACCGTATGACCAACACGACATTGTAATATGCTGGATTGCTATGTTCATGAAATTATACACACCGAATGGAACCATTTCAATCACTGGTACTCAACCTTTAACCCTACACGAACCAAAGTTGTATACCCAAGGGACATATCTCGCCCGCAAGCTCCCATCTTCACACGTCTAAGCATTGGCCACACACAACTCACACACGAGCACCTCCTTATAGGAAAACTACAACCATCATGCCCTTTTTGTACCAGTAGGATATCACTTCACCACATCCTCAACGAATGCTCAGTTTTAGCGAATATTAGGAAAAAGCACAACATTGCTTCTAACTATCAAGCATTGTTAAGGACTCCTTCATATGCAAAAATTTTGAGCGTATATAACTATCTAACCGAATGTAAATTACTAAATAAAATATTACTTCATATTTTGTTTATAAATAACTTTAAATATTTTTTATCATAGTCGATGGCCTAACAGCTCATATATACGATAACGTTTAATACTACTCAGAATATTTCTCCTAATATTGAATAAGTAAATAAATAAATAAGTTTTGACAACTTTCAATAAATATTTGAATTCCTAAAAATAAGACTCTTTATTAATGTTATGCTATAAAACTCTTTAATAGGCTGCTCCGCCTGTCACAATGTTCCACTCGTTACATTTCCCAGGATCAGTGAAGTCCCCAAATTGACATTCCTATAGAATAGCTATTCCAAAATATTCTTCGATTACCTGATGCAAATGTTGGGTGAATGGGTTGCAGGTATGAAGAATTTTTGGTGCGGATTTGACCTATGGTGGCACTGGCAAGTGAACTACCTTATTCAAGGTAGTGTTAATTACTATTGGTTGTTTAGCACTAGTATTTACATACTCTTTGAATAACAACACTCAAGTGGCTGTTGCCTAAGGCAATAAAAATAGACGGCTTAAGGTCGATATAACTGCAACAGTTAAATGATCGAACTGATTTCGATTAAAGGTTTGCTTTAGCAGATCGAAGTTTTTAACTATTTAACATTCTTGAACTTCTCACTAGTGTTGCTACACTACGGGATTTTGGTTGGAAGCTTGTGTCTGCAGAAAGAAAAGGGCATATTTTAAAAGAGCTTGGTAACTAGTCATTAAATAAAGCAATTGTTCATAGCTATAAGTGAAAGCATCCTATATTGCCATGCAGAATAGAACCCTGCGTATTATGTATGAGAACTGTGCATAGCATCACTGACGATCCCCATCTTCGTGATCGCTATAACTACCAGTGCAAACTATTATAACTGCTCACTTTCGTTTAGGATTTGGTTGAATAGGTACAATACTGTCATGGGCAGCTCTGATCAATAAAGTGTAACTTAAGCATTAGCCAGCGTTTTTTACTGCTACTTTCGCGGAATACCGGACTGGTCCGTCAGGAGAGGCAGTAGCGGCCAATTTAATTTAAAGGAAAGGTTGGGGTAGTCAACCGTATGCCGCAGTGTTAGCGAAAAGGCAAGTCATATTCTTCATTGGTGCCAAACTTGAAGCACAACGACGAACTGAAGGTAGACGAAATGGCGACATTTTCACCCAGCCAATTTTTTCAAATTTTGGAAGCGGCGTTAAAAGCGACTATTCTACAACATGTACGTCACGCTTTAAAGGACAACAGGATCCGGTAGCGGTATAAGAAATGATTGCTACTATTATAGTCTACAAAGATATTGATAAAATTTCTGATGATTACGCGCTACGTGATATGCCACTGTGACTCAAGGATTACGCAGCGACTTGGGCGAAAAGTGTAAAAGAATCCGTGTTGACATTCGCCGATGTCATAGAATTGATACGAGCAACACTTTCTTCTCCAGCATCCGTTTTTTAAATTTATTTTATTATTTGGGCACAAACAACCCGCGCGAAGTCACCGATAGCATTATTTGTAATAAGAGGCTGTTGCTCTTTAAACTTAAAGGGAATCATCATCGAATTGGTGCAACTACATGTGATTTACAGTAAAGATCAGGGAGGGTGTTCATCGTGATGCATTCTCGTTCGATGAACTCATATCGCGTTGCCGAGATGCAGAATTATTCTCGGCTGAATCGAGAAAACTTCTGACGGAACCGATGGAGAAGACAGACACTGTAGAAATCTGCTTAAAGAAGAAGGAGCAGCAGCATATTGCCCAAAGATAGTCCACAATATATCTCGGTGAACGCTATGAATACTACCACTATTGAAAGATCCACTCCCTTGGGCCATGTTGAGATGCTTAAAATGAAGAGAGAAGCTCTCTTCGATGACCAGGATGTTATGGCTGACGTAACGTAGGCAGATGGAAACACTACTACCCAAAAAGTGTTGTCTACAATTTCCGACATCACTATCGGCAATAAGGTCCCGAAAATACGTATGACATCACTATCGATTGGCGCAACGCTACTGGTACTTCGAACATGAGCCCAATACAAAATATGAGTTTGCCAAGTCAGGTGTGCGTGGTCTGCCGTTCGCTATCGATATAACAGACGTGCAGGTAGTAATTATCAATCGGCAATCTACTCGTACTAAAGCGATATATGAATATTCGGACTTTGTACGCTATGTTATGAAAGTGGCGCTAACATCGACGAGGGTGTTTCGTTGGAAGTGTGTCCAAAAAGGAATTATGGGCCAAAACGATTGTTTCGCACACCCAGTACAACAAAATTACAAAGGTCGGCGAATCTACGCCCGAGAACGCGTCTCGTTTGTTTGGATCTCCAACAAAGCTCAAATTTGAAAACTACAAAAAGAATAAACTTTTTTCGCGTTTAGTGATATGTTTGGTGCTATTTAAGAACGGCAAATAGTTGTTCCGACAATGTTTGGGTTTATGTAGTTATATATTCACAAATACTATGCAATTAAAAACGAATTTGGCCTTAAGTCTAAATTTCCCATGTATTTTCTTAGGGCTAATGCACAATAGCGCAGTTTTTTTCACTTCCCTACACTACATCTACATTTAACCGAGTTGGCTCATCTCGCATATTTTTCCAAGTTAGTGAGTTGCCTTACATGCAATTCGTTATCCTACCTAGTTTTCTTTTGCAACTAGGGTACAAAGAAACAGGCTCTTTATTAACGTCGCCGTCCGTTCGGTTCAACTGTTACGTAAAGCTTTTCGCCCGTACTGCCCTTTTGTGCAAAGGTGCATTTTTCCGTCTTATAATCATCCGTTTAATATGTTCCCACATATACACATAAAATTTATATGTAGGTACGTACTCCATCCTTATTTATTTCAATTCTACATAGTTAGCTATCTTTTTTGAGCAAGTGAAAGTAGGGTTTAGGTTTGCATTTGTAAGAAAGTAATTTTAAAAGCTCTGTTAACTACTGCGGTGGGATTTTGATACGAGAGTCTCCCCAAAATTGCTTTCATTCAAATTTTTGCCAGATACGCGATCTTATTATAAATATGCAAATGTCAGTACCGATTATCGAAGGTATTGTATAATTTTCAAATCGGACTCTGCACATTACTAATGTGCAGTTCTTGATTGCCTTTCGAAGGCGCACGGCTACCTCTGATCTCGATTTGAATAATTTCTGACACTTTTATCACCATAAGCACCAACAACATTAATCTTAATAGCAACAATCAAAAAACAAATCCACCAAACAACATAAAAACAGAAAGTCAATTAACAAACACTCCTTCTTTGGAAAAACTAATACTAATAGTAAGAAGAATCTCTACAACTCTAATAACAAACGAAAGCAATCTCTTTCACTACTTTACCCACTCTGATATCTCACTTGGCCTCATTGCTTGCAATGAATTCGTTACCAACACCACCCCAAACAATATCACACCTTTGTCTCAATATAAGCTATCCTCTCAAATTAATTCACCTTACTCCCAAACGACTTCACCGCAAACACACCACCCCAAACAATATCACACCTTTGTCTCAATATAAGCTATCCTCTCAAATTACTTCACCGTACTCCCAAACGACTTCACCATTCTCTAGGTCTTCTCAACTGCAATTCCCACCTTTTGAACCTCTTTCTTCCCTCTCAAAAGTACTTCCAAAACTCAAGAGCCAACTAACGGGTGTTTTTTTTTAGTCTGATAGAAATTTCGACAGGGATAGCAGCTGTCACTTGACATAACATTTAGTTTTGACATTTCTGTTCAGTAAACATTGGCAAATCATCATCATCACTTTAAATCCGTGTTCTGTTCGCCAAACTTATAATTTTATGGTCCACATAATTACGAAGAACATTCACTCTACTCGATGAAAAACCAACAAGACAAAGAACTGTACGTACAGAAGAAAATATTGCAAAATTGAACTGATCGCATCCGACTCACCAATGCTAGTCGTGGCGGACATATACCAGAAATCGTTTTTAAATATTAAATGCCATGAAAATATCTGTCAAATAAAAAAAAATTTGGCATCATTCTTCATTTTTTATGTGTTTTATTTCAATTTAAAGTTCTATCATTCTAAAAAAAATACTCTTTATATCTGAAGATGAAATATAGTACACACAGCTCCAAACATATATGTACTTACAAATACAAATAACAATATTTTCCCTCTCTACCATAGTGACGCTAATTACTCTTAAAAGAGCAAAATCCAGGGGTATTATTTGTATCCAAGAAACACAAATTCCATCAGCTGCCAACACCGACATTTACTATCCTAAGCAAACCAATATGCAAGGCGTTTGTATTCTAATAAAAACATTCCTACCACATGAGGTTATTGATTTAAATTCCACTCTGTCTACAATAGCTCTTTAACGAAGCTAATCTAAACGATTTATTTACCCAACTGTGCTTACCATTTTGGGGATCCCACAAATCAAATACATGGAGCTAAATATTTGAAAATTTCATTACCAACAACAATCTTATCATACTTAATAATGGCGCTCCCACACATTTTGTCACCCATTCGTCCCTTACAAATGTCGACCTTTCTCTAACTTCCCCTCAACTCTTCACGAGAATTAATTGGGAAACCTCCTCTTTTCGCAGAGGTAGTGACCATTTCCCCTTATCAACCCCTCTTTAAACAAACTTCCACTTTGACAAGTATAACCCCGCCCCCAAATTTAGAACTTCACGTGCAAACTGGAACGTGTTTCAAAGTTAATCAAAAAAAGCTTAGGCATCACTCCAATAGATAACATTAATAAAGGCACATCTACGTTCACAAAAGTTATTCGCTCTGCCGCCAATAAATCGATCCCTCAGACCAAGCGTAAGTTTTGAAAAGGCTTTCCTATCTCGTGGAACAAAGATCTTTGATACATGCGTGGTAAAAAAAACTTGAATAGTGGAATACTTCGCCGATCTTTGGTCTACTTATTCGGAAGATAGTAATTTTCTGCAGAATACATCACGGAAAAACAACGTGAGATATTTGCGCCATACACGGCAACAAATCTCTCTTTTGCAAATTAGAGTCCGCTCCACAACATGCCAAAGATAAAACTCCAGACCTCGATAGAATATCCTACCCGATGCTGGATAACTTACCTAAAGCTTTCAAACAAAGGCTACTTTGCCTTTCCAACGCAATTTTTCAAAAAGGATTATGCCCACATATCTGGCTGGGGCGAACGCAATTAGAAAAAACGTTTTCTATAATTTTTGAAATTACTTGCCCCGGGCAGGATTGGACCCGGGACCCACCGAATGAAGCGCGCACACTCTACACACTCGGCTACGTCGGCCCGATTGTTAAACCGAATAAATAAAAGAATCTGACTACCTATAGGCCCATGTTCTTGGTATCATGCCTAAGCAAAACTTTTAAAAAAATAATTTTTAGGCGACTTACATGGTGCGTTACAAAATATGATTTTACTAAGCACAATCAAGCGGCTTTTAACCATCAGCACAATACAATGGATTCTCTTATTCAACTCCAATATTATGTGTCACTAAAAATCCCCCCACTATGTTGTTGTTGTTGTTGTAGCGTTTAGTCGCGCCCCGTAAAGAGCGGATTCACCCATGGTCGTTGTCGTCGAACTCATCTAGGGGGAGGCCCAGGAAACGTGTAGTTTCGACAGGGTTGGACCAGAGGGAGAGGGGGGTTAGATGAGTGGGTTTGAGACGGCATGTGAATAGGTGGTTGGTGTCGTGCGGAGAATCTCCACATGCCGGACATGTGTTGGGTATGTCAGGGTTGATTCTGGATAAGTAGGAGTTGAGCCTGCTACAGTATCCAGATCGTAGTTGAGCCAGAGTGACGCGGGACTCGCGGGGCAGCAGGGACTCCTCATCTGCTACAGGTGGAGGTTGGGCTCCGATGACCGCATTTGCCTGGCGGGAGTCGATGATGTTTGTGACTGTGTCTCTGTGGATGTTGCTTAGGACCCGCCGGTACGCCTCCGGATCCAGCGGTTGTGTGATGAGTGGCTGGATCTCGTCCTTTAGTTCAAGTAGATGTCTCCTAATGTGCCTGGGGGGCAGCTCCACTGCAAGCAGGTGCCTATTTGGATGCCCCGAGCGGTGACATCCGGCAAGGAACTGCTTGCTGAGCATGAGGTTGTGCTCCTTAACTCGGAGCACATTGACCTCTTGGTGGAGATGCTCCTCAGGCGACATCAGAAGACATCCCGTCACTGTGCGGAGTGCTGCGTTCTGGCAGGTCTGCAGCTTCATCCACTGTGTCCTGCTGGTTCCCGGCGACCAGACTGGCGCAGCATAATTTATTACCGGCCGGCCAATCGCCTTGTATGTTGCCAACAACGTTTCTTTGTCTTTGCCCCAAGAGCTGCCGGCGAGCGACTTGAGGACATTGTTGCGGCTCTGTACTCTATTAGCGATTGCGGTAGTGTGCGCGGAGAAGGAGAGCAGGCTGTCGAAAGTCACCCCCAGAATCTTCGGGTGGTTAACCGTCGGAATGGGGGTGCCATCGATGTGGATGTTAAGGTCCAGCCTGACCTCCTTCGTCCAGGTGGTAAAAAGGGTCGCCGAGGACTTAGCAGGGGACAGCGCCAGGTTCCTGCTGGTAAAGAAATGGGCAAGATCAGAGAGATATCCGTTCACTTTCAAACACAGATCATCAATTACATTGCCGGTTGCCATTATCGAGCAATCATCAGCATAGGAGACAATCGTGACTCCCTCTGGCGGTTGAGGGAGCTTGGAGATATAATGATTAAACAGTAATGGGGACAGGACGCCACCCTGCGGTACCCCTTGTTTAATCCTCCTTGGTTTCGATGTTTTATCTCTAAACCATACCGATGATTGACGACCACACAGGTAATTCGCGGTCCACCATTTCAGTCCCTGCGGGAGAGTTGACGCTTCCACGTCAGCTAGTAGCGTGGAGTGACTGACTGTGTCGAAAGCTTTCGACAGGTCCAACGCTACTAGAACAGTTCTCTCGCAGGGGCGGTTTTGGTTAAGACCGCGGTTCACCTGCGTGTTTATGGCATTAAGTGTTGTTTTTGTGCTGTGCACTTTCCGGAAGCCATGTTGATGCTTAGCTGACCCAAGGTGGTATGTATAATACGGGAGGAATAGGGCCTCAAGTGTCTTTACCACAGGTGAAAGCAGGGAAATCGGTCGATAGGAATCACCCTTGTCGGCCGGTTTCCCTGGTTTCAGTAGTGGGACCACCTTCCCAACCTTCCAGATGTCTGGAATGATGAGGGTGGCCATAGACAAATTGAGGATCCCGGTGAGGAACTCAACTCCCGCGGGGCCTAAATTTTTCAGCATCAACACGCTTAGCCCGTCGGGGCCAATGGCCTTGGAGGCTTTCGCCTTCCCGATGACCTCCTTTACCTCGCCACAAGTGAAGGCAAGAGGCGCGCTGTTGTTCGGAAGTTTGCGCAGCCTCCTGGTCACCTTCCGCTTGGTCCTATCCACCGAAGGATGCAGTATGAACTGTCGGCTAAAATAGCTCGCGCATCTCTTCGGAGACAAAGTCAGCAGGTCTGTCAATCGAGATGACTATGGGTAAGTGGTCTGAAGGCAGCGATAGCATAGGTCCCCACGTTATGCTATTTATCAGACCTGCGCTAGCTATTGTTAGGTCAGGCGAGCTGCTGCAACTACCCATAATCCTGGTGGGGGCATCATCATTCATCGTGCAGAATGTCGAATCGTCTATCTGCTCTGCCAAATCATTTCCCCTACGATCAGCTGGTAGGCTTGAATGCCAGAGATCGTGGTGCGCGTTGAAGTCACCAACTACCAGTCGGTTTTCACCTCTGAGGAGCGCACCTATGTCAGGGTGATATCCTGCCGGGCAGCAGGTGACAGGGGGTATATAAATATTAAATATTTCGAGCTTAACATCGCCTGACCGGACAGCTATTCCTTGACATTCTAAGGTAGTGTCCCTGCGGTCGATGTCTTCTTCAGTGAGACGATACTGCACTGTGTGATGGGTGATGAATGCTAAGCCTCCACCATTACCTCGCTCGCGATCCTTACGATGCACGTTGTAGCCGTTGCAACTCAACAGGGTTGAGTTGCTGTGCAGTTTCGTTTCTTGGATCGCAGCTATTGACAGATTATGCCGACTCATAAAGTCGGTTATCTCCTCAATCTTGCCCTGCAGCCCATTGCAGTTCAGCTGAAGGAGTCTCGTTTGCCTCGGTAGAGTCGTCGCGGAGAGGGGTGTGAGGGAAGGGTGATGTTGCCCACCTGGTCCCTGCTGCACATGCATTGGCACGTTGGGCTGCCTTATGGTGTTGTTTGGCAGCGCCGCCACTGGCGCGTGCGGTTGCTGGGCTCTACAACAGGGAGCCAGGTAGTCACCCGACCATTCACGTGTGGTGCGCAGGCCAGAACACACCCGAAAGTGACACCAGCCTTGGCACGAATTGCACCTGACTGATGTCGCATTCCGGTATATCCTAGCCTGACACACGGAACAGACTGTGTGGGGTACCAGGAGCTGCTGCCTACTCCCCACACGGGGGGCGGAGCTAGGTTGGGGGGGGGGAGCGGAGCGTCCATGTTGTTGTGTGCTCCTGCGAACCGTAGAGGTTCTGCCGGTGCTAAGCCCGGGGCACTAGGTGCAACTAGGGGAGCCGTAGAGGCTATGGGCGCCTTAGGGCGCGAACAACATGGGGCCACATAATTTGTGGACCACTCCTTATGGGTCTTAAGGCCTGAGCATACCTTAAGATGGCTCCATCCGTCGCACGAATTACACCTTATCGAAGTGGAGTTCGGATGGAGCTTTTTCTGGCAAACGCAGCAAAAATAGGTTTCTGGGCCAGGGTTAGGCTCGATGCCAGCCCTGATCAGAAGGAGGTGAAGCAACCCTGCTGCAAGGAGTTGCTCCAGGAGAGACAGACAACTTATGGGGTAGGCCGATCTAAACAGGGTTAGATCGCCGAAACAACAGTCCTTGGCCGGGTGAAACCCGGGTCATTCCGGTACGTAGAACCACTATCATCTCCACTGATTTCGAGAAAGCTTTTGATCGCGTAGGAATCCATGCAGTGCTAAGTCAATTAGCGGCTTGGAAGACTGGTCCGAAAGTTTTTAGAATAGTAAAAGCTTTCATGTCCCAAAGCAAATGATATGTTATCTATCCTAACACTTTCATTAATGCAAAATTGACAACGGCTTACTTATTTTTGGATGGTATGCAAACTCTAACCTGAAGCTATTGGAACCATCTTATCATGCGGTTAGTCGACCGAGCAGCAGCGCTTTCCCTACGTCACCTATTAAGTGTATATTGGCGGAATGGGGCCCACCTTCAGGGTATTTGAGACAACGATGCAACTAATACGAAAACTGGTAGTGGCTACTAAAAAATGGCACAGTCAACATGTCTCTCCATACTTTCAAAAAGTCCAACACCTGCAATGCAGTATTTCAGCAACATTTTCTAGAACTGATAAAAACATACGAAAGTAACAAGTGGACTGCAATTTATACAGATGGGTCCAAAGTGACAAACAAAGCTTTCACTGTCACGAAATCGAGCGGGGAAATTACAAACGGCGGGATTCTTCCTTGTTATTCATCAGTATTTATAGCCGAGGATTTTGCCATTTCCAAAGTCGTAGAATACGTCATAAATAATAAAGGAAAGTTTGCCATCTGCTCACACAGCATTTCTTGCATTACCGAAAATGACCATGCAGACCATTCTGCTCGATTTTTTTTAATCAGCGCCAACTTTCTAAAATGAACCGTATGACCAAAACGACATTGTAATATGCTGGATTGCTATGTTCATGAAATTATACACACCGAATGGAACCATTTCAATCACTGGTACTCAACCTTTAACCCTACACGAACCAAAGTTGTATACCCAAGGGACATATCTCGCCCGCAAGCTCCCATCTTCACACGTCTAAGCATTAGCCACACACAACTCACACACGAGCACCTCCTTATAGGAAAACTACAACCATCATGCCCTTTTTGTACCAGTAGGATATCACTTCACCACATCCTCAACGAATGCTCAGTTTTAGCGAATATTAGGAAAAAGCACAACATTGCTTCTAACTATCAAGAATTGTTAAGGACTCCTTCATATGCAAAAATTTTGAGCGTATATAACTATCTAACCGAATGTAAATTACTAAATAAAATATAACTTCATATTTTGTTTATAAATAACTTTAAATATTTTTTATCATAGTCGATGGCCTAACAGCTCATATATAAGATAACGTTTAATACTACTCAGAATATTTCTCCTAATATTGAATAAGTAAACAAATAAATAAGTTTTGACAACTTTCAATAAATATTTGAATTCCTAAAAATAAGACTCTTTATTAATGTTATGCTATAAAACTCTTTAATAGGCTGCTCCGCCTGTCACAATGTTCCACTCGTTACATTTCCCAGGATCAGTGAAGTCCCCAAATTGACATTCCTATAGAATAGCTATTCCAAAATATTCTTCGATTACCTGATGCAAATGTTGGGTGAATGGTTTACAGGTATGAAGAATTTTTGGTGCGGATTTGACCTATGGCGGCACTGGCAAGTGAACTACCTTATTCAAGGTAGTGTTAATTACTATTGGTTGTTTAGCACTAGTATTTACATACTCTTTGAATAACAACACTCAAGTGGCTGTTGCCTAAGGCAATAAAAATAGACGGCTTAAGGTCGATATAACTGCAACAGTTAAATGATCGAACTGATTTCGATTAAAGGTTTGCTTTAGCAGATCGAAGTTTTTAGCTATTTAACATTCTTGAACTTCTCACTAGTGTTGCTACACTACGGGATTTTGGTTGGAAGCTTGTGTCTGCAGAAAGAAAAGGGCATATTTTAAAAGAGCTTGGTAACTAGTCATTAAATAAAGCAATTGTTCATAGCTATAAGTGAAAGCATCCTATATTGCCATGCAGAATAGAACCCTGCGTATTATGTATGAGAACTGTGCATAGCATCACTGACGATCCCCATCTTCGTGATCGCTATAACTACCAGTGCAAACTATTATAACTGCTCACTTTCGTTTAGGATTTGGTTGAGTAAGTACAATACTGTCATGGGCAGCTCTGATCAATAAAGTGTAACTTAAGCATTAGCCAGCGTTTTTTATTGCTACTTTCGCGGAATACCGGACTGGTCCGTCAGGAGAGGCAGTAGCGGCCAATTTAATTTAAAGGAAAGGTTGGGGTAGCCAACCGTATGCCGCAGTGTTAGCGAAAAGGCAAGTCATATTCTTCATTGGTGCCAAACTTGAAGCACAACGACGAACTGATGGTAGACAAAATGGCGACATTTTCACCCAGCCAATTTTTTCAAATTTTGGAAGCGGCGTTAAAAACGACTATTCTACAACATGTACGTCACGCTTTAAAGGACAACAGGATCCGGTAGCGGTATAAGAAATGATTGCTACTATTATAGTCTACAAAGATATCGATAAAATTTCTGATGATTACGCGCTACGTGATATGCCACTGTGACTCAAGGATTACGCAGCGACTTGGGCGAAAAGTGTAAAAGAATCCGTGTTGACATTCGCCGATGTCATAGAATTGATACGAGCAACACTTTCTTCTCCAGCATCCGTTTTTTAAATTTATTTTATTATTTGGGCACAAACAACCCGCGCGAAGTCACCGATAGCATTATTTGTAATAAGAGGCTGTTGCTCTTTAAACTTAAAGGGAATCATCATCGAATTGGTGCAACTACATGTGATTTACAGTAAAGATCAGGGAGGATGTTCATCGTGATGCATTCTCGTTCGATGAACTCATATCGCGTTGCCGAGATGCAGAATTATTCTCGGCTGAATCGAGAAAACTTCTGACGGAACCGATGGAGAAGACAGACACTGTAGAAATCTGCTTAAAGAAGAAGGAGCAGCAGCATATTGCCCAAAGATAGTCCACAATATATCTCGGTGAACGCTATGAATACTACCACTATTGAAAGATCCACTCCCTTGGGCCATGTTGAGATGCTTAAAATGAAGGGAGAAGCTCTCTTCGATGACCAGGATGTTATGGCTGACGTAACGTAGGCAGATGGAAACACTACTACCCAAAAAGTGTTGTCTACAATTTCCGACATCACTATCGGCAATAAGGTCCCGAAAATACGTATGACATCACTATCGATTGGCGCAACGCTACTGGTACTTCGAACATGAGCCCAATACAAAATATGAGTTTGCCAAGTCAGGTGTGCGTGGTCTGCCGTTCGCTATCGATATAACAGACGTGCAGGTAGTAATTATCAATCGGCAATCTACTCGTACTAAAGCGATAAATGAATACTCGAACTTTGTACGCTATGTTATGAAAGTGGCGCTAACATCGACGAGGGTGTTTCGTTGGAAGTGTGTCCAAAAAGGAATTATGGGCCAAAACGATTGTTTCGCACACCCAGTACAACAAAATTACAAAGGTCGGCGAATCTACGCCCGAGAACGCGTCTCGTTTGTTTGGATCTCCAACAAAGCTCAAGTTTGGCTCATCTCGCATATTTTTCCAAGTTAGTGAGTTGCCTCACATGCAATTCGTTATCCTACCTAGTTTTCTTTTGCAACTAGGGTACAAAGAAACAGGCTCTTTATTAACGTCGCCGTCCGTTCGGTTCAACTGTTACGTAAAGCTTTTCGCCCGTACTGCCCTTTTGTGCAAAGGTGCATTTTTCCGTCTTATAATCATCCGTTTAATATGTTCCCACATATACACATAAAATTTATATGTAGGTACGTACTCCATCCTTATTTATTTCAATTCTACATAGTTAGCTATCTTTTTTGAACAAGTGAAAGTAGGGTTTAGGTTTGCATTTGTAAGAAAGCAATTTTAAAAGCTCTATTAACTACTGCGCTCGGATTTTGATACTAGAGTCTCCCCAAAATTGCTTTCATTCAAATTTTTGCCAGATACGCGATCTTATTATAAATCTGCAAATGTCAGTACCGATTATCGAAGGTATTGCATCATTATCACTAACATGCAGTTCTTGATTGCCTTTCGAAGGCGCACGACTACCTCTGATCTCGATTTGAATAATTTCTGACACTTTTATCACCATAAGCACCAACAACATTAATCTTCCTAGCAACATTCAAAAAACAAATCCACCAAACAACATAAAAACGGAAAGTCAATTAACAAACACTCCTTCTTTGGAAAAACTAATACTAATAGTAAGAAGAATCTCTACAACTCTAATAACAAACGAAAACAATCTCTTTCACTACTTTACCAACTCTGATATCTCACTTGGCCTCATTGCTTGCAATGAATTCGTTACCAACACCACCCCAAACAATATCACACCTTTGTCTCAATATAAGCTATCCTCTCAAATTAATTCACCTTACTCCCAAACGACTTCACCGCAAACACACCACCCCAAACAATATCACACCTTTGTCTCAATATAAGCTATCCTCTCAAATTACTTCACCGTACTCCCAAACGACTTCACCGTTCTCTAGGTCTTCTCAACTGCAATTCCCACCTTTTGAACCTCTTTCTTCCCTCTCAAAAGTACTTCCAAAACTCAAGAACCAACTAACGGGTGTTTTTTTTTAGTCTGATATAAATTTCGACAGGGATAGCTGTCACTTGACATAACATTTCGTTTTGACATTTCTGTTCAGTAAACATTGGCAAATCATCATCATCACTTTAAATCCGTGCTCTGTTCGCCAAACTTATAATTTTATGGTCCACATAATTACGAAGAGCATTCACTCTACTCGATGAAAAACCAACAAGACAAAGAACTGTACGTACAGAAGAAAATATTGCAAAATTGAACTGATCGCATCCGACTCACCAATGCTAGTCGTGGCGGACATATACCAGAAATCGTTTTTAAATATTAAATGCCATGAAAATATCTGTCAAATAAAAAAAAATTTGGCATCATTCTTAATTTTTTATGTGTTTTATTTCAATTTAAAGTTCTATCATTCTAAAAAAAATACTCTTTATATCTGAAGATGAAATATAGTACACACAGCTCCAAACATATATGTACTTACAAATACAAATAACAATATTTTCCCTCTCTACCATAGTGACGCTAATTACTCTTAAAAGAGCAAAATCCAGGGGTATTATTTGTATCCAAGAAACACAAATTCCATCAGCTGCCAACACCGACATTTACTATCCTAAGCAAACCAATATGCAAGGCGTTTGTATTCTAATAAAAACATTCCTACCACATGGGGTTATTGATTTAAATTCCATTCTGTCTACAATAGCTCTTTAACGAAACTAATCTAAACGATTTATTTACCCAACTGCGCTTACCTGTGCTTTGGACAAGGGACTTCAATGCGTGGAATCCATTTTGGGGATCCCACAAATCAAATACATGGAGCTAAATATTTGAAAATTTCATTACCAACAACAGTCTTATCATACTTAATAATGGCGCTCCCACACATTTTGTCACCCATTCGTCCCTTACAAATGTCGACCTTTCTCTAACTTCCCCTCAACTCTTCACGAGAATTAATTGGAAAACCTCCTCTTTTCCCAGAGGTAGTGACCATTTCCCCTTATCAACCCCTCTTTAAACAAACTTCTGGAAACGTGTTTCAAAGTTAATCAAAAAAAGCTTAGGCATCACTCCAATAGATAACATTAATAAAGGCACATCTACGTTCACAAAAGTTATTCGCTCTGCAGCCAATAAATCGATCCCTCAGACCAAGCGTAAGTTTTGAAAAGGCTTTCTTATCTCGTGGAACAAAGATCTTTGATACATGCGTGGTAAAAAAAACTTGAATAGTGGAATACTTCGCCGATCTTTGGTCTACTTATTCGGAAGATAGTAATTTTCTGCAGAATACATCACGGAAAAACAACGTGAGATATTTGTGACATACACGGCAACAAATCTCTCTTTTGCAAATTAGAGTCCGCTCCACAACATGCCAAAGATAAAACTCCAGACCTCGATAGAATATCCTACCCGATGCTGGATAACTTACCTAAAGCTATCAAACAAAGGCTACTTTGCCTTTCCAACGCAATTTTCCAAAAAGGATTATGCCCACATAACTGGCTGGGGCGATCGCAATTAAAAAAAACGTTTTCTATAATTTTTGAAATTACTTGCCCCGGGCAGGATTGGACCCGGGACCCACCGAATGAAGCGCGCACACTCTACACACTCGGCTACGTCGGCCCGATTGTTAAACCGAATAAATGAAAGAATCTGACTACCTATAGGCCCATGTTCTTGGTATCATGCCTAAGCAAAACTTTTAAAAAAATAATTTTTAGGCGACTTACATGGTGCGTTACAAAAAATGACTTTACTAAGCACAATCAAGCGGCTTTTAAACATCAGCACAATACAATGGATTCTCTTATTTAACTCCAATATTATGTGTCTGACGCTCTCTCCACTAAAAATCCCCCCACTATCCTCTCCACTGATTTCGAGAAAGCTTTTGATCGGCTTGGAAGACTGGTCCGAAAGTTTTTAGAATAGTAAAAGCTTTCATGTCCCAAAGCAAATGATATGTGATCTATCCTAACACTTTCATTAATGCAAAATTGACTACGGCTTACTTATTTTTGGATGGTATGCAAACTCTAACCTGAAGCTATTGGAACCATCTTATCATGCGGTTAGTCGACGGAGCAGCAGCGCTTTCCCTACGTCACCTATTAAGTGTATATTGGCGGAATGGGGCCCACCTTCAGGGTATTTGAGACAACGATGCAACTAATACGAAAACTGGTAGTGGCTACTAAAAAATGGCACAGTCAACATGTCTCCCATACTTTCAAAAAGTCCAACACCTGCAATGCAGTATTTCAGCAACATTTTCTAGAACTGATAAAAACATACAAAAGTAACAAGTGGACTGCAATTTATACAGATGGGTCCAAAGTGACAAACAAAGCTTTCACTGTCACGAAATCGAGCGGGGAAATTACAAACGGCGGGATTCTTCCTTGTTATTCATCAGTATTTATAGCCGAGGATTTTGCCATTTCCAAAGTCGTAGAATACGTCATAAATAATAAAGGAAAGTTTGCCATCTGCTCACACAGCATTTCTTGCATTACCGAAAATGACCATGCAGACCATTCTGCTCGATTTTTTTTAATCAGCGCCAACTTTCTAAAATGAACCGTATGACCAAAACGACATTGTATGTAATATGCTGGATTCCTATGTTCATGAAATTATACACACCGAATGGAACCATTTCAATCACTGGTACTCAACCTTTAACCCTACACGAACCAAAGTTGTATACCCAAGGGACATATCTCGCCCGCAAGCTCCCATCTTCACACGTCTAAGCATTGGCCACACACAACTCACACACGAGCACCTCCTTATAGGAAAACTACAACCATCATGCCCTTTTTGTACCAGTAGGATATCACTTCACCACATCCTCAACGAATGCTCAGTTTTAGCGAATATTAGGAAAAAGCACAACATTGCTTCTAACTATCAAGAATTGTTAAGGACTCCTTCATATGCAAACATTTTGAGCGTATAAATTAATGAAACGAATTTTTATTTATTAATTGTTTCTCTTTATTAAATCGGCACTATGTGCCTATTTTGTTATATTTAAAATTAATTAAAGAGTTTATTAAGTTCTTTAGCGGCACTATGTGCCTGTCGATTATAGTAACTTAAAAAGACTGACTACTCTTAACATTAAAGCTTATAAGCTAACCTATGCTGGAGCCGGCCTACGTGACCAAAGATGCTTGGTCAGCTAAAAAGGGTTTGCGCGTGTAGCGCTCACCTGAAGCTATTTGGTTTTGGGAGAGAAGACATGGTTGCGCGTGTTTCGCTCACTTAAGAATTTAGCGGATGCGCGTTTAGCGCAGTTGCACTTTTGGTTGCAATAAGACTCCAAAGTATGCAAACGGTTTGTATGTTTCCAGCACATAATGTGGGAATGGAATTTATGTAGAAGTTCATAAAGTATTGTGTTAACTCCACCCTCCGAAATATCAAGCGTCCCCGATTGATTAATTAAAAAAATGGGATGTCGTTAAGACTTCTATGCTGCGTCCTTTTGACTACTGGCATTTGAAATGATTCTGGTTTGCTAATAATTATTTCAGGCTTTACGCGCTTTTTGCATCTGAAAATTGCAATTATGGTAAGTACTAGGGCTAATAGCCCAAAATGAGTGAATAAACTGGATTTCACTAAAAGATTCGGAGAACTTATTTTTTTAATGTTTTTTATATTAAGCTCTTTCATAAGTTTTAAGGATAGAACTTCCTCGAA
This sequence comes from Anomoia purmunda, assembly GCA_951828415.1. Lineage (NCBI taxonomy): Eukaryota > Metazoa > Arthropoda > Insecta > Diptera > Tephritidae > Anomoia > Anomoia purmunda. The sequence goes on along the minus strand of OX639993.1, from coordinate 83,955,788 downwards.
CTCTGAATTTGAATTTGAATGTTGGATTAAAGCAGGCAGTGGTCTCAAGCTATGTTGTTCTAAAGTTGTAAAATTCATGTTATTTATTCTTATAGTTTCATTAAAGATTCTTATCAAATATGATCCTCTTAATTTCCTAGTATTATTATTTGTAGTAATATTTCCTTCGAAATTATTTAAAAGTATTAATCAATTATTTATTTCTACAATATTTTTAACATGTTCCGTGTTTGTTACGGTGCACTTATATGGTTTATTCCTTATTAAATTTTTTATACAATTTTCGTTTTCCAAATTAACAATTTGGGTTTGTTTGCAAATTTTTATTTCATTTATTATTTTACAATCTTTTTCTATACCATAATATTCTTCGTTACATTTCAGTATTTTTTCAAAATTTATCTTTAAAATAGTTTCGTTTTTACTTAAAGGCTTATATATAATAGATTTGCAAATTTCTTTACCGGTTTTCGGTATTTTTATCATATAAATTAGTAAGTTTTGTTTTACAGCAATTTGAACGTCTGCAAAATTCAAAGATTCTTCTAACGAACCAAATTGCAAATTTTCTTCTATAAAAATTTTACTTATTCTATGAGCTTCTTGATTGGTAATAATAACTGAGTTAATTATGTTTGCTTTGGTTAAATGAATTGCTCTTTTAATGTTTTCTAACTCATCCTTGATTATGTCAATTTTAAATTTATACTGAAGTATTAGGGCGGTTTGAAATTCGTTACTACTTCCTAGAGACTTTATTATTGAGTTGCTAATTTCTGTTATATTGTTTATTCTTTCTAAAATTTTTTTGTTGATTACTAATTGTTGGTTGTTATTCTCGATTACTTCTTTAAATTTACTGTTGATGGCTACTAAGTCGTCATGGTCAGGATTGCCAGCTATCCATTTCCAGGCTGATCCTATGAAGTCTAGTGATCTTTTATTTTTGCATTTAGGTAAAATGTTATTAATTGTTATGTTGATGTTACTGATTTCGTCTGTAATAAATGGGGGTTGTTAGCTGGAATGTTTCGTATGAAGTTTCTGTTCAGTTCCTGTAATATTGTAGAGTATTCTGTTATGTTTGTCATGTGGATAATCCGGTAGGTTCCTGTTTGAATTTTGCCAATTCCTTCCTCCATCATAACGATTTCTGATTGAGTGTAGTCTAACACTTCGACCGAACCATCGCTTAAAATAAAGTTCAGGAAAAAGAGAGATCTAAAAAAAAAAAAAATGTTCTGAGTTAGTTTCGTATGCGGTCCTTGTGAACTATTTTCCCTGATTCTGTTAATATTACGGAGTTCCTATTTTCTTTTACAATTTCTTCTTTGTATCGTTTGGAAAGTTTGGTACCTAGTCTTTTATTTTGTCTAACGAAAACTTTCTGTCCTGATCTGTAGTCTATAGTGTCCTTCTTATTTCTATTATGGTATTGTAGGTCCTGTTCTTGTGCCTTTTTAAGTTTTTCGAAAGTTTTTGTTCTAGTCTCTTCTCGATTTTCGCGATTGGATGGACAGGGTCTGCCGAAAAATATGTCAACTGGTTTTTTTCCTGTAACGGAGTGGATAGTATGATTGTATTCGTTTACAGACCATTGCAATAGGTCCTCAAAGTTTTTGTCTGGGTATTCTTGTCTAAGGCATCTCATGATTTCGGATAATGTTGAGTGAAATCTTTCTATTTGCCCGTTCACTTCGCTTTTGTATGGTGGTGCAGTGAAAATTTGTATGTTAAATTCATTTTCTAACATGAATTTTATTGGTTGTGAACTAAATGTCTTTTCGTTGTCAAAAACTATGCATTTGGGTACTCCGAAATAAAATATTATGTCTCTTAATGGTTTTTTTATATTTTCGATACTTTTTCCGTCTATATTTTTTATTACAGCTAATTTTGAAAATTTGTCAATAGAAGTAAGTACTTTATGCTTGTCTGTCGAAAAAATGTCTATATGAATGGTATGTCCTGCGTATTCGGGTAGAGGTGTAGCGCCGAGTTTTGGATTGTTTGGATGTCGGTCATATTTGTTCTCTTTACATATTTTGCACAACTTTATTATTTTTCTTATTTTCTTCGCCATCGCGGGGAAATAATATTTTTCCAAAATCTGTAGTTTATTTTCTTTTTCGTTTCTATGGGCACGGTTATGTTCTTCTATAATAATTCTGTCTTGATCGTCCGTATTTGTAATATCTTCGACAGCTAGTTGTGTGAATCGTATTTTGTAATTAGCGAAATGTAGAGGGTAAATGGCTTGAATTTTTAGCATGATCGTTTCTGTTGTTTTAATGGCATTTATTATTGAAGGATTTAGATGTTTTTTGAAAAGTGACTTCAGTGACTCCTCGGAAAGGATTTTTTCTGTGATAAGATGTCTATGGTACATTGGAAAAATTATTTGGAATTTATATGAAGATTCCGGTCCTTCAGAGATAAAAAGTTGGTTTTTAAAGACGTTTATTGGGGTTTCTACTGAGTATATCAGATTTTCCGGTGAACTATCACTACTATGAACTGTAAGTGAGTTAACGTTTGAAATTGGTGGTCGTGAAAGGAAATCTGCAACTACATTTGAACCTCCGGGTTTGTAAATTAGTTCATGGTTGTATTCCTCTAGCTGAGCTTTCCATCTCTTCATTTTGGTGTTTGTGTTTTTATTGCTGAGAGCGAAAGTTAAGGGTTGGTGATCGGAGTATATTTTGACCTTTTTTGATCCGTAAAGGAAGCATCTAAGGGACTGTAAAGCCCAAATTATCGCTAGCATTTCTTTCTCGTTTGTTGCAAAGTTCTCCTCTGCTCTGCTTAGCGTTCTTGAAAGGAAGCATATTGGTCTACCTTCTTGTGAGAGTACGGCTCCTAAAGCGTAATCGGAGGCGTCAGTGGTAAGCTGGAATGCTTTCTCAAAATCGGGATAATGGAGTATAACGTCTTCGGATGTGAGGCACATTTTTAGTTGGTTGACAGCTTCCACCTGTTCAGTTGTCAAATTCAGTTTGGTCTTTTTAGACTGATTTTTGGAAATTCTTCCCAGTTCCCTTTTCAATATTTCAGTGAGTGGTTTTGTGATTTGAGCATAGGCTTTTATGAACTTGCGATAGTGTCCAGTCATTCCCAAAAAGGAGCGTAAATCGTGAACGTTCCTGGGAAGCGGGAAATTTGTTATTGCTTCCACTTTTTTTGGTGTGGTGCGAATACCATTTTGATCGACAATGATACCTAGAAACTCTATTTCTTCTTTAATGAATTCACATTTGTCGTATTGGACTTTTAATCGAGCTTTTTCCAACGTATTGAAAATAATCTTCAGATTATCGAAATGCTCTTTTTTAGTTTTACTAAAAATTATAATGTCGTCTATGTAGATGTAGCAGCGAATGCCAATATGTTCTCTAAGGACGTCATCTACAGTGCGCTGAAAAATAGCAGGTGCGTTCCTTAGGCCAAATGGAAGTCGTGTAAACTCAAATTTTCCATTTGTAACCGAGAAGGCGGTCTTCTCAATGTCAGCCTCATTTAGTGCAATCTGGTGGAAACCACTTTTGAGGTCAATTGTGGAAAAAAATTTATTTTTCCCTAGGTTGGATAGAATAGTAGTAATATCCGGAATGGGATATTTATCTGGGATGGTTTCTTCGTTTAACTTACGATAATCAATTACCATCCGATATTTTTTCTGTCCCGAAGCATCCTGTTTCTTTGGTACTATCCATACAGGAGAATTGTATGGGGATTTCGATGGATGATGCCATCATTCAACAATTCAGCAATTTGTTGGTCAATCTCCTTTTTTAGAGGCACAGGATATGGGTAAGTTTTTGAGTAAATGGGCCTTTCATTTCTTGTTCTAATTTCTGCTTTGACATTAGTGACGAAAGTCAATTTCTTGTCGGGTTCGGAGAATAGGGTTGGACATGAACTTATAAGTTGTTTTAGTTTTTCATTATCTTTAGGATTCAAGTGATTAATCCGTTGGGTGGTATGTGTAATTGAGTTTATTGGAAGCTGTTGGATGGGATATTTGTATTTGTTAAGTAGAGTGAAATAATTTTCATTTGTAAAAATTACTGCATTTAAATTTTTCAATGTGTCGTTGCCTATAATTGCATCAAAAGTTTTTAGGTTTGGCAGGATATGAAATTTAAATTTCCCTATTTCATTTCCGAAGATATCGATATTTGCGTGATGACTTATTTTGACGGGTCCTCCAACTGAATTTGCATAAAAGGGTTGATTTGGAATAGGATTTCGTATGTACGTCGAGTTAATATAATTCTTGTTCGAACCTGTATCTAATAAGAATTTCAATTCGTTACCATTCCTCATCTTGTAAGGGAAATATGGCAACGAAGAAGGCTTTAGTCTAAAAAATTAATGTTATCGGTAGCATAGTCTGTTTGTTCATTTTCAAAATGTGCCGCTTCTTGTTCGTAGCTAAGGTATTGCGGATCTTCGTAGTAGTATCCCTCAACATTTTCAATAGTCTCGTTTGAGTTGGATGCTGAAGTAGGATCCATAAGCTCTGTATTATAGAGTCGTTGAATTTTATTAGGATGTTGTAAAGTTTGCGAGGGTGGGCGTTTATTAAATGGTTGGAGTTGTCCATTGTTTGAATTTCGTTGCCCCGGATTATGAAATCCGTGGGGTTGGGGCCTGTTCTGATAATTAACCTGTTTTGTTTGTATGGACTTGTCAACGTCCATTGGGACTGGGGGTTTGGGTGGGAGTTGTGGTCTGTAACCCTGTTGAAAATTGCCGTAAGACGTATTGTGCGATGTGACGTAGCGATTTGCTTGTGGTGTGCCGTATTGGCGATATTGTGGAGTCGTATTTGAAACGGGTTGTAGTAAGACGTTCTGTCCATCTTGTAGGGGAAGGTTTAGACCATACCTTTGTGGAGGTCTAGGAAAAGATCCTTGCCCAAAATTGGCAAGCTCTGGATAAAACGATCGTCCTTGTGTCTTTGCGGGGTATGTCCGTTGTTGCGAGTGGTTTGTCGGTTTTTGATTAGTTATCATACGGGAAATGTTGTTGGCGTGGCTTGTCCGATAATTCATATTGTCCAATTTAAGGCACATGTAAAGGGCTGCCGCGTAGGCCTCGCCTATAATTTTGTGTCTAATTGTGTGAAGAATTGAATAATACTTGGGCGAATGCCTGTTTTGACCATGCATCAACAGTATCCTATCTACGGATTTTCTCCACGAGCTAAACTCGCCTGGTCTTCCAGAAAATTCCCTCAAACACTTTACTACATCTGGTATTCGGTCTGATGAATCGGTATTCCTACTGAAGTCTACTCTATGCTCATCTCCCTCCACTACTCTAGGGTGTAGTTGGGCGGTAACTGTTTCTGTTATTAAGTTTGAAAGCTCTCTTCTCTGGCTAGTAGTAAAAACAGAGGGTAAGGAGGAGGTACCGGAAGTGTTATTATTTGCCTGTAAATTTAACCTCGAAAGGGTCTCTGCTATCTGTTCTTCTTGCGACATTTTGTTCACTTGTTTTATTCGAAATATTTATATCCTTTTCTTTCTATTTAGTTCCTTTTTTTTTTTTTTTTTATTCAGTTAAATTTCTTACGGTATTAACTCTCCTTTTATTGAAAAAATGATTATTTAAATTAAATTTTATTACAGTGTTAATTTTCTTTTTGTTACAAAAATAATTATTTCCTTTCACATAACCTTACTTATTAATAATTTTAATATTAAACTTACATAAATATCATTTGCATTTTCCTGTGTTGATAATATTTTCCCGGCTTTGCTACCCCCAAATTCACTCCTTTGTGTAATTAATTTAGATTTCTCCTCTTGTAGTTGTATTTGTTGTTTTGGTTCTATTTGATGAATTAATTTAGATCTTTCCTCTTGTAGTTGTATCGATGATGTTAGTTGTATTTGATGAATTAATTTAAATTTTTCCTCTTGTAGTTGTATTTGTTGTTTTATTTATTTTCCCTCGATCATCCGCTTGCAGTTCAATTACCTTATATTTGTTTATTTTATTCTAATTTTTCCAGTCACACACTTTCAGTTCAATGTATTTATTTTTCTTCGATCATCCGCTTGCAGTTCAATTACTTTATATTTGTTTTTTTTTATTCTAATTTTTTCAGTCACACACTTTCAGTTCAATGTATTTATTTTTCTTCGATCATCCGCTTGCAGTTCAATTACTTTATATTTGTTTTTTTTTATTATAATTTTTCCAGTCACACACTTTCAGTTCAATGTATTTATATTTAGCTTATGGTTGACTTTTTTAAATAGTTTTTTTTTCGTTCGGCTGGGTTGATACTGCCCGTCCTTTTTCCGAAAGGTACTAAGGGGCCGAGTACGAAATGTTTTTAAGTTTCGTCCGCGAGTATAAAAATATTATTATTTTTTTTTCGCGGTCCCTGCTCGGGCGCCAATTAATGAAATGAATTTTTATTTATTAATTGTTTCTCTTTATTAAATCGGCACTATGTGCCTATTTTATTATATTTAAAATTAATTAAAGAGTTTATTAAGTTCTTTAGCGGCACTATGTGCCTGTCGATTATAGTAACTTAAAAAGACTGACTACTCTTAACATTAAAGCTTATAAGCTAACCTATGCTGGAGCCGGCCTACGTGACCAAAGATGCTTGGTCAGCTAAAAAGGGTTTGCGCGTGTAGCGCTCACCTGAAGCTATTTGGTTTTGGGAGAGAAGACATGGTTGCGCGTGTTTCGCTCACTTAAGAATTTAGCGGATGCGCGTTTAGCGCAGTTGCACTTTTGGTTGCAATAAGACTCCAAAGTATGCAAACGGTTTGTATGTTTCCAGCACATAATGTGGGAATGGAATTTATGTAGAAGTTCATAAAGTATTGTGTTAACTTATATAACTATCTAACCGAATGTAAATTACTAAATAAAATATAACTTCATATTTTGTTTATAAATAACTTTAAATATTTTTTATCATAGTCGATGGCCTAACAGCTCATATATAAGATAACGTTTAATACTACTCAGAATATTTCTCCTAATATTGAATAAGTAAACAAATAAATAAGTTTTGACAACTTTCAATAAATATTTGAATTCCTAAAAATAAGACTCTTTATTAATGTTATGCTATAAAACTCTTTAATAGGCTGCTCCGCCTGTCACAATGTTCCACTCGTTACATTTCCCAGGATCAGTGAAGTCCCCAAATTGACATTCCTATAGAATAGCTATTCCAAAATATTCTTCGATTACCTGATGCAAATGTTGGGTGAATGGTTTACAGGTATGAAGAATTTTTGGTGCGGATTTGACCTATGGCGGCACTGGCAAGTGAACTACCTTATTCAAGGTAGTGTTAATTACTATTGGTTGTTTAGCACTAGTATTTACATACTCTTTGAATAACAACACTCAAGTGGCTGTTGCCTAAGGCAATAAAAATAGACGGCTTAAGGTCGATATAACTGCAACAGTTAAATGATCGAACTGATTTCAATTAAAGGTTTGCTTTAGCAGATCGAAGTTTTTAACTATTTAACATTCTTGAACTTCTCACTAGTGTTGCTACACTACGGGATTTTGGTTGGAAGCTTGTGTCTGCAGAAAGAAAAGGGCATATTTTAAAAGAGCTTGGTAACTAGTCATTAAATAAAGCAATTGTTCATAGCTATAAGTGAAAGCATCCTATAATGCCATGCAAAATAGAACCCTGCGTGTTATGTATGAGAACTGTGCAAAGCATCACTGACGATCCCCATCTTCGTGATCGCTATAACTACCAGTGCAAACTATTATAACTGCTCACTTTCGTTTAGGATTTGGTTGAGTAAGTACAATACAGTCATGGGCAGCTCTGATCAATAAAGTGTAACTTAAGCATTAGCCAGCGTTTTTTATTGCTACTTTCGCGGAATACCGGACTGGTCCGTCAGGAGAGGCAGTAGCGGCCAATTTAATTTAAAGGAAAGGTTGGGGTAGCCAACCGTATGCCGCAGTGTTAGCGAAAAGGCAAGTCATATTCTTCATTGGTGCCAAACTTGAAGCACAACGACGAACTGATGGTAGACAAAATGGCGACATTTTCACCCAGCCAATTTTTTCAAATTTTGGAAGCGGCGTTAAAAACGACTATTCTACAACATGTACGTCACGCTTTAAAGGACAACAGGATCCGGTAGCGGTATAAGAAATGATTGCTACTATTATAGTCTACAAAGATATCGATAAAATTTCTGATGATTACGCGCTACGTGATATGCCACTGTGACTCAAGGATTACGCAGCGACTTGGGCGAAAAGTGTAAAAGAATCCGTGTTGACATTCGCCGATGTCATAGAATTGATACGAGCAACACTTTCTTCTCCAGCATCCGTTTTTTAAATTTATTTTATTATTTGGGCACAAACAACCCGCGCGAAGTCACCGATAGCATTATTTGTAATAAGAGGCTGTTGCTCTTTAAACTTAAAGGGAATCATCATCGAATTAGTGCAACTACATGTAATTTACAGTAAAGATCAGGGAGGGTGTTCATCGTGATGCATTCTCGTTCGATGAACTCATATCGCGTTGCCGAGATGCAGAAGTATTCTCGGCTGAATCGAGAAAACTTCTGACGGAACCGATGGAGAAGACAGAACGCGTAGATGGGCCTAAAAGGTACTCGTTTTGACGATTACGCGGTGACACTGTAGAAATCTGCTTAAAGAAAAAGCAGCAGCAGCATATTGCCCTAAGATAGTCCACAATATATCTCGGTGAACGCTATGAATACTACCACTATTGAAAAATTCACTCCCTTGGGCCATGTTGAGATGCTTAAAATGAAGGGAGAAGCTCTCTTCGATGACCAGGATGTTATGGCTGACGTCACGTAGGCAGATGGAAACACTACTACCCAACAACAAGAATAAACTTTTTTCGCGTTGAACACTCTTGAGCCCACCGTATCGTCTATTACCGCAGCGGAGGGCTTTGTTAAAGCGAAAAATTTACGAATTTGTCAGGAGTTCAGTAATCGTAGAGTGCGATGAGCTTGTGATTATCGTACCCAAAAAATCAAGCGACCTATGTATAAGCACTGATTGCCGAGAATTAAACATCATCACCAAGCCGAGTCTTCTTCCACGAGTTGGGCGACGAATTTCATGTCGACACTGGATGTGCAGGCTGGCTATTGGCAAATCGGCACGAATGAAGAAGATCAGGGAAAATCTGCTTTCGTTACTCCATTCGGAATGTATAAATTTACACATATGTCTTTTGGATTGCAAAACGCGCCAGCAAAGTTCCAGCGATTAATCAATCGACTTAAAACATATTTAAGCAACGTAGCTATAGTCGCACATTTGGAGGACATAATACATATCGATACTCGAAAGTTATTTATTTATTTGTAGGAAAAATCTTTGAATACACAAATTCTTGCAGACTAAATTAAGTTAATTACAATGAAAAGAAGACCTGAGGTGATTCATTAAGGTGCCATAAGATCAGCACCTGTAAAATTTAAGAACAAATTTATATCACCACCTGCTCTAGAAATAGGAGCATTCATACCATAATTGGTTTTCGAGAAATCAATTTTTAGGGTTTTGAATTGTCGGAGATTCTTGTAAGGAACATTGAACTGAATTTTACTAAGAGGGAAAGAACAATCAATAGTCCCAGTAATGATACTAATAAGAAATGAACACGATAAAATGGATCTTCTACTTTCTAGGGTTTTTAAGTCAGTCAACAAAAATCGAGATCGGTACGATGGTAAAGGTTCTGAAAAGTTTAAGGATCGGAGCGCAAATCGTAGAAAAGCTTTTTGAACTCTCTCAAGCCGATTAGAGAGACCTATTTGGTAGGGCCTTCAAACTACAGCGGCATACTCTAACCTCGATCTGACAATAGCACAATATAATGTTTTGAGAGTACGTGGGTTAGAGAATGCAGAGCAATTTCGACGTACAAATGCTAGCATCGAGTATGACAAAAATAACTTTTCATTCACAATTATCTCAAAAAGTTTTGAGACAGACGAGAGCTTTGAAATCGTCCTATAATTGCGAACATCGGTTTTGTTTCCACACTTAAATATAGGGGAAACGGATGTCAACTTCCACTCATCCACAAAGATACCAGAGGCTAATGATTTATTTTGAAAATCATTGAAAGAGGTTCGGCAAGGCACCAACAGTTTTTCAGCAAGATTGCTGAAAGGCCACTCGAGTCAGTTTTAGACGTAGGCTTGAGTTTACTAATACCATAGATGACGTCCGTCACAGATACGCGCAAAGATCCAAAATTTATCGAAGAATTGCTCCGAGAGGGAAGACTAGTATTCATGTCAATGTCAAAATAAATTAGCAGAATCAATATCAGAATTTGCACATTTACCATTAAAAAATACATTAATTGGCACTGTCGAACAAGACTTTTTTGATTTGATGAACTGCCAAAAGGCCTTCGAGTTCGAAGTGATATTGTTTTCAAAATTCAGAATATAGTTCCTGTATAAGAACTTATTCAAACAGTCAGATTCCTTTGAGTAATACTTAAATTTAGAATAACGCACTGGATCACCAGTCTTTTTATACAATTTGCAAAATTTGTTCTTCAAATTCTTCAGATGCTTTAACCGTTTAGTATGCCAAGGTGTCTTATACAATTTCTTTTTAAAAATCGGGACGTGCTTCAAACACAATTCAAAAAGCTTAGTTTTAAAGTAATGAAAACATGAGGTAACATCACTATCACGGAAGGCATCAAACCAATCGATATTTATTTATGAAATTTCGTTAAATGTAGAGAAGTCACATTCGTTGTAGTTGAATCTGATATTAGGCTCATCAGGCACATCAGCAAACTCATAAAACTCCAACTCGAGAGAAAGAGGGGTATGATGTTTATCAGTTGGTGAGATTGGGGTAAGGCATTTCGGCAATGTGAACTGAATATTATTGGAAATAAAAATTAAATCTAAGATTATGTTATGGTTATTATGAAATCTATTAATTTGAAGTAAATCAATGCTTAAAGAACTATCAATGACGTGAATCTCGGCTGAATAATTAACGTTAGAGGCCATAAATGCAGCCGAGCCATGAAGTGGTGACCAACTCAAATGACATAAATTAAAATCCCCAAGCACACAAAGATGACTGTTACTAGCAATGTTTGAATATGCGAGGCGCAAACATAAACAGTTCCAGATGAACCAGGGGGCCTACTCTATATTGCGATTCTAAAAGCAAAATATGCATATTCGTACAGTTGACACTCTGTACAGCGATTTTCGGATTTATTTTTTCCACTTTCTTGCTTTTTCGCATTTATGGCACTCTGTGCCGCGAAACGAAATGTCAAAAGTCTCCGAAAGTAGGAAATTTTAGTCGACAACTATTTGGCGCGCGCACAGCATCAGAAAATGTAAGTAATCAAAATTAATTTGCTTATTTTGTTGGAAAAGTAATAAAAAGTTCAAATTTTTGCAAACAGGGAGTCCAACAGAAAGACGACTAACACACAACTTGCACAATTTGATGTAATGGTTGATTTTATGGAGCAACATCCGCATCTTGCCAAAGGGCACTTGAAGACTGCAAATGCCAAAGCAAGTGCCAACAATCTGTGGAAAAGGCTAATGGAGGACCTTAATAGTTGTGGACAACCTACGCGTGATGTGACTGGGTGGAAAAAAGTAAGCATTATATGTATATTAGTTCTAGTTTGGAAGTTATAACTTAGAATTATAGGTTTGGGCTGACTACAAAAATCATCTGAAAGCTAAAATGAGGAAGAACAAGCTCAGCATTTCCGAAACGGGTGGTGGACCATCCAGGTATCAGCATACTACTCCTTTGGAGGAAAGGGTAATCCAATTGATGTCTATTGACGAGGCGGTGAATGGCAGTAGCTCCTCCGAAAGGTTTGGTGCTGGTGGTTTTGCTGCTAACCACAACATGTCAGTGGATGAAAACACAGAAAATATACAAAGTAATCCGGTAACTGACGAAAGCTTCGTGTTAAGCACAACGAAACCACGTCATCAATCTGCATCACCACGTCGTCAATCTGCAACAAATGTGGTCGGACGCGATCAGCTCTTGAAGAAGCAAGTGGACAATCAAATCTTGTATCAAGAAAATTCTGTTCACAAGCTTACCGCTATACATCATACGTTAAAAGACATTAATCGAAATTTAAGAAAAGCAAGAGAAATTGAAGAAAAAAAATATGAGTTACTCGAGGAAAGATTTGAACATAATAAGAAAATGAGTGTTGAAAACCTTAAAATCAAGTGTGCAAAGCTAGACATAAAAAAGGAAATGCTCCTAATTAATCGCGTTTGATTTTTTGTAACTTTTTGAATATAAACACATTTCCAAACTCCTTCAACCATAAAAATTTAAAATTGCACTTTGCCATACTGGAATTAAATGAGCTTTAAAACTGCATTCCTGAAATTCGTATCAAAATAGCGATTAAAAAATGTAAACTTTAAAAGTAAGTTTTCTGAAGTTTTCTGAGCTAAGTTTGAAATTTTGATTTATGTGCTTTGCGTTATGAATCAATTATATTTAAAAAAAAATCGGATGATCTTCAGAAGAGAAACATTCAAGTACCTTTTATAATTCGTTTTTTGAATTATTTATTTTTAAGTATTTAACTAATACTAGTCGAACATGGTTTGAAATATAATTTTAAAACCTATATTAAACTATTTTTTATTTCTTCTCTCATATTTCGTGCAAATGAAGCTTGGTTTGTAGTGGTGTCATCGGGTGTAGTTGGAATCGGAGGTGTAGAATCCTCATCTTCATATTGTGCAATCGCTGGTTGTTCCACATTAAAAAGAATGCAAATATTGTGCAGGGCGCAGCATACGTTCGTTACCCTAATAACTTTTTGCGGTGTATAATGTAACTCCCTTGCAGCCAATAAGCACCGAAACCTTCCTTTGAGCATACCGAAAGTTCGTTCAATAATGGACCTAGCTTGAGAATGTTTCTCATTCAATTTTGCTTCCGCAGAATCTACATTAGCGCTTCTGAATGGTGTTAACAACCAAGCTTCCAAAGGATATCCTGAGTCTCCTTTAATAAATATAAAAGAATCCTTGTTGAAATTAATATATAAAAAAAGAGCAGCAAAACAAACCAACCTATTAGGCGTGTTGCTTTATCACCACTTTCAAAACGATGTTTCAGTTGGCGTCTCTCATGAGACACATTCCACACATGCGAATCGTGACATGCTCCTCCAAAACGAGCATCAACTGACCTTATAATCATTTTATGATCACATATCTGCAAAAGTAAATAGTTCATATGGTTATATATAAACATAGGTACTTGTGCTTCATTAAAACTACTCACAACCATGGCATTAACACTGTGCTTCAGTTTCCTATTGAAGTACAAATGCTCATTTTCAGTAGGCCGCACCATTTGAATATGGGTTCCATCAATCGCTCCAATAGTTGCAGGAATTCCGAACTTTTGAAAAAAATACCTCTTCGCGTCCCTTTCGTCTTGCACAGTCAATTTAAATGTTATGTGTTTTGGGCACAGAGTTTTTTCGATGGCTCTGCACACTTCATTTAGAGAAGTCGACATAGACTGTTGACTTAAACCTATGTGATGATCACTGCCAATTTGATGCTGATAACCTCCTTGGGCTAAAAGCTTTAGTGCAGCTGATAGTCTACACATTGCCGAAATTCCTATACACCGTCTGTTCTCTCTAAGTTCGGGCGAGATCTCGTTCAACACGTATATAAACGCCTCTTTGTTAAGCCGGAAATTTTGCACAAAACTATAATTTTGTTAATTAGTCAACAGTGACACATTTTGAGCACATTTTACTCACCTTTTGTCGCTTAGCCCCAATATATTGCTTTGGTATCTAAGAATCCTACGCTCAATTCTTTCATCCCTATTAGATTCTTCAAACCACAACGCTACCGAGTCCATTTTTATTTATTAAAACACTTAAATTATATTATTAATCTGCCTGTGCGAATTGTTTATTTTCCAACAGCTGTTTATCTATTTTTGACGTTTCCCTAAAGTGTTGCTTCTTTTTACAAAAAAATTCGAACGACAATGCGAACGCGATACAGAGTTTCAATTTACTTTAGCATCGCATTTTGCGTGCTAATAGCACTGCTCTACGAATCGCAATAGAGAGTAGGCCCCCAGGAACGCATACGCACAGCTGATCAATGAGAGTATCAGAATTGGCAAGTCTTACCAATGACGCCCGAAACTCTCTCCGAACACCAATGAGAACACCACCACCTCTGGAACATCCAGTTTTAACACGGTTACGGTCTTTACGAAAGACATCGTACAGATTGGGATAAAAAAAGTCGAAAAAGTTTTCATTCAGCCAAGATTCGACAAATACAAAAATATCAAACTTTAAGAAAGTCATATTTAGAAAGTAAATTTTTAAGCATTTATTACTAGCTATGGATTTGGTCGAAGCATTAACTATCGCTGAGTTATCTACGACTCTTGCTGAGAAGCACCTACTTTTCGAAAAAACTTAAATGGTCTAACCGTAACATTTTTTGGCCAGATATCTGCATTTAGTACATTATTGTAGAAGCTTTCAGCATCTCCTAGCTTAAAATTGATTTTTTTCAGATTTTCTAAATTACAGTCCTTCTTTATTATCATAAAGCAAACCAAAATTTTTTTTTCAATACTGGCATGTTTGAAAACCTAAGACAAGATATCATCCTCGGAAACACTAGGAGAAAACGAGGAAATATGCAGCCATTTCGTTTTCGGTACAACACTTAGTTCATTATTGTTGTTTGCACCGACAATCAGAGGTCGTTTTAACTTGCTGCGGATACCATTTGTGACAGTATTCCACTTGGGTGTTTGACTGTCAATTGTCATATTTGCGTTAACTGCAATAGAAGAACCATCGCGTCATCATATCGAGTGGAATGGATGAGAGAATAGGCGAATCAGCAGCAACACTAGCATACGTTGTTGGTTTATTAGTCACTACCATAGTGAGAGCGGTTGAAACAGGCGTAGCGGGCTGAGTAGGCTTAGTTAGAAGAGACGACCTGTGAGCGGCTTTGGTAACAGCAGTACTGAGAGAAGCAGTATCAGTTATAACAGCCGTAGCGGACTGAGCGGACGCATGAGCGGCAGGTGTTCAATTCTGGCTTCGCAGCTACTGCCTTACTAACAGCAGTATTGTGTGAAGCAGCGGACGTCGACAAAGCGGGGCAGCAGAAATAAATCTTGTATTAGTAGATACAGCAGGCAGTGCGCCTCGATTCACACTATCACCAGAGAACTTGTAAGTAATGAGAAGGCGCAAATGTTAAAACAGCCTTTTCATCAACAAAATTTCTACGTGCCGTCGGGAGAATTCAACATAGCAATTTAATTCTACCATACGAATAAAAACCATTTTCACCATATTTTGCTATATTTAGAGCAGAGGGGCTCTTTTGCGGAGGCGAGCGGCTGCATGTATACAAAAAGAAGATAAATAATAAATCAAAACAAAAACCATAGAAGGAAAATAAGTAAACAAAAAAACCAGTTTCTGGATAGCGAAACGCAACTTGAGACGGCAGATGAGTTATTCAACAGTTGAGGATAAGAGAAGGGTTGAAAGGGATAGGGGGAATCGTCAAAAGAATATTCTTTCGAGTTTTCGGCAATTTTTGTGTCAATCGCCATCAGCGCGTGCACATGTACGCAAATGAGTTGATGCGCGCATGAATTGCTTAATAAATGCACCCATGTATGTATGTACATACGTATGTATGTAGTTTCAGATACATATTTTAGAATATTTAGCGCTGGTGCAGGCACAATTGCAGCTGCGGTTGCGATGCGCTGTGATGTGATTAAGATTTAGCGTAGGTCAAGGTTGAAGTTATACACATGCACATTGTATGTACCATTGACGGTCATTGAAAAGATTCAACATCGCAATATCAGACAATAATCTAATTGGCCAACGTAGTCTGACAAATTGCTGGCATTCTAGAATATTCTGGAACATTCTAGAACATTCTAGAACTTTTGACCAAATGCGCGCATCAACCCATTTGCGTACAAGTGCACGCGCTGATGGCGATTGACACAAAAATTGCCGGAAACTCGAAAGAATATTCTTTTGACGATTCCCCCTATCCCTTTCAACCCTTCTCTTATCCTCAACTGTTGAATAACTCATCTGCCGTCTCAAGTTGCGTGTCGCTATCCAGAAACTGGTTTTTTTGTTTACTTATTTTCCTTCTATGGTTTTTGTTTTGATTTATTATTTATCTTCTTTTTGTACACATGCAGCCGCTCGCCTCCGCAAAAGAGCCCCTCTGCTCTAAATATAGCAAAATATGGTGAAAATGGTTTTTATTCGTGTGGTAGAATTAAATTCAGTACTTTTCGGAGGTGAATTCTCTCCATCGCACCCGCAAATTTTGTTGGTGAAAAGGCTGTTTTAACATTTGCGCCTTCTCATTACTTACAAGTTCTCTGGTACGAACATCGGCATGAAGGGCATCCGATTTTTGTTTTAGCTCTAGTTTGTCTTCATGTAGAGAGTTTATAAGAGATAAAACATGCGCGGTACCTGCTCTAAGAACAGCAATCTCTTTTACTACCGTATTTAATGCTAATTGTAGCAAATTATTGTTCTCCTTCGAGTAGGAATCCAATTTATTTATATGAGCGTGGGAAGATGCTGAATTGTGTACAGGTTTAGCGATTGCACTCTCCTCCGATACTGCCGACGAGAGAGGCGAGCGAATTGATGGCCGGCGCTCAGCCGTGCAAGTATTACAAAAGAAAGGCTTCTCTGATGTAAGCATAAACTTGAGATCAGCTGGCAAAACACCAACACATTTTATATGAAAAAACTCATTGCAATTTGAACACTACACTTTCGATTGCAAATGATCAACCTTGTGTCCGCAAGCACAAGGTATTTTAGATAAAATTGGACTTTTTTTGTTTAACTTTTATTAGAGTTTAGTACTCGGCATTTAGAATCCGTGCCTCAATACGATATTACGATACCATCACCGATATAAAAATTCGCATTAGATATTAGTGTACTTGACCAATGCGGAGCGAATAAAAAACACGTCTGAACGCAACCACTGTTTTCGAAGAGCATCTAAACATCTCTGAAGACTTCTCGGCCTTATAAAATAATGTGCTCTCACGTTCAACAACACATACTGACGCCAGATGGCATACGAGTGGATTCACAAAAGGTCACAGGAGTATTTATCTCTGCACAAGCCTCCTCAAAACTTTAAGGAACTGTTATTATTTCTTCAAGCATGTTCGTGGCGTGTTCGAGCTGCAACGGCTGTTGATTATGTCGCCCATCCTAAAACAAGCCCATGACAACTTGTAATTCATCATAAAGACGGATGCCAGTGGATACGCACTACGGGCAGTTTTGATCCAGGGGGAGGGCACAGAGAAAAACTATTTACAATTGAGCGAGAAGTTCCTGTCTTCCGGTGATGCTGCGCATTGAACCAAAAGAGTATTCACAATGAACACAGACTCACAGCTGGTGACTGCCACATCCGAGCGTCCAGCCAACATTGATCACTACCACAACAAGAACCCAGCGCGTCTTTATGGAATCGACTGAACCTTGTAAGATAACATCGCGTTACTACTGACCCGGTATTCGAAAAGATATCGATGCCCAGGTCCAGAAATCTTCTGATTGGCTTTACATCAGAAGACTTCCCGCAAGCAGCGCTTTGAACCCATTGCTATTGATTTGTTCAAATCATTGCCGCTGCGATGCGAATGGGATGCAGTGAATTTATATAATGGAAGACTTTGCAAGCCATTGGTTAAAACTTTTCCGTTGAGAAAAGCTTCTAATGAAAGTTGTGCGAAAAGGCTCATAGCTAAGATATTCGTGCGCCATGGAATACCATGGCGAATCATCAGCGACAACGGTATACAGTTTGCATTAGCAGTGATGCAGAAAGTTGGCTCCTTTCTCGATATATTCCAAGTATTCACGCAAGCGAATCCTGTAGAGCAGAAAAACGGCGACATGAAGGCGCAGTTGTAAATTTTGGTGGGTCGACAATACCGCAACTAGGTAGAGAAGCTGCCAGCCATACGCGCTTCGCCACGAATACGACACGCTGTCAAATGACTGGATATACTGCCGCATTTCTCGAATTTGGACGTGAGTTAAGATCCACCGACGACATCCAGCATGATTTAGTAGTTGATTCAGAAAACTTCATTGCCGAAAAGAGACTAAGTACTCTCGCAGAGACATTCACAGCTGTGCGAAAATGTGAAAGCATGCAGCAAGATGTTAATAAAGACAACAGTCAATGATAATGAGAACAACAGGGACTAGAAATTGGTTCCAAGGTCGCCTTCTGTTGCCAAGGGTTCCACGACGAGATTTGCCTTATAGGATTTTCGGCAAACAAGTTGGCACTGCCTACAACATCGCTCATGAGGACAACCTTTTGAGTACATACCAGGTGTTATCGAAATTCCAGAGATGGCTTTATGGTCCGATGTTCAGTGCGTGGTCTATCTGGGTGGACGAACTTTACTTCGCTTTCTGATTTTTATCTTTCATCCACATGCACTTAGTAGATTACTAATATATTTGCTTATTTGCTACATAGCTTTCTATTAAATCAATTTTACAATACCTTGTTCGTGTGGACAAAAAGTCGAATGAGTGCAACTAAAAGTGCAGTGTTCCAAATATAACGACCTTCTCTACTATACATGTGTTCGTATGCATCGATCTAATGTAGATTTCTTATGCCGGCCATAGACCATACAAGTCTAGCACTGCACAATGCGTTTGTGTCGTGTATGGGGGGTTTTGTGCTACTTGTGCAGTGAACTGAGCAATATCAAAACGATTTTGATATTTTTACACAAGTCTTAAAACTGCGCAGTGAATTTGTGTAGTGTGTGCGAAAATAGTTCAGTTTTGTTGAAATCTTTGTGAAGTCAACATCAAAATATTGAAGAATAGTACTTAAAAAAAAATAATATAGCAATTGAATCATGAAATCAGAAGCATATGAAAAATTAATTAACAAATTAAAAGAAAAATACCCCGACGCAACAGGGGCATGGTGGTTAAAAAAATTAATACATATAGGACAACATATAGGAAAGAATTTAAAAAAGTGCAAAGAAGAGAAAAGTCAGGAGCTGGATTTGAGGATATATACGAGCCAACATTATGGTACTATAATATACTAAATTTTCTCGAGGATCAAGAGGAAAGTGCACCGAGCACATGTACAATGGAATATGATAGTTTAGAAGAGGTAAACATTTGTAGTTTTTAAAATATAAAAACATAAATGTGTAATGCTCATTTTTCTTTTTGCAATCGCAAAATATCAATAGCCAACAAACCAACAATGACCCAGATGATGTGGTTGCCAAATCCTGGGGTGCGCAATTAAAAGAGATGGAACCTCAAAAAAAGATATTGGCGCGTAAATTAATATCGGATGTTTTGTTTCATGGATGTGTTGAAAATTTGAAAAATTCGCACATACAGGAATTCTTCAACATACTTCAATCCAGACCGACATCAACATTTTCTTACGTATCTACTCCATCGCCAGTTGAGTTCAGAAATACTCAGTATGCCCCACCAACAACACATGATTCACAGGAATCAATTCAGGGATTCTTCGCGAATTTTCAATAATTTATTTCTTTTTATAGTACTGAAGTTAAAGTGAAATTTTTATGTTTTGTTATTACCAAATACTAGAGTTAAAGTGAAATTTTTATGTTTTGTTATTACCAATAAAATAAATAAAAATATAATTATTTGTTTTTAATAAATCAAGTCGCTTTATATTTAGAATTTTTTATAATTGAAATAGAAAGATCCTGTTCCAGGGGGTTTTGTAATAGCAACATGTTTGCCATCCATCGCCCCGATACAATTAGGAAAATTCCATCGTTGGTAAAACGCATTAGCTTCCTTTTTCCAATCTTCTTCACTTGATGGCAACTGCAAAAAGACAAATGAGAATTTTTTTAAGGTTTCGTGAAGTCTTCTAATTACTCACCGCAATATTGTTTTTCAGAGCTTCAATTATGGCTTCACAAGTTTCGAACACTATTCCACCTATAGTTTGCGGTGCAATGGCTTTTAGAAATTTCAAGTTCTCAAAACTGTTGCCACTTGCCAAAAACCGCAACGTCAAGGCCAAACGATGATGCACTGGAATTGCTTTTCTCATAATTGTATCATTTTTTTTTTGATTAGTGGTGACACTTTTGCCAGCAATTCTTCAAAAGTTGTTTTGCTCATTCTTACATAATTTTTGAAATAACTTTCAGCTGTAAATTCTAATTCTTTCAATATTTTCTTCTGCCCTAACTTGTCTCTTTTTATATACCACTGTTTACTCCACATACTTCTTTTCCTTTTTTCTTTTTTTTTTCTTTTTATAGCTATAGCGATTAATATTATCGCGCAATATTTACACATGTTGTCTGCTTCGCTTTCAACTTTACAATAAAAGCTTGCACAGTTGACTTGTATAGTTCGAGCCGCAGTTTTTTTTTACTCAGTGGTAGACTTGTGCAGTGAACTTGTATGGTCTATGACCGGCATTAATCAGCTCTCATCGTCTTGCTGCCTTCACATGGTAAGGCGAAAGATGCCGAATCTATTTCTATAAATAACTACTAAGCCTACTACTCTTGTCGGTTCTGAGGAGCCAACAAATATTACTCACGCACACACATAAGCTGAGATGACTGCGCCCACTACCTGCGTCATATGAATTCAAGTGAGAAAGGGAATCATGCTGCTATTCCCACTAGGACTGCTGTTATGCATGATAAATCTCTTTCGCCTGTTGTTACTATCATCTCTTTTGACGCTTCGCCTTGTTTGCCAGCTGCACAGATAAATAATGTACAGACCAAAAAACACGAACGAGTACTTGGTATTAATGCGTCCAAAGACTTGGAATTTACTATTCGATGTAAATGGCTGCACTTAGTTTTGTTTCTCTATCTAAATAAACTATTCAGGAATACGTCGCCAAAAAGCAGGTGGTAAACATAGAACTAAAAATGTGCTTTAAACCAATCTAAAAGGTTTGTGGAAAGTTCTGAAATAACATTATTTTTCAAACTACAGGTTCATAGATTTTTTAATAATAGACTTGCACCCTGTGATGATAGTTTAATTAGTATTTTTGCTAAGAGCTGCGAGGAAGCACTAACCACGGCAAGCCCCAAGAAAATAACAAAGGAGGCGTACAGGCTTCTCCTGGTGCTTCTCGGATCTAAACAAACTTCATAATGAATGAAGGAAAGCGTTCATTTGAACACAGATTTTGTGGATTAATTTTTATAGCCTCTTGGCTGCGCAAGATATTCGAAAATCTCCAACAGCACTTAGCTATACTCAAAGGGAAGATGGGTCGTGGACTGACTCTAGTTCCGAAACAGTAAAACTTATTTTAGATCACCACTTCGCTAAGTGACTGATTATCCGTCAAATGCTCCCAACCCGATAAAAGCTTCGACACAGCTTATCAGAGAAATAATAAGCGATAGTAAAATCTGTTGGGCTCTATCCAATTTCAAGTCTTACAAGTTGACAGGACCGGATGAAATATATCCAAAACCAAAGCTAAACACCATTCCCCTGATCTGAACGGAAGTCAAAGTAGTATTCATGGCAGAGTGTTCCCCTCTAAATCCGGTGAGCTCAGAGCTATTAGTCAAAACTGAAGTAGTCCTCTTTACACGACGGTTCAAAGGACCGGCCCTTACCCTCCCTAAACTTGATAATGCAAGCGCACTTTTAAACGTACTGCCAAAAGGCGATTCGTGTCCATGAGAATTTCCGCCCATCGTTCGTCCGTTCCTGCAGTAAATCAACAGCGCTTAAACAGTTTCAAAGGGTACAAAGGAGCGCGGAATCGTACATATGTAAGTAGAGCATTGTGCTCCTTAACTACAGAGACTCTGAATCCAATTCTCCAGCTCCCTCACTTTGACGTAGTGGCTCGAGGAATATGTGTTACCTAAGAGAGGAAATATAAAATTACTATGCCAACACGCCAAGACTGGAACACGAGGGCTCTGGGCAATCGTAATGTCATAAACATGTTCACTAATGGCTCCAATATCTACGGTAACATCAAAAAAGAAGTTTTCTCCACAGAGCTAGGACAAAACATCGCACCGGTTTCCTGATAACTGTAGTGTATATGCGGCGCAGGTGCTGGCTAGCGACTCGACACCTATTTAAAATACCCAAGGGGAAAATAGAAGTATTCATCTTCTCTGACAGCCAAGCTGCCCTAAACGCCCTTAACTTCTGCGACGATAACACCAATTCCATAAATGAAAGCTGGATATCTTTAAATGAGATTAGTTTTAGAAAACGACTCATATGGGGGCATGGGCACCAAGACATAAGATTCATCGGAAAACCGATGAGTTGGCAGGGGGAAGGGGGAGCAGGTATACCAACGATCCCATCTAAGTTACATGCTAGGAATAGTACCATACAAGCGGCAAACGAATGCTTGAGAAAACTTAACTTTTGTGACACAACTGGGCTCACGAGGCATGTTTGCAATGCTGAGGTTAAATCGAAAAGAGGTTTCCATTTCTTACAAGTCATCATCTAATCGGCGTACAAACATTGAGACTGAGACTGAGAGCAGAGTGTAGTACACCTCATCTGTCAATGCTGAGCACGTAGCATAAGACGAATGCATACGCTATAAAAACCATTTCAAACTGAAGTTGATGACGTTTCGATGCCTGGTAAGCGGCACAGCGTCGTAGGGGAACGCAGTTTGCATATGCCATCACAATGGGCCTAGTATTGGCCTATGTTCAAGAGGTGTCTTCACCTCCAGCTATTCAAATCTAACCTAACCTAAGGGTGTACTTCCAAAACATATCTGTTATACAAAAAAATCCTTATATCGCGCTATCATTCAGTGCTGGATACATGGTTAAGCTCGAACTTTCTGGATGCCGAATTCTTTAATGTCAATATCTGTAATGTATGGGATGCTTTAAGAACTAGTTGTCTAAGAGGTGGCCATGTGATAATCGCTGTTAAGCGTAAATTACGAATGCGCCTGATTTCAATAGCTAAGCATGATTCCCTGCAGAATAAACTTTGCGTATGCATTAGTGGAAATTCTTCAAAGGATTACTTGTATATATTAACCAAGAAGTTCGTTTGAGTTACACAAAGAGTGCGCTTATGATATTTCGTCACTAGTTTTGAATAAGTTGGGTTAACCAGTGTGCTTAGCGACTCATGTTATAGTCTCATTGCTCATAATATAGTTGCCAACTATTAATTATATCTGATAGATGGTATCTTAAATATTAATTTAAAACAAATTAATGGATTATCTAATAGATAAAACGGAATCTGAGATCTTATATTTGTTAGTGATAACTTGAGTTTTCTAGTTACTGACTATTTAAACCCAATACATGTTGGACAAATATTATATTACATTAATTATAAAGGCATGTATTTGATTTTACTATTTTCTCTGTTGCTTATAACGACAGATTGCCATGTAATCACGCACTATGTACTTTTATTAGGTTTAGTGATTAATTATCTAACATTGCTGGGCTGATATATTTACTTACCTAAACAGATCATACTGTTTTTCAAAGTTTTCCTTGGTCTTGTATGATTTGTGTCTAGGTCATATGCCTTTAAAAACAAAGACCTTATGAAGTGCGTGGTTTCCAAAAGAATTAATAATACTCAAGGCTTGAAAAATAAATTTTTTAAAAAGTTTAAGACATCGGGACACCAAATCATTGTTAAGCACAAGCGCAATGTTTAAGGTAGTTCAAGTCTTTAAACCTGACTCTCTATAGTGCTTATGTTCGTAGCACTGAGTGCAACATTATATCATATTCTGGAATAAAGTGAAATCTAAAAAGCACTGTTCAAGCTTACCCATAGAGATCACACAATAATTTTTACATTATTAAAGCGAAAATACATAGAAACGTTTTGCTGTCACATCATCAAATAGCAAAGCGCTTCCGAACCCCACTGTTTGTTCGGTGTCGTTTCACGGATGGAAGTGGTCAAAATGTCAGTATATTAAAAGATATTAGTATGGAATACATATATATGTTATAAAATATAACTTCCATGTAATATAAATAAGTAGGACACAACATTTATTCTTATATCCTTTCTCTTTAATCTCCCAGGGTAGTCCCGTTTGAGTAAATTTTTAGCAAGCTTTTCCGGATGATTAAATAATCTTACCGAGTAACTATTTTGCATTATCTCCATCTTATCCATCACACTGGATACATAACTATGGGCTCCGCTTATTGCCCTCAAGGTTTTAGGTTGCAGACTTTGAATTCGCCGAACCATAAAGTTGTATCCCATATGTCCAAGATAGTTGTATCACTAGTTTAAAAAGTAGTGCTTTGTTTGCAAAGCAAATTTGCGATTTTTAATTTAGTGTGTCTAATATTTTTGTCTATGTCTAATGAGTCTTCTAAACAAAATTAACCCCCGCTATGTAAGGAAATCTTTATGAGGAAAAATACTTTTGCTTATGAAACCAAGTGTCTTTTTTTAGTGTAAATTCTACCTATATACCCTTAGACTAATTGATTTTAATTCTCCAAATGTTTAGCCATTCTTCTACAACTTTTAAATGTTGTTGCAATCAGGGGCGGCGAAATGGCCTGATCCCGGGTGGGTAGTTTTGTAAGTGGTAAGAGTATACCGGATGAAGAAAATGGGTCGTCGATCAATTAAGAAACTCAATGGGTTTCGCAAAAAGAATTTATTGTTCTACGTATAATAAGTTTATTGCACATTAATAATACCTACATAGAAATAATTATTTGGAAAATTTATAATTTCTACAGAGAATTCCAAGAAATGAAATCATTCATAAGGATTTCTAGGTCTAACTTATCAACTGCATCTTAGAGTTTTATGAATCTTCGCTGATTCATTGTCACATCTATGTACTTTTATAGGTGTAATATTCTTCGGAAGTAATCTTCAGGTAATTTATACATATGATTTTTACGTTGCTGTCCTTTATTCGTTTGGAAATTTTACGTGGCAAAACAGGTTCTTCAATTTCGAATTCTTCAGTAAACCTTATACTATTATTTAGCCAAATTGACTGAAACTCAGATTCACGGGAAGCCTTTAGTGTATAGGTAATAGCTTCTATTTTCCAAAACGAATCAACTACGCAGAGCTTCGACTTTGGAAGATCTTTGCTGGACATTTCGATTCCATTAAAAATTTCAATCATTGCAATCAGCACAAACAAGAATAAAAATTACTCCATGAGCTCTCAACTTTTTTTCTGCTCGAATTTCCAGGTGGGTAGTTACCTACTATGGGAAATTTCTGGTGGGTAGTACTACCCACCATACCCACGTCTTCCGCCCCCCTGGTTGCAATCTATTAACAGCTGTGATTGTATTCAAGTACACACTAAATATATTTAGCTGTATTAACCGCAAAATTTAATCTGGCTAGATTTAGGTTTTCGGGCAGATCACTCCTATAAATATATAAGACATTTATGCCTAACACGAAATTTTCTGAGAACTAGGAAGCTTTTTATATGGCACAAATGTTAACGGGAAGTGAAAGAATTAACATATATAATAGTCTTACTAGACAGAGCTTATCGATTACTTACGTAATATCTAAAAATACCGCAGTGCAATATTTTTTGATTCCAAAAGTCGACCGCATATGTAAAACTATTCTGCGTACTTGCTCAGTCATAATGTGCTCTTCCCTAAACCCGAATTGGTGGTGGAATATAATTTAGTCCTATTCTAAAATGGGTTTCATTTCCTGCAGTAAAAGATTTTCGAATATTTTGGAAAATAATGAAATTAGACTAATAGGTCTATAGGGAGTAACTGGTAGGATATTTGCTGGGTTTAGGGATCATAATGTTCTCGGAGAGTTTCAAGGAGTATGGAAAGTAGTGCAATTATAGTATGCTGTTGCAAATATAATGCAAGTGTTAGCTTGCAACAGACGTAAGCTGTTTTGACATTTCTTCTGTTATCTTGTAATAACCGGGTGCTTTGTTTTGCTGAATATCATTGATAATAGTTTAATTAAGGGCTTTAGTAATAGATCTAATTGGAGCTGCAGCTAAAGGCACATATTGGAAAGATGAGTGGCAAAAGATATAACTTTTTCATAGCCGTTTCGAATTCGTAGTTCAGGATCGAGAAACTTTTAACCCACCACAGCAAGTAATAATTACTATTAGGTGTTGGGGACAAGAATT